>OY992508.1:35147136-37584256 GCA_963921215.1 Scoparia ambigualis
GCCATTGTGAATTGCGCGGATCCATTACGCACCGCATGAGAAAACAACTCATCCTACTATTATCCATACTAATAGCTAGTAGTGCTAGTACATACTATAGTGCAAACATGTCACTGCGCAACAGGGCTGTCAGAAACTAAATAGTAAAAGCACGCCGATATTTTTTTATAGTTAAATAAAAGTGACAATTACAATCAACATGTTTAATCAGTGCACTTAATAATAATATGTAGTAGACGAACAATAATCCTAAAAGTATTTATTTAAGTTTCACTAATGTTTTCAGTTGTTCACTAATGTCTTTAAAGAGATAGAAGGACAAACACACAAATTTGATCATAGGTAATTTTACGTATCTAACCATAGTAATAAGAAAATATGTAATAAATATAAAAAAGTAATGTAAAACAAAAGAAAAATAAAAATCTATTAGTATTTTATATATATATATTGTAAAGAAGCAAAAGTATTTAAAGATAAAAAAGAGATAAAAAAAATGACAGAAAGAAACAGAATAGAGTTCATAAAGCTCAAGTTCATTTAACCCTTTTGAAAAGATAAAAAAGACACATAAGAAAACAAAGTCCTGCAAAAAAGCGGGAAGCAGCAGCAAAAAAAGCCAGCTAGCCTAAAAAGAGAGCCTCCTTGTGACAAGCACAATTTCACGATGCAAATTTTCACCATACATGTAAAAGCAAAAGGAGTGTGTCAGTGCCATCTGTTCTGTGGTCAGGACCGTACAAATGGAAAGCAGAGGCAGAGATCTCTGCCTATCCGGGAAATGAAATGTTGAATTAAACTAATGACTGACGACCTCCTTGGTCGAGTGGTTTGTACACCGGTTTTCATGGTGTCGCCATCTCTGAGGTCCCGGGTTCGATCCCCGGTCGGGTCAATTTAGAGAAAAACTGTTTTTCTAAATTGATTTCGCGTCTGGTTGTTTTTTCTATGTTTATGTATATTTATCCGTTATCTTACCATATAAACGAGTTTCACAAGAATACTCATCTTGGTCTAGATAATTGGTGTGAGCGTAAACAAAATTATTTATTTATTTAATTAATGGCGCAGTAGGCCCTGAATCAGCAACAACCCTTAGCAGAATAAAATAAAACAAGTGGCCGATAGCCGTAATCGCGCCTCGAGACTCGGCCTGCGACTGTCAATCGAGTGGGAGTCATCTAGTATCGAGTGGTAATCTCGCGATTGACATTCGGCGCCATAGGGGACGCAACTGCGGCTCGCTGGCAGCTGGCAAATGTTTATCGCGCAGACTCCTAAGTGATGCATTTTCCCTGCGCTCGAAAGCTAAACCGTTCGATTAAGAAACAAAAACAACACAGCGGGCATTTGTTTATTGTTTGGTGGGTGCCATATCGTTATGGTTTTGTTTTTAGGCGCGCTCAACAAGCATTTGTTTATTGTTTGATGGGCGTTACGGCGTTACACTTCACTGGTATGTGTAATTGAGATGCGAATGTACCTACTCTCCGTTGTGTTTTATAACGAACGAGCTCTAAAATAAACATAGGTATGGTTATTTACGAAAACGCATTTAAAGACTACTAGAATGCGTTGCGTTTGAGGAGCTCCATGGCGCAGCGGCTTTTGCGTGACTTTCGTAATGCATCCACTTGTGTGTTTGGGTGTGATAGCGCCAATATATAGAAATATCCCTAATTCCGTGCCTTGCACAAGCATATTAGCTTTTTGAATGCTATAATTCTTGTGTAAGGTACGGATTCATGTCTTTCTACCAATTATTATTTACTTTAACTCCAATTGATGATAAAATAGATATGACAAACTATTCACAGCTACTTGCTGACCTTACCTTACCAAGCGTGTACTGTTATTAACCAATATCATAATTTTGTATATAAATTTAGTAAATTGCAAAGAACTAAGAGGTACATTAGAAAAACATAAAATGGTACGATAGTATTCACTATGATTACAGAGGGCCCGCTAGGAAGACAATACTTTCAAGCTGAATTTCTTCTGTTCTAATAAAGATTTCTTGAATTTAATACGTAAATCGGGAGGTACGTTGGAGTTACATTAGATCAGTATATTTTTTATGTTTTTCGAGCGTTATACAGCTGACGGCCCATCTGGGAAGATCAGGCATTTTATCGTAATTTCTGTCAAAACGGTTGAGGTACATTGAATCCTGTTGATAAATTCTAAAGGTACATTGGGCAACTGAAGCATTGCCATTAGTTTTATGAGTCTAGGTCGGGGGGGCCCGCTAGGTAGGAAGACATTATGGATTCACGTCACTAATCTAACTGAGCTATCGCGATTCATTTAACCAAACAATATTAATTCCACACAGTTGTTGCAGCAAAGCAGTAAAGCAATTATATAAATAGCAAAATAATGACAATCATGGCTTCACAACTCCTCGATTCCTCTGCCCTATTCAATCAGATTTATTATAAAATATGCTATAGAGATTCAACTACGATTTCTCGAATTCAAAACGAGCATCTCGCCGTTGGACCCCCGACGACGCTTCTGTATTTCCATTACGGATTCCGAGTTAGTTGACACATTATAACGCTTTAATCAAAGTAATAATGCTGGCTCCACACCTGCTCGATTCTTCTGCCTCAATCAATCAGATTAATCATGTCGGGGCAGCGACACATCGATCCAGAGTAATTTTATCGTTTGCGAACATGTCGTTTCGTTATCTGAACATTTTTTTTCATTGAATCGAGATATGTTGAGATGTGATATGTTATGTAAACAGCTGATATCAGTATTACATATTTGATATGACGTGGGACGCCCAGTAGAGTTAACAATTTGCGTGTAATTGGTCAATTTTTAACAGTTAAATGATTTTTCATAAAAAGGATGAGTTTTTGTATTGTTTTTTCATAACTATGTTAATTTTATACATAGATTGATAAACAAATAATTGAAAGCTCAAAAATGAAGCTGTCAGTTTTTACAGAAAGTTTTTGTTGTTTGTTATTTGAACGGAACTTTGGCTTCGACTTTACACGTGGGATGGTCTGTGGCAAAGGCAAAGGCAAAAAATTATGATGAAATTGTTGTGGCCATTTTCGCAGGACCCCTAAGTTTTAGATAACCCCCAGTTGCCAGAGTAAACCAGTCACTTAACATGGAAGAAGTAATAATCTGAGTGACCCTAGATATTTATACAACGAATTGTGAATTATTTGTTTGCAAGTACTATGTAACCGTGCTTGCGTAGCGGTGAAAGAATACTAACATCCCCTCTCTTCCTTTGGGTGTCCTAAAAGGCGACTAACGGACTAAAGACTGCACATTTATCCAACAGCATAGAGCGGCGATTAGCTCACCACCTGTCACGCCGAGTACATGTGCAGTCGCTATTTAGTGAAAAGTGGACTATGGTAGAGGACTGCTTTTGCTGTCCTCATTGCCTAGTCTCTGACTAACCCTTCGGGGATAATAGTCGTGATATGTATGTATGTATGTACAGTGGTGAGACATACATTATATAAAAAGGTCTTTACCGAATTTGGCCGTAGTAAACTTAAAAACGGCCATTAATCCTACAATATTTACGACATAATGCAAATGGCTACATAATCGGCATTTGTGGCGGTTCATAAATTAATTATTACTGTGATCGCGTCAGCTCGGCTCCGTTGAAACCTTATATCCTTGTGATGCAGCCCGGCACATGATAAAGCAACTGACTTACAAGCCGCCCGCGTTATCTCCCGATAGATCTCCATTGGATGGGTGCTGTTTTATAATTAAATAATGAAGTTTATGTTAGATATTGTACGTACCACTTACTTTTTTGCTATTTTTGTAGCTACGGTGAAATTTTTAATTTTATTTTTCATCTCACCTCAAAAGTCAAATTATTTATTCAATGTAAACCTTTACAGGCACTTATTGACGGCAATACTAATAATAATAAAAAAACAGTTAACTAACTTATAGTTAAGACTTAACAACTAATCTAATATAGTCTGTGCCAGACAAATGCGCCTAACGTTACGGATTTATTGTTTATTTATTTTAATTCACATAAAATCATCAGCTATTAAGGTGTTGGGTATATTGTTTTAACTTATCTAATATATGTATTCCTTATTGCATCATTTATATTGAAAGATGTGCAAATATAAAAAAAGAAAAAGTACTTTCTTCTTTTATTTATTAAGTTATTTTTTACTGGAATTTTCAAAAGCTAATTTCCAATAAAATGAGGTGCCTACGTACAGCACCACAAATTTTTATACTTTGGCATAGAATACATAATAGTACTAATCCCTGGTTGAAAGTTACAGATACTAAGATTAGAATCTTGTAATCAAATATGAACTTACCATGGATTATGCAGAGAAGATTTACTTTTTTACCGATACAACTTAATATAAGTTATTATAGTTTATACAATATTTACGATCACACAACAATATCTACACCCCGATGGGAATTTAACCCGGGACTTAGAGATATAAAACCTGTGGTCGGTCAAAGTGGCGGTTAAAAATAAAGTAGGATATTATATTAGCTCTGTCTAACCAAATTTCAGACTTCTAGTGGTCGTTCTTGGGTCAACAAAGGTATTGCACCCAAATAACGTGAACTTTGTTGAAGAATCCACTAAGATTAATATGTGTGAGCTTCGCCATTCATAATGATTTGTTGATGGAAAATAATAACCGCGTCGCGTAGCCATGAAAGAATACTACCACCCCCTCTCTTCCCTTGGGTGTCGTAAAAGGCGATTGACGGACTAAAGACTGCACATACATCAAAGAGGTTAGAGCGGGGATGGGCTCACCACCTGCCACGCTGAGCACATGTGCATTCGCTATTTGGTGAAAAGTGGACTATGGCAGATGACTGCTTTAGCGGTCCTCCTTGCCTAGTCTCTGACTAACCCTTCGGGGATAAATAGTCGTGATTATATGTATGTATGAAAAATCGATTAAGAAGCCGTAGAATGTTATGCCGCGACCACACGCTTGGAAAACCTCAACAAGCCGTCACAAATTCAAACGTGTGGATAGAACGTTTGGCTTGGTTTGCAAGCGCTTGCAGCCGATCCATCGAACAAATCACAAACCCAAACGTTTGTAGAGGTTTAGAGTTTGCGGCAAGTGCCGTGTGTGTTTACTAGAAATGTTACTACGAGTATCATACATACATACCTACATACATAATCACGACTATTATCCCTGAAGTGTTAGTCAGAGACTGGCAATGAGGACAGCAAAAGGTGTCCTCTACCATAGTCCACTTTTCACCAAATAGCCACTGCACATGTGCTCAGCGTGACAGATGAGCACATCGACGCTCTATGCAGTTGGATGTATGTGCAGTCTTTAGTCCGTTAGTCGCCTTTTACGACACCCAAGGGAAGAGTGGAGGTGATAGTATTCTTTCACCTCTACGCAACAATGTTAGTATTATTTTACAAAATAATAGTCAATAACTGAAAATATGCGGCGCGGGATGGGGGATGCGGGGGGCGGCAACGGAAACACGTGCGCGGGCGAAAGCTAGCGCGCTGCAGCCGGCTGCACTTCCGACTCACATTCATTCTCCCGCCATTCACACAACCGACTCATTCATTCAATTCAAGTTCATAACGAGAGCACCTACTGCACCAACACGCGCCGCGCCGTCTAAAATCCTTTAATAAAGATTTAAAGTCGCAACGGCCCGCGACGCGACGCCGCCGCCGCCGACCGAAGCGTTCGTATAATAAATCGTATCGCTTAACTTCACAGCCTCATTTATCGGTTCCCAGTATTCCCGTGAAAGCTTTAAATTCTCTAAGGCACGCAATATTTCACGGGACCTTAAATGTAAACTTCTAATTAAATGCGGGCGGACGCATCGGCCGACACCGGACGTGCTCCGAGGCGACAGTTACAAAATGGTCGAATTTAATGGAGACGCGCTGTAGGTGCGGCGCCGAGATGGTATCACTCGCTGGACCGACTTTTCTAACTTTTTGGTGCGCGGGCGGGTCACGGGCGCGGCGCGGGCGGGTCGCGGGCGGGTCGCGGGCGCGGCGCGGGCGTATTGTGTGCAATTGCGGCACGCGAGCGGCCGACGACCCGCCGGCGCCTTTGCAGCTACCGGCTTAATGAGGGCCGTGCCGTGGGTGGCTTATGACACGTCAGGATCTGATCATAAAGGTGCCAAAAATTCTACCTGCCCGCCCCGAGGTTGCGCCGACGACATTCCTATCTCGCCTTTGAAAATTAATGCCTATTGTCCGCTAAACTGGCAGGAGGCGTTAGGGATTACGAATGACACGACGATTCCACGGAATTATGATTAGACCCGGCTTTGGGCACAAAAAACAGATATGGAGACGCCGCCGCCGCCCGCGCCGCGGATGACTCCCGCGCGTCCGATTTAATTGAGATGTATGCACTCAAATTCTTTGACCCCAATTAATTTCGTGGAAGTGAGTTCGTTGAGAGTTAATTAAGTTTATTAATATTTGCTCCGCACGCTAGTCGGACACGGGCGTCGTTGTTGCAGTGTTAATTGTCATTTACGACCTTATTAGCGCGCACTTGGTTACTTATCCGTGAAGGGCTTGTCTAGGGCTGTGTTTGCGCCTGGTTACTGTGACCTAGCTGTGAGGAATGGTGATTATAATTGGCGCGCTTTCGGCGTGCCTTCGCGGTCCATTTGCGGGTAGGTCGCACCCGCACCTGGCCCGCTGCGGCGCCGCGCCGCGCCCGTCGGACGCGAGCCGAGCGCATCGAGTGACGTCACCCCGCGTGCATTACCACCAGGGGCAATGAACCAGCGACTGAATTGGACTTAAGTGTCCTGCGTCGCTCTCCGCAACACATATACAACGTAACCGCGATTTATGTTATTACGTTTAACGCCATGCAACATCATTGTGGCGCACTCTCCGCGAGTCCAATAACCCACGCCCGGTTGACACTGGCGGCTCGTGGACGTTTCCCGATTACCGTTTTATCAGCTCTAATGTGGAGCGTTTACGCCTAACGCTATGGAACGGCTTGGCTGCAATTTAATAGACGGCAGTGTTTTGTTTCATCTACGTAAATGTTTAATAGGCGTCGCGCCGTAGACGCAACAGCAGGAATATGCGGCCGGCGAGAGACGCTGTTACACGGATATCTTGGGTGCGATCTGCAGTTTTTGCAATTATGTTTTTTGTGCAAATCGGCATTTATAAAAGTACCTAACTAGCACACACAACATAGTGAAATGAAATACCTAACGATAAAGTCACGCTCATAATTATTACTCTTTAATAGTTTGTAACTCTTAATGCAATAAAATAAGAGTCATAATCGCAAAAGTGTTTACATAACTGTGCATATGACTGTATGCGTGGTTACAATACGCTGGTTCAGCCTTGACAATCAATGAAAACAGATGTGTCATACATAACAATTATCGAGGACCTTAATGAAGCAATATAAACGAATTAAAATAAACTAATCAATTAAGAAGGACATCAGATGCCATCAATAAGGAATATTTACGCATTATATTATTAATTGGAACCGCTTATACGAGTAAGATAAAGATATAGCATCTTATAGGTTATAAAATGATTCTGTGAAAACGTAATAATTGTATTTTATTCCATTATTTTCAATATATTATGTGTACATGCGTTCTTAATTAAAAACGCGTAACGCTTCACGTCAACAATACATAATTTAATGGCAAGTAAACAACATTTCTCATGAGGAATACTTGTGTGTTGATTTGTCAGACAGGCACGTACAGATGCATCGTTGGATTTGAATAAATAAAGCGATATAAATACAATAGACCATTTGCCTTGACCTCCGCAGGTACGAAGTTTACTTAGAACAAAACAATTTCGTCTATTAAATATTTAGCAGTTACCTAGTATGATTATTTTATTATTATTAGCACTCTCTATCCCACAGCTGGGCAATGGCCTCCCTTTTGGCCATTAAAGGCGCATCTGTCAGTGATCTGACAGATGCGCCTTTAATGGCCAAGATGGCCGCGACAGAGTGAAAAGGAGGCAAACAAGCAGGCGGCTCACCTGAGTGACCACCGCCGCCCATGGTCATCTGCAAATCCAGAGGAGTCGCAGAAGCGTTTCCCTATAGAAGGAGGAGGACCTTGTGAGGACGATGCAGGGTTGCCACCTTTTTTTAGGACGAATAAAGTATTTTTTCATTTTTTTAGAACAAAAATAAAGTACATAACTTAAAAAAGAGTGTTTATTTATTTGTCCCTACAAACGTATTTTTTTGATGCTGTTTGCGATATTTAACAAATTGTTTAAATTGTTTTACGTAAATAGGTAGCAACCCTAGTAGGGATTGTGGAGAGGAGGGAGGAAAGATGGGTGTTTTTTTTACTTTTACTCACCGGACAAAACACAACATCACATGTAATAAGTATTGCAAACTTTTAGTTTTTAAGAATATTTACTACAAAAAAAGAACGTAACTATGTCACCACAACTTCAGTCAATAGATTCTTGTCACGTTCCTAATACAATGATAATGGTTGAAAGTTACATACGAACCAAAGTAAGGCCATGCTGGTATTACGCCGTTGAATACAATACTTTATTTATAAACATGAGGGAGATCGATAACGTCATACAAAAAATAGTTTAAATGAACAATTAACAGGAACTATGGACAAATGAACGTATTCCGTATAGTTTTAATTAGCGTTGTGACTGATCTGTGTCAATTAAAATATTGAAATGGAAAGCTCTGTGAAGGCGGCTCATCAATAGAAATCTATCATCCCTTATCTTCCCTTGGGTGTCGTAAAAGGCGACTAACGGACTAAAGACTGCAAAAACATCCAACAGTAGAGCGGCGATGGACTAACCACCTATCATGCTAAGCACAACGCAGTTGTTATTTGATGAAAAGTAGACTACAGTAGTGGACTGCTTTTGCCAAGTCTCTGACCTTTCGAGGGTAATAGTCGTAAGTAGGTATGTATGTTATTTGGAAGGGAAGTCTTAAGGAAAGATAGGAAGAGGAAGACCATGAAATACCTATATGGAACAGATAAAAGAGAAGGTGAACGTCGTGTCTCATCAAGAAGGCAAGGAATTGACTTGTGACAGATGTGAACGGAGGAGACTTCACTACCTGCAGACACCGTCAAGAGCGTGGCTCTAAGGTTCAAAGAAGAAATGTGTTTTAAGCTAAAATTTTCAATCAAATACATTCTTTCAATTAATTATTTCCGGATTAAGTTGTTTCGAAAAAAACAGCTTGTATTTCACTGTAAAACTTCAATTCAGTATTTTAATAACATTAACCACGGAGGAAAAACATTAAACTCTTATAATCAGGAAGCAAATGTAACTCTACTAATAACGTAGAGTTCGTGCTTGGAAATATATAGAAACTGTCAGTAATATACTCGTACATGAGCAGGTTCGTAATGGCAATGATCTAAACTCGTGATAAATAACGTTAATGCAGAAAATGTTTAGAAAAATTGTACGAACGGGACTCGAACTGTTACCCGAACAATTCGAGCCAGCCTACCATTATGTAATTGTGACTGTATCTGCCCTTTACAAATGACTTTAACACTATCTTATTTACTTTGTAAGGCAAACATTAAAACAATTTTACTGAACAAAAAGTTTGCAATAAATATTAAAATGTAATTTACAATTCATTTTTTAGCATATTTTATTGTATTTTTACCTTTTCTCACACAATCACCCACTTACCTTATATCTTAAGACATTTGACCGATCAAAAACGCGTTCCTAATTCCAATACGAAACCCTAAAACGTAACGTTCGTACTACGGTGTCGGGTTAAAGAATTATTTGATAACAGTGACCGATAACGGTGCTATAAATACACAACTTATAGTATGTTAATTCGGTACACGTACACCGGTGTGCGTACGATTTCATCACGATCGCTGATTGCACCCGATTTTAGAGCGAGTGAGTTCAGAACTTCAGAGCGAGGGGTTTGCACATTTCGGTACTTATACCATAATTTTCTAAATGCCACATTTCACAAACCAATTTAATTAAACTTTGCATGATGAAGGAAAATATTCTAAGTCAAAGTCAAAATGCTTTATCCTACTAATATTATAAACGCGAATGTTTGTAAGAATGTATGGATATTTGTTACTCTTTCACGTAAAAACTACTGAATGGATTTGGATGAAATTCGGCATACAGATAGTTTATAACCTGGATTAACACATAGGATACTTTTTATCCCGATATTCTCACGGGAACGTATGGATGGATGTTTTTTACTCTTTCACGTAAAAACTACTGAATGGATTTGGATGAAATTCGGCATACAGATAGTTTATAACCTGGATTAACACATAGGATACTTTTAATCACGATATTCTTACGGGAACGGGAACCACGCAAGTGAAACCGCGAGCGGCCGCTTGTCCAATATAAATCTTTACAGGCAATACTTATTGACGTCAAAAAATATGAAATATTAAATCTTATCAACTAACTTAACTAACCTACAGACCTAAACATCTAATCTACCGCCAGTTCGGATTTAAGGAGAGCCTTCCACTGAGAAAAAGCTGGCAAGAAACTCAGTAGGCCTAGCATGCGCAACACGAGACGGACGGACGGGAGACGACAAATCATTTTAAGTTGTCATGTTAAGGTTTGTAGACAAAAATAGTGGTTTTATTCATTTATCTCAAATGTCTATCGACACTAAAGACACATGGATGCACTTAGAACTCTACATAATATGTCAAAAATAGACTTATTAGTAGTTTTTGCATAAACTGTGGAGTTTATGCGGACGAGAGACGACAAATCATTTTAAGTTGTCATGTTAAGGTTTGAAGACAAAAATTGTGGTTTTATTCATTTATCTCAAATGGCTATCGACATCAAAGACACATGGATGCGCTTAGAACTCTACATAATATGTCAAAAATAGACTTAATAGTAGTTTTTGCATAAACTGTGGAGTTTATGCGGACGAGAGACGACAAATCATTTTAAGTTGTCATGTTAAGGTTTGTAGACAAAAATAGTGGTTTTATTCATTTATCTCAAATGGCTATCGACACTAAAGACACATGGATGCGCTTAGAACTATACATAATATGTCAAAAATAGACTTATTAGTAGTTTTTGCATAAACTGTGGAGTTTATGCGGACGAGAGACGACAAATCATTTTAAGTTGTCATGTTAAGGTTTGAAGACAAAAATAGTGGTTTTATTCATTTATCTTAAATGGCTATCGACACTAAAGACACATGGATGCGCTTAGAACTCTCCACAGTTTATGCAAAAACTACTATTAAGTCTATTTTTGACACATTATGTAGAGTTCTAAGCGCATCCATGTGTCTTTAGTGTCGATAGACATTAGAGATAAATGAAGAAAACATGAGAAAACGGGTCGAGAAGAGATCTCGTGTTGCGCATGCTATATAGGCCGGCTGGAGGCCTTACTTTTTTCTCCCTCTAAGATTACTGAGATTACTGAGATTTAAGTAGTAACATAAAGTAAAGTAAAGTACACCCTGTATACTGTCCCACTGTTGGGCAAAGGCCTCCGTCATTGGAATCAAGTCATCGCTACTATTGATGGGCATTGGTGATCACAAACCCCGGATACGCATCGATAAATCCGAAAACTTGCCAGGCGTCTTAAAAACTCACAAGTTGCCAAAATTTAGGTTGTTAGTAAAAGCTTGGCTAATAATTAAATTATATATATATATATATATATATATTTATATTATTATTATATATATATAACCTAGATTATAAATAGTTGATAATATCCTACTAATATTATAAACGCGAAAGTTTGTAAGTTTGGATGGATGTTTGTTACTCTTTCACGTAAAAACTACTAAATGGGTTTGGATGTAATTCGGCACACAGATAGTTTATAACCTGGATTAACACATAGGATACTTCTTATCCCGATATTCCCACGGGAACAGGAACTACGTGGGTGAAACCGCGAGCGGCCGCTAGTAGATTACAGATAAGTACCATATATAATATATACTTACATATTGTTATGAAGTCAATTCACTACATTAACATTTTTGTGTATACACTTGTAAAAGTAGGATTAAGTGACACTTCTCGTGTTGTTAGCTTTATGACCCGCTTTTACTGTACCTTATTCCTTACACAGAAAAACATACTTACTTAACACACTTTGCTCCACCGGGAATTGAACCCTCCGGATATCGAGCAGAGCGCGTGACCACTCGGCCACCGAGGCGTTAGTCTCGTCTCGTTATTGCCTATAAAATAATTTTAAAAAAATTGTTTACGCTCACACCAATTATCTAGACCAAGATAAGTATTCTTTTGAAACTCGTTAATATGGCAAGATAACGGATAAATATACATAAACGTAGAAAAAAACCCCGAACGTAGAAAAACATTTTTTTCCTAAATTGACCCGACCGACAATTGAACCCGGGACCTGAGAAAAGGCGCGACGCCAGACCCGGCGTGCTAACCACTCGACCACGGAGGTCGTCGAAGTTTATAGAAAGTATTAAACGCTAAACTCAGTCGAAAAAACATTATTCTTTTATGTGTTCTAACTATTTAACGCTGGCGTACCTATTGTCATTTAGCATGCAAAGTTTCATAAGCTTATTAGCTTATAATATTATGAATTTAAAAGCTTGTATAGGCCACCAAAATGTGTAAACCCTGCCCACCGATTTATTTGTGTTCATTTTACGCGACAACCACCTCATTGCGCGTAATTTGTTTGGGTATTAAACATTATGTTCGCGCTTATTGCCGCAGTAATTACGCCGGCATACCTATAAATTTAATTGGTCTCGCGAATTGGTGAAGCAATTATTATTATTACACATACTTATTCCGCTGACATAAAGAATAATTATGGTTAGGGCCCGCTGTTAGCAGGTAGCGCGACGAACGGAGTGTCTGTGTTTGCTCCTCGATTTATTTATGACACTTTCGAGGTTCAAACCGCATTTGGAGTTATGTATTATGTCGTGGCCATATCGTAATATTGGCCATATCATGATATGCTCCGCAATTTCATGATTAGGTTAGGTTAGAACATGATTATTTCATGAAACATTTTGTGCATTTCATGATATAGCCAATTTTACGATATGGCCACGACACAAACATACAATGACAATTCTTTACATAAAAAAATCTTTATTTTAAATTAAAATGAGCGGGCAGCTAGTTTACTCTTTGATTTTTAAATCAAGTGTTTCGTTTAAGTAATATGTACTTTGTACTCGGAGTCAAACCAATTAATAGGTTTTGCGAAACTTTTTTAAATTGTTGTTCTATCTTGTTGCAAAAATGTTAAACAAATAACAAAATGTTTTGGAGCCTGACGCCAACGACGTCTAGATTTTATTACGAGTTTATACTTCTATTGATTAGCTATGATTAGTAGTTCAATACCTGCCGTACTTAAAGTTTACTATAAATATAGGTAAAAAAACAGTGAATAGATATCGGGTAATCCTTTTCAAATATAACTAGGTATGATACGAACGTCGCCGTCGCGATTATCATCATATTAAAACTAGCTTCCAGCCGTGGTTTGAGCGCTTCGATCATAATAATTAAATAGATACGCGATTACTGCTTGGAAAACGGCACAACGAAATAAGGCACACATTTTCTATCAAAATTTCAAAACGTTTATTTTGCGAAAGGGGCATTTTACGAAAGGCACATTTTGCGAAAGGTGTATTTTGCGAAAGGTACATTTTGCGAAAGGTGCATTTTGCGAAAGGTACATTTTGCGAAAGGTGCATTTTGAGAAAGGGACGTTTTACGCATGGGGTGCATTATGCAAAAGGTAATACATTCTGCGACTGAACCGTTCCAACTAGCTAGAATCTAGCGAGCCTAGTTCCAAAGTGATGTACCTAACTCCAATAATATTTTAAGAATTTGTACCTTAGTGCCTAAAGCTAAAGTGCCTGGAATTTGTACTTTAGTGCCTAAACCTTAAGGTTTACTTCACAATAAATGTTTATCTATATATCTCGTTTCATTTCTGATGTTGATCTATGGACATGTATGTATTAACGCGGGGACATTATACGTAAATATCGATCTTTATTGAGTGTCTCCGGGAAGTTTTATTTGACTAGGATATTATTATTCTATATCACTGAGGTCTTAGAATAATAACGCTATAGAAACCAAGTTCGCGCGCCTATTTTGAAGCACATTAATTGGAGCCAGAAATGGCACCAAACGCCGGACCGCTCCGTAGTGTTCAATGTCACAGCGCGCCGAACGTGTCTCGCGAAAACAAAAAAAAAATGACGGTTTGTGCAGTTAAATTGTGTCACAACACATCTGAAAAACAAATGAAGTGTAATAACATCACTTTTCACAGGTAAGCTTTCAGTATTTCATAGTATCTTGTAGTTAATTAGGTCAAAATATAAACGTACTGCAGTGTGATTCTCTAAGTTAAAGCCTCGGTAGCAGCGGCCTGCGCAGTGATGTCTCTTTCATATTCATAGAATTGGAAAGAGACAGCAGATCACGGCCATGCGCGCACGTCACGCGTGTGTGAATCGGTTTAGTGCTTCATTTTTGACAGAGCGCTTGTATGAAGACTATCTTTCTACAGCGTTATTATTCTAAGACTGAGGTATTGTTCTTTTCCATTACTGAAAGAATGTTTACAATCGGTTCAGTAGTTCCTGGAATCACCCTTAGGAGGAAACACTACGTGGAAGTGTCATGCAAAATTCTCATACAAAACACAGAAAAACGACGTTTCGTAGTCCCCTGTTTCCTCCTTCAGAACTGGACTAATTTTTATGACTTGTTCAGCATCGGTTGAAGAAAGAGATTTTCTATATCTGTATGTTGGATTTTTTACTTAATATTTCTGAAGACGCCTTAAAACGGAGTGATTTTGCTAAATTTTGAAGGCCTCCGGTTGATAAATAAATGACTTAATGCAAAAAAATTAAAGATACAGACGTAGAAAATCTCTTTCTTTAACCGATGCTGAAAAAAAACATGAAAATTGGTCCTGAATGAGGAAACAGGGGATTACGAAACGTCGTTTTTCTGTGTTTCGTATGAGAATTTTGCATGACACTGCAACGTTGTGTTTTCTATTAACGAACATATAAACTTTCACTACATACAATATTATTATTCTCAGACAGTTCTCTACCAAGTTCTATGATTGATTTTTTGTTTTAAATAAGACCCATAAATAACAGAATAGCAACAAAGTGTTTGGATTTTATGTGACTGCTATAAGAAAGGAGTTTTACTTATGCAAATGTGGATTATCGTATTTAGTAGTTTTAATATGCCCGTCGTAAAAGACTGTAAGTTGCGTATGGGCGTATGAGTAAGCTCTCCGGCTTTCATTCATTTCAAAGATGAAAGCTGGCGATGTTGCCAAGACGATATTAACGAGTCTGCCAAAATTCATTTGTATACCGAGAACAGAAAAATGTTGTCTTGCTCTGCGATGTCTAGACAGCCGACCGAGACGCGACGTGACACGGAAAACTTATATATGTTATGTTATTTGGTTTTTCTTTTATCTTTTAATATATTGATAGACTAACACTCTCTATATACTTAGTTTGAAATTTAAGTTTTCTTTTTGTCTTATACTAACTATATTTAATTGTAGTCTAGTATAGAATAACGCTTCGGGGATAATATTCGTGATTATATGTATGTACATATGTATTTAAATAAACATACATACTTTTCCGGAGGGGTTGACAAAGATCACAGCTTTTTATTTTTTACAATCCTGACACACTCCTTTTGCTTTATTTACTCTTATAAAATACTTCATACATGAACATCCTGTTTATAGCACGGAGGATAAACAAGGTTAAGACAACTCTTGACATATTTTAATAATAAGTAAAATGTTAGAAGATGCTAATTGATAATGTCAACAAATAGCAGCACCAAATCTAAAATCTGTTTAGGTAAATAAAAATCAATTGGTACAATTGTATGTTCGCGCAACACTTCATAACGGTTAACAGTAAATGCCAGGACAAGTTTAAAAATAAAAATAAAAATGTTTATTAATCAGACAACATGAAGTCCATTAAATGTTAGTAATAAAAAGACTTAACACCTATTAGTTTAGTGTGAAAGAATTTTTTTGGAAATTCTTCACGGGATAAGGAGTGTTCACGCGGACGCAGTTACGGGCAGGCTGCTAGTGTAACTTAAATAAATATTACAGTAGGTTGACTACCGAACAAATAGGAGAAGACTACCTTTAAGTAAGATTTGTGTCTAGTTATATGTTCTGATTTAAGTGTTTAATTTCATTAATGTTGATAGGTACAATCCTTGTTGGTACCTAGTCCTAAAAAAATGATAATGAATGCCCTGGATAACTTAAAACATACAAGGCCCTGTCTTGAAGTGACAAAGAAGTTAAAAAGGAATAAGTTTACAAAAGTAAGTATGTAGGTACTTTAATCATTACGGCTGCATGCCAGTTACACTTATCAAACAATTCCATTTACGAACGGTAAAAAAAATATGTAGGCGCGACACTACCATTTACCCGATGAAAAGAAAAACTGCTGGCACGACCGACAACATATGTGATAGCTTTGCTGTCTCCCATTCGTTAAGGAACCCGGGTGAAGCATCTTATTGGCCTTGTAGTCAATAGGATGTGAAGGCCAAACGTTTCAAAATGACTAACTATATAAAAATACATAAAGAAAAGTCACTCACTGTCACCAGCGGACAACAAGAAAACCACCATTTCCCAGTTTAAAAGAAAAAACTGCTGGCACGACAGCATATGTGATACCTATATAGCATTGCTGTCTCCCATTCGTTAAGGAACCCGGGTGAAGCATCTTATTGGCTTTGTAGTCAATAGGATGTGAAGGCCAAACGTTTCAAAATGATTATTTTGAAACACATAAAGAAAAGTCACTCACTGACAACAGCGGACAACATGAAAACCACAATTTTTCGTACGGAAATAATGATGACACACATATAAAATTGTTTATATGGAAATGTGCCATGATAATTTTACAAAAGGCCTAGATAAAATTCAAAATCTCTCGAGAGGTCGTTACAATCATTCGTAATACACTTTGGGAGATAAGATTGCAGAGTCACCTGATATTGATATTCAAGTTAAATACGTGTAACTGGAGAATTGGCAACAACACATATTCTAATATTTATATGGACCGTGGAAATGATATTTGTGATTTATTTTATAAAGAAACATTCTGGCGAGTTTCTATCGGACTGGTTCCTAATTAGGCTATTTAAAATGCTACTAAGAGTAAGATTACTTTATAATTTTTTTTTTACTATTAGCCGAACGCTAAATCTTACACTAAAATTACATTTAGGTACTTATAGGTAATTTAAACAAGTATTATCGGAATAATAACGTACATTTATTTATTGATACCTTTCCTGCATTTTCTGGACTTCACATCGGTTTAGACTACTATTAAAGGCATTTACAGACGGCAGCTATAATGTAAAGATGTATATTATAGCACGATACATTTCACTACAACTTTCCATAGAAATCGTCAGGAGACCACACACGACAACCTATATTATAACTGCCGCGTTAAATCCCGAGTAGTAAGAAATTTTCTGATAGGGCCTTAATATTTCAGTATTATAAAGATACTTATTAAGTACATACATATAATCACGACTAATATCCCGGAACGGTTAGTCCGAGACTAGGCAATGAGTCCACTTTTCACCAAAAAGGCGACTGCACATTTTTTACTCAGCGTGACAGGTGGTGAGCCAATCGCCGCTCTATGCTGTTGGATGCATGTGCAATCTTTAGCCCGTTAGTCGCCTTTTACGACACCCAAGGGAAGAGAGGGGGTAGTAGTATTCTTTCACCTCTACGCGACACGGTCATACATAATTCTATTTCGTTTTTCTCGATTAGGCGTCGCCTAGGCGTGATTTATGACTCCAGTACAACTAATATTTAGTTTAAGTACCTATATTGACATTATAATATTTTTGTGTTTTGTTTATAAATTCATTACAATTTTATAAATTTACTTAAGTAAATACAAAATTTTAAGTTCATGAAATTATTTCTTATATTTTTAATTTCCTTTAATTGTGAGTAATAAATAAGTTAGTGGTTATAAATATAGAAACACTGTTTTTATTTAATAATTGAATGGGCTATTTTGGTGTCGTTATATGTATACATATAACGAAACCAAAATAGCCCATTTTCTGGTGTAAATAACAAACAGTTGCGCTTTTCCCTTAAATAGTCTCTATATTGTACAAAATAAAACAAAAAACAAACAACCACATTAAAAACTAAAAAAATTCTACAGTTGAACACTTAGTCTATACTTACCTACTTTTAAAAGTAAAGAAACCTTCATAAATGGGGGAAACATTTGAAAAAGTATGTTTAGTGACATGTTATCTAATTACGAACTCTGCTTGTGGATGTTCAATGCATCATCGAGTATTTTATTTGATGTACCTGCCTAGTAAATCAGTTGTCTAACAGATTTAGTTTACACGTGAGTGATTATTAATCAATCAACAGGTAATGGATACAGAGCGCATAGTACTATTCCGCTGACCTTACGCAAACCACAGATCCGAGGTTATGTTCAAGAGACTACTAGTTTGCGATAATGTGGACAAGATATTATCATCTGTTTGTATCGCATTGTTTACATGGATTAGCCGGTCGAGTCTTTGCCCGATAACAAAGATTATTGGATCACCGTACAAAAATACACATCTCTCGACATTCCTCTCCCCGACGGGCGATATTGAAAAACGAGTGGGTCTCACGTGGTAATGTTTTTATTATTCCATCGTACTCGAACAGTATCAGAGCGATAACGATACGAGGATCGATAAAGTAATCGAAAAAGAAACTACAACTCACGCGGTACTAATCCGCGCGCGTTAATCGTCGCAGTCAATAGAACATCGCAGAAATGTTGGAATGCAATTATTTACATAAACACACGTGCCGCGGGCGACGCATCAGGCGTACAGACGCGGATGCGCCGACGCACGGGTGCAGATCGATGTGCATTTAATTGCGGTGGGAGTGTCGGGTGCGGGGCACTTGGCACAGGGTGCATCGGCGCATTGGGCGCATGGGCGCATGCGGTGCATCGGCTCATCACTCACCGGCGGGGCGCGTGGTGCGGCGCGCGGGCTCGTCCTCGCGCAGCGCGGGCGCGTGCCGGCGCGCGGCCGCGGGGGCCGGCGCCAGCGCCAGCGCCGCCAGCGCTAGCAGCAGCGCGGCATACATCGCCGCACTGTACCGTGTGTTCGCCTCCCGGCCACGAGCTCACTATTTTCGCCGCGTGCGTTGCGTGCGTATTCGCGGATGCGCGCGTGTAGGAAACGTCGTCGTAGCGCGACGGCCGAGCCGGACTGAGCGAGTCGCGCGCGATTTCCCGGTGGGCGCGAGAAGGGGGCCGGCCGGCGCGGCGGCGGCGGCGGCGGCGCGCGGAAAACGCGGGCCGGGCGGGGAAAACGAGCGCCGCCCGCCCGCCGGCGCGCCGCAACGACTACACTTTTTCTTAACTCTTACTTTTTTACAGGTTGTACAGTAAACGGACAACTGAGAAGTTATGAACAACATTAAACGTTAAATGTTTTATCGTATTCAGCTACAAAAATGTGGCCGAAATTAATTCAAATAGTTGTTCAATAGTTACTTCTTTTAGCTTTAGTTAATGTTTGATATATTAACAAACAGCTAATGTAGAATAATCAATGTAAAACACAGTGGTCTTCCTTCACTTTGATTGTTTCAACCCAGAACTGCTTCAGCTTTTCCGCGCGACTCCGCCGACGAAGATGAAGACGAAGGCCGTCGCCACAACAGCAGCCTTAAGTCGCCCGCGCGTCCCGCTGCTACGCGTGCCAGTGGCGTCGCTCTCTAAAAAGCCTTCAAATGTTTAATTAACCGACCAACACTTGAACTCAGGGAAAATACAGTATTTTGACACAATAACTTCGCGCCAGTAATATTAAGTTTCCATTTGCCATTCATAATAAAAAATTTAGTAAATAGAAAATATCCAAAGCAAGTATAGCAACTAGCTTAAACAGATAAGGATAATTTCTTCTAAATTCTTAGAGGAACATAGAGAAATCGTAAATTATTATTTTAAGCAAATTATTAAAATAACTTCAATCCTAAATAACATTAATCGGTCATTGGTCAATAGATTTTTTGGGACACTAACAATTAGACAATCGTTTTTTTTCTTTCCTGCCTATTGTCCCACTGTTGGACAAAAGCTTCCCACAAGTCACTCTATCTATATCTGTCAGTGAAGGGACAGTATAAGCTAGGAAAAACAGTTCGATATTGGATTTTATGTTATAACTGTTTCCTGAAATTTTATCTATTTCTTAAAAAGTATTTGCAATACATTAATCTACAATCTCCACATTTACCTAGGATCAAAAAGAGGAGTATACAGATTTTGTGAAGCTATGTTTAAAGTTTTCATTCTTCCCTAAAAATAAAACGTTAAATTGCTACTAAATTTTGGGCACTGAACGGATACTGCAACGAAAGCTGATAAACTTAGAAATCGTTTCAAAAAAAGAGGCAAAATTTCAAAATTTTTGATTTTTGCATATAAGTATTATACATTTGTTTTGTTTAATATACGTTGGTTTACATTTAAATTACAGCGGGAAAGCGTTTTTATCTCACAATGCTTAGAGTGACGATAAGGCCAAAGGTGGAATCGCTTTTCGTACCTGAATCCTCAACTGCTAAGGGAGATGAGTACCTTTTCCTTACGTAGAGTAAGTATGAGATACAAAACTTTAATATTCCCACAGGTTTGTCAAAGATTTATACTTACAATGTCCCGGTCACACGACTTGTTATTTGCATAAGTTGTAAATCAGATTGAGATCGATTATATTGTAAATGCACAGTAAATAAATAAAAAGATAAACAGTAAAGAAAAGTATAGCTTGTACACTTTATAAATAAATAAATAAACTTTCCTACACTCACACCAATTATCTAGCCCAAGAGAAGCTTCGTTATGAAACTCGTTAAATGGTTACTAGACAACGGATAAACATACTTAAAATACTTAAATACATACTTATTATACATAGCATACCCAGACCCGAGACAATTTAGAAAAAAAAATTGGAACGTGTCACGATTTTGGGTGTCATCCTTGCGCAGGGGCCATGCTAAACTTCCCTGTATCGTTCCAATTTTAGTATATGTACTGCCGAAGCAAGTACCTTGACCGACCCACTGTTCCACTGCTGGGCAAAAGCCTCCATCTTTGAAGTCAAGTCATCGCTACAATTGATGGGAATTAGCTTAATGACATCGCTTGCCAAATGCGGGATGGTGATGACAAACCCGGGCTATGCACCGAAACTTTGCCAGACCTGGGAATTGAACCAGGGACCTAAAGGTACATAATGTATTAATCAAATTGCCCGTTCATATGGCAAAATGAGAGTTGTTTTTTTTATAAAAGAAGGAGGCAAACGAGCAGGCGGGTCACCTGTTGGAGAGTAATCACCGCCGCCCATGGACACCCGCAAAACCAGAGGAATCGCAGACGCGTTGCCGGCCTTTTACTACGTTCTATGTTCATCTGTTTAAAATCACCATCTCATCTAACTTTTCAATGCAAACGATGTTATAAGCGTTGAAGTTGTAGATTTATATTACACATTATTACACAAATTACTTTCAAAGGATGAGAAAATGTACTATAATTATGCGCAAACATTGAGTATGCTACCAATAAATTTTAATGAAAGTCTTCGACTGTTTTCATAGTTGATTGGTATATTAGCCAAATAACTTTATCCCGTCGCCATAACATTAGGTATCGGGCATGCTGGAGACATTCACGATAATTTACCGAATTATATCTGGTGCAGAACTTGATTTGGCACGGGGCCGAGCTAGCCGTATATTTCATATTATATCTTAAGGCGGGCAAATAAACAGAAATATCAATTTAGGTAGCACTTCGGCGCGTGCGCATACTCTTACAAGTCGCGCGCCGTCGCCGCTCGCCCGCCGGTGACGTCACGGCGTTTATAAATAGGTATACGTAGTACATATGCATTATAAAATCTAAAATGGCTACATTATAGCCATCTTAGTTTGTAAAATTATGAATTTGGAAATTTATAAATGGGAAACCGAAATGCGTGTACATACCCTCTTAAAATTTGACATCCATTCAAAATTATGGATGTCAAATCTTAATCATACATCTAGACTGTGATTTTTGCGTAAAATGTCCATTTTCGCATTTTGTAGTAATTTTGCAGTTGTATTTATCGTTTTTATTGAAATAGGATAATAAATTCATGCTTAATATTACAAATCTCCACTCTGCGACAATAAGGTGAGTTCGGACAGCCGGTGCATCGCATTTTGTAGTAATATTGCAGTTCTGTTGTATTTATCGCTTTTATCGAAATAAATTCATTACAAAATCTTTATTCCTCATGAAGTAACAATTATTCTGATACAAATGTTGCTCAATAATACGAGCATTATCGTAAATAGGAGAAATTCACGGTTAAAGCGATTTTTCAAGTTGTTTGGTTAAGAAAAAGATTTTTTTTCTATATAAAATCAATGATATCTAAAAATTCCGCCACTACGAACTATACCACTAAGGTACTGGCACATAGGAAGGCCCACCTTATTTAAAATCTGAATAATAAATTATGTTTTAAAGGTTTGACAAAAACAACTATTGATGATGTAATGTTGTAATGTTTAATGATGTAATGTTTAATTATCCTTCTAAAAATAATCAAAAAATTAAAATTTTCATACAAAAAACTATATTAAATAAGGTTTTTTAAAAACACTGTAGTGGGCCTAGCTAAAGGCACAGTCCTGTACTATGGCCCGTTTATGACTAACTGTTACTCAAAATCCACCTAATATTCCTAAAAAATAATTTACAAATCACCTAGTTACACGATATTGTGTCTATTTTAAAATACCTTCAGTAGTTTGGCATGAAAAAGAAATAAACTAAACAAACCAATTTCGTTTTATTTATACTTAAGTACAGATTTACAATCCAAGCGCCTAATTTTTCTAACAGCGTAAGCAGCTGAACTAAGTCTCCCCGTAAGGGGTAATATGAGGGTTCCACTGTATTTTTTAATTTAAGGTAAAAACCTAAGAAAACTGTTAAATCAACAAGGTCCAACAGTTCACCATTCAATTTAATTTTATTTACTATAATATTATTTACGTTATGTGGAGTAAAATTTATACAATTGGTTTTGCTTCGCGTTTAATTGAAGATTATTAGTAGTAAACCAATTCAACACATCTGTTAGGGCACTGTTGATGTCATCAAAACTTTTTTTATTTCGATCAGTCTTAAATATCAAAGATGTATCGTCAGCAAACAAAACAATATTGCAAAAGTTTTCCGCATAAAATGGTAAATCATTAATATAAATTAAGAATAAAAATTGACCTAGTATTGACCCTTATGGAACCCCCATTAGCACAGAAGATCCAGATGATATGGATCCATTCACGCTAACTTTTTGGATTCTGCAGCTGAGATATGATTGAATTAATTTCAAGGCATCAGAGTGCACTCCATAGTGTTTTAGCTTTATGAAAAGGGTTCAACGCAATCAAAGGCGTTGGAAAGATCACAAAATACTCCAAAAGCGTTCTGCGATCCCTCCCAAGCCTCAAATATGTGTTTCAGCAGAGCTACACCTGCATCAGTAGTAGACCTTCCCTTGGTAAAACCATACTGTTTACTGTGAAAAAGGTGGTTTATAGCGAAGTGGGAGCTGAGTTGATCTAAAATAAGTTAATTAATAGAATCAGGCGTTACTTTGCGGAAATCCATGATATACAAAAATGGAATAAATATATCTAGTGTTAATCCCGCTAACTCACTAATTTATCAAGCTTGGATGCTACATGCAAGCACCGCCCTCCCGCCCGCAAAATAAATTTTCAAAAACTTTACTAAGAGTAGGTAAAATCGAAATAGGTCTGAAATTGCTCGGGTCATCTTTACAATCCGATTTGAAAAGTGGCAAAACTTTGCTATCCTTCATGAGATCTGAGAAAACTCCTTCGTCAACACAGCTATTGAATATAACTACATGAAAAGGCGCAATGGACTTGATAATATTATTAATAATTTTTGTTGAAATATCCCACAAATCACAAATGTTCGCGGTTCATGTCAGTGAACGCTGGTGTTCCTCAAGGCTCCGTTCTATCCCCCACGCTGTTCCTTCTGCATATCAATGACATGCTTCCTCTTGGAAACATTCATTGCTATGCAGATGATAGCACAGTGCATGGGAGATATAACGGTCACCCAACGGCTGGGCGGGTAGACACCGAAATGAAGCGAGCAAATCTAGTCATTGAGCTCGATCGGGTGTTGGACTTCATTTCTAAATGGGGCTCCGATAATCTGGTGGAGTTCAATGCCAAGAAAACACAGGCGTGCGCATTCACAGCGAAAAAGTCGCCATTCCTTCCCCTTCCCTCTCTTCAGAGTACTTCTCTAGGCCTGCAGAGCAGTATTAACATGCTCGGTATGGATATCCGCTGCGATCTAAACCAAAAGGACTAAATCGAAACCGTGATTAAAAATGCCTCACGTAAACTCGGTGTCCTGAACAAGGTGCGGCGATTCTTCACGCCTGATCAGTTGTGTCTATTATACAAGACACAGGTGCGGTCTTGCGTGGAGTATTGCTCTCACCTTTGGGACGGCTCCGCAAAGTACCTTCTCGAGCCTTGGACAGATTGAAGCGCCGCGCTGTACGCATTATCGGCAATGCGGAGGTCACTACAACTCTCGAGCCTTTGCAATTGCGTAGAGATATTGCGTCACTCAGCGTCTTTTACCGTTTATACCATGGCGAGTGCTCTGAAAAACTCTTTGACCTCATCCCTCCTTCTCCCTTCCTCCATAGGAGTACGCGTGCTGCTCTCCGGAGTCACCAATTTACAGTCTCTAACATTCCATCACGCACAAAGAAATTTGGTGACTCGTTTCTTTGCCGCACTTCCAAAAGATGGAATAGTCTACCAGCACACGTATTCCCTCCTACCTATGACATAGGGTCCTTCAAACGAGGCGTGAAGAAGCACTTTGTGGGCCGGCAGAGTGAGGGTGACTGATGCTACGTCTCTTACGCTGCACCAGTTGTCCTCGCGCCTGGACTTCATTTCCACTTAACATCAGGTGGAGTGGGGTCATTTGCCGGGCTTAGTATAAAAAAAAAGATTTTCATTTTTAAAGATTTAAAGGATTTTGAGTATGTTTTTACAGTTTACGTGTGTAAATTTGAACACTTCATTACACATGGGTAATACTTTTTTAACAATGGACTTGATAATTTTATTAATAATTTTTGTTGAAATATCCCACAAATCGCAAATGTTTTTCATTTTTAAAGATTTAAAGGATTTTGAGTATATCTTTACAGTTTACGTATGAAAATTTGAACACTTCAATTACACATGGGTAATACTTTTTTAACAATGGACTTGATAATTTTATTAATAATTTTTGTTGAAATATCCCACAAATCGCAAATGTTTTTCATTTTTAAAGATTTAAAGGATTTTGAGTATGTCTTTACAGTTTACGTATGAAAATATGAACACTTCATAACACATGGGTAATACTTTTTTAACAGAATTTCTGCATTGCTCGATTAAGAGTTGAGTAACATAGTTGTGGCAATTGGTATATTTGTAAAAAACTGTTCAAATTCATCGGCAACTTTATCGTCATCTCTTAAAATGCTATCGCCTATTCTTAAAGAAAACTTTGTATCACGTGGCTTTACTTTACCAGTTTCGCGGTTAATACAGTTCCATGTTGCCTTTATTTTGCAATGCGCCTTTTTAATTTTTTCACTAATAAATAATGACTTGGACATGCACAAGCCTTCCTAAAAGTTTTCGAATACTTTTTGATATACTCTAGAAACTTGGACTATTTGTACTTATATTTTTTCTGCTCATTTAAGTCATACATCTTAACTCTACTTTTATGCAAACCAGCTGTAGCCCAGTCACAAATTTCATTGAAATATTAGTTTTGAACTTTTTGATAGAGAAAGTTTTATTAAATTCACCGTTAGTAAGATCAAAAAATGCTTGTAAAGAGCATCTGGATTTTCCTGTATAAATGGTAAACATGCAAGTTTTGCAGTTACATTATGCTTGAAAATTTTAACCCGTTTGTCTGTCACTGGCCTACAAGATATTTCTTCTGAGTTAGGATGTCCATATTCAGTAAAAGTTATTTTTTGCCCACAGTGATCTGAAGATAAATTAGTTAGTATCACAGAACTATATCAAGATATTTCTGTGGTTAGTATGGACTTAGACTCAGGAGCACAGTTACAAAAAAATTGTCTAAGCAGGTTGCAGTGGTTGCTGTAATTCTAGTCGGTTCTCTACATTGGTGATCCAAATCAAATGAATTAAATAACGAGATTAATCTAACACTAGTTGTATGACTGTCTAATAAATTTACATTAAAATCTCCACAAATTACTATCTTCTTTTTAGATTTACAAATCTTCATTATTACATTTTCCATGGTGGCCTCAAAGACACTAAAATTACCAGAAGGAGGTCGATATACACAAACAATAATAAACTCTAATTCGACACATGACAGCTCAATAACGCGTTCAATAGAAAGGGAAATTACATCCTTTCGTTCCTTAGTCGTATGTTTACAGTAATTATCAAATATTAAGGTTCGCCACAAAAAGCATTTTTTCTAGTAAAAGCACTGGAAGGCTGAAAGTTTTAAATATTAAAAATTAACTGATAATCTTCAAGCCAGTGCTCAGTTATACATAAAATGTTTATATCTTCATGTATTAAAAAAAGTTTATTTCTAACTCTTTGCCGGCCAGGCCCTGCATGTTTTGATGAACAATTTTGGCTGGCTTATGTACTACCTATTAGTTTTAACTAGAGGTTTTGCAAGACTTATTAACTAAATTTACGTTAGTAGAAATACTAACAGTGCGATAGCGGATCAGCGGTCAAAGGGAAACTTAGGTGTTGGTCGGCCCTTAATTGATTGTAACTTGCATACATACTTGTTTTTTCTTAATTAATGGCTTCGTGTGGTCATCAACACATTTGGCCAGTGTCAAGTAAGATATGAAAGTGAATATTTTCATTGCATAAAGTAGATGATAATGAGTGATAATGAACGTTTAATGGTAAATTATATTCCCCCAAACCCCTCTAGATTCAATAAAGCTGTGGGACTTTATTGAGATCTCACACGGACTTCTTGAGAATTTGAAAACTGATATTGCACTGTTTTGTTTTATTTACCAACACTTATGCACGTTCACGAACACTGAACAGTGAAATAATCAACCATTATTTCACATTAAAATTCGACAAAACACAAAATATAGAAAATAAAACTGAGATCATTCGGGCTCCATACATCTTTGGGTCTTTTCTGAGAGTGCCGGCCAACAAAAGGAAATAGTACGTATTGTTAGAACTAGCCATTTGGAGTAATAGTTAATATGGCACAAAAGTTGTAGGATTGCTCTGAGCCAAGTTATACAAGTTCGATGATTCACCATTTTCAAACATTGATTGATTTCTGAAAATGCTTGGACTGTTAAACATAAAATAATGATAAATATTGCTAGAACTTGCAGCGCAAAAGCTGTGGGGTTTCATCTGTTCTGTTTATACAAAAAAAAATTAGGAATCAATAAATGTATGAAAATGATGAATCTTCGAACTTGTATAACTTGAAATAAATCACTTTTTACGGATTAACTCGCGTTTAATTTACTATGGGTATAATTTAAGCTATCGCCAATTTAATTAGTTTTTTGTTTCTTAAATAATAGGGTTTGCCCGCAAAATAGTAGATTTGTCACCAAAATGTAGTCACCCAACAATATAAAATCAATTCCACAATAAATCACCTAAAATCATGGAGATATAGGGTCTAGTAACAAATAAATGTTTTTGTATGTATTATAATAGGTTTGTCATAAAAGTATTTAAGCAAACTAATTTAAAGAGATCACCAATAAATCATATATTATGACACTAGAAAATTTTATAAAGTTCAAAAAAAATTTAGGGTTGTCGTCATCATCGTTTCAACCAAAAGAGTCTACTACTTAACTGGACATGCCTACCCAAGGATCTTATTTTCCACAGGTAGTATAAATATATTTAAATAAAATTTCTAGCAGAATAGTAAATAAAACACTTAATGAAAGTCAAAATAATCAATATTTATTGTTAAAAATCACTAAATTATTAGCGCTGGTTTGGATTATGAAGGGCGCCCCCTTTTTTTCTGGCCGATAAGCACATTTTTTGCTTCTGGTGGGGGGGTTGGCCAGCTTTAAGCGTATGACTAATCCGATAGTAGAAATTAACTAAAACAACAAATTATCCACAACGATAATAAAATGCACCCACAACAATGAACGTGGAATCGACGCGAATGAAGTAAACTTGCATCTCGCTGCCCGCGCCGCGCATCGTATGATCGTACCTAGTCACCTACCCTACGACCCATCGTTGAGGCCGGATTAGTCAATTTTTAAAAGCGCGCCAATTTTCTCCGCCTCTTTGAACATATTTTCATTAAAATTATAAATTAATGTATTAAAAAGGTAACGAATACTATTATTTTAATAACTGAACGAAATAAAATGTATGTAATAAAATGTGGTGACAAAATAACAAATAAAAAGGAGTCGCAGTCAGGGATCGATAATCGATTTATTTGGTGACAGATCTACCATTCTGAGCATAAAGCTATTATTTAAGTAATAAAACTATTATTATAAGAACGAAGTTTATATTCATTTAATGCACTACAATTTTAATGGTAATCCATCTCTTATTTTACACATATATTAACATTAATTTGATAATTCATATCTGGGAACGCTTTTAGTTTATCTGAGAACGAAAATATTTCGTAGCGATAGATCTATTTATTAGGTGATACCCTTGTGATACCACTTGATGACAAATATAAATTTTGGTGACAAGAAATATAGTCCCCATTTACTATTTACATAGTTTTTATATTATCCTGACGTTTCGTTTGGTTTTGGTTTTTGTTTGGCTCGGAGCAATCCTACAACTTTTATGCCATATTAACTATTCCTCCAAATGGCTAGTTCTAACAACATTTCGATTTTCAAATATTTGTGGAAGCTCAGGAAAGGTTTAAACGGTGAGAAACATAAATAATAAATAACGGAAAATCAATTAAATTTTTTATTACAAAATGTTCCTAGCTGTGAAACATTTGATGTTTTTTGTCTATTTAGAAATAAAAACCAATAGGTTGTCAAATATTTATAGGTGCGTTAAGAAATTTGTCTGTTTCGTAGCTGTAGTATGAGGTCCGATCTTTTTGGTCTGTTTTGTTGGCATATAAAACAGTTCTATTTCAGAAATAAAAAAGTGTAAAAGCTGCTAACATTGTTAGGGAAACAATAGTGGTGTCAGTAGGCCATGAGGCGGGCTAATAACCATAACTTTGTGGTTAGACTTAATTCTTGACACCAAATATCAGATTATTTTACAAGACTCCCAAAACTAATACAAATGTAATAATGTTTAAAAATCTAACAATAATGATAACTGTGTTGAATTAAATGTATATAAAAATTTTGTATTACGTTTACACCATATTTTTCAAAAATATAATTAGGTGATACGATGTTCACCGGAACATCTTGTAATAATAATAAATATCGTTTTATTTGCCTCTAAAACACATCGTAGGTAGAACCGACATAAAACATAGAGACAAAAAGGACTATATCTCAATGGCAACAGAACAATCTACCGCATTTGCTATTCTGACATAGCCTTTTTCCACATTATACAAAACAACGACGTGGTAGAGTTACAATAGTTAATTTAAAATAAAATTTAAGTTGTACGTATGTGCCAATTTGCTTAAACAGAGCATTAAATGACGTGAACAATATTATTATGACGCTTAACATGAGCAAAAAACCAAACAAGGAAACCAATACCCTTTATAAAATTCAAAGTACGGTAAGACGCGCGAGTAAGCAATTGCTAATAAAGCAGCCGTTTGCGACATCTTGATTTAAAAGTTGACACTTTCTTCCCTTGGGTGTCGTAAAAGGCGACTAACGGACTAGAGACTGCACATACATCAAACAGCATAGAGTGGCGATGGGCTCACCACTTATATCGCTGAGCACATGTGCAGTTGCAATTATATATAAAAATATTTTCTTATTCTTATTTTTATTTTAATATGGTGAAACTTGGACAATGGCAGTGGACTGCTTGTAACATAGAGGGATCGGTCGCTCATCGTCGTGCCTGAAGCTTCAGTTCTCATGCTTCTATACCCTGCAATTCCTTTGATTATTGGACCGAACAGTTTATGATATAAATGAAGATTAAGATAGCACGCAGCACCTACATAACAGTTTCACTACTATCTCGGCGTGCCACAATGTTTCTAGTTTGCAACATTGTAACGACTTGTCACACAAATCATTCGTACGTTCACCTATCCGATCCTATTGCTACAAACTAATTCAACGGGAACATGAAATTTAAATTACTTACTAACTAAAAACTTCATCACTCTGTTGATCACTTTCACACTCAAATTAAATTATGAGTTAATTTATTCAAATGTTATTGTCAAACTTTTTATTTTAGCCTTAGCATTAGTAATCCCTATTTTTCTAAGTAAATAATTAAACTAAAATTTTGGTGCGACCAAATTACTAAGGAGACCCGGCGTTTTATGCTTAATTTGTATACTTTTTTAATTTTTTAATCTGTTGTTCATTCTCTATCTGGCAATATCTGTCAAAAAATGACAGTTGTTGACAAATGACAGCCGCTAACTGTCAAATCAAACATGACGTGACGGCATTGTTGACATTTCCCTTTTTTAAAAGCAAAAGAATTATGGTTTATGCAGCCACGTTAGACAATTTTAAAGTAACTAATGTCTGTTTTTTGAAGACTTAGTGTTTCCATATTAAAAATATTAATATTTAAATAACTCTTATCCGCGATTCGACAAAAGTAAGACAAAACTGGTTTAGGTAGCAAATAATATTAACTTTATTTTATGACCAAATTCTATTGTATACAAGTTAAGCATTTTTTCATGGAAAGTGCCGCTTCTCCTATGGAAAAATGTTGAAAACATTTCCACAAGCAGGATTCGAACCTGCACCTTTCTGAAATTCCGGGTCAGGTGCATTTCGGCGGGCAGGATAAGAGTCAGGTAGCACAATTGGAAGTGCACCTGAGCCGGATGGTCAGTAAGGTGCAGATTCGAATCGTACTCGTAAAAACTCGTGAACTCCTACTAAAAATGATTTTCAACTTTTTTCCACCTTGCGGCTACACAAGGTCCACAATCGCTTGAATCACGCGCAATCATGGAGGTTTTTGCACCTTAGTGCGCACAAACTTGCTTCGCGATGTCTTCTCTAGTTTATTGTATCTCAATGTGTCTAGGCTGACAACGCGTTTGTGATTCCTCTGGTAAAGACATGGGTGGCGGTGATTAATTTCCATCGCACCATAAAAAAAAGTTTATGATTCCATCACTTTTTTGTGTAGCATAGTGCCCGCGCAAATAAAGAAAAAAACATATCAGATCAATCGTTATAACTATTTGAATGCAAAATTAATAAGCGATGTATCACCACACCACCACGCTGTTTATTTGTGGGATCGCACCACTAATCACTCCCATTCAGTCCCAGCGCTGGCCGCGGAATTTCCGTCGCTTATTAAAAGGCACGGAATGCCGAGAGGGTCCGTATTGTTGCATGATTTACTGAGTGTGCGCAGGTTCGTAAAAGTGAAGGTCGTACGAGATTAACGTCCGAGGGGATTATAAAAACATAAAAACCGATTTTAATATTCCAAGGAGTAAGTTGCAGGCTCTATTTGCGGGAACCGTGTACGGTCGGTCAGTCAGAGTTTTAAGTGGTCAAAATATGTTTACCGACAGATACTGTGCATTCAGGAAAATAAGTAATTTCACGTGAACTAGAGTCTAATTGACCTAATCATCTGGCAGTAAGGTTTGTTTTATTTGCCGATGTATTTATGACCACATATGTTTTTCTTATAGGTAGGTAGTAATAATAATAGGCCAGGGCCACCAAGCTAATAAATACACTGAGAATTAGAAAAAATATAATCAAATTGCCAAGAGAAAATTTCTTAAGTTTTTGATTCTTAAAGCTAGGGTAACTTTTTTAAATAAGACGGTTTAGCGTGTTCAGATAGAATGAAGAATAGATATAGGTAAGTAAATCAAAATCAACATTTAGCTTGCACGATAAAAATTACCAGGGGGCTATTGTCTAACTTCATAACTTAAACACTCGTCGGAAAAATAAGCTTGCCGTCCCTAGTTTTAGACTTTATAAAACAGGTGGCTCTTTCTTGGGTAAATATAACGTTTTATAACAAACTTCCACTAAATATTACTGAAATGCCTTTACATACATTTAAAGCCCATGTTAAAAAAAACCCTCATGAGTATAGGTTATTATAAAGTGGAAGATTATGTAAATGACAAATATGTATGGACATAAGTAGTGCATGTACGAGCACAACATAACATTAGTAATTTGTATAATTTGGTAACGACATATTGTTTTGTAAATGTCGATACTTCTATATTATTATAAATCTGTGGAGTTTCTTGCGCCCGTTCTTCTCCACAGCTAAACGAGTTCCTAAATGGGTGGGGTGGGTAGGCGGGTGCCCATCTATCCAAATAAATTTAGACGATTCAAATTGCTTATTTTAAGTTTATTGAATAAAGAAATTTTGAGTTTGAGTTTGAGTTTCAACATCTATCGCTATCAAGTAGAATAGTACTTAATTGCTTGGCCAGTTTAATTATTTAAAAAAATAAGTTAAACGGTTTTATTGAAAATAAATGATGATTTAGATAATGTACTAAAAGCCAACTTCTTTCATGGTTTTATTTATAATTATATATTTTATTTTTTTTAAATCGGAAAAAAAAGGACTTTCACCTTTTTTACGCAATTTAATGGAGAATCAAACTACACTTTATTATACATAGCCAGATAGCTTATTTAATAATGATTCCAGTGCTATAAATTTTTAATAAGGTCTCCAAACCAAATTTCATGGAAATTGCACAGACATAAAATTGTCAATATACCTAGACCGGATATAAACAGGAAGTAATACGGAAGTAGAGTGACAGGTGCGGCCATATTGGCAAAATGGCGCTTGCCATACGAGGGGTTATCTGGTGCCTAGGACCTTTTTAATTATTTTCTGGCTTGTAATACATTATCTACATCATCATTATCTTTCTTTTCAATAACACCGTTTAACTTTAAAAAAACATTTTACATTTTTTTTTATATTTAAGCCCTTTCATTTGGGTATCAATCAATGAGGTGGTTCAACAAAAAAATGTCATCCACTATTTCATGGAGGCGGCCATTTTAGATATACAATGATACTGAATAATTACACTTAATGGTATTGTCATCAGAACTAAAGATTTGTACCAAATTTCAGATCAATCGGTCAACAGGAAGGAAGCAAAATTTTAAGTAGCACTTACTTATTGACTTAATTTAACCCAAAAAAAACAAGCAGGTCAAGCTAAATATATCCGTTTCTTTCCTTATATATTAATCCGTTTAATAATAAAAAAAACCGTTTAAAATAGTTTTATACTTACTAAAGTTAGACAATTAGCCCCCTGTTAATCCTTACCTGCTGAACATTTTTACTAAGGTTTTTTTTAATACATCTAATGACTTTCTTATACTTTAAAGACCTATAACTACCTTAGTATATCGGCAACATGTCAAACCTGGGAATCAAACCCAAGACCTCCGGATATCGTACCGAGTGCTTTGCCACTCGGACACACGAGTTCACACTACACACAGATAATTTTAAGTAGGTACCTAGGTACCTAACTGGTACCAAACTGCCAACCGCGTGAAATACAGTCGGTCGCTACTTTAACCACAGCTTTAACCAAAAAGACATCTTTAACCGTATCGCGTATCGGTGAAAGAATACTACCACCACCTCTCTTCTCTTGGGTGTCGTAAAAGGCGACTAACGGACTGAAGACTGCACATACTTCTAAAGATTTAGATAACGTCCGTCAGATTCCACTTTCGTCAGAACCAGTTTTTTTTTATAGTTCTGTTTCGTCATGAATGACATATGTAGAGCGGCAATGGGCTCACCACCTGTCACGTTAAGCACATGTGCAGTCGTTATTTGGTGAAAAGTGGACTATGGTAGAGGGCTGCTTTTGCTGTCCTCATTGCCTTGTCTCTGACTAACCCTTCGGGGATAATAGTCGTTATTATACCTATGTACCTTGTATAGGTACTATCCAACTGCAGGGCTGAGGCCTCCATAAGTGAAATCAAGCCTTCGCTACAATTGATGGGTATTCAATCAGGAACATGAAACTAATTCAACGGGAACATGAAATTTAAATTACTTACTAACTAAAAACTTCATCACTCTGTTGATCACTTTCACACTCAAATTAAATTATGAGTTAATTTATTCAAATGTTATTGTCAAACTTTTTATTTTAGCCTTAGCATTAGTAATCCCTATTTTTGTAAGTAAATAATTAAACTAAAATTTTGGTGCGACCAAATTACTAAGGAGACCCGGCGTTTTATGCTTAATTTGTATACTTTTTTAATTTTTTAATCTGTTGTTCATTCTCTATCTGGCAATATCTGTCAAAAAATGACAGTTGTTGACAAATGACAGCCGCTAACTGTCAAATCAAACATGACGTGACGGCATTGTTGACATTTCCCTTTTTTAAAAGCAAAAGAATTATGGTTTATGCAGCCACGTTAGACAATTTTAAAGTAACTAATGTCTGTTTTTTGAAGACTTAGTGTTTCCATATTAAAAATATTAATATTTAAATAACTCTTATCCGCGATTCGACAAAAGTAAGACAAAACTGGTTTAGGTAGCAAATAATATTAACTTTATTTTATGACCAAATTCTATTGTATACAAGTTAAGCATTTTTTCATGGAAAGTGCCGCTTCTCCTATGGAAAAATGTTGAAAACATTTCCACAAGCAGGATTCGAACCTGCACCTTTCTGAAATTCCGGGTCAGGTGCATTTCGGCGGGCAGGATAAGAGTCAGGTAGCACAATTGGAAGTGCACCTGAGCCGGATGGTCAGTAAGGTGCAGATTCGAATCGTACTCGTAAAAACTCGTGAACTCCTACTAAAAATGATTTTCAACTTTTTTCCACCTTGCGGCTACACAAGGTCCACAATCGCTTGAATCACGCGCAATCATGGAGGTTTTTGCACCTTAGTGCGCACAAACTTGCTTCGCGATGTCTTCTCTAGTTTATTGTATCTCAATGTGTCTAGGCTGACAACGCGTTTGTGATTCCTCTGGTAAAGACATGGGTGGCGGTGATTAATTTCCATCGCACCATAAAAAAAAGTTTATGATTCCATCACTTTTTTGTGTAGCATAGTGCCCGCGCAAATAAAGAAAAAAACATATCAGATCAATCGTTATAACTATTTGAATGCAAAATTAATAAGCGATGTATCACCACACCACCACGCTGTTTATTTGTGGGATCGCACCACTAATCACTCCCATTCAGTCCCAGCGCTGGCCGCGGAATTTCCGTCGCTTATTAAAAGGCACGGAATGCCGAGAGGGTCCGTATTGTTGCATGATTTACTGAGTGTGCGCAGGTTCGTAAAAGTGAAGGTCGTACGAGATTAACGTCCGAGGGGATTATAAAAACATAAAAACCGATTTTAATATTCCAAGGAGTAAGTTGCAGGCTCTATTTGCGGGAACCGTGTACGGTCGGTCAGTCAGAGTTTTAAGTGGTCAAAATATGTTTACCGACAGATACTGTGCATTCAGGAAAATAAGTAATTTCACGTGAACTAGAGTCTAATTGACCTAATCATCTGGCAGTAAGGTTTGTTTTATTTGCCGATGTATTTATGACCACATATGTTTTTCTTATAGGTAGGTAGTAATAATAATAGGCCAGGGCCACCAAGCTAATAAATACACTGAGAATTAGAAAAAATATAATCAAATTGCCAAGAGAAAATTTCTTAAGTTTTTGATTCTTAAAGCTAGGGTAACTTTTTTAAATAAGACGGTTTAGCGTGTTCAGATAGAATGAAGAATAGATATAGGTAAGTAAATCAAAATCAACATTTAGCTTGCACGATAAAAATTACCAGGGGGCTATTGTCTAACTTCATAACTTAAACACTCGTCGGAAAAATAAGCTTGCCGTCCCTAGTTTTAGACTTTATAAAACAGGTGGCTCTTTCTTGGGTAAATATAACGTTTTATAACAAACTTCCACTAAATATTACTGAAATGCCTTTACATACATTTAAAGCCCATGTTAAAAAAAACCCTCATGAGTATAGGTTATTATAAAGTGGAAGATTATGTAAATGACAAATATGTATGGACATAAGTAGTGCATGTACGAGCACAACATAACATTAGTAATTTGTATAATTTGGTAACGACATATTGTTTTGTAAATGTCGATACTTCTATATTATTATAAATCTGTGGAGTTTCTTGCGCCCGTTCTTCTCCACAGCTAAACGAGTTCCTAAATGGGTGGGGTGGGTAGGCGGGTGCCCATCTATCCAAATAAATTTAGACGATTCAAATTGCTTATTTTAAGTTTATTGAATAAAGAAATTTTGAGTTTGAGTTTGAGTTTCAACATCTATCGCTATCAAGTAGAATAGTACTTAATTGCTTGGCCAGTTTAATTATTTAAAAAAATAAGTTAAACGGTTTTATTGAAAATAAATGATGATTTAGATAATGTACTAAAAGCCAACTTCTTTCATGGTTTTATTTATAATTATATATTTTATTTTTTTTAAATCGGAAAAAAAAGGACTTTCACCTTTTTTACGCAATTTAATGGAGAATCAAACTACACTTTATTATACATAGCCAGATAGCTTATTTAATAATGATTCCAGTGCTATAAATTTTTAATAAGGTCTCCAAACCAAATTTCATGGAAATTGCACAGACATAAAATTGTCAATATACCTAGACCGGATATAAACAGGAAGTAATACGGAAGTAGAGTGACAGGTGCGGCCATATTGGCAAAATGGCGCTTGCCATACGAGGGGTTATCTGGTGCCTAGGACCTTTTTAATTATTTTCTGGCTTGTAATACATTATCTACATCATCATTATCTTTCTTTTCAATAACACCGTTTAACTTTAAAAAAACATTTTACATTTTTTTTTATATTTAAGCCCTTTCATTTGGGTATCAATCAATGAGGTGGTTCAACAAAAAAATGTCATCCACTATTTCATGGAGGCGGCCATTTTAGATATACAATGATACTGAATAATTACACTTAATGGTATTGTCATCAGAACTAAAGATTTGTACCAAATTTCAGATCAATCGGTCAACAGGAAGGAAGCAAAATTTTAAGTAGCACTTACTTATTGACTTAATTTAACCCAAAAAAAACAAGCAGGTCAAGCTAAATATATCCGTTTCTTTCCTTATATATTAATCCGTTTAATAATAAAAAAAACCGTTTAAAATAGTTTTATACTTACTAAAGTTAGACAATTAGCCCCCTGTTAATCCTTACCTGCTGAACATTTTTACTAAGGTTTTTTTTAATACATCTAATGACTTTCTTATACTTTAAAGACCTATAACTACCTTAGTATATCGGCAACATGTCAAACCTGGGAATCAAACCCAAGACCTCCGGATATCGTACCGAGTGCTTTGCCACTCGGACACACGAGTTCACACTACACACAGATAATTTTAAGTAGGTACCTAGGTACCTAACTGGTACCAAACTGCCAACCGCGTGAAATACAGTCGGTCGCTACTTTAACCACAGCTTTAACCAAAAAGACATCTTTAACCGTATCGCGTATCGGTGAAAGAATACTACCACCACCTCTCTTCTCTTGGGTGTCGTAAAAGGCGACTAACGGACTGAAGACTGCACATACTTCTAAAGATTTAGATAACGTCCGTCAGATTCCACTTTCGTCAGAACCAGTTTTTTTTTATAGTTCTGTTTCGTCATGAATGACATATGTAGAGCGGCAATGGGCTCACCACCTGTCACGTTAAGCACATGTGCAGTCGTTATTTGGTGAAAAGTGGACTATGGTAGAGGGCTGCTTTTGCTGTCCTCATTGCCTTGTCCCTGACTAATCCTCTCCTCCGCCCTAGACGCTACCGTGTGTGGACGTGTTGTAGATTTTGAAAATTTATTAAATAAATTAATGATTGTTGTGAGCGCCCGAGCTTCGCCCCGCTGTGGTCCTCGACCGGTGCCGAAGCCCTACACTGACAATATAAGTCGAAAAAAATTTCTGCCGTCTGCGGGGTTTGAACCGGAATCGGTGAGTGTTACACCGAGCACCTTAACCGCTGGGCTACGGACGCTTGAGCGCCGCGGCCGAAATAACCAACCGCTTCATACCTACATCGTTCCCGCTACCACTGCACTCGTCGAAAAACGATAACGATAATCGTTTCGGTGTACACTTCTACAAGTTTCATGGTACAAGTCATCTTTCAAAACGTGTGTTGTATATAAACACAATCACCATGCATGAGTGCGCTGCCTGCCGAGGCCCCACCAAAGATGACAACTGCCTGAAATGCTGTACTTGCTCGTTATTTTATCATGGCTTATGTGTTGGTGTATCACCTTCTGAAATGGTTAAACTCTCATCGGAAACAAAAACCAGTTGGCTATGTCCGGAATGTTGCACCAAAAAACCACGAAGGGACAACTCTAACAAGCCTGTTCGGCCTTCAACACCAACTAGTGGTTCGCAAGCTGACGCTAATGTGACGCTGCGCCGCGGAAAGCAGGACCGGTCCAAGCCGCTGCCTGCACCCACCACGCCGCCTCCACCGCCCGCGTCTCAACCGGCCGGTTGCTCCGGCTCATGTGTATCGCGCGAGGAGTTGCGCGCTATTATAAAGGAGGAGTTTCAGAGTTCGTTAAAGGAATGCGCCATCGCGATAAAGAACGACCTAAACCGGGAACTGAAGGCGGTTAGAAGTGAAATCAGTTCGCTGACGGACTCAATGAATTTTATAAATGACTCATTCGAAAAATTAAACATCGACATTGCGACCTCCAAAAGCAAAGTTGAGTCCGTCGTGAAAGAAAACGAATCCCTCCGCAGCGAATTAAATGTCATCACAAGTCGCTTTAACCAACTCGAGCAGGTGTCCCGCGCCTCAAATTTGGAGATCCAATGTGTTCCGGAACGGAAGTCCGAGAATCTTTTGTCAATAGTTAAGCAATTGGGTAATGCAGTATCATGCCCAATAAATGAGTCAGACGTTTTTTACTGCGCTCGTATTGCAAAGAAAAACCCAGAGAGTCCTCGTCCGCGCTCAATCCTGATAAAATTAAACAGCCCTCGCTCCCGGGACGCCCTTCTGGCTGCCACAATAAAATATAATAAGTCTCATCCGCAAGAGAGACTTAACACATTACACCTGGGCTTTGGGACTGACAAAAAGACAGCCGTTTATGTGACAGAGAATCTCACGCCTGAAAATAAATCTCTCCATGCAGCGGCGCGCGCTCGAGCGAAAGAGCTTCAATATAAGCATGTTTGGGTTCGCGGCGGCCGCATCTATATGCGAAAGTCTGATACATCGGAGTATGTGCTGGTCCGAAACGTGTCAACATTGGAACAATTGAAATAGGTTTAAGTATATTGTTTTTAAGCACAGTGTACAATTTAATAATGTTTTAAAATATTATAATTTAAATGTTTACTTTCAGAATGTCCGTGGCCTTCGTACGAAGACCACGGATTTTTACAAAAATGTATTGTGTTCAAATTATGACGTTATATTCTTGTGTGAAACATGGCTTAATAGTTCAATATTCGATGGCGAGCTTTTTGATGACCGGTATCTGGTGTACAGGCGCGATCGGGAGACTAGTGGTTTTCATAGATATAAATCTGGTGGCGGGGTTCTCATTGCGGTATCCAAGCATATTTCTTCACGTAGGTTACCGCAATTAGAGAGTGATTGTGAGGATCTGTGGGTGGAGTTAGAAATGCGCAGAAATGGTAAATCATTTTACAAACTATTATTGTGTGGCGTTTATCTCCCTCCACCCTTACAGAAAAATATTCTCGATTGCTATATTGATAATGCGATCCGTGTTTTGGAATTGAATGAGAAAGTCTTAATCGTAGGCGATTTCAATTTAAGTAATATTATCTGGAACAACCACAATGTTACATCTCCAGCTAACTACATTGCTAAAAGCACACTTGATACTACACTGCTGGATTTCATCGCTTTGAGTAATCTTACACAATTTAATAATATATTGAACGTTAAAGGTAAAGCTCTGGACCTCGTTCTTTCTAACATAGCGATCAATAATGTGGCAGAGAGTAACTTTCCTTTAAGTAATCTCGACTCATATCATCCTCCTTTAGAGTTCGCCATCCCGTGCTATGATCCGCCAAGCTTACCACCCAACGACACGAATTTAAGATATAGTTTTCATAAAGCCGACTATGATGCGATTATTACTCAGTTAAATACAATATCATGGGAGCGTGAACTCTCATCTCGTTCTGTCGAGGCAATGGTAGAAACTTTTTATGGTATCATAAGAGATGTAATTGCACAGCATGTTCCGAAATATAAACCGTCATCTAAGAAGTTCCCGGTTTGGTACACAAAGGAACTCATTCGTCTCTTACAAGAAAAACACAAGCTACGTATAAAATATCGTAAATACAAAAATCCACTAGACGAATTAGCTTTGTGTACACTAAAAAAGAGATGCGCTGAATTGATAATAATTTGTCATAAAAACTATATAGCTTGTATTGAAAAGTCAGTATCCAAAAATCCAAAACTATTATGGACATTCCTAAAAAATAAAAGACGTAACAGTAGCGCCTATCCATCATCTATGACTTTTGACAGAGAGGAGGCGGATTGTGGTGGCGGTATATGTGATCTCTTTGCTTCTTTCTTCACGTCGATGTTTAAAACGAGCTCTATATTTTCCCCGGCTGCAAATGACCAAATCCTTACGTCTAACTATCTCGCCAATCTCTCTTTTTCGCAGAGAGACGTACTTAAAACCCTAACTCGTTTGGATCGAAATAAGGGGGCCGGTCCTGATGGTATACCCCCTATATTCGTGGTCAGTTGTCGCAAGGCGCTATCTTTGCCTTTAACTACCATTTTCAATACATCTTTGAAAACAGGCACTTTCCCTTCTGTCTGGAAGGAGGCGCGTATTGTCCCAATTTTAAAATCAGGTGATGCCAGATCTGTTAAAAACTATAGGCCAATATCTATACTGTGTGTGTTTGGTAAGATTTTTGAGTCCTTAGTGTGTTCTGTGTTGACTTGGCATATGAGTCAAATTATCTCGCCTCAGCAATTTGGTTTCCTAAAATCGCGTTCTACAGCCACTAATCTCGTTTCGTTTTCGACCCAAGTATCTGAATCTCTCGACGCGCGACTATCTGTAGATACAATTTATACGGATATTAGTAAAGCCTTTGATACCGTTGATCACAACATTCTAGTTCATAAGCTTTCCACCTTTGGTATCACTGGAGATCTACTTACATGGTTCTCTTCATATCTTCAACAGAGGAGGTCGAGAGTGGTGGTTAACGGCTTCTCTTCGGAACCATTTTTATGCACGTCTGGTGTACCGCAAGGTTCGCATCTGGGTCCGATCCTCTTCAATATTTTCATAAATGACATTGTAACTATCTTCCGTCATGCCAAGTGCTTTATGTACGCGGACGATATGAAATTATCGATGCAAATACGCGATCAGAACGACTCAATCTTATTGCAAGAGGATCTGGACCGATTAGCGGCGTGGTGCACTGAAAACCAATTACTTCTGAACCTCGATAAATGCAAATTTATTAGATTTACCAGATGTGCTACTGTTTTGCGTCCGACGTATAATATTGATGGTCATGTTTTAGAAGAAGTGGAGTCTATTCGCGATTTAGGTGTGCTGCTGGACAGAAAGTTACGCTTTCATAAGCATATCGACCAAGTTGTATCTAAGGGTTTCCAAATGCTAGGGTTTGTTTTACGTAATGCTAAAGAATTTAAAAAGTCTTCAACAAAAATACTATTGTACAAATCCTTGGTCCGTTCCAACCTTGAATACTGTAGCCAGGTCTGGTCCCCCCACTACGACGTTCACATCAAACGTATAGAGCGTATCCAGAAACGTTTTTTGTGGCATCTATCATACCAAAATCATAAGGCAAAAGAGCTTCCTTCATATGAAGAACGACTGGCTTATTTTAAATTAAACAGTTTGAAGGATCGTAGGTTTTTATTAGATTTAATGCTACTCCAAAAGATAATCAGCGGCACCACGGATTGTTCCTCTCTGTTACGATTGATAAATCTTAATGTACCATATAAACTAGCGCGGGTCAGAAGATATGTGCCTTTTTCTGTTAAGGGCAGCAGGACCAATGTGGGTCACCACGCTACCATGAATAGATTACAGCGACAATACAACGAACTCTGCAAAGTTTATAACATCGACATCTTCGCAGATAAGCCCCAGAAGTTCAGACAGGAAATATTAGAGTCATTTGATATAGCGCCAAACGATTGTTGATTTTATATACGAGTATGTACTCCTTTATTAAATTTGTCTTTTTGCATCATTAGTTGGCCCTGGAAGGGAAGCATAAATACTTTTATATAATGCTTCCTTTACAATAGATATTATCTATTAATAAATTGTTTTTTTTATATTGTAAATTATAGTCCACATTGCATGCCGTGGCAACCTGTAAGTAAGATGACACTTAGCTTTAAGTTTATGTTTGTTTCTACAATTGTTGCTTGTATCAGTGTTTGTCTTGTTGGTTGTCCTAATAAATAAATAAAAAAAATAAATAAACCCTTCGGGGATAATAGTCGTTATTATACCTATGTACCTTGTATAGGTACTATCCAACTGCAGGGCTGAGGCCTCCATAAGTGAAATCAAGCCTTCGCTACAATTGATGGGTATTCAATCAGGAGCCCAAGTCTGCTAATTTACGAATGGCATAATTGAATCGCAATTGGATCGCATTGTAATTGTTTGACACATTTGGTATTCTCTTACTCATTTAAGACCAATGGTTTTGCAGTAACATTCCATTGAACTGCCATTGGATTATGTTGCTAGTCTGCTCTTCAATCGTGTTCCAATGTAACTCCATTGTGGATAAATGGCATTCTACTCTTCTTTTTTTTAAAGAAGCCTTTTTAATATCCGTAGGTCATGTTTTTTAACAAGGCGCTTCATTGCGAACATAATAATTTGTAATCGAATCACAGAGAACTAAAAAAACGATTATTTAAATTAAAATAATAGTTTGTTCACTCATTCGGTCTCTTGGTAGATTTAGGCAACACCAATTAGAGTCTTTTACGATTCCATTACGATTAGATTGAGATTACTTCAAGTTTTTGAAGACTACCCAATTTTTCTTAATCGTAATGGAATGGAATTGATTTTTATAAGGAGCCGACACTTAGAAAAATTTCAAAGTAACTTTTTATAAAAACGCGAATATCTCAAAAACGGTGCGTCGTAGCTAAAATCTGACGATTTTGGTCCCCCTGCGGTGCCCCGCAGGAACATGAGCGGCATCCGACGTAATTATCAAAAAAAAAATCATATTTTGTATGTTGATTTCTGTTGTTTAATGAACAAAAAATAATAAGCATAATTCTTTTTACAATTTTTTTTAATTTTTTTTTGGAAAACCCCGCAGGAACCTAGAGCTAGCAAAAAAAATTAAATTCTTTTTTGGAAATTTTTCTATCTCTTTATCTCCTTATGACCGCCGCCGTAAACATGTCCATAGTGGCCTCATAATTTTGTAAGTCCTGCACCCCCTTTGCGACACCCTGACCGCCGCCGTAAACATGTCCATAGTGGCCTCATAATTTTGTAAGTCCTGCACCCCCTTTGCGACACCCTGACCGCGCCGTAAACATGTCCATAGTGGCCTCATAATTTTGTAAGTCCTGCACCCCCTTTGCGACACCCTGACCGCGCCGTAAACATGTCCATAGTGGCCTCATAATTTTGTAAGTCCTGCACCCCCTTTGCGACACCCTGACCGCCACCGTCATAAACATGTCCATAGTGGCCTCATAATTTTATAAAAGTCCGAAATAATAGTGACAACATTATTGTTTAGGGTATTGATGCTCGATCGTACGTCAATAGCAAAATTGTCACTGAGAGTCCATTGATCGAGATGTCAAACAAACGTCAAATAAGAGTAGAATGCCTGAATTTATTCTACAATGGAGTTACATTGGAACACGATTGAAGAGCAGACTAGCAAAATAGTCCAATGGCAGTTCAATGAAACAAAATAATTTTTATTTTCTAAAATTTGTGTTTTGCCGTTTATTAATGTGACATAATGGTGGATTATTAACCGTTAAGTGTTCGTGAACGTGCATGAGTGTTGGCAAATAAAACAAAACAGTGCAACATCACTTTTCAAATTCTCTCAAGAAGCCCGTGTGAGATCTCAGTAAAGTCCCACATCTTTACTGGAACTCAAGGGGTTTGGGGGGAATATCATTTAGCATTAAACATTCATTTTATCATCACTCATTATCATCTACTTCAAGCATAATCCATGAACTCTATTATTACAACGGAAGACTAGTATAAATGCAATAAATTTATCAAAAAATCTATTACGATTTCATTACGATTAGATTGTGACTACTTCTAAGTTTTTGCAGACTACCCAATTGGTGTTAATCGTAATGGAGTCGTAATTGAATATCAATCGAATATCAATAGCATCAGCAGAGTTGGGCCCCAGCACGCTTGCCAAATGCGGGTTGGTGACAAACATCGGCTTTGTATCAAAAAATCTGAGACGTACTTTGCCCGATCCGCGAGTTGAACCCTGGACCTACAGCGCTAAACCCTCCGGTTTTAGGGCACTCGGCCACCGAGGTGAAACGATAAACAATATTAAAAATATTGTAAACTAAAACGTACCTATACAAATAAAATTATTCTGAAACATACTTTGCCCGATCCGGGAGTTGAACCCGGACCTCCAGCGCTGAACCCTCCGGTTTTATGGCACTCGGCCACCGAGGTGAAACGATAAAAAATATGAAAAATAATATAAACTAAAACGTATGTAAACGTATAAATACAATTCAAATTATTAGTAAGAGGCCTATTACATCTCGACTGTGATTTTTGCGTAAAATGCCCACTATCGCAATTTGTAGAAATTTTGCAGTTGTATTTATCGTTTTTATCGAAATAGGATAATAAATTCATGCTTAATATTACAAATCTCCACTCTGCGAGAATAAGCTGAAGTCGGACGGCCGGCGCATCGCATTTTGTAGTAATTTTGCAGTTGTATCTAGCGTTTTTATCGATATAGGATAGATAATAAATTCATTATAAAATCTTTATTCCTCATGAAGTAACCATTTTTGTTGTATAAATTTTGCTCAATAATATTATCGTAGATATGAGAAATTCACAGTTAACTTAAAACAATTTTCGAAGTTTTTTGGTTTAGAATAAGATTTTTTTTCCGAGTCCGCTACGAACTATACCACTGTATAAGAGATAATGTTAAAAAACAAATATTTCATTTGTTTAGAACAGTAGTTCAATCTCGGAGCTCAAAAAAGTGCATTCACGCATTTTATAAAAATCTTTCTCTGCAATTTTGAGTTAATTAAAAAGTTAAGCAAAATTTACAAAAAAAGCAAAGCAAAATTTATAAAATATCTAGTTTCACTAGGATTTTTAATGTTTTTTGAAAGAAAGACACAATAGTTAACTGTTTTCTTGTGAATGTCTCTCAAGAAAAAGTAAAATCCTACTGCAACTAGGTATAACAGTAACCTGTTTACAAACATTCGTCATTGAATTTGGCTGGAGTATAGGTTCCGTTCTAAAACAAGAAAAAATATAATACCTACTGTAATATTTTATACTACTATTATTATAAATTGTTATTGTGGTATGGTATCGATATTCGAAATGAATAAAAAAATTATTATGTTTGAAATGGAATATACGTAAGTATTTATGTTAGAAGTGTGTGTTTAAGTATAATGTATGTAGGAGATGGTAGTATGTATGCTTCAGAGCTCGATGGCGCATCGGCTAGCACGTTCGGCTTGCGATCTTGCCCGCTAAGCAACTTTCGCAATGCCGGGTCACTGGATGGGTGACCAAAAACAGCTCCTCCGTGCTTCGAAAGGCACGTTAAGCCGTTGGTCCCGTTTGTTGTCGTAAGATGACAGTTGTTAAAACCCACCAACACGCATTGGGCCAGCGTGGTGGGTTATGGCCCAATATCCCCATGTGCCCCTTCACGTGGGAAGTCTGCGCCCAGCAGTGGGATGTTTATAGGCTGATGATGATGATGACGATGTTTGAGAAAGTGCGGGTGTATGTTTGTGCTCCTAAAAGGTCAATATTTCTCGTCTCATGTCAACTATTGGACACGGATATTGTTGAGCAGTCATCACATTATGTAACCTTTACAACTGTTCGACCACATAGCAAACATTTTAATTTTCAGACTTCCAACTGATCCTGTAGAAAGAAGTCGTTGTCGAAATATTCAACTATAAGGTTTCAACATAATAAGAAATTAGAGAACATGAAAAATTATGTAACATATATATAACATAACAATAACGAAAGTTATTTAGGAAACAAATACAAAGAGAATGCCATTAATTGTTTTGATTTTAATTTAAAATATTTAAATTTCTAATTAAAAATCTATTTTGATTAAGTATTTAATGTAAATCATCCTGCCTGTTGCTTCTATTTCGTCCCTATTACAACCATAACACACGCACGCAGGCTTCCATTAGCGCTGTAACCTCTCCTACGTTTCAAAACCTTTGCCTAGTCTTTTCAACCTTTCACACCTATATGCCTAGTCTACCTTATAATACATACACACATCCTCGCCGCTTTTACCTTAACTTAACTTATTATCTAATTCTTAAAATTAATTAACCTAATTTATCTACAATCTAATGGTTGTGTTTGGAGTTTTTGTTTAGTGCGTATTGTTTGTATGATGATGAAGCCTTAGCATAGCTTAATTCTATTTGCAGTGAATTTCAGTCAAGCAATGTAATATTATAATAACTACTATTTTGGCCAGATCGTCTAGTGAACCCTCCGTTGTTAACCGCATTTAAGTAACTCAAGTTCTTTCGTGAAAGTTTAGTAATTGGCTTATCCCTGTGTTAAATTATTTTCTCCTGACCTAATTACCTACCAGTCTATAGATCATAACATAGATATGTGTAGCCTAGCAATGACTCTGTCTGAACTGTGACCTAAATCCTTCACTGCAGCTGCGGGGAAGATTTGTAACCACTCAAAGATAATCAGATGATAGCTTAGCTTGCAGGTATTATTATTTATTAAAAGTAGCATGATACATAAGAAGTCTTGTGCAATTTACATGACATATTAGAGGATTCTGGTAATTTAATAGCCCCGCCCCGCTATTAGCATGCCGACCAGCTCATTGTATTATATCAGCCCTGACCAGATTGAATTTAACTTTAATTATTAGCTTGTGCCTTTTATTCTTTAAAACTGAGAATTTACATCTCTCCTCAAAATTTAATTTCATTTTACATTGTGAACTATGTGTTAGCAATTTAAATTCTTATTCTTCCACATAAATCAATAGAGTTTATCTCAAGGCTTGCTATCATCCAAATATCCTTTTCGCATTAAGAACTTAATTATTCAATGCAATAGCTTATGTCTTATGATTTCACTTGTCCCTCTGTCTTATTAGAAAATTAATATTCAGTTCTATAAAGGGTGGATAATTTAATCAAACGCCACTTCAGGCGGTGGCTAAAATAGAATGCTATTAATACAGGTAAAATTACTTTTATTTACTCTTAGTATTTATTATACAGGTCTCATAAAGTTCCAATATAACTACATTGGATTGGCTACATTGGCAGATTATCACATCTTAAGTTTATTAAAGGATGTTTGATTTATTCAATATCCTACTCATTTAGGAAGTGAACTTAAATAGAATACTATCATTTGAAGTAAAATTACTTTGGTTCACTCTTAGTGTTTATTATACAGATCTTATAAAGTATCAGTACATTTCAAGTTTATTAAAAGATGTTTAATTTATTCAATATCCTTGACTTTTAGAAAGTGAACTTAAATAGAATACTATCATTTGAAGTAAATTACTTTGGGTTACTATTAGTGTTCATTATACAGATTTATAAAGTATAAGTACATCTCAAGTTTATTGAAAGATGTTTAATTTATTCCATATCCTTGACTTTTAGGAAGTGAACTTAAATAGAATACTATCATTTGAAGTAAAATTACTTTGGGTTACTCTTAGTGTTCATTATACAGATTTATAAAGTATAAGTACATCTCAAGTTTATTGAAAGATGTTTAATTTATTCAATATCCTTGACTTTTAGGAAGTGAACTTAAGTTAATTATTTTTCCATTAACTTCCACCCCTGTCTCTCAGACTGAGTGGTTAATTTGATAGCCTACCAAATCATAGTTAGTATACTTTTAGTAGGTAGTAAATTAGGTAGTTAATTATCCCTGTTATTCATTGAATCAATTACATTTAGAAGTTATCTTTTACTCACTTTAATAGATATAAATTAGACTGTACTAAGTATTAGTCTGATTGATCTAGATTGTCCCATCAAATATTTCTATGTTTCACATTATTAGAAGTAAGTACCTACTTATGTCTTAAGAGGTCTTTGACCATTAAGGTGAATTCAAATGGTATTAGTGGACCACTATCAGGCTAATTAGCAGGTTGTTATCAATCAATTATTTCTATGTTTCAGATTATTAAAAGCTCATAGCTGGCAATGTCTTCTTTCAACGACTCATCCTAGGTTCTAAACTGGTTTTAGTTGTTCAGTTTGTATCAGCTTATTTTTACTAATGGATATCGGATGTAAAATTCTAATACCTTGAAGAGTGTAGCAATATGAGATCGTATCGCATCCCAGGGAAAGCTAAAAATGCCTGTTTGGTCATTTCAGTATTAGAAATCAAACATCACAGTACAGTTATGCTTATTTGCTATAACTTTTAGTATTTTTCTTGTAATAGGAAACCAGTCTAGACTTTTAGGTATTCCAAGTAATGATGGTACAATATTATCATACTTCTGTTAATTATTTAAATTGAATAATTAATTGGTAACAACTTTAGGAAAACAATTAGAATTTTATCGGCCTGCGGTAACAGATTACTTGCCTAGCTAGGACCCACATCACTTCATCATAATTTTATTTAGCACCGTAACTTAATTATCCCTACCTTATTAGTCTGAATTAATCCGGCCTGGCCTCGCGGCTCAAGCACCCATCCTATGTACGCACAGCGTGCAAATACCTTGCCCTCCCTTAACTAACAATATATATATCCACCTACCTATTGATTCCTACAACTTTCCTCACTTGAAAATGCCTATAATTTGTCGAACTAACAGTCCCTACTTGTGTACCTTGCAATCTAGGCCCACGCCACATTTAACTTAATTTCGTGGTGTGTTGTGAGAGTCGCATTGCCCCTGAAAGCAACTAACTCCTAAATGTTCTATCAGTCGAGCCAGTATACTCAGTGTGTTATTTTCATATCACTACACTGTATGTACGGAGGTAGACTCGAAATTGGACTGGGTCATACGGGTCTACCTCCAGCTAAATGGTGTCTGACCTATCTTCAACTTTCACTAGGGAGACAACTGTCTCTCCCCCATTACTCCGTCGAAGATAGTGTATTGTTTAGCGTAATGATATAAAACGCCGACCTTATTAAATACAATCAAAGGTCATCCAGACCGAAGTCTGTTGAAAGGTATATAGGTTTTTGTTGCCACCGTTACGCGTTTCCGCCGATATACCCCGGAATACTTCATTCCGTTGACGGATTCGAGTTGCGATCGCAATAGTTTTACTTTATTAATCACTTTCAATTTCACAAATCTTAATTAATATCGCAGCTCGAATATCACTTAGCGCACTATCACAGCTCGGACACTATTTCCCCCGTATGAGTAGTTACCGCACTCTTAAATAGGACCGCGCCGCCGACGTCCCAAAATTGAATGCCCGCTTATTTTCCTCTATCCCCCCAAGCATCCTAACTTTCGCGCCACGCGCCCTCAACATTTTTTCCGCGCGAGTCCGCTTTTCTTCCCTTCAACCAATCCCTAGCTGTTTCCCGACGCGCCTCGCCTTCGCGTCGCTCATTATTTGTTATACGCGAACTTCGCGTTGTGCCACGTGGAGATAACATCCGACCTCTCTTTCTATCTTTTTCTCAACCTCTCGCTCACTCATTGCCGCCTTCGCCGCGCAATTCTAAAATTTTTCCATAATCTAACCAAATCTCGTCCGACAGCCAATATTACATCTTTGAATATCTAAATGTAGCCTTCTATTAACAATTCCCTCTCAATAATCCTCCACTTAAGCCAATAATCCTATATTTTGGGAAATTATAAAAAAGTTCCGTATTCCGACCATAGATGGCGTCCGCCCGTAGGTGAACCACTTTGCCGACTCGCAAAGCCCCGCGAAATTCAAAATAAAAATAAAGTCCTAGTCAACCTAGCAAACTAAATGACTTCCGCTAGACGGCGCCTATGTCGCAAGGGACGCGCAGAGCAGTCCCCGCGAAATTCAAAATAAAGAAGTCAAACTAGCAACCTTATGCGAAGCTCAAGTAAATAACTCACACTAGACGGCGCCTATGTCGCAAGGAGCACACAGAGCAGTCCCCGCGAAATCCAAACTAAAGATAAAGCGCTAGACCACTGACCATTATTCTGAACTAGTTTATTATTCCCTTTTTCATGCTTATTATATTAATGGTGCTATGCATTAATATTTATTTTAATGCTACTCCCACACATTCCTTACTAACGGACGGATACCATTCATTCTGTACCGTTACAGCCGCCCCCGATAGAATTTAAGCGGATAAAGTACCAATCTTTTCTGCGGCGAATTATATCTTAACCCTGTACTTAATTAAGTACAAAACAGCACGGCCTTCCTTGACAACCTCATTGTCATCCTAGCCCTCTTCCTCAAAGATATTCCTACTATTTATAGTTCCTCCCCAAATCCCTAATGACTCCTTCCTCAATAAGCATTCTCATTGCAAAAAAGCCCACACCCCTCATTCTATTCAACTGACACAAAATCATAATTGCATACCCAGTTCTCGTGTTCGAAACGAAGTCCTAGTAAACTTAGTTTCGGCAAATATTTCCCAATAACTTAGACATCTACCATTTCTCTAATCATACACAACCTCCGAATAATGATTTGCCTTTTGTTTACCATCATAACAACAAATCATAATATAATATAAATCAATATAACAGTCTCTTGCGCTGTCTACTAACGCCCCCTAGCGAAAACTCTTCAACTCTATGACGATTCCGACTTAAAGTTTATAACATCTTCCGAACCATTCAATTATTCTATTCTTTAAATTATTTTCCTAGAATAATTTCAAGTACATCTGTCATCATGGCCTTCTTTTAACTTACGTCTTTTCTTACAACTTGTTTCGCATCTAAATGTTGCAACCTAGGGATCGAACCTGGGATCTTTCGTGGGTGAAGCATCAACCACTTCGCCGTCATGGTTTTAGTTCCAACTAGGCTAATGAATAATAATTAATAATTTGAATTAAAACCTTCCTTCATACTTCAACGCTACCAATCTCATCTTAACTTATATAATTACCTAAGATAACGAAACGTCGGAACAATTGTCTACCTCAGGCAGGAATCGAACCCGCGTCCTCCACAATCCCTAATTAGCTACTTCTTTAAACCGAAACCTATTTTCCTCTCCGCGGATAAGAAATCTTAACCAAACCCCCCATAACAACCAAAACCAGTAGGCATACCATCATCGCCCAAGAGTTATACATAACTTTATTTTAGATGAGATACATCTAATGTCTAGTCCTGCAAATAACCGAGATAGAATACTAGACTCGCTTCCGTCCGGTACGCAGTGACACCGTGCATACAAATAAAGGTCTTAACGCCTTACAATAAGGTTGTCGATCGTAAATACTTATGGATAAACTCCCTCACTCTAAGGTGGTACGTATCTCGAAACACGTCCTTGAGTTTTGAACTAGATACCCCGTAGTTCAGAACAATTAGAAGTTTGTGCGCTATTAATCTCTGTCTAACTGTCAATATATGCGTCATCGATAAGTACTTGTAAATACTCCGGTACGCGCTGGACATTGTATACTAATTGACAAGTACTGAGCTTATGCGTATAAGCAAATACTTATCCCAAAACCTATCCAATAACTATGTCTCATCCCTAGTTATTACTATGTATGAAAGACAACATTTAGTATCATTTGCTAATATAAAATATGTCAATAACCCCTTAACTTTCCTATACCTTTGAAAATTTTCATTTTCTTATTAAATTAAACACAACGGTAACTATATTATCCGCCCCCACAACTTTACTTAACTTCCTACCTTTTATATAACTAATAACGATCAAATCGGTAAATATTAAGTCACTAAAGGTGACACTTAGTTTTAGTATTCATGTTAATTTAATATTGTGAGTTCCTTTTCATATTTACTGAATTCCAAACTGCGTGATTCAATAGTGCTAATTTTTTTATTTTTTTTTGATGATTTTAACTTTACACTCGGACTAGACACATTATTAAGATGGTAATCTCCCGAATGTTTGTAACTCTAATTGGTTACTCCTTAATTACTCTACTCTACTTTCGGCCTTCCGTCCAGATTGTAAAATTCCCCAGTAGCGCGAGTTCCCTGATAACGCTAAAATGAAATGCTATCAATAACCTCATTTCCGCAGCTAACGGTAATACCCCTCTGTTGTTCAGTCAAGCATATTTACCCTGGTCCACACTCCATAAGGCGTCCTCGAATGGAATTACCCTACAGCAGAATTCTCAAAACTTTTAGAAAGGCTAGTTTAGAAAATGAAGCTAAATGGAAACCACTTAATTTTATTGTGTGCTGAGTAATTCCCACTTCTACAGCACAGTTCCGAAACTTCGATTCAATTACTTCACCAGGTAAATCAAACAACCCACACGCTTAACTAAGTTCTATTTGTGCCCAGTGCGACTAAAAATATTCGAACACCCTAAACAAGCTACTTTTACTAATTTAACAGTGCCAATTAAGAATGCTCCCTTGTGTCATCTATAATTTTATTGTGTGCATAGACGACCAAAGACCTCGCTTTCAGCATGCCTTCTTCGTTGGACCCGCTTAGTTAAATACTCTAATCAAAATTCTAAAGTTACAATTGAAAATGTCAAAAGTTCGAATATTATGCAATAGAGAATTTCTCTAACATAGTTACTCCACCTCTTCGCACTATTTAGTCAGGCATAATGCAATTCAAGTATTTATTTTAATTTATAATGACCAATCTTCTCCACCTTTGTTCACATATTTTAGCCATCCCTATCCACAGCTGCGGTGAGGATAATCGGTTAATGAACAAAACATCCTATAACCATTCTATGTTACTACCGCCATCACAAGAAATATTTACTAGGAGGATTATCTATCATACAGCTGACTATAACAAAATGAGTCCCCCTTATCTTTCTCCGTTCCTTCTCTAACGTAGAAGACAGCAACAGACAATTAATATTTAATTACTTATAATTTAGAACAACCCTAGGTAAAATGCTACCACAAATCTAGAATAAAACAGGATAGAACTAACCGAAATAAACTTTTGTATTCACACTTGCAAATAAAAATATCTTTATCTTTCCGTGATGAATGATTTGGATAACACTATTTCATCAACTCAATGTCCCGGCCTACATACCTATGTGAAAACTGCCAATTAATTAGTTTGTTTATAACAATCTAGATGCAACATGTAGTTTACATTAAAACTAACAATTTTAAGGTTGTGTCATAACTTCGACAATAACCTACCTTAGCACTAATTTTAATCATCTACAATTACATCACGTACATATTAGATGCCAATAATCTAGATTATTTAAGAATTCTAGCAATTCATATTAATAAATAACCAACAAGATCATCCCGCTGTGACAGTCTGCGCTGACCTTGCCACAAGTCAAAAACGCGTTTCGTTCGTCCTATCATTCCTAAACCCGTAGACATTTACTTTGTACTAAAACAAATTATTGAGTTAATAATTATTTGTCAATTGTTAAGCAACCCTATTTAATTTCATAATAACAATTTTAATATAGCAGTATTAGAATATTATTATAAGTTCCGAACATCTTTATTTATTATAATCAACATTACCGGTTAAAGTATTTGAATGGCCTAGTGCGAACTAGGTTTCAGGTCTCACCTCAGGAAAATAAATTTACTATTGACTCTAAAATCTACCACTAATAAATTTATTATTTTCTTCTGACATATAAAGATAGGCTATGACTCTAGGTCGGGTTTAATAAACTTTGAACTATGCCTACCTCCACGATAACCTCGGTTAAATATATATATCCGCAACACGAAATATGTCCAATACGGCCGATTTTACTAAATTTAAATTATGCTACTAACCAGTACGTGTCCTAAGAACGTCACACATCCGAAACCCATTTCAGTTCTAATGTCTTTACCCATCTAAATTAAAATTTGTACCTGTCGACGCGAGACAACATCTAAATAATTACTTTGTATGATTCGAATTGTGATAGTTGATTTTGTATTGTAATCTCGATAACGCAATATCAGGGATTTACTTATTAATAAATTTTACACTAAGAAATTTATTCTCAGCTCGCAATATCATCGCTTTATTTCCGGCTTGAATGTTTCTGCGGACTATGAGTTTAAAATTATCCTACAACTTAAAATTGTGGTATATAAAATCGATCACTGTTTTATAAGTAGCTTGTGTTAACTTTTAAAATAATAAAACGAGTTAACGAGATTATGACGTGACATCCGCCCGCAACTCGCCTTTATAATTGATGGGATAACATACGCTATTGATAACCCTATAGCATAACAGTGCTATAACTCGTTAATTTTGCAGTTAAATCTCGACTTCAAGCCAATCAACTATGTCTTTTCCTACTATTATTCTTTCTTTTGATTTATTATTCTTTCTTTACTATTATATTTTTCTTTCGACCCCTATTTTGCTCCCAAGCTCAATTAATCCACCTTCCACAATTTTCCATCATCCGTCAATCTTAGGTATCCTCGAGAAGCATTTTTTTTCTTCTACTAATTCGCCTATCGTATTCCTACTAACATCTCTTTAGCATATATAATTTCTACCGTTCCTCAATTAAATATAATTAAAGCCGGCTCTAAGATAATTATAAATATAATATTTTAGTGTTGTGTGTGTATAGTATCAAACTTCGACTAGTCAATGATCCCTAGTAAGTCGGCATGGTTGCCCTAGAAGAACCACCAACTAATCAAAGCTAGCGTCTGGGATACACGTCAGAATATTCTCCTTCGGCACTACCCGATTTAGTTAATACCAGCCTCTTGTACAAGTGCCTCTTTCGAGTTACCCACAAGCAAAGCTGCTGGCTTATGTAGACGCGGTCAAGCATCCGATTCAATGTTTTTGTCTGTAAAATGGGTGATTATGTTTTGCTTTGAGTACTGTAATTGAGTATTGTACTGATTGGATATGATTTATAAAATATATATAATATTTTGTCGTTGAATATATTCACTACACCCTATCCTGTGCAATGCTACCACTAGTATACTTCCTACACTTTCTCACACAACAAGAGTATCTCCTCCCAAATATAATTATGTAAAACCAATAATTAAATATAACTAAGTGCAGGTTCTAACGTACTTATAAATATAATATTTTAGTGTCGTGTATGTATAGTATCAAACTTCGACTAGTCAATGATCCCTAGTAAGTCGGCATGGTTGCCCTAGAAGAACCACCAACTAATCAAAGCTAGCGTCTGGGATACACGTCAGAATATTCTCCTTCGGCACTACCCGATTTAGTTAATACCAGCTTCTTGTACAAGTGCCTCTTTCGAGTTACCCACAAGCAAAGCTGCTGGCTTATGTAGACGCGGTCAAGCATCCGATTCAATGTTTTTGTCTGTAAAATGGGTGATTATGTTTTGCTTTGAGTACTGTAATTGAGTATTGTACCAAGTACTGATTGGATATGATTTATAAAATATATATAATATTTTGTCGTTGAATATATTCACTACACCCTATCCTGTGCAATGCTACTACTAGTATACTTCCTACACTTCCTCGCACAACACTTAACTAGTAACATCATTTTTTTTTTCAACATCTTAATCGTTCAACGGAGATAGACAATTGTGCAAGGTACCCTTCTTAATAGGCTAATACAACCCAGTGAATTTAATGATTTACCTATCTCTATCTATCCTAACTAATTAGTCATGTAGTAAGGTCTTTAGATATCTCTAGGTAACTCACAACTGATAATATTAAGTAAGTAGGTATAGTAAGCTGTGCCCAGCGAGCTTTACCTCTGCGTGCGTTAACCTCATCTTAAGCTAATAATAATCCTTTATAAATCTTCATAATTAACTATTTATCACGATTTCAACTATACGGTAAGAAATAATGATTACCGGTAACGACTACTTACAACGCTGCAAGAGTATTACAATTATACATATTATTATTAGACAGCACCCTTTTACCATCATCCAAAATAAAATCTTTTATTGGTAACCCAACGCCATCTAGCCTCGCTAATAGGTAACCTCCCCACAATAGAGTAGATATTAGATAGTTGTTTCCAGACGGTAACGACTTTTATCGCCTACTAGACGTATTTATCCGTTTACATTATGCATCCTAACTACGTTGCTTTTAAACCAAAATTCCTACTAGCAATGAATAGTCATATGATTCTATCCCCTACATGACATCCCAGCTACTTATTATTACTTATAATCGCGATTTCTCATCAACGCGTGTATTTTGAACCGTAATACTATTTTATGTTACTTTTCCTAAGATTATAACGAACTAACAAAATAAAGCGGCATTTCCCTTGTGCAGAGCAATTGTCCCCATCTACATGTCACATAATAATAATTCCACCACCATGTCATTGCATCCTAATCTACTACATAAAAATCGCAGGTATTAAAAATAACAGGTATGGAAAGTAACAGGTGATTCCGCTTGCTATAACAAAATCATATGATTACGCGATAAGAAAGTTTCCTCTCCGATTGGTTTTATAACTTCATGTTTTATAATCATTCCTAATTCTAGATTGTTTATGGTCTAGCTAAATCATATGTCTATGGTCCAACCATAGACAAATGATTTAATAGTCCCTGACTAGCCTAAAACTACTCTATGGATTTCAGATGTGAGACTCAAGTATATTATTATATTTTTTTCTAACATAACCAACAAAATAAATTATAATACGTGGAATAGCACATTAACTAAAAACCGCAATCGCTCAACGATTATTAGTCAAAATATAATTATTATTAGTTTTATATTATGCTGTTAGCGTCATAACTTTATAATATTGTACAGCATATCGCCGTCCTATAATATAAATTGAATCCTGCAATAATTTAGTTGGTTAATTCTGTCCAATCTCGCCCCCTTGCCTTCCCATCCGACAGCAATAATAATTAAACCGCCCCCCTATTCTACAAATCTTTCTAAATCAATAAATGTTGAACTATGTCACCCTATCGACCTTTTACGATCCTAAAAATAACTCAACACAAGGCTGTATGAACCAGTTGCCTATGCCTACATGAAATCTCTCACCAGGAATAAAACAACCCTAATATTACATTATCGTCAACAATTAACTCCGCGTCCGCGTCCTATCAAAAATTGGATACCTCTAAAGGTTTCAGTATTCACAGATAACTCAACAGTTTTAAAATTTAATACTCCAGACTTTTGGTTATGAACTATATCTATGTACTTTGTGCATTTATGATACTTTGGGAAAACAACAACACCAACAGCCGCACGGTACTTGATGCTGGCGAAATCCGCCATTAAATAAAGAAGAAAAAGAGAATAACTGAAAGGTATTGTATTTCAAAAAATACTCATTAAGTACGTTATTCATTTGTAGTTTTATCTCTATTTGACCTTTAACCTAACCTGAGAATCTTTTTGTTACAGATTTCGTACAACAAAATTTAGCTCCAGCTCTCATTGCGACTGTCTACAATATTGGTCTTAATCTATTGTCAAGAACCCGTAATACAAAGTGTATGAATCATCTTTAGAAGATAACAACGTTTATTGTGAAAAGTGTCAAATTATAATTCACCCATTATCAAGAGCCCGTAATACAAAGTGCATGAATCAACTCCAGAAGATCCAACAAATTTATTGTGAACAAGTGTCAAATTATAATTCTTCAATATCTCTGAATTAATTAATCTTCATTGAATTATTCCCTAATAAGCCAATTCTAAACTCACGCATCACTACATGACAACAATTTGTGGGAAAAATCCCACATCTAAATTAAAGTATTACCGCTTGACTGAAATCCAATACAACTATATTAATGATAAATTATAACTTAACTTTCTGATCCTGGTCACGGCTTACCAAATTGTAACCTCTCCTACGTTTCAAAACCTTTGCCTAGTCTTTTCAACCTTTCACACCTATATGCCTAGTCTACCTTATAATACATACACACATCCTCGCCGCTTTTACCTTAACTTAACTTATTATCTAATTCTTAAAATTAATTAACCTAATTTATCTACAATCTAATGGTTGTGTTTGGAGTTTTTGTTTAGTGCGTATTGTTTGTATGATGATGAAACCTTAGCATAGCTTAATTCTATTTGCAGTGAATTTCAGTCAAGCAATGTAATATTATAATAACTACTATTTTGGCCAGATCGTCTAGTGAACCCTCCGTTGTTAACCGCATTTAAGTAACTCAAGTTCTTTCGTGAAAGTTTAGTAATTGGCTTATCCCTGTGTTAAATTATTTTCTCCTGACCTAATTACCTACCAGTCTATAGATCATAACATAGATATGTGTAGCCTAGCAATGACTCTGTCTGAACTGTGACCTAAATCCTTCACTGCAGCTGCGGGGAAGATTTGTAACCACTCAAAGATAATCAGATGATAGCTTAGCTTGCAGGTATTATTATTTATTAAAAGTAGCATGATACATAAGAAGTCTTGTGCAATTTACATGACATATTAGAGGATTCTGGTAATTTAATAGCCCCGCCCCGCTATTAGCATGCCGACCAGCTCATTGTATTATATCAGCCCTGACCAGATTGAATTTAACTTTAATTATTAGCTTGTGCCTTTTATTCTTTAAAACTGAGAATTTACATCTCTCCTCAAAATTTAATTTCATTTTACATTGTGAACTATGTGTTAGCAATTTAAATTCTTATTCTTCCACATAAATCAATAGAGTTTATCTCAAGGCTTGCTATCATCCAAATATCCTTTTCGCATTAAGAACTTAATTATTCAATGCAATAGCTTATGTCTTATGATTTCACTTGTCCCTCTGTCTTATTAGAAAATTAATATTCAGTTCTATAAAGGGTGGATAATTTAATCAAACGCCACTTCAGGCGGTGGCTAAAATAGAATGCTATTAATACAGGTAAAATTACTTTTATTTACTCTTAGTATTTATTATGCAGGTCTCATAAAGTTCCAATATAACTACATTGGATTGGCTACATTGGCAGATTATCACATCTTAAGTTTATTAAAGGATGTTTGATTTATTCAATATCCTACTCATTTAGGAAGTGAACTTAAATAGAATACTATCATTTGAAGTAAAATTACTTTGGTTCACTCTTAGTGTTTATTATACAGATCTTATAAAGTATAAGTACATCTCAAGTTTATTAAAAGATGTTTAATTTATTCAATATCCTTGACTTTTAGGAAGTGAACTTAAATAGAATACTATCATTTGAAGTAAATTACTTTTGGTTACTATTAGTGTTCATTATACAGATTTATAAAGTATAAGTACATCTCAAGTTTATTGAAAGATGTTTAATTTATTCAATATCCTTGACTTTTAGGAAGTGAACTTAAGTTAATTATTTTTCCATTAACTTCCACCCCTGTCTCTCAGACTGAGTGGTTAATTTGATAGCCTACCAAATCATAGTTAGTATACTTTTAGTAGGTAGTAAATTAGGTAGTTAATTATCCCTGTTATTCATTGAATCAATTACATTTAGAAGTTATCTTTTACTCACTTTAATAGATATAAATTAGACTGTACTAGGTATTAGTCTGATTGATCTAGATTGTCCCATCAAATATTTCTATGTTTCACATTATTAGAAGTAAGTACCTACTTATGTCTTAAGAGGTCTTTGACCATTAAGGTGAATTCAAATGGTATTAGTGGACCACTATCAGGCTAATTAGCAGGTTGTTATCAATCAATTATTTCTATGTTTCAGATTATTAAAAGCTCATAGCTGGCAATGTCTTCTTTCAACGACTCATCCTAGGTTCTAAACTGGTTTTAGTTGTTCAGTTTGTATCAGCTTATTTTTACTAATGGGTATCGGATGTAAAATTCTAATACCTTGAAGAGTGTAGCAATATGAGATCGTATCGCATCCCAGGGAAAGCTAAAAATGCCTGTTTGGTCATTTCAGTATTAGAAATCAAACATCACAGTACAGTTATGCTTATTTGCTATAACTTTTAGTATTTTTCTTGTAATAGGAAACCAGTCTAGACTTTTAGGTATTCCAAGTAATGATGGTACAATATTATCATACTTCTGTTAATTATTTAAATTGAATAATTAATTGGTAACAACTTTAGGAAAACAATTAGAATTTTATCGGCCTGCGGTAACAGATTACTTGCCTAGCTAGGACCCACATCACTTCATCATAATTTTATTTAGCACCGTAACTTAATTATCCCTACCTTATTAGTCTGAATTAATCCGGCCTGGCCTCGCGGCTCAAGCACCCATCCTATGTACGCACAGCGTGCAAATACCTTGCCCTCCCTTAACTAACAATATATATATCCGCCTACCTATTGATTCCTACAACTTTCCTCACTTGAAAATGCCTATAATTTGTCGAACTAACAGTCCCTACTTGTGTACCTTGCAATCTAGGCCCACGCCACATTTAACTTAATTTCGTGGTGTGTTGTGAGAGTCGCATTGCCCCTGAAAGCAACTAACTCCTAAATGTTCTATCAGTCGAGCCAGTATACTCAGTGTGTTATTTTCATATCACTACACTGTATGTACGGAGGTAGACTCGAAATTGGACTGGGTCATACGGGTCTACCTCCAGCTAAATGGTGTCTGACCTATCTTCAACTTTCACTAGGGAGACAACTGTCTCTCCCCCATTACTCCGTCGAAGATAGTGTATTGTTTAGCGTAATGATATAAAACGCCGACCTTATTAAATACAATCAAAGGTCATCCAGACCGAAGTCTGTTGAAAGGTATATAGGTTTTTGTTGCCACCGTTACGCGTTTCCGCCGATATACCCCGGAATACTTCATTCCGTTAACGGATTCGAGTTGCGATCGCAATAGTTTTACTTTATTAATCACTTTCAATTTCACAAATCTTAATTAATATCGCAGCTCGAATATCACTTAGCGCACTATCAAAGCTCGGACACTATTTCCCCCGTATGAGTAGTTACCGCACTCTTAAATTGGACCGCGCCGCCGACGTCCCAAAATTGAATGCCCGCTAATTTTCCTCTATCCCCCCAAGCATCCTAACTTTCGCGCCACGCGCCCTCAACATTTTTTCCACGCGAGTCCGCTTTTCTTCCCTTCAACCAATCCCTAGCTGTTTCCCGACGCGCCTCGCCTTCGCGTCGCTCATTATTTGTTATACGCGAACTTCGCGTTGTGCCACGTGGAGATAACATTCGACCTCTCTTTCTATCTTTTTCTCAACCTCTCGCTCACTCATTGCCGCCTTCGCCGCGCAATTCTAAAATTTTTCCATAATCTAACCAAATCTCGTCCGACAGACAATATTACATCTTTGAATATCTAAATGTAGCCTTCTATTAACAATTCCCTCTCAATAATCCTCCACTTAAGCCAATAATCCTATATTTTGGGAAATTATAAAAAAGTTCCGTATTCCGACCATAGATGGCGTCCGCCCGTAGGTGAACCACTTTGCCGACTAGCAAAGCCCCGCGAAATTCAAAATAAAAATAAAGTCCTAGTCAACCTAGCAACTAAATGACTTCCGCTAGACGGCGCCTATGTCGCAAGGGACGCGCAGAGCAGTCCCCGCGAAATTCAAAATAAAGAAGTCAAACTAGCAACCTTATGCGAAGCTCAAGTAAATAACTCACACTAGACGGCGCCTATGTCGCAAGGAGCACACAGAGCAGTCCCCGCGAAATCCAAACTAAAGATAAAGCGCTAGACCACTGACCATTATTCTGAACTAGTTTATTATTCCCTTTTTCATGCTTATTATATTAATGGTGCTATGCATTAATATTTATTTTAATGCTACTCCCACACATTCCTTACTAACGGACGGATACCATTCATTCTGTACCGTTACAGCGCATTATTTTAATGTACTCGCCCTCGCCTTCAATCATCCATTTCTTCTAAACACACCAGCTCCTTTTATGCGTTATACCTACATATACGACAGACATACCTAATTTAAAAAGTTATGTTATGATTATGAATCATTTTATAATTGTATTGTGCATAAATATTTTTTCCCTACTTTATCGGAAATAAGGCATTCGCTGGCAACCATTCGCGCTAGTGTCAGTCATACGCGGCTGTCACGCAGACTTCAAATTCAATACAAAAACCGGGCGGATTTTGAGAAGCGTTTGTACCGCGATGCTCCGTCTAGACATGTATATAGTCAAAGTTTCAGGTATCCCCGTGGGGTTAGTCAGAGGCCAGGAAATGAGGACCGCAAAAACAGTCCTCTGCTACAGTCCATAAAAAAAGGTTTCAAACTTACTTTGATTACCTAAATAACGGTCTAAACATGAGTTAATTTTGGGGGTTCACTCGCGTTCTCACGTTTACCCTTGAAACTCTACACGTGACCCTTGGCTGATGAGTGACACTGTATAAGCGGTAGAGCCATGCTGCTTTGCAGCTCGAATAGGGCCAGCTGGTCCGGCGTAATACAGAAATATCGGCGTGAAACAATGGCACTCGTTGCTGTAGTTTTCCGTCCGGTGAGTGAAAGTACCAGAAGCCCATCTCTCCCCGCCCCCCTCACAATTCCTACTCCTTAAGGTGGTGCCGCGCGATCGCAAAAACTGACATAAGTTTCATAATGAACTTCAAAGCAAAATCAATCATATTGATATTCAAAAATTAGAACAATTCTGCAGCAGTGTTTTTATTCTGCGAAATGTACAAAACCACCACGCGCTTATTGTGTTAAAAATTAAAATTTACTTTTTTTAAGACGGTGGGTGACCTGCGCAATATCAATACAAATATTTTCATGTAAGAATTATTGTTTCATGCGTAAAATTAAGAATGTTGTCGAAAAAAAATGTTTTTAGGAGTCATTAGATTTTTGTATTGTTTGTTATTGTTTAAAGAATTTGTTTCAAAAGCCCACGACCTTGAGGCTAACTTACGTAAGTTCTTTTAATGTATTTAACTAATTCAGAGCATAGTACAAGTAACTTAAAAATACGTAAATTTTCACAATTTTGTGCAGGATCCCCTTAATCAAAGATCTCATACTTACCTACTCCTTCCTCAAGGTCGGCATCGCACTGGATTGGCCATGGGCTGCGGTGATTAATTTCCATCATGTTACCCACCAGCACGTTTATGCCTTCTTTTCACATAAAAAACGGTAAATATCTACACTTTTTAATATTTCATGTACGACTTGTAATCGCAGTAACGTTTTATCGAATTTTATTTAAGTCTCTAACAATAGATGGAAACTGCCGATTGCCGAGTGCACAGCTCTTTAAGAGTTGGTATTACAAGCTCTCATCATCATCATCATCATCATCATCATCAGCCAGAAGACGTCCACTGCTGGACAAAGGCCTCCCCCAAGGATCTTCACCACGACAGGTCTTGTGCTGCTCGCATCCAGCGGCTACTCGCGACCTTCACCAAATCGTCGAACCACCTTGTTGGAGGCCTGCCCACACTGCGTCTTCCGGTGCGCGGTCGCCACTCGAGAATCGTTCTGCCCCAACGGCCATCGGTTCTACGGGCGATTTGCCCTGCCCATTGCCACTTGAGTTTGGCGACTCTTTGGGCTATTTCGGTTACTTTAGTTCGTCTACAAATCTCCTCATTTCTGATTCGATCATGTAGAGAAACCCCGAGCATAGCCCTCTCCATTGCTCTTTGCGTGACTTTGAGCCTGCTAATTAGGCCCATAGTGAGCGACCACGTTTCGGTACCGTATGCCATCACTGGCAACACACACTGGTCGAAGACTTTCGTCTTGAGACACTGCGGTATTTTGGACGAGAAGATATTTCGTAGATTACCGAACGCTGCCCAGCCGAGTTGGATTCGACAATTGACCTCTTTCTTAAAGTTGGGCCTACTTAACTGGACTGTTTGTTCCAGGTATACATATTCGTCAACAACTTCAAGAGCAGAGTCTTCAACCATCAGAGGAGTGGGTACGACACGTGAGTTAGACATGATTTTCGTCTTCTCCATGTTCATTTTAAGGCCCACTTGTTGACAGACTCTGTTGAGATCACCGAGCATTGTGCCGAGGTCCTCCAGGGTCTCAGCCATGACTACTATATCGTCGGCAAATCGAAGGTGACTGATGTACACGCCGTTAATATAAATGCCGAGTCCTCTCCAGTCCAGAAGCTTAAACACGTCCTCCAGTGCAGCAGTGAAGAGTTTCAGAGATATGACGTCTCCTAGTCTTACTCCACGCTGCAGCTGGACTGGCTTCGAGCTTTGGTCCTGAAGGCGAACTGTCATAGTGGCGTTTTCGTACAAACACTTCAACACTTCGATGTACCGGTTGTCAATTTGGCACCGCTGCAGAGACTGTACTGTGAACAAGCTCTACCTTTCTTTTATCTAGTGGTGTAAGAATTCTTAAACCAATGCACCATTGAACTCCGTACTCTAAGGCACACTTGATAAAATTTAAAAAAAAATATATCATTCTCCGACATTCCGCTCGGTTACAAGTCCCGCCCTTGGTATAATGCGGACTGTGCTCGTGCTGAGGCCCGAAAACAGTCTGCTTACCAGGCTTTGGTGCAAGCCCGGGATCGCAAAGTCCTTGCACGGAGAATCCAAGCAAAGAAGAGAGCCTTTAATTTGGCCGCCAAGTCGTGCAAAAGGGTTATTCGAAAGGCAAGATTTGACCACATCAGCCGAATAGTGACGAAACTGTCATCCTACCCGAGCGGTAGTAAACAATTCTGGTCCCTTTCGAAGTCAGCAGAGGCAAATTTCTGCCGTCCTATGTTACCCATGCATAAAACCTGATGGGTCGCCGGCTCATTCTTTAGCTGAGAAAGCAAGTTTATTTACCTCTCTGTTTGCGAGCAACTCGCGTCTAGACACCGGCTCTCAACAACCACCATACTTACCTCACCGTGATTCTTCGATGCCGGAGGTCACTATCCACAATAGAGAGGTATGTAGAGCCCTACTTAATCTAGACGTGAACAAGGACAGTTGTCCTGATGGCATACCAGCAAGGGTACTGGTTTTGTGCGCCTGAGTTGTCTCCTGTGCTAACACGCTTGTATCGCCTCTCTCTCGAGACGGAAACCGTCCCGAAATGCTGGAAGCTTGCCAATGTGCAGCCAGTACCCAAAAAAGGAAGTCGTCCCTACCCATGCAACTACCGACCGATCGCCATCACTTCCATACTCTGTAAGGTCATGGAAATAGTTCTAAACAGTAAGTTACTCTCATACCTAGAAGTTAATGACATCCTCAGTGACCGTCAATATCGCTTTCGTCGAGGACGATCGACTGGGGATCTTCTAGTTTAAATAAATAAAAAAAACGTACGTAACATAAATGTGACGTACTACTGGGGTGAGGCCCTCGAGATGGGTCTGTTCTCTCTGCGACGCTTTCCCTGTTGCACAATGACCTTTTGATACCGGGAATTGTTGGGTATGCAGATGACAGTACAGTCGTAGAGATGAAAATTTGCCTTTCGGATGCAAAAGCCAGCGGTAATGACGTGATAATGATGAGAGAGGCCGTGGTTGAGCGAACGAACTGTCTGCCAGTGGGGTGACAGTAACCTAGTCAATTTCAACGCCACCAAAACGCAAGCGTGTTTATTCACCGCTGAAAGGAGTCCTTTCAACCTGACTCTACTTTCCGGGGTACATCTGTGCCTGTTACCGACAGTCTCGTCCTTCTAGGCATAGAGCAGCATGCAAGCAAGCAAGCAGCATGCAAGCAAGCATGCAGCATGCAAGCAGGCATGCAGCATGCAAGCAGGCATGCAGCATGCAAACAGACATGCAGCATGCAAGCAGGCATGTTTTCTGTCACGACTCCGGCGCTGCGGGACTCTGGCGGTCCCACACGAGCTTCGCAGATGGCTTTCGCTCACCGCCGCAGCGGTTGAGGCTGGCCGGCGTAGCCGGCCAGCAAGCCGAAGCTGAATTGAAAAACTTATTATAGAGCTTTTTGGTGCTGTAACTTTTGATATATTTTTTAACGTTGTCGTTTACGTTAAGTACCTATATTATTATCTTACTTAGTGCCTTCGCTCGCACACGCCGTAATAAGACGTTTGTTATTATTTTTCGTTAATGTAAAACCTATACAACAGATTTTTTTCTCAATACTCCTCGGATAGATTCTGAAGCGGTTTGGGTTACATACTAGTATTATTAGAGTCTAAGGAACATAATGTACCTACTATGATTCAATTTTGGGCAGCACTCTTGGTCCAACGTCCATACAAAAATGGTCAATCTCCTTTCAATTGTGTCTGGTTTTGTGGCAGTCAACGTGTAATGATATTATTACCAAGAAAAGCGTTCATTTCATTAAAAATTAATCTTTAAGATTGTTATAGTACCTACATTAAAAACTTGATTTTTGTTTGGTCCATTTTTTAAACTTCATTTATAAAATACTTAAATACATGATTTTTTTATTTTTTAAAGACAATAATTTAAAACAACAAAATAACTTAAATACTTAAACAAAATTAAACTACTTACCTAAACATAAAACTATAGAAAATAAAACTATAAATAAAAGATGTCCTCCAACTGTGGGCTCATGGGGACGGTACCAAGAATGCTGGCAACGTTACCTCTTTGGATTGCCAGGCTGATACGCTGGCAGAGGTAGCTGCCAGCTTTCTTGTCACCGGAGGCTTCAATAAGTCGAGTACTTAACTCTTTAACGAGCTGTTTTGCCTCCGGCCCCCATGGACCCAATGTCATTTATTAGGTACTTAAGTAGGTACTTATTGAGAATTTTCATTTTGAGTTTCATTTTATTAGAATAATAAAAGAGTTGATTAGTTATTTTACTTCACACATTATATGCTACTCGTAGATTAGAAATAATATTTTATTAGTATTTTTGTTAAACATTAGCCGACTTTAAGTTTTTATTTTTAATTAAGTAGTAGATTGTTAAATCTAATTTGATGTCAAACTTTTGATTTGTTAAATCTAATTTGATGTCAAACTTTTGATTTGTTAAATCTAATTTGCACCAAATTGTCAAGTATACTGATAAATAATTAACATTAAAGTTCATATTAGTGTTATTTTATTAGTATATTTAGAGTTGTTTTTATTAAATTAATAAGTATAAAGAATTAGAGAGCTGTAATTGTTAAACAATTTTTTTTACCAAAATGTCAAGTAGAGAGGGAGGGAGTACAATATATCAAGTAAATTGTTTAGAAATAAGACTTTATTTTATACGTATCGTTAAATTTTATTTAAAGAAAATAAAAATTATTAAAGGAGGTCAGTATATAATTTAAAACAGGATAGATATATTTTCATGTATTTTTTTAACATATGACAGTGCTATAGTCAATTGCATTGCATGCATACCTATACATTATTATTGGAATATTATTTAATTGTTTTGAGATTAATGTGATTGTCAGGAGCGGGAGACGTTTTTTTAATTTTTAAATAACTTTGATTTAAAACTAATTTAGCGTTTTTATTTTTGTACCCGTTTATTAAAAATATGTGCAGTTCTGATACTAGTATCGGAATTCCGATACTGAGATCCAGTATCGGAAATATTACCCCCTATAGGCCATCAGCTGGCGACGCCCTTGGCAACTTTGTCATACAAACTTTACTTTTCGTTGACGTGTTCACGTAGCCTAGTGTGACGTTAATCCATTAACCTCTTGTGTGTGTGGCCACAGCAGACGCGTACACAAGCACGCCAAGCATTCAATTCAAAGTAAAAGCTTACAAAAAGATGAATACGACACAGAAGAATGACCATGGCACCGGCGCGAGCGCATCGCCACTTTTCCAGTCAAACATCACTGATGAAGTCATTGTAGATCAATGACAATGACGTAATGTAGTCACGTGGAGTTATCTAAATGCTTCTTGTAATTGGAGCAACCGCCGGCAAGCAGGATAGAAAGGGTGCACTTGCGCGCTGCTACTGGCGGGAAGGAAAATTCACGGAAAAGAAATAGGTAAGGTAATGGAACCAGTCATGGATGGTGCACCATTCATGAACATGTTACGTTTAAATCGGCCAAATCTACAAAACTTGAGTTTTTTTTTTTTCAATGGAAACACTGTTTGGATGTGGTTATCCAATTTTTTTTATACAGCTGTCAGCAATAATATTCAATTACATTTAGTGCAAATACGTGGTTCCGACGATTCCAGAAAATATCCGCTCTTATACTAAGCATCGCAGCGCAAGTAAGTTTAACAATTAATTAATGTTAAAGCCGGTGTAGTTGTTATGTTGAATGACTATTTATTTTGTTATTTAACAGTATATTTATGGTTAACCTATAGCTTGACATTTACAAAAGGGATAAAGTTATTCACCATTAGAGCAATGTTCATCATTGGATAAATAAAATCTGTTACTAACCAGTCATGGACATTTTGGGAAATGTTGAATTTATTATTGATAAATGTTTTAGTAATCTTTGAGAATGTTCATAAAAAAGTCTAACGATTGGTTTTTTACGTAACACGATGATGAATATTGAACATAAAAAATGGCATGTTGATAACTGGGTGTTCATAACTGGTGACTGTTGGTAATTGGATGTCCATTACTGGGAACTATCAAGAGAATATGAATTGTTTGTTTTATTTATACGCTTTATCGTAGGTATGTTTTATTACATAGTAATTTTGCTTGTCACTTTGACAGACTTGTGCTGATCGCATCCAGCGGCTACCCGCGACCTTCAGATCGTCGGACCACCTTGTTGGAGGCCTGCCCACACTACGTCTTCCGGTGCGCGGTCGCCACTAGAGAACCGTTCTCTGCAACCACCATCGGTTCTACGGGCGATGTGCCCTGACCATTGCCACTTGAGCTTGGCGACTCTTTGGGCTATGTTGGTTACTTTAGTTCTTCCACGATATGGGTCTGTAGTTCCTCAGTAGGGCCATGTTGCCCTTTTTAAATGACAAGATAACCACACTTTCATACCACGCTTCTGGCGTTTTACCTCCGAGTATGACGGAATTAAATCGTTTCTGAAGAGCTGCGAGTACCGGTCTTCCGCCTGCTTTCAGAAGCTCAGCCGTAATTCCGTCAGCACCCGATACCTTGCTGTTCCTAAGCTGCTTGAGAGCCATACCATCTCGTATAGGCTGATGTCCTGGATATCTTCGGTGTCGGGGTAGTTTAGCTCTAGGGTCTGTAGCTAAGCTTTGTACAGGTGGCCGCGTTGATGTATATAGCTGTCCATAGAACTTCTCGACCTCTCCCAAAACTTCGGACTTGGACGTGACAGTTCTGCCGTCATCGGTTTTCAGCGTCGTGAGATGACTCTACCCAATACCCAAATCTCTTGCGAACAATTTTGAACTTTGTTTCGCTCGATAGCCTCTTTAATACGGTCGGTCGGTGTTAAATCGGTGTGTCGCGAGTCAAAGACTTCGAGATCTGCCTATTGAGCCGCCGAAGCTGAGACGAATCATCCGAAGAACGCAGAACCATCACGCGCCGCTCTTCCATCAGTTTGAGAGAATGGTCCGAGAGCTTTTTGGGTCTTTGTGTACGGTGTGTTTTGAAGAACTTAGGTCCAACCACATGGATAGTTTTTACAATCCTGTTGTTGTAATAATCCACGTCTACGCAATCCTTCAGGCATCCTAAGCTAATTTTGCAGTTCGAGCTAGAAGCTTTCGGGGTTCTGGATTTGGATGGGTGCAGGACGGAGCGTAGACTTCATCAATCGACGTATTTCCAGCTTGATATTGATGTTCAATGTGACATGATGAAGTCAATCTCATTTTTTGTTGCACCATCGGGACTTAGACAGGTCAACCTGCGGTGTTCAGCTTTCTTAAAAAATTGGTTAATCATGAAGAGTCTCCCTTCCTTTCCAGAAAGTCTGCCAGCACTTGGCCCCGGTGGTTCCAAATTCCAACTCCAAATCGCCCCACTTTCAGCTCATCGGCCCGCGCCGCTTCGTTTGACCAGTTTTTCGTTAAAGTCTCCCATGACAAAGGTGTAATGAGTTTTGAAGAGTTGTATGGCTCTAGAGATGTCCTCATACGTAGCCTCCACCTCATCGTCGGGGTGTGCCTTAGTCGGAGCGTGTATTCATTGAAGGTTATACAGGTATATATACCTGTATAACCTTCAACGAATACCAGTTGGTTATTCTGAGTATGAGGTAGTACCCTCGACGACAAACTTCAGGTCTTGACAACGTTGGTCACGAGAGAGCTCTGGACGATAAATCCGACACCACCCTGGGACAGTTGTTTGCCCTCCTGGTAATAGAGCTTGTTACCAGACTTCCTCCTCTCTTCGGACCTCAGATAATCCCACAATGCCCCGCCGTATCTTGCTTCATTCTTACTCCATTTTGCAAACCTCGTCGGTCCGCAGTGTACGCGTGTTGTAGGTTGCCAGGGCCAAAGTTCGTTGTTGGCGGTAGCCAGGTCTCTGCTGGATATTTTTATCACCCCCTGCCCCGTCGCTGCCTTGGCCGCTACCGTAGCTAGGGCGAGCGGGGCCGCCGGGAACTAGTGGCCGAAGTTTAGTGCTGTCGTTCATTGGGGGGAAAGTTGCCATAATCGCCACGCTTGGCAGGCGGGTTGGCGATCGCAGTATGACGGTGGTAATCTCAGAGGATGCTGCTGCCCATCCTCTGGGTTGATCCCTGAGTCACCTTCTACGACTCCCACGGGAAGATAGGGGGTGGTAGTATTCTTTAACTGCTACCGACACGGTTAGTTACTAACAGTTTATAAACTAACTAGCTATACCTACATAGGTACCTCTAATATTGGAATGTTTTTGTAGATTAACTAGATTCTAGATTCCCTACTAATAAAATTATTGTTAAAATTCATAAAAAATTTATTCAAATTATCTATTTGTTTACTTAGAGTTAAACTAACTGTACTTATTTACGTATTTGCGATTGAATAAATGGTTCATTATGTAATGCCAAAAATAAAGTGATGTCCATGGTTGGATGTCCAAGTGTAGGGGCGTCCATGACTGGGTGTTAGGCACTGGATCATGCCTGTCCATCACTGGTGTTCTGTTCTGATAGGGTTCCGATTTTTCTGAAATATATTTTTAGTTCACGTGCTAATTAATAATTTTAATAAAGGGACTGATTCTCCGTTAGTGCTTTAGTATCTTTAACCCTGATTGCATTCATAAACAGTTACATTATTTACAATATAGCATAATAATGCCAAATTTAATCTTATACTGTCCATGACTGGTTCCATTACCTTAAGTAGATACAACCGCGTCTTTGTATGTCCCGTGGTGGCAAAATAAAATTATCTACGTTTGCGTAGCCCCTTAAGTGTTGCAAGTAAGGCAACTATCGCAATGCAGGTCAACTAGTTGATTCCATAGAAACATATGCCTGAATCGACATACACTCTGATCAACAGTTTGATTCGTTCTTTGATCGGAGTGGAAAGCCTGATATATTACAATAAGTATCTCAAACACCTCCGTGCCACGTTAAGTTGGCCGTTGGTCCCGGTTGTTGTCGTAAGTGAAAAGTAGCTAACAACCCACCAATAGCGGCGTACCTAGTAGCTTGAATTAGATCCTGTATCATATTTTTAGGAGGGGAAAGGGGTCTGCTCCTAGAAGCTAAGTTAAAAGATAGCCAAATAATTCAAGTCAATACACTTGCCCGGCCTTATGGCTGATTAATGACAAGTCTGATAGCTGTTCCTGTACCGTAGATGTCCTTAGATATTTTTTATCACACGCGCTCGGGGCCCCTATCATTGATACGGCTGTTACGCCCCTGCCCACCAACCAGCATTGGGCCAATATAGTGGTTATCTTTCTAGTTGCACTCTTAACGAACTCGAACTATTATTTGACAATATAAGGCCATAGATAATATAAACGCACTTCACCAAGAATCCTTAAAATAACGAAGAACTGCAGTGCAGCCTTTATAGCAGCGGCTGCCGCAACGCTGAGAATTTACTCTGTCTCTTTCATATTCACATAATTGGAAAGAGACAGCAGATCACAGCAATGCGCGCAGCGTCTACTGTGTCGCTTAGAGAATCGTATAGCAGGCTATCTCATCTCAGATCAGAGGGAATATAACAATGCTGTTAATATTGTCGTTTTGGCGATTTAGTAAGATGGTAGTGGCTAGTTACACTTAGATTAACCTTTATTAAAATACCTACTACTGCTGCGAATCGAACCCCGGACCATTGGGTCGGAGAGTGGTGGTCAACCAAATACTTATAACTAGATAGTGACGACTTATTGGCCGCCCATACAATAGAAAGTCATGCAAGTTAAGGCAGACACGTAGTTCTTATTTCCTACACTGAAGCCGGGTACTCACTAGCGAGCCGTAACCTAAAGCCGAGTCTTGATTAGGAGTAGGTATATTTTGTTAGATGTTTGATGTTAGGTGTTAGAAAACACAAAACAGTGTCGCAGGAGACCCGCCTTAACCGTTGCATGTACTTACTGTTACCGAAAACATACTGTGTACGTGGTTCGAAGACCTGCAACGAGCGCCACAAGCGACTCGCAGCGAGCTGACGATTGTAGTTTTTTGCTGCGAATCGAAGGGCGCTCGCAGTGCGTACACACTAGAACCTCGTTACTGTATCCGTTTGGTTAGTTATTTAATTATTTATTAAAATTTACAAGGGTACTTAATCTATACATCGAAGCAGTGTGATAAATACCAATATTGGTTACAGCTTGCAATATGAGTACCCTCGGTGACAGCGTTCGGGCGACTTCAATAGCATATACTGCAACACGCGTACCACAGTAATATAATATATATTACTGTGCGCGTACACACTAGATCCTCGTTACTGTATCGCGCAACTTACAGTTACGGCTCGCTAATGAGCACCCGGCTTTAGGCACCAGGAAATCAACCGAGCACCTACCACGAAATGTTAAATTTCTACAATCAATTTTGAACTTTATGATATGACCATAAGGATCAATATCAATTGAAGAAATTTACAATTTTGAATAGGTTTATCCGCTGGCTTGTTGTCATAGTTTAATTTCGATTGTAATAATTGTCATCAATAACCGTGTGGCGTAGCGATGAAAGAATACTTCCACCCCCTCTCTTCCCTTGGGTGTCGTAAAAGGCGACTAACGGACGGCGGAGCATAGAGCGGCGATGGGCTCACCACCTGTCACGCTGAGCTCATGTGCAGTCGCTATTTGGTGAAAAGTGGACTATGGTTGGACTGCTTTTGCGGTCCTCATTGCCTAGTCTCTGACTAACTATTCGGGGATAATAGCCGTGACTATATGCATGTATGTAACATATAGGTCTACACTTTAAAACACTTACATGAAGCTTTTTGTAAGAACCATACACATTATGTCAAGTTTCTTAGGTAGGTACTCTAGTATACAAAACAACAGATGGATTGTTTTTTTTAAATTTTGACTGTTAAGCAAATAAAACTAAAAAACAATCACTATTAGAAATTACGCCATTATCATATTATAAACGTCTCCGAAGGATGACGAAATACATGATGAATGACGAAATATATGACGAATGACAATGAAACGATTCTGTATAGGTACCTAAGCGTTAAGAGATTTTACCATGGACGTAATATACGTCCATGGGTTTTGCTAAACCATTCATAGACAATTGACATTGTTCATAATTTTAAAGTGAAAAATAATGTTTATCGGCCGAAATAAATTTATCTGTGGTTTTGCCAACTATATTTTAAGCATCTTTATTATGGAAATTTTGCATTCACAATGCTATACACAGAGATTTTTCATTGGTTTTGGAGCCGAAAACGTTATAATACAAAAAAAGTGTTGTAGTTGTTGTGTAAAGAATAAAAAGTTTAAAAAGTGACTTTTTGTCGAAAACACGTAGTAACGTTCTCCTTATCAACTCGTATACCGTGACCCCTATGAACTTTCCCAGCCGGCCGCCTGCGCCGGCGGCGGGGCGGGGGTAGGCGGAACGTTTGAAGCGCCTCGGTCATTGACTTTCTTAAGATCGTCCGGTACTAAGGGTTCGTACACTTTTTATTGACATTTTTTTTATGATTTTTTTATGCTCATATTTTTAGTCTTAAAAGCTAAATAGCTTCTACTGATGATAAACATGAACAGGGTTTCGGCTCCAAAACCAATGAAAAATCTCGGTGTATAGATATAGGATAAAATGTTTACTAGAAAAAAACAACCAGTCTCAGGAAAAAAAGGAAATCCCGTTCGAGCTTTCCTGAGACTGGTTGTTTTTTTCTAGTAAACATTTTATCCTATATTTTAAGCGCTTAAGTATAAATTGTGTAAAATCTCTAACACTACTAGTTAAACAAACAACACATAGATAAAGTATTAATTTCAGCCGTAAAATATTAAATTTGCACTGAAATTGTATAGCGTGAAGGTCGATTTTGTATTGGATACAAAAACCTTAAAGGTTTTTGATACAAAAACCTTAAAGGTTTTTGTACACAACCACTTTCGCCGACATAAATAGACAATCCCAGAATACCTTTGATCTTTCTTAAGTCTAACTTCAATGGTAAGTAATAATATTTAAATTCAGCTACAAATCTAAAAAATACTGAAAACAATAGCAAAAATAAAGTCCACGAATGTATAGAAAAGTCGAATTCAGTACATTTCGGTTCGGATACAGAGCTGGTATTGTTGCAACTGGTCATTTCCACCAACATACCTGAACATAGGTACACTTTTTTACCATAATATTCAGAATTAAGATCTGAATGGTAAAAAATAGGATAACATTTTAAAGCAAAAATCAAAAATCGGTGAGGATATTTTATTCCATAATACAGCAATAAGACAAACCGGAATGTCACATTTCGCATTTCAATCATTTTAGATATCCATAAAAATTAAAAAAAATCTATATCCACCACACTCGTCACATAACTGCATCCTTGAAATGTGTTTTAACAATTTCTTCTAAATTATTATAAAAAACGCTAAGTTATAATTAATTGTGTAAGAGCAAAGTACCGCTGAAGGTTCTGAGCGCTGTTCCCTGTGGGTGGGAACACTTCTCAAAATGACACCACGTTATCTAATACATATTAATACCTAAATTACAAGTTAATCTCTGATCGTCATGAGAAGTCGACTGTAAATGCAGGTTCATCACAACGAGCCGCCGAAACGAGCGGGACGCCCAAAGAACTGTATCTGATGTAAAATACGTAACAGCTTATTCTACCTAGTTAACTTCCATAAAAAATAAACTATCATCATACAATAAGTCGTTCAAAGTATTAGTGGAATCCGCACAACTCGGTGACAGTCGGGAGAGTATAAGCTCAAAGAGTCCGGCGACAGAGCGATGTGAATAGGCCCCTCCGCTCCCCGCCGGCACAAGCTACGGGCATACCACTAAACAAATCAAAGTCAAACGGAGTGAATTAACTTCAAATACTTTATTACGACAACTCATTCCACATTATAGTATACATTATAAAACATGTTATGCCGCGATTCACTCTATCGCGCGTCAGCCGCACCTATCCACATCACAATGCCGGACCGTCGCGTCGGTACTGTTAGTAATAATCATAAACAGAATTGTAATTCAGCATAAGTTTACACACTATATTTTGTTCGACGTCATCGGGGGTTCGAACAGGGGGAGGCAGGCGGGGGACGCGATCGGCGCGTCCGCGATATACATCAATGATTCCGCACATAATACATTGTATTTTATAGCAAATAAAGTTAACATATCTTAAACCATAGTCTCTCGTGATCAGATAGTCGCACTAGCGGTTGGCGTTCTTGAGCTGGTTGGAGAGCCAGTCCAGCCCCTCGTAGAGCCCGTCGCCCGAGGTGGCGCAGGTGGCCTGGATGTACCAGTTGCGGTTGCGCAGCGAGTGCAGCCCCAGCTTGTCCGTGATCTCGGCCGCGTTCATGGCGTTCGGCAGATCCTGGCCAAGGATTTTACATTCATTAGATTAAATGTTCACTACAAAAAAAAACAACCAGTCTCAGGAAAGCTCGAATGGGATTCGAACCCACGACCAGGCGTGGCGCACTCCGCGCTTTAGGTCTGAAGCTACAAGTAGCCGCCCGAACGCACTCCCGCGAACACCCGTAGCAGTCGTTAGAGGAGATAAGAGCTACGCGATAGTACGCACTAGAAAGAGAAGCAACTTCTAGGTAAATTTAACTGTAGGTATGGGAGCGGTGTGCGTCCTGAATTGCACTTTATTGTGTCTTACCAAGAGTCGGTATTTATTTAAATTACTTTGTGAAGTGAATCTTTTATACTTGTACTATTATTATTCTATGCCATGACCTTTGGATTGCCGGTCCACTGCTCTAACTAGTAAACATTTTATCTTTTATCTATATAACATAGTGAATGCAAAATTTCAATTATAAAGATATTACATTCACTATCATTATCAACATTCAACTTGTCGCTTAGCGGTGAAAGAGTACTACCAGCCTTCCCTTGGGTGTAGTAAAAGGCGACTAACGGACTAAAGACCGCAGATACATTTAACAGCATAGAGTGCAGTCGCTATTTGGTGAAAAGTGGACTATGATAGAGGACTGCTTTTGCTGCCCCCAAAGTTTGTAATCTGACATATTTTATTTAACGCAAATTTTTAAGGACAAGAAAGAATAATAGAAATGAAACACGTTTTCAGATAGTCAGACAGGAAACAGTCTCCCTGTGACCACGGACTCCGTAAAGATTCGATACGTCAAGACGAAATGAAAAAAATTAAATAAAAAAATGCGAGTCTCATGCGTCAAAAGTGTTTCATGATGTGTAGAGTTCGCGTAAACCTTAGAAAACAATAGGAAAAACGTTAAAACATTTCAGGACAAGCAGGATTTGAACCTACATAAGAGCCAGAGCCACGATAGCATAATTGAAAGTGCATCAGACCTGCAATGTCAGAAAGGTGCCGGTTCAAATCCGTACTTGTGGATTTTTTTCTTTTTTTTCAATCAATCTGACAGTTACATCGATGCTGCTAGTAATAGACAAACAATAATAGCAGCTCATTATTATAAGAATACTTAAAACCCATCTATCTCGAGTGTTGTAAAAGGCGACTAACGGACTGAAAACTGCTCACACATCCAACAGCATAAAGCAGCGATAGGATCGCACACCACCTATCCCAGTGAGAACATATGCAGCTGTTGCCATTTGGTATGCTGTGGAATGTCTTAGGCTAGCCGCACACACACAATAATATTGTCAATACAAGATTGTAAATAATATTGATCAATTTATGGTACCGCACACACTACACAATATTATTGTAAATTTTTCACTTAGTCGCTCAGCAGCTTGATTTGTGTATGCATGGTTTAAAATGGACAGAATGAAGAAAGTTGTTGCATTGATTTGAGTTCTTTGTATGTTTTCTATTTTATTTTATAACATTGCATGCCTGAAAAGGTAACTGTTGATACCTATTTTAACAATATTTTTTAACTTGTTGTTAACAGTTTTACGCAATAAAGATATTCTGATTCTGATTGCACTTATTTTACGTAATTAAAAAACAAAGATAACGAAACGTTGAAAAAAATTTCTACCTCTCTATTGGTTGCGAGTTCGATTCCCGCCTGAGGTAGCCATTTTTTCAACGTTTCGTTATCTTAGTTTATTTGAGCGTTTTTAACGCAAATAATCAAATATACAAATTAAAAAACAATCAAGAAAGAAACGCGACGGATTAAAGACTGGATGAGAAAAAAAACTGAGTTAAATCATTTGAATCTAATATATGAACTAATTACAGAGGAGCAATAGGTGTTAAAAATTACAGTCATGAGAATGAGAGATAGCAGCTTTCAAAAACTATTATCTTTAGTATCACGCTGGATGTTTTCCAAAGCTCTGGATAAGTTTCCCATGTATTCATACCATGTATACATAAATAATACCTAAAAATATCGCTTTTCTGTGAGATTAGTAATATTATTCACACTATTTTTGTCCTCCAATGTCCTTTTGGCGCGTACAAGTGAACAAAAAACAAACGTCCGCCTGCCTTGATATCTTTTTTACAACTAAAATAGTGCCCCTCGCCCGCACACGACAATATCATTGTCAATATATTTATGGCTCCTCCCAATATTGTTGTGCCCGTGATCAGAATTTCTGGAAATCTACATTAATATTGAACAATACCGCAATACGAGCCGCAAATACACAATATTATTGACAATATGCACTTTATTGACAATATTATTGTGTGTGCGGCTACCCTTAGGATGCTTTCAATTTAAGGGTTACACAATATTATTTGACAATATTATTGTGTGTGCGGCTACCCTTAGGCTGCGTTCAATTTAAGGGTTTAAAGCAGGACCAACATGGTTCAAGTTACACTTGAAACAGACTATTTATTAGTAACGACCAGGGTATTTTGGCCTACGTACGACAACCGGACCGCAGCCGAGTCATGATCCATCCCAGTGCCCCAACGTCCTGCTAAATTGAAAGCGCACTTAGTGCACTGCTTTTGCGATTCTTATTGCCTAGTCTCTGAGTACCTCTTTAGGGATAATAATCGTGTGTGGATGTATGTGTATTTATATAGGGTGTTTCTTGTAAGGTTTCAAGCCTATCCGTGGTGATAGGACTACCATACCTATCTATTGGACCCCCCCTGTATGTTCAGCGATTTTTGGTAGTTTTCAAACCATAATTTTTTCTTTTCTAAATATTTTATTGCGACATCAGTTTAAATTATTTTTTGTAATTTGTATTGATATGACGAAGATGATTACTTAGTTATAGAAAATAGTGCAAAGAAATATCTACGCAAAAAAAAAAGATACTTAAAAAAAATAAGTCATTTGTCATAAAATACTTAGAAAATAAAAAAATATAGCTCAACAACCACCAAAAATCGCTAAACATACATGGGGGTTCAATAGATAGGTATGGTAGTTCCCTATCACCGCACATAGGCTTGACACCTTAAAAGAAACATGCTGTATATCCACACAAATTCTAGATTACCCTAACTAGGTCCAATAGTGAAGAAAACCTGCAGTGGCAGATAATTTACGCGTATACTTTCCACAGCACTATTAGTACTGAAGTGAAAGCTCCTTAATTAACCATAAATGTACTGCATTGTGAATGATTTCTAAAAAAATAACAGTAAAAAAAGAAACACTAAAAACAGTAAGTATTGAAAATGCCGATTTTTCAATTTAAAATGTAGATAAAAAAAATGCAACTGAAAATAAGACATTAAGTCCGCTTCTGTACAAACGTAAAGACTACATACATCCACACAGCAACAGCTTAAGCCCTTAGCTGGTAGTGGCAATATACATGTCACCATAATTTGAACCTTATTCAGTTATATTAGGACAGAAAACCAATAAAAAATATTCAATGCTGTATCAGTTAAAGGGTAACGCGGCGATAGGCTCATCACCTAGGTCAGTCGTGGCCAACAAGTCGATCTCTGGAGACAGCGCAGTCGATCGCGAGAGACAACAAAAAGTGCTTCGTGCGAAATAATCACCATGAGGTGCGACATATAACATTGAAGGCCATGCCATCAGGAAAAGATTTTTGCAAATATATTTGCAGTGAAAAATACGGCATTATAGGAAATGTTGTGAACATTTGCATTCCTGTTTTGGATCAACATACTTGTGCGAGTCAGCATTTTCCTACACAAAAATGATAAAAAGTAAAATCGATCTACTTTGACAGACCAACACACGGAAGTCTCTCTATGGATGGCGCTATCTGATTAAGCTCCTGATTTTGTTACATTGGCTAAAGAAATGAAAGCTCAAACATCCCATTAACTATAACTTAATTTTAATAATAAATAATAATAATATACTTTTTATTGTTTCAAGCAAGGCAACTAACCCTATAGGTATATTATTAATATGTGCACTTTCATTTTAGATGTTTTCAAGCGAACTTTTACCGCGCACTTGCAGGAACACGCACGGGGGTTATGGGTGGTTGTCATAAATTAGGTACAACGGAGTTCATACATTTTTGCGTGAGCAGTCCAACTAACATGCGTTGGCAGTATGTTTCAGAATGTCTAAAATGAAAATGCTTTAAGTCGATCTCAATAGGCCAGATAATTTTAAAGTAGATCGCAAACATACTAGTTGGCCCCCCCTGACCTAGGTAACAGAAACATGGACTGCGGCAGTGCACTATTTTTGATGTCCTCATTGCCTAGTCTCTAATCCTTTGGGGATAATATATAAATGATAAAAGTTGTACTTCTGTGTAGGGATGCGCCGAATATTCGTTTTATATTCGGTATTCGGCATAATCGGCAGGTTTACCGAATATTCGTATTCGGCCGAATATTCGGCTAAATTACCGAATGTTCGGAAAAGTGGTAAGTACTTAAGTTTTTAGTGTATTGTGCCATGTATGAGTTAACTGTTAAATGTCTTACTTTAATGAGGTACAATGACGCTTTATGTTTTTGTTGATTCTGTAGCTGTATTTCCGAAAACAGCATATAAAAATGATGTTTATTAATTAAAAACAAAATATAAGTATGTGGCTGAGGGGCTTCCATTCGCGCGCTTTGCGTAAACAAATTCAGACTTGCATTGTTTGCGTAAATGAATCAATGAAGCCGAATATTCGGTTAGGTAAAAGTTTTACCGAACATTCGGCCAAATATTCGTATTCGGTGAAACCCATGTTCGGCCTATCTCTCTGTGTATGCCCCCTTTTGGAATACATGCCTGAACCTTTGCTATTTCATTAGTTTAAATGTGTCCTGTTGTGTATAACAGAAACATCTACTGACCTGTTTGTTTGCAAAGATCAAAAGCACTGCATCTCGTAGCTCATCTTCACTTAACATCCGCATGAGCTCCTCTCGCGCCTCGCCGATACGCTCTCTGTCATTACTGTCTACTACAAAAATGAGACCCTGGAAACAAAAAACGGCATTGTGCAATAAAAATGACAATTAATCAACACAACATTTGGAACCCAAAGCTGACTCATTCATATTAGTCATTGTTTTCGCTAATGTAAGCCCATTGGTAATACAGAGACATGGCTAGAATTTTGTTATTATTATTAATCTTAATTAATGGCTATCGGGTGTAGCATTAAGCCAATTTCAAGTGGTATAATTTTTTTAAGTAACTTTATTTATTATTGTATGGTAGATAGAAATAAAATGGAGTCTCACAACACGTGTTGTTGCTAAAAGTACACGGGAGAAACTCCTACAATTTTGTTATTCCATGTCTTTCTAAACACACATATTTTAAAACTTTCAATATTGAATATTACTTAATGCTAAATTATTTGGTAAATCTTTCCATTCAAAAGAATGAGACAAGACAAACTGCATCAGATATTATAATAATTATACTAAGGAAAGGTGTAGCTTGGCTAAGTAATTTTTCAACATTCCATTATCTTGCTACGTTAGGTAATTTAAATTTTGTATTTGCTATACATATTAAACATTGAAGAGAAGAAGAAATTGAGAAGAAGATAATCAACTCACATTTTATAATAACATGACATGGGGACTTGCCAAATTAGAAACACTAAGAGAAAACAAATAATTTGGTTGAACAAAGTAAGATCTGACCTACTTTCACTCTGAATGTAGCTAAAATACCTTCAATGTAGTAGCAACTATAATAAAAGTAGGAAGTCGCTAATATTTTGTCATTCCAATAAATAAATTACTAAAATGTAATAGTTAACTAATGTACAAAATTTTGCTAAAATTTCAGTATTTTCTTGTGAAAAAGTTGTAGAATAATAACATGATAATAAACACAATACTTAATCACTAAACAGTTAACCGGTGCTGGTATGGCTGGTATCTTAAAAAAGTAATGTTGTAATTTTTAAGTAAACAAAACATTAAAAGTTGTGGAATAAATATTCAAATAGATTAAAAACAGGTGTGATGTATGTAAATATCATAAAAATGAATTGAAATAGTATACTTTCCAATGTGCCAACCAGTCTTTAAGATTAAGAGGTGACTTTAGTTTCCAGGACCTCTCGACAGGGTTACATTATATTAGAATGATTATTATAATAAAGTTCTTATCTCAAATCCACAAGATACTTTTACTTGAATTTTTACAAGCAATGCCATACAATCATAATGATAAGTCTTATCAAACAGAACATAAAAAGTATGAACAAAATTGTAAAACCAGCTGTTTCATTTAAATTATAACCACTTAAGCGTCCGAGCCCCTATATACAACATGGCGCCCAGCGTCCAGCTGTTTTCAGAGCTGCTAGAAGAGTGTACAGAAGAATACGAACCCTGACTGAGCTGACAAAAAAAATTAGAACTAAACAACTACTCAGGCTATATCAAAACTTTATATACGTACGGAATGCTTAGAAAACGCAGTATTTTAATAAATTAACAGTTAATTACGAAAATCTATTACAAAAATTACAAAAATAAACATTAGAAGACAAAAAAAAATAATACGTAAAAATATATCGACATGTAGAAATTATTATTACTTGGAAGTCACTGTTTGAAACTATAAAGAATCATACCATGTTCGATAGCTAAAACCATAACGATTGTTTTGATGTGCACATTATTAAGAAGAAGGATGATTACGAAGAGTAATAACAACATTTTTAGCACCAAAAAAATCCTATGCAAAAAAAATGGCGAACCGTCAAAATTGTCAACAATTTTATTTTTTTACTAAAGGTTCTCGTACACTATGCCATAGTTTCAATTGCTCTACGGATCAATTGATATCCATACAGCCACCTCAAATTTTCTTGCGGAACTACGAACTAGGTGCAGTGGGCAACAACCTTATCAAAGAACGTTGCCGTGTTTATGGCGCTTGGTCAGAAAAAAAAATTAATTGCAATGTCACTGTCTACGAATGTAAACAAACTTATCCAATCTTTAACGATAATTAGTTTGCGATTGTTTTGATGTGCACTTATTTAGGAAATATGGTAAGTAGAAGAGTATTTCGACATTTTTAAAGACGCTTACGCTGCAAAATTCCGTTTTGGCGAACTGTCAATTTCGTCAATTTCATTATTTTTTTCTGTGAAATTTTCTGTGGCAATATATAGATTTCTTTTACTTGTATAATGAATTAGTAACCACAGAACCACCGCAAATTTTTTCACGGACCTACGTACTACGTGCTTTGACCTATTAAACTGGTGACTAAAGTTACCATGGACGTTTCGCACTTTTTTTGTCGGGTGACTAAAGTCACCGTGGACGTTTCGCACTTATTTTTGCCGGGTGACTAAAGTCACCGTGGACGTTTGAGTGGATAAATAAGTTCAAGAATATTCATACCTGTGTATTTTGGAAGTAATGCCTCCACAGTGGCCTAATTTTGTCCTGACCGCCGACATCCCACACAGTGAAACTGATGTTTTTGTATTCTACCGTTTCCACATTGAACCCTGAAAATGGTAAATACAAATTGTAGGCAACACCCGCGTTTAAGAACATGATGGACTTGTATCTTTACATCACATCTCTTCATATTACTGTGTGTTATCAAGATTTAGAAAGGATTTCTTATATCTGAGTCAACACTTATCATACAAAATAAGCATGCAATACTTTACTTGTTACTGGTCAATTGGTTGTGTACCCACCACAAGAAATGAAATGTAACTTCATAGAATTAGAAAGTAAATGAACACTCACCAATAGTAGGAATTGTTGTAACAATTTCGCCTAATTTTAGTTTGTATAGAATTGTGGTTTTACCAGCAGCATCCAATCCAACCATCAGTATTCTCATTTCTTTTTTGCCAAATAGGCCTTTAAATAAATTTGCAAACATATTCCCCATTTTGAAGCTTTATGAATGATCTGAAAAATTTAAATAATTTAGTTAATCAGTGTGAGTCATCCGTCAGAGGAGTGCACGTTAGTTCAATCAATGATAATGACATGGCAAGTCCCCCACTGGCAATATGTATCGTACGAATAAGACTTATTGATATTTACAACAAAAAATCATAAACGTAGTTGTGTATATTTTGCAGAAAACAATTTAGTACATGGATCCCGTAATGAATCTGATGTGTAAGCATTCTAACAAAGATTAGCTGATACCGCTGCATTGGTTTCGCCAGCGGTCACCACCCTCGTCTAAAATAGGGATGAATTTCAACTTACAACTCAATTTGCAGTAAACAATGTGTTCTTGGACACGTAGCCAATATTAATAAAATATATACTTACACTTTCAACTGCAAATAACTATAGTAACAAGAAAAAACGCTACACTTCACTGAATTCTTTACGATTCGCTGGATGTCAAAATGGCGGCGAACGTGGAGGTTCTCCCTGCCTATGCCACGTATTGGGATTAAGTGGCCAGTGAGAAAATAACTAAATTGATTTTTTTTACATCTATGTACATTTAAATAACAATATTTGTCGCCTTGATTTAAATGTTTTCAATAAACAAATAAATAATTTTAATTGATTAATCATTTGTAAAATTATTTATGATTATGTCGCACTAGTTTAATTGCAACTATTTTTATTCAGTTTCTTCTATTTATAAAGGCCCCAACACACAATGGCGTATGATAGCCCACTACCGGCCATCGCCATTGTGTAGACGGGGTAAGGCTCGGACTACATGCATCCGGAATCACACGGACCCGAAAAAACACGGCCCCGGATTCATTCCGTAGCTCAAACAAATATATGATTTTTTTACTGAATCGACTACATGTGTTCAGGGACCTTCCGATCCCGATTTTCACTCGGAAGCAACCGAAACATTCTCCGGACGTCTCCGAATACCCGGTCCGTTATTTTTCGGCACGGGGGGCGGGGCCTATCAATATCGTATGAAGTTGTATGGAGCTGACCACACGTGAACTCGAGAAACGTTCGTTCCGGTCCGATCCGGAGGAATCACGCGCCAGTCGATGACAGACGCTTAAAGCGGTCGGTCGCGTCGCGTGCGCAAGCAAAACTGCAAAATAGTAGTTGATTCCGAGCGCCTCATTATGGTGATAGTAGTTATAGCACAAAATAAATAATAGTACCTACTAGTAGTAGTGTTCGTAGAATTTATCAGGAAAGAACCTAATTTTTGTATCAGACTTGTAGAATACATATTCCGTTATGCGGTCTATGTGAAAAGGATGAACCCAATTTTTTTTTACTTTCCTCTGTTTCCTATTACATTTCGACTGCGATTTTTGCGTAAAATGGCCAATTTTGGCGTTACAGATCTCGGAAACAAAAATACATTAACAATTTTGACTTATTGAATGTAGAATAGCTTTTGGAATAATGCGTAGCGGCCTCGCTTTTTGTAAATTTTGCTTAACTTTTTAATTAAAATGTTTACTAGAAAAAAACACACGCACTCACACTTCACAGTAACGTAATACCGCTGGCTTGCAGCACTACTAGAAAAAATTCAAGAGTCTTCTGGGGTCTCGGTAGCTTAGCGGTTAGAGCAGTGGACCGGCAATCCAAAAGTCACGGGTTCGAATCCCGATCGAGCTTTCCGGAGACTGGTTGTTTTTTTTCTAGTAAACATTTTATCCTATATCTATATAGCATTGTAAATGCAAATGTTCAATAACGAAGATTTTTAATTAAACCCAAAATTGCAGAGAAAGATTTTCATAAAATGCGCGAAGGCACTTTCTTGAGCTCCTAGATTGAACTACTGTTCCAAACAAATGAAATAAATAAAATAGAATGTTATCACTTATATAGTCTTAAAGTGCGTAGCGGCCTCGGAACTTTTAGATGTCATTGATTTGAAAAAAAATCTTATTCTTAACCAAAAAACTTCGAAAATGGCTTCAATTTAACCGTGAATTTCTCCTATCTACGATAATATTATTGAGCAAAATTTATACCAGAATAATCGTTACTTCTTAATGAATAAATATTTTATAATTAATTAATTATCCTAGGTATTTCGATAAAAACGATAAATACAACTGCAAAATTACTTCAAAATGCGATGCGCCGGCCGTCCGAACTCAGCTTATCCTCGCAGAAGGACATTTGTAATATTAAGCATGAATTTATTATTCTATTTCGATAAAAACGATAAATACAACTGCTAAATTACAACAAAATGCGAAAACGGGCATTGTACGCAAAAATCACATTCGAGATGTAAGTAATAGGCCTCTTAACGGCTACAGATAAGCATACAATTTTAACTAAAGTTAAACTTTCCATTGTCGACTGGACGACTACCCAGCGCAAGTGCTAGAGACCGACTGAGTAAATTTCTCTCCGGATTCAAAACGGAGCGCGTGTAGTCGATTACTTGCCGAATTTGGTTTTTTCCCGGGCCGGACTGATTCCGGATGCATGAAGTCCGAGCCTAAATTGCGCGCCACTATCGACAAATTGCCCGCCACTGTTCACCATTACCCCGTCTACACAATGGCGATGGCCGGCAGTGGGCCATCATGCTCCACTGTGTACTGGGGCCTTTAAACGTCTGTCTGTGCTTGTGCTAATTATACAGGGCTAGAAATGGCCACTGGGTGCAATGCGCGCGAACTGCTGTGCGCCATTTATCACTAACAAGCAGCAGTGTACGACGTACTTATGACGAACTACGTATAGACAGAGGGTAAGCTTTTGCCTCTAAGCCCTAGGAATAGGAAACGTTACCAAGTTATTGGTCAAGCAAGCCCCTCAAACCCCAAGCGGTCTCATGCGACCGCACCCACAAAAACACACTTGACTTTGTACCTTGTCTGTATAGACTTACAGACAGACTACTTTAGTATGAACAAGTTTAGTTATTTCGGTTCTGTGGTTCATCTTATGTTTTGTTATCGCAAAATATCGCATAAGCTATGCTCGATTCTGTCAAATTTGACGTTGACAGTTAGTGTCAAAAAACTGTTAAAATCCAAGAGTTCCAAGCTCGGACCAAATATCACAATGGACAGAGTCTTTGGATTTTTAGCATGTCCGTATTTTGTTAGTGTGCAGCTTTCTATCTGTACATGTGTGCGTGAGTAAAGATGTGACTAGTATATCGATATAATCACTTTAATGTGGTGTGTACCTAGTTCGTTATTATAATTTGGGGTTAAAGTTACTCACGTCCGTAGGTTTACTGTTTAGACCCTACACGTGACCCTTGGGTGGTGCTAAATGAGTGACACTGACTGAGTGGTAGAGCCACGCTGCGTTGCAGCACGCCGGGCACGCTGGGCCGGCTCGCCCGGCGTAAATACCAACCTCTCACTAAGGGTGTTACCCGACCAATCGATCGATCGTCGATCGACGGCATCGATCAACGTCGATCAAAGTTGATCGACTGGTCTGGTAGCTTTAATCGATCGACGGATACCTACCGTTTGACTAACTAATCGATCGACGACGGTCGGTCGACGTTGATCGATAGGTGTGGTAACTTTAATCAATCGACGGATACCGTTCGTCTAACCCATCGATCGACGATCGGTCGACGTTGATCGATTAACCCTGGCTAAATTCCATCAGCGAAATGTATTCAGAAAAGGACTCGTTGTTCTTGGCCAGTACGATGTTGCTCGTACTATTATTACGGAGACGCAAACGCAGAAGATTCTGGATGCGGCCGTTTTTAAAGCCAACGATCGCTTATTTTATCCAAATGACATTTTAAGCAGCGGTTTTTGTTTTTGTTTTTTTTTTGCGTAGCGATTGTCATGAATTTCGAGGTTAGTAGTTTCGAGGGAGGTAGAGAGGAGGGGGATGGAGGGGGTACGGTAATGGTAACTTAGTAGAATATTTGTTTTTTTTTCCTAATAATAACCTAAAATAACCTCAAAATAAAAATATCTTGAAAACTATGCAATTTCGCACTTTGGCTCCCCCTCCCCCTCCCCTTCCCCCCTTTTTCGGTGTTGCTTAATCTAAAGTGCTTCCCAAGGTGTTTGGGGGAATATCATTTAGTATTTAAACGTTCATATTATCATCACTCATTATTATCAACATAAACATAATGTAATATTACGATTATTATCCATGGGCACGAAATAATTTTATTTTTTTTTTATAAAAGAGGGAGGCAAACGAGCAGGCGGGTCACCTGATGGAGAGTAATCACCGCCGCCCATGGACACCCACCCGCAAAACCAGAGGAATCGCAGACGCGTTGCCGGCCTTTAGGGGAGGAATAGGTTTAAGGAAGGAATAGGAATTGGGAGGAGGGGGGGGGGGGAAGGGCCTCCGGAACCCTCACTAGTCGGACGAAACACAACAGCACCAAGTGCCATTATTTTACGGCGAATATTAGAGAGGGTGGTATTACGCCGGGCGAGCCGGCCCAATGCGTGCTGCAACGCAGCGTGGCTCTACCACTCAGAAAAGTGAAGCGGCCGGTGCGTCTAATCAATTAGCTCGATTTAACACCCAATCCATTTTACCGGTCGATTGTCGATCGACATCGATCGACGTCGACTAATCCATTCTACCATCGATCGACGATCGATCGATTGGTCTGGTAACGCGCTAATATCCGGCGTGAAATAATAGCCTTTGGTGCTGTTGTGTTTCGTTCGGGCAGTGAGGGTACCGGAGGCCTCCCCCCCCCCCCCCCGCTCACAATTCCTATTCCTTCCTTAAATGCCGGCAACGCATCTGCGATTCCTCTGGTGTTGCGGGCGTCTATGGGCGGCGGAGATTACTCTCCATCGGGTGACCCGCCTGCTCGTTTGCCTCCTTCTATTATAACAAACAAATAAAAAATAACAATTTGTGTAGTAAAGTGAAGAGCAATACTTTTTACTTTTCATATTCCCGCCCATATTATTAAGATTCAATTTTGAACTAAGGCTAAAATTTTACTGTAAAAAAAGATTTTCAAAATGTTTGAAACAGAGCCTTGAATATTTTGTAGGCTCTCAGTTATCACGTCTAATAGCTTTAACCCATTCACGTCTTATTTCCGGGCATTTTGGAAACCTAAAAAAAGAATAATAAAAAGAATATTAGTAATATCGATAAAGCTTCGATACACAAATACGTACATCACTAATCATTATGCCAAAAACAAAGCCTTTAAATTACATTTAATTAAGGTTTAAAACCTGATTCTTATGAATAGTGTACGATATAGTATGATTTAGAATTAGCAAAAATTAATGCTTTGCCGTTTTAATTATTAAAAAACTCATAGTAAAGCATACATATTATGAGAAATCACTAACGTATGAAATGATAATTCCTGGTCCCTCACACCTCCTTTTGTTGTTATTGACGAACAATAAACAGCAGAACAAGACATTATGTCAATTGTATATTACACAAATAACACAAACACTAAGATTTCTTAATATTTCACTATTATTTCGCACAATCCAGCAATGTTTTGACCTAGTAGTCGGTCATGAAATGACACGTCTCACACCGACAGTGCGTCGTTGCCAAACGTACATTCACTATCTCTTTTACTCATATCACACTACAGTCATACAGACAGAGATACAAATACTTTACTTTGATACACGTATGTAAAAGCGGCAACGTCGTAAGACTCTGTCCATGTAATATTTGGTCCGAGGTTCCAAGACTGAGGGGTAGGTAGGACCACAGAATAACTAATAGTACTCAGGACATTTGAAGATATCATATAGCTACATGTATCTATTTGGTTACATTTTAATGGCATACATGGATGATAAACGGCGGGGGCAGTCATCCCGTTTCAATATTTTTACAAATGGAGCCGAAAAGAAGTAAGTACATGATAATAAGCATAATAATCAAAAAGTTACTTTAACTTATAGTCTGACCGCTACCGCTGTACCGCGCTTTGGGTATGAGAGCAGCGAGGCAGGGGGGCGAAACAGTTGCTGTTGACTGTCTGTGTCAGACGCACATGAGATAAAATATGTAAAAACTATTTTGGGCCGACTAAAATTTAGTTCACCAAAAAAACAGAAAGTTATAAAGAAAAAACATGTAATTGATGATTTTGATTTATATTTCCAAGAATTAAAGATTTATTTCATTTATATTTGTTCTTTAATTGTACTTATCTAAAAATCATATTGAATCAAAACGGATTGGATGTAATGGGCGATTTTCCGAGATCAAAAAAAAAAGAAATTGGTCCGTAAATAACTTCATAGATGGCGCTTAGCATAGATTAGTATGGCGCTTAGTAAAAGGCGAGTCCATAAAGAACACGTGTATGGCTACGTAATATTTAGTCCATTCCAAAATAGAAATAGGTCCTGGAGATCCTGAATAAAAATTTATAAGTACTATTTTTTTATTTTATTGATAGACAAGCAAAAGTGTAGAATTTATTACAGCCCTTATTCGGGACGGGTCGTCTTTCATAAAACGCCATCTATCGAGTATTTTTGAACTATTTTTTATTTTTTAATTTGGGCTGTCAGAAAATCGCCCAATAAACTTATTAAGTATTTTCTAATTAAGTAATGCTGTCCATAGTAGACTCAATATTTTAATAATAGTAGTCACCGTGACAACCAGATGACATGACAATGTAAAAAAGAAATATATGAAGAATTAATGAAGTTGAAGCAAAGAGGCCACATGTAAGTATATATATAACACCTCCGTCCTAAATCGTCCAGTTGTTAAGTTCCGAAGGGTGTTAGGTGTTACTGTTCCTCTCTTGGTATTAATGTACCCAGCATCTGATCAACATGTCTTTTGCAAATCTGACCAGAATCAGTCTCTATTTGATAATGCAGTTGGCCTAATATCCTTAAAACGGTTCCAAATTCCCATTTAATTTGGTCGTCTGTGTAGCTGCGTATTTGCACTCTCTGCCCAACAGTAAATGAGCGTACCCTTGCCACATCAGTCGGCGGACGTTTTTCATCCCTCGTCCTCGCCTTGAAATGAACACCTTAGAGTGTTTCTTATCTCCCTACCAAACATGAGCTCATATGGGCTTTTATTTGTGTTGCTGCTCGGCGTCCTCCGTAGGCGTTGCTGTCCATAGTACACTCAATATTTTAATGATAGTAGTCACCGTGACAACCAGATGACATGACAATGTAAAAAAGAAATATATGAAGAATGAATGAAGTTGAAGCAAAGAGGCACATATACATGTAAGTATATATATAACAATACTCGTAAATATAAAGCTTCAATAAACTGTGCTTCGATATCGTAAGATCTGTCTGACACTACGAATCTCATGTGAGTTCATGCTCTTTACTTCCCACTCCCCACCTCCCCGCAGCTTACCTAAGGCGCGGTACAGCGGTAGCGGTCAGACTATAGGTATAATAACTCGAATTTGTGAAAGTATAAATCGTAATAACAGTCGTTTAATTTTGAAAACATTGACTACGATATCTCATTACGACACATCATCATTAAAATCAAACCAAGTCAATGCTCCATATTTTTCGTAAATTAATATAATAATCGATGCGTAATATTTTATTATTTGCTTTAATAACGCTCAAATAAACTCGAAGTTAACGAAACGTTGAAAAATCATGGATTTATGCTCATAGATTTAGTATAATGATTGAGATTTATAAACTTAGCTCAATGGATTTATGTAAATTATCCAATGATAGAACCCGTTCCCGTTTTCACCCGAGGTAGTCTATTATTTCAAAGGGGTCGTTATCTTCTAAAGGTCGATTCACTCATAACAGTGAATTCACAGTTCCGTCAACGTGTTCACTCAGTTCAGTATCAGTACTACAGTGTTGAGTAAGTGATTCAATTCATACATGTCAGTACCCAGTTCACGGAGCTTCAGTGAAAACGTGTCCGTCTTTTAACATCGTGATTGTTGCTATGGCTCTGTTAAATACTATAGAGCTAGTAATGATAGCTATTGCTTTAGACGAAGAAGAAGATCATCATCAACACTGGGAGCACTGTGTAGTCCGTCACTGTCACTGACAAGTAGGGAGGGATGCGTTCATAGAGAATGTATGAAAGAATATTTCGCACTGTGCCGGTACTGTGTCGGAACTGTGACTTCTCTGATATGTGTGAATTGACTTTAAGTCTTCTAAAATCTATCTTTTATTTGAAGAATCGCCATCTCTGACGCTTTTACTGTGGATGACGTCATCAGCAAAGATACAAATCTTTTTACCGATGACGTCATCCCTATCCGATCCAGTGGAAGCAATCCCAAGGAAATCAATACAAAGCCACTTATCCGATCGCTCTTTACGCGCCGACACCGATGCAATGGACGCGCTTCTTAAAATATGCCTATTACCGGGACTCTCCATAGGCCGAGCCGAGACATCAAGATATTAAGTTCATACAAATAACCATGAAGAACGAAGAAACATCTCTAAGGGGTAGACTGTGGCCGAGATATTGCTTCTCTAAAGGCGGGTCTCCTGCGACACTGTTTTGTGTTTTCTAATACCTAACATCAAACATCTAACAAATATGGGCGTGGCCTACGTACAAATTTTGATATATTTTGTTAGATGTTTGATGTTAGGTGTTAGAAAACACAAAACAGTGTCGCAGGAGACCCAGCTTAAAGTGATTAAATGATTAAATTAAAAACGTTACTTTTTCATTTTTCTCAACAAGTCCACGTGAGGTCTTATTAAAGTTCTATCATTAACAAGAGAAATTCAGGGAAATAATATTTCTATAATTTTATTTATGTCTCTGTCTGTATGTCAGACTTCTGGGCGCGGGAAGTGAAGCGTCATGACTGCAGTTTTGTTTTATTTTCTAAAATTTGTGTTTTTTCGAACATTAATGTGAAATAATAGTAGATTATTAACCGTTAAGTATTTGTGAACGTGCATGAGAGTTGGCAAATGAAACAAAACAGAGCAACATCACTTTTCAAATTCTCTCAAGAAGTCCGCGTGAGACCACAGTAAAGTCCGTCACATCTTTACTGGACTCAAGGGGTTTGGGGAACATCATTAATCATTCATCATCTTAATCACCCGCCACTCAATATCATCAAGGGAAAAAAAGAAATAAAGAAACTAATGACTAGGCAGTATGGTCTTAGACCTTAGCCTGTTCCTTCACTGAACAAATATTTAAAAAAAATGTCTTTCTGTCAAGTGTCATGCCTTTTGGTATATTTACTTTTCTCTATGGTGTCATGGTAACCGTCCTGTCAATTTTGTCAGTACGTCTACATAAGTTATTCTAATAATGTTTACTTTTTATTTAATTTAATCTTAGAATTTGGTTTATTAAACGAAATATTTATATTTTAATCACATAATTAAGATCTCACTTCTCAACCTTCCTTAAAAGATGGAAACCCTGCAACATTGGCTTTCGCAACCTCCAAAATATACTACATTTAGAATAAACAAGCTTAAATCTTTCAATACTGATATACTCGAACGATTCTTACTAACTGTAAGTTATAGTTAGTCATATGATATTGTTATTCCGTAATTTTCAGCACATACCTAGTAAAACTACATTTTTTGTCCTAGTAAATGATTCCTGACACTCGGGATCATAGCACATAGAAAGCCGTACTGTATGTATGTATTATTTCACTTTCAGCAAGCTACAGAATTAAACTCAAAAAATATACCAAACTTTTACGTGTTAAAACCAGACTGTTTGGTATTAGATCGATGGGACACTGATCAAGCAGAAGAGATGCACAATAAAGAAGTAATTGTGGATGCCTTGTGTGCTGCTGCTGTGCTTCGAGGTGCCCATGTCTTTGCGCCTGGTGTTTTGGGTCTTCCTGTTAGTAAGTGGAAATTAAAAAAATAATCATAAATTAATAAATAAATAATAATTATGAAATATAAATTCCCAAGTTGGGCAATTCTTTTTTGATACACAAGCTGGGTTTGTTGTCAACCAATCCACAATTGTTTATGGTGAATAAGCCATACTCATCAATTTTATAAATGACTTTATTTCAATGATGGAGGATTTTGCTCAGCAGTAATGAGACAGTATTACCTATGCTGTTTTACTTTTTACAAAAAAAACAGTTCACCAAAAAAAAGTTTAAAATGTATTACCTACAATACCTACTATTACAGATTGTCAAATCAATGAAAAAGTAGATATCTATGGAGACTTGGAAGGGCACTGCAAAAGAGGCCTCAAAGTTACATATGACGGTAAAAAAATATTGGTAGGCACTGGACATTTAAAAATGTTAAGAAGTCATCTGTTTGATAATAACAGTCAACCAAGGTATTTATATATGGTTAGCAAATATATTCATTTGTTTACTCTTATTTATAAACAAAACTAACTTACTTTCAGTGGCATTGCTATACAGACAATTATGCCAGCTTCAAAACTACCAGTTGTGAATGAAACAATATATCCTGAAGGTGTTGTATTACTGCAAAATCTTCCATCCATTGTATGTGGATGGGTAGTGGATGCAAAACCGTACGACAGAATACTTGACATGTGTGCTGCACCTGGTAACAAAACTACTCATCTGGCAGAGCTCTCAAATAATGAAGTTGGTACATGTGGGTAACATTTTATATGCAATAGAATTTTCTTGTCAAATAGCCAATTTATTCCTGAACTCTTCTTACAGGCTATCATTATAGCATTAGATAAGACGCCCCAGAAAGTAGAACGGATCATTAACAACTGTATCAAGCAAGGAGTGAGTTGTGTGAAAGCTTACCCTTATGATTCAACTAAATGCTGTGTGAAGGATAGCAAAGAAGTGGATTTGCCTCCTTTTCCTCCTAATAGCTTCAATAAAGTGCTGTTGGATGCACCTTGCAGTGGCCTTGGCCAAAGACCACAGCTCATCAATAAAATAAGCCCAAAAATGTTGGAATCATATAAGTTCGTTCAGAGAAAATTAATGAATGCTGTAAGATTTTTTATTTTTTATTGCGACTTGTCATAGTGACCACATCCTGCGCGATTGTAAGCAGCTGATGCAGTCCAAAATAAAGAGTTCTCCTTACCGTGGAACAAGCACTCACTTATTATTAGTAAACACTACAACTTTCATTATTTAAACTGATAAAATGTACTGCAAATATTAAGACCACAAACTAACATAGTATTTCGAAACACTTTTTTCGGATCTAACTCGCGTTTATTACATTTTAGGGTCTTGATTTTGGTCCTGACGTTTCGTTCTGAAACAAGTGTTTCATTTCAAAAAATACTATGTTAGTTTATGGTCATAATATTTGCAGTACATTTAATCAGTTATAAAAATAAAAGTTGTAGTATTTACTAATAATAAGATAATAATAAGTGTAGTGCTTGTTCCATGGTGAGGAGCACTCTCTTTATTTTCGCGTAAACCTTAGAAAACAACAGTATTTTTTAATATAATTTTTGCAAACAACTCCACAGCTTTCCATTATACTTTTTTTATTATTTATAAGTTGTTTAATCTCTAGGCTGTGGAAGTATTGGCTGTTGGTGGGCGACTAGTGTACAGTACTTGTACAGTGACCATAGATGAGAATGAAGGCATGGTGCAATGGGCATTAGAAAGGTTCCCTTGTTTGAAGCTAGTACCAGCCCATCCTCTCCTTGGAGGTCCAGGCTTGCGAGGTTGTGGGCTTGATGATGAGCAAAGGTAAGAAATCAATGAAACCAGTTCCTGTGTAAACCTTTATTGACAAAATATACATCATTATTAACAATAATTGTATAACTCCAAAGTATAAATTAATACACTAAAAAATGGCAAGTCCAAATTCAAACAATCACCCATTAATAAAATCATCACCCAAAAAAACTTACTCTAAAGTATCCTTAAAATTAAATAATTCCATCAGAGTTGTAAATTATTGCGATGCCGCAAAATGTGCAAAATTTGTGGAAGTTAGAGTATTTAAGTTTACAATTTTGCCTTGTTAAAATTGATTGTTCAGTAATTTATTAAATCTTTTATTTCTTTTGCTGCACCACACTTAAACCTAGTTCTTGAGTAAATAAAATAAATATATCAGAACATGAGTAAATAAAAGTTAATACTTGAAAAATGTATTCTGAAATGTATGTTAAATATATTATTATACTAAACTGGCTGCTGGCACTAGTATCACATATAATTTCATGTATAATCACAATTGTTTCAGGTTAATGGTACAAAGGTTCAGCCCTGAAATAGATCCACTTAGACCTGCTGAACCAATATATAGAGACTCAATAGGATTCTTTATAGCAACATTTGTAAAAACCTATTGAACATTTATTTTGTACTAACGGTAGCTACTGTTATAGTGATATCACTAAGAGAACTTTAAATTGTTATAATTTATTGTAAATAAATTTCTATAGTGGTAAACATATTATTTGTGGCTGATACGTCATCCTTAAGATAAAACTATACTTATCTATCTAATCTGGTATCCAAAAAGGCGGGAGGACAGGAAATGCCTCTCATAAAAACCAATAAGATTAAATTTTTTACCTATATTTTGCTTAGTTTTAGTGGACTCAGTTCAATCTAGAGAGGAAGGACCTCTCATTTGATATTAAATTGAAATTTTAGATGCCTACTGCATTTAACGTTTTAATAAAACTAAAGTGTGTAGTTAGTCAATTACATTTCATGTAGATTTATAATTAATATCTCATTCCCTGTCCTCTTCAATAAGACTAAGCGTTGCGCGAAGAAAAGAACCACCAATAGGATAACATCATTTTACAGTGCCTGAGGATGCAAAATTAATCCACCACCATTATTACTTCATACGTCAATTTTGTCTTCTGCTATCTCGCATAGCTCTGTTGGAATGCAGAATGCAGCCTTAATTTTTTTCTATTTCATTCGATATTGATTCGAGACGTACCCACAGACCACTTTCTGCCTTTAACAGCACAGTGCTCTTGTTAATCTTTATGGGATCGTCTGTTTTAGCACACTTTGAAAATTTAAAATTCTTCAAAAGTGCTACCATAGCTAACTTTGCAGAGAACATCGCGAATCTGAGACCTGGAAAAAGAGAGAGACCTGTTTAGTTTTCCTTCCTAGCATTATCAATATTTGGTCGTTTAAATAGGTTGTAACTTCTAGAAAAGTTGAGCCGATTCCATAATAGATTTTACTGCTGGAAAATTACACTAAACCTGAGAAATATAGGCTACCAATATTGGGATAAAACCTTATCAAACATTGCTAACAAACTTACGTGCGTGCTGACCAAACGTTAGCGCGATTCAGATGGCCACACAGAGCCATCTGTTTACTGCAACTTTTATAAATCGAATTAACAAAACTTTATTGACACATTTCTGTCGCAAAGCAGCATAGTTTGACATTGCTGCTTTCTAGTTAGAAGGGTACTATAAAGCCAGTGAAATTACAGAGCATAGAGAGATGAGAGTGAAAGATTTTTCGTCCCGCGCGCGTCTATGGCTTGCGGACTGCGGTGGCAGCGAACCATCAGGCGGGCCGTATTCTCGCCATCCAACGACATTATCATAAAAAAAATCTTGTGCAATCTACAATCAGTTCACAGACTATAGGCGGATCAGATGTGTTCAGTGGCAAAAAAAAAACTACTTAGAATAGGCTAGCGCAGGACCGAAGCGAATAACATAAGCAGAGTGGCGCATATGCCCAGCAGTGGGCTGAGAAAGGCTGAAAATGATGATGATGATGATGAAACTACTAATCTGTCTGGACACTCACCAATACAATTCCTCGGGCCGGCTCCAAAGGCCAAGAACAGGTGTGAGGAGCGGTCCTTCTTCTCGTCCCCCATGAACCGCTCCGGGCGGAACTCCTCAGGCTGCGGGTAGATGTCCGGGTCCATGTGGACGCCGTAGATGGGTATGGCCACCACCTCCCCGGCGTTGATGCGAAGCGTGCTGTCCAATTGGTAGCTTTTGGTGCACATCCGGTCCACGCGAGACACGGGTGGGTATATGCGTAGCGTTTCTGAAAGGTTTAGATATCTCCATACATAACTGTGTCGCATAGTAGTGAAAGAATACTGCCACCCCCTCTCTTCCCTTGGGTGACGTAGAAGGCGACTAACAGACTAATAAGACTGCTACATCCAACAGCTTAGAGCCGGCGACGGGCTCATTACCTGTCACGCCGAGCACATGTGCAGTCGCTATTTGGTGAAAAGTGGACTATGGCAGAGTACTGCTATCGATATTGATCCTTATAACCACAGCGTAAAGTTCATAATTTTATTGACGAAATTTTACATTTAGTGGTAGCTTGACCAGCTGTCGTTTGTACTAACAAAAAGGGAACAATGATACAGATAAAAACAGAAAGCTAATCTAAGTACCTACAGTTTTTAGTTATAGACAGCTATATGCATTACGTTGTGGACTTAAATACTAAAGTATCTATACAATCTAACGGAATATTACAATTTATGTTAAGACTAAAGGGTGTTCGACGCGACTGAGTTTGTAATTTTTGTATTTTAATCCTCCATTCACAGCAGCTCTATTACGACGGCTGCCGTAAAGTTTACTTTGACTTACACAGATAACATTACGTACCCAACAAAAATGCTTCAAGGTAATTCAACTTGGCCAACACTTCGTAGTCGATCTCCTTTCCATCTGTCAATGCCACCACATGGTCTCTGAGTTGGTCCTGGAGGTCGGGTCTGGTCGCCATCACATGCACGGCGAAAGACAGCAGCGTACTGGACGTCTCGTAGCCAGCGATCAGGAACAGTAGCGATTGGGCGTCGATGGTATCGTCATCAAGATCTGGGGTAAAAGATAACGGTATTATCCCCGAGGGGTTAGTCAGAGCAGCAAAAGCAGTCCTTCGCCATAGTCCACTTTTCACCAAATAGCGACTGCACATGTGCTCAGCGTGACAGGTGGTGAGCCCATCACCGCTCTAAGCCGTTGGATGTATGTGTCGTCTTTAATCCATTAGTCGCCTTTAAAGACACCCAAGGGAAGAGAGATGGTGTGAGTATTATTTCACCGCTAGTGGAATAACCCGTGTCGCGACACGGGTTATTCCACTTATCCCCAATGACTTTCCCCATTATTAGGGATTTGTAGACTTTTCTTCCATAAATCCCCATTATCCGTTTTTTGCGATCGTGATAGGGATTAGTGAAAAAATGGAGTGTATAAATCGCCATTGCTTTAAAAATAAAACTCAAACAAATTATATTGTAATCACAGCAGTCTTTTGTGATTAATAATAATCCTACTAATATTATAAACGCGAAAGTTTGTAAGTATGTATGGATATTTGTTACTCTTTCACGTAAAAACTACTGAATGAATTTGGATGAAATTCGGCATACAGATAGTTTATAACCTGGATTAACACATAGGATACTTTTTATCCCGATATTCCCACGGGAACGTATGGATGGATGTTTGTTACTCTTTCACGTAAAAACTACTGAATGGATTTGGATGAAATTCGGCATACAGATAGTTTATAACCTGGATTAACACAGGATACTTTTTATCTCGATATTCCCACGGAAACGGGAACCACGCGGGTGAAACCGCGAGCGGCCGCTGGTCATTAATATTTTTTTATAATTTAACATAAACCGTGCCCCGCTACACGGTTGCACGGTTACATATATTTTTTGTATCCGATTAACCCACATTGAGCCGGTACGTTATGGCACGATCGCCCCATGTGGGAGACCTGTGCCTAGCAGTGGGACGTTCATAGGCTGATTATGATCAGGTCGCCAACGCAAAAGCAACATCTCTGGTGTTGCTGATGTCCATGGCCGGCGGTGACTGCTCACCATCAGGCGGCCCGCATGCTCGTTTGCAGACTATTATTATATTAGCCCTCACTGTCCCACTGCTGGGCAAAGGCCTCCCTCCATATCTTCCACTGATCGCGGTCGTGAGCCAACTATATCCAATTTCGGTGAATTTTGGGGGTTAAAGTTACTCGCGTCCGTAGGTTTACCCTTGAGACCCTACACGTGACCCCTGGGTGGTGCTAAATGAGTGAAGATGCCTGAGTGGTAGAGCCACGCTGCGTTGCAGCACGCATTGGGCCGGCTCGCCCGGGGTAATACCACCCTCTCACGAATATCCGGCGTGAAATAATGGCACTCGGTGCTGTTGTGTTCCGTCCGGCCAGTGAGAGTTCCGGAGGCCCCTTCCCCTCCCACCCCTCCTCACAATTCCTATTCCGTCCCCTAACCCTATTCCTTTCTTAAAGGTCAGCAACGCATCTGCGACTCCTCTGGTTTTACGGTTGTCCATGGGCGGCGGTGATTGCTTTCCATCAGGTGATCCGCCTGCTCGTTTGCCTCCTTCTCATATTAAAAAAAAAATGCATCAAGTTCGTCCCGCCATCTGCTTGGTCTGCCGCGGCGTCGCCGTGTTGTGTTTGGCTTCCAGTCTGTTGCCAACTTGGCCCACGACACTTTTGGCATGCGGCAGACGTGACCAGCCCAATCCCACTTCAGCTGAGCCGCTTTCAGAGCCATATCTGCGATGTGCGTTTGGAAGCGCAGGTCGGTGTTTCGGATTCGATCCGTTCGCTTGACACCCAATATGCTACTTTTCATTGCGCGTTAACAAACCTTGAGTTTGGACTTCTGGATGTTAGTAAATGACCATGTTTGTGCGCCATATGTTAGGATGGGATGAATGCACATGTCCATTAATTTCCGCTTGTATGATATGGGGAGGTCCCCCTTCATCAGCTCTTTCATAGACTAATAGCTGCTCCACGCATTTTCAGTCCGTCTTTCGACCTCCTTGTCTTGTCGTGCCTGGAAGGAGACCATTTGGCCTAAATGAAGGTATTCTTGGACATATTGCACTTCCTACCCATACACTTTAACCTTGACTATGGCACCATTGGTCAAGTTTTGTCTTTGCCATGTTCATCCTCAGTCCAACCTCAAGGCTTGCATTGCTAAGGTCTTGTAGCATTATTTGTAGCTCTGAAGCAGAGGGAGAGAAGAGAACAATGTCATCGGCAAAGCGGAGGTTCGTAAGCCTCCTTTTTCCACCGTTGTCAATTCCTCTCTCTCTCTTCCCAGCCTGCAGCTAGCTTAGCTAAAAAATTTTTTTCTAATTATGATTGTTATAACTTTTTCGTATAGTCAGCCTTAGAACTTAGAAGTTGCTGTATACTTCAGTACCATATCAGCATAATTCCCAACTTGCTAGGAACGATCGCTCTCGTGCAACCAATATAAATTATGAGCGCATTTTTTTCGTACCTACCTAACCATTTAAAAAAGAACCGTTGTTCCGTTTAGTTCTGCTGTTTGTATTAATTTGTCCATTTACCAAAATAACTTTTTCTAACTTTTATTAGATTATATGGGTGAGTATTTAATTTAAGAAAAAACAACGTAAGATATGCTAATATTTTATTGCCCGTCCATCCATATCCATAATTGCCTGTCCTCATAAGCCTCATTATCATCTATAATATAATATATATATATAATATAATATCATCAAGATAAATATTTGAATTAAATAAGTACAATGACCCTTGTTGAATCTACAACAAGGTTGAATGTTTTAAAAGAGGACGAAGTATTGTTTTGTATAAATTAAGATATGTCGATTATTGTCGCCCTGCAGGGTATAGAGTGACGGTGCTTGAACCTCTAGGCTCGTCAGACCACTGCTTGGTCATTGCCACAGCACCGCACAACGTTGGTCCACCAAAAACGGTGGAGACCAAGCGTCGTCTGTGGCACTACTCGTCGACGGATTGGGACGGATTGCGTGATTACTTTGCATCCCTCTCCTGGGGCCAGAGCTGCTTTCTTGGAAAGGACCCATCGGAGTGCGCTTCTGCCATCGCTGATGAGATCTTGTTGGGTATGGAATATTATATTCCATTCACAGATCTTGCCAGCGTTGGCAGACAACGGCCTTGGTTAAATTGCAAATGCGCCAAAGCTGCTGAATGCAAGCAGGCGGCGTATCGTGCTTGGACGAAGGCTTGCACTCTGAATGACCCTAGTACCAGCTCCTTGAAGGCGGCCTACAACAAGGCCTCTAAGTCTAACAAGAGGGCTCTCGCAGGAGCGGATGCACAAAGAGTGGCAAGGCTGGGGCGGGAGTTGATCTCGCGCCCTACGGATAGCCGTAGCTATTGGCGGCTCGCTAAGGCCGTGCAGGCCAACTTCTGCTCCCCCTCGCTGCCCCCGTTGAAACATCCAGATGGCTCGTTGGCTTACCAGCCTTCTCAAGGAAGGCGAACTTGTTGGCTGAACTTTTCGCGGCCAATTCGCGCGTCGACGATTTTGGCGCCGCTCCACCTATTATGGCACATTGTGGGGCCACCATGCCTGATATTCGTATCAGGCAGTGTGATGTACGTGCCGTGCTGCGGTCGCTCGACGTGCGGAAAGCTAGCGGGCCGGATGGTGTTCCGGCGATTGTGCTGCTCAGACGCGCGGCTGAGTTGTCTCCTGTATTGACACGACTGTTTAGGGAGTCTTACGATACTGGTATTGTGCCGGTGTCTTTGAAAGAGGCGAACATACAACCCATCCCCAAAAAAGGGGATCGCTCGGCTCCGGCCAACTATCGACCCATCGCTGTAACTTCTGTGCTGTGCAAGGTGTTTGAGCGGATAATTAATTCTCAGCTCATTCACTACCTAGAGGATCACTCGCTGCTCCATGATCGCCAGTATGGGTTCAGACCAAAGCGATCAACGGGTGATCTTCTAGCGTACGTTTCTCACGCGTGGGGTGAAGCGATGGACAAGCATGGCGAATCCCTGGCAGTTAGCCTTGATATCGCCAAAGCTTTCGATAGAGTGTGGCATCGTTCCTTTCTTTCCAAGTTGCCGGCCTTCGGTGTGCCGCTCCGTTTGTGCGCCTGGGTTGCAGACTTTCTAGAAGGGCGGAGGATTCGTGTCCTTTGTGAGGGTAGTTCCTCCGCTTTCTTCAAAGTCAATGCCGGAGTGCCGCAGGGTTCTGTGCTCTCACCTACTCTATTTCTTCTGCATATTAATGACATGTTGTCCTTGGGCAATATTCATTGTTATGCGGATGACAGTACGGTGTATGAGCGGTACTTGGGACATCCTGCGGCAAAGCAAGCCGATATCATGGTGAAAAGGCAAGAACTGGTTGCCAAACTGAACCTGACTCTCGATCGTGTCTCTAAGTGGGGATCTAAAAACCTGGTCGAGTTTAATGCTAGCAAAACCCAGGTTTGCGCATTCTCGTCCAAGGTAACTCCCTTCCTTACTCCTCCCTCTCTTCAGAACTCTCCGTTACCCATTTCGGTGAACCTCAACATTCTTGGCATGGACATCGGCCAGGAACTGAATCCGAAATGCTACATCAAGAGTGCTATTTTAACTGCCTCCCGGAAGTTGGGTATTCTCAATAAGGTGTGGCGGTTTTTCAATCCCGAGCAGCGCTGCTTGCTGTACAAAACTCAGGTGCGATCGAGTATGGAGTGGGACGGCTCCGCTAAATACCTCCTCGATGCACTTGATAGACTGCAAAGGCGAGCGGTACGCATTATTGGAGATGCTGAGGTTACAGCCTCCCTTGAGGACCTCCAGCTGCGTAGAGACATTGCTTCTCTCAGTGTCTTCTACCGGAACAACTACGGAGAGTGTTCTGAAGAACTTTTTGATCTTATCCCGCCCTCTCCTTTCCTCTCCCGGACTACACGTGCTGGTCTTAGGAACCACCATCATACTGTACAGACTATCAGTACTCGTACCAAAAAATATGGGCAAGTCGTTCCTCTGTAAGACCATTCGGCTTTGGAATTCTTTGCCGGCGCATGTGTTTCCCAGCTCCTACAGTCCCGGGTCTTTTAAGCGGGGCGTGAAACGGCATCTATGCAGGCCGTCGTGAATGGGAGCGCTCGTTATCGTGTTTATTCCACGGTGGGGAGCGCTCTCATTATTTTGGACTGCATCGGCTGCTTACCATCAGGCAGGATGCAGTCACTATGACGAGTCGTTACAAAAATATAAAAAAATGAATTTGTAATACAGTGGCTTTGCAAATTCTTATTCTTATGTAGATGTTGTTCCTTAAATTGGCTATTATTTATTACCTTATATAACTGTTGACCTGAGGGCTAGTTGTCTAACTTCATCACTTATTGCAATACATTTCAAGTAGGTACAAGTATATTGCTTCGTGCTAGTGTGCTTATTTCAAACTAATTTTAAAATAATCAAACTATAAAGGTATTGCGTTAGGTGTTGAAGTTAGACAATTAGCCCCAGAACTGCGTGTTAAAATTTAACGTGCGGGCAGAATTAACTGCAATATCTAGTAAGGTGAATCTAGCGTTAGCTTTATTAGTCTAATGAGCATGACTATCTCACAATTATGTCAATATTGAAGACATTCAAGATTGAAGATTATATACCTAATGATACTTAGATATGTTGTTGTGCAAATAAATAAGATAAGGCAGGTAAGACGTTATGTTGATTGTAAATGTATACTAACATTACTATTATCTTGGAATCAAGACAAACATTCAACTGATAAGTGTCAACAATTTAACACAATTAGCTTGAACATCAATTACCTAGATGACATTATAACAAAATAAAGGCGGAGGGCAGACGACGCTTATCTGTTAGATACTGATTTATGACTAATCTTTATAGTCACAGGCTACTAGGATTTGACTTCGACTCTAGTTGCAATTGTTTTAATCTTTAGTCTGTTGTCTGCTGTATCAAAGTAATGACTTATAAATAATGATCAGATTTCTCTTTTACTTACATACATTAATCACGAGTATTATCCCCGAAGGGTTAGTCAGAGACTAGGCAATGAGGACAGCAAAAGGTGTCCTCTACCATAGTCCACTTTTCACCAAATAGCCACTGCTCATGTGCTCAGCGTGACAGGTGGTAAGCCCGTCGCCGCTCTATGCTGTTGGATGTGTGGCGGCCTGAGTCGCCACATAATTTATTATCATCACGTATCGGTTAAAGAGTTTGTAAGCACATTCCTAAACGCGTGCAGATCCGATAAAGATATGTCACGGCATCCTCCCTCCAACATCTACGTAGTATTACTGTATAAATAGTCTTGTAAGGTTTAGATAATAAGTTAGTCACAATGTAGTCACTGTAAATATACAACATCACTCTAAGGACGCAGTCGTTATTTACCATCGCCATGGAATCCCATCATCATCACTACCTCGCACACGTCCGACGGAACAGATGTATGTGTCGTCTTTAATGCGTTAGTCGCTTTTTACGACACCCAAGGGAAGAAAGGGGGTGGTAGTATTCTTTCACCGCTTCGCGACACGGTAACTTACAGTTTTTAGATTCTGCCTTTTCAGTTTCAGCTGCATCAATGAGTAGTTGAAGAAAATCACTTTTTCTAAAAAAAAAGAGGAGAAAGATTTGAAAAATATTTAAAATAAATAACATTTATCACACCAATTATTATCTTCTTTGAAATTTCTTTTAAAACTAATTCAAAGATGGCGACGACAGAACCGGTGTGCTAACCACTCGAATTGTCAAATCAATAGTGCAGTAACTTAGATAGTGATATGATTTGAATGTTAACTGCATTTTGTTTTAGTCACTTCTATAGGACAATTTTTTTTATTCTACAACAGGTAAACGCTTGTCCTTCATCTCAACCTCACCTGATGGTAAGTGACGATAAGGCCGAAGGTGGAAGCGCACTTCACCCGGAATCCTCAACCACTGAGGAACCTGCTATCTTATCTCTAAACTGTTGTAACACAACAATGCTATAAACATCGCTGTTACGGCGACAGACTTAGATAAGATGGTGGTAGCTAGCCAGGCGGACTTAACAGCCCTACCGCCAACCAAACCAAGTACACAAAGATGTACCGTAAGATGTACGCTGGGAATCGAACCCAGGATCTCTGGGTCTGCTGAGGATTAGCCACTAAACTTTCTTTTTCCAACACCATTTACTACACAGACACAATCTTGTCCTAATCTAAAGTGTAGTTTAGTTCCCTCACTTGATTCCTGAAGATCTTCTTTCCGCTTTAGCTGCTTTCAATATTCTCACTAGTTCCTCAATACTAGGTGCATTTAAAAATGATATATTAATATATTTCGTCATCTTTGGCATGAACATCAACAAGAAAAATATAGAATATCTTTTCATCTTTGACATGTAGTTGAACTTTTCAGCTACCTGAAACATTTTTTTTATTTGATTATCAACTGTATAAGAATACTAGCAGCCACCTCTTCCCTTGGGTGCTGTAAAAGGCCACTAACAGACTAAAGACTGCACATACGTCAAATAGTATAGAGCGGAGACATCCTATCACAATGAGGACATGTACAGTTGCAATTAGGTGAAATGTGGACTATGGCAGTAGCCTGCTTCTGATGTCCTCATTGGCTAGTCTCTGACTAACCCTTTGGGGATAATAGTTGTGTATGTATTATAAGCTTTTGAAGGCAAATAGCCGTTGATCCTATGCTGTGCTAGCATGCTGCATGTGCATATTACATGTGACAAGTCATAAACACAGTGGACATAATTATAGTATGTACCTTTAGGAAGTGAGCGTTTTCATCAGTAAGGGCATCACATTTTAAGCCAAATGCACACACACCTATAACTTCTAATGTGAAATGTCCCATTGTGTCCTTCATTTCAGCATCAGTATTGTCTGTGAAATAATAGAAAGGTTGTTTATATAATAACATGATCACACAAACAACATTTATGAACACAATGTTATAATACAGGGTATAGCTTACAAGCTATTCAAAAGAAATTTTCTGAATCAGATACAAACTTATATTATAATAAAATTACTTTACCATATTGCTTTAAAAAATCAACCATTTGTTGGGAGCACATCTGAATAAGGGGCAACATGTTTTTAAGGCGGGCAGAACTGAAAGCTGGTGTTATTGTACTCCGAACTCCTTTCCATTCTGAACCCTAAAATGGAATAAATATTGTTAAGAACAACAGATTTTATTTAGTAAAATAACAATTTATGCTTGAATTAAAGTCATACCACATGAGCATAGCACATTGGGATAATGCCACAACTCACTACTCTGGTCTAATGTGGGTTGATGGGTTTTGACCCACTTACAATAACAACAATCTGAGGTCAGCGGATGGGTGTACCCTGATTATGAGTTACTAAACTAATGCACTCAAGCTCCTCTGACAATGAAAAGATTATACTAATTGCTAATGTTACTGACCTTTAAATTTAACAGCGACTGTTTAAGATATCTTGGTTCATTTGTGTTGAATGTATTCCTGTCCACAAAATGCTCAAAGTCTCTAATTGTTACAGCCTTGATAAGCTCAGGATCAAACACATACAAAACCGGCCTCCTGCCTTCAAATATTCCTAAAAGTTAATTATTTATATGAAACAGTTTATTTTGTTATTCCATGTAAATCTGTTAAATGCATATTATAATATTTTAATACAGAACTTACCGCCATAAGGGTATCCTTTGAAATAATTGTAAATATCTAATTGAAATCCATGAAATGACTTTTTAGCCAAAAATCTTTGACCTAAGTTTCCAAAAAATATTGTGGGTTTCATAAACTTTATTCCTTTTTTCTCGAAATAGTCAAAAGTACTTGTGTAATAGAAGTAACCCCCAAAGATTAAAGTAAGAAATAGTAAAAGTTTCCAGTCTTCCATGATAAAGTTTAAGATTTGTTTAGTCCCACTAAGATATTCCATTTTTAAAGTTAAATGCACCTCCTATCAAAACACTTCCTGCACTAATTACTATTGTGTTCTGTGTCCACAGAAAACATTTACTAAAGTCTGTGTCCTGCACTATCAATCAAATCACATTAAATGAAACAAACAAATACGAAATTACAACCTCAGAACATTATCTTTGTTCTGAGATTACAACTCAACTCACTGTCTGTCTGTCCGTCTAGCACTGTCATTGTCAATGTCAGTCAAATGTCAACTGACTGTAACGTTCTCGGACGTTAGACCTCACGTTAGACGATTAAACAATATGCCTTAGAACTTTATGCAAAACAAAATTAGGGCAAAAAACATTAGCCTAAACCATATTTATGTTTACTGAAATAGTATGCCAAAAAACAATGATGTCAAAATATTATTAGGACAAAAAAATATATGCCTAACTCATTATGCCAAATTAAATTAGGACAAAAAAAATAGGTAGTCGAAAAAAGGGATCCCTTTTATTATAATAGTGTATACCTTGCCCCAATAAAGAGCCAAGAACCTTTTGTAACCGAACAGTGGCATTACTATAATAGTTTTGACTTACTTCTAGTATTAAAATTGTATAAGTACATCACCGTATTTAGAAAAAGTGTTAAAGTACTGATAGACATGCTACTAAATAAGTATGATAAGTATAATTTAGTAGCATGTCTATTAGTACCTTTAAATAAGTATTCTTATTAGCATGCTTATTACAAGCGTATACGTAATATGCATGCTAATTACTAGCAACGCTTTGACACACATACTACTAAGTAGCAATTGCTCAATAGTGGCATGCTTTCGTGCTAGTAATGAGCATGTCTATCAGTACCTTTAATATTGCAACGCACAAAAACTATACAAACTGCGATGATATAGTAAAAACACTGACTTCTTTAAAAATATTTCTCAAAGAAGCATCATATTTATGTAGACTAAACAAACTAGATACTTTTGCATAAAAAAGCGAATCTATCAATGTCACTGTTAATCTGCCAAGTTTCTGTCTTGTCCACAAAACTTTAGTTATTGTTCTGAGGTCTTGTCAGGTCTTGTCTGCTGAAGTCTGCTCTGCCTGCTTTACAGGAATTTCGATTCTTCAGTTTCTTAGTATGTCTATTAGTACCATAAAGGTACTGATAGACATGCTACTAAATAATAATGCTTATTAGCATGCTTATTACAAGCGTATACGTAATAAGCATGCTAATTACTAGCAACCCTTTGACACACATACTACTATAGTCTGTTCATTATAGCTTGATACGTATGACAGGTGTCAAATTGTCATGCCTAGGGTTGCGACATTACAGACGTAATTGAATCAAATGATAATTGAAGTTATAAATTGAATATCATTATCTGTCGTTAATAGTTTTTTGCTTCAAATTATAATTTTGGATGTTATTTAGATCACTTAATTTTTAGAAATACATAATAATAATATGTAAATAAAATTCGTATATAGATTTTGAATGTTTTAATAATTAACAAATTCTTAATTATGTATTACTGTACAACCTAAATAATCACTGTAATTACTAGAGTGAGTATGAGTATGAGTGACTATGAGTGAATAGTACGAATAAATATGGTTACGTACGAGTATAACTGCAGTATCAAAATCGTCTATTTTTGTAACATTCCTTTTTTTGTTAGGTGTCGATAATTTATTTTCTTCGGTGGTTGCCGTACTCGTAGATGCATCATCATATTTTTCTTTCGAGATACGAGACACTGTAGCACGCCCTATACCAAGAGCATCCGCAACGCGATAAAAACGACCAACAGCATAGAGCGGCGATGGGCACATCAATATAATACTACCAACCCCTCTCTTCTCTTCGGTGTCGTCAAAGGCAACTAACGGACTAAACACTGCACATACATCCAACAGCATAGAGCGGCGATGGGCACATCAAATAATACTACCAACCCCTCTCTTCTCTTCGGTGTCATAAAAAGCGACTAACGGACTAAAGACTGCACATACATCCAACAGCATAGAGCGGCGATGGGCACATCAAATAATACTACCAACCCCTCTCTTCTCTTCGGTGTCATAAAAAGCGACTAACGGACTAAAGACTGCACATACGTCCAACACTATAGAGCGGCGGTGGGATCATCAAAATAATACAAATAACCCCTCTCTTCCCTTGGGTGCCATAAAAGGCGACTAACGAGCTAAAGACTGCACATACATCCAACAACATAGAGCGGCGATGGGCTCATCAAAATAATACTACCAACCCCTCTCTTTCCTTTGATGCCACCCCTCTCTTTCCTTTGATGTTGTAAAAGGCGACTATTTTCTTTAGCTAATTCATGTTTTTTTTTAGTTACTTTCCTTGAATTCGTAATGAAAAGCAAAGTGTTTACCTCGGGTGAAAGACTTATTTAGTCCCTTCGAACCCCGTCTCGGGACTAGAATAAGCTACTTTCACCCCTAGGGTAACAATGTACTATTATGACTTTATTAAAATCGTCATTAAACTCAAGATAAATAAGTAAAGACTAGCAAATCAATTAATATAGCTAGAATTATAAATACAAAATTAAAGTCAATCGATTGGTTATTGAACATCAATTGAACTTAAATTGATTTACTATCCCAACACAAGTATTTTTTTGTATTGGAATGACCTTGTGAAGGGGTATGTTTTTTTATTGTAATGTCTAAAAATTGTGTTAAATGTGTGTTATGTGAGTTTATTGGAATAAAACCTAATCTAACGTATTATAAATAGTCAAGTCAAAAAGTAATTGTAGTATGTTGAGTGATGGATTACAAACAATAATATTATTTAAATGTTGTCAAATAAATTCATACGCTTTTACAAAGTCACATCGTCGTTTTGATGACACCTGTCATAAGTATCAAGCTTTATTGAACAGAATGCTTTCGTGCTAGTAATAAGCATGTCTATCAGTACCTTTAAGGTACTAGTTTAGTACTGGTTTAGTTTTTTATTGCGACTCTGCTTTAAACTTTAAGGCGTTATGCTTATACAAAAGGAGAACTGCCAGAAAATAAGATTTAATTTTGAGGGACTGTCTACCGAGCTTAACTGTTGAGATACCTGTAACAATAACAAATAGATGGGTTAGTAAGTGAGTGAAGCAGATAAAGATTTGCAGTTACAATTTAATATTATTAGTGTTAATGGACGAACACAGGACTTTGACAAAATAAGTATCTACGAACGCTTATACGGATTTAAAATTAGTAGGCCGAGGGATACACTGAGGGAGAAGGGAGTATAAGGAGGGGTTGTTTTTAGGGCAATTAAAAAATATATGTTCTGTTGTACCTTCGTCAAGACCACACTCGCATAAGGAACTGTCTTTCACTCTTATCTTAGCCAAAAAACTGGAGTACACACGTGTCCCAATCTAAGTCTGCCAACAACAGAAGTCACTTTCTTATTGGGACTGCGATATTTAAAAAACCATGGTATATGGGGAATGTCTGGTTGAATGTTGGCATAGTAGGTATGAACCTTTAAAAACGCTGCTCTTTTTCTAGTAATCTGACCAGTTCAAGAAGAGGTCTTTCCAGCCAGAATGAGTAAAAGTACCGTTGACAGTAGCTTGCTTAGCGCAAGTATCAGCAGTTTCATTACCATTAATGCGTACAGTCGACCAAATTGAATCATGACCCACCTTAAGGTCATTTTCCTACAGTCATTCTAATACGAGTAGGTTGAAATTAGCTTGAACATACATTACATGTAACGCATGTAACGAACCTGTTATCATTTTATAAGACACTGACAGCTGACAAGGCAAATATGAAAACCATCATGCGACGTTGCCGATTAGTGCAATTGACCATATTGTCCTGTTGTGCGGCGATAAGCGCTCTTGCCGTTCCGCTGTCGGTGACGGTGAGCGACTGAACCTAAGAACAATATTTAGTTATTGTTCTGAGGACTGAACAAACGGCGATCAGTTGACTTGAATTCATCCATTTTTCTGTCAAATCTAATTCAATACATTTATTTGTTAAAGAGTAAAGACATTTACACAAACATACTCACTTTCGTAACAATAGTGTAATCGTAATAGTAGTTAGTGGCCTAGTGGGTATGAATACGTTTAAAATGTTTTTTACCGAATATTACCGTATTTTAGCGGGGTAATTTTACCGCTTTACAACCCCAGTCTGTAACGGGCCCAGTTACTTTATAAAATCACATTTGGAACATGTCGTGGTCACTATGTAATAAAATAGTAAAGTTGAAGAATTATAAACTTTATTTTATTAATATCATCAATAGGTTTTATTAAGTTTAAAAAAATGGCATTCACTTGGTAAAATGAAAAACTAGAAAATAACTTTATAAATAAATTGTGGGTTTGAGCTTCATGTTGGGTAAACCAATTGGAGACAATTCTGGCAGTATGCACTGGACAGTTATCATGAACGTAGGAGAATACTGGCACTGCACGCGGGTAAACTGTTCGCAACGAGGGTAACATTGATTCTTCCAATAAATCGACATAGTTCTTAGCATTTTGACGAGGATAAATTTGAACAAGTTCGCCTACACTTCCAGCATCCATCCAGGCCTACATGTTAGCTGAAATTCGGCCAGATAATTGGTTGGACACTATGTGATCCTCTGTGTATCAAGTGTTATCGTAACGCCACAAAGTTAAGCGACCATATTGAGAAGAGCAAAACGATTTTTCGTCTGTAAAGATAGTGTTTGTCCAGTCGAAGTCTAAGTAATTACGTGCAAAATTTAATCTCTCAATTTTGTGTGCATCCGTTAAGTGAGCTTTCTTAGCATAATGCATAATGCCTGTAATGCAGCCCAGTGCGGTGCAAATTATTTCTTATTGTTTGTAGACATACGTCGTAACGTGCCGCAAAATACCGGGTATCAGTAAAAGGATGTTCTTCGTAATGGTGTTGCATTTCCGTTCTCTGTTGGTTCGTGATCCGACGAACGCTATGATTATATCGTCGTCTGTCTTCAAGGGTACCATCTTCAGCGTGCCTTCTGATCCAGGTTCTGACTGAGTGCCGACTTATATTGAACTCTCGTGATATATCCCGAATGCTGGAGCCTTGTTCACTGAGCACTACTATTCGAGCTTTTTGTTCTGCCAAATTGTCATTATACGATTTGTTTTAATTCAATCAAATTCAATTCAATTAATGTTTCAATTTTTTCAGACAGACTACAACTTGACATCAGACGCAACGTCACTTTATTTTTAAAACTAAAATACTTTTTCTCCGTAGTGAAAAGAGTTTGGATTATGTATGAATGACATCTTAATAGAAATTCAAAATAAGACTGCTTTGTCTAAAGCATATCTAGTGCAGTGATAACAAAGGTTAAAATTGCATACATCTCTGACCCGTAATGACGCATTTTTATTCATATTTAAAACGTACTAAGTGCAACATGAATAAAAGCGAAGAAACCTAACTACATTTATGATTTTAAAGGAATGATCGGCGAAGTGGGTCATGATTCAGTTGGTTCGACTGTACATGACCTGGAATCCAAACAAGGACAATATGCAAACCTTGCTGGTGATACTCAAATAAAATTGTTTTAATTTTCAAAATATACTGAACTTTGAGTATGATTTTATAACAATAACTAAAGTTCTGAGGACAAGACAGAAACTTGGCAGATTAACAGTGACATTAATAGATTCGCTTTTTTATGCAAAAGTATCTAGTTTGTTCAGTCTACATAAATATGATGCTTCTTTGAGAAATATTTTTAAGGAAGTCAGTGTTTTTACTATTGCATCGCAGTTTGTATAGTTTTTGTGCGTTGCAATATTAAAGGTACTGATAGACATGCTCATTACTAGCACGAAAGCATGCCTATGCATACTTAGTAGTATGTGTGTCAAAGCGTTGCTAGTAATTAGCATGCATATTACGTATACGCTTGTAATAAGCATGCTAATAAGAATACTTACTTAAAGGTACTAATAGACATGCTACTAAATTATACTTATCATACTTATTTAGTAGCATGTCTATCAGTACTTTAACACTTTTTCTAAATACGGTGATGTACCTACACAATTTCAATACTAGAAGTAAGTCAAAACTAGTAATGCCACTGTTCGGTTACAAAAGGTTCTTGGTTCTTTATTGGGGCAAGGTATACACTATTATAATAAAAGGGATCACTTTTTTCGACCACCTATTTTTTTTGTCCTAATTTAATTTGGCATAATGAGTTAGGCCTATATTTTTTTGTCCTAATAATATTTAGACATCATTGTTTTTTGGCATACTATTTCAGTAAACATAAATATGGTTTAGGCTAATGTTTTTTGCCCTAATTTTGTTTTGCATAAAGTTATAAGGCATATTGTTTATTCGTCTAACAGTTATTAGGCATAAAGATAGTCTGGTAGAGATTAGACAAGACAGAAGGTGAGGTTATAGTTTCAAAATCCGCTATAATTTGGATTGGTTTTAATCAGTATTTGTCTTTGCAACCTTTTTTAACCGACTTCAAAAAAGGAGGAGGTTCTCAATTGTACAAAAATTAAATGTTAAGTATCAGTATCGTATTTATATATGTGTATAGTGTGTATGAATGTATTTTATGTGTGTATATATAAGTATGCATGTATACATATTATATTTTAAAATAATTTTATATCTTATTTGGTGGATTTGGATCGGTCGTATTCGGTTGCATTCGCATCACTGTCGATCGAGTTGGACTTGTGCCGATGCTGCGTCCCTAGCCTGGCTTCTGCTACCCTCGTCATTTTTTGTCCTCGGTCCTGTGGGGGTGAACCGGTGTCGCGTCGCGTCGCGTAGACAGGCTGGATCGGAAGTGAATATGGCCGGCGCGACGCGACGCGATGTTGGTTTGCCCCCGTAGGATCGGGGATGGGGAGTGGTGGGGGTGGTGGAGGTTGGGTTGGGGACGTGGCGTCGGTGCGGCTCTGGTTCGATTGATGGTGATGTGAGTGTGGTTGAGTGTGATTGATCTAAATCTACCACTTATTTATTATTATTATTATTTTTTTTTATTTTTTTATCGAGTGATGTTTATTGGATTTTGTAACTGAATGAGACTTTGAATAGATAGGATCCTTAACTAATACATAGTTTTTTTTTTCCAGAATTTAAACCGTTATTTTCTATGTCTCAGATGGTTTGAAAAAACTTCAAGCGCGATCTATCTAGCCTTGAGAGGAAACACTGCGTCGGCGTGGCGTTCGGGATTCTCATGCGGGGCGCGGGGAGCGGCGTTTCGTGGTCCCCTGTTTCCTCCTTCAGAGGTGGACCAATTTTTATTTAAGCGTCGGTTGGGGGAGGAGGTTTTCTGTGTCTGTGTGTTTGATTTTTTTTTTTAAACGAGTTACTTAATGTTTCTGAAGACGCCTTAAAACGAAGTGATTTCGCTTAATTTTGAAGGCTCCTGGTTATTAAATAAATGACTTAATGCAAAGGAATCAAGCATACGGACGTGAAGGGTCTCTTTCTTTAACCGTTGCTGAAGGGGTGGTGGGGGTTGGTCCGGTTTTGGAAGGGGGCTGCGGGGCGTCGTTTTTCTGTGTTTGGTGTGGGAGTTTTGGGTGCCGCGTTTGCGTGGTGTTTCCTCTTAACTCGTAATCCCTACGCGCGCGCGTAAACCCTGCGCTCCTGACGGACGTCAAATCGATATCGAGTCGGCTGTGCTTATCGGAATATGAACGCTCGGGTCACGAGATAGGTTTCAGTTTCGCGTGGGGGTCGTTGGAGGGTGAACCTTCTGTACGGTAGTAGTATTAGTTATTCTGTGCTTGTACCAAGACGAATAACGAAACAATTTTAAAACACACAAGTTTATGCTTATTAATTTTTGACGTTTTTTTATGCTTAAGTTTTTATAAAAAAAGATATTTGAATGATTAAAAATGTCAACCTTATTGGTTAGGTACTAATGTTTTCCAAAACTCATTTCAGCCGCTACTTTATTTTACTTCAATAACTCTCCAATTTATATTACTTACCACAGTATCAATACGATAATTGGAAATCATATTACACAATTCTATGACCACGGCTTATATTTCGGTTCGACGCGATTCTGTTTCGGCGTGCAGTGGTACTGGGGGTAGCAATGCGCATTTGTCTGGCACAGACTATAATAGCTCGTTAGATTAGTCATTAAGTCTTAACTATAAGTTAGTTAACTGTTTTTTTATTATTATTAGTATTGACGTCAATAAGTGCCTGTAAAGGTTTACATTGAATAAATAATTTGACTTGACTTGACATTCGGCTGTATTTTTTTTTTATTTTTTTTTATTTGTTACTTCAGAACTCCGTCATTTATACACCGATTTGGAAAATTCTTTTTTTATTTGAAAGGATATACTTCCAGATTGGTCCCATTTTTATCAAAATCCAGTTCTGATGATGGAATCCTCAGGATGAAGAAGACCACAGAATGTCATTGGAACTTCTCAATGATAAGTATTTCACGAGTGGCGATAAGATATCTCGATTAAGATAGTTAAGCGACTATGACGAATTAAAAGAAGGCTTGTACCGGAACTCAGTTCTGATGGTGAAATCCTTGAGGAATTGAGGGAACTCCTCAAATATTGTAGACATACCTATAGCAATTTTGGTATTTTCAGCCATAGGTAAATTTTTATTTTTATTTTTTTTTTATTGTGGCACGCCATAGTGGCTTCACTCTGCCTGATGAAAAGCAGCCAGTGAAGCCCAAGAAGTGAAAGCGTTCGTCACAGCGCTACCACGCTATGCCGAACGCTCTCACTATGGCGGCCTGCATAAATGCTTTTTCACGCCCCGCTTAAATAACACGAGAGAGAAAGAGGAAGGAAACACGTGTGCGGGAAGCGCATTCCACATACGGGCAGTTCGGCAAAAGAACGATTGTCCAAACTTTTTGGTACGTGTCTTGATGGTCAGCACGGTATGAGGGTGGCTTCTAAGACCTGCACGCGTCGATCTGGAAAGGAAAGGAGAGGGAGGGATGAGGTCAAAGAGCTCCTCAGAGCATTCACCGTGGTAAAGGCGGTAAAAAGCACTAAGGGAAGCAATGTCCCTACGTAGCTGTAACGGCTCCAGACTGGTCGTAACGTCATCGTTACCGATAATACGGACAGCACGTCTTTGCAACCTGTCAAGAGCTTCGAGCAAGTACTTGGCGGATCCGTCCCAAAGATGAGAGCAATACTCCACGCACGCAGCAGCGCACCTGAGTCTTATACAAAAGACAACGTTGCTCCGGCGTGAAGAACCGCTTCACCTTGTTCAGGATTCCGAGTTTACGTGAGGCTGTGGTTATAATGCTCTCAATATAGCTCTTCGGGTTGAGGTCGCTGTGTATGTCCATACCTAAGAGACTGAGACCAGTCTGGATGGGTAATAGGTTGCTCTGGAAGGAGGGTTGGGGGAGAAATGCGGACTTTTTAGCAGTGACAGCGCAGACCTGTGTTTTTTTGGCATTGAACTGGACCAGGTTATCAGAGCCCCATTTATAAATGCGGTCTAACTCCTCGTCCAGCTCAATGACAATCTTCCGTCTCGACTCCACTACATCGGCCTGCTTTGCCGCAGGGTGACCCAAATAACGCCGATGTACTGTACTGTCGTCTGCATAGCAATGAATGTTACCCAAGGATAACATATCTTTGATATGCAGAAGGAACAGCGTGGGCGATATTATAGAACCCTGCGGCACTCCGGCGTTCACCTGCAGAGACTGTGAGGCACTGCTTTCGCAGAGTACGCGAATGCTGCGCTCATGCAGGAACCCGGCGACCCAATCGCATAGGCGAGGTGGTAAGCCGTATGACGAAAGCTTGGAGAGAAGCGAACGATGCCAAACTCGATCGAAAGCCTTGGAGATGTCCAGGCTAACAGCCAGTGCTTCTCCATGCTTATCCATTGCTTCACCCCACAGGTGTGTTATGAACGCCAGGAGATCACCCGTTGATCGTTTCGGTCTGAACCCGTATTGTCGATCATGAATCAGGGAGTGATCTTCTAGGTAGCGAATGAGTTGTCTGTTTATGATTCGCTCAAAAACCTTGCAAAGGACAGAGGTGACAGCAATAGGTCGATATTTGGCTGGGTCAGACCTATCCCCTTTTTTGGGGACCGGCTGGACGTTCGCCTTTCTCCTAGCCTCCGGCACAATTCCAGTAGAGTACGAGAGGTGGTATAGGCGTGTCAGTACTGGAGACAACTCGGGAGCACATTTTTTAAGGGCGACTGCCGGTATACCGTCAGGACCGCTAGCCTTCCGCACATCAAGTGACTGCAGCACGGCACGGACGTCACGTTGTCTGATTTGGACGTCAGGCATTGTGGAACCACAGTGAGGGATGGTAGGTGGTTCCGCGCCGCAGTCATCGATACGCGAATTCGCCGCAAAGAGCTTCGCTAAGAGGTTAGCCTTGTCTAGCGGCCGATGGGCCAACGAGCCATCAGGGTACCGCAGTGGGGGCAAAGAAGGCGCGCAAAAGTTGGCTTGCACCGCTTTGGCCAGTCGCCAATAACTTCGGCTACCCGTTGGGTGCGACAACAGCTCTTGGCCAACGCGAGCAACGCGCTGGGCATTCGCTCTCGAGAGAGCTCTCTTGCAGACTTTGGTAGCCTTGTTGAAGACTACCTTGAGGGAAGAGATGTTACGATCGTTGAGCGTGCGAGCCTTGGTCCAAGCGCGATACGCCGCCTGTTTAAGTTCAACAGCTTTGGCGCATTCGCGATTGAACCAAGGGCGCGCCTTACTTCCGCTGACGGCATCAGTGTAGGGAATGTAACATTCCATCCCCAACATGATCTCGTCAGCGACAGCAGAGGCACTCTCCGATGGGTCTCTACCCACAAAGCAGCGCTGGCCCCACGGGATGGACGCAAAATAGTCGCGCATACCATCCCAATATGCCGACGAGTAGTGCCATAAACGCCGTTTAGACTCCACTGAGGGAGAGCTTTTACGGCGCAGTACGGTGGCACCAGCCAGGCAGTGGTCAGAAGTGCCCAACGGAGCACTTATCGACACTCTGTACCCGGCTGGTCGACTCGTCACCAGTAAGTCTAGCAGGGAAGGCGCTTGACCCGATATATCTGGAATCCTGGTGGGCCGGAGAACCAGTTGAGTCAGATCATGCGTGAGAGCGAATGCGTGGGCAGTTCGGCCTGCGTGATCTGTTTTGGAAGAGCCCAACCAGGTCTCATGGTGGGCATTAAAATCTCCCAAAAGTACCACATCGGCAGACGGAAACCGCTCCTGTACGTCGTCAACTGCTTGGCTCAGGTAGTCGAATAACCGAGTTGTCTCGTGGTCTCCGGAGTGGGAACGGTACATGCAAGCGTAGACATGGCTCTCGGAACCAAGATCCACGTGTACCCATAGGATGGAGAAGGAGGGGTCCTCCAAGCAGCGCAAACGTCGACAACAAACGTCCGTCCTGACGAAAAGGCATACTCCGGCTTTCGCGAGGAAGCATTCCTCGAGCACGTAGCCGGGGTAGTGCAGATATGCAATGTCGGCAGGACGGCGGATCTGTGTCTCCGTCAGAAAGAGCAATGCAGGCCGGGCCGTCTCAAGGTGTTGGTGGACGGCGTTGAGGTTTGAATGGAGTCCACGGATGTTAGTGAACTCCACCTCAAAAAGCGACTTGGTGGTGGGGAAGTGGGGTGCCGCTGTCTGACCTGCATTGTTTTTAGACACTGACATGGTGGTTGGATAGGGGCGTGAGTAAAAGGAGATGCTGTGGCGGCAAGGGGGAAAAGACAAAGTGTGGGAGACTAACAGGAACTGGTGCATGTAGTTGTTCGGTAAGACGTTAATCGACCCGCCGGACGGAAGGTCCCCCGTACCCGCCCGAGAGTAGTCGCCGGGTCCCACCAATCGGTCACCAACCGGCACGACGAGCCACTTCGGGATTATGCGCGACCTGGTGGAGCAGCCTCCTAGGGTGGTTAGCCCTAGTTGAGCTCCTGTACTAAGCCGCGGGCGGCCAGCGGCACCACCGTTTCTACGGGTCTCCCTGGCCGGCGAATCGACCCAAGTCAACCGAACAATGCGTCCACAAAGACTTCCACCGGACCTTGACCCTGCCGCCACCGCACCTCCCCAAGCTCCGGTATTACGGCTCTGAACCCGGAACGCGTCCTGTGTCGAGCACCGAACACTTGGCGGGCTTTACGAGTCCGCATGGTGGTAGCGCCAGACGAGCAAAGCTCTCCCACCAGCAAAATCCCTTCAGTCGCCTCTTACGACACCCGCTAAGATACAGGGGAGGGGGTGGTGCAATTCTGACCCGGCACCACACGGAGCATAATAAGAGACGGGACATAAATTAGATCCACTCCGGCAATTAATCCTTCCTGACTAATATTGTAAATGCGAAAGCGTGTTTGTTTGTTTGTCCGTCTCTCACTTGCGCATCGACCTGATTTTGCACATAGATAGCTGAAGAACAATAGTGACATAGGCCACTTTTTATCACTCCTTCCGAAACATTTCTATTAGGAATTAAAAATACACTATTCACACTATTAATTCTGTCACTTCTTGTCTAAATTCTTCTTAACATCTTTATGCCGATGACTTACAAATTTACTCTCAGGCCTCGGCTGAGAACCTCAGAGGGCCTAGTCAATTGGCAAACAAATGAAACGCTACGAAATCTTCGCTACGATAAACCGAATGTATGGGATTGACATAAGCAAAAGTTACCTACGACGTAAAATTTACGCTAAAATAGACCTAATTGACAGTTTGACAAGCCAAGAATCGCTAATCTAGCGATCACTCAAACATTGAAGATAAAAATTCACACAAAATGGCGATTGTTTGATCAGCTGATGAAGGAATAGTTGTGTTGTGTTGAAAGTTTTGTTTAAAATGCTCTTTTTAGGGCTATTGTGGACTGCAATAATCAAGTGCTCAGGCGCTAAGGAAGAAATGTTTCCCTACGTTACTTGGAGCAAAGTAACGAAATCGAGTTTGTTGTACTTGTGAATAGTTCTCAGAGTTCTCGTTTACGAACTTTCAAATATTTAGCTAAGGTCTGCCGGGAATTGCGTGCTGATATAGTTGTTGCGATGTGAGTGACCAAATAAATGTGTGTCATGCAACATTTTCCGCAACGAAGAGCAAGTCGCTGCATAACAATTTGTAGGGGCTCTCAAACCATACAAACATTTGGGCCAAATAAATCCACCTAAGTACCTTTAATCATGACAAGAAAGGTCAAGATTAAGACAACAGTAAGGGACTTTTTGTATAAATATTAAATGTAACCTATCCATAATGTCCATTTATCAATTTATAACTTAGATTGCCTATTTGTTTTACAGGTTCCAATGAAGATTTAATTTGCCTGGTAGCTTAGAGTAATAAACCAAGGCTCTAAGTGTAGTAAGGTGTACCTATTGACTATACCCTATAAATCTTATACAGACAAGCATCTTTCTTAATAGGAAAAGATATCAGTCCTTACGTTCAAACGGTAAGTTTTAATAAATAAATTATTACTTACATAATAAAGGTAAGTATTATCTGTATTATGCCTATTATTATATTGGGATTTACCAGGAAATGTCAGTTTTGTTAAAATTGCTAGAATAAAGAGTATTGACATAAAGATAAAACTATTTTATGTGGTTTTCCAGATTTGAGACGACGATTCAAAAATCTTAAATGTTACCTCATAATTTGGAGGATGGACTTCCTCAGAATGGTGAACAAACATGGTTATTTGGTAAAAAACAATATCAAGCAATTTTGTATAATACATAGGTACTTACCTACTAACTTTTTATCTATGACAATTTTCTATACTTAAGTAAGTATATTGTTTAATTTCTTAGGAGATTCTGGATACCTTCAAAAAGCATGGTTAATGATAATAACAACAATATTTAATGCTGCATCAGACTCACAAGAAAGGAGGGGTGTGTACCATATGTCATATCCAACAATTAAACTGCATTGAACATGGCTTTGGCATCGTTGAATTTAGTTATTTATATGGTTTTTTTTGTGGAGCTCTAATGTTGACAACGTTTTTATTCTACAAAAAGGAGCAGTCTGTGCCATAAATATATTTATCCATAAAATAGTAATTTGGTTTATTTGATGAGGAAAAATTAAATATAAAGTTAATTTAGTTCTAAGTTTACTGTGCTTTATTTAAAAAGATTTACTTATGTACAAATAACAGTACCTTCGTTGACATTTTTATTTTAAGAAAAGGAACAGTGTGCCATAAATATATTTAACCCATAAAATAGTGATTTGGTTTATATGATGGGAAAAAAATTAAGTATAAAGTTAATTTAGTTCTAAGTTTATTGTACTTTATTAAAAAGATTTACTTAGGTAGGTACTAAAAAACAGTACCTTCTTATACACACAATTGGCATTTATTTTTATACACATATAGTTTTAATGTCAATAAGAGAAAGTGAAACCTCATATTTAATAAACTTTGACTTTGAGAGAGTTAGGTAAGGAAATAAGAATATATTAAGAAATACAACATTAATGTTATTTTTTACTTGATATTTAATTTTACTTGCAGTAGGTACCTATAGAAAATGTTTAAGTACCTACTTATATCAATTTCTACTAGTCATAACATTAAGCTATTGAAGTTGTACTTGATTCATTATCAACATACAAAGGTAATTACATGTATAAACTTGCATTATTATTATCCGATTATTAAATCTGGTGGGTTCTAATGTGTTTGTTATAATATTGTTTTTTCTTTAAAGAGGTGGCTTAACATAAGGTGGCTTGTTATACATATAATACAAATTAAGTTCCATATCTAGCATACTCTGTAATAGTTTAGTTATTATCAATTTGGCGATTGTGAAGTAATCGATTGTAATTGTTGCTTGAGTTTGTAATGTTACTATCACATTTTTATTTGTGTGAATCTGTAAATGGTTTGCTGTTTCACATTTTCAGTGTTAGACTTTTTATAGAACTGTCGATTCACCTGTGAATATAAAATAAATAAATAAAATTAATTGTTTTTAAATTATTTTTGGTAAATATATACTACCTAAGTACTAACTTTTTATGTATGACAATATTCTATAAGTAAGTATATTGTTCCAATTTCTTAGGAGATTCTGGATACCTTCAAAAAGCATGGTTAATCATAATAACACCAATATTTAATGCTGCATCAGGCTCACAATAAAGAAGGGATGTGTACCACATGTCGTATCCAACAATGAAACTGCATTAAACATGGCTTAAAGTTGTACTTGATTCATTATCAACATACTAGGGTAATTATATAAAATTAATTGTTTTAAAATTATTTTTGGTAAACATATAAATAATCCTATGTTTTATTTCGAAACATTATCAACCAACTCATAATGAATGGCAGTGAAATAAATAATGTAAAATAAATAAATATTTTAACTTGTCGCGTAGAGACCACGATCATGTCATTGTGTCTGTGAAGGCGTATATTTAATAAATGATTTGACTTTTAATTTCAATTATTTTCGGTACCTACCGCTATAAATAAGTAACAATGAAACAATCCTATATTAAGGCGATGTTGTCTTCATCGTCATCCTATGAACGTCCTGAACGTTCCCACATGAACGACAGCACTAAGGCAGACTGGGCTATAACAGGCTTAAGCCCTGAGCCAATACAACCGCAGGGTGCTTTACGTGCCTTCCGAAGCACGGAGGCGCTCGAGACGCTTTTTATTTGGTTACCCATCCTTTAGCTCGGTAATGTGAAAGATGCGTAACTAACTGGCAAGATCACAAACCAGTGCGGCGCGGGCGGGGACTTTTTGCATTAGTTGAACCTCTAGCATTACCTTTCAAGTAACAGTAAGTACATTGCTTCGCTAGTTTGCATATTTTAAAATTAGTTTTAATTTAACTAGCAAAACCATGTACTTGGAATGTTTTTTATTTTATTTTATTTAGGACAATAATCAATTAGAAAAGTAATGTGATAGGTGTTGTAGTTAGACAACTAAACCCGAAAGCCTTAGCCGCTACGCCATAGAGTTACTTTAGGCGATGTACTCATACAAGAGCAAAGGTTTTAATCACTACCTAGTGGGTACTCGCATCAAAGATCAAACTGTTTAAATGTTCGCGCGGTTTGTAACATTTAGTGTTATCACTTATTTCATTACAGACGGACGTCAAGTTGTTAATATTTGAGAAATTCTTGGCAGCAAGCGTTTGCTTGTGGTCTTCAGTCTTAATTTATTTATATTATAAGCTGAAAAATGGGTTTGGTCTCATATCAATATCATATTATGGTAGGTAAGTCACTCGTCATCATTATAAGTACTTATTTACAAACGTGCTTGCCTGGCGAACTTCCGGCGAAAAAAGCGATTGATTCATTTTTCAAATAGTCTCAAGGAGTCTACCCGAATTTCTTAGTAAAGTGACATTCAATTCACTAAAACTCAAAAGGATCGGTGTGGTTACTACCTATTTATTAATCTTACATAAGCGTTACATTATCATCAAACAAAAAAATACTAAGACAAGCCTGTATGTTCTATATCCCTTAGCTTATCGATATCGATGTAGCATAGCGAATTTGATGAGCGATTTTGACGCTGTCACTGGTCGAGCGTTTGCCAGTTGACTAGGCCCTCTGAGAAGCGATTGAGCAGATCAATGGTGACTTGGCTACTATCTACGTCTGGAGCAAGTCAAAAACGTTCCTCTAGTTTCCCTAACAGTGAACCCTAGTAACTCGCAAGTCATCATCGTAGGGGGGTCTATACAGCATTCACGAGTAAATTCGGTAACTTGCCGTCTGTTTTGGATGTTGATTTCCTACTTTGTGATAGGCGTTTCTCGTTTTCTTCGCTTGTCGCATTTAAACGGCGCTGTCTCATACAAGTAGCGCGTTTTGTAGGTTTACTAATATTCACTTTCGATAAATAGATCGGAACGATTCACTAAAAAGCGAGAAATAAACAAAAATTTCAACAAAAAAAAAACCGACTCCAAAAATTTTTACTGAAATAAATGCACTAAAACGTAAAAAATAATTGCGTAGTTTAATTTGTTCAATTTACTTGCAATATTAACCTTTATTTTACTCAATCTTATAATCCTAAAAAATATTTATGGAGTCGGTGCCAGCTTGTAGCAATACCTAACAAAATCTATTTACTAATGAACACGATAACTGTTAAAGGCTAATTAAACATATTTATAAATAAAAACGACAATGGGGTTAAACGGCAGCAAGGCCTACCCAGACGGAGGTGGAGAGATGAGTTTGATGCTTACGCGAAGGATTGGCCAACACACGCAAAAGATCGCGAATACTGGAAGGGGGGGGGGAGGCCTTTGCCCAGCATTAGGTCAATATGGGCTAATATAATAAATAATATAGTATGTCTTTTAATGTTTATGTTTACCTTGGCTGGCACCGACTCCAAAAATATTTTTTAAGATTATAAGATTGAGAAAAATAAAGGTTAATATTGCAAGTAAATTGAACAAACTAAACTACGCAATTTTTATTTCAGTAAAATTTTTTGGAGTCTTTTTTTTTTTTGTTGAAATTTTTTTATTTCATTGATAGAGTTTGGCTAACGAAAGCTGAACCAGGAAAAACGCGGCAAATTCAAAAAAATCATGACTGGGTAACACAAAGCTCACTAACACGGCTGCAATTTTCAAGGTTCAGCTTTTTTGGCCAGACTCTAGCTATTTGAATCTGAAAAACAAAAGGTAGGTATTTGGTAACTATATCAAATACTAATATATAAAGACATATAATAGAAGATCTCTGTGATCAAATATAACTTGGGTGCGGTAGTGTAATAGTAGGTTAGGGTGCGGCGGGGGTGGCCCTTGGGCCACCCTTAAGCCGCCAACATATTTATTTTATATACAAAAAGTATTTTATTACATGCAAACACAAAATTTCCAAAACTTACTTACTTAACTTACTTCTTATTATACGTCTGTGTCTTAAATATTATTATGCGTAAGCATATTTAGGCTTTAGAATAGTATGCTTAACAAGTATTATGCTTAAAGAAGGTATGCTTTAAATAATTGTGCCTAAAAAGTTAAGCCAAATTAATATTGTACGTAACTATTATTGGTATAAGTAAAAGTATGCCATGTTAAATTATGACAATCATATTTTATGCAAAAAAAAATAGGGAACCATAATAAAATACTAAGTGTGGATTCGACCAAACTGGAATAAGGTCTTATACCTAGATTAAACGCCGAATTTGTATAGACTAATCTCGGAGTAAGTCTTATTCCAGTTTGGTCGAATCCAGCCTAAGTACTGTAAGTACTAGATTTACCTTTAGATAAGTTTGAGAATCATGTAAAATCTTGTTTACTTAGAAAAGATTATTACACAGTCAAGGAATATTTGGAAGACAATTATTCCTTAATTAATATTTAATTAATATTTTATTTAATTAATATTTTTTATTAGTATTAGGCATGTCTGTCAGTACCTTTAATATTGCAACGCACAAAAACTATACAAACTGCGATGCAACAGTAAAAACACCGACTTCCTTTTAAATATTTCTCAAAGAAGCATCATATTTATTAGACCGAACAAACAAGATACTTTTGCATAAAAAAGTGAATCTATCAATGTCACTGTCAATCTGCCAATGAAGTTTCTGTCTTGTCTGCTGAAGTCTGCTCTGCTGCCTGCTTTACAGGAATTTTCGATTCTTCAGTTTCAGACGATTAGGATTTTCCTTGGATTTCTTAGAATTTTAAAAGTATTGTAAAAATATAATTAAACTGATTTAATACCCAAAAATGGTGCTTACTAAAGAGTATAAAATATGCATGCCAATGACAGTAGAAGAGGTAAAGTTTATATTTTTAAAATAAGTCTGATGGAGCAACGAGAAATTATAAACTTATTACATTAATGAATGTTATGGTACTGCTTTATTCCCTTTAAATAGTTTCAATGAAACTCTTAAAGTCTATAAACTGTAAATCAACTACTATATAGACTGACTGTTGTTAACTACATTGTGATAAACAACTAAATCTAATTAAATTATGTTTTTTTTTCTCCTGCCATTCGACGGTACATTAATGTTAAAACATTCTATTCGTTTGATTGAGAGATATTTTTGTTTTTAGTATCGTATTGGTCAACTTTATATGATAGCCAGACATAGTTTTGAGCAGTCAAGCAATGGTGAGGGTGTAGAAGTTGTGGCAAATGAACAAGTGAACGATGAAACCAACGGGCAGGGGCAGTATACTGAGAAAAGAATACATCTATCCAGGTTTGTCTTTGCCTCGTTAAATTGAATTAACAAGCCTGCACACCCTTTAAACTAGTTCGTCGTAATGTAAGGCTTTCATTCTTTTTGCAGCCATTTACCATACTGGTTGCAGTCCTTGATACCCAAAGTGTTTTATGTGACTGAAAAAGCTTGGAATTACTACCCTTACACAATTACAGGTAAACACATAACTTTTACTATGTATTTATTTTTATAGTAACACTTTTGTTTAAGGGTCAATATTGACCAACCTTAAACAATAACTATTGCGCATGTTTCGTGACAATCAATGTTATAATTTAATAAAACACAAAGAAATAATCATTAATGTATTCTTTGTTCATTTCATGTGCTGTGAAGAGTACACTGTGAGTATGCCCTAAGTTTTAACATAATATGACTACTATCAAGGACGATATATAATAAGGACTGTCATTCTCCATACAAACGAGCGTAACTTTTAATATAGTTATAAATTACCACGCTAGATGTCTCCGGTAGTTTCAAATTGTAATATCGTGCCAATTATGTAATCCTCTTGCAGCAACCATTTGTCACTACATCAAACGAACTTAGTAATACTACAAAAATAACGTTAGATGGCGCTCTGTAAATAATTCAAGTTAATCGTTGAAAATGCAGTACGTTTCTTTACGAACTTTATTTTACAAACAACTAAAACTTGTTTTTTTTAAATTGTACCTAGGTAGTTTAAGTTATGTGCTTTCATGATAAATAATTGATTCACAAATGAAATGGCTCGCATCATTATGATTTATGAATGAGCGGCCGCGGCCGCGGCGCGCGGCGGCGGGAGGGGTGGTTAGCATTAGCACACGCGCGATGAAATGGTTGATGTTAAGCAATGTTTAACGGTTAGACATCGGATGGGTGACCAAAACAATTTTATTGATTTTGAGTTCTTCGTGCTGTAATTATGGGGCGTAAATAATACACTCATTCTGACAATATTTAGTGCTCGGCCAGACTGCCCGCACGGGCGCGGCGCGGCGTACTCAAACATACGTATTCTTATTTGAGTGTCCATAGTGGGCACGCGCCGCGGGGCATATGTTTGTACGTCGCCGAGCACTTAGTGGTCATTTCAGGTAGCGCGCAATTAACAATAATTTCGTAAGGTATTCCTACCTAAAAAAAATAGGCAGTATACTCTGAATTTTAATTAGATGGACTAAAGTGATAGCTGCCGGCGCTTTTTATTTTTTTTAATGTGCAAAGTGTTGTTGTGACGCGAACGCAAATGATTTTACCAATTAAATTGGATTATTGAGTCATCGACATGTCTGTAAATAAGTAGGTACTTATTTAAGGGGATCCTGCACGAAATTGTGAAAATTTACGTATTTTTAAATCACTTGTACTATGCGCTGAATTAGTTAAATACATTAAAAGAACTTATGTAAGTTAGCCTGATTATTGCACTAGGTCGTGGCCTTGTTGAAATTTGAAACAAATTGTTTAAACAATAACAAACAATACATAAATCTAATGACTCCTAAAAACATTTTTCTTCGACAACTTTCTTAATTTTACGCATGAAACAATAATTCTTACATGAAAATATTTGTATTGATATTCCGCAAGTCGCCTCCATCTTAAAAAAGTAAATTTTAATTTTTAACACAAGCGCGTGATGGTTTTGCACATTCACAGAATAAAAACATTGCTCTAATCAAATTACTAGGTCTGAAACTTCAAAGCAGAATTGTTCTAATTTTAAATATTAATATGATTGATTTTGCTTTGTTGTCGCCGCGCCGGCCGGCAGCGGCGGCAACCTACGGACACAGTATAAATTTAACTTAAAGCAGTACGGAAACTAGGCCTTTTTTTGTTGTTTTATATACCTACGCGCCAATTGAGCGTTAGGGTTGTCCTCTTATTTTTGTAAAATTTAAAAAGTTTATGTTTAGTTAGTGCTGTATCTCAGCTAGCTGTCGCTTTTTGAGATAACTAGCAAAGCATAAGGGTTGTCACTTTTAATTTTTATAAAATCAAAAGGTATTTTTTTATTATTTATCAAAACGTTTATTTGGGTTCTATAATGATCAAATAATCGAATGAATTGACTAGTTTACAAACAAAATTCTGTAAGTAATTAAAAATTTTCAACATTTTAAAAGTCTTTATTTTTCGTTAATTATTATAAATTATTCACTGAAAAATACTTTCGCCTTCTACGACACGTTCAAAAAGCTTTGTTATTAAATTTTATATACTAAGTGCCTTACAAATAAACAAAGAGTAAGCTACGAATAGTTATTCCGTATTTTGTTCCTGTCATGTAAACATATTTTCAAATTAGAGTAAACACGGAATAACTATTTCGACCTTATTATCTGTTTATTTGTATACTTAAACAGATAATAAGGTCTGTCTTTTTAAATAAATTATCGGAAAACATGGACACGGCACCATAAAATTGATTTTGTCTACTTTTTGTAGATTAATACAGCTACTTACTTATTTAGTTGATTATACAGCCGAGTTCAAGCAGCCGTAAACTACGCTATACACTCGCGGCATTTCAAAAATCGCGCGGACCGCGCATGCAATACAATAATACTTACACAACAGTGACAACTCGTCTCGACGCGGCACGCGCCATTACAATATATAACTATTCTTTGGCACGCGCTATTGAGAGCACTGCGAGCGAGCACATGTAATTTACTCATGTGCTGCGAGACTGCGACACACTTAGAGGCCCTGTAAAAACGTGCGTCTGTGGGCGTGCGTTGTTTCGAACGTTTGTACGTAGCTTCCTTACTGCTTTAGCTTATATTTATACTGTGCTGCGGAGGCGCGCCAGCTGAACGTACCTACCTAAACTGCGGAGTGACACCCCCGGCCCCCTGATAAAACTCAAGTTGTACTTACAGAAGCTCGTGAGTCGTGAGTACCTACACATGTAAGTGTACCAAAAGACGTCTTTAAAAACGGAACATATCAAAAAGTAGGTAGCAACAGGTAAGTATCTATAACAAAGTAAAAGATATTCCTTTTTCTAAATATAACAACAAAAATTGTCGGTAGGTACGCGAGGCGCAATTATTTTTTAGTCTCAAAAACCAAAACCTTCATCAAAACCTTTGTGGCATATCCACATGCAGCCATTTTGATATTTTCCTAAAGTTTCCGCGCACGATAAGAAAGGTATATGTACGAGTATATGGATAGAGGATACTTTAATAAACAAAAAATGTCAAGTAATATGGTATCCTAAAGTGTCACGTTCCCGAGATATTTGAAGGTAAAGATCGCCATACGAAAAAATAACAATCATTAAAAACCTACTAATTACGTATATTTACGCATTCCATTGCATTCCAATGATAGTTCCCAGGTAGATTTAACTATTTATTAGAAGGCAGCACAACCTAGTACCAAAACAAAGCACTTTAATTAATTACTTTCCTACTAAATCGCATCATATCGCAATTAAACGCTATTTTGTCAAAGTATAGGTATCTCGAACCGCGGTGGTTAGCCAACCACCAACAAGATAAGCCTATCTTCCATTCCATAACCAGTTAAAAATAAACAAAAACACATAGGTAATGTAGATGTAATGTAACAATCGTTTGTTATTATTGCAAAAAACTACAATACCTATGTATGAAACTACTGTGGCGGCGACGCGTCGCCCATCGCCCGTTTTCTATCCCGTCGCGACGGGATAGAAAACAAGCCAACCACCGCGGTTCGAGTACCTAATATCATTTAATATTAATTTATAGTTAATATAGTATGACATGTAATTTTACATATAAGTACATAATTGCCGATTTTTGACAACCTCCGTGGTCGAGTGTGGTGAGCACGCCCGCCGGGTCGCCGTCCTCGTCGCGCCATCTCTGAGGTCCCGGGTTCAAATCCCGGTCGGGTCAATTTTGGGAAACTGTTTTTCTAAATTGATCCGTTATCTTACCATATTAACGAGTTTCAAAGGAATACTTATCTTGATGTAGATAATTATTGTGAGCGTAAATAAATTTTAAATTTAAATTTTAATTAGGAATTTCTAATTTGAAAAATGTGTGATATAAAATATTTTGCCGACAACGACGACGACGAGGACGAACGGCGGGTGCAGTAAAGGGGGTAGCAAAATGAGCCGCGGTCGATAGGTGTATAGTATAGTATTAGATCAATGTAAAGTAGGTATTCAAATTCAAACGCGCGTGGACTCACAAAGATGCCTAAAATACTAACTTACATCAACGCCATCTATACATGAATAAAAAAAACTAAAAGCAACCAAAGCAAGCGCTCTGTCTCTAGCGGACTTTTTTAGTACTTTTAAGTAGTAGTGGTGGCGCCTCCAGCGGAAGTGTCTAAGTTTATTAACGCCATCTACAAAACTCGTACTTTTTTGACCAATTTCCGCGCTACGCTCTTTTGTATGGAGACTGTCAGTCTTTATTATCTTATTTGTCTATGCTACTATTTAGATTAACTACATTAGTTTTGCTCATGTGTTTTTAATACTTTCAGTGTTCTTTCCTACCAAAGTTTGCTATATCTATTCAAACAAGATATGAAGATAACAATGGTACAACTGAGAATGTAAGTTAATGTGGTGTTTACAAAGTGATGAGACTCATCAATCCTGAGATTAAGTTGTAGAAATTATGTAAGTAATTTTTTTTTTAATCAACACTGAAATTTGTTTGTTTTCTTTTAGTGTCTGGGCCTCACTCCTGAAGAATTAGAACTAAGAGAAGTGGATTTCCTTGATATTGCCTACGATGAAATAAAGCCACATCACTACAAGGAAACTGAAGACCCTAAATTCTTCAAATCTGAAAAAACTGGCCGTGGGCCCTTGGTTGAAGGATGGAGGGACACACATAAACCAATTATGTGCTGCTACAAAGCTGTCAGCGTTAAATTTGAAGTGTGGGGCTTGCAGACCAGAGTTGAAGAATATGTGCAAGGAGTATGTTAATTTTTATTCACCATCAAATCATCATCAGTCTATAAAACCACTACTGCTGTGCATAGTCTTTTTCTACATGGACTACAATCCATGGGGACATTGGGCCAAAACCCACTAACTCACAGTGTTGATGGGTACTGCCATCCTACGACAACAACAAGAACCAACAGCTTCATGTGCCCTGCGAGGCATGGAGCAGCTCGAGATCTGGTTAATCACCCATCCAGCGACCCTGCATTAATTGCTGCATTTAGGTTAGCATTAACCAACCATGATTCACCTATGAGGGTGTCATTTTCTGTACAGAAAAAACTCTCTTTAATAAATAAATAGATTAAAAAAAAAAAAACTTGTTCCTGACATTTGTTATTAAGTTATGCCCTTTGTTGTACAGGCGATTCGAGAAATATTACTTCTTGGCCACCGTCAAGCTTTTGCTTGGATGGATGAATGGCACAACATGACTATTGAAGACGTAAGAGCATATGAGCAGGAAATGCAGGCGAAAACCAACATTAAGGTAGTATTATATAGTTAGTGTTTTTAGATTAGTTTTGCTTTTGTGTTGTCAGATGTACCGTCACTTTAATTTTAATTATTGTTTTTAGTTGCACGCTGTGGCATCTTTTTTTTTTGTTTTTGGATTATCATGCAATCAGTCCTTAGACTATAAGTAGATGCGCTTTAGGAGTATACAGGCAGGTGGAGCTCGTCCCACAGCTGGAACTGCTCAATAGGAATCTGGAAGCTATATAAGTGTGTCATTCAACTCCAGAATTTGGTGTCTCTTTAACCGTCTCAACTGGTTGGGAATAGTAAGCTGCACTGCTAGCTGATTTGGGTGACTTTGTAAACGGGCTTTGTAAGATTTGATGTAAGTATGTATCTATTTCCTCCTTCACTGTGTTCAACTGTAGATACTTGGACCTCGGTGTTTTTGATAAACCAGGGTGCATTCGATATTTGTTTCAGGATAGAGTCTTCAGCCCTCTGCATCATATTAACATTGGACTGGCAAGCTGATCCCCATAACTGAATCCCATATGTCCAAATAGGTTTGAGAACAGTCTTATAAATTAATAATTTATTGTCAATAGACAGAAGTGTGTTTCTACCAAGCAGCCAATAGAGTTACCTGTATTTAATGTTGAGTTGATCTCTCTTAGCTTGGATATGGTTTCTCCAGGTCAGTCTGCGATCAAGATGCATTCCCAGATACTTGACGCAGTCACTGTGTGGAAGCAGTTGGTCGCACAATTTCACAGGAGGGCAGTCCCTTCTTCTTAGTGTAAATGTGATGTGTGTAGATTTAGAGGAGCTGGCCTTAATTCTCCACTGCCTCAACCACTTCTCTACTCTCTCGAGTCCCATTTGTAGGATCTGTGAGGCTTCCTCACACTTAGTACTTTACGCCAGAATGGCTGTGTCATCCGCAAATATTGCAATGGTTACCCTAGGGCTCTGAGGTAAATCGTATGTATATATACGGTATATAGGGCCCAGTACAGAACCTTGGGGTACTCCCGCGCGTATTTCGTAGAATGGAGATGTGCATTCTTTTTCTCTAACCTAAACAGTCTCTCAGATAGATAAGACTTAAGGAGCAAATAGAATCTATGCGGCAGGTTTGTTTTTTATTTTATAAAGGAGGCCACACCCTGTCAAAAGCCTGTTGAACATCCAGAAAAGCTGCTGAACAATAGTCTTTCTTTTCCAGGGCATTTCTAATTATCTGGCAAACCCTATGGATTTGTTCTGTTGTAGCGTGGTCTTGCCTGACGCCAAATTGATGATCTGGTATCATAGATTGTTCAGAAATTGCTGGCATTAATCGAAGAACATTTTCAAATAATTTAGACAAAGTTGGAAGTAGACTAATAGCTCTATAAGAGGTCACTTCATTTCTCGGTTTGCCTGGCTTATAGATCATGATGATTTGGGACAAGGCTTTTTGACTTTCCACAAGGCTGTAAAGCATCCTTTCCTCAATACGCCATTGAAAAGCATGGTAATGTAGACAAACCATTTATGAAGCAATTCGCTTAACACTTTTTTGTCTATGAGGTCAAATCCTGGAGCCTTTTTGTCATCCAGGTCTTTGACCGATCCTACAACTTCGCGCGAGGGGAGGTGGGCTTTATGGGGTTATCTAGTTGCAGGTCTTCATTTAAAACTCGGTCGACGTTCAGTGCATCTGTCTCAGAGTCAGGCTCATTAGGTGTAAATACCTGTGATAAGTGACTTGCAAACATCTCAACTTTGTCTTGTGCCGTTCTCGCCCATGATCCATCTGGTTTCCTCAAGGGTGGTTTGGGTATGGTTGGTGTACGGGTGCTTTTGCAAGCTTTCCACAGCGAGTAATTAGTAGCACTAGTAGCTGTTAGTGACTTTATTTGGCTTACTAGAGTGTCATTTGCAGCATCCTCGATCATCTGTTTCAGCTCTCGAATTGCTTTATTTAAGGCTCTTTTGTCATCTGGATGTCTACTATTGTGCCATAGTCTTCTTAGCCTTCTTTTTTCTAAGATTTTCTGTTTAACAGCACCGGTAACAACGTGTGATTGATGTGAGGTTCTTTTTTCAGGAGTACATATCCAGCAGCAGTTTTGAACGGTTCTTGTGAACTCATTGATAGCGGTTTCAATTTCTTTTTCGTTTTTTAGTGCTACCTTAAGATGAAGATTCCGATCCACCAATTCTCGAAATGAATTCCAATCTGTCCTAGCATTATAAAGAAAATGTTGGTCATCGTATTGCAAAACCAATGAGGTAATCGATAATATGACAGGAGTATGGTCCGATGAGCCATCCAAGCATGGTTTTACTTGGTGGGAGAATCTTGTGAGGCCCTTCAATACAAAGAAGTCCAGCACATCTGGCAGTCTGTTAGGATCAGTGGGCCAGTAGGTAGGTTCAGGAGTGGATAGTGTTTGAAGATGCAATTTGTTAACACTTTTCATAAGCTCTCTACCGCGAGTTGTTGTCATCCTTGATCCCCGGTGAGTGTGCTTTGCGTTCCAATCACCACTAGTAATGAAGCGTCCGCCAAGGGTGTTTAGATATTGGCTAAAGTAATTGTCGGTAATGGAATGTCTTGGAGGGCAGTATATCGATGAGACACTGAAGTTGCCATTTCTGTCCTCGAGTAACACAGTTGTAGCTTGGATATGGCTTGTTCTGAATTCCGGGAGTTCATGGTGTTTTATTGATGACTTAATTAAAATTGCAGTGCCACCATGCGCTGTCCCATCTGGATGGTCGGTCCTATATAATTACATTAAAGTTTTTAATTTTTATGAGACTCTGAAATGAGTTTCAGAGATTAGAAGAATGTCCAGGTTCATTTTTACTTGGTGAAAGCCTGATGTTCCAGGTAGTAATCTTTAAATTTGTGGTCACACCCATCTACGGAATCTTACTGAGCAGTGTTGTTATGAGACTCATAAGGGTACTTATTTGTTGTAGGAGGACGTCGAACTTTTCAGATTGTTTCATAATAAGGGATTCTAACAGTGTGTTGTTTGCTTGTTCTGGATTATTCTGATTGTTTTGATTTTCATGTTGATTATGGTGTTGTTTTGTGGCTTCGGCATAGTTTCTCTTTTGCTGTTCTTTTGTGCCTGCAGAAACAAGTGGTATTTACTAGCTGAATTTTTGCTAGGTTGATTTGATTTCTAGTTTTGTTTTGGTCCTTGTTGTTTGTCACGGCCTTAGAAGTTTTTCTTTGCATTATTTCCTTATATAACTCACATCCTTTATAATTAGCAGGATGTGGTCCTAAGCAAAGGGCGCACAGTGCTGGAGTGTTTCTATCTACTTTAGGGCATTCTGATGTCTTATGAGGCTTAGCACATTTCACGCAACGGTACGGTCTCATACAGTAGTTTTTTGAATGCCCATATTGTTGGCATCGTTGGCACTGGACAATTGTGGTTCTTTTCCTCGGGTCTTCAACTACTACTGCTTGATGGTAGACGAATTTGTTTCCTTCACAGCCTTGTTGTTGGGGCCTGGTGCTATATTCACAAAGAATGTTGAAGTCGGTTTCTTGTCTGGGCCGAATTTGGCATTTATGATTTCTCCTGAAACAGTATTGCCTGTGCTTTCGAAGGCATCTGTTATAGATGCATGGGGAGTTGTATGATGGAGTTTTCTAAAGGCTATACGGTAACATCTTTCGTCTTTTCTATTAAAAGTGGGTCCTATTAGCCCGTTGTTCCTGACTAGAGTGATCACTTTCTTATATACTTCCACATCACAGCAGTTAAATCTCAGTTGATTTTTGTTTACATTTTTATAAGTAAATTGAGATTTCTCAGTAACCGACTCCATTAGTTGTGTAAGTTTGTGAACATCATCAATACCATATAAGATTATTGTTGGTGGCTTAATATTTTTTTTTGTTACAGGATGACTCTGGTTATTATCTGTTAGGTCTATAGAGAGATTTGAAAAGCGATTTGAAGTTTCAGTTGTTTCTTTTTGAGGGCTGACGACTAGTTTCCTTTTCTTATTCCTACTCACAGGTACTCTCTGCCATGATGGTGGGCATATGTCATTATCTATCCCAGTAGGCTCTACCACTTGGTTTTCTGTATTTTCCCTGTTTAAAGTGAGGGCTGTTGGGTAACTGCCTATAGATGCAGATCTCGGCCTAGATATGAATAGGCTAGGATGAAAGGCTTGTTGAACAAGCGTTTTTTTAATGCTGCCAGTAGCATTTACTGAGGCAGGAGCCTGGTCACCCGCTCCTGCACAGTCTTCGGTAACCAATTTCTTACTTGCAGGCCCGGGTACCTGCAAGCGCCGGGCGTCAGCCGGAGTGCATGACAAAATACTTTCATTGTTCGACATTTTCATTTTAAAAAGGTGGGAGAATACTTATGGCACTTACCCCAGGTGCCACAGCTACGCTTTTAGGGGGTATTTAGTTCCCCTTGGTCTGTAGTGACCACACAACAGGTTATTTGGCACCACCCACGTGTAGGGTGGGCCTAGGAAAAGGTGGTAAATCCTACGGACGTGAGCAACTTCACCCCCCAACGCTGTGGCATCTAAAAACAGTGCTTTTAGATTATTTGTATTGTGTCCTTTTAAATCTGCAAGTATTATTGTAACTGTTACTGATTGTCCTTAAACTATAAATAAATAAATAAATTAATAAAGTTTAAATTTCAGATTGAGTCACCAACACAAGTAGTGTCTAAATTTTCATTTACCTTTTCAGCTGAAAGCGACTATCGAAAATGCTGATACCAGTGATGATAAAGAGGCAGATAAAAAGTCGGAATCTTCCTTACCCAGCACTCCGAGGACACCCAAAAGTCCCGGATCCACACCATCTTCAGAATCCAAGTCCTGGTTCTCGTGGTCTTAAATGTTTATTATCATTCTTTAGTTAAATTTGGATCTGATCTCATTGACGGTACAGGGTTTAGTTGAACATGATGTGTTCAAATGATGCCTTTCATAGTCATATCACGTCATTCATTCTACAATTTGTTTTAGGAAAATGTTCCCCTTCCCAATAGCTATTGAAATTGCAAGCGTATAGTGTATTTTTAAGTTTAATTGGACTTGTCAATGTTAGGTGTGTTTCTAATGTTGTTAAACATGCAGATAATGTAATATAGCTCTAAGCCTTGTATGCAAACTAGTATCAGTTGGTTCAGATCTTATAAATTTGTTAATTAATGGGTTAGTGTAATGTATGTGTCCGAACCGAATATTATTGATATTGTAGACATCTTTGTGTCGTGCAGATGGTAACCTATTGTTACTATAACCATGTTTGGCTAGTTGGACAAAGATATTGTTAGTTGTATGGTGTTTTGACTAAGCTATAGATTTTTCTTGGAAGCCTTTCTTATTGATATTGTTGTTAGTGTTTAATAACTGTGTACTTGTAGTTATATGTTTTAGACACATTAATAGCATAATAGCCTATATAAGAGACTATTAAAGTAAGTATAGAACAATTTTGATCTACCAACTGACTGACGCGTGAGCGCGACTTTTAATGAATTAACTTACGCCAATAAGTAAAAATAAAACCCTTGGATATTTTTAAAATAGTATTTGTGACCAATGAATTCTTAAAATGAAATACTTATGTGTGTAAAATATAATTCATGGTATTAATGAAAAGTGCAAATCGGTACAAAGTTGCAAAACTATTTATTTTAATGGAATAAAAAACAGGTGTTATACTTGTCTATGGTCTATGGTTTAAGTAGAGTTGACACTACACCCGTTGACTATAACAAATTAGCATTAACTTTTTATCAACAGCTTTTCGTTGAACTTAAAACCAAAGTAATTCTTAGATTTTAACAAAGGACGAATAAAGTTAATTATAGTTCCAGAATAAATGTAAGCACTGAAACTTGATGTACAAACGGAACGAAACGGAAACTACTATAGCGATTTTACAGATTCTTTTACAAATATGAAGCTATTCTTTTACAAATACACGCTTTATATTGCGAGTAGGATTTTAGCCATCCTTTGTACTTTAGGTATAAATGTGTTTAACACTTACATGCGGCGCCACTAGATACTATAAAAATTCTATTAATTGAGCACTGATCAGTGCGCGGCCGCAGTTGAAAGGTTGAAAAACCGTTATAATTTAAAAAAAAATAGCTTGGATATTATAACGCTAAAGTAGGTTTTTTGACGAGTATTGACTTTTTTATGTTGGTAAACACTATCTCATTGCTAACAGTAACAGAAATAATAAAAAGTTCCTATGTCATTGGTTTAGATTATGTTTAAACGGATATTTATAAAATTTATAAATGTATGTATTAAAACAAAACAATGGATTTATTTATTAGACTAAATAAATGCCTACCTACGTGAAATTTATATTGAACTAGTCAATATTAGTAGGTAGTAATAAAGCTCTTTCAAAGTACTTCCTTATATTTAACACTCGGCGCTAGTGTATCAAAAATGAAAAATTATACACGTTTTAGAGGGTAATATACCTGTATATTAGGTACTCTCACTGCCGCATTCAATCAATCATCAATTAACAGAACGAGTACTTAGCACTGAAAATTATTCCAAATCAGTGCTTACGTTGCTATATTTAGATACATTTTTGCAATGAAAAATCATAGATGCCTAGGGTGATCCATTAGGCTCTACTCATTTTCGACTGAGCTCTAATGATAGACCTAGAGTCAGCCTTACACTCGGTTGTTAACTTTTACTTTGCCTATCATATACTTAAAACTAAATGTGTCACATCACTTATAGTATACTTTGTTGTAGTGTTGTGCTGTGCTAGAAAAAAACTTTGAATTTTGATGGCGCTAAAACAATACTTACCTATACTCTATGTATGTAACTCTTCACAAATATAAATAAAATAATGTTCTTATTGTTAATAAATACGCGATGTGAAAAAATTGAACAATGGGTAAAATAAACTGTTACAATGTGGTGTGCGGGACAGTGGACCGGCTAAATTGTATTTTAAAAGAATTGAATTTCAATTTTAATTATAGACCACGGGTACAAATCTTTTGTATTTATGCTTTTATATAGGCATATAGAGTACTTATATTTTGATTTTGTAGTAGACGGTTTAAGGCTTGTTTTCCACCAAAGCGGAGACGAGATCTGATTCTTATTCTTAATTGTAAGGCAACCAATAGAATTTCATTATTTACAAATTTCACATGAGGTAAAGCTTTGACAGAGTGGTGGCCAAAAGCTAGGCAAATAAATCGAGGGCAACTGCAGGCACGCTGGGTTGATGACATCATCAGGGTCGCTGGCAGCACCTGGATGAGATCGGCACAGAACAGAGGGGACTGGCACATAATAGAGGAGGCCTATATCCAGCAGTGGGTGGTTTGCGGGCTGATATTATGATAATGATGATGACACATCTCGTCTCCGCCCAGATTTAGTGGAAACGGTTGAGCAGAGCGAAGAAACAGGACTACGGCCCTGCAAAACAAACGCGAAGTTAAGGTCAATAAACACATCAGTGAAGTCACAGTTCCGACACAGTACCGGCATAGTGCGATATATTCTTAAAATTCTTAAATAACTTTAAACCGAAAATCGTAGGCGTTACGGAGAAATTTGTAGTTTTCAAATGTTTAAGCCATAATCCTCACCAGGGTACCTTTATATCTCTGGAATCTTTTATGGACTATTTCTGAGATTTGGCATGTCGCTAGTGCAAGCGCACCAGAAGTGAGGATTACAGCTTGACGTTCAAGCCATTAATCCTCACTAACCTATAGCTATAACGCCGAAACTATAATGCGACTATTTTTTTACATGTATGACTATTTATGACTATTTTTTAGCGTTGCCATAATTCGTTTTCATTGAGATTTGAAATATGAGGATTACATCTTGAAGCACACCTTGTCAGTGTCAGTGACGACACAGTGCTCTCAGTGTTGATGCTGCTCTTTTTCTTCGTATAAAGCAATAGCTACTTATCATTGCTAGCTCAATAGTATTTAACAGAGCCATAGCAACTATCACGATACTTAACGACGGACACGTTTTCACTGAAGCTCCGTGAGCTGGGTACTGGCATGTGTGAATTGAATCACTTACGCAACACTGTAGCACTGATACTGAACTGAGCGAACACGTTGACGGAACTGTGACTTCACTGAACCTTTAATCTGTCGCGGTTTGGATTCAAGTTATCGAATAGAGAAAAGAATTTGCGCTTTGCAGTAACAGCATAGCTTCTAGTAGGTACCTACCTAAGTGTAACAACTTGCATGGATCTTCGCCGTTTTTGCGTGGCTTTCGTTCCGCCTTTGAGGTAGAGCAGGCTTTTTAGTTGTTTGTTTTTGCATTCCTATATTATGTTAGATTAGTAATTTAGTTTTATTGTAATAAATAAATATGCCATTTACGTAAAATGTATCATAATTCTCAGGGAGGTGTACCTAGTAGGTATACGGCGATAGAATCAGGTTATCTAACTGTCTCGAATTACTATATTTACGTAGGTTTGATGTTGAGATTATTGAAAATGTTTCCACAAATTGTAGTTGATATTATATTTTCATCGAATGCTTTATAATGAATAAATCGTTGTGAATAAATATTTTATGTCTAGTCTGGTGTTTTACTGTCTACAGAGACGTCGTATCCTATTAGAATCTTTTAATATCTTTTTTAACTTAATTAAACAGAGTGTTTGGTATTATGTATAGGTACCTAAGTAATAATTCCGCAACGTGTGAGAGTAGCTGTGATATCTATCTATCTAAATTAAATCAATTGCCACTAATGTATGATCGCGCAGCAAATCAATACGGCTGCACCCTTTTGGCTAATTCTTTTTTTGTTGTGTTTGTATTTTCAGGACTACTTACTTAGGTTTGTATGGAAGATATTTTTTGGAAATTCGTTACGAGATACGGTGTGTGTGTGAGGAAGACGCGGGCGGGCTGCTAGTTGTGAATAAAAGTCAACTGTTCCATACAGTTTGGTCGAATAGCACCTATTTGCAGTTTTGTAATAAGATGGCGCAGTTAGTTGCGGGATCATTATAACTATTGTTTTCTGAGGTTTAAGCGAGCACTACACATTGAAATGAAACACTTTTTTACGGATTAACTCGCCTTTAATTTACTATTTACATAGTTTTTTATATGTGATACAAGGAGACAGTCTCCCTGTGACCACGGACCCTGTAAAGGGTTCGAAACGTCATGATAATATAAAAAACTATGTAAATAGTAAATTAAACGCGAGTTAATCCGTAAAAAAGTGTTTCATTATAACTAAATATTGAACCACGGAGCAAAGTACAGAACTCAAAAATTTTACATGATTCAATTTTGACGACCTCCGCCGACGAGTGGTTAGCACGCCGGGTTTTGACGCCGACGCTATCCCGGGTTCAATTTCCAGCCGGGTCAATTTAGAAATAACTGTTTTTCTAAATTGATTTCGGGTCTATAGGGGTTTTTATAGACATAAATATGTATGTTATGTTGTTTAACCATTATTTATAAGAAATTTCGATAGAAGCTTAATTGGGCTAGATAATTGATGTGCGATTGGGAAAGTTATTTCTTTATTTAAATTTACAAAAACGTGCCAAAACTAGGACTTAGTTTGATGGAATGGCTTCACAGTCCCCGTATGACGTCATGTATCCAATTCTTGTGGGCCCTGATACTGGTGTAGACCCCTGGCAGGCCCGGCACGCCGCACGCCATGCCGTAACTGCTGATTCCTTCCAAGCGAGAGTTACACATTAGTGGTCCACCGGAGTCGCCCTGAGAAAGTGAGATAAAAATGAAAAAAATCAAATGCTTTATTACTTTCTGCATGACTTAGACTAAACAGAACTAGAACTAAAAACATGTTAGTATATTAATCCCACGTCTATTATCTTGGTAGTAACAGTGGATCCCAAACAAGGCATAGCCTGATTCTTGGGAAACCAATGATAAAACAGTAACAGATTTTGAATTTGAAGTCTGTACTTAAATAAATAATATATGTAAGTACCTACCTATGTATAAAAAGGCAAAATTTAAACGAAAGTTTGAAAGTACCTAATACCTAAAAGTTTTTCTGTATATGTGATCAGTGCGTGCTTGTGTAAGTAAGAATGAATAAGTGTGTATAATGAAGTGACTGTCATCATACCTACTCTAAAAAGGTAATAAAGTCTTGTGTGTGTAACCAAGATAACTGTATGCGCTAAAGACTGCGAATATTATTAGCAGGTGATATACGTACATAGATAGAGATATGAGAATGTTGAGGTGGATGTGTGGAGTGACAAGGATGGATAAAATAAGGAATGAATATATCTGAGAAAGTATGAAAGTGGCGCCTATAACAGAAAAGATGAAAGGGAACCGTTTGTTTTGGTATGATCATGTAATGAGAAGGGACGAAAGCCATGTGACTAAAAGAGTGATGAATATAGGGGTTGAAGATAGGAAAGGAAGAGGAAGACCAAAGAAAAGATGGATAGATTGTGTGAGGGATGACATGAATGAGAAGGCATTGGATATGATTTGATGACGAATGACCGAGTTGTATGGAAGAAAAATACATACTGCGTCGACCCCAAATAACATGGGAACAGGGCAAACGAAAGAAGACATCGTAGTGAAATGCCAAAAAGAAGATCTTCCTACAAGCAGGGTGTATAGCTCGGGGACCAAAGTCCAACTATTGTTTGTTGGAGGTGGTGGTGAAACTTCGCTACCGCGATGCAGGCTTCCTATACTATTTTCTGACGTAGTATGGAGATGTCATTGAGTTGGTTTTTGTCGCGCCATCTGTTGACACGGTTGGAAAGGTGTTTGCTTCGTGTCGAACTATGTGCGGCGTCATGCAGGTACCTACCTGCATGACGCCGCACATAGTTCGTGTATGTATGTATGTGTATTATGTAAAAAAGGGATAGATGCTGTAGAATTACAAATAACAAAAGCAATATCGTCAAAGTTTTTATGTAATTTTGAGGAAATCGAGTCACTCGTTAACCCGCATCATTCAGAAACGATCACAACCATGGCCACGTTCGATCTAAAAGTCGCGCTCACGCTCCTCCCAGTAGTAGATTGCGACGAAACGCAAATTAACCAACTAATAGACGGAATAGAGTATTATAGTAGTACCCTTAGAAACGAGGACCAGCCTCTGTTAATCAATTTTGTTTTAAAAACTCGTCTTTCTAGCAGTGCTAAAACAAAAATTAATAAGTCTTATGTGTCTGTGGCAGACCTAATAAAAGATATAAAAAATGTTTTAATTCCGATTAAATCATACACAGCCATTTTAGACCGAATGCTACGATGTAGGCAAGGAAACAAGACCATAGAAGTGTTTGGTAGTGAAATCGAAAAAATGTCCAACGATTTAAGTACAGCACAGGCTAATGGAGACGAGTCGGCATATAATTTATTAAAGCCGATTAATGAAAAAATGGCTATCAAGCGTTTCGCTGACGGCCTAAACAATGCTCGTACAAGCATTATAGTTACGTCTAGGTCCGTAAGCACAGTTAGGCAGGCAATAACTATAGCCTTAGAACAAGAAGACTCGGTAGTGAAACCACCAATAAACAATTATGTTAACTATGTTTCGAACCAGCGATTTGAAAAGATAAATAAAAACTATCATCAACAATATAATAAGTCACGTAACAACAACGCGACGAGTCAGCAAGGTCGGGGTCGTGCCTACTATAACTCGAATAGGTTTCAGGGTCAGCGCAACACCAGGTTTACGTCACCTCATAATAAACGTAGGAATGTACATTTCTTAGTTGACTCAGCAGAACAGTCTAATGACGAGAACGAAAGTGAACGTCAGAGTATACGTCAGAACGAACATCATAGCGATGATTTTTTTCGTTCTGAATAGCGCTGAGTTCGTGTATGTATTATGTTGTGGCGCCGCCACAACATAATACATAGATATTCACTGCTATTATCCCCAAAGGCTTAGAATAATAATGTATAGAAAGATACCTAGTCTTCATACAAGCGCTCTGTCAAAAGTGAAGCACTAAACAGATTCACACTTTCGTGACGATTACTGGTTTGCGCTCGCCGACACGCACACGTACGCTTGTAACTCCGTAGTGTACATTGAAAACTCGGCGTTTGGAGCCATATCAGGATGTGTCTACACTCAGCGGGATCACCTATCTGGGAGACTTATGAGTGATGCAGGGAATTAGATCTATATTTGTTCTATTTAATTATGCTAAAGACTTGCTTCCATGCTTCCATGCTTATGGAAATATAGGCATTTCTAACCGACCTCCAGCCAGCGGGATATTTACCAAAGTTACGTCTGATGAAGTATAAATTAGTAGGTACTAACATTTAGATCTATCATTGTTCTGTTCACCAAAACAAAAAACATTCTTCTACCGTCCTTACTTCAGCCACAATCAATCTACAAAGAAACCTCCAGTCAGCGGACTTTTTCTCTTAAGGCTTTATTTTTGTAACTTTTACACTAAATTTTTTTATATTCAATTCTACATTCTTATTAATATCGGAAATGCAAATATTCTTTACGCAAATGTGAGTAACACAATATCACTAACCGAGTTATTTATTTCTTATAAACTATAAACAGCTTGAATTTGCATGGAACTTTTTTGTATTCTACCCACATAATAGCTTTCAAATTCCATACTTTTTATTTTAACACAAGATTTACGAATAAGTAATTTAAGTAAAATTATAGTCGTGAATAGTTTAAATTTTATAATATAGTTATAATTATAGTCGTAAATAGTTAAAATTTTATTAATTTAGTGTAAAAGTTACAAAAATAATGCCCTAAGAGAAAAAGTCCGCTGACTGGAGGTTTCTTTGCAGATTGATTGTGGCTGAAGTAATGACGGTAGAAGAATGTTTTTTGTTTTGGTGAACAGAACAATGATAGATCTAAATGTTAGAACCAATTTATCCTTCATCAGACGTAACTTTGGTAAATATCCCGCTGGCTGGAGGTCGGTTAGAAAAGCCTATATTTCCGTTGTTTTTACGGAACAAATTCTGTCTTTAGCATAATTCAATAGAACAAATATAGATCTATTTCCCTGCATCACCCATAGGTCTCCCAGATAGGTGATCCCGCTGGGTGTAGACACATCATATCTGGCTCCATAAAAGTGCTTAAAAATGGGCGCGCGGACTTCCCTTCTATATTTTATTGTTCTAAGCCCAAAGGGTTAGCCAGAGACCAGGCAATCAGGACCGCAGAAGCAGTCCACGTTATACCAAATTAAAACTGCACAGTGCTCATCGTGATAGCTGGTGAGCCATCGCCGCTCTATGCTGTTGGATGTCTGTGCAGTCTTTATTCCGTTTGTCGCCTATTACCACACCCATTGAGATCAATGACCACACCTAAGGGAAGAGAGAAGTTAGTATTTTTTTTGTGAGGCATGGCTCACGGTGATAATAACCAGAACCCGTCGTGTACCTACCTGCCGCTAGGTAGCTGTGACCTATTTTGCTGTTCTATTTTAAAAGTATAAGATCCAGTAAAAAAATTGGGTCTAACAAAATGTCAGTGTCTTTTTTTATATTGACTTCTCATAGTGACTACATCCTGCCTGATGGTAAGCAGCCGATGGAACCGTGGAACAAGCGCACCCATTCATGACGGACAGCATAAATGCCGTTTCACGCTCCGCTTAAAAGACCCGGGACTATATAAGTATAATAGGAGCTGGGAAACACATGCGCTGGCAAAGAATTCCAAAGTCGAATGGTCTTACAGAGGAACGACTTGCCAAATTTTTTGGTAGGAGTGCTGATAGTCTGCTCTGCACAGTATGATGGTGGTTCCTAAGACCAGCACGTGTAGTCCGGGAGAGGAAAAGAAGGAGCGGGATTCTCTCTTTTATAATATCTACTTAATATTACCCATCACCATCATCAGCTCACAAACGTCCCACTGCTGGGTACAAGCCTTCTCACATGGAAAACTGCACCTAAGGAGATTGGGTACACCCACCATGGTGTGCCCCAAGCCGGTTGTCTCCTGGAATCGGCCTATTCGAAATCAGACTTTAGGCTCTTCGTCCTTAACAATGTATTGCAGTCATTATCATTGAGAAGGGTAGAGTGATAAGATGGGGTTGCACTGTTCCTGCGAGAGGGAAACCGCGGCAGACCCCACTAAGATAAGTTAAGAAACAGAGGCATAACTCACGCTGTTATTGTACCTACGTAATTACGCGCAGTCGGAGTGGAGCGCAGCCACATGTTAATTAGTTTTATATTGAACTTTAAATACAGTTGTGTAGTGTAGTATTAGTTGAAAAGCGGCTTTCTCCTGCTACAGGTTATTGTTTTTAACTTAAAGGGAGGGAGTCCACTGTATTTGCCATAACCTGTATTTTTTGTGAATAAAATATATTGATTTAAAAAAAAAATGTCGCCGAAAATTGGTCGCCCGGAAAGCTCCCGATTGCACATCCGTAGATCCGTTGAACAACAGTGAATCAGACAAGCCCCCCTAATCTATTCGTAATTCGTTGTAGGCACAATGCGCGCGCGCTTTTGTATTGTTCACTAGCAATTGGCACATAAACACATTTACGAATTACGAATAGACAGGGGGTGAGGATTTGCCACACGTACCTAGGTATAGGCTCTCAGTACCTGGCAAGCGTCACCCGTATAACCAAGGGCGCACAGCATCCCGGCGTCGTTCTCCGGAGCCACGTAAGGTCCCAGCAGCTCGACGCATTTGTCCAGTGATACTATCTTCACTTCTGCAGCTTGCAATGTGGTAGATATTTCTTTGGCATCGTAACGTGTGTAGCCGTTTCCGAAAATAGTGCAGTCACCTGAAATGCGCATTAACTTTGAGAAGGTGGGAAAGTGGCATGTTAGATTTAAAAAAAAACAAAAAATTACAATATGTAAAATAAACTCAAGTAGATCTCTCTTCCAGCAAAGATGGGGTTAGTATCAGTTGGTCTAAAACGCAACTGGTCTAAGTAGCAAATGGTCTAAAACGCAACTGGTCTACTGGTCTAAATCGCAACTGGTCTAAATCGCAACTGGTCTAAAACGAAACTGGTCTAATACGCAACTGTACAAATGCAACAATAAAAATATGTGTTGTGCCTGCCTTTATGAATATAACAATCTTTAAAGGTAAACACCACATGCATTAAAATGAGAAAATTACAAACAAACAAAAAAAAAGACCTAGGTACTGTTTTTTTAGGCCGGCAACGTATCTACAACCCCTCTGGTTTTGCCAGGGGTGTACATGGGCGGCGGTGATTTCTTCCCATCAGGTGAAAAACCTGCTAATTTGCTAGTTTAAAAAAAAAACTCAGTTTGGTTGATGGTATCGTCCGCCTGGTAAACTACCACCATATTTTAAATACTGTAGTGGACAACATCTACTGTTGTTTCAACAGTGAAAAAGTAAAATAGCCAGTTGAACATTCCAGATTAAATGAGCTCTCATCTTATGCACTTATCGTCACTTTCTATAGAGTTGAGCCACCAAGTCATCTCTTGGAAATCACCTGTTGTTTACTAAACAACAAAAACGAAAAGTTCTTAGAAAGTAAGCAAAAACGCTAGGGTAAGACAAATTGTTTCGTGTTTTTAGGCAGTTCGTTTGTAGGTAAGCAGGTTAAGATATTACGGGATGTGGGTAGTATATAGCCGGCGTTTATGGCTGCGTTGCCTCACCCTCTGATACCTGATAAACCGAACGACGAGGCAGGCAGCACGGGGTCATTAAGCCACGCGACGTCACCGCCGCCGAGCCTTATCTGCACAATGGCTATATCGTGCGCCCTCGAATGCCTGAAACCGAACAAGTGACTGACATGACACTACTTTTGATTTGTGATAGTTCTCTGTTTTATGGTCAGTTCTTTTGGTTAATACAATTGGTTGTTTGGTAGTCTACATTCATTTAGATTAAATTCATAAAGTTACTATACCTCTAGGTATAGTATGATTATGATTAAATTAGAGTGAATATATTATATTAACGTAGGTAACGTAAAAATATTTTTAGTTGTATTGAATTCATAAAAAACGATGGAAGGGAAGATAGAAGGAAAAAATAGTAAGCGTAGGTGATTTTGTAAAAACAACGCCATTAAACATTAATCAATTACTTAGTTAAAACTAAAAAAAATACAGACTGAATGTCGGTGCCAAGTGGAAATATGAGTAGTGCCCCTGATGAGTCGGTATCTACACCTACCTACGTCACTCTAAAAACCCTACGTGAAAATTATAATAGCTATTACTGAATTCCTACAGAATGAAATTATTAAACTTTTGGCATCAACTTCCAAACATTTTCAGTTAAGGTTATCTGTAATTATTTTTACTTCGCAGCATCAATTTGAAGTTTTTTTGCTGTGTATTAAACATGTATGTATATAAATATAAATCATTTGCCAGGAATGTGTCTTCCGGCATCACTACAGAACGGCCGCACCTATTTGGCTGATTCTTTTTTGTTCTGTTTGTAATTGACAGGACAAGGTTTGCATGAAAGGTTTTTTTTTGGAAATTCGTCACGGGGTTTTACGGGGTGTCCACTTAGACGAAGTCGCGGGCGGGTCGCTAGTAAATATAGACCTAATGGACACTTGCAAGCCCTACTTTATTAAATTAGAAATTTTTAGCCTTACTTTTTTTTTTTTTTTTTTAAATTTATTATCAAAGAAGAAAATACAGGTAAATATTCATTTTGTATCACAAAAACCTTGACAGTTTGTCCGGATACAAATCACACTTGCATGTATATTTTTGAAATATGTAAGTTCATAAAAAACAACCCGTCAATCTTTAAGAATGCTGAATGTGACAGCTTACGGCCCCCGAGAGCTCATAATAAAAACAAATTTAAAATACCAATGAGTCGTATGGCTATGTTTAATTCTAGTCCCTATTGTACAGCAATCAAAATCCATAATAATCTACCTACCGAACTGAGATCAGATCCTAATCCAAAAACATTCCATTAAAATCTATATTAATTAAAAAATGCTAACTACTATAATTTAAATGAATATTATAATGACAATAAAATCTATTTAATATAAATTATTTATAAATTGTTGTAAAATAGTAATATGTCTTGTGTATTAATAATTAAATAAATAATGTAGTTTTCATTTCAATTTAGAAATGTAATTTTAAAAATCATTAAATCCGTTGCACGTCCATTCATTCATAAATTGCTAAGCCCAAATGGGTATCATGTTGTACTAGAATACTTATTGATGACTCTACCTTTGTATCACATTCATGAACTGCAATAAATACTTTGAACTTTGAAGTTTTTAGTATTATACGAGTAGTATAAATACATAGAATCTCGGTAGAGCGCAGATGCCGGCTCTTTTGCAAAAGCTAAAGGTAAGGTTTCATTCACTTACGAAGTTTGCTTTTCCCTTCGACGTAGAATAAAATTAAGTTATCCACTCCCGATCTTGACATTGAGCAGATGCGATGAAAATGGTTGAGGGTTGCGGGTAGCTTTATTATGTGAGGGATAGATGTTAAAGTAACACTTTATGTGTCTATGTATAGCCAGGACGTAAAGGGTATACTATTATTTAAGTATTTTCATTCGTCTAGGATATACACGTATTTTTTTCTAAACCTACAGTATACCACAAACAAATTTAAAGTTTCAAATTATAAGTCTTAAGTACAAGTTAGTTCACTGTTTTTTTATTAGCAATAAGTGCATGTAAAAGTTTTATTGAATAAATAATTTGACTTTGAATTGGACAATCCTACGAAAATTCGTTACACAATCGAATTCGACTTTATTTCACAATAATTATAAAGTTTACATGTAACTAAGGACAGTTCATTACTATTTAGATGAAAAATAAATTGTCCTAGAATACGTATAATTTATACCGACGCTTATTTTATCCTAGATAAGAGACGACCAGCATGCTATTTTCCCTTTGAATTTTCCCGTAATAAAACAATATGTAAAATTCAACTGAAGTACGTGCTTCAAATGAGTACCTACTGTTCATCGTCCGCATAAACTTTAAAAACAATACACTACGTACTTATTGTAAAGCTTGTGGATGGTTATATTGACCACCTCGGCTCTTGGGTAGGTCTGGTTGTCTACGCAGACGTTGTTCAACAGCAGTGCGTACTCCGAGGGCGGGCGCGTCACGCAATGAGCTGCTGTCACCGCGAAGTTCACAGCAATGACGGTTGCGCCGCAGAGGTGACGGTGGTCGCTCGAGTTCCTTAGAGATGCTACACGAGGCTGCTCTCCTGGTGAAAAACGGTTGGTTAACTTGGTGTCAGCTGTTGACAACCAGACAATATCAATTCGTAAGTTCGTCGTGGATCCACGTTGCGGCGTGTAATAGTACGTAAGAAGATACATGTTGAAGGTTATTGTATAAGAAGTGCATCGTCAGCCTTATGTTCTACTGTTGGACTCATACTAGGCCTACCGTGTCGGTTAGCGGTGAAAGATACTACCACCCCTCTCTTCCCTTGAGTGTCGTAAAGGGCGGCGAACGGACTAAAGACTGCACATATATCCATTAGCATAGAGCGGCGATGGGCTCACCACTTGTCACGCTGAGCACAATATGTGCAGACGCTATTTGGTGAAAAGTGGACTATTGCAGAGGACTGCTTTTGCGGCCCTCATTGCCTAGTCTCTGGATAATGGTCGTGATTCTATGTATGTATGTTGGACTCATAGGCCTTCCCCACGAACAATAGGTACCGGTGAGATAGGTAGAACCATAATTTACAAGCTAGTTAGAATTGGATTGGTAGGTTGGAAAGTCGAAGACGTCAATGTTATAGTTACCTAGTTGGGGTATGTAAAAAATGTAGTTAAAAGGTAAATAAGTAATTAGTATACCTAAATATTTAATAATATAGGTACAAAATATACAATTTAACTGTAATTTCGAAAATTGGTTACAAATGTCAATCACCTCCACTTTCCGGCACGCACCAAATAATTTTCTTTTAAAATGTTACACACGTAGGTGACTTGGATATTTGCAACCACGTTGAGTGGTATGGTCATTGTCGGTTTCCGTCAAAAGAGATAAATATACAGGGTGTTTCTTATAAGGTGTCAAGCCGATGTGTGGTGATAGGGAACTACGATACCTATCGATTGAACCCCCATGTATGTTCAGCGATTTTTGGTAGTTTTCGAGCAATATATTTTTTTCTAAGTGTTTTATGACGAATGACTTTATTTTTTTAAAGTATATTTTTTGCGTAGATATTTCTGTGCACTTTTTTCTTTAACCCCTCAGGCCCCAAGCGGTCGCCTGAGACCGCACCTACAAAAACACACTTGACTTTGTACTGTGTTTTCATAGACTTACAGACTACTTTAGTATGAACTAGTTTGGTTATTTCGGTTCTGTGGTTCATATTATGTATTGTTATCACAAAATATCGTAAAGTCTATAATACAAGTTACAAAAAAAAAAATTAAACTGATGTCGTAATAAAATTAATAAACTTAGAAAAGAAAAAAAATATATAGCTCGAAAACTACCAAAAATCGCTGAGCGTACTTGGGGGTCCAATAGATAGGTATGGTCCCCTATCATAACGGATGGGCTTGACAAAGTAAATGAAACACCCTGTATATCCAGGTGGTACCTCAATAGTTAATGGGCCAGGTGAAGTGCGTTTCCATCTTTGGCCTTATCATCACCACAGTATAAAGTTAACAGTAACTTTATCAGTCTCACCTAAAGGTTAGTGATGACAGTAGGTGAGATGAAGGCAAAGCGCTTCAATAAAACAAGCACTAACGCCTATTATCCCCAAAGGGACTCAGAGACTAGGCAATGGGGACTGCAACAGCAGTGCCACACTCGGCACACCAATTATTAACAACTGCACATGAGCTTAGCGTGATAAGTGAAGTCAAAGTCAAAAGATATTTATTCAATGAACTCAATTAATTAGAATCGTCCAAATCTTTTTTAACCTACCACCCATTCAGTGCGTCATTTCAGCACACAGAAGTAACGACATTTACAAAAAAATATATATGTCACTACCAGCCCCCTTACTCTCGAAACCGATCGCTATTGGATCGGATTGGTATTGTGAATTTTCGTATTTTTAAGTTACGACACCAGCGCTAATTTGGATTTATATTGGGTGAACTAAATGGCATTGAGTTTCGTATTTTTTCACTCAATATCCACGCAATATGAATCCATATTAGCTCTGGTGTCGTAACTTAGGAGTACAAAAATTCACAATACCAATCCGATCCGATAGCGATCGGTTTCAAGAGTAAGGGGGCAGTCATGAAATACAAAGTATGAATTTGAGTGTAAACTATGTAAATGGTACTCTATATAAATTAGTAATAGACAATTAGAAATAGCTGTTGGAGTACTTGGAGCATTTCAGACCCAAGCTGTTTTGTCTTCGGCTGGTGGTGAGCTCATCGCCGCTTTAACGGACTGGAGACAGTCTTCAGTCCGTTAGTCGCCTTTTACGACACCCAAGGGAGAGATGGGTTGGTTGGTAAGTAGTAACAAGGACGATTTATTATCTAATTTGTCTATGGTAGTATTCGACACTCAGCAGCACGGAATCTTGGCCAAACTCTTATCTTGCGATATCAAAAGTTTGAAGTGATTATTATTAATTGTCTAGGGTAGGTTTAAATTACGTTAAAATAAAAAAAAACCTAAAGTAAATTACGTAAATTAGTTTAGGTTATTCATAATGTTTGAATGCCATATGTGCACTATTTTAGAAATTAGTCAAATTGGAGAATTTGTGCAATAAAATTGATGTTAAAATTTGGAATTATGTAAACTTTAACGTTACTTTATTTAACTTTTGTGTTTTAGTATATATTAGTGGTAATTTAAGTCTTTAACTTGTAAAAAAAGCAAAAAAAACATGCCTTCAACAACACCTGCCGGTTTTGCACTGGCTGTAGCTATACTTAGGGTGGATTCGACCAAACTGGAATAAGACTTACTCCGAGATTAGTCCATACAAATTCGGCGTTTAATCTAGGTATAAGACCTTATTCCAGTTTGGTCGAATCCACCCTTAGTAAAAGACTGACACAATGCGAAGTGGCTTCGCGCGTGGTGCACCGCGTTTATCCTTTCAGTATGCCCTTAAGGGGGTTAGGCGTCAGCCAAAATTCCGCGCCCTCGCGGGTGTTGCGCGGTGCGGGGCTGCGGTAATTCGTAAGCGCCATTTACATTTCTATCAAAAAATTTAAAAAAATGTTTAGTTTTTTTTGAAATTCAAAACAGTCAAGAAATCGAAAAGGGAAATACCTATGTGTTTATGATTTTATAGGAATTATTATTGTAAAACACGGTCGTAATGTGCATTTATATGAAATTTTAGAGGTAACTTCAGCAATTTTTTCTATGGAGCAAAATGTTCCCAATCGTGTTTTGTCATGTCATGTCACAGTCATCCCCTCACACATACGTTCTGTAATAAATATTGAAAATTTCAGTGCGAAATATCTAAAATATTTTGAATAACAGCTAATAGAACACAGCCAATTTTTCCGTTTTCACCACCTAACCCCCTTAAACGATATCGAGGTAAAGGCAGCTTCAACCTAAGACCAGGAAGGCAGGCGGGTGTAAGTTGCACCTCGGATCAGGATGATCGTTTTATTGTTTTAGAAAATTTTAAAAATCGTTTTCTCCTTGTCGTTGAGACCCGCTAGCGCTTCCAACTCTCCAGAGGGGTCAACGAAAGCGTACGTACCTACTACGTACTATAAGAAGACGAATGGAGGAAATTAATTTAAAAGCTCGCAGGCCAACACGCGGTCCACAACTGCGCCGATAACATAGAGACTACGATTTGCTAGAGAACATGTAAACTGAACTCACGAGCAGTGGCAAGAGTTTTGTTTACTGATGAGGTCCCAATTGTCTTACGTGCACTAGACGGTCAAGGACGTATGTGGAGAAGAAGATACTCATTAAAACTACAGAGATAGTCAGTTTTCACGGAGACTCTATAACGGTATTGGAAGGAACAAGTTCCGAGATTTGTACAGAGTTGATTGTGGACGATAACCCATTAATTGCGAGGCGGTTCATCGAGGAAATCCTTCAGGAACATTTTTTACCCTATATTGGATATACAGGGTATATCAGTTCCTGCTAATGCATGATAATGCACGACCGCACATAGCAAATTGTGTAAATAAATACCTTCAAGGAGCTGGTATTGAATAATTGCAATGGCCTACACGTAGTTATGACTTAAATCCAATAGAGCATATCTGGGACAAACTCAAAAATAAAAAAAAGTCTTCTCCTCCTCGTCCTCTAACTCCCTACAAGAGCTGGTCGCAACCAGCGTTTCAGAGAGCTCTGAAACGCAACATTAAACATCTAGAAAAACCTATCGCAGATGGATATCGGATGCAAGTAGTCATCAGGGCTAGGTGGGGAAACACTCGTTATTAAGGGATCAAAAAAACAAAGAAATTGAGTAATTTACAATTATTCAGTATTTTTAAATAAAGTCTTATAATTTATTGTGAAAATGTGCAATTTCACGATAACGAGTTTGTAACCTCAACAACTCTATTAAATCAGTGAAAAAGTGTTTAAAACATTAAAAAAACCAAAACAGATTACACCTTCATTAAAAAAAATCAACAAAAAACATACTTAATTAAGAATTACTGCAGATATGCAAGGGTGGCCGACTTTCCGTGCCGGTGAGTGTATTATTGAGCTTCCACCGCACAGCTAACCGCTTTAATAAAAAAGAAGTTATTTGCAATTTATACATAGAGTCATACATATTATAGGTAGGTATTACATGATCTTAATACCACATTCCACGGGCATTCCGCCGACGATCCGCTTAATCCTCCCGTTATCTGAAAGTTTCAAACACCCGAGCAGTGTCATCACTGCAATGATATTAACAATTTTCGCGGACATTCCACACGCTTACTGTCACCGATTATCGCGCTATTAATGGTACTTAACCGAGTTATTTTAATTTTCAGCATTTAACGTGGACATCGTGACAACAATGTGTAAACAGGTGTTTATGCGATCATTGATAAAAGAAGCGTGTAATTATGACGCTTTTCTTTTATCAAGCGTCTCTATTGTTACACGCTTAATAATAATAATAAATCTTTATTTGCATAAAACACGGTATTATGTTACAAAAGTAAGATGTTACAAAATTTAATGTGCATAGACATGAATTGCGAATTAATATTGCATGCAAATTTTAAAACATTTATGTAAAAACTAATTATTTCAATAAAATCATTGTAAGAATCACAATCCATTATTTGTTATTACCATCAAAAAGGAAAAAATCCTTTAGATCATAGAAATTATTCTCATGTAACCAACTATAAAGATTCTTTTTGAATAAGTACCTACGTGTTCAATTCTTTAATTTCCACGGGAATTTTATTATTAAATTCGAATACACATGGTAAGACAGCTGCCTTATTTTTTTTACAGATTTATTCATTATTATCATTATTCTACAAACGTCTCACGGCTGGGCACAGGCCTTCCTACAGACAGAATATCATATTGAGAGATGGGCCATGCATAATGCAGCACACTGGCCCAATGCGCGTTGGTGGGTTTCGACGACTGCCATCTTACGACAACAACCGGGACCATCGGCTAGTCATCGAGCGTTATCGAGCTCGTATCATCGAGCATCGTAGTCATTTTTTTTATTGGCAACGGGTAAGCGCTTGGCCTTCATCTCACCTGATGGTAAGTGACGATAAGGCCGAAGGTGGAAGCGTGCTTCACCCGGAATCCTCAACCACTGAGGAACTGGCTATCTTATCTCAAACTGCCGGAACACAACAATGCTATAAACATCGTTGTTATGGCGACAGTAGTAGGGTTTTGAGAGTTCTGGCACACTCAAAACTGGTCTGGTTCTAGCCCCCCGCTGGGCTAGTTGAAGTCGTTTCCAAAACTAAAAAAAAAAAAAAAAAAAAAAAAGGAAAACCCCCTCATTTGAATCGATTGCGCTGGGTCCCAGAGCGATATCTTTAACCGTTTCCGAGATACAATTTTCGAGCGGCAGCTCTCAGTTCATTTACTAATGAATCGTTAATGACTCCTCGGTCTTAATCACCATTCCCGATGCACATCATAATCTAATGACGTACCGATGCCACTGTACTTTTGTTCAGTTGATTTACTAATAAATGACACCTCGGTCTTAATCACCTTAACAACTATGCGATTGTATTTTATTGATTCTTCAGGAAAGCGCTTTGTCTTCATCTCACCTGATGTTAGGAGATGAAAAGTAAGATCAAAGGCATAACTTCACCTGGAATCCTCACTACTAAGGCGACGGATAAACTAAGCTCTTTCTTGATGTTATATCTTAATTACGAATAAATTTATTCAACATTATATTTCTTTGGTTTTTTTCTTTATTACTCCTCTAGGTTTTTCTGAGGTAGGGGAATCAAGTAATAGGCAAAACATTTTGTTTTGTACAGTTTTATTTCAATTTTTTTTTACTTACAAATTTAGCTTACCTATGTTATGAAAGTCTTAAACATTTGCTTTAGCATTACATCATTTTGAATAGTATCATCAGTAAACATATCAATAAAATCTGTCAAACTCATATCTCTAACTTTGAAATACAAATAAAGTAAACAATATTCACCACAAACAGATGAAAATACACTTTGAATAACTTTATGATTATAAATCCATCTATTGGTATTTTTTCTTAAAAATGATAAATGATAACTTTCAGGTTTACGACCAAAAGTATCAAAGTATTCGCCAACTCCTTTATTGTTGATACATAATGCTATCCAATGTGAACCAGGTCTAGTATCAGGATCAAGATTACTAATCATGTAGAAAGGTGGTGTAACATGTATAGGAATGCGATTAGCTGCGTAAACATTGAACTCCAGTGAATGACATACTTTTTTCAAACATTTTGTTATTTCTAGGGTATTCATAATAATATAAAACATGTGTCTTCATACACAATTAAAACTTAACTACTAAAATCTACACTTATGTTCCTATTTTTATCTATTTCTATAATGTTATCAAACTCGGCATAAACAATACAATTAACAGTTTGTGTTAGAGCTGCCTCAAATCTAACTTCTAACCGAACACTTCCATGTCGGATAAGATTCCAATGAGCTGTTGAATTGGCTGATAAATCTGGAGTTAAGTCAAACGCCATCAGGCAGTATCCATTAGCGTAATCAGCTCTAGAAATACCGTTACCCTCATTTAGGAAATGAATTCCTGTTCCAGAGAACAAAGTATGATAAGTTGATGTAAACAAGTTGTTGCTAAAAACAAGTTGTAGAGCTTTGGAAGGAATCTGTGTTCCGTCGATGTATAAGCAAAAAGAACTAATACCATAATGATTGAAATCAAAAGGATTTTTTGTAAGACACCCATTAAACGCTGTATTATCTACAAATCCTACTGTACATCTTTTTGGTACTTGACCGAGGAAAATATTATCAAGAGTTTTTCCCTGAATACCTGCTGGAATGGTTAGAACTTTTACTTCAGCCCTAGTAATAGGATATTTAGCTGAGGTTGATAATAAAACCTTTTGATGGGCAAGCAAAACAGTAGGGTTTACACGAGCTTTTCGAATCATAAGTGTAGCATCAATAATGGAAACTTTTAATTTTACATCATCTGAGGAACACAATAAATTAAATGTATCTCGAGAACGTACTAATTTTACACACATTTCAACACCATTAATCAAAAACTTTTCTTGGTTGAATATGTCTCCATGTAAATGTCCTATCATTTCGACCTCCTTACTCTCCTTTACCAATTTTTGTCTAATAGTGAATCCTTTATTTGACTCATCAGTTGAATTCATTTTTCCTGTTGTGTCTTCATACCAGAGTCCACATGTTAGGTGTGATTGTTTTGCTGATGGTGCATAATTTAGTAGTGTTTCAATGTAAGCTCGATAACCATAAGTATTATTCGGAGGTGTTATCAGTTTTTGATTCAAATAAACATCTAACTGGCTAAAGAGTGAGTGTAACCAATTATTATATATCTTAAATCTTCAAAGTGTGTGATAAATCTATGTAGTCATCACCACTTCCAGGAATCTGAAATTCGATTGGTCCATCATCACTGAGCGATGAAATTGGTTTGTAGTGAACCCACTGACCGCTTTCGATACTAGTTTGAGTTGATGGTAATGCAAATAAATCCAACTCGGACTTAACACATTCACATGAATGATTATGCAAAAAAGACATTATTTTAAATATATTTTTTAACACTCTGAAAATATGTCGTTAATTTTTAAATTATTATTCTTCTTCGTTTTTTTCAATGCTCTTCGTTTTGAATGCTGCGACTGACTGATACTTTGTAACTGTTGTCTTTTGCTTTTATATCCCGAACCACTCATGACTTGATCTATTTTTTCATCGGATTTCCTTTTTAAATTTGAAGTTGCTTCCTTAACACGATTTTTTAAGGATTCATTAAGCGGTCTTGTGTGTACCATGTCTGATAAAAGTCCTACACCAGCATTTAATGCTTCTTTACCGATAACTTTAGCCCCACTCGACAATAAAGGTAATACTGAACGGAATAGCCCACCTAAGAAGCTTCCAATACCGTGTCCACGTTGATGTGCTGCACCCTTATAAATCACACCAACTCCGGAACCGGCTTGATGCATATAGTAATGTTCATAAGGACAGATATTGTTGTATTTTGGATACATTGTTATTTCCGTTTAAAGTGTAGTTTAACACAAGTCGTTCCAAATTGGAATGGTACGTTTTCTCCTGTGTTCGTTCTTATATCTACTTCTATCGTATCGAACTCTCTTCGCATAACAGATACATAATGTGGAGGTGAGAAGATATGCATTTTATTTGATCCATACGTATATTTAGCTGGATCCAATGGTATAATTCTTAATAAGGAACACATAACATCACCAACCATCTGGGGTTCGATAATATCACAGTACACATATAACTGTGATGGTAAACCTAGATACAAATTAGCAGGAAATTTACTGACTGTTTTAGTAACCACATTAGTATTTGGATCAAATCCAAGTTGAAGACTTAACTTTGGTGAAAATTGTAAAGAAATATTTTTTTTATCTTCATTAGTGAGAGTGACATATTTCGATATCTTATCATAACGTAATCTAAAAGTTTCTCTCGAGTTACATGCCGTTAAAACGTCTTCAATGTTTTCGTAACTGGATGCTGGTATATGAGTTTTATATGTTACCACCGACTCATTTCCTTCATCACCTGGAACTTGCATTCTTTTGGTAACGTACATTAAATTTTCATGATCTTGAACAGTAAACATGGTACAGGGATATTGAAACTCTACTATGCCCACATACCATTCTCCTTCTAATTTAATCGACTTCGGTAATTTTGTACAGAAGTTAGTGGTTCTGTTTTCAGGAAAATATGACATTGAACTGTTACTTGGTAACGTTAAATAAAAACTGTCACTCGTCATATTTTCTCAAGACTTGAAGCTAATACCCAACTATTAAACTTATTCGGATAACCTTTCCATTTGACCAACAATTCCTTTCTGAGACCAGAGTATCGAGTACGCAGTATTTTATCTTTTTTATACTTCGAAGAGGAATCATGACTAACCTTTTGCATTTCCTTTTCATAGAAAGTTCCAGTAATCATTTCATTTTGTAAATCTTTAAGGGTGTATACCACCCAAGGTGACCTATCTATAATCGATGTAATAACAAAGATTTCGTCACTCCAATTAGTTTCATAACCTTTTTGGAATATGTGTTTATATTTTGTGATTCTAACGTAATCACCAATACTAAATTTTGGTTTGTATGTTTTAGATAATTTTGTACTATCACTATACAAATTACGCCACACAGTCATAATATTACTTGAATTAACATCACAAGGTCTCATTTTTATACTTCTATGAAAACTGTGATTATAGGAATATAGCAAATTGTCTAAGATATCAATGTAACGATAAGTATTATTATGTGTGAAGTAGCGCCACATTTTCGTCTTCAAAGTTCTTTGGAATCTTTCGACTATACTTGCTTTAATATCAGGGTTATTAGTAGTGTAATAATTTATGTTATAAGTTTTTAAAAACATTTGAACATCTTTCGAAATAAACTCAGTCCCTTTGTCTGATTGCAAATGTGTGGGAGTCACCTTTGCTTCAGATAATATACTTGCAAGACATTTTTTCACTGTAACAGAATTTTTCTTTCTCATTGCTCTTGCATACGCATATTTACTGAATACATCAATGATACACAAAATGTAATTAAAACCATCATTATATTCACTATAAGATCGCATATCACTTAAATCGACTTGCCAAAGTTCATTAAAATTAGATAAAATGTATTTGTTTCTAGGAAATCGTCGTTGGACAGGTTTATGTAGAGTGTAAGTTTCTTGAGATTCTAACCAGTTTTTTACTTCCTTTCTTGTCATTCGATTTTTCATAGCATCTGTTAATTGATTTAAACTTCCATAACCAGCAGGATGAGAGATGTCATAGTAAATATTGTTAATTTCTAATACGGAGTCCATTTCTGCCAATCTATTTTCTTTTTGACTTTTTCTTTACTCGTTATGGCGCTTGAAGGTGGTGTAGAATATTCGAAATCTTTTTCTAACTTAGATTCAAATCGTCTACCAAAATTCGGAGTACTAGAGATATCATTGATGTAAGTTGCTCTTCTTGGATTACCGATGTAAGTCAATGGTACTCTTAATTCCTTTAATGCTCTAGAAAATTCTGACCACCCGTTTGGTGAAGTGTTTTTCAACGGTCTTGAGTAAATCAACTATGTTGCTCTTATAAATTTCCTTGTTGTCGATGTAAACTGTTCCTTTATGATCCCAATAATATTTTTGTTTATTTTTTAATAATAAATCTATTAAGAGCTCACCTTTTGTTTTGTATGTCTTGGGTAAAAGGTTTATTAAAAGCCTTTTAGAATAATTAATTTCGTTGTCTTCAGCGTTGGGTTCAACTATCTTCGAGGTGTCTTGTGTTGCTTCTGGAGGATGATCCTCACGACTATCTTTTTTTATAATTTCTGTTTCATTAAACGATATTATGGGTATTTCTAAAGGCTTTCGATCTTTACCAATAAAATACAAATATCTTTGTAGTGTTTGTAAATATAAGGACCATTTTTCTCGATCATCTATTTTCTTTTTTAAAACTTGATTCATTTCTTCGTCGAGTCGTGATAAATTGTTCATGTTTCTGTCTGTGTTATCATTTTTTAACTTTTCTATTATTTCAGGTTCAATTAATATCATTTTTTTTGTATTCTCCATAGTGGTTATTTGGTGACTGATCCCAATAATGCACTCAATACGGCTCCCAAGATAATCGGTAAAAATGCGCCACCTTTTTGTATGATAATATTTTTTCTCGTTCTATTTGCTCCTTTTGAAATAAGCTTTCTTAAAATATGTTTATATTTTTCTAGTTTGTGTTTTTCTTTTGTAGGAATTGATATTTTTCCTTGAAGAACATTGTAAATGCACTCACAAATGCAATGTATTTCTTCTTGGTTACAAGATTTTAATAATGCCTTTCGAAACTTTGGTTTAAGCACATGTAATGCTTTTAAAAAGTTTGTATGCGTAGTAACTCTTGGTTTCATAATTATGGAATGAAGCTTTCATGTTGGCTACTACTGTATTTATACCCCTTCTTAGATACATAACAAATGGTATACTCATTCGGAAATATATTTGTTTTGAACCGATATACGTCATCAGTGTTTTGTTTGAGATCAATCATTAAATAACCATGTGGTTTATTAGTGGCATCTCTATAAGCCTCTTCAACCAGTTTTGAGTTCTCAGGTCCAATTTGACGACCTAAAAAACGAATTTGTGTCCTATCTCGAGGATTTTATAAATATATTATGTAACTAGAATTCAAGGAAATATCACGCTGTCCTTTACCCTGATGAAACAAATTTAAAGATTTACAAAATGAAATGATTACTGGAACTTTCTATGAAAAGGAAATGCAAAAGGTTAGTCATGATTCCTCTTCGAAGTATAAAAAAGATAAAATACTGCGTACTCGATACTCTGGTCTCAGAAAGGAATTGTTGGTCAAATGGAAAGGTTATCCGAATAAGTTTAATAGTTGGGTATTAGCTTCAAGTCTTGAGAAAATATGACGAGTGACAGTTTTTATTTAACGTTACCAAGTAACAGTTCAATGTCATATTTTCCTGAAAACAGAACCACTAACTTCTGTACAAAATTACCGAAGTCGATTAAATTAGAAGGAGAATGGTATGTGGGCATAGTAGAGTTTCAATATCCCTGTACCATGTTTACTGTTCAAGATCATGAAAATTTAATGTACGTTACCAAAAGAATGCAAGTTCCAGGTGATGAAGGAAATGAGTCGGTGGTAACATATAAAACTCATATACCAGCATCCAGTTACGAAAACATTGAAGACGTTTTAACGGCATGTAACTCGAGAGAAACTTTTAGATTACGTTATGATAAGATATCGAAATATGTCACTCTCACTAATGAAGATAAAAAAAATATTTCTTTACAATTTTCACCAAAGTTAAGTCTTCAACTTGGATTTGATCCAAATACTAATGTGGTTACTAAAACAGTCAGTAAATTTCCTGCTAATTTGTATCTAGGTTTACCATCACAGTTTTATGTGTACTGTGATATTATCGAACCCCAGATGGTTGGTGATGTTATGTGTTCATTATTAAGAATTATACCATTGGATCCAGCTAAATATACGTATGGATCAAATAAAATGCATATCTTCTCACCTCCACATTATGTATCTGTTATGCGAAGAGAGTTCGATACGATAGAAGTAGATATAAGAACGAACACAGGAGAAAACGTACCATTCCAATTTGGAACGACTTGTGTTAAACTACACTTTAAACGGAAATAACAATGTATCCAAAATACAACAATATCTGTCCTTATGAACATTACTATATGCATCAAGCCGGTTCCGGAGTTGGTGTGATTTATAAGGGTGCAGCACATCAACGTGGACACGGTATTGGAAGCTTCTTAGGTGGGCTATTCCGTTCAGTATTACCTTTATTGTCGAGTGGGGCTAAAGTTATCGGTAAAGAAGCATTAAATGCTGGTGTAGGACTTTTATCAGACATGGTACACACAAGACCGCTTAATGAATCCTTAAAAAATCGTGTTAAGGAAGCAACTTCAAATTTAAAAAGGAAATCCGATGAAAAAATAGATCAAGTCATGAGTGGTTCGGGATATAAAAGCAAAAGACAACAGTTACAAAGTATCAGTCAGTCGCAGCATTTAAAACGAAGAGCATTGAAAAAACGAAGAAGAATAATAATTTAAAAATTAACGACATATTTTCAGAGTGTTAAAAAATATATTTAAAATAATGTCTTTTTTGCATAATCATTCATGTGAATGTGTTAAGTCCGAGTTGGATTTATTTGCATTACCATCAACTCAAACTAGTATCGAAAGCGGTCAGTGGGTTCACTACAAACCAATTTCATCGCTCAGTGATGATGGACCAATCGAATTTCAGATTCCTGGAAGTGGTGATGACTACATAGATTTATCACACACTTTGAAGATTTAAGATATATAATAATTGGTTACACTCACTCTTTAGCCAGTTAGATGTTTATTTGAATCAAAAACTGATAACACCTCCGAATAATACTTATGGTTATCGAGCTTACATTGAAACACTACTAAATTATGCACCATCAGCAAAACAATCACACCTAACATGTGGACTCTGGTATGAAGACACAACAGGAAAAATGAATTCAACTGATGAGTCAAATAAAGGATTCACTATTAGACAAAAATTGGTAAAGGAGAGTAAGGAGGTCGAAATGATAGGACATTTACATGGAGACATATTCAACCAAGAAAAGTTTTTGATTAATGGTGTTGAAATGTGTGTAAAATTAGTACGTTCTCGAGATACATTTAATTTATTGTGTTCCTCAGATGATGTAAAATTAAAAGTTTCCATTATTGATGCTACACTTATGATTCGAAAAGCTCGTGTAAACCCTACTGTTTTGCTTGCCCATCAAAAGGTTTTATTATCAACCTCAGCTAAATATCCTATTACTAGGGCTGAAGTAAAAGTTCTAACCATTCCAGCAGGTATTCAGGGAAAAACTCTTGATAATATTTTCCTCGGTCAAGTACCAAAAAGATGTACAGTAGGATTTGTAGATAATACAGCGTTTAATGGGTGTCTTACAAAAAATCCTTTTGATTTCAATCATTATGGTATTAGTTCTTTTTGCTTATACATCGACGGAACACAGATTCCTTCCAAAGCTCTACAACCTGTTTTTAGCAACAACTTGTTTACATCAACTTATCATACTTTGTTCTCTGGAACAGGAATTCATTTCCTAAATGAGGGTAACGGTATTTCTAGAGCTGATTACGCTAATGGATACTGCCTGATGGCGTTTGACTTAACTCCAGATTTATCAGCCAATTCAACAGCTCATTAGAATCTTATCCGACATGGAAGTGTTCGGTTAGAAGTTAGATTTGAGGCAGCTCTAACACAAACTGTTAATTGTATTGTTTATGCCGAGTTTGATAACATTATAGAAATAGATAAAAATAGGAACATAAGTGTAGATTTAGTAGTTAAGTTTTAATTGTGTATGAAGACACATGTTTTATATTATTATGAATACCCTAGAAATAACAAAATGTTTGAAAAAAGTATGTCATTCACTGGAGTTCAATGTTTACGCAGCTAATCGCATTCCTATACATGTTACACCACCTTTCTACATGATTAGTAATCTTGATCCTGATACTAGACCTGGTTCACATTGGATAGCATTATGTATCAACAATAAAGGAGTTGGCGAATACTTTGATACTTTTGGTCGTAAACCTGAAAGTTATCATTTATCATTTTTAAGAAAAAATACCAATAGATGGATTTATAATCATAAAGTTATTCAAAGTGTATTTTCATCTGTTTGTGGTGAATATTGTTTACTTTATTTGTATTTCAAAGTTAGAGATATGAGTTTGACAGATTTTATTGATATGTTTACTGATGATACTATTTAAAATGATGTAATGCTAAAGCAAATGTTTAAGACTTTCATAACATAGGTAAGCTAAATTTGTAAGTAAAAAAAAATTGAAATAAAACTGTACAAAACAAAATGTTTTGCCTATTACTTGATTCCCCTACCTCAGAAAAACCTAGAGGAGTAATAAAGAAAAAAACCAAAGAAATATAATGTTGAATAAATTTATTCGTAATTAAGATATAACATCAAGAAAGAGCTTAGTTTATCCGTCGCCTTAGTAGTGAGGATTCCAGGTGAAGTTATGCCTTTGATCTTACTTTTCATCTCCTAACATCAGGTGAGATGAAGACAAAGCGCTTTCCTGAAGAATCAATAAAATACAATCGCATAGTTGTTAAGGTGATTAAGACCGAGGTGTCATTTATTAGTAAATCAACTGAACAAAAGTACAGTGGCATCGGTACGTCATTAAATAATGATGTGCATCGGGAATGGTGATTAAGACCGAGGAGTCATTAACGATTCATTAGTAAATGAACTGAGAGCTGCCGCTCGAAAATTGTATCTCGGAAACGGTTAAAGATATCGCTCTGGGACCCAGCGCCATCGATTCATATGGGGGGGTTTCCTTTTTTTTTTTTTTTTTAGTTTTGGAAACGACTTCAACTAGCCCAGCGGGGGGCCAGAACCAGACCAGTTTTGAGTGTGCCAGAACTCTCAAAACCCTACTACTGGCGACAGACTTAGATAAGATGGTGGTAGCTAGCCAGGCGGACTTAACAGCCCTACCACCAACCAAACCGAGCACACAAAGATGTACCCCCCGCTGGGAATCGAACCCGGGACCTCTGGGTCTGAAACCGGTAGCTTAGCCACTAGACCACAGAGGCGGTAAATTTGTCATATATTATAATTAGTGTCCGACCGAAGGTTCGGTTTCGGACAGTATCGGCCCAAAAATCATGTATCGGCCAGAGATTCGGTTTCGGCCAAAAAACTGCCGAACCTTTCAACATCGTACTCAAAATGTCCATAGCCAAAAAGAGAGTCTTCGGGATACACACGACCAGTCAAATATCGAGCAGATGCAGACAGATGAAAATATTGATCCAACAGCGACACTCAAACTAACCCTTCAATGTTACCTATCAGAGCCCTTATTAGCGTAATGCTGATATTTACTCCTATTGGAACTCCAGCCATGCTGTCCTAAAATACCTGTGCTCCACCGACAAGTATACTCTGTTGTTCAGCGCTGCTGGACAAATCTATGCTGATAGGCGAGGTAATCTGCTTAAAGAAAATGCGGAAAAACTTCTTTTCTTAGCATAATAATTTATTATAAGACTGTTCGATTACTAAGACTGTTAGTGTTAGTTAAGTAAAAGTAACTACATAATAGTTATTATTATATTATCTGTTGATTAATGCATAAAAATACAATAGACAAACTGAATACTCAAGTTTTAATGAGACAATTATTAATAAATCTATAAGTTGGTAATCCTAAAAAGGAAATTGTTAATCTGAACATAATACTAATTTTATTAAACTATAATAAAATTAGTATTATGGTCAGATTAACAATTTAATTAATCTTTTTGAAAAAGTACAAGTAACATTTAAAATGTTATATAGAACAAAAAGATTCGTATAGTAATAATAATAAGCTAAATAAGTATATTTGAATTAGCCTTTCGAGGTTAGCTGATTGTGATTATAAAAATTAAAAGTAAAACTGAAAGAAAATGTACTTACTTACATCATTATAAGATTATCATATTTTAATAATAAACTTGTTTTATTTTGTACCATTAACAATTAACAAGTCGCTGCCTCAGTATTACAGTTAATGTAACATTTTCAATTTTTCACTTTTTAGGGTAGTTAAATTAGAAAATAATTATTTACGGTTTCTTGGAGATGAGTTTTTTGACCAATTGTTCGTATACCTAGTGACATCCACCGGGACAAGTACGTGGGCCACATTAAAATAATGCACTAGTACTCTTGAAACATTCTATTACTTGGCGGAGGCATTCTCTACCAATCAAACATAGGGTGGTGAGATGACATGGTAAGTGCAATTATTGTATTGTAGCTCTGAACTAATGTAAGAAAACTGCAAATAGTGATTATTTAGTGTAAAATTACTGATTTGCTTCCATACAAATATCTACACTAAATGAATACTTTAGTTTCAAGACTAATTAATTGTTAAATTCACGATGAATTTTGTTAATATTAATGTTAATAGCATTTATTTGTGTATACATTGCATGCCTAATCATGGGCAAACTGTCGATACTATATATTTTTTTAAGAACTTGTTACAGAGTTTAAGCAATAAAGGAATTCTATTCTATTCTATTCTATGTTCTTTGCCAGTTGCGGTAGTATTATATCTATCCGTTACCAAACATACGTAAAGACAAGTACGGCCGTACACGCCGGCGCCGCTGACTGATGTCATGCAGTATTCCCGTGCATCGTCGGGCGTGACACCACTTAACTCATGAAGCACTCATTACCTTTTTGTAGACACACATTACGATTCGGCCAACTGACGGCCTCCGTAGTCGAGTGGTTAGCACGCCGGGTCTGGCGTCGCGCCAACTCAGAGGTCCCGGGTTCAATTCCCGGTCGCGAGAAAAACTGTTTTTTTAAATTGATTTCGGGTCTAAGTGTTTTTTTTCTATGTTTATGTATATTTTTCCGTTATCTTACCATATTAGCGAGTTTCAAAAGAATACTAATCTTGGTCTAGATTAATTGGTGTGAGCGTAAACAAATTGATTATTTTTATTTATTTTTAATAATAACTTGAGCCGGACTAATAAAGTCGCACATTTTTGTATCAGTTCGTAGTAACTTTATTAATTTGATCGCTTAAGAAACGAATTTTACCACCAGAGATGATCTGCCTTTTGCAGCTTAAGGTTAGAATTCGATTCTCAGTTAGAAGTACAAATTATAATACTTACTTACTGGTATTCGTTGGTAGTAAAATAAAAGATTATTATCAAGCTCCTATATACAAAGAGTAAAAGTTATTTTCTTCTGTTCTATTTCTAAGTGATATTGAAAGATATAAATAATAACACAGGTACACACTGGTGTAGTTATAACTTCCATTTACCTATTAAAGTTTAGACCGTTCGGCGTTCGGGGTACTCCGCGCAAAGTTTGTGTAGGTGATAGAGTTTTCTCGTGTCTGCACCTTGACGAGACGAATACAATGAAGCCCTAGCTAGATAAAGAAGATAATGCTTGGGATCTCTCATCACAGCTATGTTTGCAACAATTTCAGGTCACGATGGCTTCTGAAAAAGTTCAAACTTATTTCAGTAACAGTAACAACGCAACTAACTAATCAAAAAACTTCAGTCGTAAAATAAAACAAAGTGCTTTCATTTAGAAAGGTGACGACCCTACAAACAATGCACTAGAGCTCGGTAAGGTACGCCACTGAGGTCGCTACGCCATTCGCTCGCGCGTTTAATACAATCATGCGCTATGTTAAGACAAAGTGGTACAAATTAGTCTCACTCGCTGCTTCGCGCTCAAAATAGCGTTTCTATAATTATTTAGTGTTATTGTTGTGGGTTGCATGTGATGCCAGAAGCGACAACGGACAGGTGGGAGCGGGCAGCGGGCAGCGGCCGACCGCGATATGTAACGCGTGCCGGCGCTCGCAGCGGCGCGCGGCAGTGCCTCGCCGACCGCCGCCGCGCCGCCGCCGCCGCAGCATGGACGCCGGCCCGCCCGGCCCCGCGCCCCACCACTCCGGCTTCGGCGCCTTCTGCACCGCCATCTCCGACACGCTCACGGTACGTAGCACGCGCCCGCGCCCGCTCCCGCCGCCGCCCCCGCCTCCGCCCGCTCGCATTCCTCGCGCCGTCACCGCTTTTGGCGCCAACTCCTACAACCTCTCGATAAACTTCAACAATCAAGAAAATTCTAGTGTCACCAGGGCTATTTGCGTAAGCACGTGGCCTCCGAGGTCGCCCCACGAGGTCTCTCCAGGCCGTCGCGGTAGAATAGGAATAAAGTCGCGATGGGAATAAAAAATATAAACAAGTTTATTATTAGAGCGCTCGTTGAGGCCGGGTCGCACGGTCGCGATTTGTCCGATGGCTGTGATATACCGAAATATCCGCGCATCAAACGGCTCTCGGCGCGCGACGCGCGAAGGTAGTGCGACACTGCTGCTGGCCTAGCCCCTGCCCTCAGGCCGCCCGCCCTACACGCGCCGCCCTGCACGCGCCGCCCGCCTTGCACGCCCGCCCTGCACGCGCCGCCCTGGCGCCGCCGCTCACAGACACACAGGTAGATTATCCACCCTTCACAACCGCTACTGAAACAAATTACAATGACAACTTTTTTACAACTTTGCGTGAATCATCGAACCAACCAAATGTCTGTGAAACGTGACAGAAAACTTATCTATGGTGAATTGGTGGATATGTGATAGAGAATGTTTTTCATCCGACTCGAGGAATAACCACGTGTTCCCTTGTAGTAAACATTTTATCCGTTATCTATATAGCATTGTGAATGCAAAATTTCAATAATAAAGATATTCAATTGTCCAGCCTTAAAAAGAAGTGATAATGTTTTAAAACTTTTTTGAAGTTTAGCTCACCTGTGTTACTACCTATAGAACTTACACGAAAATAAGTAAAGTTTTAGTTTAACTAAGGTAGAAATTATAGTCTCAAGTTATTTCTTTCAAGTACGGACTGGAGTTATCGCTCATTAAAGTTTATGTTCCAACTGAAACATTTCGAAGTCACAATATGGTAGTTACGTACTTTTTAAAATATTTTATCGTGTCGGGTATGAAAATAAATAACTACTTTTTTACTTCCACATAAAAATGACCCGTTTTTATGTATGACTTTGTTATCATTTAAGTTAATCAAACTCAAACGATGGTTGGGGTTGTCAAGGGTGATTATATCTAAACAAAATCTGGACGGCACGGAATGCTAAGTCGAGCAAAAAACCAAAAAAAGGCACGGCCGACCATCCATTCCTTGAAGTCATTCGGGCAATTTTTGAACCCCTGCTACTTCGTTGTGGAAAAAAATAGAAGCATAAAATTTTACTATTTACGGCCACAGATCCGATATGGGCAGTCTGTAGGCATTCGGTGTGTGGTTGTGAGTTGATTTTTCTAAACCTGATCCGTGTCGCGTAGCGGTGAAAGATTTTAACCGCCTCTGTGGTCTAGTGGCTAAGCCACCGGTTTTAGACCCAAAAGTCCCGGGTTCGATTCCCAGCGGGGGCACATCTTTGTGTGCTGTATGTTGACAGTTTGAGATAAGATAGCCAGTTCCTCAGTGGTTGAGGATTCCGGGTGAAGCGCGCTTCCACCTTCGGCCTTATCGGTACTTACCATCAGGTGTGAAGAAGGCAAGCGCATACCCGTTATAAAAAAAAATACTACCACCCCATCTCCTCCCTTGGGTCTCGTAAAAAGCGACTAACGGACTAAAGACTGCGTATACATCCAACAGCATAGAGCGGCGATGGGCTCACCACCTGTCACGCTGAGCACATGTGCGTTGCTATTTGGTGAAAAGTGGACTATGGTAGAGAACTGCTTTAGCGGTTAGCCTCATTGCCTAGTCTCTGACTTAGGAAAGGGTTAGCCCTTTGGGGATAACAGTCGTGATTAGTCGTGTATGTATATATGTATGATTTTTCTATGTTGCGGTAGGTCAGGGTGTCGTGGCATCGCCATCAGCAAGGCTTGGCGAGCTAGGCGGGCTAGGCGGGCTAGGCTACTCTGTGCTCTATACTCTTCGATCACATAATATAAAAACTAGATGGTCTAGATGTACAATCAAGGCTGTCAAAGCTTACGCACAAAAAGAGTACTTACCTAAAGAGTTAAACATATCTCTCTCTCAGGTACGCATTTCGATGGTAGTGTGCGAGCCAAGTGGCAACATGACGATAATTGTTTTTTTCTACAACACATAATACATCAAATGTAGATAGATAGATAGATAAACACCTTATTGCACATACACAAGGAACAGTTACACATGACATAAACTTGAAACTAATACGTACAAAGGCGGTCTTATCGCTTAAAGCGATCTCTTCCAGACAACCTTTGGTTAGCATAACTTGTAAAAAAACGCTGCCTCTATTCCGCTACAATTCAGTATGGGACTGTGTGTCTAGTTTTTATGTGATACTAGCGGCCCGCCCGCGACTTCGTCCGCGGGGACACCCTGTATCCCGTGACAATTTTTTTTACAACAAAAAAGGAATTAGCCATATCGGTCGAGCCGTTCTGAAGTGATGCGCGTACAAACACTCGGCAATTGATTTTTATTAATATAGATAGATGATCAAAGGCTCTACTCGGTGAATCGAAGATGAACACAAACAGTTATGACGTTCAAATACGTTGTAAAAAGATCTTTTTATTTTGTACCTTTACAAAGGAATAAATAAGTCCTAGGGCTTTGTCTAGCTAGAAGGAGTGCTTCGCGGAGGACTCAGTATTTCTATTAATTAGACGTGCATTACATGGTATGGGCGAAACATTTCAAGTGCTCTTTAACGGATAGCAAATATTGTATTGTAGTTTCGGAAAATGACATAAACCATAGGTACTGCATCGTTCGCTTTATTGTCTCTTCGTTTAGAGTGTAACGTTATTGTTGTGATAATCATAACTAAGTAACATAAGAAATGTGAAAGTGAGTTTGTTTGTTTGTTTGATACGCTTTCACGCACCGCTAAGCCGATTTTGATGAATTTTGGAATAGAGATAGATGAGGCCCTGAAAACAGTTGTAGGCTTTTTTCTGCAAAAAATTAGCGCGATCGAAGCCGAGCAAAGTCGGGAAAAAGCTATTAGATCAAGGTAAAAAAGATACATTCATAAACACCAAGCTGTTTTTTTAAATAAATGTACCTAGTTAGCTTTTGTCGTGTAAGAGTTGTAGTATAACACAAAACTGGAGTAAGAATTGACCTAATCAGGTATCGATTTCAAATCGGTACTTAAACTTTCCGCCTATCTTAATTTTCACGTTCCAATAATGCTTTGGTTTTATCGTTACTTTAGAAGCGCTAACTATGTGTTAATCCAGATTATAAACTATCTGTATGCCGAATTTCATCCAAATCCATTCAGTAGTTTTTACGTAAAAGAGTAACAAACATCCATCCATACGTTCCCGTGGGAATATCGGGATAAAAAGTATCCTATGTGTTATTCCAGGTTATAAACTATCTGGATGCCAAATTTCATCCAAATTAATTCACTAGTTTTTACGTGAAAGAGTAACAAATATCCATACATACAAACTTTCGCGTTTATAATATTAGTAGGATTTGATAGCGTTCATAAGGACAACTTCTATGCATATTGCGTTATTGCGCTTATTCAAAGCCAATGTCCTTAAGAGGAAACATTACGTCGACGTTGCATGCAAAATTCTCATACAATACACAGAAAAACGACATTTCGTAGTCCCCTGTTTCCTTCTTCAGAACTAGACCAATTTTTATTACTTTTTCTGCATCGGTTAAAAAAAGAGATTTTCTATGTCTGTGTGTTTGATTTTTTTGCATTATGTCATTTATTTAATATCCTTCATTTATTTAATAAGCCTTCAAAATTTACCGAGATCACTCCGCTTTAAGGCGTCTTTAGAAAAATTAAGTAGCTGGTTTAAAAAAAAAATTCAAACATACAGACATAGAAAATCATCTTAAAACCATTCAAATTCCGCGTCTTTTGAGCTATCACGGGACTAAGGGCACCTCTACAGCCTCAACCGTCACTAATATCAAAAAAAGTGTAATAAGGTAAAATGTTCCTTAGTTCAATACCGAGGTGCTTTTTTTTAATAATTCGGCCCCGTTCTCGAGACATCGGGAATTTTCTGGGAAAACACACGATGTATCAGTCAAAAAAAGTTTTTCAATTTCTGCCAATAGTCAATAGTCAATAGTCAAAATATATTTATTCAATAAACTCAATTAATAAGTACTTTGAAACGTCCAAATATTTTTTAACCTACCACCCATTCAGGACATCATTTTTTAACTGTGGCAAAGAACGGGCGCAAGAAACCACAGCGCACAGAAGCAACGACATTTACAAAATATATATATATTATATGTCGTTACCAGATCACAAAATACAAAATATGAATTTGAATGTAAATAGTTTAATTAAATATGGTGCTCTATATAAATTAATTATAGGCAATTAGAAATAGCTGTTGGAGTAGGTACTTGGAGCATGTCAGACCCAAGCTGTTTTGTCTTCTGTATAATCCGACACTTTATAATAAGCTTTTTTATAAAGCTTTTCTTTGATTTTGATTTTAAATTTATCAAGATCTAAATTCTGAATATCATTTGGTACTTTGTTGTATAATCGTACACACAGACCCTTAAAATAATTATTTATTTTATGAAGCCTAGTATAAGGCACTGCTAATTTGTTCTTACTTCTAGTATTTAATTTGTGAATATCACTGTTTTTTGAAAACATTTCAATATTTTTATGAACATACACAAGATTTTCATAAATATATTGTGATGCAACTGTCATTATACTTATATCCTTAAATCTCTCTCTGAGAGAGTCACCAGCCTGTAGGTTATATATTGCTCGAATAGCCCTCTTCTGCAGCACAAAGATAGTTTGAATGTCGGCAGCATTTCCCCACAGTAAAATGGCGTACGACATTACACTATGAAAGTAACTTAAATAAACTAATCTCGCTGTATCAACGTCAGTTAACTGACGGATCTTCATTACTGCATAAGCCGCAGAGCTAAGTCTATTCGACAATTTAGCTATATGTGGGCCCCACTGAAGCTTGGCATCCAACGTGATGCCTAGAAACAAAGTGGTGTCCACAGGATTCACATTCTTATCTTTAATTTGTACACTAGTTATTACCTGCTTAACATTAGGCAATACAAATCTTACACATTTGGTTTTTTCCTCGTTTAATAGCAAGTTATTAACACTAAACCAGTGAACAATCTTTGAGACCGCATTATTCACATCGTCATAATTTGGGTGTCGTCGTTTCACTTTGAATAAAAGTGAAGTATCATCAGCAAACAATACTATCTCATGACTGTCTTTTACAAAATAAGGTAAGTCATTAATATAAACCAAAAACAAGAATGGACCAAGTATTGAACCCTGCGGAACTCCTATTGTAACCACTGATCCCGGAGATCTTTTACCGTTAATGTCGACCTTTTGAATCCTGTTACTCAAGTATGAGATTAGAAGGCTCAAAGAAGCATCCCTAATTCCATAGTGGTTAAGCTTCCTGACCAAAGTTTCATGTAAAACACAATCAAAAGCCTTGGATAAATCACAAAATACCCCTAGGGCATCCTGTGATTCCTCCCAGGTATCAAATATTTGGATTAAAAGCTCAACACCGGCGTCAGTTGTAGAGCGACCCCTAGTAAAACCATATTGTTTACAATGTAAAAGTTATTTTTATAAAAATGAATTTGCATTTGATCTAGTATTAACTTTTCAAAAATTTTACTAAATGTGGGTAGCACAGAAATAGGTCTAAAGTTAGAGGGGTCAGAAGTGCTACCCGATTTAAATAATGGAATTATTTTACTATATTTCATGCGGTCAGGAAAAACACCACAGTCAATGCATTCATTAAATATGCAAGCTAAAACTGGAGCTATTGTCATAATTACAGATTTAGCGACGTCCACGGAATTACCCCACAGATCAGCAGTTTTCTTTTTATTGAGAGTGTTAAATGTTTTTATTATATCTATAACACAAATTTTTTGAAAACTGAAATTATTTTCACAATCTTTAACATTCTCCTTCAAAACAGATGCAGCTACAGTGGGGGAGGAAATCAAGGCGTTTGTAGTTGAAACTGGAATGTCAGTAAAAAACCTCTCAAATGCTGCAGCAACATCAGCATCAGAAGTCAAGGTTTTATTATCACAATTTAAATTGTACTCATTATTACGACTTTTGACCTTTCCTGTTTCACTATTTATAATATTCCATGTCATTTTTATTTTGTCATTACTATTCTTAATCTTAGAACTCAGATAGTTTGCCTTGGCTAATCGACATACTCTTTTGAATAACTTTGAATAACTTTTAACATATAATTTGAAGTCATCGCTGGTGTTATAGTTGCGTTCACCATAAAGTTCATAAAGGCGTTTCCTACTTCTGTGAATACCAATTGTAGCCCATTCATTAAAAGTTACAGTACCACTAACTGAGATCTTTTTTGGAATAAAAGTTTTATTAAATTCTGAACAATAAATGTTAAAAAAATTATTATAAAAGACATTAGGGTTGTCATTGTATTCTAAATAATTTAATTTTGTATCTAGATTACTTTTAAAGCGTTCCAGCCGACCTGCAGTTTTTGGTACAACAGTGATATTCTTTTTCGTCACTTGTTTACGCTGGTGTGGAAAGCTGACCATTTGGCCACAATGATCAGAGTCCAGGTTATTAATAATTTGCTTAGCCAGTGGTTTTACATTTGTATATATGTTATCAATACAGGTGGCCGAAGTGGCAGTTATTCTTGACGGCTCCAAAAATAAATGATTCAAGTTGTATGATAGAAATAGGTTTTTAATTTTAGTTGACATCGTGGAATTTTCTAACAAATTAATATTAAAATCCCCGCAAACAATTATTGTTTTACCTACATTACGGACTTTATGTAATGCCTCATCCATAACTTTTTCGAAAAAATCATATGATGCTGAAGGAGGTCTGTACACACTTAATACAACAAACTGCTCCAACTCCACACAAGCTATTTCTATTGTTCGCTCAACCGAGAGGCTCACTATGTCTTTGCGTTCCTTTAATTTAAACTTTTTACTAACAATAATTAAGGAGCCACCATGTATTGCATTTCCTCGACTGAACGAACTTCCTACCAAATGATTCTTAAAATTGAACATGAACTGATGGTCTTTAAGCCAGTGTTCTGTTATGCAAAGAATATCAATTTTATTACAGTTCACGAACAATTCAATCTCCAAATCTTTGCCCATCATTCCTTGGATGTTCTGGTGGACAATGTTTAAAGATTGTACATTTTTTAAATTTAATGATTGACATGGGCTTTTGCTAAAGCTATTTTTACATTCATTTAATTTCATTTTATTAACAAACATTTCGCAAGAGTTTTCCTCTTTTGTCATATAATTTAATTTAAATAATTAATTGGAATGTCAGTAGAAACACTACTGACGTCTATGTCAAATATACATTGCTCAATAGAAGCAACTTGTTTAGCCAAGTTTTTGGCTGACGTTTGAATACAATAGGATAGCGATAAAGCTATTTGTCGCTTAAAATAATTTGGCAGATAATAACTATCTCTTGTCAAATAAAAATTACTAACATAATTGTTAGTGTCAATTAAATGCATTATGTCATTTTTGCAAAATAAATGTAATGTCAGGTTAAGCTTATGTCTAATAGAATTTTCCTCCTGTGGCAAACTACTACAATAAGGTAATGTAAACAATATAATTTTCTTTACAATTAACTTATTCAAACATTCTAAACATTTTAGAAGGCTTGTTTTGTTCAGATTACCTCTATTACCAACAAATAATAATAAGGTGCTATTGGGTTTATATTTATGTTCTACAGCTTTTTTCAAAATATGTTGATAAGAAGCACCCGGTATACAATAATTGATAACTGAATGTCCCAAGTCAGATAACAACCGACCCATGTTTTTACCAAATTCATCACTAAATATTACCAAGTCACTATTACAATCTGTCTTACATGGAATCTGGTTGGTTGGTATAAGTTGTGGTACATTTTTAATTGTGCACTGAGTAAGGGAACCTTTGGAAGAAACATCAATCAATTCGACAGAGGAAGAATCACATGGGATTGATGAACGGCTTGGTAACTGTTTACATTTACAATTACTTGTGAATGAATCAATCCCTTCATTGTTACCATTACACAGGACTACCAGTTCATCAATGGCCAACATGTGTTCTTTTATTTGACCTTGTGAAAGATCATATTGCTTAGTAATAGATATAAGCGAGTCCTCTAGGTGTGCAATTTTAGTTTGTAGAATTTGTGTATCATTTTTATATTTTAAATTTTTATTGTGTAGTTGTGACGAGTATATATCTAATTTGTCAATTAAGTACAATCTTTCTCTATTTAATTTTACATTTTTAATAAAAAAATTGTGCTTCTTAACTAATTTTTGCGTTTTCTTAATGTACTTATTTATCTTAATATATTTTTTTAGTTTATTTTTGCTACAGCCAACAATCTTCACTGAGTGGTTGCTATTTTTATTTTCTTCACATGTAAGATCTATAGTGACAGTGGGCTGACTGCTAGCTGTCGCAGAAACCATGGAGGGGGCACAGACTACCAACTCATCGAACAAGCTTTGATTTAATGAGGCAGTCATATTAAGTTTAGATGTTTCCAATAAAGTAATTTTGTTATTGGCCTCATGCAATTGTTGTTTCAACTCATCTATGCAGTTCAGAGCCTGGTCATACTCTGAACTACATTGGTCGAACCTGTCCACAATGTTTTGGAGCCTGTCGTGTCGTTTTTTTCAATTTCCAAAAAAGTCAAAAACTGGACTATTCCAAATTGTTTTTGCATAATTTTAAACCCGTTCTAATTCCGCGTCTTTTGAGCCCACATACGTCCTCGTGGCCTTAAACCTCAGTGTATCACGGGCGAGTCGCACTTTCAGCGAAAATGGGAAAAACATTTTTAATGTTAAAATTAAAAGTAGTAAAATAAAACGGTAGCTGCTCTGCTAGATGCAATTACTGAGTTTGCCGCCAGCACCAACAGTTGTGTACGTACTTTAATATAAAAAACGTAACGCAAATGAGAATAGTTCGATACTACACCGGTATTTCATAACAGCATTTTAACATTCAAAGACGATTTTTTTAAAGGTTTCACACAATTTTTAACTTGAATTGAATTTATTCATTCTGTGTAGGTATATTCTTCTTTCTTCTTATTCGCTATCAGATTCGGAATAGCTAGATTTTTATGGAACTAACTTTATGCAGGTACTAACAATTGCAGACGCGCTGTGTGACACTTCTTTGTAGTTATATATATCCCTAAGATTATTGTAATAACTTAAAATGAGTTTGAGCCAGCCATTGTGATTTGTTTATGTTGGTAGGCATTTATACGACAAAAATATAGATAAACAAACTTTATACTGTCTCTACAGTGTAGGAGCATATACACAAAAAGGGTATGATCCTGCCCTGCCCTGCATATACTGGCACCAAATTCAATAAAAAATGTTAAAACCAAATTATTCACACAATTCTTAGTGCACATCTAGGCACGCCGATTGTTACTGTCTCTTGAGAGATTAACGAAATAAATAACTAACAATTCATAAGACACAGGAAAACACAGTAAAATTGACCATAACACAATAGAATAGACAACACAAACAAACTTGTATTGAAACAGTTTACATTTTACAACACGAAACATAACAATAAGTCCGAACACTACACAGTTACAATTTGGCGGTCTTATCGCTATAAAGCGATTTCTTCCAAACAACCAGTAGACTTATACACGCTAAATTAATGTGTAAGACAAAATAATAACATAGAGTTTTTTAACATTTTTCATCGAGTTTGGCTTTAGTATACAGGCACAGGAGAGGCAGTGCGGGTGCAGGCCAGGAACAGTCGTAAGGTTCGACCGATCGATCGCGGACACGCGACGACGCTGCCGATGCCTTCCTTCGAATCCAAACAACACTAACCGCCAGAAAAACACCGAACTGTATCAAATGCCAGAAACACCGAACTGTATCAAATGCCAGAAACACCGAACTGTATCAAATGCCAGTGTCTCAATTCCCAAAATATCGAATGTACAAGGGTCGATTGATATGCATACATTATACTATTTCATCTTTTCTAGGGACGCGTAGAAAATATTTTTTTAACAATTATGTAGAGAGGATGGATGTCGAAATGATAAACGAATCTACACGCATTTTGGTGTGTGTAACTGTGTAAACAAGATAGAAAAAGATATTATTATTATTATCTTCTTTATTATTATAATATACAATATTACAATTGTGCTTTCTATTTACGTAAGTTTAGTTATTGTGTAAATGTTTTATTGTCGAATAAGCGCTTACCTACTGTTATGCATAGATACCTAATACACAGGCAATATTGTTTGCTTAGCTTAGGTATTACGTATTATTATAATCTACACTAACTCTAATTTCTTAACATAAATATTTTGTATCAAGGCTAAGATTTTATACAGCAATAAATTATCTTATCTTATAATTTATTTACATTCAGGGAGACTTCTCCTGTAACTGTAAAAGCTTCGAAACATTAGGATTTAATAATATTTAAAATAAATGCTGGTACATTTGTACATTCGGTTTCATTTCATCGTATAGTGTTAAAGCTTAAAACTTTAGGAAATAATATAACAACAGCTTTACAGTAGCAATAAGTATCGCGTAGCTGTGGCATATTCGATTAGGAAAGTGGATACCCACTTCAATTTAGGCCTCTAGTTTATGATCGAGGCTTTGCGTTATTCTTCTTATCGTGAGCGGTCTAATTTAGGAATATCACTGCTGCTGTTGTGTTGCATTGATAAAGCTACATTTTTAAAGAAAACGAAATAAATCTTGAAAAAAATTACTGCCTGCGCTGCGGACGGACTTTTGTAATTAGGTACTTAGCATATGAATTCTACAAATTACTGAATTTTTTAAAATACCTAGTAAAATTACGGTAAAGTAATTAAAATTATATAATGAAGCTTTTCTGTGGGAATGACAACCTACGAACTAACATTTTGATAGAGATCAACCTCATTATTTTGGCACATGGTAAAGTGTGTGCGTAATAATATTTACAAAGCATCCATCGGTGTTCTAGTGCAGATGTGTGAAACCTGCAACTATGGCAACTGTAGACCGAACCTAAACAAAAACATAGATCTGTCGCTCGATAGATCAAGTCAACTTACGTCACTAATTTATCAGTATGGGGGGGGGGGGGGGGGGGCTCTTGACATTTTTGTATGACTGACACACGTACGCCTCATCGAGCGGCGATTTAATTATGACTGGTCGAGCTTTGAGTCGAGCAATAAATCGACAAGAATTTGAATTTTTTTAGGTACTGTCAGCCAGTGAGCTGTCACAAACAAATCAAAATGAATTAGAAATTATTTTGATAGATAAGTAATTATCATTCACTTACGGCACGGTTGCCTAATTATATTTCCTCTTTGTAGTATTGTTGTTATTTAAAATAAAGTTAAATAATTAGGCGGTTTTATTTTTATGAGTAAAAATATGTAAATTAAGCACTCGTCGTACCTACTGTTTTGCAATAGAATCAATAGCAAACGCCCTTTTGTCCTATTTGTTCCTTATAATGATATCGTAAGAATCGATCGTTTTCATGGATTCGTCATCAGGTATGTTTTTATTTTTAGCCATTTATGAGTTTCAGGTTTCTTGCTATTTGAAGTACTTAGGTATTTTCTTTGCTAAAGTATTGTGATAAGATGCGCTATCCATAACAAAAACCGTCTTTTTGAACATCTTTTCAGCGGTTAGTAGGTACTTTACTGTTTACTTAGCTTTACTGTACAATTTGAATGTGCACACACATTCAAAACAAATTGTGGAAGGGCGTGCCAATTTTTCGTGGTTTATCTTTTTTTTCTATTGCTTGCTCAACTTTTCTTTTTTTTTTCAACGACAATTCTAAAGAGCATAAGTAAATCATGAACTCATACGTTTATCAACAATCACCGCGTATTCCGTAACGATCGGGTGTCCGCACAGACATATTATATGTCTGTGGGTGTCCGACACTGCGAAAACAATTTAGCCAATGAATTATGAAGCCGTTGACAATATTATATGCTTCGACGAGTGAAAGACTCAAAACATTCGTATCGATCATAACTCTGTTTCGCGAAGTGATCTCGTTGAAGTGCGCGTAGGTTTAACCGTGTTGAATGCGATCCAAAAGTATTTGCCGCGCACAATGAATTTTGCTAATGTTAAACGTAATATGAGTAATTTTGTTGAAGTGTCACACGAGTACGGACATTGTTTGATAAATTGGGAGTGTGTAAGAGTACGTGCAGTGTTTAGGAGTGTGCAATAATTCGAAGGTCTCGTCTTCAGAGACCAAAAATCGTGTTTTATTCACCATTTGATTCGATCACGTTAATTGAAACGAGAATTTGGCATTTGTTACATCCACTTCGCAGTTATTTTTTGTGGAGCAATGTTTCCAAGAGTTGAGAGTGGGCAAAATTAGTTAAAAAACGTTATCTAATGTTTTCATGTTTGCGTTGAAACGTTGCTCTACGAGAAGCAAATGCGGTAGATACACCAATAGAAGCAGCATTGCATTCTCTAAAGCTTGATCGTACACTCGCCTCTCGTTTTGACACTCACGTTCCTTTCGATTCCGATCGAGAGTGACCTTTGTGATGTTTGGGTAGAGTCGAGTTTAGAGTTTATTTTTGTGCGGATTTGATAACTTACTGTGGATTTAGGATCGACTTTTGGATCGAACCTTTGTAGAATCGCGCTGATGCTGGTGACAAACGAGGCGAGTTACGATTTTACCGTAAAAATTCTCGTTCAAGTTAACTGCCGGTGATTAAATCTCGCATCCAGCTCTCAGACCATGTCGCAATATGAATAGATGATAGGGGCACATCGTGCAATTCCCGAAACTCCCGCTATTTCTAATTGGAACTTGTCCTGGATCAAGAACACGGTCATTCCGCTAGTCGGCGCGATGAACTCGCGATACCTCTGGTACCGAGTCATGACAGCTCTACACACTTTACTGCGCACCAAGCAGTATGTAAGTGCGATTCTAACAATACAATTTTGTAGGTTGGAAACTGCACGTCCGTCGCCCGTAAAGAAATAATCACCGCATAGCATGAATATTAGACATTTGCAAATTAACCGATTTACCGTTTCTTAAGATTTATTTGCGGCATAATGACTTTGTTTAACATCAGACTGCTGATAAAGATTATGTAGAGCATTTAAAACGTTTTCTTTTCACTTTGTATTGGAGAAGTGCCAATCCTCAAAAACTAGAATATAGAAAATGCGGCTTCTCCAATGCTTAGCAATTCCACACCGCGTTGTATAAAGTTTCCTTTGCCATTTGATTAGTCACGCAAACGAAAAGTTTAACGAAATTTTCGTATTTCTGTATTTGTCATTGCATTGACATAGGTACCACCAAGGTACCAGCGTTCTATTTTTGTTCAATCTTAATAAACTTTGTGCTAGTTCATTTGAAGCTTTTAGTACTTTGGTGTTGAATAATTTTCATCCTAAGTACCTACCTAAACAAGCAGTAGTAAAAGATTACCAGCCTTGATCCAGAACACGTAAATTGTGGATTGGATCAGGGCAAGCATAGAAGAAAAACTGTGTATACATCTACCCCTTTCCAGCTAAAAAGGATTAACTCGAATCAGGCATTACCGTCTGGCATTGTTAGATAACGGCGCAAATTTCCAAAATTGTAAGCGTATAAAGATTGTACTTACGTTTATTTAAAAATACAACAGCATAGTTGCCAAAGAAAAGATAAAACATACTAATAATCCGTTTAATTATGATGCTAATGTAAGTGACCATGATAATTTAAGAAGTGCTTTGCTGCGTTAACAATAGGTAAGTACCTATCTACTAGGTATGTTTTAATCTGCGTTTCTTTTTTTCAGGGAATGGCGACTACCTCGAGAAGTAGAAGAAAGGTAAGTCCGTATTTAATTCAAAATTTGCAATGTTGTTTTTATGCAGTTTGAAATGTATTTATCTACTCGTTAGAGGTGATTATTACACTTTTAAACATAGAAATAATTTTATTTTAGCTTCACGGTTAGAAAACTTTGGTAGTTGTATATTTCGTAATAGGCAAAGAGCCTATTATAAGCCTAGGCTTTTCAATGTAAATTCGTAAAAGAATTTTCTTAGGGTTTTCTTCTTTGATTCAAAGCATTTTTCGAATAAAACTAACAGTTGCCGTGCTTCGGAAGTTCGAATAACGCAAATTCACCTACACATTTGCACTACAAACAGGAAATTCTTTTTAGAAAGTCAATGACATTTTTCATGATAATTCTAATTGAGTTATTATTTTTTCCCTTGAATTGTATCCCTGGCGATGTCAAAAAGACCTTGAAAATTAACTGTAATTTGGTTCTATTTGAATATTTCTATGAAAATATATTTGTCGTTGATGGTCAATCTACTGGACCAAAAAACCATGTCAAAACAAAATTGGGTAAACTTCCTGCGAATTAAAAATGTCACGACACGTGTATGTACGCATACTAATGATATTACTATTGCCAGCGAAATATAGCTAAATCGATTCATGGTACGCAATGCTTATCCTCAGACCGAATAATAGATCTATCTGTGAACGTAACGTCAACTTCGGCAGACGGAGTATTAATTGTGCGACTGAAGGTAGTTCTGAAAAGTGAAACTCTCACTGTTAAGTCGGCAGCACGTGTCTCGTTCCAGTCAAAGTTAGGTGAAAATGCCTGGAATCCTTCAAAGGCCGTTTGTCCCGTTTGATGCTGCTGCTCCAAACATTTTGTATATGTTTGGGAACATTTACAAGTATGCCATTTGAAACATTCCTCGCTGCCTTCAGATTTCGCGGTATAGCTAGTTTTAGGGCAGGATAATATTTTATTGCATGTAAACTGTTCTCCTAAAGATCTGGGTACGAATGCATATATCCGAACGAAAGTAATGAGAATACGATGTATGCTTATCGATAGGGCGTGCGGAACAGGCTTCTTTTCGTCATTATGTAAAAACTAGACAGGAAGTATAAAGATACTTATGTCATATTATTCACATGCGATGTTAAGTATCTCTATATAATACGTAGTCAGTCGTAAATTATAAAAGACAAAGTTCGAGTTCGAAAAGCTGCTTGCCAGAGTGGTACCTCATCAAACTAGTTACTGAACTTAAAAGTATAAAACTTCACTTTGTAACTTTATGGCATCAACCGATGCAAACGCAGATCGCAAAAAATATATGAATTTGAAAGGTAGTTCCTTACATCATATATTTTTTAAATTCTTTTTTCGTCTTTGTTTTTTAAAACAACAGGTAACTGAAATAAATCTATACGTTTGGACCTAAAGGTAAAAGAAGCTGAACAACAAAACGGTCGTCGTTCCACGTCTGTCCAGTTTTTATTAGTACTCTTTTAGAACTTGTTTGTGCTTTGTTTGCGCGATGGAAGTATGGAAGTGTTTGTGTTTGCTTTACAATTAAGCCGCTTGATTTAGGTGCGTCTTTGAAGATGGCCTGCGAACACGGCAGCCGGGCGTTTACGGCCGCGATCTATCATGGCGCGGTTTATTTACCCGCTGCGGTGCGGCATGTCATAATTTTTTCTCACAAAGCTGCGCGGGAGCTTGATGCGGTGCCAAACGCGACACATGCTATTTCTACGCGTACTCCGCGTACCGTCGCATTGCTGCTCCGTCGTGCTATGAACTTATGGATGTGATGCCTCATTTCCGACGGTCTAATGGTCGGCGATAAATTAACGGATCTACAAAGCAGTTAGCGCGTTATTATTGTGCGTAAAAATGAAGTGTGTAGTCATTTTGTTCTCGGTATATACTGTTGGTTTAAAACCAACATTCTTCGATCACGTATATAAAAATCGAAACGAACATTGTAGTATTTGGAGAGCGCATCTTTCACTTTTTTATTTTTTATTTGTATTGTAACATTTTACATTTCCGCATATTATTTCCGCGTACAACTCGTGTAACATCCGTAATATCGGGCTATTACTTCAGGAAGGAATTCCCTGTTAGAAATGTTGATTTTCTATGATCCAGATTAGTAATCTAATTTCTGAATGTATAGTTTAATAAACGTACGTCCACAGTTTCCTAGTTCTACTGCTATATTCGGGAGTGCTCTGCCTTGCCTGCCTTGTCGAGACTACGGCATAAATGAGCAGTTTTAGAAAGACGTGTACGCGCCCTACTTTTGGACTGTTCCCTATGTTTGGAGTCTAATAAATGCCACAGACGAGGGGATAACACGTAAAATTTACGTCTGGCTAAATATTTTAATGGTTGAAAAGCAAAGTATGTAAACTACAAAATTTAAACAATTTTGTTACTAATTTAGTGAGTAATATTTAAAAAACGACCAATTTCTAAATCAGTCGGGCAGTTTTTGCCATGTCCATCACTCGAGTTCTTGATTATATTAATATTCTAACTAAAATAATCACTTTGCTGATTAAAGTACATATTTATTGTTATATCGTATAGGTAACAGTTAATTTAGCACAAGCTGTGACAAAACCGAATTTATAATTGGCATAATTAATATTTTACCGAATAACTGACTACATTGTCCTCTGTTACGAATAAGGTTTATGATAATAATCGAAATACATGAAAAAAAATGGCTTTTTCTTTCTTATTAGTAAATAATTTAGCTTTTAAAATATAATAAATCTGCGGGGAATTAATTATAATTTCAAATACTATAATGTATCATAATAATATATAAATTAAAAGATCATAAAAAATAAGGTAAATAAAATATAACCGCAAAAATAGACAAGGTTACACTTCTTTCTGAAACTGCCCAAATATTGGAATTTCGGACCGAATTTCACGATATTATGGTTCCGAAATTGATCAGTCTAATATCGTAATTTCGATACAACATAAAAAACTGAAAAGGACTTTGAAACAAAGTTATTTTGTAGTTGTAGCGTAATATAGGTATTATAGATGGAGAGTCGCCATGGCAAACATACCCCACACAGCGCCAGTCAGTCCCGTACTTATTCGAGACAGTGTTTGTGTTGCGTGTAGAACATGCAACGAATATTCGAAATTGTTCGAATACATGTTGAGGAAATATTCTAATAACAAATCAGTGATATTCTAATAATTTTATCTCAGTAACTTTCCTTGTTTTCCGATACGACGATACTAAAATAACAAACAGACATAGGAGGTAACATTGCTACCAAAATATATTAAAATAAATAAAATATATTAGAAATAATTTTTGGTGCTCAATGAAAGATGACTCCATAGACTCCCTCAGTTTCATAAGACCTTACTTTCAAATGAAAAACATACCGTGATCGGTTAAAACTAACACAACTTCTAGAGCAACATAACTGGGCCCAAAGTTCTGCAAGTGGTTCGCTGGTTTCCTTCTTGCATGAGCGTAAAATCCGTGTTTTCTCAGATACTCGTAGAAAGGCTTCGCGGTTCATGTTAGAAAATGCTGGTGTCCCTTAAGGTTCTGTGCTTGGATTTCTTACTAAAATTAATATTAAACTGATTAGGAAAACTGAAATTGTGATCTCCATTAGTATAAATCTGTACTAACAAAGTATAGACATGATCGATTTTAAAACTAAACTTTCCTACACTCACACCAATTATTTAGCCCTTCTAGCCAAGAGAAGCTTCGAAGAAACTCGTTATATGGTTACTAGACAACGGATAAAAATAATTAAAATACTTAAATACACACTTATTACACATAGAAAACACCCAGATCCGAGAAAATTTAGAAAAACAATAATTTCTAAATTGACCCGACCGGGGATCGAACCCGGGACCTCAGAGATGGCGACACCATGAAAACCGGTGTACAAACCACTCGACCAAGGAGGTCGTCAATCAAGATTATTATTAATTATTCTTGTGAAACATGTTATTTTACTGTTATTGATTGTGTCATTCAAGAGTTCTATACTATGGTTAAAGAACATTGTTGAAGTTAGCCTAAGAACCAACACAAACATGACATACATGATAATTCTTAGCTTATTTTTTACGACAGATAACAGTATTTAGATTTTGGCGGACACTTTTAGAGAAGTAACCAATAACAAAAAGAACGATTTGGACATTAATATTGAGTATCATTTTTTTATTATGGGTTGGGTATTGAGAGTTCAGTGCATTCAGCCGAAATATTTATAATATGTACAAACAAACTTAATAATATTATGTATGCATGGCAGACTTGATATACTTAGTGCCAAATCCTCCAAGCAATTAGAATACGATACATCGCTTTTTATTCCAAACTAAAAACGTTAGTTTGCTTTTCCAATGAGGAGAATTTTAATAATCTGCGGTGCTGTGTTACTCGCTGACTGACGTTACTGTAGTCTGCTGTACACAGTGTTGCCATTACGGATTTGTCCGTAAATAATGTCAATGTTCAAATCGGACAATTAATGCATACGGATTTTTATACGGAATTTTCAGGCAAATGCTTTTAATGATTAATAACTTTTAATAAGTAGTACCTACTAATAGCTTTTATTATTTTCTAAGAAATATGTTACATTTTATTTGATTCTGCGTAAACTAGCGAGTCTTTTTTAATTTTCATAGATTTTTACAGAACTGAACCAGCAAATGCATAGTAAAAACTATGGCTTTGAGGATTCCCATATTTTCTTGGTCGGCTAATATGAGAATGAGAGCCAGTGACAGTTAATGGTGTTATGTGTTATTTAGTGTTAGTGCAAGCAAGACGTAAAACACTTTGCCAAGAATGAATAATTATTGTGTGTCTGACATCCATATTGTTTTAGTGTATTTTTGCCGTAATTAATTATCTTATTACTTTCATTGATATAGTTATATATAGTTGTAAGTAAGTATATACATACCTTAGAGTTTCAACCTTCAAGGTCTAACCCTAAGATAAAATATTTTTTGTTAGTATTTTACATGTCTATAACCTGTTTTGTGCATTCAAAATAAAATAAAACTTCCCATACGGATTACATACGGAATTTGGCAGTTATTACGGAACACTGGCTCTAAGATCTGGCAACACTGGTTGTGCAGTTGACGTTCTTTGGCAAATATAACAAAACAGTGCAACATCACTTTTCAAATTCTCTCAAGAAGTCCGTGCGAGATGTCAGTAAAGTCTCTCATCTTTACTGGAACTCAAGTGGTTTGGGGGGAATATCATTTTGCATAAAACCCGAACGTTCATATTATCATCACTCATCATTATCATCAGTTTAAGCATAAACAATGAACTCTAATAATACGACTGAATGCCTAGTACCTATCCTTGGTCAAGAAAAAAAAAGATGTCGTTCTGCACTTCTTGGCGGGAAAGTGAAGCGTCATTTCTGCAGTTTTGTTTTATTTTCTATAATTTATGTTTTGTCGAATATTAATGTGAAATAATGATGGATTATTTAAGTGTTAGTGAACGTGCACGAGTGTTGGCAAATAAAACAAAACAGTACAACATCACTTCTCAAATTCTTTAATTAAACATAACATAAATATTTTAAAATCTAGCTTAAATTAATGTGTAAGATAACTTTGAAGGATTATTGTAACATAACCTCAAAATAATTATAAACTTTGCCTGATATTTAGGTTCTCAGGAGTGTCTGTCAAAAATCTTTGTTTTACAGTCATTTACTTGCAATTTCGAACCTAGAAAAGAATATTTCATAATTGTTGGTTCTTAGGCTAACAATGTATGGGCGCAGAACATTGTCCTTTGTTTTTGTTTTACGTCGCATCTCCTAATTTTACAAAAAAATATCAATTCCGAAACTAATACCAGAATTCCGGAATCAATGATAAATATTGAAATTCAGCTCTTTTGGTGTATTATAAATTGTCTACAGGTTATTTTTATTGGCGGTAGCGACACCGCAATAACAGTAACGTTGTTTTTTTTTAAAGGTGTGCCGATGCCCGTTAGTAACAGCGCAGGCAGAGTCGAGAACTAAGCGTCACTTTTGACTCGCAACTTTCTTTGAAGAAGTCATGAAAATTATCTGAGCCTAAAAAAAGCAGATGTTTATCTCCTTATAAAAACTGAAATGACTCTTCGTCCCTTAGCTTACAAGACCTATTTTGGAGAATGCTGATCTCTACTACGTGGCCTACAAAATCATAAAAGCGTAAGGGAACAACACTGGGTTCAATAAGTCCTGAGACTAAATACTAAAACAAAGAGTTTTTGATAAAATCATTTTTTATTTATCAATATAGTCTCCTTCAACTGTAATACAGTCTCTCCAACGCTTTTCTAACTTTTCTATTCCATGAGTGTAGAAAGATTTATTTTTGGCTTTGAAATAAGCCTCCGTTGCTGCGATTACTTCACCATTTGAGTCAAAGTTCTAGCCCTGGAGCATTTTTTTAAGTCTGCAAACAGCCAGTAATCACTGGGGGCCAGATCTGAGAATACGATGGAAGAGGAAGTAATTCAAAGCCCAATTCGGAGTTTTTCTGGAGGATTCCGGAGTGAAATGGTGAATCCATGTTTTATCCATTGTCACGTAGCGACGTAAAAAATCCTTTATATTTCTTGAAATGAAAAACTTTTTTACGGATTAACTCGCGTTTAATTTACTATTTACATAGTTTTTATATTATCCTGACGTTTCGAACCCTTTACAGGGTCCGTGGTCACAGGGAGACTGAGGTGTTGGTCGTCTCATAGTTAGAAGTTATTTGCCTACCGTCAATAATTTTTATATTTAACCGGGTGCGTTCAAGTTTACACAATACGAGCTAACAATATTTTTAGGTCTGGCAATGTGTTGCTGTTGGGGCTGGGATTTGATGACCTGTATGATGGGGTCCCAGGCAGGTGGTAAATTCCAACCATCCTCTCTATTGAAATTACGATGTTTTTTAATTTCAATAGCCTCGCGTATCATCCTAGGGATGAATCGTTGTTCCTTGGCGAGTATTTGAGGTTTGTCAAATCTGATGTAATGGTTGGGTCCCTCGAGAGCATGTTCACATACTGCAGACTTATTTTCGCGCCTATGCTTGACGTCTGCTATATGTTCTTTTACGCGGGTTCCTACTTCCTACACTTCTCTTTGTTTGCCCGATGTACGAGAGCCCACAGTCGCAGTCCAGTTTGTACACGCCTGCATCTTGAAGGGGTATATTGCACTTGACAGGTCGTAAGAACTGGTTGATCTTCTTTGGCGGCTCAACCAGTTCTTACGACCTGTCAAGTGCAATATACCCCTTCAAGATGCAGGCGTGTACAAACTGGACTGCGACCCAGCCCCAACAGCAACACATTGCCAGACCTAAAAATATTGTTAGCTCGTATTGTGTAAAGTTGAACGCACCCGGTTAAATATAAAAATTATTGACGGTAGGCAAATAACTTCTAACAATGAGACGACCAACACCTCAGTCTCCCTGCGACCACGGACCCTGTAAAGGGTTCGAAACGTCAGGATAATATAAAAACTATGTAAATAGTAAATTAAACGAGAGTTAATCCGTAAAAAAGTGTTTCATTTCAATGTGTAGTGCTTCAGAGGTTAAACCTCAGAAAACTTTATATTTCTATTAAACAGTGCCAAACAGCGCACGGAATAATTAATACGTTGTCGCTTTTGATCAAAGTTAGCAGACGCGGCACCCATTTGGAAAAAAGCTTTTTCATGGCCAAATTTTGATGTAAAATAGTGAGACCACTACCAGTTGAAATCTCCACTATCTCAGCTATCTCGCGCACTTTTACTTTTCAATTTTCCTTCACGTTTTTGGACTTAGTTGATGTTTTGTTGAGTCACTGCTTCATTTGGACTATCAGAGCGTTCAGCGTCTTTTGTGTCCATACGTCCGCGTTTGAAATCTGCATACCACCGACAAATGGTTGGTTTAGATGTAGCAGATTCCGGATAATACTTTATAAGCCATTGCTGTGCTTGAACGGTGTTTTTTCCCATTAAAAAACAATGTGTTACACAACATACGAAATTAGTTTTTTTCCTTTGTTATCGGAATTAAAAAAGTAGCGTCACTTAAATCTGTAAATCAATATTTAAATTGTCACATTTTCAAATAAATATATATAACATATCATTTGACGGCCAGTACTTTCAAAAAATTTATCATCATCAGCCTATAAACGTCCCACTGCTGGGCACAGGCCTCCCACGTGGACAATAGCACGTGGGGATATTGGGCGATAACCCACCACGCTGGCCCAATGCTGGTTGGTAGGGTTTTAACGACTGCCATATTACGACAACAACCGGTACCAACGGCTTAACGTGCCTTCCAAAGCACGGAGGAGCTCGAGATGCTTTTTAAATTTGGTCACCCATCCATCTCAACTCAACTCAAAAGAGTTTTAAATATATGCGCCATCTCAAGTAAGTATCGGAACTTATTGAACGATCTAGTATTTATCTATGATTTATCCTGTAGTTTTTCATCATCCTACCAAATTGTATAAAGCATTGTTTTGTGTTTGTATGACTTTTTTTTTAATTCCTGGACGTACACGACGATTATACCTTTAATATTGCGAAATTGCAGAAAAACATTTCACACTGACACCATCATCCTAAACACCCCCTGTACTTTGATGACATTTTTCTATTTATTTTAAAGTGTATTTATGTCTACATAAAGTTTAAATATAATGTAAACGTGAGGAAACGTTATTTATTAAGACTTAAGATTTATTTTTACTATTATAAAGCTGTTAGTATGTCTGATTTATTAATTTAGGTCATTATGAAATCACCCATAATTTGGCATGGTTGGTCAACCAATATACTTATGGAATTTGGCATCGCTCCGCTCCGTATGACTTTAACACAACAAACATAAGTTTTTGAGATGACACATTCTGTAAAAATAGATACACAGTAGTCGTATTAACTACTTCTGCCATTATAATATTAAAGTGACAATGTTTTATTTAATACCCACCTAACACTAAAATTTAACGAAGGCGTAGGAAAAACAGACTTCTATTTCTAATTTATTTAGGGCCAAGTATATAAAACTAAAAAGGAATAAAAGTATCATGAAAGTAACAAAATCAAGATAGGATAAGATAGCAAATCAATCAGCAAACGAACGACACGACCAGAAAAAGAAAAAGCAATGGAGCGTTGATAGATCGCAGCAAAATATTAATGTATAAAATATGAAAAAAACTGTAACCGTGCCTTTTGCTTTCGAAACAGAAAGAAAAAGAAACAGAACAACCTTGACTTAAATAAAATGACTAACTTACAAATGAAGATGAAGCTATAATAAAATGTTCACCAACTGTGGGCACGTGGGTGCGTTCCCAAGAATGCTGACAGGATATTATAAAAAAAATGAAATGATACATAGGTCACACTAAAAGTTTCCGGAACTGGCCACTTACATAAACAATATTTAAAAGTAATTACAACATTTGAAAATGGAACTATTTGGCTGTAGAATGCAGTTTGTTTCATCTGACTGTCAATTGCTTTTACACTGTGGCGCCATTTTAAAAATTGCGTGTCTACATTCACATGGATTTAACTCTCTGTAGTATGATTTTCTACGATTTTGAGTGTAATTTGAAAGCTCAACAGAGCATCGCTCGACTTCAATCAGCTTTTGGCGATGAAGCACCATGCAAAACGACTATTTATAGCTGGTTTGAAGAATTCAAGCGCGGTTGTGTCAATCTCAGTGACGAATCTCGCGATGGTCGCCCGTCCCCTGCTGTGAACAACAAAAACATCGATGCTGTGCGCCGTATGATTGAAACAGACAGGCATGTAACCTACCATGAGATTCGCGCATCCTTAGACATAGGCATGTATCAAATACAATCAATCCTACACAAACATTTGGGTGTGAGAATGCTGTGCTCGCGGCGGATCCCACACAATTTGACCGAGGCTCAAAAAACGAATCGCGTCACTTGGTGCAGTGCCATGTTTACCAGATTCAACGAAGGTGCGTCAAATTAGGCGTGGGACATAGTGACAGATGACGAAACATGGATTTATTGCTATGATCCCAAAACAAAGCAGCAATCGAGCGTATGGGTCTTTCAAGTTGAGCCGAAACCAACTAAAGCGGCGCGCGTGGAAAGTGCATCTAAGCGGATGATTGCTTCTTTTTTAAATAAAACTGGACACGTGGCTACTGTTGCTTTAGAGAATAGTTGTACCGTGAATAGTGACTGGTACACGACCATTTGTTTGCCGGAAATTATTGACGAACTCCGTAAAAATAACCGTAAACGCCATGTCATCTTGCACCACGACAATGCTAGTTCCCACACGGCCAGACAGACAAACGAATTTTAGAAGGTGAAAAACGTAGAACTTATGAGCCATCCTGCATACAGTCCCGACCTGGCACCTTGTGACTTTTTTCTGTTCCCCCAAAAATTAAGAACCAATTACGCGGTTAACGATTTTCATCACCAGATGGGGCTGTCGAAGAGTATGAAAAACACGTTTCCGAGTTCATCACGGAGGAGTGGCACAAAAGTTTTCAAAATTGGTTTAATCGAATGAAAAAGTGCATTTACGCAAAGGGAGATTATTTTGAGAAATAATAAATTCATCAATACATTCCGGAAACTTTTAGTGCGCCCCACGTATTATAATGTCGTAACTCTTACATGTTATATACAGACAAACGGTCGGCGACGGCGGCGGCGCAAAAACAATAACAAAACACAAAACCACATAAAAACACTTTCGCTTTTCTCATGTTAGGCTTATCGCGTCTCCGGAGAAGTGGAAGAGCTCGGGATTTTCTTTTAGGTAAACTTGGGGAGTTCTGGAGTTGGAAAGGAATAATAGAAAAATTCTAAAATCTGAACGAAAGTTTCGTTTCTGTAGTAGGTATTACAGAAAGTATGTTATTTGTACATACATAATACATACATTGATACATAGATACATTTAATCACAACTATTATCCCCGAAGGGTTAGTCAGAGACTAGGCATTGAGGACAGCAAAAGCATTCCTCTACCATAGTCCACTTTTCACTAAATAGCGACTGCACATGTCCTCAGCGTGACAGGTAGGTGGTGAGCCCATCGCCGCTCTATACTGCTGAATGTATGTGCAGTGTTTAGTCTGTTAGTCGCCTTTTACGACACCCAAGGGAGGAGAGGGGGTGGTAGTAGTCACCGCTACGCGTCACGGTTGTGTGGTGTGATTTGTAAAATTGTAAAACTCAAAAAATACACTGGCCTGCAAAAATAAGTATCGCACTTATAAATATGCAATAACTTTTTGGACTGGCATATCTTCAGAAGGTCGCACAGAGTTAAAAATATTACTTATGTATTATTTACTATAGTTTTAAAGAAAGCTGATAAAAATGGCTTTAAAACGTTTTTTATTTTAAATGTCTAACTTCTATAGTTTAGAATAAAATGAATTAAAAGAGTGATACTTATTTTGGCAGGCCAGTGTATATACGAGCAAATCTATATCAGTCGTGAAGCCCGTCACTTTTTTTCTCTCTGTCAATTGTGATTGTGAGTAGTCTCTAAGTGTCCTGCCAACCAGTCAGCCAAAAATTCGTGACGAACACTTTTTTAAATAATAAGTATTTTTCATGATATTTCATGAAAACTCGTTTCTTTTTCACGTATTTCCTCCTTCCTATGACATGAGGTCCTTCAAACGAGGCGTGAAGTAACCTTGTGGGCCGGAAGGGTGAGGGTGTCTGATGACAAGTTTTTTAACGCTTTACCAGCTCTAAGTTTTCAAGTAGACTGTGTGTGACTGTGTGACGTAAAGTCATTTCACGGGCTAAATAAAAAAACTGTTAATTACTGTTATTTACTCAAAGATTTCTATCATATCATCATTTAACTGAAATAGTAATAAGTATAGCATTATTATGTGTGTAAGACTGTGGCGATAGTGAAACTTATCTAAGCTTTGAGTCATCAGTCGCGAAGTTCTAGATAATGTGAAATGCTGAATACTTGGCACGAAGTGAAGAACTTCCGTCACTCTACAGCGAATGGGCTGCTGATATTTTAAAGCTTAGGTAACCCTATGAATTGTTTAATAAGTAAATACTCGTAAGTACCTGAGGAAAATGTAGCAGGCATGATCGAAAAAGTCGATCCATCATCGCATCTAAAGCAAACAAAGAATAAAAACCCTTTGAATCAATTGCCAGTTTTGTATTGTTTTTTTTAATATTACGCAATTAAAAATTAAAATTCCAAAATTTTGTAATTACAATTGTTTGTATTCACAACTGGACTAATTACGTATTTGTAATTTTTTTTACCATTGGACTAATTGTGCCTAAAGGGTAAATCGCGTTAATTAACAAATTGCTATTCAATAGTTGATATTTTACTATAAATCTTCCATTTAGCAAATCAATAAATAAAGGGTATATACAACGTTGTTATTTTAAAGTTTTCATTCATCATGCAATTTATGAAAGGTGGAAGGTGACTTTTAATTATAGAAATAATGACTCTGAAATAACGAAAACTTCTTATAAAAGGAGATTCATCTACAGATTTAGTACAAATAATAACGCCACAGTAAACAAATCATTCTCCGGCTAAATTACCTACGATTAGGCACAACGCCGAATCACTTGCCAGTACTTATCAACGCTTTATTGATCAGACAATGGCCCGATAAAGCTATGACAAGATTGATAAAGTTGGCAAATTGATAAAGGTATCACAGTGTACCGGTGGAGTGCTAGATTTTCTTACATTCGCGTCATTGATAAGCGCCGCCTGTAAATTAGTGGCGACGCGAAGTTTGTGGTGTCCCGTGTTCGTACACATTCTGTGTTTATGTCGGTGGCAGTGTCGTGTTGAGAGTAAGTGTAGCGTAGCAAGTTAAAAGCTGTGGTCTCTGCCTAGGTGGGCGTGATGTATAAGTAGTATAAGTGAAGCAAAGAATGTGTGGTGTATAAGTACTATAATGAAGCAAAGGACAGTGTGCCAGGATCTTAGCAAGTTTAAAGCTGTGGTCTCCGTCTAGGCGGGCGTGATGTATAAGTAGTATAAGTGAAGCAAAGGATAGTGTGTCAGGATCTTAGCAAGTTTACAGCTGTGGTGTGGTGTGTGCCTACCCGCTTGTATGTAACAGCTTGTGTTTCGTGTTGCAGCAGGAGGATGAGAAGAAGTCCAAGAAAAAACCGTCGCCAGTGGACGACCGGCCCACCGTGCCCGCGCCCAGCGAGGCCATGCTGAACAGTGAGTACTATTGCTACACACACACAGTCGAGGAAGTTCCCGGTCGATCACTTTTCGGCGACACACTTGCACCACTATCTACGAGCACCTACTGTACAGTCAACATCAAAAGTAACTGAACAAAAACAAGGTGCCAAAAGTAATAGTCACACTTATGAGTAGTATGTCATACTCATTATTTAACATTTCAGAATTATATAACATTTTTTGTGTTCATAATTATAACTTCTCTGTAATTACCTAGAGTGACGGTCATGTACTTTTGACTCAACAGCTATGTCAGACAATTCTGGTCATTTCAACCGTAACAATCATTTGAAAATTTCATATGCTTAGCTACTTTTGATGCTGACTGTACGTACGCACGGTCAGAATGAAGCGCAAACGAATATACAGGGTTAAAGGTTAAGTCGACCTTTAACCTTTATGGGGATGCAGTTTCCATCATTTATGACTGATTTGGCTATGAGACACTGTACCCCAAACCAAAGAAATTCCATAAAGGACAATTAGGCGCAGGGAGTAACTTAACGTAATACTGTTATTTTGATTTATGTCTGGGAGTGTTTCATCAAAGTTTTTTCCGAGAATTCTGATAATACCATAGCTTGTTATACCTTTATAGAAAGTTAAGGAACCGTAGATATTTTTACGATTATCTGCAGCACAACTGTCATAGACTTTTTTTTAATATCGAAGAAAGAAATATTTTTTTTTCCAAATTTATTTCTTTTTTATACTGTTCATCGTCTACTACAACCATAAAGTTACTATACCTAGCGGAATAGGGAAACAAAGGGCTGAGCGAGCAGGATGTCACTAGCAACAACACTGTGGGATAAAAAGAGATGCGTGATGCGACGTCACAGAACTGTTTTTGGCTACTGTTTCTCAGCACTTATCAGCACGCTGAGAATTTGGGTTTTGCGAATTTTTCGGATTTTACGTGAAATCGTGGATATTTTCCCATCCCATCCTATTTTAGTTCTATTAATACTATTACTGTTAGTAATTAATATAATCGATATCGATGTTAATGTGAAAAGCGACATGACATAAAATCACTGAACGCATTCTTTACACACACAAATGCCATCATATTTCGGTTTCGTTTGACAGCTCATGTTTGTTGCTCTATTCCGCTAGGTATAGTAACTTTATGACTACAACTCAGTTGGTACAACTACTTGCAATTTTAGTGTTCAGAATAAATAAGCAACTAATATTCTACACAAAAATATCAAAACTAATAAAGTTAGAGGCACAAAACATAAAAAAAGAGGACAACAGACAAAAAAAACGGCAATTTTTATAAAAAAACTTTAAAGTACTATGACTTGAGAACGGTTAAGTTTGGGTTACTGTGTTTCATAGTCAAATCAGTCATAAACAATGGAAACTACATCCCCTTAAAGGATATATACAATGTGATAGGGGTGGTACTTCTAACCCTAACATACTACACTACTACATCTAAATTCACCGACAAAAAATAATAATATGGGGGTCCAAACCCCTCCCCCTAATTTATGACCATTTTTACTTTATGCGATATCAAAGGTTTCATACGTCGGAAAAACATGAAAAAAATGGCAAACGGTAGCTAATGACACTGGCTAACTAATAAATTACTTTGTTTTGTATGTTTGGAATATTTTGGTGAGAAAAAAATTCAGTACTTAATTATTTTGTGATTTAAAATCACTTTTTTAGAAGTCCAAATTTTTTTTTGTCGATGTCGCCTACTTTTAATTGTCTAAACTCGTCCCCGCTCAACAAGATGTGGCCTTCTCCCTGGTGTTCTTTCCTCCTACCGGATGCAAGGTGCAGCACGTTACACTTGTCGAGTCCAAATTCCATCCCTATATCTCTAGTGAAGATTTCTGTGCTGTCGATTAAAACTCTAAGATTGGTTTTGTTATTTGCGTAGATCTTGAGGTCGTCCATATATAGCAGGTGATTTACTTTAGTGTCGTCTTTGAGTTTGTAGCCTTTATGTTCATATTTATTCAGCACTTGGGAAAGAGGATTGATGCCCAAACAAAAAGCTAAAGGAGATAGTGAGTCTCCTTGGAAAATTCCTCGACGAATGTATATAGGGTCGGTAGTTACAGACGCGGTCGTGCCTCGAGCTGTCATGATCACCCTCCAGCTGGGCATGACTTTCTCCAGAAAGCGTTTGATAGCAGGTGGACATTTATAGATGTCTAGTACTTTGAGTATCCACTTATGAGACATACTATCAAAAGCTTTACGATAGTCGACCCACGCCATGCTAAGGTTCTTTTGGCATTTGTGTGCATCCTCTAGTATGGCTTTGTTGACCATGAGATGATCTTTGCATCCTCTCACTCCGCGTCGACACCCTCTCTGCTCTGGTGCTAAGATGCCATTCTTATCACAATATATGTACAGTTCGTTTGCTATAATGCTATAATGGACGTAAGTATTTTGTACATAGTTGGTAGACAAGCTATAGGACGCCAGTTTTTCGGGTCATGGGTGTTGTCATTTTTGGGTATCAGGATGACCTGCCCTGTTGTAAACCAACTATCTATGTGTTCTGATCCTTTCATGATCCTATCAAATAGTCTAGCTATGTATTTGTGTGTACTTGTGAAATATTTAAGGTAATAATTTGGTATTTTATCTATCCCGGGTGTTTTCCAATTTTCGTTTTCTTTATAGCTATTTTTACTTTTTCTACGTCAATTTCTTCAAATTCGTGTGTTTGTATATTTGTCGATGAGTTTTCCATGTCTGAGATCCATGGTGCTTGTGTGTTATATTGTATTGGGTTTGATAGGATGTTTGTCCAAAAGTTTTGTATGTACTCTTTTGGTGGAATTTGGGTGGGGTTGTGTTGTGTTTTGTTCAGTGAGGTGTAGAATTTATGTTGGTTTTCTGCAAATAGTTTGTTTTGTGTTTTCCTGTCGTTCATTTCATCATACCTACGGAGTCTACCTGCTAGAGCTTTAACTTTCTGTTTTACTATTTCGATTGTGTTGTTAAGTTCCTCGTCGTTTGTGATTTTGTATTTACTATATAGTGTGCGTTTGATGTTTGTCATTCTTCTGCTGTTTGATCCTGATTTTATTTCTACTAATCTACCTAATTCCTTTCTAAATAGTTCTATTTTTTGTTTGATTCTTCTCTTCCATGGCGGGTCGTATTTTGGTCTTTGTACAGTCGATGGTGTGTATGGCGTCTGTTGATTTGTAGTTATAAGTGTTTTAGCTGCTGAGTATATGATGTCGTTAATGTCGCGTAGTGATTCGTAAGTCTCTAATAGGTTTGGCAAATATTTATTGAGGGTATATTGGTTCTGTATAAATTGTTTGTTCAAATTCGGTTTTGGCAGTAGTTTTCGTAGTTCTATGGGTGTTTCTCTTGTTTCTGATAGTGTTTGTAGTAAATCTATAATAATTTTGTCTTGATCTTCGTTAGCTATTTTTTCCCGTGTTTCAATATCGTCAATATGTGTAATGTTTGTGTGTTGTGTTATGGTTTGTGATTGTTCATCGCTGAGTGTCTGCTGAGTGTTTTCGTATACGTGTTGTGTTATCATGTCGTCTATGGGAATGGTTGAGTACGGTGTGTTGATAACTGATTGACTATTTGGTGGTTCGATTGTATTGTCTTGTGTGATTACTAGTTGTGTTTCTTGTATGTCCGGTAGGTATACATCTGGTGTTAAAGGTAATGATTCAGCCCTTCTCTTAATGTGGTCTAGTACCTCTGTTGAGATACACCTACGTGACAATATGCTGCGTACCTGGTTTGAGAGTGTGTTTCCAGTGAATTTTTTGAATTTAGTGTTATTGATGTTTCTAGTTTTAAATAATGTTTCCAGTCTTTTAATGTAACCGGTTCCGCTGGCCTTGGCCTTATAATAGCAGAACATTAACTCCTCTAATTCCCTACGTGACCACTTCTTTCTGCCGTCATCTTCTGTGGATCCTGTGGTCGATGATGAGGATGTACCGGCAGAGCTTGCAGGAGATATCTCCCTGCTCCCCAAAGTAGCATCCGTCGGTTCTTCGGCGGTAACATCTTGGGACGTACCCCGACCCCCTCGGTCCCTGACCCTCGACCCGCCGGTACGACGAGAGTCACTGGCTAGTCCGCTGCCATGTCCGACACCAGCTACAGACGTGCTCCAGCGATCACCCCCGGACAGCGACATTATACGTTTCCTTTTACTGCTCATCTCCATATAAATGGGTTACCCTGCCTTGTTGGCCACGTAAGTTTTTATGTACGTATGTCCGTCCCCCACGTGGTCAGATGTTTGACTCGGACGTAAGGTGGGATTTTGGGGGACCTATTATATTATATTATATTATATTATATTATGTATTGAGTTTTTTCTCTACTCGAGCTGTAAGCTCGGATTACTGACCACCGCCCCGAGACCCTCAGGGAAAGGATGGTTCAGTTGCACCACTATTTGTAATAAAAACTGTGTCTCCTAAAACTTTATTTATGATTGTGGTTGTGTGTATGGCTGCTTGTTTTTGGATGATGTTTGTGTTTATGTGTGAGTTTAGTGTATTGCAGTATTTGTGTAGTGATTTGGCTATGATTCCGGTGGCTCCTACGACTATTGGTATTATTTCTGTGCGTGTGTTCCATAATCGCGTTATTTCTTTTTTGAGGGGATGGTATTTGCTTAATTTTTCTATTTCTTTCGGTTCAATATTGTAGTCAGATGGTACTGTAACGTCAATGAGGTATGTTTTGTTTTCGGTCTTGTCTATGTATACTATGTCTGGTCTATTGTGTGTGATTGTTCTGTCTGTTTGGATTGGTATCTCCCACATTATTTTGGCGGTATTGTTCTCTTTAACCTGTGGTTGCGTTAGGTGTTCTTGCCACCACAGATTAGAGACCGGGAATTCGTGCTTTTTGGCTAGTGTCCAGAAGATGTATTGTACAATGTTGTTGTGTCGTTTGGTGTAGTATGTTCCGGCAAGCTTTTCGCATCCTGATATAATGTGTTGTGTTGTCTCATCCTTCACTAAGCACAGTCGGCATTTGCCATCCACTGGCCTTTTTAGGATATCGCGTTCGTGTTGTTTGGTGATTACAGCTTGATCTTGGATTGCAAATACGGCTGACTCCAATGATGGTGATACGGTTTCTGTAAAATTGTCCGTGTAGAGGTTTTGCCTTGACTTTTGTGATTCTTGTTTTAACTATTGCTTGTCTTATTTCTTTGTCGGTATATCGTTCGTTACGTGTAAGTCCTATTTCTGTCAAATGTGTCTGTGTGTCCCTAACTATTGAGTATTTGTCTTTGTCTTTGTCGTGTTCTACAATTGCTCTCAATAAGTAGTCTTGTTCTGTCTCTAAGTATGTCTTGTATTTAATGATCTGTGTCTTGTGTAGTGTCTCTAGACTGATTAACCCTCGTCCTCCTTCATCTATGGGTAAAATTATATTATATTATATTATATTATATTATATTATATTATATTATATTATATTATATTATATTATATTATATTATATTATATTATATTATATTTTAATTTCTCTACTCGAGCTGTAAGCTCGGATTACTGACCACCGCCCCGAGACCCTCAGGGAAAGGATGGTTCAGTTGCACCACTATTTGTAATAAAAACTGTGTCTCCTAAAACTTTACTTATGATTGTGGTTGTGTGTATGGCTGCTTGTTTTTGGATGATGTTTGTGTTTATGTGTGAGTTTAGTGTATTGCAGTATTTGTGTAGTGAATTATATTATATTATATTATATTATATTATATTATATTATATTATATTAAGTATTGAGTTTTTTCTCTACTCGAGCTGTAAGCTCGGATTACTGACCACCGCCCCGAGACCCTCAGGGAAAGGATGGTTCAGTTGCACCACTATTTGTAATAAAAACTGTGTCTCCAAAACTTTACTTATGATTGTGGTTGTGTGTATGGCTGCTTATTTTTGGATGATGTTTGTGTTTATGTGTGAGTTTAGTGTATTGCAGTATTTGTGTAGTGATTTGGCTATGATTCCGGTGGCTCCATATTATATTATATTTTATTATATTATATTATATTATATTATATTATATTATATTATATTATATTATATTAAATTATATTATATTATATTATATTATATTATATTATATCACTCTAATATTATAAAGGCGAAAGTTTGTGAGTGTGTATGTTTGTTACTCTTTCACGTAAAAACTACTGAATGGATTTGGATGAAATTCGGCATACAGATAGTTTATAACCTGGATACTTTTTATTCCGATATTCCTACGGGAACGGGAACCACGCGGGTGAAACCGCGAGCGGCCGCCAGTATAATATAAATAAGCTGTAAATTATTACCTAACTAATAAATTACAGAAACTTTCAAACCATCGTGGTCACATTAATAAGAATAATGAAGTGAAAGACAAGGCCAAATAAAAGATAGTGAATATGTCAGTTATTTTAGCTAGCAAATACACTTTTCTTTAAATTACTTTATTACTTTATTTTTAGGTAACGCAGGCCCATAGATAGACCTTACAGACTAACGTACATACAATAATAAAATCAATTTTGTTAGTAAATATAAGTACTTAAACTATATTAGTTATTAATATTAGGACATTTTCTGTGTCGTATAATAATATGTAAATATAAATGTATAATAATATGTAGTATAATGTAGTAAAACTCCTTGCTTCGGAAGGCACGTAAAGCCAGTGTTGATCCCGATCGTTGTCGTAAAAAAGTCGTTGAAAAACCTACCAACCCACTTTGGGCCAATGTAATGGGTTATGGCCCAATGTCCCCATCGCCATATGCTGTGTTTTCCATGTGAGAAGGCCTGTGCTCAACCACTACTGGGCTGATACTATGATGATGTAGAAGAAGAGGGGTTAGAAACGTTGTCACTTATGCTAAGTACAATCGAATGGTTTTATTTCCCACGCCTACACCGCCTTTTACAACTCGTGAAAATGATGCTTTTAATGTCAGTAGGAACGTGCCAAATGGGCGACGGGTTATTACAGCGGATCGGTCGTGGGCCGGAACGTTATGACTTTGAAAATATTAACGTTGTCAATTATATATTTTTTTGTTATAAACTTAAAAGGCACTACGAAACACTTAAACTTGTGTTTCAAACGTTGTGTCTCTGCCTAAATGTATTGGAGAAAAAGTGCGAGCATAATCAGTTTTAGTCACTGTCTAAACTTAGACATAGTTTAGTAATAAGAACAGAGATATGTAAAAGTTTTTATCATAAAATTACTTAAAAACTTCTTATTGTTAACTGAACACCACATATACGTAAACATAAGCCTAATTAACTTTTTATAGGAAATAAACACATTAAACAAAAAAAAACTGCATTATAGGTACGGAAAAATAATTGATAAGTAGATCGTTTGCAACAATATAGGGTTTAACAATATCAAGAAGCGAACGTTTAAAGGGAGCATCTATACATCACACTGAGCATGCTTACCAAATTTGGTCCAAAACTACGGGCTAGTTACCGAGATAATCAACAAAACATTATCATAATTCACAAAAAAATACACCCTTTCCAAACGCTGTACTACACGCACACAAAGATAGCCGGACATACACACTAAACTCGGAGCACACTGAGCTATCTTTTTATTGACGCTTGCGTGCGTGTTAGTAAAGATACAGCATGGTTCATGATGTGCATTATTTTAATTGATTTAGTTTGTTAGAAAACATAACATTGAAAAATCACTATAAAACTGGAGCCTATTTTTTGTCATTGTATTCAGAATGATGTGTCTATACCGCCCTTAAACGTTCGCTTATTGATTTTGTTAGACCCTGTATAATTGCGTTATTTTAGCATCATCACCATATGAAGGTCCCATTACAGGACTTCCCACAAACACATGGGGAGATTGAGCCTCACCCACCACGCAGGCCCAATACGGGTAGTTTTATCGGCTGCCATCTTACGACGACAAACCGTAGGTAACCGTGTCAAGTAGCAGTGAAGGAATACTACCACCCCCTCTCTTCCCCCAAGGGAAAAGTCGTAAAAGACGACTAACGGGCTAAATACTGCACTGCACATACATCCAACAGCATAAAGCAGCGATGGGCTCTCCACCTGTCACGCTGAGCACGTCTGCAGTCGCTATTTGGTGAAAATTGGACTATGGTAGATGACTGATTCTGCTGTCCTCATTGCCTAGTCTCTGACTAACCCTTTGGGGATAATAGTCGTGATTATATGTATGTGTATTATAAGTACAACTGGAACTAATGGCTTTACGTGCCTCACGAAGCACGGAGGAGATCGAAATATTATTATTATTTATTCACCTATCTAGTCGCCCGGCATTGTAAACGAAACTTACGAACTTTTGACAGGATTATTTTTATGTGTTTGATTGATTAACTTTAGTACTATATAAGTAAAAATTACATGTATTATGTATGGATAAGGTCACGACACATAATTGTGACCTTATGTACATGCAAACAGAGGTGTAGAGTGACTACTGTAATTAGCTAAAAGAAATGTAGGGCACGCTTCAACAATCAGCATACACTTATGTGCCATAATAATGTCAACTTACACGCTTTCTTGATTGTTCATATTTGCATTTAATCTGATTTATCAAGACATTCTGTAGTAAGAACGTGTGTGTGAACGAAAATAGGGTGTAGTGTTAAGAACGTCGCGGTCTTAGACGTAAAGTTCCGGGTTGGATTTAAAGCTAATGTGCATATTGTGTTCGGTTTGTAATAGTACGGCTAGATCTCAGCCCGACAATCCAGCCGCTATCATCTTATCTAAATGTGTTGCCATATAGCAGTGTGGTATTTCGCCAGTTGAAGGTACGATGGTAGCTAATGATGTATTTCCATTCGGCCTTACCATCGCTTAGCATCAGGTTACATGAAGTTAAAGCGTTTTGAGGCTGTGCCAAAACAGACTTAAAACATTTCAGGAAACATCAGATATTTACTTTGAAATGAAACACTTTTTCGGATCTAACTCGCGTTTATACATTTTAGGGTTTTGATTTCCCAGTCTACCTGTGACCAAGGACAGTGTCCTTGTTCGGGTAAAGGGTAAAGGGTTCGAAAGTACTAATATCATAACCCTAAAAACGCGAGTTAGATCCGAAAAAAGTGTTTCATTTCAATGTGTAGTGCTCGCGTAAACCTTAGAAAGCAAGATATTTACTTATTTGCTAATATTCATCATTAGCTTCTAAACGTCCCACTGCTGGGAACAAGCCCTCCCACATCGACAACAGCACATAGGGAGACAGGGCGATAACTGCCCAATGCGATTTGGTGGGTTTTAACGAATGACATCTTACGACGGCAACCGGTACCAACGTGACTTACGTGACATGTAAGCCTAGAAACTGCTGTAGGTTTTTCATGTACTTTCATACAGCAACAATAAAAAATGTAAATAGGAAATATAGAAAAATTTGTCTTAAGTGATACTGGAACTCACGACTTTTTCACAATACGGGCGACAAACAAATAAAGGCGTTTCAGCCAAGTTCCTATATCAAAATGTTGTTGTGAGACAATTTTTTTAATTTAATGTACCGTTCAATCCTAATTTTAGTGTTACAAATACTACTTGAAATTGGTAAGTATACTTAATGCGTTTATCGCGATTCCATTAATTAAGATTAATTAATTTGTTAATTTATTATTTAGTTAGATTTTTTTTTAAATTCTTTATATTTATAGAGGGTTTGGTCACTTAGTGACCACGTCACCCTCATAGTAACATTCCTTAATGATAACTTATGTTATTCTAGGTTGTATATCTAATTTTACTAATTTATACAGCGTCTTCGCTTCCTTCGATAACGGAAACGCGAGAAAGTTAACATAAAAACCAACATCTACAACATTTACGTTACACTAATTAACAATTCATTCATTAAATAACATGATGTAATTCTGTCGTGAGAATTTATTAGTTTATTGCTGAAGGCCCCTCAGAAATGATAATTTCCTTCAGCGTGATGGAAAACACGGACTTATCTTTGTTTGCACAATAAATGTTAATAACTTGAGATACGATCGGGTACAATGCTGATATGATAACACTGTCAACGAAAGATTCTAACACTCGCACTCTTAGTCACATATCGACCAAACTCTTCAGAGGGTTTACGCATTTCGGTTTTCTATACAAACTTCCAAGTCGACATTTTTATAAACTACTAAGTCAATTTTAATAAAACTTTGCATGCTAAAGTAAGTAATTCGACATACTAGCGAGCGAATCACTACTCAACTGCGCAAAGGTCTAGCATAAGTAATCAGATTAGGTAGCCGCTAACTCAACTAAGCGTTACATGATTATTGCAGTAACCATTTAATGCTGACACTATAGTAAGTTTGTAATGTAAATTGTGCCCTTGGATCACAACGATTCTGTCACAAGCACAAAACAGAAGCTCTCTCTCCTGCATGTTTTGTGGTCACGATTAAACAGCAAAGTAGTACCACGTAGTACTATTGGAGGGAAAAAAACGTCATGTTTGCAGTTTTGTTCTATACAGAGATCTAAATAGTTTGTTGAAAAGATTAAAAAAAAAGTTTATTTAACTGTGTTATTACGATTTTAAACTATCTATAGTGGACATTAAATCGCAATAACTGAGCTAAATAAACGTGTTTTAAAAATGTTTTCAACAAACTATTTAGATCCCTGTATTTTACTTTAGCATGCAAAGTTTTATTATAATTTCGACTTGGAAGTTTGTATGGGAAACTGAAGTGCGTAAACCCTCTTAAATGTTGATAATATAATTAGGGCTGAATACTGAAATATCGACTAGAAAAGCAGCTGTTTACAAACAGCTTTTACAAACAAGCGCTTCATTTTAATTTATTAGAAGTACGGTGTATTTTATAAACTAGGTTAAAGTTTTTCATAATAACATGGCTGGTACTGAAATAAATATCGACTGAGAAGAGCAGAGTTATCAAACAGCTTTAACAAAAAAATCGAGACATTTTCTTTTACAATAAATAATAATTAAAAATTAGAAGAAGAGTGTCTTTTTTTAAACTAGGTCGTAAACTTCGGTTTCATTAGTCGATATTCCAGCAAACCACATTTTGGTCATAAATATATTTATATTTTACTAAGAAGTGATTATACCGGTGGCTAGTAAGACACCGACATTAATTATACGAGTAGAAAACCTGTCAATCACAGTTACATGTCGAATACACGTGACACTATTTATTTGTGCAAATGATTAAAACACATATTTGTTGGCTAATCGGACTGTCCTTGGCCATACGCTAAAGCTAGTAATTAGTGGGAAAACAAATGCGCTTGGCACTGCGCGAGGAGCGGTTGGCCATGACAGTGGACGGGCGAATTAGGACATGATGACAACTTGCATTTGCTGCGAGTGAAGGGAACCGATGAGTATGCGAGTGAGATGCCAAACCTTATTATTTGGACGATTAGAATCTTTATATTTATTCACTTATTTGAGAAAAGGTAATGAGTAAAACTAATTGTAAATAATGGATAATTAGTAATTGACTTAACCGCGTCGAGTAGCGGTGAAAGAATACTACCAAAGAATACTCTCCCCTTGGGTGTCATAAAGGCGACTAACGGACTAAAAACTGCACATACATCCAACAGCATAAAGCGGCGATGAGCTCATCACCTATCACGCTGAGCACATGTGCAGTCACTATTTGGTGTAAAGTGGACTATGGCAGAGGACTTTTTTGTGGTCCTCATTGCCTAGTCTCTGACTAGCCCTTTGGGGATAACAGTCGTAATTATAATATATTATATGTATGTATGTATATTTGATTTCTCTGTTTTTCTTTTTCAAAAAAGCCATACTAGGGACGGTAGCGGTGAGCTTGTAGGTCAGCCCCTTCTGAATACAAGAATTCTTATGATGTTTCTATTCTTAAATGTTGTTTTTATTCATAAATGGTTCGTTTATAATTTAATATAGTAAAATTCGTTAGTCTGTCCAAAATAATCCGTTTTTTCACAAATCTAAGTAAATTACGTAGGTTCTTTTAGGATTAAGATCCAAACGGAAAATAAAAAATACATAAAAATATTGGTGTCCTCGACATAATGAAACACCTCAATATATTTATTATCTAAAGCGTATCACATGTGCTAAAAGTAACGTAGATAAATACATATTTGAACACGGCAAAATTATAGTTTAAATAGTGTAATAAAAAAGCGCGTGTGTCGCGCGGGGACTCCCCGACCAATGAATCATGTCATCTTTATTCCATTATTCAACACCGTTAGTATGTCAATGCAGCCGCAATAAATTTAAAGGCACTTTTTCGTTTGGCACACCGTCTAACAGTCGAACGTTACAATTATAAAATAACTAGATCTTTGCGCGCGAGTCTGCCGGCTCGTGGAAAAATCTCGTTTCCGAGAACAAATGAAATTCACAATATCCAACCTACTTGCTGGCCGAATGATATTTCGGGATCGCGGTAATGGCCGCTGGTAATAATACGGGCTAGTTTTTTTTATTGTTCTTGGATGCGTTGCATTCTTAGAGCAATAAACCAACTTTTATAAGCGTTGCATTTTACGTGATCACATGGTTTGAAAAGTAGTTGAAATCGCGAAAAATTTCCGAGATTTTATGATTAGTCAGCACTAGAAGTGTTAACAGTAGTTTCATATATATTTTGAGTCTTACGCCATAATTATAATAATACTAGTAGCTATAGATAGATAACCAGTTCCTCAGTAATTGAGAATTCCGGGTTTAAGTTCTTTTGCACTTTTGCACTCTTGGTGGCCCTTTCCTCATTTACAACAAAAACAACCACTAATAAAACAAAAAAAAATCTGTTTATTTACTACAAGTACTAGACCCGCGAAGCCTCCACGTACCACTATTGTGTAGGTTATAGACAAATAGCAGTCAACCGCTAAGCACCAGATGTAAAAAAATACCTAGGAATTTATATTGAATAAACAATTTTGTACCCAGAAATTGGCAAACTGTTGGAACAATACCTTTCGGCGTTGCTCATTATAACCCGTCACTTGCGGTTAATCATTCAAAGTCACTTCTACTTATAAGATCGTGAAGCGTTTATTGTGATAAATGGTTAGCGCTAAATTATAATTGGCTGTATTGTTTTTAAAATGTGTGGGAGTATGGATCGTAATTTCAAACTTCTTTCTTTTAACATCGCTATAGTATAGAGCGATAGTACTTTGCTGTTTATTTATAGTTTCTGTTTCGTCTATTTGTTTATGTTAATTTTTTTTTTAAGTAGGTAGGTACTTAAACTTATATTACCTTTGTCATTTGAAAAATACTAACATATTTTAAGGCTGCGGCGACGCTTCTTAACAACTTTCCATGAGCATAATGTAATAACCTTTAAAAATGGATAGAGGTAAGTAAATAATTCATATTTTGTGAATACTAAATACTTTTTTAAATGATCGAAGACTAAATACAATAATAAATATAATTAATGATTTATAAATAGCAAGTTTTATTAATTTCTACATATGGAACTACATGTTTGTGTTATTTTTTTATTGCATGCACACGTTTCACCGAATGGCAACTACACATGATTGTGCTTAGTGGGTGATGAGCCCATCGCCGCTCTATGCTGTGGATGTATAAAAAGTCTTTAGTCAGTTAGTCGCCTTTTACGACACCCAAGGATAGATAGTTTGGTAGTATTCTTTTAATAATGAGACTCCACCAGATCCAAAACAGTGTATTAATGATAGGTATGCCAACTAGGTTTAGGTCGCTCGATTTGTTCTAAAACCACGGAAGGTTATTACTCTATTTAGCGAACGGCAGGCTGATGTATACTTTGCGACCGGAATACCTTTGAGCTGTAAAGGGGAAATTGAATTTTTGTGGGAACGGTTTCCAGAATATTTGCCAAGTTACCAGCCAATCGACGCAAGATTGCTCCTTTAAAATGGCAGACTCGTTGACGGACTTACAGGAAGTTATGTGACATAATATAAAATATTTATTTTACTTGTTTGCGAATGAATGGTCGAAAATATTATCCAGGAATGTCGTTATGGTGGAAGGGATGCATAGCTGGTATTATTTTTACGTTTTTATTTTTAAGATATCTATTTAAAATATGTTATAATAGAGTGATCATTTTAATTTGTGTGCCCCATAATATTATACCAGACCTAATAAAATAAAAGATTCTTTAATATGCGAAACTTTTAAGTTCTTATGGAGAAAGATATGGAAAAACCTTCTTAGAACAATACGACAGCCGGATCTTATTGGCATAGGGTTAAATATAAAGATAAACATACTTTATTGTACACTACAAGAAAAACATTTAGTTTTGAACATTTATTTGTAATTGGCATACAAATCTGCAATATACACTTATTTCAGAAACATAGAGTAAATAAGTAATACAGCAATGCCTGAAGACATTTAACATTATTTCGAAATACTTCCAACTAAATGGAAACTACTTTTAAGACGTTCATTAGTCATGCCATGAGTAGCATATGGCTATGGCTCACTACAATAAATTGAAATTCTATTGTTTTTATTAATGGACTGGGCATGTGTTTAAAATGCATTTGCTTTGAAAGAAATAAGAAAGTTCCATGATACCTATTCACTTTACCTGCCATTGACAAATATTAGTAGGAAAAAACATAACAAAACTGTTTATAATATTTTCTCATTTTAAAAGGTAAATTGGATACTTACGTTAAGAATTATTGCTTGTTTTAGAATGTAGCTGTTAGCCCTTTTATTAAGTCGTTAGTTATTAAATATATATGTCATTTATTTTTTAGAACAGCTTAAGACTAACTTTAACGTTAATAATTTGATTTGACAACGCCATATTGCATACTTACTTATATTTATATCGTCGACCTTAGGACGATCCCACGACTATACTGAGCGACAGACGGACAGACATCTGCCAGGACATTGGCTGTCAACTTTTTAAATGATCGTTTTATAGGTTACCTATTGAGCAAAAACATACTTGTACGTACATATAGTCACGACTATCATCCCCGAAGGGTTAGTCAGAGATTAGGCAATGAGGACAGCAAAAGCAGTCCTCTGCCATAGTCCTCTTTTCACTAAATATCGACTGCACATTGTTCTCAGCGTGACAGCTGGCAAGCCCATCGCCGCTCTATGCTGTTGGATGTAATGTGCAGTCTTTAGTCCGTCAGTCGCCTTTTACGACACCCAAGGGAAGAGAGGGGGGTGGTAGTATTCTTTCACCGCTACGCGACGCGGTTATGAGCAGATACGTTGTTGGATACTTATCAATTACCGCAATTAGGGAATATTTACAACATTATTTATGATTGCTTATCGTGCAGCGATGTCTAAAGCTGAGAGTGTGATAAGAAAGGTACGATGATGAAGATACAGCGTAATCTTTTGTAAATATTGTCGTGGTTATATGATGCCAAACCGAAGTGGCGCTCGCATTTCTATAAAAAACACATTAGCAGGAAGTTGGCGCGCCGTGAAATAGTTTATAATGAGTAAATAGTGTATTAATAAGTTAGATTTTTCTAATGGATACGGTAAAGGACAATGACTTTTGTAAGTTATGAAATATACATATTTATGGAAATCATTAAACACCTAACCTAACTAATCAAAACACTGTTACTGCCGCACTGAGAGCCTCCAATTAACGTTGTTAATCATTCCTACTAATACCTAAAGCAATACAGTCCTGAGGAGTTAATACGCCATTTACGCCGTCATTATTAGAGAGTTTTTACAATATAAAATCAGAGGTACTAATTATGTTATCATTAATGCTGATGGCTCTGGTTAACGTCTATGAGTGCGGCAGTAACGCCTGATAGATAATGTTGGTAGTGGGAGAAGATGATGATGATGATATCCCTTATGCGTTGTATCCCTTTAGTCGCATAAAGTCCACTATATCAAGATGTCCACTGTATCAAAATAACTTTGCATGTAAATTGCAGTTAGGTTTTTAACTTTTTTAACTTCTAACCTATCACGTGACCTACAGGAGTAGGGCAGCTAGCGCACACTCAACTTCTCGCTTTTATAATTGATAGAGTTTATATTTTGATACAGTTGGCATTTTGGTGAAATGGACAATTTGGTGCAGTGGTCATTCTGATAATAGGACATTTAAAGACATTCAAACGAGGCGTGATGTAGCACTTTGTGGGCCGGCAGAGTGAGGGTGACTGATGCTACGTCTCTTACGCTGCACCAGTTGACCTCGCGCCTGGACTTCATTTCCACTTAACATCAGGTGGAGTGGGGTCATTTGCCGGGCTTAGTATATAAAAAAAAAATTAAAATTAAAACAGATTTTGTAGTCCGCGTGAACACCCGCCCCGTAAGCCGTGACGAATTTCCAAATTTTTTCTCAAACTTAACTTGTCCCGACAATTACAAACACAACATAAAAATAATTAGCCAAACAGGTGCAGCCGTTCTGAACATACACTCGTGGCAATCGATTTTTATATAAATACCCTAGATAGCATACTTAGATTTTTTTGTAAATGTCGTTACTTTTTAATAAAGCTGTGCAGTTTATTGCGCCCATTCTTCTTCACAGCTAAAAAAAGACGTCCTGATGGCGGTAGGTAGGGTAAAAATATTGTGGACGATTCAAAAGCGCTTAGTAACAAGTTTTTTTAAACAATAATATTTTTATGCTATACTCGACCTGAAACCAATTTAATGTAGATAATTAAAGTAGGTGAAAAAATACTTTGTTCCCAAACCGAAACCGTATAAAAAATTATCATCCAGCTCTTTATCAAGTACAATTATCTTTCGTCAAAAAGTAGATTAATCCCTCAAGCAACGTGAAACCAAACACAATTGAAAACCTATTGTTTTGCGACCGCCGGCGGTCTAATGATCCTTGAAGGGTTAGTAAAGCTCTTCTTCTTCTATTAAATTACTTTTGAAAAGTTATTATTCTATTATATTGGTACCTACCACAGAAATATAACTTGATATCTTTCTGTGGTACCTACCTACGTTATTTTTATTATCTGACTAGCGGCCGCTCGCGGTTTCACCCGCGTGGTTCCCGTTCCCGTGGGAATCGGTATAAAAAGTATCCTATGTGTTAATTCAGGTTATAAACTATCTGTATGCCGAATTTCATCCAAATCCATTCAGTAGTTTTTACGTGAAAGAGTAACAAACATCCATCCATACTTACAAACTTTTGCGTTTACAAAATTAGTAGGATACTAGCGGCCTGCAGCGCTAACACGCACCGTCATAGTTCAGCAATATTTTACAAAATATGATTAATTATAGGAATCTTCCTCCTATAACACTCTTTTGTATTAGTAAAAACCACAAATAGGACGTGGTATGGTAGAAGAAAGTAGAGAGCACAAGAAAACGGCGACCTTTTTATGCTATGTAATAATAACTGTAATACTTATTAGATCTAAGATCTACTTTCTGCTCCGACTAATAAATGATAAGATATGTTATGCTTAGCAAATTAATAAATTCTGCTGATAATAGACAAATGCGGGCTTTATTGCGTACTTCGGAAAGCGGGTAAAGCCGTTGGTCCCGGTTGCTGTCGTAAGATGGCAGTCGGTTTTTTTTGTAATATTAGTCTGCAAACGAACATACGGGCCGCCTGATGGTGAGCGGTCACCGCCGCCCATGGACATCAGCAACACCGGAGGTTGTTGCTTTTGCGTTGCCGACCTGAGAAAAACCTCTTTACATCCCCTTTTAAAAGAGTCCATGTCGTAATTTAGTTTGTTCGTATTCAGACGCCGTTTGCCTGGTTTTGGCGATTTTATAATCTTATCTTTTCTTACCTTAGTATGGGCTACCGAGGTCTTTCCCAGTCTTTCCCTCGCAGTGGCACATCGACCTATTAAATATTTTGTGAAACCGCCCGTCCTATCTATCACTCCTCAGTGAAAATTACTGCCATAAACTTGGCAGTGACTTTGAGGGCTAAGAGCCTAAAATCTTCTGGTTACGGATGAGCCGATATTTCATGAGGCTTATTTTCCTAGCAAAAGAGTCACAGACACACATTAGGTGTTCAATAGACTACGTTTTCTCTCCACATTCTGCTGATGCTACACATTTTGTTTCAGACCTGCGCACGGCGTTCGGTCTCCTGGACCGGGACAGCGACGGGCACGTGACCCCCGAGGAGCTGCAGTTCATGCTGCGCAACCTCGGCATCGAGGTCAGCGACGACCTCATCTCCGACCTCATCAAGGACGCCAGCAAGACTGGTGAGTGACTTAACTTAACTTTCCTACACTCACACCAATTATCTAGCCCAAGAGAAGCTTCGAAGAAACTCGTTAAATGGTTGTTAGACAACGGATAACCATACTAAAAATAGTTAAATACATACTTATTATACATAGAAAACCAGACCCGAGACAATTTAGAAAAACAATAATTTCTAAATTGACCCGACCGGGGATCGAACCCGGGACCTCAGAGATGGCGACACCATGAAAACCGGTGTGCAAACCACTCGACCAAGGAGGTCGTCGTCGAGTGACGTATGCATTTTCCTGTAATTTCTTTTCTTTTTTTGTTTTTATCTACGATGTCTGTGCCTAGTAGTGAGACACAATAGCACAGTATAAATAAGCTCATATTTATACTGTGACAATAGCCTCATTATTTTTCTGGCAAGGGGGTCAGTCACACATGAATGCCGGGTAGCTCTTTCCATTTGGTTTTATGCCAGTATTGGATTGGACATCACTAACGGAACTTTATAAAAAAAATATGACAGTATATTAAACAAACTAATCAAGTTTTATCGAGTAAACAATGCCGATACTGTACGGTTGGCGTTTGCGTGACAGGAATATTAATTTGGCGTGCTTGTTACTCATTAGACGTACCGCTTTATCTTGATTTGTGATTTTATGTTACTTACCTACCCTTCGAGTGTTACAATTATAACGATCTTACCAGAATAGACTTAAAGCATTCCTTCTTACGTATTTAGACCATTAGACCATTGAGTTACATTATAATTCAATGATTTAGAGTGTTGTTTAAGGTTGTTTAGGCTGCTGCTTAGGAGCTTGCACAAAGAGGATCTCTAATTACACCACAAAGATAGGCTATTATTTACTTTTTTATTTTGGAACTGTTTAAATATTTGTAGAAATAACTACTTTGTTTACTGGATAATTCTGAATAGTTGTGTAATTTTTGTAGCTAACATTATAGATATTATTATAAAAAAAACAAAGCGCTATAAGTACTTTGTTGTTTTATAGTAATAATATAGTTAATAAGTATAATGTGTTGAAATAATATGATTACTACCGTCTCATAAAATTAGTTTTTGCTGAAATGGTAGGTATCTACGAGAGTCATTGCGGCCGAGTTGACGCGCCTTACCTGTAAATAAAAAGTAGTAAACAACGCAGGAAGTTCAAGGAGACCCCGTGAAGGTCACGAAACAGTCAAACGAAAACGCCACCGCCACCTTATCGTAGTTGCTGGTCGACGAAACGACATAGAACAATACAAGCTTAGACCGATATTAGAGTAATTGAATCCACCATTTACTGGTATAGTAGCCCTATGGCTTTTTTCATCTTCATCATTCAATTCATCACTAACATATGTTAAAGCGAATTGTTTTTCCTATCCTTTTGACCCACCCCGGCCAAGAGGCGGGGAAAACCCATAATCCATTCAAAAAATAAGGTGTATAATATCAGATTTTTTAATTATTACTCTTGTAAGTAGGTGTGTTGTCTATCCACAACAATCGTGACGTTCGGATCCACAGAACCAGTGGCGCGCGCGTCAATGAATCATTATGAAACCATCGAGGGACGTCAAGCTTATCGATTACACAGGTCAATTTGTGAACTCAACCGCACCGCAAACGACAGATAAACTGTTGGAATAGCCGCGTAAAAATAAATATAGGTATGTCCTTGCCTCTCTTGTAATGAACATACATCGCCCCGCCTGCGGTGTTGATTTGAATTGTTGCCAAAGATGTGCTCGTGCTGTTGCTATAATATAATGAGCTAGATCACAGCTTGCTTCAAAGAGATACTTTTTATGTATCGGTGTGTCGATCAATCATGTGTGAGGACGGCGACTTGTCAACAAAGCTAAAATTAACCTGTTTACGTTTACTTTAAAGTCGCGTCCGTGTTGTTGTTGATGTTAGCCCGTATATAGCGTATACAAACATACAATGTTTCGTAGACAAATGATTGTTTTAGGTTTAAGATATTTTCGGACGTAATCAGAAATGTTTCGTTCTAGAAAGTTAATTACATGTTTTCAACACACTTTTTAAAATTAAATTATTATAAGTAGGTGTTCCGGACGATCGATTATAGTTTTAGTTAGACCATTTAGTATGTAACATTTTATAAGTTTATATTTGTAAAGAATAGGTTTTATAGTTTAGTTAATAGGTTTATAATTTAGTTATAGTTATGGTTTCCTTACGTTAACAGTTCAGTATTTGCTAATTTATAAAACCCTAATGATAGAAATAGAGCCGCTGCGCTCTCCACGGTATTGCCGAGAGACCCCTACCCTTTTGCTTGCACTTATGTTTTGTCCCTCTCGCGCATACCTCTCGCTCTCGCAACTATCTATAGAGAAAGGCCGATAGTTGCGATAGCGAGATTTGGTACTTAAGCGAGCGAGATCCTATGGAAAATAATTCCGGATCCAGCTCAAGAATACTACTAGGAAGCAAATACTGAACAAGAACCAATAGAAGAAAGAAATAGTTTATTTGTAAAACAAGAAATATAGGGAAAAGTTCTGCTCATTTAAATCTGGAATATAGAAGCTCTGAAGATTCAGCGTGGCTTTCCTTTCACCATCGCCCCACCTTGTAACTGGCTTCATAGTTACCCTCGGAGACAGCATTGCGCAATCCAGCAACAATTCGCAAAGCGGGATTCATAGCGACGAATCAAGACAAGACTTATTTCATAGCGGGTCTTGACTTATTTCACAACGGATTGAGATTCGAGTTCAACCGTATAAGGGTCCCGCACATTTTATGGTCCTTCCCAGCCGGATCACGCAAGCTATCAAGATGCCTGTTACAAGATTGCAAGCCGAAGAACGCCGCACGCCCGTCACGTCGGAAAGTACTACGTCGGGTACCGAACTAACTGCGACCACGGCTCCGGACACATCAGCTACAAGCCAGCAATCTACAACCGGCGCCAACCACGCCGATAGAAGAGGTGCAACATGCGCAACCTACGCATGCGCCTCCACCGCCCGTACCTGAGTTACCGCGCACGCAAAAGAAGACTGCGCCGCCCAAGTCAAGAGCATCGACGTCGGCGTCACGGCGCGCATCGAAACTATTGAAAGCCAAAGAAGAGCTACTTAGACTACAAGTCGAGCTGGCCGCCGCTAAGATAGCGGCTATAGAAGCGGATTCCGACTCCGACGATCCAGACACGATCATCGCGGACTTGAATCAGAACGAGCGAATAGACAAATGGTTGGACAACAATAAAGGCCACCCACTCGCCGTCACGAACGAACCGCACAACAAGCCAGCAGCACCTCCGGTTCTAGAGCCTATAGTCTCGACGGTTCCGGTACCGGCGGGAGAAACAACACCGATAATGTCGTCTGCAAACAAGATCGACCTCACCGAGTTAGCGGCTGCCATCGCTCAAGCAGCCAAGTCCGGTCACCCATCTGCAAGAATATTGAACGAGTTGCCTTTCTTCGGGGGCTGCTACCACGAATGGCTGTCCTTTAGGGCTGCCTACATGGAGTCACAAGGCAGCTTCTCCGACATCGAAAACTTAGCGCGCCTGCGACGAAGCCTCAAGGGAAAATCCAAAGAAGCGGTCGAAAGTCTTCTAATCTACAGTTCGAATCCAAGAGACATCATAAAAACCTTGGAAGCAAGATTCGGAAGACCAGACGCAATAGCAATCGCCGAGATGGAGCGAATTAGAAGCTTGCCCCGCCTGTCAGATTCGCCGCGGGACTTATGCATTTTCGCAAGCAAAGTCTCGAACATAGTCGCGACTTTGGGGGCCATCAATAAGAAGCAGTACCTGTACAATCCGGAGATAACGAAGAGCACCATAGACAAGCTGACACCGACGCTTCGTTATCGGTGGTACGACTTCGCAGCGGGTCAACCAACAGATGAACCAGATATAGCCAAGATGACGCGGTTCCTAAATAGAGAAGCCGACATATGCGGCCCATACGCACAGCCAGAAGGGGTGCAAGAAGTCTCAAGCATACCTACAAGTAATAGAAGACAAAGAACTTTCAACACCACCGAGGCAAAAAGCAAGTACCCTAACTCCGGGGCTTGTATAGAAACAAGAAGCAAGTACCCAAACTCTGGTACTTGCCTAGTATGCGAAAAAGCTGGACATACTGCAACCAGCTGCGAACAGTTCCAGCAAGCGACCTCTGCGAAGAGATGGGACATAGCCAAAGAGAAGAAACTCTGTTTTCGCTGCCTTCGCTATAGAAACAGAACGCACAGCTGTCGCGCCAGCAACTGCGGTATAGACGAGTGCAACAGCACGCACCACCGAATGCTGCATTTCAAGAGGGCTACAGAGGAGAATAAGGAAGTCGTCAGCTCAACCTGGGCTACTAAGAAAGCGCAAGCCTACCTCAAAATAGTGCCCATCCAGATAGTCGGGCCAAAAAAGAAGATCGACACGTACGCCCTACTGGATGACGGATCGACAGTCACCCTTATAGACGAGGACTTAGCGCAGCGAGCTCGACTACGGGGCCCAATAGAGCCCATACACATAGAGGGCATCAGCGACGCTCCGGTAGACACCACAACATCAAGAAGAGTGAAGATCATCCTCAAAGGTTCCAATAGAAGATACAAAGTAACAGCGAGGTCCATCAAACAGTTGAAGCTTTCGCCACAAACTATAGAAGAGGAAGACCTGAGAGGGTGCCGCCACCTGGATGACATACGCCACAGCATCCAGTACACCGGAGCGAAACCCGAAGTACTAATCGGCCAAGACAATTGGCAGCTGCTCATGGCGAAAGATAGCCGCATAGGAAGAAGGCACCAACCAGTCGCCTCTCTAACGCCACTGGGTTGGGTGCTACATGGGGCCTGCAGCAGAACGACGGGGCATCGGGTCCACTTCATACAGAATATAGAAGAAGAAGAAGAACACCTGAACGTCGAGCTAAAGAATTTCTTTAGCCTGGAGGCACTCGCTATAGTACCCAAGACGCCGCGAAGCGACCCCGACGCCAAGGCCCTAAAGATCTTAGATGAAAAGACAACAAGATTGACAGATGGAAGATTCCAGACAGCGTTGCTATGGAAGTCTGAAGAAGTGAAGCTGCCGGACAACAGAGAATATGCATTGCGCCGCCTGGAAGCAACGGAAAGAAAGATCAATAAGAATAGCGAACTGAAGAATAAGGTCGTCGAACAGATGGACGCGCTGGTCAAGAAGGGGTACGCCGAGCCTGCACCGGAGAACAGAAGCAGCAACAGAACATGGTACCTACCATGCTTCCCGGTTATCAACCCAGTGAAACCAGAGAAGATTCGGATGGTGCACGACGCGGCGGCCACATCGAAGGGCACATCGCTCAATGATGCCCTGCTCACCGGCCCGGACCTACTTCAGTCCCTTCCAGGCGTGCTGATGCGAATGAGACAGCACCGAATAGCAGTGTCAGCGGACATCGCCGAGATGTTCCTTCAAGTCAAGATCAACCCAGAAGATAGAGACGCGCTCCGCTATCTTTGGAGAAACGGAGACCCTTCGGCGAAGCCTATAGAATACAGAATGACGTCGCTAATATTCGGCGCAACGTCTTCGCCAGCCACCGCGATCTATGTGAAGGACAAGAACGCTGAAGAACACTCAAAAGAATACCCAACAGCAGCATCGGCCATAAAAAGAAACCACTATATGGACGATTTCATCCAGAGCTTTGAAGAAGAGGACGAAGCAATAGAAGTCTCACGCCAAGTCCATTTCGTCCACAGTCAGGCGCACTTTGACCTGAGGAAGTGGGCCTCGAATTCACCGAGAGTGCTCAGCGAGCTCGAAGCGAGCGCCTCTATAGAAGAACTGGAAGTCGGCCCCAAGATGGAGAAGGTGTTAGGGATGACATGGCAAACCTCATCGGACACCTTCAAATACAACCTGAACTTCTCAAGACTGCCTGAAGGCGCGCTACGACAGAAGCCCACGAAGCGTCAGGCCCTGCGGATCGTTATGTCCCTTTTCGATCCACTGGGACTTGTCTCTCCAGTCACCATGAGAGCCAAGCGAATACTGCAGGACATCTGGAAGAGAAGCACAGCATGGGACGACCAGCTCGAAGACGACCTCGCCGAAGAATGGAGCAAATGGACTAAACACCTCGAAGATCTAAAGACAATCTCCATCCCAAGAACCTACCTGAGCTACAGTCGTGGAAAGAACCTCCAACTTCACGTGTTCGTTGACGCCAGTGAAGTCGCATACGCCGCCGCTCTCTACTGGCGTGTAGAAGATGAAAACGGAGAAGTACATACCTCTCTGATATTGGCCAAAGCCAGGGTGGCGCCGTTGAAAACCACGTCGATACCTCGGTTGGAACTCCAGGCTGCAGTCATGGGCAGCAGAATGGCTAACTGCGTAATAGAAGAGCACGACAGAAAACCAGTGGCACGCATCTACTGGACTGACAGCCGCACAGTTTTGACGTGGTTGCGAACGGGCTCTCGATCATTCAAACCGTTCGTCGCTCACCGCATCGCCGAACTCGAAGAGAACACCAAGACCGAAGAATGGCGCTGGGTCCCCACCAAACTCAATGTGGCGGATGACAGCACCCGTGAAGTACCGAAAGAGTTCAACGAGAAACATAGATGGTTCATCGGACCGAGCTTTCTCAAAGAAGACCCCGAGACCTGGCCACGAGAGGGCGCCACTCCGAAAATAGTCACCGGGGAAGAAAGAACATTGAAAATAATAGAGAAAACTACAGCATTAGAAGTCGTACCAGACTTCAACAAGTTCTCAAGATGGGAAAAATATATACGAACAATAGCAAGAGTACTTCAGTTCATAGCACTATGTCGAAGAAAGAAAATAGAAAAAACGGCGTATTCAAGAACGAAGGCTAATAAAGAAAAAGATCCATCTTGGGGAAAGAAGGAAGAAAAGAAGACTGCGAATAAAAGAAAGAAGATAGAAAATATAGACAACCTGTATAGGAAAATATCCGCAGAGCTTCTCATCCAAGCCGAAGACTTAGCAATCAGAGCCATTCAAGCCGATTGCTTCAAAGAAGAGATCGAAGAACTATCGAAAAATCGTCGGGTCAACACTACGAGCAAACTAAAGAAAATAGCCACGCAGATTGTCAACGGGGTCATCATAGTGAAGTCGCGAATCGACGCGGCCATAGAAGTGCCTGAAGCCATGAAGAGGCCACCCATCATAGACGGGCGCCATCACATAGCGAAGCTGTACATCGAGCACCTTCACCGAGTTGGCCACCACCAGGGGGTGGAAGCCACCATCAACCAATGTCGTCAAAGGTTCTACATCCTGGGCCTGAGACCGACAGCACGCAACATCATACACCGATGTCTGCCGTGCCGTAGAAGAAGATGGGCCCCACCAGAGCCACAGACTGGTAACCATCCAGCCGGTCGGCTAGCACACCACCAGCGAGCCTTTACTCACACCGGCATCGACTACTTCGGGCCCCTGATGACGACCTTCGGAAGGGGAACGAGAAAGACATGGATAGCCCTGTTCACCTGTCTCACGACAAGGGCTGTCCATCTAGAGATGACCAACTCGCTGACCACCGACTCTGCGATCATGGCACTCCGCAGATTCATAGCACGCCGCGGGTGCCCGAAAGAAATCTGGTCCGACAACGGGACCAACCTGCATGGAGCTGAAAAGGAGCTCAGACTCGCCGTCGACGACGCCGTGGAAACAGAAGCAGCGAGAAGAAGAATAGCCTGGCGCTTCATCCCCCCTGGAGCCCCATTCATGGGGGGGCCTGGGAACGCTTAGTGAAGACAGTAAAGACAGCCCTCGCCGCAGTACTCGACAGCCGAACACCATCAGAAGAGGTACTCTCCACCCTACTTGCCGAAGCTGAGATGACAGTGAACAGTCGCCCCCTGACACATGTCTCGGTCGACCCCGAAGATCCCGAGACGCTCACCCCCAACCACTTCATACTGTTGGGCCCAGCCTTCGAACCACCCATGGGCAACTTTACACCCATAGACCTGCGGGGAAGACGACACTGGCGAACGTCCCAAATACTCGCCGACATGTTCTGGGCAAGATGGCTTCGAGAGTACCTGCCGGAGCTTCAAAACCGGCGGGAGCCCCACGGCAAGGGTCAACCGCTCCGAATTGGAGATATCGTCGTTGTGGTGGACAACACACTGCCCCGTAACACCTGGCCGCTGGGGAGAATAGTCACCGTGTACCCTGGCCGCGACGGCATAGTACGCGCAGCAGACGTGAAGACCAAAGGCGGTATCCTGCGAAGGCCTACAAAGAAGATCGTGATCCTGCAGACTGAGGAAGCTGAGGACGACGTCCGGCCTGCTATGTGATGCGTCGCGACTCTACACTTCGCCACGACGCACGGCGGGAGAATGTTCCGGACGATCGATTATAGTTTTAGTTAGACCATTTAGTATGTAACATTTTATAAGTTTATATTTGTAAAGAATAGGTTTTATAGTTTAGTTAATAGGTTTATAATTTAGTTATAGTTATGGTTTCCTTACGTTAACAGTTCAGTATTTGCTAATTTATAAAACCCTAATGATAGAAATAGAGCCGCTGCGCTCTCCACGGTATTGCCGAGAGACCCCTACCCTTTTGCTTGCACTTATGTTTTGTCCCTCTCGTGCATACCTCTCGCTCTCGCAACTATCTATAGAGAAAGGCCGATAGTTGCGATAGCGAGATTTGGTACTTAAGCGAGCGAGATCCTATGGAAAATAATTCCGGATCCAGCTCAAGAATACTACTAGGAAGCAAATACTGAACAAGAACCAATAGAAGAAAGAAATAGTTTATTTGTAAAACAAGAAATATAGGGAAAAGTTCTGCTCATTTAAATCTGGAATATAGAAGCTCTGAAGATTCAGCGTGGCTTTCCTTTCACCATCGCCCCACCTTGTAACTGGCTTCATAGTTACCCTCGGAGACAGCATTGCGCAATCCAGCAACAATTCGCAAAGCGGGATTCATAGCGACGAATCAAGACAAGACTTATTTCATAGCGGGTCTTGACTTATTTCACAACGGATTGAGATTCGAGTTCAACCGTATAAGGGTCCCGCACAGTAGGTGTTAAGTAATTGTTATGGGACCCAGCAATTCATTTATTCTCATAAGAACGAGCGTAGGTACCACGGAGCAAAATAGTGGTAGATATACTTACATGAGAACAAAAGATAAATAAGTAACAATATAAATTGAAAAAAAGTAACGATAAAAGTGTACAGTTTTTAATAAAACTAAGAATATACAGAAAGAAAAAGAAAATAATTATTCAAAACTAGCTGCCCGCCCGCGACTTCGTCTGCGTGAACACCTTGTATCTAGTGACAAATTTACAAAAAAAGAATTACCCGAATTGGTGCAGCCGTTCTGAAGTGATGCACGTACTAACATGTCGGCAATTTATTTTTATTAATATAGATAATTAAATAGTTAATACCTTTAATACACTCGGCGTCAAAAAAATCGCACCTTTTAAAAATCATCTTTAAAAATTCTTAAACCTTATGTAGAGGATAGTGTTGGGTATCATTAGAAAGGTAACAAAAAGGAGTATCAAAAAACAATTAAATTTAACTTTCTGTTTAATTATAATTATACAAACAACATTAAAATTAATAAAATAATAAAAATCCTTAATTAAGTCCTAATTAACAACAGATAATTTACAAAGAAAAATGTACAAAAAGTGTCTTAAAATTAACTTAAAATCTAGTGTTACCCCCCCTTGCCCTGATCACGGCTTCCATACGGTCCCTCATGGACCTCACCAACTTCAGGAGCTCTTCTTGAGGGATAAGCCCCCATTCTTCAATCACCGCGTCTTGGAGCTCCTGTAGAGTCGAAGGAGCTGGATCCCGAGATCGAACCTTACGTTTAAGATGGTCCCAGAGGTGCTCTATAGGATTCAGATCCGGACTTCGCGCTGGCCACTGCATCACAGAGATTTGGGACCTCTGCAAGAAGTCGCTCACGATGCCTGCAGTGTGAGCGCGAGCGTTGTCGTGCATTAATGTGAACCCCTCGCCAAAAGATTCGGCAAAGGGGACCACATGCACTTCCAGGACCTCAGTGACATAGCGGCGAGCAGTCAGCGACCCTTGTCCGCGAGCACCTCCAGTCCGGGAGACGCAGACAAGGTCGGTTTTGCCGGCAGCAGACATACCGCCCCAGAACATGCAGGATCCGCCACCATATTCCACCGTCTCCTGGATGCAGGCTTGGGCGAAACGTTCACCCTGCCTCCGTTATACTCTTCTCCGTCGGTCGTTGCAGAAAAGACACACTCGCGTCTCGTCTGAGAAGAGAACAGCTCTCCACTGCTCAAGGGTCCAATCGACGTGGTCACGAGCAAACTGCAAGCGGGCTCGCCGATGCGCTGCAGTCAATTTTGGACCCGTAGCAGCTCTGTGGGCCGCTATCTTCTTCTCCTTCAATCTTCTTCTAACCGTAGATACGCTTACGGTGCGTCTGCGAACTGCCTGGAGCTGCTGTTGCAACTCAACAGCGTTGGAGAAACGATTTCTCAAAGAGTTCGACACAACGAACCGGTCGTCTCTTTCCGAAGTGCAGCGACGTCTACCCGAACCGTGTCTGCGGATATAGCCACCGGTCTCTATGAAGCGCTGGTACACTCTTCGAACGGAATAACGGCTCAGGTTCAGTTGCCGGGCGACATCACACTGCCGCACCCCTGATTGCAGTAGTGCAACCACTTGAGCGGCTTTATCAGCTGTGGTATCCATCAAAATCTGTGCGTGTGTCCTCTTCAACGGTTGAATAGCGAATGACCCACATTGAACCCGTGTTGACCGTTTTATACCCACAAAGGAAGCGCAACTAGCAACTCTCACGGGTAGCAAAATTTGCATCGAATTTTTGTGACACTTTATTTGTTGCATTAGGTTTTATTTGATAATGAAAAGTAATGTTTTTTATTAAGTTAATTAAGTAACCTTGTAAATAAAATCATAATTAATGCGACTGCATGTGCATATCAAGAGTAAATGACATTTGAAAGTGATTTTCTAAGAAGTGCGATTTTTTTGACGCCGAGTGTAGTTAACGCGCACTAACGATTGTCAAAATATATATTATTTTTACACTATGAAACATAATCGCCAAGATTGTGGTTTAAATTTAAAAGCCATGTGCATATAATTAATGAACATTATGGGATGGCGTGCGCTCAGGGCGGGCGGCCGGAGGGCGGGCGGCGCGACCTCGGTAGGGCAAGGTTACTACGCCGATAGTGCTGCCGCTCACTGGCACTGCTGGCACTGCTCTAAGGACATTATAAGTTTTTGATACTTTCCAAACTACTACTTTAAATGTTTCTAAATACACAGAGACCATAATAGCTTTCATACTATTATAGTAAATATGGGGTAAAACAAGTAATAATAAAATATTTGACGTAAAAATAATAAATGTTTTCTTTTTTTAAGACTTTGAGCACCGTGGGGGTCACCGGTAACCGACAAACAATTAAGTTTCAATTCTGGTTTAGTGGCAGTCAACGTGTAATACAATTTATAACACATTTGCTCGTAAAGTGGCTCTTATTACACCGATTTCAGCATCGTAATGTAGCTTATTACACACTAGTGCGGTAATGTAAAATTAGTAATAACACACTAGTGCGGCAATGTAAAATTAGTAATAGTTTGAATCTATGGACAACACAGACCACGCCCACACAGTCCACGCTTCAGCAAGAAACAACTGCACAGTCTGCACAAGTGCTTAGCTGGTGAGCCTTAAGCCCGTTAGTCGCTTTTACGACACCCAAGAGAAGAGAGGGGTTGGTACCTATTATTATTTTGAAGAGCCCATCACCGCACTATGCTGTTAGATGTATGTGCAGTCTTTAGTCTGTTAGTCGCCTTTTACGGCACCGAAGAGAAGAGAGGGGTTGGTAGTATTATTTTGATGAGCTCATCGCCGTTCTATGCTGTTGATTGTATGTGCAGTCTTTAGTCTGTTAGTCGCCTTTTACGACACCGAAGGGAAGAAAGGGGTTAGTAGTATTATTTTGATGAGCTCATCGCCGCTCTATGCTGTTGGATGTATGTGCAGTGCAGTCTTTAGTCCGTTAGTCGCTTTATGCTACACCCAAGGGAAGAAAGGGGTTGGTAGTATTATTTTGATGAGCCCATCGCCGTTCTATGCTGTTGAATGAATGTGCAGTTTTAGTCAGTTAGTCGCCTTTTACGTTAGTCGCCTTTTACGACGCTGAAGGGAAGAGAGGGGTTGGTAGTATTATTTTGATGAGCCGATCGCCGTTCTATGCTGTTGAATGTATGTGCAGTCTTTAGTCCGTTAGTCGCCTTTTACGAAACCGAAGGGAAGAGAGGGGTTGGTAGTATTATTTTGATGAGCGCATCGCCGCTCTATGCTGTTGAATGTATGTGCAGTGCAGTCTTTAGTCCGTTAGTCGCCTTTTACGACATCCAAGGGAAGAAAGGGGTTGGGAGTATTATTTTGATGAGCCCATCGCCGCTCTATGCTGTAGGATGTATGTGCAGGCTTTAGTCCGTTAGTCGCCATTTACGACACCCAAGGGATTGGATAAAAAGACTTCCTACCTTTCACATACCTATATTTTGTCGATTCAAACAGCGGCTTCTTGTTCAATAATAACTTTGAAAGTTTAAAAATAAATATGTCTAGTTTTAGTAATGAAGAACTAAACTTACAGTCTACACCACCGGAAATAATAGGTGGAGCACAAAATGTTATTGACAGCCTATTACCATCTAAGTCCAAAGAAAAATACATGTTGGCTTACCAAAAATTATACACTAGAAAAGCAACAAAAACACGCAATCACTTTCAGAAAATGTGTTTTCCTCGCAGATATGTTATAAAACGTCCTATGACATACGTGCGCTTTGATAATTACAGCCTCTGCTTTCTTGTAGCCCTCGCCTACGGCTCGGGCTAGCAATATCGCCTCTGCTGTAATTTTCAACTTACCGCACTTATATCATAATGTACTATTATAACACATTTGCTCGTTAAGTGGCTCTTATTACACCGATTTCAGCATCGTAATGTTATAAGCTACGCACTAGTGCGGTAATGTAATTTAAAAATTAGTTCCTAATCGTTTGAATCTATGGACAACATAAGTGGGAGCCTTTAGCCCGTTAGTCGCTTTTACGACACCCAAGGGAAGAGAGGGGTTGGTAGTATTATTTTGATGATCCCATCGCCGCTCTATGCTGTTGGATGTATGTGCAGTCTTTAGTCCGTTAGTCGCCTTTTACGACACCGAAGGGAAGAGAGGGGTTTGTAGTAATATATTGATGAGCCCATCGCCGCTCTATGCTGTTGAATGTATGTGCAGTCTTTAGACCGTTAGTCGCCTTTTACTACACCGAAGGGAAGGGAGGGGTTGTAAGTATTATTTTGATGAGCCCGTCGCCGCTCTATGCTGTTGGAGGTATGTGCAGTCTTTAGTCCGTTAGTCGTCTTTTACTACACCGAAGGGAAGGGAGGGGTTGTAAGTATTATTTTGATGAGCCCGTCGCCGCTCTATGCTGTTGGAGGTATGTGCAGTCTTTAGTCCGTTAGTCGCCTTTTACCTTGAAAGTTTAAAAATAAATATGTCTAGTTTTAGTAATGAAGAACTAAATTTACAGTCTTCACCACCGGAAATAATAGGTGAAGCACAAAATGTTATTGACAGCCTATTACCATCTAGGTCCAAAGAAAAATACATGTTGGCTTACCAAAGATTTATATACTAGAAAAACAACAAAAACACGCAGTCATTTTCAGAAAATGTGTTTTCCTCGCAAATATGTTATAAAACGTCGTATGACATACGTGCGCTTTGATAATTACAGCCTCTGCTTTCTTGTAGCCCTCGCCTACGGGCCGTAGGCTACGGCTCGGGCCAGCAATATCGCCTCTGCTGTAATTTTCAACTTACCGCACTTATATCATAATGTACTATTTTTGTCTGCTTTTTACTATTATTATAAACGCGAAAGTTTGTAAGTACGGATGGATGTTTGTTACTCTTTCAAGTAAAAACTACTGAATGGATTTGGATGAAATTCGGCATACAGATAGTTTATAGCCTGGATTAACACATAGGATACTTTTTATCTCGATATTCCCACGGGAACGGAAACCACGCGGGTGAAACCGCGAGCGGCCGCTAGTAAGTATTAATGGTATGAAACAAAGCGACGGCGCGCTGTCATTAGTGCACGGGGTGAATAATATAGCGGTCACGCGCATGCGCTTTGATAACCGCGATAGGCCGCGCGCTAGGTGACAATAATTTTAATTTTTTAAGGAAAAGTGGACACAAAAATGTGAAAAATATATGTTTTTTTATTTCATTATTTGATTGTACTGCTGCTATATAGGATCACGTAAAAGAATTTGGCGGGAACCAAAATTAAACCCCGTATATAAATAAAAATCAATTGCCACGAATGTTCAGATCGGCTGCCTTATTTGCTTAGTTCTTTTGTGGTGTTTGTAATACTTAGGGCAAAGTTTATAAGTATGAAAGAAAAAATTGGGAAATTCGTCACGGGGCACGGGGCCCAGAAGGAGAAAGGCGCGGGAGGGCCGCTAGGATGTATAAATAAGTATGTTAAGGGAGAAGCAGTATAGACCTATTTCTTTACAAGCGATTTTATTCTAATATTATTATTATTCATCGTTTTCCTTTGTGAATTTCCCAAACTCTTTTCATATATGTAGGTAATTATTCAAAAGTCTAACAAGGAGATGAAACACAAAACTCAATCTCTGGTCCTTATTTGGTTTTAAATTAAATATTTAAATGTATACATACAAATAATCACGACTTAAGTAAGTATATCCCCGATGGGTTAGTCAGAGACTAGGCAATGAGGACAGCAAAAGCAGTCCTCTACCATAGTCCACTTTCCAAAAATAGCGACTGCACATTATGTGCTCAGCGTGACAGGCGGTGAGTCCATCGCCGCTCTAAGCCGTTGGATGTATGTGCAGTCCTTAGTTCGTTAGTCGCCTTTTACGACACCCAAGAGAGGGGGTGTATTCTTTTACCGCTACGCGACAGGTTTAAAAATTTGAATGTATATTTATCGTAAACTTTTTCTTTTTGTAGAGAATTAAATTAATTTAAAGCACATAAATCGAAATGTTACTTACCTCTCAAACTACACAACTCTAAAATTAATCACGCACGCCCATTACATGTAGAGGGGTGCCCAAAGCTTCTGTGCCCAAAGTGTTACTTTTCTAATACTTACCTACACAATTTCGTTCAAAATGTTTTTATAACTTACACAAAAAACATAGTTATTATACAACGTGTTAATTCGCTTTCTCAAAATCTCAGACACCCCAATTTGTTTTTATTATAAAAGAAATAAGGAAGTATATAATATTATTATTATTATTCGGGAAATTGTTATGATGATATTCATTTTTATGTTTTTTTGTATATCTTACAAGTTAGAACTCTATGAGATCTAAGCCTGCGAGGCCAATAGATGTTGCCGCCGCTATTGCATATAAATTTTGAGTGCAACGTTGCTAAGAAAACGATAAAGTTAAGTTAAAGATAGAGGTAAGTAAATTTAAAAAAAGCGGCTTAGTCAAAAATATTTTTAACTAGCGGATCCTCGCGGTTTTACTGGCGTGGTACCCGTTCCCGTGGGAATATCGGGATAAAATATAGCCTATGTCATTTAGGAAGAATGTAGCTTTCTAATGGTCAAATAATTGTATAAATCGGTGCAGTAGTTTCGGAGCCTATTTAATTCAAACAAACAAATCTTTCCTCTTTATAATATTAGTATAGATACATGCCAGCATGGTGGGAGTGGGATATGGTCCAATCCTCGCATGTGCAGTCCATGTAGGAAGGCTGGTGTCCATCAGTGGGGCGTTTGTGTACTGACATTGATGATGTAGGTATGTACAGTCACCAGCATTAAGATGTGATGATGCAAACATATCTGATCATTGGTGGAAGGCATATTATAGGCATATATAAGGAGACTGCTAGAAACCACAAGAAACTTCAAAGGCTGGTCAGTTCAAGTTTTTTAAACATGACAAAAATGACAGAAAAGAAATTCGTGCTTTTTTCATTTTTAATTAAATACTTCATTCATTTTGTGAATTTTTTTAAGATAGTCTTTGAGTATCTTATTTATTTTAAAGCAATAACATAAGAAACAAGAATTAAAAACAACCAAAAATAACGATTATTTACAACGCACGGGCAGCGGCTGGTCGTTGACCCAACCGTCTGTTGACCCGTCCGCGTCAGCCAGGCGATAAGTACCTGCGTTAGTCTGCTATGAGACCATTTATTTTCCTATTACGAAATGTGCGTATTTTTCTTCACTATCTATCCAATTAAAATTCGAAAAATGAATTATTTAATTAAAAAAGTACGAATTTCATTTTTGTCATGTTTGAAACACTTGACCTGTCCAGCCTTTGAAGTTTCTTGGGGTTTCTAGCAGTCGCCTTATATATGCCTTATATATGCCTTCTACCAATGATCAGATATTTTTGCAGGCCGTCGATAGTCACTCTTAATGCTGGTGACTGTACAATGCATACATCACTCTCGCTTTCCGAAGGATTGGGCAGAGACTACAGCTTCTTTTTATTTTTTATTTATTAACATGGACCACAAACAGGTTTACAATATAAAACTTATCAATATTAAATGCTCTTATGACATTAACAGTTATTGTATACCCAACATCGCTGGTCACAATTTTAAAAAAAGTACCTTAGTTTTTGTGGAGCTAAACACGAACATACAGTATATATAAGTAAGTTACCTCAAGTAGATGTACAATATATCCCAAATATCTTAAGTAATTAAGGTATTTCACACATCCGCACAGTGCATGGTGCTAAAAAAAACAAATAATAACACTGAATAGTGCACTTATGTGCATGTACAGTCAGTGCACAAAAAAAATGAAATATAAAAAAATAACAGGGAGTCATTTAAAATTAAGCTATACAATGTTGAAAGTATCGGTTACCAACTTCTTATAAGTACGAGTGTTTAAAGCAAATATATCTAAATTATTAAATATCTAATTATGTGATTTTAACATTATTTTGATAGGGCATCGAAGCCCAGCATTAGTTCGACATGTTGTAGTCGAAAACAATTCCAACAGCTGTCCATTTGCTACGATCCTGACACACCTGACGTATGTTCTTCTGAGAAATAAATATCTTCACAAGGCACACCACACCACACTACAAGATTTGTTTGATACATACAGCCAGATTAAGTAGCGCCGCGCGGCCGCACGACTGCCCGCCCGTATCTACATCGCGCCGCTAATCGCTGATCCAATCGGATCGGCCGCCACTCCAAGAGCTTCCTCACGAAACGAGGTTAACGCTGCGTGGGGCATGTCATGAAGGGCTAATACCGTTGCCCTCGTCAGTTAAATAGTATTAGGTACCTTCAAGTACCTACAGTAGATTGCGTTTCATCAAATAGTTCCTATGCCGTCATGTTGGCATTCCTGTCTTATTCCTGCAGTGTTGCCAACATAGTGGATTTTCCACTAAAACCGGTGGTTTCGACCCCCCTTGTTTATTTTTTTTCATGTTATCAAGTTCTATAAATCCACTAGAAAAACCACAAGCCACTAAAACCAATATTTCGCCACTAAAAAGGTAGTCGAAACCACCAGTATTAGTAGAAAGTCCACTAAGTTGGCAACACCGGCAGGAACAAGACAGGAATGCCAACATGACGGCATAGGAACTATTTGAACACTGTATCAAAATGATGAATGTGGATAGGTGGTTGAGGAGTCTGGGCAAAATGCGTTTTCATTTTTGGCCTTTGTGTCAATAATCCCTTGAGGATCGTAAAACCAGACACAATTGAAATTCTATTGTTTCGTGACCGCCGGCGGTCGAATGATCCTTGACCGGATAACCGATATTTATAGTGTATTTGAATCTCTATCTAAATTATAGATAACATTCATTTAAATAAGTATCAAATATTTAATATTAAGAATTGTAATATTTTGAATTACAATTGACATTTCGCTACTTAGACATTTTGCGACTTGGACATTCTCCACCTCGATATATTTCTGTGTTCTCCACCCTTAACCATCAGAAAAGCCTTTTATATATACCTACCTAATTAAAACGATGTGGCCAGCAACAGATAAAGCCTTCGAAGGTCTTGATGGCGGGCTACACTTAAAAATTATTACGTAAATAAAATGTGAAGAAATAACCTGGCGTTAATGTAATGCCGTTAGTGGCCGCTCGCGTCAGGCTAACGAGCCCGCGCAGTTAATTAACAGTTAACGACGCCCGCCTTTGCGCCGATTGTCGCGTTAAATGTTGTTACGCATCTCTTAGGGTGCTTTGGTAATATTACTACCTAGCATTCGCTCGCGACTTCGTACGCGTGGACTACATTACCACAGAAACCTTTTACCGGGGTAAAAAGTATCCTATAACCCTTTCTGTGCCTTTGACAACGATATGCTATATTTCGTGATGATCGGTTAAGTAGTTAAGGCGTGACACCGTAACAAACAAAACTCACTTTCACGTATATACTCGTAATATTAGTTATATTGTTATTCGAAGATAACGAAACATTCAAAAACATGACTACCTCAGGTCAGATTCGAACTCGCGTCCTCCGCAATGTGCAGAGCTATTCTCTAACTCGACTGACAGTTACAGTGATGAACACCCAAGAAAATTCGTCGTACACTGCTGTGTACTGTGCCAACTGCTAGTGAAAAATACAGAGCGCGCGCGCAATGTACGGCGTGTACGGCGAATCTTCTTGGGTGTTCATCATTTTAACTATCAGTCGAGACCACTTCGCCATCGAGGTATTGGCTGGTATCGGTTAGTCCAGTCAACATTTTTTAACGCTGTTGACTTTGTTTTTTAAAGCCTAAAGGAGGGTTTACACATTTCGGTTTCCCAGACAAACTTCCAAGTCGAAATTTTTAAAAACAAATAAGTTAATTTTGATGACACCTTGCATGCTGAAGTAAAACACAGGGATCTAAATAGTTTGTTGAAAACATTTTTAAAAAACGTTTATTTAACTGAGTTATTGCGATTTTTTACTTTCTATAGTGGACTTTTTTACTTTCTTTCTATAATCTCAATAACTCTAGCTAAAAAAACATTTTTTTTAAATGTTTTCAACAAACTATTTAGATCCCTGTGTTTTACTTAAGCATGCAAAGTTTCATTAAAATTGGCTTATTGGTTTTTATAAATTTCGATAAATCGATAATTTTGTATGGAAAACCGTAATGCGTAAAGCCTCATAAGTGTCCCGTCAAACCTCTTAGAATTTACATGAGATATGAATAAAATTATTGCGGAGGACTAGGGATCAATTCTCATCAAAGGTACTTTTTAACGTTTCGTTACTTCGTGTTATTTATTCGAGAGTTTTTGACGGAAATAATCAAATATTACGAATATAAATAAATAAATAATAAATAAGTCTTTCCTACAATCACACAAATTATTTAGCCCAAGAGAAGCTTCGAAGATACTCGTTAAATGGTTACTAGACAACGGATAAACATACATAAAATACTGAAATACATACTTATTATACATAGAAAACACCCAGACCCGAGACAATTTAGAAAAACAATAATTTCTAAATTGACCCGACCGGGGATCGAACCCGGGATCTCAGAGATGGCGACACCATGAAAACCGGTGCACAAACCACTCCACCAAGGAGGTCGTCATATTGTTATTATCATTGGATACTATGTTGGCTCATACGTCGTTTATGGGTTCACAGTGTTTAGATCAAAGGCATTTCCGAGGTGGATAAATGCCATTGATCTACACACCTGTAATAATTTTTTTTCAACGTTTCATCTTTAACCTTGTGATTGATTATCCTGCCTGTTGTTATTTCCAGGTAACGGTCTAATAGACGAGAATGACTTCATGCAGTGGGTGACGAAGATACAGGCGATACAGGGGATGGACGTCAGCAATAGCGGGGGGGACTCCGAGGAAGAGATCACGAGAGACCTCCTAGCGGCCTTCAAGTATGTATGAATCATGCTATTTAAACCGAAGCCCTAAATGTATTAAAAAACTATTTTGTTTGTCTATGTAAATAAAAACCATTGGGCGATTTTCTGACAGCCCAAAATAAAAAAAAATAAAAATTAGTTCAAAAACACTCGATAAGAAAGCCGAGCCGTACACAAAGGCTGTAATAAATTGTGCACTTTTGCTTGTCAACCAAAAAATAAAAATTAGTATTTTCATTTCAGGAAATGGGTTCTATTTTCCAAAATTTCGTTCACAGTATGACAGTTACACAATATTGATATTTTTTGATATCATTACGCAGCCATAGGTACACGTGCTCTCCAGGGACTCGCCTTTTACTAAGCGCCATCTATGAAGTTACTATGAACAAATTACTTTTTTTTTTGATCTTGGAAAATCGCCCATTGCCATGGTTATTGTTCGCGAATCTCTTCAAAACGGCTGCACGTATTTTGCTAAATCTTTTTTTGTTGTGTTTGTAATTGTCAGTACATGGTTTGTATGAAAGAAAATTAGGTAAGTATTGGAAATTCGTCACGGGATACGGGGCGGTGTTCACGCGGATGATGTCGCGGGCGGGCAATTATTTAAATAAATAAAACTTGTTAATAATTAGGATTTGAATTATTGCATGTAATGATGACGATGTAATCTTTTTGGAGTGATAATAGTAACGAATGTAATTTCAACAAAAAATCGTTACTATCACCTATCACCCCAAAAACTCGAACGAATCAAAATATTTAAACGATTATAATTTAGGATAAGTAATACTTTTATTGCAGAAACCTTTGATCACTGAGATTACAATAGTATTCTAATGTTAAATAGAGGTAATGTTACTTTACTACAAACACATGCGATTGTCACAATTTAAAATTAATGTATTTTGACCCCACCTACAACATACTAACTACGATAACCGCTAAACGTCCTTAACCGTTTAACTCTCCTATCATATGTGATTCATGACAATCGATTTTCTATGGTCATAATTATAGGACAACGAACCTTTGAATGTACGCGACTTTCATTGAGGAGAAATGTGGTTAACCTACGCACGCAGCCTACGTAGTCATTGAACGAAATAGATAATCTAAAACTTCCATGCAACATGCCTTTTTCGACTTCTTAAAAAAATATGGGCCAGTGGCTTAGCGCTCAGCCCGATAACAGGAGGTCCAGGGTTCAGTTCCCCGGTCGGGCAAAGTGTGCTTCGGTTTTTTCGGTGCGCAGCCCGGGTTTGTGACCTCCAGGCCTGTGCCCAGCAGTGGGACAGTATATAGGACATACTCAACTTAATTTTTTAAGATTGTAAGCCGGTTATAAAGTTCTTATTGCTCTTGTCATGTTGTAAACACTTTTCTTGGGGCCGATTTTTTAAATGCCATAAAAAACATATTCGATTGTTCAAGTATTACACCAACATTTTGAAATGTAAGTATTGTCAAATAACGTCTTTTCTTTTTTTACAAGTGATATTTTAATTTGATCGCGTCATACTTTATCAGACGGATAAGTATTAAAAGGATTGAAGATCTAGCCCTACGTGAACCATTTTTAACCGACGAGCATGTTTAGATAGATAGATAAAACATTTATTTGCATCAAAAACACACACATGCTTAGGTATAAATAAAAAACATTTAAATAACATGTTGGTAGTTGATAGCATGTGTGCCACAAGCGATGCAAAAGGGCAAAAACTCAGTGATACCATTGCTCAAAGAGCAAAGCACTGGTTTTCAGTTTTTGCCCAGCGAACCCGCTAGGCCACGGAAACGGATTTTTCTTTTAATGGACAATAAAATAACAATAAAAAATTAAATAATATTAAAAACGTGTGAATGGACATAAATATACATAAATAAATACTAATTGGTTTAATTATAAAATATAAATAAATAAAATGTCACAATAAAATAAAATGTCAAGTTGACTAAGGTTAATTGAATTGATTAATTTTGCGTTTATAGAACGCTATGAGAGTAAATGAAGGAAAGGATGTGTATCAAAACCGCAGCAAATGTTAAGCTGCATGTGGTCTCTGCCTGCCCCTCCGGGAATCGGGCTTATTTTGTATACCGTCCTACACTCAGAAAAAAAAGTTGTGAAATCAACAGGAAAAGGTTGTTAGCCAGGAGCCAACAGAGTAGGGTTGCTGGCGCAGCTACTCCAATTTTGCGAAAAAATATTGCGAATCAAACAAAGTGGAAATACTAATTTTCACAATATGGACTTATCTAATTTCACAAAGGCATGTTTTCACAATTTTACTCTGTTGGCTCCTGGCTAACAAAGTTAAGCGTGTGAATATCGCAGTGTTATACTTGTGTTATCTAGCAATGCACGGTTTGCTACAGTAGCAATCTTGCGGTTGTGATTCACACAATGTTAAACTTTGTGGTTCTACTTATGTTAACTTTGCTTGATATTAACTGCTGCTTCGCAAACTGAACCTTGTGAAAATAACAGTTCTTAACTAAAGACTCACAGTTGTGATTCACGCAATATCGCCTTTCAACCTTGTGATTCTAGCTATGTGTACTTTGCGTTATTAGAGACTTTCAAGTTGTGATTCTAACAGAGCTGTGATATTAAAGTTGCGATTCACGCAAAGTCGCTTTTCAACCTTGTGGTTCTGGCTATGTGTACTTTGCGTTATTAGAGACTTTCAAGTTGTGATTCTAACAGAGCAGTGATATTAAAGTTGCGATTCACGCAAAGTCACCTTTCAACCTTGTGGTTCTAGCTATGTGTACTTTGCGTTATTAAAGACTTTCAAGTTGTGATTCTAACAGAGGTGTGATATTAAAGTTGCGATTCACGCAAAGTCGCCTTTCAACCTTGTGGTTCTAGCTATGTGTACTTTGCGTTATTAAAGACTTTCAAGTTGTGATTCTAGCAGAGGTGTGATATTAAAGTTGCGATTCACGCAAAGTCGCTCTTCAACCTTGTGGTTCTGGCTATGTGTACTTTGCGTTATTAGAGACTTTCAAGTTGTGATTCTAACAGAGCTGTGATATTAAAGTTGCGATTCACGCAAAGTCGTTTTTCAACCTTGTGGTTCTGGCTATGTGTACTTTGCGTTATTAGAGACTTTCAAGTTGTGATTCTAACAGAGGTGTGATATTAAAGTTGCGATTCACGCAAAGTCGCCTTTCAACCTTGTGGTTCTAGCTATGTGTACTTTGCGTTATTAAAGACTTTCAAGTTGTGATTCTAGCAGAGGTGTGATATTAAAGTTGCGATTCACGCAAAGTCACTCTTCAACCTTGTGGTTCTGGCTATGTGTACTTTGCGTTATTAAAGACTTTCAAGTTGTGATTCTAACAGAGGTGTGATATTAAAGTTGCGATTCACGCAAAGTCGTTTTTCAACCTTGTGGTTCTGGCTATGTGTACTTTGCGTTATTAGAGACTTTCAAGTTGTGATTCTAACAGAGCAGTGATATTAAAGTTGCGATTCACGCAAAGTCACCTTTCAACCTTGTGGTTCTAGCTATGTGTACTTTGCGTTATTAGAGACTTTAAAGTTGTGATTCTAACAGAGCTGTGATATTAAAGTTGCGATTCACGCAAAGTTGCTTTTCAACCTTGTGGTTCTGGCTATGTGTACTTTGCGTTATTAGAGACTTTTAAGTTGTGATTCTAACAGAGCTGTGATATTAAAGTTGCGATTCACGCAAAGTCGCTTTTCAACCTTGTGGTTCTGGCTATGTGTACTTTGCGTTATTAGAGACTTTCAAGTTGTGATTCTAACAGAGGTGTGATATTAAAGTTGCGATTCACGCAAAGTCGCTTTTCAACCTTGTGGTTCTGGCTATGTGTACTTTGCGTTATTAGAGACTTTCAAGTTGTGATTCTAACAGAGCAGTGATATTAAAGTTGCGATTCACGCAAAGTCACCTTTCAACCTTGTGGTTCTAGCTATGTGTACTTTGCGTTATTAAAGACTTTCAAGTTGTGATTCTAACAGAGGTGTGATATTAAAGTTGCGATTCACGCAAAGTCGCCTTTCAACCTTGTGGTTCTAGCTATGTGTACTTTGCGTTATTAGAGACTTTAAAGTTGTGATTCTAACAGAGCTGTGATATTAAAGTTGCGATTCACGCAAAGTTGCTTTTCAACCTTGTGGTTCTGGCTATGTGTACTTTGCGTTATTAGAGACTTTCAAGTTGTGATTCTAACAGAGCTGTGATATTAAAGTTGCGATTCACGCAAAGTCGTTTTTCAACCTTGTGGTTCTGGCTATGTGTACTTTGCGTTATTAGAGACTTTCAAGTTGTGATTCTAACAGAGGTGTGATATTAAAGTTGCGATTCACGCAAAGTCGCCTTTCAACCTTGTGGTTCTAGCTATGTGTACTTTGCGTTATTAAAGACTTTCAAGTTGTGATTCTAGCAGAGGTGTGATATTAAAGTTGCGATTCACGCAAAGTCACTCTTCAACCTTGTGGTTCTGGCTATGTGTACTTTGCGTTATTAAAGACTTTCAAGTTGTGATTCTAACAGAGGTGTGATATTAAAGTTGCGATTCACGCAAAGTCGTTTTTCAACCTTGTGGTTCTGGCTATGTGTACTTTGCGTTATTAGAGACTTTCAAGTTGTGATTCTAACAGAGCAGTGATATTAAAGTTGCGATTCACGCAAAGTCACCTTTCAACCTTGTGGTTCTAGCTATGTGTACTTTGCGTTATTAGAGACTTTAAAGTTGTGATTCTAACAGAGCTGTGATATTAAAGTTGCGATTCACGCAAAGTTGCTTTTCAACCTTGTGGTTCTGGCTATGTGTACTTTGCGTTATTAGAGACTTTTAAGTTGTGATTCTAACAGAGCTGTGATATTAAAGTTGCGATTCACGCAAAGTCGCTTTTCAACCTTGTGGTTCTGGCTATGTGTACTTTGCGTTATTAGAGACTTTCAAGTTGTGATTCTAACAGAGGTGTGATATTAAAGTTGCGATTCACGCAAAGTCGCCTTTCAACCTTGTGGTTCTAGCTATGTGTACTTTGCGTTATTAAAGACTTTCAAGTTGTAATTCTAACAGAGGTGTGATATTAAAGTTGCGATTCACGCAAAGTCGCCTTTCAACCTTGTGGTTCTAACTATGTGTACTTTGCGTTATTAGAGACCTTCAAGTTGTGATTCTAACAAAGGTGTGATATTAAAGTTGCGATTCAGTCTCCTTACAACCTTGTGGAAGAACCACAACGTAAGGGGACTGCGTGAATCGCAACTTTAATATCACAACTCTGTCAGAACCGCAACTCGAAAGTATCTAATAAAGCAAAATACACATAGTTAGAACCACAAGGTTGAAAGGCGACTTTGCGTGAATCGCAACTTTAATATCACACCTCTGTTAGAATTACAACTTGAAAGTCTTTAATAACGCAAAGTACACATAGCTAGAACCACAAGGTTGAAAGGCGACTTTGCGTGAATCGCAACTTTAATATGACAGCTGTCAGAACCGCAACTCGAAAGTATCTAATAAAGCAAAATACGTACCAAGAACGACAAGGTGATTTTGCATGAATCGCAACATTTATAGCACATCTCTGTTGCTGCACTGTCCTCTTCCTAAAAAATGAAACAATAAAGTATTAAAAGTAATCAATGTTTATTTTTCATGTCTTTTTTACAGGTTAAGTAAACACAATAATCTTATAATATTATAGGAACACTATCTCGGGTAGATCTATACCCAGCAGTGGGATTGGATAGATCTATTGGTACAAGGCTGCGTTTCCACCAGAGATTTGTAGCGAGGGATGTGTTCCAATAGAATCACAGCAGTTACCTAGCCTCAATGAGCGCAGTGATTATAATGGTTCTTAAAAACACATCCCTTGCTACATATCTCTGGTGGAAACGCAGCCTTATACAGTTACATTATTCAATTAGGTACTTGCTACCTTTAAAAACACATGATAATACTATTCCTACCAGGTTATACCTACTGCTTTATTAATATGTTTGATTGTATGAGCCCAGTGAATATAACCTGATGAGATTGATTTCCATTTATAATATTATGAAATATTCTGAAAAAGATCTAATAACTAAAAATATACTTACGGTGGAGGATTTGTATTAAAATGGATTTTACCATCTAGGAGCGAAGATTGTTTGTATACTGAAATAACTGTAATAGGCTATTATTTTGGTCTGTATTTGATAATAATTAGTGTGGTTAATATATCTATTAATCCACTGTTTTCTCTAACTCTTGTTATTTCAGCATACAAACAATCTTCGCCCCTAGATGGTAAAATCAATTTGTAATAAAATCATACCACCTTAAACAAAATTATAATAAAACAAAACTAACTATTATAACAAAATTATACTTAATAATAAAATTATACCCCGTCGTTTACTTAATTCACCTGCGTTATTGCACCCAGGTGAATTAAATATTCTATTTGTAATCTTAATTCACCTAGGTACATCATGTATACTTCGTTTACTTAATTTGCACGCGTTAATGCACCCAGGTGAATTAAATATTCTATATTTATTAAAAAAAAATTCTTTTTTCTATACCTAGATGAATAACCGCAGGTGAATTAAGTAAACGAAGTATACATAATGTACCTAGGTGAATTAAGATTACAAATAGAATATTTAATTCACCTGGGTGCAATAACGCAGGTGAATTAAGTAAACGACGCCAATTATACATGGTAGTACATAGGGCCGTATGCTATTTAGGTTGGTTAAATCGGTTTAGTCAGTACAATATGGAGCTCGGGATGATTAATGTCACATCCAATGACTACAGAATTGCATACAAACGGATGTTGCATGGAATCCTGATCAATATATATTGACTCTTGAGATGAGTCCAGAACATCATTATTTACTTTTCATAACAAAAACGCTTCTTTGGATGAACATCCAAATCGGCACACAGTCTTTTGGGTATGGCAAATCTAATGCCCATAAGATTTTAAAAGTACTAAAAACAGCGTCACAAACATTGGAAAAGGTATACCTAACATTATCTGTTATTATTAAGTCGTATTGCGAAACATCATTCCAACCAGGGCCTATGGCAACAATATACGGAAGTACAGGTACCTTTTTATCTATGAGTTTCGCTTGCCGTTCTAAGCGATGGGTTTCAACGTCAGAAGAAGATGCCACTAAACTCAAAAAGGCACTGCTAACTTCTGCTCGTGACGGATTCCAAGGTTTTCTTGTACCTTTAACAGGAATCGTATGCATTTGCTTCAATAGCAAGGGTATGGATAGGAAAGCTGCCACATTTGCTTGTTCCTCTCCCACTGGAAATAATTTTATTTGTTATTAGTACATACTAATAATCTTAAATTATTAATTTTAAATATAATTTTGAACTTCCTCACAGCTCAGTTAGAAGGAGTTTTGCTTACTGGCTCTAGGTTGTGGGTTCTATCCGCACCAAGAACTTTTAAATTGGTATAACAGAACTTTTAAAAGACAAAGTAATGCAGTAACAAACATTTAACTTAAAAATACAACAAAATTGAGGAGCTCCTTGTCTGTTAAAAATTTTGCACCTGTAAGTCATTTCGCCATGCTCTGTAAGTTAAAGTAACGGTTGATTTAGTAAAGCTTTGTTAATTTTCAAACGTCTCAGTAACATATCCTACGTCAGATGGTTAATATTGTGATATCAACCGTTAGTTAACTAACAGAGCTTGGTGAAATCAGGGCTTAGCCTAGCCTACTTAATCATGATATGACATTTATTGAATCCAACTTTACTCACAAGTTCCAAGTTCTAAGACAGACTGTATAGAAATGTCAGCTCGTGTCAGTTGTTGGGATTTTTCATCCAATAATGCTAGCAAACGGCCTTTTAGTATTGGGAACTTTTCTTCAAACTTTTCTTTGGTGTTTGGATAAATTTCATCGAAGTCGCTTGCCAGCTTCATGAAACAAAAAAAAAACAATATTAGGTACTTAAATCACAACAGTATAATCTTCAGTGACACTTACAAGAGCTGATCATAGTTATTTTGTGATAATTAAGTTAAAAAACTTGACAAACCTCCTACTTTTTTACTTGAAGTCGGTTAAAAATAAACAACATCACTCACCAATTCATAACCCCATGGACATTGAAGTGCAGGGAATCCTTTAAAGTAGGTTATATGGTCGCTTTCCTTGAGTATATCTATTCTTCCCCTAAGACAGTTCTTCCATTTGGAGTTGACTAAATCCCTGGGTGAAGACGAGGCCTTCAGCCACTGCAAATAGCTCTCTCCAGACTCTTCCTGATCTCCAATTTTCTTTGAATTAAATGATTCTGGCAGGGGCCGAACCCGTACTGGTTCTGTACTTGTCCTGGCTTTCTTTTTAGTGCTGCTATCACTGCTATCGTCACTGCTGCGACTCTTGCTGCGGCGGTTTTCTGCAGGTACTAGTCTTCGCCGAACTGTGATAAGCCGATTAACAATGAGGCCGCTGGCCTGCAAAACCCGACCATCTAGTATACGAAAGGGACTGTAATAGACTGCTTTCGTTTCCCCTGGGAATAGTGTGATTATTTCAGTTGTCCAATTTTCCCACACTTCTTTTCTGATAGGGTCTGATATTTTTTTTAATTTGCGGATCTCCGCCTCCACAATTATGGCAGTGAGTATTTTTCGATCTTTTGTTGTTAAAAATGTTCTGCTTAAAATTGGTTTTCCCGCTGACGTGTTTTCTAAAATGGTCTTTTGATTCCCACAGCACAATCTCCGTTCCTTCCAAAATCTGTTGGCTGGTTTAGGAGTTGGCGGATATACCTACAGACAGACAGACTTTGTTTACTATGTACAGATAAACCAATAAATAAATATTTACGGACATTCCACACATCACTATCTAGCCCCAAACTAAGAAAAGCTTGTATTAAGGAACCAGATAGCTAATATAATACTTATATATTTTTAAACATTTATAAGTTCATCACACAAATGTTTGTTATCGGTGGGGATCGAACCCACAACCTACAACGGCGAAAGCACAGCTACTACCAACAAGCTATGAGGGCTGTTATAAATAAATCAAGTAATTTTTAAACTTACAGCACAGCCCGTGTCTATGACTGTTATTCCAGGAGAATTAAATCCACTACTGGCATTGGAGACTATCACAGGTGACAAAAATGTGTCAGGCTTTCGGGATGTGGAAGATGACTCAGCAGCAGGCGGAGCAGTGTCCACAGTGGTTGGTAGACCAGGGGAGCAATTAGAACCTGGGTCCACTAGATTTGTCTGTAACAAAGAAAGAACTTGATTAGTCATAATGCTACCATATGTACACTACATAAGGAAGTTACCCTTGAAATTTCATACTGCTAGGACTATAGGTTAAGGCTGTGCATTGATTGTCAGCCAATATGTACTACCATAAAACAATAAATTGTATTTGTACATACCTCTGAAGTTTCAAGAGTCCACGTTGATAGGTCAGAATCAGATGTCAAATGACCAGCCCTAAATGGAGGAGTCACATGCACCGGCTTTTCCTGAAGCATCTGTAAAATAACATTATGACATGATGCATGTGATGAACTAAGTTGCAAGGTAGGTAGTAGGATAAGTAAGCAAGCAAAGTAACTTACTAATTCTTTATATCGGGCTAGTGCTAATCGCAACTTTCCTTTATTTACCACCCCTGGGACCAGCAGGGATAATTCGTGGTCATTTGCCTGCAGAAGAAAGTCTAGGTCTGCTTCCTGATCTAGAAGCATAAAAAACCATGACCTGCAGCGAAGTAGATAAGTACAGGTAGGTACCAACGGACTTTATGGATGAAAAAGGGTGCGGTTTTGGATAAAAAAACGCATACACTGCAATATAGAAAGCCAGATGGAAAGAGCACCACGGAACAAAACGATTCGTTTTCAAGTTCAAACAAGTCGCGTCGCGTCATCGCTCCGCTGCGCCAGATTTTGAACAGAACATTGTTCGAAAACATGTTTAAGGGGCGTGGCCCATTGAGTAATTTATGTTTTCGAACAATGTTCTGTTCAAAATCTGGCGTAGCGGACCCGGCTTTACTCGACCATGCAAAACATGCAAAAAAAAACATGGCGACGAGACGCAGCGTCGCGTCGTACAACTTACCTACATTTTCTTTTTAGCTAGATAGAGTCGCCGGCACGTATGGCTACAAGTTTGCGCATAGGCTTTACAACCAAAGATACCTAAAAAATTACTTCTGCGCATCTAACGACTTTCGCCAAGTTACGTGCCGGGGACTAGGTATACTTGGCTAGAATAAAAACTTACCCGTGAGCGGTTGCAGCAGGCTGATGAGGTTGTTGTCGAGTAAAAACTCTGCCAGCGTGTCTTGCTGATCCATTTATGCGTTTTACGAGGTGTAATTACTTTAAACGATGCGATACCCCCGAAGACGCTAGCAGCAATGGCAGCGGAAATTGCGGAAATGCGAATGACAAACAAGAATGACAATGTTGCCATAAAATCGAGAAAATAACGTTGTAATATTCACAAGCTTAAAATGCGTTTTTATCTATGTTAGGGATCCTTCGCAATGTTAGAATATCGTTTTAACAATAATAGACATTGCTATTTTTTTTACATTGCGACATTCTTTATTTTCGAAAATAAACGTTGTGGTTTTTACAAGCCTAAATTTGCGTTTTTAACTACTTTTTGTATATTTGCCTTCGCAATGGCTATATTGTTATTTTATCAATAAAAACATTGTTAGAATAACTTTACACTGTGTCTTTCTCAATATTCGGGAATCCATGTTGTCATTTTCACAAGCATGGATCTGTATTTTTATCTAAGTTTTTACATCACGCCATGTTTGAGTTGCGTTGTTAACAATTTCGAATTTAAAGTAGGTTGGTATAGGTATATACCTTAGGGCTTAAGCATACCTACCTTACCTACTAGATTCTTCCTATTAGTAGTATCTACCTACTTAGATTTCTTGTTGTACGAATAGGATTTTCATGCCCGGGCCACACTACTGTACCGTCAACGTCAAATGCCCATGATTGCAATAAACATCGCGATAATTATTCCAATAATTCTCGCGACAAATTGAGTGGCCACACCTGAACGGTCAACGTCAATGCTCATTCATTGGTGGCGTGGTAAAATTGGCGATGTTCCAGAGTACATTATAGGTACAGAGGCCAGCACATCAAGCTACCCCAATTTGTCAAATTTCTTTGATAGATTTTCAATTTTACTTCAAAGGAATAAGGTTTATCAATTGGGAAAATTTGACAGAAAAAAATCTAAATAAATAAATAAATAAAAAGTAAATCTCTTTGATCTCCAAAAAATACCGCCACCCGAGTTATCGCCTAGTATTGAGTTAAACTAATAGAGGAGCAAACCTCATTACTAGAGTTGGGAAAAAGTGCTTATTTTATTTTAACGTATAAGCATTGTACGATTTTCAAAAAGCATGCCATTAAAAATGCTTTTTGCTGTTTTGCTTAGAAAAAGCTGGCTACGTATTTAAATGAAAAACGTAAAGTTGTCTGTCTGCTTCTCGTTTTTCGTTTAAACATAACGTTGCCAGCTTTTTGTAAGTAAAAAGCTAAAAAGCAAACAGCATTTAAGTTTTGACTTTTTTATATTTTTCTTTCATTATTACATTCGGCAATTTATCATCGTGGATCTGCTAAAAAAAATCTGAAATACTGGAAGTATTGATATAGATATAGAGACCTCATAGATGGCGGGACGTACACTTTTATAAGTGAAAAGCTTATTAAGTGTAAACCTAAAAGCATGCCTAGTACTTTTGTCTAAAAGTATACTTTTTTAAGTGCTTTTGCTTTTAACGCCCACCTCTGCTCATTACCGCGCGTCCTAAAAAATGTAACCACTATTTAACCGCGACGACGTAGCTTTGAAACCAATAAACATTTCAATGTAAACATATAACTGTCTCATCTACACAAGTCGCAAGAACCATGCTGTCACTAAAATAAGACAAAGACAGATACATAGTCATGCGCTGGCGGGCTAGTGTTGCCTGCCATATGAATTTTACCCCAAAATAAGAAAAAAAAGAATATTTTTGAAAGCAATTGTTTTATAAAATACATGAATTTAAATAAATACTAATATTTTAAGAGGAAAGATTTTGTTTGTTTGTTTGCATGTAGCCGATAAACTCGGGAACTACTGAATCGATTTTAATATTATTTTTTACCATACGAAATGTCAAACAGTAGTAAGTAGGCATTTGCTTGCAATGTGTGTCGCGATTTATGCCGTTGACATAGTTTTAATATGATGTTTATAAATATAAGGTGACTGCTAGAAACCGCAAGAAACTTCAAGGGCTGGTCAGGTCAAGTGTTTTAGACATGACAAAAATAAGAAAAGAGAAATTTGTGCATTTTTATTTTTCATTAAATAATTCATTATATGATTTTTAATTTGATAGTCTTTGAGTATCTAATTTATTTTAAAGCAATAATAAATAATGAAAGATAAAATAAAAGAATTGAACTATTATTTACAACGCGCGGGCAGCGGCCGGCCGTGGACCCACCCGTCTGTTGAAACGTCCGCGTCAGCTGGGCGATAAGTATCTACGTTAGTCTGCAATCTTTTTTTGTCATTTTTGTCATGTTTAAAACACTTGACCTGACCAGCCCTTGAAGTTTCTTGCAGTTTCTAGCAGTCACATTATATGTATTTAAGTATGGATATCCGTTAACTGGCCGCCATAGTACAAGCTTCGGCTTAGTTTGAGGCTAGCTCATTGGTGTAATTGTTGAAATATATTTATTTATTAATTATTTACTTTACGAAGATAAAGTTGCGAGGAACAGCTATTATTATTTAAATGACATGTCTTGCTTACTAGATACATAAAAGTAAGAATAAGTAATGAAATAATGAGGATCTATCTTGTTTTAATATTTTTTATTGAGTTTTATTAAATGTTATGATTATTAATAAATTATACCTATACCACTATGATTGCCATAATGGTAGTTTATTTATACAAACAGTAATCAAACTCCGCTATGAAGCATCAGTTTTGTGTTCAGTCTCTTTTTTGTATGTTTTCATGGTATAATCCTGTTTAATATTTAAAACACAATATTTCTTCTCACGGCGTCCTGCATTCTTTAGGCACTACGCGAACCCCGCAGATGACCACTTTTGCGATTTTATCAAAGTCTTAAAAGTTGTTAAAACCCCAACGTATACAGTCAATGTTTGGCTTACCTTGTGAATCACACAAACTTAAACTATGCGAATCCCGCAGAATACCGACTTTGTGGTATTGTAAAAATTTTAAAAGTTGTTAAAACTGCAACTTATTCAGGCTTACCTTGTGAATCACTCACACTTGAACTATGCGAATCCCGCAAAATACCAACTTTGCGATATTGTCAAAGTTATAAAAGTTGTTAAAACTGCAACTTATTCAGGCTTACCTTGTGAATCACACAAACTCAAACTATGCGAAACTCGCAGATTACCACACTTGCGATTTTATCAAAGTCCTAAAAGTTGTTAAAACCACAACTTATACAGTCAATGTTTGGCTTACCTTGTGAATCACACAAACTTGAACTATGCGAATCCCGCAAAATACCGACTTTGTGGTATTGTCAAAGTTTTAAAAGTTGTTAAAACTGCAACTTATTCAGGCTTACCTTGTGAATCACACAAACTTGAACTATGCGAATCCCGCAAAATACGGACTATGCGATATTGTCAAAGTTTTAAAAGTTGTTAAAACTGCAACTTATTCAGGCTTACCTTGTGAATCACACAAACTTGAACTATGCGAATCCCGCAGAATACCGACTTTGTGGTATTGTCAAAGTTTTAAAAGTTGTTAAAACTGCAACTTATTCAGGCTTACCTTGTGAATCACACAAACTTGAACTATGCGAAACTCGCAGATTACCACACTTGCGATTTTATCAAAGTCCTAAAAGTTGTTAAAACCACAACTTATACAGTCAATGTTTGGCTTACCTTGTGAATCACACAAACTTGAACTATGCGAATCCCGCAGAATACCGACTTTGTGGTATTGTCAAAGTTTTAAAAGTTGTTAAAACTGCAACTTATTCAGGCTTACCTTGTGAATCACACAAACTTGAACTATGCGAATCCCGCAGAATACCGACTTTGTGGTATTGTCAAAGTTTTAAAAGTTGTTAAGACTGCAACTTATTCAGGCTTACCTTGTGAATCACACAAACTTGAACTATGCGAATACCGCAGAATACCGACTTTGTGATATTATCACAGCCCAGAAAATTGCTAATGCCACAACATTAAAAACAATGTGCGGCTTACATTGTCAACGAGACAACTGATAACAATGTGATCTTCGCAAAATACTCCTTTGCGGTTTTATCAAAGAAGCCTAAAATATGTTAATGCCACAATAATTATATTGTTGCATTCACAATAATTGCGTTTCACAAAAAAAAAGTTGCTGGGGCAGCAAAGGGTATGTTGCTGCATTCACAAAAATCTTTTGTTAATTTCGCAATAATCTGCTCGCAATGTAAAACTGCAGCCTTGTCTCAGGATTTTTTTCTGAGTGTACTACTCGTACTTTAGCCATTTTGGACAAAATATTTACAGATCATAAAACAAAAACCGTCCTCGGTTATCGTTTTTATATTAGTGAAAACAGCATAAACATCCATTGCGTGATTGCGTGGCATAGAAGAATAAAGCGGGGTCTCAGACACAGGAAAACGACTTTATAATATAATAATGATGATTATAATGATAATTATGATTTATTTATTTAATTTATTGGATCACCAACATAAGGTACAGCATTTAAAAATATAATAAATAGAAAATTCAGAATTGCTTAAAACTAAGTAAGTATCCATGCATATTTATACTGTAAGTATAAAATAAAATATATGAAAACAAAAAAAGGAAAATTTCGGTATGTTTTACAAATAACAAAGTTATATATTACGAATAATTAAAAATATAATAAGTAATTATAAGAATTGAGGTCGAATTGTATTATAAAAATTAAAATTCGGCCATCAACGCAGTCTGAGGTACCTACATAACTTTTTTTAATTAAGGCGCTACTTCGAAAAAAAGTTTGATTTTTGATATAACTTTATAGCACTCTTAAACTTATTACGAATCTAGAAATAAGATATACATTTGTTCATACATAGGTCTAGATTTGAGAAGAACCATAAACACGATTTAGTCATTTTGCCTCGATACATTTTATTATTGAAATGACCTCCTAAAAATATGAATAATAAAGTTCTAAGAACCTAGGAAGGCTTGTATGTATAATTTGATTAACCCTCAATTGCAGAGTGTTCGACCGCGACGACAACGGGTACATAACGCGCGACGAGCTGCGCTCCGCGCTGGAGATGATCGGCGAGCCGGTCACGGACGCGCAGCTCAGCCAGGTGCTGGCGCTAGGGGACGTGGACCGCGACGGCCGCATCGACTACGAAGGTCCATCTTATCTTATCTTATCTTAGTGGGGCCTGCAAAGGTCTCCCTCTCGCAGCAGCACGTCGACTCTGCCACCTCATCCCCTCTCTTTACATCACTAAGTTTTATTTGTACTGGCACCTCGAGACCAACCTTTAGGTTATGCAAGAAGTGCCAGACGTCCCTGCGCCAGTAGAACACTCGCGCAGGAGACTATCTGCGTTAGGTCTCTTGACGCAAAATCACTGCCCGCCGAAGCGCGCTCTTCATTCGGTACTCATAAGACTAGTGTCTCGGGAGAGTCTCCCCGTGAACACGTGTAGTTCACTGCCTATTGTCCAGATAGGTAACCGGAGCTGTCGAGCTCGCTCACTTCTTGTTGCACGAAGGGCACAACTCGCCTCTGCCACCTCAGTGAAAATAACTGTCATATAAGCTCATATGTCATAAGGCAATGTCTCTGAGTGCGAAAAGCCTAAAATCTTCTGGTTTCGGGTAGGCCGATCCCAGGAGACGAAAGTCCATAGACTTGTTCATACATACACTCACTATAATCCCCCATCTTTCTTTATAGAAGCACCGACAATACAAACTCTTGAGTGTTATTGACTTATTTCGATATACCTACCGTCGACATATTGATGTAATGAGATCTTCGCTACGACCTGTAGTTTTCGAGATACATGGCCATGCCAGAGTAAGCGCTCAACCTAGCATGGCCACCTATGACCCATTATAACTTTTGAACGGTAGACCGACAAACTCTGATATTGACAACTTATCCCCGACATATTATCTAAAAAGACATATTTAAAATAGGCGGTGATGGCCATGCCAGGATGAGCCACACAAAAGAAGAACATAATTCTAAAACGCGTTCAATAATCTGCAATTATATAACCTGCGCATCAGTAGTAGCCACTGGTACTCGTAGGTTGCTACGACAATTCTCCATCACTACGACGTAGCACTAAATAACATTGTAACCTTAGATTAATAATTGGTCTCGCTGCGCTCGACTAGATACCTCCGTCGTACTTGTCAAATGCGGCAACAAATACTACGCCGAAATCGGCGTACCCGAGCCAGTCACACTGACAGCTGTGGGTGACGTGTACGTCCCGAATGTTTTATTCAATTTTGGGATTTATTCAAACTAAAATGCCAGTTTGCGTAGTAAAACTGTGTAAAAATAATACTTCTAAAAATAAGAAGGACACTGGGATCACATACCATCAGTAAGTATCGTATAATTTCGAAAATTCATCATAAAATAATATGAACAATAAACGCCATTCAGTGTTACCGCTTATACAAAAATAAAGTCCCCGTTGTTGAGATTTTTATTATGTGAATTTATTGTTATTGTCTTTTTTTTAAAGGTAACCTATTTCATTTGTCTTACGAAGTTACTATTATACTTCACCTAGTTCTATGTTATTTCATGTTTACTTATATTTGTGATCTATAATAAGGTGTAAAAATGTTAGCTGACACTATATCAAGGGGATTCTACCGATGAAACTGAACAACTTTCCTTATGAAACATGGGTTGAAAATTTATTATTTTTCCCTATACAAAATGCGCAATCAGCTGATTGACTCAAGTATGGAAACGCTATTTTTTTCATTTTGACCTATGTTCCTGAAATGTAAACTTTTCGTGTCTGTACTTACATTGAAAATATTTGCGAAAAACATAATCTAGGGGATGAAGGATACGTGAACATTAGAATCATTTTTGGAATTTTGTGTCTGTTTGTTTGACGCGCATCACACAAAAACCGCTGGACGGATTTTAATGAAACTGAGAATAGGTGTATAGCTTATAATTCGGGTAATATTATAGGTTAAAGGTTGCTTCACATATATCAGTTAAGCCACAGTTCGGACACAGTACCAGCACAGTGTTTTTCATACATTCTCTATGAACGCATCCTCACTTGTCAGTGATAGTGCTCTCAGTGTCAGTGCCGCCACCGGCAAATCACGGACGTATTCGTTTTGAAAAAAATCATAGACAATGTTTGAAATAATATTTTCACTCCTCTTGATTAAAAAGACCGTCATTGTAGCGTTGTTAAGCGAGGCTAAAATAGCTTTTCTTGCCCTAGGGGAAATAGTTTTTTTTTACATTTTGTCTGTTACATGACAATGAGCCTACAAGAACGAAAAAGTATTTAGTCATATGTAGAATAATCATGAATAAAGACTCGACTTATTACTGTTTACATAAAGTAACAACTTTTTTGAGATAGTTTTACTAAAGTTTATGGTTTACGATGGGGCTGACATACATATTATTCGCTTTTAATTGTTAATTTTTAAATATTTTCTGAGCTACATTTATAACCAGCAACTTAACTAATACATCACAGCAAAAATATTTTTCCCATTAACTCGGGTAACAGTTGAGCAGCTGGCAACAAATTTTTCACGCACACTTGCATCCTTGCATATTGTCATAAACACACTACAATAATGAGTTGCCGCATTTACGGAGCTGTGGTTTATAGGTAGCGCGGTATCTAGACGAGCGTTGCGAGACCAATCATTAATCTATGATTGTAACACTATAATTTTGTTTCTTTTGCAGAGTTCCTGAAGATGCTGCTGTAGTGTGCGCATACGCTGTGGAAGACCTCATTAGATGTAATTCTATGATTAAAGACAGTGGCAGAGCCGCCCAGTGTTCCTGGTGCTTATGATTTTAACAAGCATTGTAGTAGCTTTGGTCGGAGTTATATTATTTTATAAATATACAAAAAAGTAATTTTTAGATCTTATAACCTTTCAATAAAAATGTTTTTGTTATTTTATTATGATAAGAAACGATCAAAAGCTACCTAGATTATTTGACAGATATTGTATCGGCAGACAGACTTTCTAAATCTTCCATTCATTTTATATGTGCTATAAAAAGTCAGACGTTTGAAAGACAATAGGTAGGGTTTAGTAAACATTTGTATTAAAACCGCTAGTCTTAACAAAATACTTACAACCATGTGTCTCCTAGTGGAACTTACGTTTAAAATATAGTGAAGTATTAAAAATACACTAAATAATAAAATAAATTATTCGATAAAGTGATGTAAGAGCAAACAAATTATTATTGATAAATGTAATGTATTTTGTACATAAAAATACTTTTGTAATTAATAAAAATAACGTAGTGTATTTAACTAATTTAGGTTAAGAAAAAAATAAAAATAAAATGAAATGTGGATATATTGTTGCTTTAAAACTGGGTATCCTTAACTACATAATTCAGCTCAATCACCACAAGCGGGTAAAATCAATTATTGAATTCAATTCATTGCTTTTATAAATATTCAGTTCAATATACGGACTACCACAGGTAGATACTACGTAAATACAGTGTACAAAAATATTTTTATATTTATGTTCTGTATCCATATCTTAATTTGTTATTTTAAAAATATCAAAATTGTCACATGTAGATACTTAAACATGCTTTGTGTAAGAAATAATTTCAATACTTATAAAAAATTAAAAATATAGAGCTTCATGTTTATTTTATTTCTAGGTGCTTCCTTCCAAAGATGCTGTGTTGAAAACCGCTGACGTAAGAGTATATCTCATAGTCATCAAATTAATGGGATGATATAACCATTGATAAGTTAAAATAATTGCTTTAAGTACCTATATAATGGAGATAATTTGCTTGAAATGATTTATTATTGTTTTTAAAGTTTTTGCAAACACAGTATACCCACTATACTTTGTGTATCCTTATAGTATAGTGGCTCATTTCAATATATTTCATAAACGCATACCGGGTAGTGCGATAAAAACTTGTATATGTAGGTATTGCAATTTATATGGTTGTGAAATGTAATTTATTCATTGTGCGCATAGGTTTATCGCTTTGAGTGTCTTAAAGGTCATCACGGTTTACATAAAAACATTGTGTAATTATTTTTGTTATAAAATATATTTTGTGCAAATTGCTAATGTATATAGATATTAGGTTATGCTTCAAATTGTTATTTTGCGCAATGCTATATTTACATCGAAACTGAAGGTATCCCTGCAAGTACTTAGTATTTCTTAAAGCGCTATTTTCAGTTTAGATATACCTATGCATTTTTGAAACGCGTCTGTGTGATCGAGGTGTGTGACTCATTAATGAAAAGGCAGTTATTGTATAAACCAGCCACAGAGAGTTCAGCTGTCGTAAAACCAGATACAGTAGAAATGTAACCCCTAGGAGTCTTCGTGACAAAGGAAGCTATAAACTTCATTTAAATTTCATTTAAATTAGCCACGTGGTTAAGGTTGTTATGTGGTGTGCTAATGGTTCATGTAAAAACTCCTTATGGGCGACAGGCTGAACCGTTAAGGCGCTGCGCAAACGTATAGACACTTTCTTGTGGTGGTGCCCCGTACAAAATCGCAACAAAACGCGGTTTCAGTGCGTTAAGTTAATAACACCGGACACTGCAACCGTTTGCACAGCACCAACCACACTACAGCAAGATTCTACGTTTGCGCAACAGCTTAGTTCTAAGGGCTAAGAACTAACCATTAACCAGCTCATCAAACCAGCATAAAGTTGCCCTGCGGTGCGGATCGCAGTTTGGAGCCTGTCTTTCCTGTCTTATGTTGTTTCTTTCTATAGCACCTAATGTTTACATTTGTAATTTACATACAATGACATGTTAAGACGTTTAGCCTTTCAAAGGCATGTGATTTGATATGAAAGTGATCAATAAATCATGAATTTGTTGTTTATTTTGATTGGTGTTTCATATTATATCCTCGAAAGTATTTCCACCTCGAGAGAGAATTTGAATAATAACACGTTGTCCTGTTGTTTCATTAGTCAATATGCTCATGTAAACAAAATACAAAATTAAAATAATAATTATAGATACATATAGTCCAATGCAGAAAAGCACCGAGCGAAGGTTCTTTTTGCATTCCCAATATGCCCATAGAATAGAGTTCAAGTTGGACAATAAATGTAAAAGCCGCGGGTCTACTCTTGACTGAGGCTCCTACCAATTGTCTTTCACGTTCCTACTAAACAATATGTTTGTGCTTTTGAGAAGACGAGATTCTATAAACTACATCTGTGAACTTGCTCGCTCCGTGGAAGTTTATTGTTGTTTATACTTAAGTATATGTTTGATGCAATAAGGAAGTTTTAACTTTGAAAAATTAAATCAATTTAAAACTTACTTAACTATTTTAAAACAAGAAAAAAGTAGAGTCAAACAAACATCCCGTTCACATTAAAATTTTATATTTTGAAATATCAAACGAAATATTTTCTACGCAAGTTTCTGAAAGTTTTGCCTTAGCGTAAATAGGTAGGTGTATGCGATTTCTACTAGTCCACTCCGCTCAAGAACTTGCCGATGAAGTCGGTCGGCTTGGGCTCCATGGTGGGCTGCCAGTTGGCCATGACGTGACCCTTCTGCTGCCAGCTGTGGGTTATCTCACTGAGCTCCATGTAACCCTGGTACCAAGTTTGTTACAAAGTTAATTTAATGATACGATAGGTAGGTAAATAATAGGTACCTACTACGAGTAGGTACCTATACGCCTTAATTACGCCTTAAAATAAAACCTTGTCGCGTAGCGGTGAAAGAATACTACCACCCCTTCTCTTCTCATGGGTGTCACACATGCACACGTGCACATACATCCAACAGTATAGAGAAGCGATGGGCTCTGAGCGCATGTGCAGTCTACTACTTACTTACCTACTCGAAAGTAGGAGTAGGCTACTCGATAAACACACGATCGCCATTTTGCGGAAAAAATAGTTTCTGAATATATATTTTAATCATTCCACTGAATTCCTGATCGTAAGGTCGTAAGTGACGATCTCGTTTTCTTTTTCACGAAAAAAAGGACAAAGAAAAATAAGAAAGATAGGTACTCTTCATTAACTTAGTTTATATATGGTAACCGTGTAGCGTAGCGGTGAAGCAATAGGTACTCCACCCCCTTCTTCCCTTGGGTTTCGTTAAAGGCGACTAACGGACTAAAGACTACACATACCTACATCCAACAGAGCCGCGATGGGCTTACCTTTACCTGTCACCGCTAAACCAACTTGCAGTCGCTATTTGGTGAAAAGTGGACTATGGCAGAAAACTGCTTTTGCGGTCCTCATTGCCTAGTCCTATTCTCTGAGTACCTAACCCTTCGGGGATAATAGTCGAGATTATTAAGTATGTACGTAATTATCAAGTAATAGCATTAGACAAAACAATTATTGAAAAACATGCAGAGCTATTCTCACCTTGATAACCAATAGATCGATCATTCTAATGTCAGTGATACGGGCGTGCTTGTAAAAGTGCTCCCTTATTTTGCAGCGCACGTCGTTCTCCGTTTTCGGAACGTCAAAGTATTTCACTGAAAGGAAAGGCATAGGCCGTTCAGGTATTATACCTGGAGATGACACCGCGCAACAAGGTTTTGCGTATCGAGTTGCAGCCCCCATGAGATAAGCTTATTTTTGTAAGTTACGAGTTAAGACCAGTCTGGAGCCGTTACAGTTACGTAGGGACATTGCTTCCCTTAGTGCTTTCTACCGCCTTTACCACGGTGAATTCTCTGAGGAGCTCTTTGACCTCATCCCTCCCTCTCCTTTCCTTTCCAGATCGACGCGTGCAGGTCTTAGAAGCCGCCCTCATACCGTGCTGACCATCAAGACACGTACCAAAAAGTTTGGACAATCGTTCCTTTGCCGAACTGCCCGTATGTGGAATGCGCTTCCCGCACACGTGTTTCCCTCTTCTTTCTCTCCCGGGTTATTTAAGCGGGGCGTGAAAAAGCATTTAAGCAGGCCGCCATAGTGTGAGCATTCGCCATAGCGTGGTAGCGCTGTGATGAACGCTTTCACTTCTTGGGCTTCAATGGCTGCTTTTCATCAGGCAGAGTAAGGCCATTATGGCGTGCCACAATAAAAAAAAGGTTATAATAGCTCAATGGTTTATGCATGGCGCAGCGGCCTAAGGATGAATTATATTAGACCGGGCCGTGCACGGGGCGTGCCGTGTACGTAGCCCGGACGGGACACGGACGGTGCACTGTGTAATAAGAGCTGCTTCATACAAAATGTGTGCAACGTCTCAAATCAGTGCCCCATCCGGGCCACGCACACGGCACGCCCGGCATTACCGGGTCACTGACTGGTGGTCTATTAGAAACATCTCGAGCTCCTTCTGCTTCAGAGTACACGTAAAACCGTTGGTCCTGGTTGTTGTCGTAAGATGGCAGTCGTTTTAAAACCAGCATTAGGCCAGCGTGGTGGGCCCTTCTTTCCCCGTAAGCTGCTGTCCATGTGGGAAAGCCTGTAAGCCAGCCAATAGTGGGACGTATCTCTACCCACCCCAAATCTTTGTATCTTAATCATCATATCACATCACACTAATACACTGGCTTGCAAAAATAAGTTTTTATTAGCTTTCTTTGAAACTATAGTAAATTATACAATAGTGACATTTTAAGTCTTAGTGTCTTGTTTATCTTGTGTAGGTACTTTAAAAGTTATTACAATTTTAAAAGTGTGATACTTATTTTTGCAGGCCATGTGTATTATAAAGGCGAAAGTTTGTGAGTGTGTATGTTTGTTACTCTTTCACGTTAAAACTACTAAATGGATTTGGATAAAATTCGGCATACAGATAGTTTATAACCTGGATTAACACATAGGATACATTTTATCACGATATTCCCACGGGAACGGGAACCACGCGGGTGAAACCTCGAGAGGCCGCTAGTTGTATATAAACAACACACCAACCCGCATTGGGCGCGGCGTGGTGGGTTATCGCCTAAGATCCCCACGTGGGAAGCCTGTGCCCAGCAGTGGGACGTTTATAGGCTGATGATGATAATCATTTCATACTTACAAATGTATGGAATGTATCGATAAAACGCTCTATAAAGACCTATAGCCCTTCTACGTGCCTCCCAGAAATCAGTCGACATGAGAGGTTTTACTTGCTTGCAGGCTGCCTTCATGGTTTCACGACCTCCTTGCATTTTTATTAATTTCTTGCAAGAAATAAATTAAATAGATATAACAGTTCAAATTATTTGCAATTTGTTTTATAAATTGATCGCTCGTAGTATTTACATAATTTTCTGACACTATCCTGCTATTTGGATTAATATGAATATTTGACAATTTTGTCTGACATGTGACACTGACAAAAAAAGAAAAAAAGGTAAAGCCAGGATTACCTAAGGTTGATGCTCACAACTCTTAAATTACAAACCAGGGCTCTATTCACGGGCCCAACTAATCCATAACCGCTATAAAGAAAAAAATATATAGGGCTTTGCGTCGGGTAGTAAAGAGGTGTGGTATATCCAGAGGCCCTTTACCTCTGTTTGTGGTCTTAGACCCAGTTGTCCCGGGTTCGATTCCGGGGGGTACACGTTTGATTGTTGTAGGGCTTGTTCCAAGTCCGCCTGACTAGCTACGACTATCTTAACTAAACTGTATCTATCTATGCATTGTATTTAACCGCGTCGCGTAGCGGTGAAAGAATACTACCACCCCCTCTCTTCCCTTGGGTGTCGTAAAAGGCGACTAACTGACTAAAGACTGCACATACATCCAACTGCAGAGCGGCGATGGGCTCACCACCTGTTACGCTGAGCATCTGTGCAGTCGCTATTTGGTGAAAAGTGGACTATGGTAGAGGGCTGCTTCTGCGGTTCTCATTGCCTAGCCTCTGGCTAACCCTTTGGGGATAAGTCGTGATAATATGTATGTATGTACGTATCTATGTGTAAGAGACAAGATAGCCAGTTCCTCGGCAGTTGAAGATATCTCCTGGTGAAGTGCGCTTCCACCATCTGCGATATCATGCTAACATCAGGTGAGGTGATAAAAGACGACGTTGACGACCTCCTTGGTCGAGTGGTTTGTACACCGGTTTTCATGGTGTCGCCATCTCTGAGGTCCCGGGTTCGAACCCCGGTCGGGTCAATTTAGAAATTATTAATATTTTTACAAATTGTCTCGGGTCTGTGTGTTTTCTATGTATAATAAGTAAGTATCTAAGTATTTTAAGTATGTTTATCCTTTATCTAGTAACCATTTAACGAGTTTCATTATGAATCTTCTCTTGGGGTAGATAATTGGTGTGAGTGTAGGAAAGTTTAAAGTTTAAACGCATAGACAAATAAAAAGAAACAATACTGTTTTTAAACTTTATTATCTATTCATTATTATTACATTATGATTGTGGGATTTAAATATGTTTGGTGCTATTTACAATAACAGAAGAAACTGTCTATTCATTGCCAGCAAAGAACTTTGATAGGAAATCTTTTGGTTTGGGCTCTTCCGTCGGCTTGAAGTACGACATGATGTGCCCCTTCTGCTTCCACATGTTCACAGATTCTTTAAGCTCCATCTGACCCTGCAATAAGAGAAACAACTAAAATCATTTCAATTGTTTCATTGTCAATACAAAACAAAAAGGTTATTTGTCATTGATATATTCATTAATATAACAAAAGATGATGAGATTCCGTGTGTTATGTATTTCTTCTAACAACAACTACATATTTTTACTATATAGAAACCTACCTCCGATGGACGGGTAGGTATTTATTTGTATGACTGTATGGCATGTATTAATGCCATACCGTCCTCTGGGGATTAAAGAAATGCAATGAAATCACCTTATTAAATAGACTGCCTTAAAACCAGACGTAAATGCAATATTTTTTTGTCACTGGAGTCTGCCATGGCCTTTAGAGTGTTAAACATGTTTAACTTCAAAACTAATTTTTCGTACTCTTCAGTGTTGTTTATGTAGCCAAATCATATTACAAACTCTTTCAATAAGCACAACTTATTAAACAATTATAATCATTCATTGAATGAACTATTTGGTAATAAACTCTTCTCAATATTTGCATTATAAAATATGATGTTTGTCACAGAAACTTTATTACTCTATCTTAAAAAAAAACACACAATTACAATTATTATCCCCGAAGGGTTAGTCAGAGACAAGCCAATGGGGCCAGCAAAGGCAATCCCTGCCATTAATAAAACTAATTAAAAAATAAATGATAACTTAAAGGTACTGATAGACATGCTACGAGTACTAAATAAGTATGCTTATTAGCATGCTTAATACAGCATATACGTAATAAATAAGCATGCTAATTAGCAACGCTTTAACACACATACTACTAAGTAGCAATTGCTCAATAGTGGCATGCTTTCGTGCTAGAAATGAGCATGTCTATCGGTACCTTTACATATTGTTTCATTTATTATTTTTTTTATTTTTATAGCAATAATTAACATATGACATTGTTAACAATATTATAATCATATCTCCTTACCTTGATGACAAGCATATCAATAACTCTAATATCCGTTACATGCTTATTGTTCAAGAACATTTCTCTAATTTTAGCTCTCACTTGTTCTTCTGATTTTGGCATATCAAAATCCTTTACTGAAATAACAATGACACATAACATATCAGAGAATGTTATTTTCAGTTTTTCTTAAATTATTTATAGAAGGTAAGTATATTGAAAGATTTACAGGCTTAAATTTTATCTTCAAAACAATCTGCTGAAATAAACTTGTAGATAGATCATAAATCAGCCAATCTAGCTGGAGCAATGGGTTTTGCGTTAAGCCACAGCTGTTTAAGATCAGATCTATTTCTAGTAGAAATCGCTCCTTTTTTCGGTTTCTTAATATTAAGTTCCATAAAAACTTATATCCGAAAAAGCTAAATTATATCCGATATTTATGAGAACATCTTTTGATGAGGATTTTATGGAACTTAAGATTAAAAAAACAACAAAAGGAGCTGTTTCTACTATAAATAGATCTGAATCTGGGAAACTGCTCCTGAGCGATCTTAAACAGCTGTGGCCTAACGGGAAACCCATTGCTCCAGCTAAATTTGCTGATTAACGATCTATCTATAAGTTTATTCCAGCAGGATTGCCTTAGTTTTTATAAAACATTAAAAGCGTTTAATGAAGCCATTAACGATGTTGATGGATTTGGTAAGGAGCTGGATTTCAATGAAGGTGATAAATAAATTGTGATGATTATTCATGCTATAATACAATGTTTTCTCATTAAATATTTTTTAAATAATGTTGTTTCATTGTTAAACTTATATTTTAGAAATAATATAATATAATAGGAAAACATACCAATTTTCACACATTGGATCGTTTTATGCAAATTATGTTAAATCTTACCTTCATAAAAAAGTCTTTTTTCAAAAACGTTCCATGTATAATTTTTTTTAAATTTGTATGAGAAATATTAATAAATTTTAATGACATGTATCTAAGTATATGATAAAATAATACCTAAGTATTTAATAATAAGTGATACACACTACTCAGTTCTATGCGCTACCATAAAAAAGCGTAAGTATCACAAAAACAAAAAAAAACTCGATTTCCTCAGTTCGACCTGTGTGTGGATTGGATCATTGTTGCATAATTACATCCAATTGACAGTCATGCCATCGCATTACACATTATTGTGTCGAAGAAGCAGAACTCAAGATTTGTACCCTCGAGGGGGTCTATGGCTAGTTGTATAATTTTACCTCAGAACAATAATGCTTTAGATATTGTTCTGAGAATTTTACTTTTTTATAAAAATACAAAAGTAATCGATCGTTTCATGATTAGATAACTGTATGTTCCTACCAGTATATATCTTTTGAATCGTTTATTTTTACCATTATGATATAACTTAAACATTACAAAGTACATGGAACGTTTTGAAGAAATAGATATTTTAAAAAAGGTTTTATTTTAAAATGTTTCCAGTTAATTGGATCATTATTTTTATTTTATTCAATCCAAAACGAATTAAAACAGAACGATCCAAATGGATTGTCACTTTTTAAGATTATAAGTATTTAGATCTTTTGGTTCGTTTTATCATTTGGACCGCTTAATTATCTCAATAGTTATTGTCGTAAGAGAGTCAGTGTCTTCAGCACTAGACAGAACGGTCCAAAACAACTAGCTTGGGTACGAAAACTTAATTTGGCCCACCTTGTGGATTGGAACGTTGTAGCATAACTACGTCCATATTGGAACAGCAAATTCTAAGTTGAGCAATCCAGAAATAGAGATAATCTTATGCAGTATTTTTAATTGATCTTTTTCTACTAATATTTAACAAAACAAGAAATAAAAGGATGACATAACAGGTAACTAACCTAAGTACGGAACTTGACGATACCAAGCCTTGTAAAGGTTGAGCACCCTTTTTCTGGCTTCATTGGGGGTCTGTGAGAGCAAAGGTCTCACAGTTTTCGATCCTACTTGTATAGCTTGTTTTGCAGACATTTTCTCTGAGTTACGAGAAATAATCTCAAAACGAAAACCTTCCTTCTTGATTTGATTGTTTTGTCAATTTGACAATGACATTGACATGAATGACATTTTTTTTTAAATTTGTTCCAAGATGGAAAAGGCTAAGGTCAGAGACCATACTACCTAGTCAATAGTTTTTTTATTTCTTTTTCTCCCTAGATGATAATGAGTGGTGATTAAGATGATGAATGATAAATGATATTTCCCCAAACCCCTCGAGTCCTCAGTGAAGATGTTTACTGATATCTCACGCGGACTTCTTGAGAGAATTTGAAAGGTGATGTTGCACTGTTTTGTTTCATGTACCAACACTCATGCACGTTAACAAACGCTTAACGGTTAATAATCCACTATTATTTCACATTGTTCGAAAAAACAAAAATATTAGAAAATAAAACAAAACTGCAGACATGACGCTTCACTTTCCCGCCAAGAAGTCCATGATTGACATTGACATTAATAAGTTCACATGAAAATGACAGAATAAACAAATTGATAAAGGAATCTCAACCGCGCAGCCTATGCATAATCATTTCCGACATGTTGAAGTTTCGGAACGTGCGTCGATCATCGCGTTGACGTTAAACCACTATTGATAAAATATGAAATAATAATAAATGTGATTTTATGTAAAATATTGTAATAAAACTTCTTAAGATATTTGTTAAATAAAGAGAATAATAGTAATAATAGTTTTAACGTAAATTTTGTATACTATATGTGAGATCATAACTTTAAGAAGGGTCTACTGGATTGATCTGATCAGACTCCATACCTATACTTAAATAATATTGCGGGTGAGTGCGTTATATGGTAAGCGCACTGGCTTAATAAAAGGAATTTAAAAAGTTATAATTGATTTTTATATTACATTAACATAAACTGTTCATTTAATATATTTAATTTAATCTAACAATTGCATGAATGCAGTTCTTTTTATTTTATAATCAATCATACAATCGTATTTGAAAGAACTAAATTAATTAATTAATTTCGAACAATAGTAATAGATTATTCTTATGCAGCGAGGCCAACGCAAAGTAGTCAGTCTGGTTTCAGACAATCTACGGCGATCGGTCTTATCCGTAAAGAGTCGACTTAAAGCCACAAAGTAGCAAAATAAGGATTCGGACAATCTAGGCGATCGGTCCTATTATCGGCGACTCCAGCCACACCATGTGGCGGAATAAAGTTTCGGACAATCCAAGGATCAGTCCTTATCGAGTCTACTCCAGAGAGCGACTGACTGCTGTTTTTTTTTTTTTTTTTTTTTTGTGTGTGAGTGCTGTCGGTCGCAGATGACCTTTACAGCGTTACCGGGCTTGTTTGGGGGCGGCGAGAAACTTGAAGCGTTCCTCAAGCCGTGAGTGGTCGAAATTCCCCAGAGGGATTCCGGTGGGGGATGGCATCTCGCAAGCGAGTCTCCGATCCCCCCCCAGAGCCTCTGGGGGTTCGAACCGGTAGGGAGCGGCTAAACCCGAGGGCGCCTCTAGGAGGCACGGTACCTCGGCTCGGGTTTACCGTGTCGTGGGGGGTACGCGAGTAACAGGTACATTATTACGAATGTACCTGCCACCGGGCGGGTGTGAACCGGGTCTTCGCACACTTATTCTACGAGTGCGGTGTCTTGGTCCTAAACTAGTGTGCAAGTTTAGTGTGGCTGGGTGTGTAGTGTCGGGCTTTGGCGCGTTTGCAATCGTTATTGCATCATCGGGGTCGTCTAAAACGTGTCGCGGAAACCGGCGGCGCGGTCCTCTCTGGGGGCGAAAGCTGCCAACCTCGTAGTTGGCAGCTCCCGCCACCAGAGGATTCGGATGCGAAAGCGCTTTGTCGAAGTACGCCTGAGAGGCGTCCTTCATAAAGGAACGGACGGTCGGAAGATCGAGATCGCGATGTAAATCTACATTGCGCAGGTACCACGGGGCGGCCGTGGCGCCTCGCATGAAACGGTTTTGAATGTTCTGCAACCGGTGCAGATGAGAGTTCGCGGCGTGAGCGAATACTACACTAGCATACGTCATGACGGGACGGATGCAGGCTTTGTAAATTGTCGTCTTATTTCTAAGAGACATTTTACTCCGCCTGCCTACGAGATGGTAGAGCCTACCTAGAATGAACGCTGCCCTATTTCGGATAGCTTGGATGTGTGGTGCAAACGTCAATCGACTGTCGAAGATGACACCGAGATATTTGACCTGTGACTTCCACGGTATGACGCGGTCGAAGAGTCGGATAGGGGTCGGACGGAGGCCGGATGAGCCCCGATGAAAGTGGATCGCGGCACTTTTCTCGGGGTTCACCTCGATTCTCCAAAGTCGGAACCAATCGCCTAAGGTGGTCGCGGCGGATTGAAGTCTCTGAGAGAGTTTGGTCATATCCCTATCAGTGGTATATAGCGCGGTGTCATCAGCGAAGAGCGCCAACTCAACGCGAGGCGTCCTGGGTATATCGTTAACGTAAAGCGAAAACAACAAAGGTGAAAGCACGGAGCCTTGCGGGACTCCGGCACGAATGGGTCGGGGGGAGGAGCGCGTTCCCTCGACGCGAAAGCGAAAGGTGCGATCTGACAAGTAGTCTCGAATGATGTGCACGAGTCTGTCTGGCACGCCGAGTTTGTAAAGCTTGTAAAGTAAGCCATTGTGCCAGACTTTGTCAAACGCCTTCGCAACGTCGAAGAAAAGGGCTCCCGTACCCCGCGGCCGTAATGAGCCATTAAGGCCGCGTAATATGTGCTCCGTGAGGCGGTGCAACTGATGCGTACACGAGTGTTTGGGCCGGAAACCAAACTGCTCGTCAATTAAAATATTATTAGTGAACACAAAGTCCTTTAACCGGGCTACGAGGACGCGTTCGTAAAGTTTTCCCAACGATTTGAGAAGACTAATCGGGCGATAGCTAGACGCGACAGACTTATCTTTACCGGGCTTATGAATGCCGATGACGTCGGCCTCCTTCCACGCGCTGGGGAAGATGGCGTTGGTCATGGCGCTATTGAAAATTGCTGCCAGGAGGCAGATCAACTGAGCGGGTAAGATCTTAAGGATCTTGTTAGAGATACCGTCTGAACCGGGGGCGCTACGCGGTTTGAGTTGCCGGATTAGCGTTTGCACCTCATCCTCCGTGACCGGGGAGAGAATCGCGGTGGGAGCGAGCGAAGAGAGCCTATCGACTTCGTTATCGACCATGACGACATGGTCTTGGTTGACCGGAAGTGTGCTAGGCGAGCACTGCGACTCTAAGCTGTCGGCCAGGCATTCGGCTTTCTCATCATCGTCGAAAGCGATGGAGTTGTCGGGTTTCTTAAGAGGCGGTAGAACCGTCACCGTGTCCGACTTGAAGGTTCTCGCCAACTTCCAATAAGCTTGGTGAGAGGGCGAGATCTCTTCAAGGAGACCCTCCCACCGCGTAGACCGGAGGTCCCGCATGCGCTGCTTGACAGCACGCTGTAAGCAGCGCATCCGGGCCCGGTTGTCCGCGGTGGGATAAGAGTCATGGGCACGGGTGGCGGCGTTCTTCGCCCTCAGCAGTTCCCTCGCATCGTCCGGCAGTTTAAAGCGATGATCCGGCATCACTGGAACCCGCCGAGACGATTCGCTAATAGCGTTCGTGAGGTGACTACTGAGGGCGTCGACCGCGGCCACTGTCTCGTGAGGCGAGGCAATGACATCTGGTATCGTACTAAGCGGCTGACTGTCGGTTGACTCGAGAAGTTTCTCGAGCTTGTCCCAATCAGTCACCAGCTTAGTGACGGGCGTAGAATCCGCGGCGGGCCCTAGTTGTAGTACGACCGGCCGGTGGTCAGACGAAAGCGCGTGGATCGTTTCTATGGAACGCATCCGTAGGGATACGTTCTTTAGCAACGCCAAATCTAAAGAGCTAGGCGCGTGCCCGGCTACGAGCGGGTAGTGCGTGGGTGTCATAGGGACCAGGATGTCGAAGAGCATCGACTCAGAGAGGTTGCTCAAGACCCGGCCGTTACGGTTGGATCTATTGCAACTCCACTGAGCGTGTCTGCTATTGAAGTCGCCGGCAAGAATGACGGCGTCTCCCATAGCAAAGAGCGCTTCGAGATCGGGCTGATTAATATTTTTATTGGGGGAGAGATAAACGGACGCGATAGTTAACGGCGCGTGGCCTGTCATGCCTAGCCGACAAACCGAGGCCTCTAATTCCGCGAGCGGTGGCGGATCGAGCGGGACGCAATGCAATGACCGTTTATAATAGATTAGAGTGCCGCCTCCTCGGCCGTCTCTATCATTACGCACGATATTGTAGTTGGCCATACGGGGCCCACGATTGGAGGGTTTTAAAAACGTTTCCTGGATGAGGAAAATGTCGACGGAGTGCTCGACTGCAAATTCGAACACCTCATCCCGTTGCTTTAGCAGCCCGGCTGCGTTAAAGAACGCAACCGTAAGTGAACGCGGTTTTACTCTACTTGGTAAGGGTGTACTATTCATTAAGGTCGCGGAATAGAGTCGAGAAGGGCGTGAACGCTATCCGCAAGGGATTGGTGTTCGAATAACTGACTGCTGTGCGTCGGCGCACGTCTTATAAAGCGAGCGTTCGGACTAGTTCGGAGTGGGGCGGTACGCCGACCGGTTGTGACGTCACGGCGAGCAGGCACTGCGCGCGCGTTGAATTCCTTTTATTCTTTTTGTGCCGACACGACCGATACCTACGACGACGATATCTGAGTGGTAGAGCCACGCTGCGTTGCAGCACACATTGGGCCGGCTCGCCCGGCGTAATACCACCCTCTCACTAATATTCGGCGTGAAATAATGGCACTTGGTGCTGTTGTGTTTCGTCCGACCAGTGAGGGTTCCGGAGGCCCCTTCCCCCCCCCCCTTCCTCCCAAATCCTATTCCTTCCTTAAACCTATTCCTCCCTTAAAGGCCGGCAACGCGTCTGCGATTCCTCTGGTTTTGCGGGTGTCCATGGGCGGCGGTGATTACTCTCCATCAGGTGACCCGCCTGCTCGTTTGCCTCCCTCTTTTATAAAAAAAAAAAAAAAAAAACCACCATTCTGACATCTGATGCGTGCTCAGCAGCAGTAACGTCCTGAGGTAGAAAACATTAAGCAAGTGATTTTGTTTTTGTGTGTGAGTAAAGCCTCTGCAGCTTGCTCCTGAAAATATTATTCTGTTAAATTTTAAGATATCTTTTACTGTGCTCTGAGCTTAATAGCCGTGTTACACAAGTAAGTTTTTATTATTACTAAGTTAGTTTACGAACTGTCCAGCACAAGTAGTTCTGTGCTGTGGGCTTCGAGGGTACTGTGCTCTGGGCTCTTATAGCCGTGTTACACGAATAGTCACTGTGCTCTGGGTTTCGTAACCGTGTTACACAGGAATTTCAAAAATTTAGGCAGGTTGATGCTGTGCTCTGGGTTTTTTTGACCGTGTTACACAGGGGCTCTAAGGAGTAAGGTGCGTTGATGCTGTCCTGTGGGTTCTATGACCGTGTTACACAGGGGCTCTAAAAGTAAGGCGGATTGATGCTGTGCTCTGGGTTCTATGACCGTGTTACACAGGGGCTCTAAAAGTAAGGCGGGTTGATGTTGTGCTCTGGGTTCGATGACCGTGTTACACAGGGGCTCTAAAAGTAAAGGAAGCAATAGGTGGAACAAGAAAATTAAATAATGAAATGAAAATACCTCACCAGGCAATAGAGGCTACTGCGTCTCTGAAGCTCAGTCTGTAGATTCATCGTCAACTTCTGATGCAGTATCAGTGGAACTTCTTCCAACATTTTCAGTTGCCGTGTCAGTAGAAGATGAACTACGGCGTTAAATGTTGGCATTATTCTCTGGATTTGGTGCCTCGTCTTGATAAACATTAAAAAAAGATGCTGCATCCATACCTACTTCAATAACCTCAGAAGCAGTGTTTGTAAAAGAACCTTGAGTTCTACTTGCATTACTTTCAGCCTCAGGGGCTGTATCTGTAGAAGAGCCTCGCGTTCTGGTTGCATGATTCTTGAATGGTGAGTTCGAGTCATCATTATTTGCATGAACTTCTGCCGACACGGTTATTTGCTGGCCCGGATTTGGTGCGCGTTGAAGCTGGACATGAGCAACTTTTCGTGGTGTCTACTGCCACCGCCCACTCGACGTACTAGGTACCGATCATTGTCTAAAAGTCCTCGCAAAACCTCGCAAGGTGCGCTATATTTTAAATCTAATGAACACCGATTTCTAGGATTGTTCTTAACTAACACATAGTCTCCTAACTTAAATGAATGAATTCGAGCTTTATTTTGGTCAAACTTAACTTTGGCTCTGGCGCCTACTTCAATCATTCTTGGACATTAGCTCGGCTAACACCTGGCGCTATTGTGTGAATTTTAATGCAAAATTCAAAGTATTGCAATATTTTAAGAATTCCCCCAAAAAGGCTTTGTCACCGTTATGACTTGCCCAGGACACCCAAAGAGATGAATTAATTGTACTAATGTACTGGAATTGACTTTTATTATTACAGTTGTACAAAAGAACGTATTTTGAGAAAGCGTCGATAGTCACTACTACATATTCATCTGCTGGGGTACCTAATTTGCCTGTTATATCCATATGGATTACTTAAAATGGTGCCTTAGTTTACTTAAAATGGTTAAGGATTGGATGAAGCTGTGTTTAAACAGCCCCCGAAGAGTTTTTAGATGACCGATATACTATACAGTTGTCTATAAAATTTCTTACAAAGGAGCTCATATTTTCAAACCAGTAGGTTTCTCTAATTTGTAATAGAGTTATTTTTCCATCCTAGATGCTTGAGAGAGGTGTGGAATGTATTAATCAGGCTCCACTAGAAAGAGCTTGGGACGACGGTCAAGTGCTGAATGCTTATAGCGTCATTGTTAGGTTTATATGCATTCTTAAGAATTACAGTCTGTAATGACCTTAAAGATAGTCCAAAAAGGATATGTCTAAAATGTTTTATCGGTCTTACCACGTCCAAAGAGTGGTAGCAGCTTTCAGCGTCGGTAGTGCGCATACTCACGTAAGCCACGACGTGTTGCCGGCCGTTAAGACTTGGGATTTAAGATGGCTCCACAAGACAACTAGCATCGGTCTATAGCTCTACAAGAGAATTTTCTCTAAAGATGGTCAAGACAGGGCCAGAATATGAAGATTGGCTTTCTCTTATAATTTTGTTCTTGAGAAGTTCTCTAATAATCATGAATTAAGACGGTAAGGTCGCCGCGCTACATATTTATCGGAATATTTTAGACGAATCTCAAGTTGTCCAGTATCATCAACAACTACTGCTAGACCAGTATTTTGAAGCAGATTAGTGCCAATCGGTAGGTCTACAGAAAGGTCATCATCAGAAAGAATATGAAATTTTAACTCGACAGTTATGTTATTGATTTTTCAAAAAGTGCCTATCGTCTATAATGAGAGAACGGGTAAGCAAAATACCCTTTAGATAATGTGCTGAATAATTTCTCTTCCCTGGCAGTCCAGAAGAAATTGATTCACGGATAACTGATCAAATAGCACCGCTGTCAAACAGAACAGTAAATTCTAATTTGATTATAGTTACTTAAAAAAAAGTTAGTTTGGAACTACCTTAAAGATTAACGTTTGAAATCGCTTTATCTCTTTTGTAACAAAATTCATAAGTATGTCCTACCCCGTGACAAAAGGAACAGTTTTTTGGTGGTCGTTCATTGTTGGCACCTAGAGAAGTCAATGCCGAGTTCTGTGAGTTTTTATTATCAAAAGATTGGTTATTGGAAGTCGATCTATACCGACAGTATCTGGCATCGTGACCAAGTTTCTTGCAAATACTGCAATAAGGAAGGTCGTTTTCTATGGTTTTTAGGTCTGTGTATCGATGTTTTTTTTGGAAGGGATCCCATTGATAATAGCAGAACTAGGCCGTTTAGATCGGATAGAAGAAGCTACGGATACAAGCTTAGGAACTGATTTCGCTTTTGCATTAAGTCATTAAATTCGTAACTTTTCATCACTAACAGTGCCAATTACTGCTTCTACGGCATCATCTTCAGACAATTTATCTTTGGTCAATGTTTTCCAGAGAAACCATGAAGTTGATAGATACTCAGAAATGTCTTTGGAGGAGTCGTAAACATGTTCTCTAAATTTAAAGACATCGCGAGAATACCTGCTTTCAGGTTCGAAGGTCAAAATCAAATTTTGCTTAAGTTCCTCCCAGGATGAAGTAGTAATAAGCCATTTATCTGCCCAACGTCTAGCGCGGCCCTTGAGCAAGCTCATAACCTTTGTTCGGACATCGTAGTCTTCAAGATTATACTTGACTTTAGCTTCAGAGATGTGAGTGCACCAATCCCTAATGTTAATATCGCCATCGGGGTCGTAACTGGGAAGATAAATGTCATTTATACGGATTCGAGCCGGAGGTATTGGTAAAGAAAGCTTTGCTGCCATTTGTTGCATCATAGTCATCATATGAGTAAAAAATACAGGTGGCACAGCAGCCAGGCTAACCTCGGCTGTTCCAGAAGGTTCAGAAATAGAGGGTCGCATGGGTTGCGATCCCACTTCTGATGTGAGATCATAACTATAAGAAGGGTCTACTGGATTGATCTGATCAGACTCCATACCTATACTTAAATAATATTGCGGGTGAGTGCGTTATATGGTAAGCGCACTGGCTTAATAAAAGGAATTTAAAAAGTTATAATTGATTTTTATATAAGGTGACTGCTAGAAACCGCAAGAAACTTCAAGGGCTGGTCAGGTCAAGTGTTTTAAACATGACAAAAATGACAAAAAAAGAATTCGTGGGCGATAAGTACCTACGCCCAGCTGACGCGAACGGGTCAACACAACAGAGACGGTCGGCCGGCCGTCCGTTGCCCGCACGTTGTAAATAATCGTTATTTTTAATTGTTTTTCATTTTATTTTTCTTATGTTATTGCTTTAAAATAAATTAGATACTCAAAGACTATCCAATTAAAATTTGCAAAATGAATTATTTAACTAAAATTTAAAAAACACTAATTACTTTGTTGCTTAGATTAAAACAAAAAGGGAAGATACGGCATGCTGCTACTTGTAGTCATTCAAAATATAGTCCTACTCAACTACTTAAGCAAACACTCACACACGCACACCTATAAAGTGTAAATCGAGCGAGCGAGACAAAGCGGTACGTTTCAACGTCAGCGCGAGGGAGTCAGCGAGTAGCGCGTTGACGTCTCGGTCGCTTCGCAACAACGAGTACGTACGACCGATTCTGACGCCACTGCGGAGTAGCGTCTTTCTCTTTTTCACACAGTAGAATATCCGCAATAGTGCGATGTAGCCAAAGACATATAAAAGATAGACAGGTTACACGCTAACATTATTGCATTTTAAAGTGCTGCAAGTAGTACTATATCTACGTATACAGTTATTTATTACGACACGTTGCGCTAACAAGAGACACATTATGTAGTTAGAAAGAGATAAATATACATCTCGCTCTATACGCATGTGAGTTTCCATGGCAACGGCCGCCAGTATACCGCGCTAACATAGTCTGTTTCACTCTCACGCATAGAACAGATTACATCTCACTCTTTACCCACGTGAGGAGCAGCCAGCAGTTTATTTATCGGGCATTTAATGTTTAATTTAAAAAAATCAGTACTTACGAATGAAATGACACGTTTTTCTTGTCTCTAAAAGTTGCCGTGCAATTTGTGGACCGCCTAAAAACACAGGAAGGCATTTTGGTTACGAAAAACTTGATAAATTCACGCGCTGTAGCGATGTATAGCCGGGACGCGAGAGCGTGCCTGACTGAATGCGAGTCGGGCAATTACCTTACATTCGTATTGCCATTCTAGAGCGTGTACAACGCATCTATAACTTTATACATCATTGGATGTAGCCTGTTCGCTCGTCAAATTGTGACTGAAGTGAAATTGTGTGTGCCTTTAGGCCTAATTTTGGCGGCTCACTCACGAGACGATAATGCGGTATCTTCCCTTTTTATTTTAATCTAAGCTTTGTTGTCATTTTTGTCATGTTTAAAACACTTGACCTGACCAGCCCTTGTAGTTTCTTGCGGTTTCTAGCAGTCACCTTATATTACTTAACATAAACTGTTCATTTAATATATTTAATTTAATCTAACAATTGCATGAATCAGTTCTTTTTATTTTATAATCAATCATACAATCGTATTTGAAAGAACTAAATTAATTAATTAATTTCGAACAATAGTAATAGATTATTCTTATGCAGCGAGGCCAACGCAAAGTAGTCAGTCAGGTTTCAGACAATCTACGGCGATCGGTCTTATCCGTAAAGAGTCGACTTAAAGCCACAAAGTAGCAAAATAAGGATTCGGACAATCTAGGCGATCGGTCCTATCCTCGGCGACTCCAGCCACACCATGTGGCGGAATAAAGTTTCGGACAATCCAAGGATCAGTCCTTATCGAGTCGACTCCAGAGAGCGACTGACTGCTGTGCGTCGGCGCACGTCTTATAAAGCGAGCGTTCGGACTAGTTCGGAGTGGGGCGGTATGCCGACCGGTTGTGACGTCACGGCGAGCAGGCACTGCGCGCGCGTTGAATTCCTTTTATTCTTTTTGTGCCGACATATACACATACAAAGGCGAGCTTATCTGTAGGAGAGATTTTATCCAGCTCTTACACAATATTTTTTATTAGATAATTTTTTTCTGTCTACATCAGCCCATACTGCGTACGCGCTCTCTATGTATACACATACATCTGCCCCATAGAATACTTTAGTTATTATTCTGAGGTTTGCCCACCTGTGGGCTACATACAGTGTCTCTCACCCACAGTCGACGTATATACGTCTGTCGTCTCACCTAAGTTAAGTTTTTAACACAGACGTTTATTAAGAAGGTTTTTATTTACATTCACAATTCAGCTCATTTAGAGTCACTTTGTGTATACTGTAGGATATATACGGAGTGTTGATTTTTAATATTATCACTGCATTTTTTAAATGACTTCTATTGAAATTCGAGATTTTCGTTCTTTGTACGCCAGCACTTAGAAGTTTTTCATTGTAATAGAATACATTTACGATACATAAAACATTTGTTTTTTTTGTAATTTTGTAAGATAGACACCACTGAAGTCCTATTTTTTATTTTCACAGGCTAAACAGGCTTTTTGTGTTTTAAAATAGATAAAAACAAAAACGCCTCAAATATTTTCATATCAAGTAGGCCAGTCATATAACGCGAAAGTTGCATTCATTACAATCCTTTATAAAATATTTACTTTGTTTTTTCCGTCCAAATGTTCATAAATTCTATGCCAGACCAGACCAGACCTGACCAGAAACCGAAACAGAGACCGCAAAAGACCCGCGTCTGGGAAGATTATACGGAACATTGAGCGAGAAATTATCGAGAAGAGCGCAGCAACCTGTACGGCCGTTTATGATTTTGTGTAATAGTAGGAGATCATGAACAGACCTTCTATCCCGTAGCAAGGGTATATCAAAGTGTTGCAGATATTGTTCGTAAGGACATCTGTGTGAAATGCCTGGCGAAATGAATGCGAGGTGTCTCGTGAAAGATCTTTGAACAGTTTCAATCCGCTGTGAATGTATTACATAAGATGGATGATGAGGCATTCGAGATTGCTGCGCACTTAACTATTGTATAAAATGATTTTCGTTGTAGCACCAAATTTATTTGTATTTCTTTTCATGAATCCCAGCATCTAGACTTGCAAACAATAAATAAATAAATAAATAAATCTTTCCTGTAATACTTAAATACATACTTATTATACATAGAAAACACCCAGACCCGAGACAATTTAGTAAACAATAATTTCTAAATTGACCCGACCGGGGATCGAACCCGGGACCTCAGAGATGGCGACACCATGAAAACTAGGTACATAAACGATTATTTTTATTTAAGTTCTAAATTAACGTCTAAATATTCCTTTATCGAATAGTAAGCCCTAGCAAGAAGAAGTTTTTTTTAGCTCATTGTCAAATTTTCTTCCCTGGAGGGCTTTTAATGAGTTGGGCAAGTGGTTATACAACTTGACTGCCATATAGAATGGCCCTTTTTTAAAAAGTTCAAGGTGTGGGGTTAATTGACATAGATTATTTGCCCGGCGAGAAACGTAGCGTCTAGGAAGGTCGGTTATTCTATTGAAATAATGTGGACTATTGCGAACTAATCTACAAAGCTCGTAGATGTATAAACAAGTAACTGTAAGGATTTTTAAACTGACAAACCACGACCGGCACGACGCTTTGGGTGGCAGATTGGCGATCACTCTGATGCAACGCTTTTGTAGAATAAATACTGATTGGACTTCTGTTGAGTTCCCCGAAAAAGTAACCCCAAACCTGATCCAAGCCGCAGCGTGCGCGTGGTATGCAGTCAACGCGCATTGTGAATTTTGTACATTTTCGCAACTCATATAGGGCGTACGCAAAACTGCTAAGTCTACTCACAACTACACTTACATGAGATTTCCAAGTCAAGGTGGAATCCATGGTGATGCCCAACAACGTGAATGTATCGACTACTTCTACTTTATTCTGTTCAAACGTTATATTGAGTGGCAGTGCTGATCTTTGGTGTGGTCTAAATTGAATTATTTTAGTTTTTCCAGATTTAATACGAGGCCTAGATTTCACTCAGATGTTTTGCTATATTATTTAAGAACGATGTTATTTAATCATGTAATTTATTAATGTCATTGTAGTTGCCAGATATGATGAGAGAGCATCGTCAGCAAATTGCACGACTTTGTTCGGCGTGGCATGAGACAAGTCAATAATATAAGCTAAAAACAGCAAACATCTAGCACGCTACCTTGTGGTATTGATCCGAGAACTGTGCCGATTGTGGAATTAACATTTTCCACAACACCTTCACTAGAGTGTGCAATTTGTACAAGTTGCTTTCTGTCTTTCAAGTAAGATGTCAGCCACTTTATTGGATTTCCACGAATTCCAAGGTGTTCTAATTTTTTTATAAGTACCTCATGCAGAACACGGTCGTACGCTTTGGAGATATCCATGAATATCGCCACAGCACACTTATTTTCGTTAAGAATATTCAGAATCTCAAAGCTACAGTCGAGCACTGCTGTTGTCGTGGAGCGTTTCTCCCTAAAACCATGTTGGTTTGTATTAAGCACCTCGTATTTTTCAAAAAATCGGTAAATTCATTTGTTTATTATTTTTTCAAAAATGTTTGATATTACTGATACTCGTAGTTTGGCTATAGGACGGTAGTTTACTACATTAGACTTATCACCTTTTTTTTGAAAATAGGTTTGATTATAGCTCGTTTTAAGCATTGTGGAAAAGTACCTTGCTCGTAGGATTGATTGAGTAAGAATGTTAAAGGGATACAAATTCATCTACGCAATGCGCCAGTAACGTGGCCGGTATCTCATCATAACCACATGTATTGTTTCTCTTTAGGTCCAAAATCGCCTTGCTTACCTCTGGCTCCGTGACCGTATCTAGGTAAAATGTGTTCACTAGGGTATTTCTATTCTGTATTTTAGGGCTATGGATATTATCGTTTTTACCAATACTAATGTAGTAGTCATTAAATAGATTTGCTATGGTCTTTGGGCATGTGATTGTTTCATTTTTATTGTTCAATATTATATTTCGTTGTCTATTATTGTTAGAGGGTTTTGTTTTCTCATTAATTATGGTCCACATCATCTTGTATTTGTTTTTAGATGTTGTAAGTCTGTGTTTAAAAGATTTCCGTTTTTAACTTAGAATTTTTTTTTCAAAAATTTGCTGTATGATTTTTTCTATTTATTAAGGGAATCATTTTCGAATTTAGTAGTAAGGTAACGGAGGATTCTCTTGTGATAACAACATTTTTTTATACCTTTAGTAACCCACCCTGTTTTACCTTTGTTTTTAAAAATTATGTCCTTTTTTGGTATATATTGGTCTAAAAGGATTCTAGTTTGCGATTGAAATTTTTCGTAATTTTTATCTATTTTGTTATTAGTAGTTAACATTTGTTGCCAATTTAAAGTGCTTAATGCTGGTTTGAAGTTGTCCATATTTTTCCTGCTAAACATTCGTTTATTTTTTATTTTCCTATTAGTAGCATTTACATTTACAGTTTTGTCGACTGGCATCTGACCAATGAGGGTGATATGATCAGATAACTGGTTGTGGTGAACCTCAGTAGTCATATTGATATTCCTTCCGATTATAAACTGATCAACGCAAGATGAACTAGTTGGTGTTATTCTTGTAGGAGACCTATTAATACAGCGTAAACCATAGCACTTAAGAAGATTAGTAAATCTGCGTGACATACTTGTATTTTCGGTAATGTCAATGTTAATATCACCCCCTATAACAATTTTTTTTGTTTTTATTGTCATAATAATAATACTTTATTGCACAAATAAATTACATAAAGACACACGTTATACAGGACATATACAAGGGTGAGCTTATCTCTAGAAGAGATCTCTTCCAGCCAACCCTAGCTGTGGTAATAAAAATTAAATATGCGGGACTTATTGCGCTAAAGTTATATACGTACATAAATTAAATATATTTATATAAATAAATACACATACACATATAAGATTACTTATACATATACTATGTTACTGATTATCACTTAAGTTTAATAGGTAGTGCTCTTTATGATGGTGTTTGAACGATTCTACCCATGACTGAACATGAACGAATGTTAGCCGGTAGTTTGTTCCACAATCTAGCTGCATAGAGAGTGAAGGAATTTTGGAAAAATTTGGAATTAGATTGTGGATAGGATAGGGTTCTTGTATCACAAGAACTTTGGGGAAATTTGGGGCGGGAAGAAGCTGGTAAGGGGGTGAAGCGGGAACGTAGGTAATAAGGGAGATGGGGGTAGTGAAGGATTTTGTAAAGGAAGCATAGGATGTGCATATCTCGGCGGAGACGTACAGGGAGCCACTTTAACCTAGACCGGAACTCTGAAATATGGTCATATTTTCGCAAACCGAATATAAACCGAATGCCCAAATTTTGCAGGCGCTCCAGTTTGTTAAGCAGCTCTTCAGTCACATTTAAATAACAAACATCGGCATAGTCGAGAAGAGGGAGAAGAAGGGACTGAGCGAGCATAATTTTGGTGTTGTATGGTAGGAAAAACTGGAGTCGCTTGAGAGAATGATAGGAATAATGCATGCGCCTACTTACTTCATTTACCTGTAATCTCCAGGACAGAGTGCGATCAATAACGAGGCCAAGATTTTTTGTTTTCTGTGCATAAGCAAGATTTACTCCATCATACGTAACCTTGGAGAGTCCATCTAGATCCAACCTGTCGTACAGCCTATTTGTTACGGACAGAAGTCTCGACTTCATAATATTATATAGTTAGATATAATATGGCTAAATTTAGGTATGTGTATTTGCATAAGTAGATTACGGCAACGCGTCTGCGATTCCTCTGGTTTTGCGGGTGTCCATGGGCGGCGGTGATTACTCTCCATCAGGTGACCCGCCTGCTCGTTTGCCTCCCTCTTATATAAAAAAAAAAAAAAAAAAAATTAAGTCTCGTATGTGTAAAGGTTTTTTGATAATAAATAATTAATTTTTTGCGTTTCATTTAAACAAAAGGTAAATGTTATTAAAAAGGTAATGGTTTGACAAAGGTAAGGGCCTGGTATATGTGCCCAGGGGCCTTACGCCTCTCTAAGGTAATTAAAGTTAGGAAAGTAAGAGATTAGCTTTCGTAATTATAGGTTTCTATTGTCATGAATATCAATGTAACTAGGAAAATAAATATATGTAGGGTATCCAGATTACGAGTGATACCGTAGGGTAGGTAACAGATTTAAGATAAAAAGAGAGGTCCGAACGAAAGGGACAGCTGCACAAATTACGACGGTTCATGTGGGTAGTTAGTTATGGTAAAATGTAAAACTGCCCACATGAGCCAGCAGCTGTCCCACAAGGCTGCTAGTTGCCAACCCATAATGTGTTTAAGTCACGGCCGGTCAGAGTAGAATTTGTAAGCTCTGCGGACCCCACCTAGAAGAATAAAGAAGCACTAATCAAGAACCGAGTTTTTATTGAAGAACCTACAGTCCACATCGAAGCACAACGGCTAAACTGTTCGGCGACTACACCCGTCGGGAACAATTTCTTTGGACCTTCGGAGCCGGATTTGAATAACTGAAGCCTTCGTCCATTTGAAGATAGAAGATCTACGTAACCACCAACGTGACCACCAACGTAACCACCAACGTAACCACCAACGTAACCACCAACGTATTGTAACCACACCACTTGTGTTCTGCAACAAGTGCTAACGCGGGCGGACCGCGGCTCAAAACGTCACATCACCTAACGGTGCCAAACGGTGTGCGTTCTGAGTAAACGCCGTTCAAGGCGGGACGACTTATCGGACGGGGTCGTCAGTTTGTCCTTTTTAGGGCAAGCTTAAGAGTCCGGCTACGCCAGTACGGTTTGTCGTGGAGCGGGGGTCCTTTCTGTAGGCACTGCCTAAGCTGTCGGACACTCCAGCCGATTCGCGAGCGCCCCGTTGTCCACGTCGACTCTCTGCTGGGTAGGTCCTACCTTTCCACTCCCGCACGTACTCCATCCTTGGACGGGCTCCCCACATAGCGTGCCCGTTTGAGATTGTTAGGAGTAGGGGCAGCAAGAAAGAAGATGCCGACCACCCGAAGACAAAGCCAAGCTGAGACGACAACGAGACTACGAACGTTCGACAGACCACCCGCATCACCCTCAAACCTTGCCTCAACCGTGACGCCAATGGAACCGCAACAAGAGACCGCTGAACGCGGCATCACCGCCACTACGGAAGTTAGACGCAACGACGACGCACCCCCACCCGACGCGCCCAGAGCCGGGCCGCCGTCGGTACGATCGACAACGAGCGTCGCCTCACGAGTGAAACAAGCGCAACTTCAAGCGGAGGAGCGGCTCGCCGAAGTACGTCGGCGAGAGTTACATTGGAAACGGAAATGATTAAGAAGAGACTTGCATACGAAATCGCCGTTATTGAAGAAGAAACGGATTTAGCACCGGAGAGCTTACCCGCCGATATTGCCCAACTGAGAGTGGATGAATGGTTGGATCGGCGTCGGAACGTGCATGAGCCCGACACAGATAAAGTCGGAAATGTGCGACAAAGACAAAAGGATGCGCGCGCAAGTGAGATGGACAGAGGTCGCCACCTCACTGATTCGCCATATGTTGAAAACGAAAACGTAGTGAAAGAGGCAGCCAACCGTGATCAAACGAGCAAAGACAACACGGGGATGGTTAAGCTCGCACTTACACTAGAGAAAATGATGCATAATCGACCGGTACCACGACAGGCGCTGGATTTGCCTATATTCAGCGGCTCGCCGGCCGAATGGTTGCCGTTTAAAGCGGCGATGCGCGATACGACTAAACAATTTAACTTTAGCAAAGCCGAGAACTTGGCACGATTAAGAAGCTGTCTTAAAGATGAAGCAAAGGAAGCGGTGTCCGCTCTTTTATATACGGCCGTGGATCCGGAAGTTGTTATGAAAACACTCGAGCAATGCTTCGGACGGCCAGAAGTAATAATTGATCAAGCGCTGGACGACATTAAGAGACTGCCGCGGCCAGTGAGTTGAACACGTTCGCGATCAAACTGCAGAACATTGTGTGCATACTCGATAATATCGACAACAGAGGGTACTTACGAAATCCAATGTTAACGCGAGAAGTGGTGGACAAGCTCGGACCGCACCTACGCTCAAGGTGGTGCGACTACGCAACTGACTACGGAAGCTATGCCGAGCCTGAGATCGTCACGCTATCCCACTTCCTCATGAGAGAAGCCGACAGAGCCCTACAGTATGCATACGTGAGCTACAACCCTAAGCGAAAGAACGTTATTACGGAAACACGAGTGAACGTGAAACAACTGTAACTTCTCCGCCTCACCTAAATCTCTACCCTAGTCTACCTTATAATACATACACACATCATCGCCGCCTTTGCCCTAACTTAACTTATTATCTAATTCTTAAAACTATTTAACCTAATTTATCTACAATCTAATGGTTGTGTCTGGAGTTTTGTAGAGTGTGTAGTGTTTGTATGATGATGAAACCTTAGCATAGCTTAATTCCATTTGCAGTGAATTTCAGTCAAGCAATGTAATATTATAATAAGTACTATTTTGGCCAGATCGTCTAGTGAACCCTCCGTTGTTAACCGCATTTAAGTAACTCAAGTTCTTTCGTGAAAGTTTAGTAATTGGCTTATCCCTGTGTTAAATTATTTTCTCCTGACCTAATTACCTACCAGTCTATAAATCATATCATAGATATGTGTAGCCTAGCAATGACTCCGTCTGAACTATGACCCAAATCCTTCACTGCAGCTGCGGGGAAGATTTGTAACCACTCAGAGATAATCAGATGATAGCTTAGCTTGCAGGTATTATTATTTATTAACAATAGCATGATACATAAGAAGTCTTGTGCAATTTACATGAAAGTCTTGTGGAAATATATGACATATTTGAGGATCCTGGTAATTTAATAGCCCCGCCCCGCTATTAGCATGCTGAACGGCTCATTGTTTAATATCAGCTCTGACCAAATTGACTTTAACTTTAATTAGCCTGTGGCTTTAATTCTTTTAAACTGAGAATTTACATCTTTCATCAAAACTTAATTTCATCTTACATATGAAAGTTATTATTTACTAGTTTCCATATTTAATTATTTCTTTATGAATCAAGAGTTTATCTTAGAGCTTGCTATCATCCAAATATCCTTTTACATTAAGAACTTAATTATTCAATGCAATAGCTTATGTCTTATGAGATCACTTATCGAACAGAGGTAGGAAGCCAACATTCAACAGGACACACTTATTTCTCTGATTATTGTGTCTATTATAAAGAGATCACAATGTAACAATATTAACTGACTGTCCTTTTGTCTTATTAGAAAATTAATATTCAGTTCTATAAAGGGTGGATAATTTATTCAAACGCCACTTCAGGCGGTGGCTAAAATAGAATGCTATTAATACAGGTAAAATTACTTTTATTTACTCTTAGTATTTCTTATAAAGTTCCAATATAACTACATTGGATTGGCTGCATTGGCAGATTATCACATCTTAAGTTTATTAAAGGATGTTTGATTTATTCAATATCCTACTCATTTAGGAAGTGAACTTAAATAGAATACTATCATTTGAAGTAAAATACTTTGGTTCACTCTTAGTGTGTATTATACAGATCTTATAAAGTATCAATATAACTACATTGTATGGGCTGCATTGGCAGACTATCACATCTTAAGTTTATTAAAAGATGTTTCATTTATTCAATATCCTTAACTTTTAGGAAGTGAACTTAAGTTAATTATTTTTCCATTAACTTCCACCCCTGTCTCTCAGACTGAGTGGCCAATTTGATAGACTACTAAATCATAGTTAGTATATTTTAGTAGGTAGTAAATCAGGTAATTATCCCTGTTAATCATTGAATCAATTATATTTAGAAGTTATCTTTTACTCACTTTAATAGGTATAAAGCAGACTGTACTAGATATTAGTCTGATTGATTTAGATTGTTCCCATCAAATATTTCAATGTTTCATATTATTAGAAGTAAGTACTTACATATCTTAAAAGGTCTTTGACCATTAAGGTGAATTCAAATGGTATTAGTAGACCATTATCAGGCTAATTAGCAGGTTGTTATCAATCAATTATTTCTATGTTTCAGATTATTAGAAGCTCATAGCTTGCAATGTCTTCCTTCAACGAATTATCCTAGGTTCTAAACTGGTTTTAGTTGTTCAGTTTGTATCAGCTTATATTTTACTAATAGGTATCGGATGTATACTTTTAATACTTTGAAGAGTGTAGCAATATAAGGCCGTATTGCACCCCAGGGAAAGCTAAAAATGCCTGTTTGGTCATTTCAGTATTAGAAATCAAACATCACAGTACAGCTATGCTTATTTGCTATAACTTTTAGTATTTTTCTTGTAATAGGAAACCAGTCTAGACTTTTTAGGTATTCCAAAGTAATAATGGTACGATATTATCATACTTCTGTTAATTATTTAAAATGAATAATTAATTGGTAACAACTTTAGGAAAACAATTAGAATTTTATCGGCCTACGGTAACAGATTACATGCCTAGATAGGACCCACATCACTTCATCGTAAATTTTATTTAGCACCGTAACTTAATTATCCCTACCTTATTAGTCTGAATTAATCCAGCCTGGCCCCTCGGCTCAAGTACCTAGTTTATGTACGCCCAACGTGCTCGCACCATACTGTCCTCCCACTTCCTCATAACAATTATATAGAACCGCCTACCTATAGATTCCTACAGCTTTCCTCACTTGAAATGCCTATATTTTGTCGAACTAACAGTCCCTACTTGTGTACTTTGCAATCTAGGCCCAAGCCACATTTAACTTAATTTCGTGGTGAGTTGTGTAAGCCGAGTCGCCCCTGCAAGCAACAGACTTCTAAATGGACTATTAATCGAGCCAGTATACTCAGAGTGTAAATCCTAACACTACACTGTGTGTAAGGAGGCGGGACGGTTTTGGACGGGGTTGTACGTGCCCACCTCCAGCTTATTGGTGTCTGACCTATCTTCAATTTTCACTAGGGAGACAACTGTCTCTCCCCCGTTAGTCTCTCGAAGATAGTGTATAATTTAGCGTTTTAATAGATAACGCCGGCATTATTGAATACAGCCAAATGCCTCCAGACCGAAGCCTGTTGAAACTACGTTAGTTTTTGTTGGCACCGTTACCCGTGTCCACTAACGTGATCCAGAATACTTCATTCTGTTATAGTTATTCGAGTCGCGACAGCAAGAATTTTACTCTAATATTCACTTCTATTTCACAACCAATGTTAGTTAAAATCGCCACTCGAATATCACTTAGCGCGCTAAAAGGCTCGGACGCTCGTTTTCCCGTATGAGTTTTACCGTACTCTTAAATCGGACCACGCCTCCGACGTCTCAAAATTGAATGCCCGCTAATTTTCCTCCCTTTTCCCAAGCATCTTAACTTTCGCGCCACGCGCGCCCAACATTCGCCCGCGCAAGTCCGCTTTTCTTCCCTTCAACCAATCGCTAGCTGTTTCCCGATGCGCCTCGCCTTCGCGTCGCTTATTATTTGTTATACGCGAACTTCGCGTTGCGCCACGTGGAGATAACATCCTACCTCTCTTTCTATCTTTTTCCCAACCTCTCGCTCGCTCATTGCCGCCGTTCGCTGCGCAATTCTAAAGTTTTTCCATAATCCAACCAAATCTCGTCAGATAGCCAATATTACATGTTTGAATATCTAAATGTAGCCTTCTATTAACAATTCCCTCTCAATAATCATCCACTTAAGCCAATAATCCTGTATTTTGTGAAATTATAAAAAGTTTCGTATTCCGACCATAGTTGGCGCCCGCCCGTATGTGCACCGGCTTGCCAACCTACGCCTATGTCACAAGGCCACACAGAGCAGTCCCCGCGAAATTCAAAATAAGGATAAAGCCCATTGCCAACCTAACACGAAGCTCAAGTAAATAACTCACGCTAGACGGCGCCTATGTCGCAAGGGGCGCACAGAGCAGTCCCCGCGAAATTCAAAATAATGGTAAAGCCCTAGTTCACTGACCATTATTCTGAACTAGTTTATTATTCCCTTTTCATGCTTATTATATTAATGGTGCTACGCATTAATATTTATTTTAGTGCTACTCCCATACATTCCTTACTAACGGACAGATACCATTCATTCTGTACCGTTACACAACGAATCGAGCGAAAGAAAAATACGGCTGTATACGCAACAAGTAATGACGTTATAAACAAAGAATGTCTATGTTGTGGAGGACGTCATGACGTGCCGCTATGTGATCGCTTTAAAACCATGACGGTTAAACAACGATGGGAATGGATAAATAAAAGTGGAGTGTGTTTCCGTTGTGCGAATAAGAAACACCGTCGCCTACAATGCGATAAACGCGATCTGTGCGGAGTTGATGATTGCCGCCATCCCCACCACGCCTTGCTACACGAACACCGCACCAGGCCGAACGAAACTGAGATGGTTGACCACTTGAAACACTAGACCGATGCTACCAAGGTGTTACTGAAAGTATGTCCCGTTACCATCAAGGGACCAAAGGGGTCAATCGACACATACGCCTTGCTCGACGAGGGGTCCTTAATCGACCAAGACCTGGCGGACTACGTAGGCGCGGACGGGCCGGCGAACGATTTGAAAATACAAAGCGTGAATACACAAACGACGTGCGAAACCAAGACGGTGAATTTAAAGTTAATTGCAACTACGAATAAACGACAATTCGACATTAAAGCTAGAACGATGAAAGATTTATCACTCAACGGACAGACGGTGCACAACGACTGTTTGAAATACGCTCATATGAAAGAGTTATCAAACAGCAACGTCTGCTACGGACATGTCAAGCCTCGAATACTGATTGGGGCAGACAATTGGCATCTCATAGTCACACGAAGATTGCTACAGGGCAAGCGAGACGAACCGATTGCATCGCTCACGAAGCTGGGCTGGGTAATACACGGATCAGCGCCACGGTCAAGCGTGCTGATGGAGAGTAATACGGCTGCGGTGTTATACTTAAACACGCCGCAGTGCGCGACGATCTCGCGCACTCTCTTACCCGACAACGAACTCCATGCTATGGTAAAGAAGCACTTCGAAATTGACTCACTGGGAATAACAAAGAAGGAGTGAGTGAGCCCGAGTGATGCACGCGCCATAGAATCGTTTAGAACGACGACAAAGAAAGTCAACGGAAAATACGAAATTAGATTACCGTGGCGACGTGATAACGTCACGCTGCCGCCAAGTTACAATTCAGCATTGAGACGATTGAAATCCATAGAACGGAAAATGGACAAGTCTGACGAATTCAAACGAGCTTATACGAATCAAATAGAGAATCTATTTGATAAACACTACGCCGAGGAAAGTAGCGAGAGCGATTTGATGAGCCCGCATTTATGGTACTTACCTCACTTCGCCGTAACAAATCCGAATAAGCCCGGAAAACTACGAGTTGTCTTTGACGCGGCCGCTGAAGCAAACGGAGTTTGTCTGAATGACGAGCTTTTGGAGGGTCCTGACTTGCTACGCGACCTGGCGGGGCTGCTACTATGATTTCGCGAACGAGCTATAGCAATTACGGCTGACATCCGGGATATGTTTCTTCAAGTTAAGATATTTAAAGGTGACCAACCCGCTCAGATGTTCCTATGGAGGGGCGCCGACCGAACGAAGCCACCTACACGCTACAAGATGACGTCAATGATATTCGGAGCTAAAAGTTCACCTTTCTTAGCGCACAGCGTGAGAGATTTGAACGCTGAAACGCACGCTGCGGAGTATCCGCGCGCATACGAAGCAATTACGAGAAACCATTATATGGACGACTACGTCGACTGCTACGACACCGAGCAAGAAGCGATTGAAACGATAAAGGAGGTCGCGAAGGTTCACGAGCAGGCAGGATTCACGCTGGCCGGTAATAACTCTAACGGACCGTGCGTGTTGCGTGAGCTGCCAGCATAAAGCCGTGACACATCACCTCGACAGCTCGGCGCTAGTTTTCAGCAATGGGGCAGAACGCTCGGTTTACTATGGGACGCTGCTACAGACGAGTTGGCGTTTAACACCGAGATGGTTCGCGTGCACGACGACGTGAAGCAAATGAGGCGCGCTCCTACTAAACGAGAGGCGCTGAGTGCGGTTATGTCAATATTTGACCCACTCGGACTGTTGAGTTATTATACTATACGAGCGAAGATCATCTTACAAGGCATATGGCGGTTAAAAATAGAATGGGACGAGGTCTTACCCGATTACGAGGCCGGCGAGTTCCATGAATGGTTGAACGGATTGAGGGCATTACGTAGTCTGCGTCTACCCCGGCGTCTACATACGGGGGCAGTGACGAGAAAGCAGCTACATGTTTTTTGTGACGCCAGCGAAGTCGCTTACGGCGTTGCAGTATATTGGAGAATGAAGGGTGAAAATCGCGAAATACGAGTCGCACTCGCCGCTGCTAAGGCCAGAGTGGCACCGATAAAGCAACAAAGTATTCCGAGAATGGAGTTGCGAGCGGCGTTGATAGCTACGCGACTAGCAAGCTCAGTATTGAATGAACAAAGATGGCAACCTGAGAGAGTCGTATATTGGACCGATTCACAAACAGTGTTGAAATGGATTAATAACAACACGGTGCGTTACACCCCCTATGTAGCGCATCGCTTAACTGAGATCACAGAAACGACGATGCCGTCACAATGGCGATGGGTCGAATGGGATGGACGACGTAACGCGCGGCAGTGAGATTATGAAAACGAAGAATGATCGGTGGTTTGTCGGACCGGCATTTTTATACGAAAACGAAACCGAATGGCCTACGAGTGACGTCATCAACAACGAATACAGCGCGGAGAGTGAACACTGCGTGACGCACACGCACACGTGGCAGAGTGATAGTAGCGTAGTGCCAGACGCTAAACGCTTCTCTTCCTACGAGCGTTTAGTTAGAACGTTGGCGAACGTGCTACTATTCACTCAGAGATGCCGCCGCCGCGTTAGTAACATGACAATTGAACATATCAACGAGGCCGAGCGCCTACTATAGCCATCGAATCGCAACGAGAGAGCTTCGCAGATGACATCGACCGTCTCAAAGTGTCCTGCAAACTACGCGCGGGCAGCAGATTACGGCGAGCGAGCTTATCTACCGACTCAGCGATTATGGCTCTAAGACGAATGGCGGCCAGGAGGGGATGGCCCCACTTTATATATAGTGACAACGATACGAATTTTAAAGGCGCGGACCGAGAATTAAAGGCCGCATACGAAGAATGGGAGCCAGCGCTACGAGAATACGCGCTAACGCAACGCACAGAGTGGCGTTACATTTCGCCAGGCGCGCCACACCAAGTCGGCGCATGGGAACGGCTGGTGAGAACAGTCAAGACGGCGCTGCGCACTACGCTCAACGAGAAGTCACCGCGTGAAGAAGTACTTATGACGCTACTAGCCGAAGCCGAGCACACTGTCAACGCTCGGCCTCTAACACACGTCCCTGTGAGCATCGACGACCCGGAAGCGCTGACACACAATCACTTCCTTTTGGGTAGCTCGAGCGGCCTGCCCACCACTGAGCCGTGCGAGTGCGCAGGCGCTGGCGGACGAGTACTGGCGACACTGGCTGCGCGAGTATCTACCACTACTCATACCGCGCGGCGGCACGCGCGACTCCGAGCGACGCAACGTACGAGACGGCGACGTGGTCATAATTGTGGATAACACACTACCCCGCAAGTATGGCCTAGAGGCGTCGTCACGAAGACATTTCCTGGACCTGACAACGAAGTACGCAACGTAGAGGTGCACACCAAAGGCGGCACGTTCCGACGACCGACGACGAGACTGGCTGTCCTGCCGATGGAGTGAAGAGGCTACGCGGATGCTGCGCCGGGGGGAGCCTGTTGCGGACAGAAGTCTCGACTTTATAATATTATATAGTTAGATATAATACGGCTAAATTTAGGTATGTGTATTTGCATAAGTAGATTAAGTCTCGTATAGTGCGACATAAAAGAGTAGAAATTAAATAATCCAGAACTAAATTCACTCATTTTTTGGCAACATTAATTATCTGTCATTAATGTCAAGTGGTTGTTCAACTCTGTCCGTGGTTACGATTTAAATTGTTGTTTTAGTGATATTTCTACATTCCTGGATTTAAAACACTAATAACATGATTATGACCATCCGTGGCGGTTCTCGTAACATAATATTAAGGGTTTTTTTTGCGAAGTTTGGCAGAATTTCAATACGGAACTTTGTTACGTAATCTGGAGGATATTTACCAACGTACAGCAGATTATACTGGTAAGTAAGATATAAAAGATGTTGAAAGTATAATTATCTAAAATATGCCTATGCGCAATCGGCTAAATTCCGTGAAACACCTTTGGGACGGCTCCGCAAAGTACCTTCTTGATGCCTTGGACAGATTGCAGCGCCGCGCTGTGCGCATTATCGGCAATGCGGAGGTCACTAAAACTCTCGAGCCTTTGCAATTGCGTAGAGATATTGCGTCACTCAGCGTCTTTTACCGTTTATACCATGGCGAGTGCTCTAAAGAACTCTTTGACCTCATCCCTCCTTCTCCCTTCCTCCATAGGAGTACGCGTGCTGCTCTCCGGAGTCACCAATTAACAGTCTCTTACATTCCATCACGCACAAAGAAATTTGGTGACTCGTTTCTTTGTCGCACTTCCAAAAGATGGAATAGTCTACCAGCACACGTATTCCCTCCTTCCTATGACATAGGGTCCTTCAAACGAGGCGTGAAGAAGCACTTTGTGGGCCGGCAGAGTGAGGGTGACTGATGCTACGTCTCTTACGCTGCACCAGTTGTCCTCGCGCCTGGACTTCATTTCCACTTAACATCAGGTGGAGTGGGGTCATTTGCCGGGCTTATCATAAAAAAAAAAAAACAATCAGTTTTTTTAAATGTTTTTAAAAGTTTTGGGGTTATGATATTACAAACAAAAATGTTGGGTATTATAGTTCGACTCGAGAATCTTGAACTTTTGAATTTATTGGGACATTTTATCAAGTGTTAAGGGGTAGAATGTGGTAAGTATAGTAAATTATGTGGGTTGGCTTTTGAATCGAGTCGCCTGAATTTGAAGAAACTAACACTGTGGGGGGGTCTTAGGAATTCTTAAATAAAGGTTTATTAACATTTTAGCTGCCGCTGTTGCGTTAAAATATTTAAAAAACCACATGAAAGTTTTGCCAAAATCGTGTAATATATAATCATGAAAAATTACACGTTTTTAGGTAATACAATACCATATTAACAGAACCGAAATGTGGGGAGGGGGGGGGGGGGGGGAAGCCCCCCGCCATGAAAAAAGTCTAAAGAGTTAATTAATATGTGTAAGTGTGTTGACCAAAACGCGCGAGCCGAGCGAGCGAAGCAGGCGTGCTGCGGGAGCGGCCGGCGAAGCGCCAGAAATGAGGTTTTTTTAAATTTCCATATTTTAAAAAAGTAACATAACTTAAAAATTACTTTTCTGCGGCAGGAGGGGTAAGTGGGGGATACTCCTCTCTCTTCCCCTCCCGTTCCCCCACCAATTAAGGAGACTCGATTCAAAAGTTTTACCATGATACATAACCTCAAAATACAAGAAAATTAACATAACTTAAAAACTACTTGTTTGCGGCAGGGGGGGGGGGGTAAATGGGGGTACTCCTCCCCCCACTTCTTACCTTCACCACCCCCACCCCAATTTAGGCGACTCGATTCAAAAGTTTTACCAATTATGTTTATGACTCAGTCCATAGGACTGAACAATTTTGGTTTTGTTATTTTTTATGCATATATGTTTTTATTGTTCTAGGTGTGTCTGAAAACAAGACTCCGAAAATGGAGGAAAATTTTCGACTCCCGCTAAACACAGAAAGGGTCGACTTGCAAAGGAACTCGATGACTTTGATATGTGTGCAATCCGTCAGAAAATGATTTTTTTTACACTGTAAAAAACGAAGTACCAACAATATGCAAATTAATAACTCAATTAATGCAACTTATTGGCTATGATGGAAGCCGCGAGCATTTGCGAAACTTGAAGAGTATCTGGACTTTAATTTATTAGTTTTATATCTAAATAAAAATAAGTTATATGTACACAATGGCTGTTTTCATTAAGTACTACATACAAACTACTCAAATTAATTATTATAACGACCTCCTTAGCTGAGAGGCGAGCACCCCGGACTCGGCGTCGTCATCTCTGAGGTCTCGGGTTCGATTCCCGGTTGGGTTAATGTAGAAAACCAACTTTTCTATATTGTCTCGGATCAGGGTGTTGTGGTACCGTCGTTGTTTCTGATTTCTATAACATAAGTGCCTTAGCTACTTCCTTTATATCAGAGCAATGCGTAAGTGATGTTTTCCAATTATATGAAAATATTAAATAAAAACAAGTATCAAGACCAATTTGGTCGAACTATCAGGGTTGCTATGTTAACGACAACAGCGCCCTCATTTATTTTCAACTCTTTTATGTCGCTCTGTACATGATGCATTATGCATCATGTACAGAGCGTAGACAGTTAGACATGGGCATATTAAGTACATAGAAAATACATTTACTATTTTAAATATGGTAGATGACAAAAAGTACTTAACTTAGAGCTCCGTTCGGTCCGACCGCCAGCAAAGAAGTGACGCCACGAGGCGGAGCGTCCGCTTTTATAAGCGGTGACAAACAAGTGACGTCACATCGAATGATTTTCTAGCAAAAAGTCGTAACATCTTTCTTTTGTACTATTTTCATTGAATTTTGATTAGATTAAGTATAAATAGAGTTACTAGGAATAAGTAAACCTAAAAAATATGACTTTAAGCTTACAATTGTATAATAAATGAATTTAAGCAAGTAAACGAGGTTATTTAAATGACAAACAGCTTTAGATATCAGTAAAATTGATAGTGTTACCTGAATGTGCAAGGACATTGCTTAAAGTATTTAGTAAGCTTATTTAGTTTAGTAGTTTATAAGATTCTTGTGAGATTTTGTTTTCAAAATTAATAAATCACATAGACAATAATTGAAAGATGCGTTTCTATAAGTAAACTAGAGAATAATATGTGTAAATTAGTGAGACAAACATGCTTAATTAAATCGAATAATATATCACCCGCGTAGGCGCGAAGGGTCGAGGCGGCTCGCGAGCTGAGGAGCAGGTGGCTTTAACGCTCAACGCCACGGCGTTGAGTAAGCCATCTGCGACGATAAGCTCGCGTGGAACCGCCAGAGCCCCGCAGCGCCGAAGCCGTGAAAGAAACCATGCCTGCTGCATGCTTGCTTGCATGCTGCGTGCTTGCTTGCATTCTGCATGCTTGCTTGCACGCTGCATGCTTACTTGAACGCTGAATGCTTGCTTGCACGCTGCGTGCTTGCACGCTGCATGCTTGCACGCTGCATGCTTGCTTGCACGCTGCATGATTGCTAGCATGCTGCATGCTTGCTTGCATGCTGCTTGCTTGCTTTCTTGGATGGCGCTCTTTGGGTCTGAGTATTATATGAATAATGTTTTATACCATTAGATTATTATATCAAATGTTTATTATATCATATGGACATTATATCACATGAAATTATAGATTCTAAAATTATATTAAAAGTTTATTATATCAAGTCAGTTGTTATATTAAATGAAATTATATTAAATGAACGTTAGATCATAAGTATTTATATCAAACAATACACACCCCTGAAATTGGAGTAATAAGAGTCACTTTACGAGCAAATGTGTTATAATAGTAGATTATGCACCAAGGGGATAAAGTAATGTCTTATGTAGCAGGCGCCCCGGATTGAATCCCGAGCAAAACGAAGGATTCTAGCGTTAACTCCCGTACAGCAAAGCGAGGAAGTTAAGACAAGAACCCTGAGTGTAGCGTGGGATTCAAGGTCGCCCAAGACGAAGACACCTTTATCCCCGAGGAGAATACTCTACTTTTCACACCATCTACAAGAAATAAAAAGCAATATTATAACAAAGCAATTTTCAGTATTCGCGCCTCTTATAAAGTGTTCTATATTTCTTTATTTTAATCTACTCGTGGCAGCCAGTTCGATTTTCGAAAAAAATATTTTTTGTGGATTCGACCAAACTGGAATAAGACTTACTCCGAGATTAGTCTATACAAATTCGGCGTTTAATCTAGGTATAAGACCTTATTCCAGTTTGGTAGAATCCACCTTTATTTATTATTTTTTTAATTTATTTATTTGTATTCAGGCAACGTAGGGCCATAGACCACCTTACAGACTAACATACATACAATATAAAACCCTAACACTATTTTACACGTAAACACGGCGACGTGTGAGTGTGACGCAGCGCAGTGTCCGGTAGCCGACCACGTAACGAATAATCATATTCTATAACATCATTTAATATAATTTTTGCTTATAAATAAAAATAGCATTTAACCCTAAATCGATTTCAAATATTGTCTTAAAAAGTTAATACGTTGGGTTTTCGTTGAGGTTGTGCTGAAAATTCCGTGACAGAAACGAATTGCGGCAAAATTGACTCCACGTAGACTTGTTTGCCCTACGCTATATTGTAATTTAAGCCCGCGTAGGCGCGGAGGAGCGATGGTTCGTCGCAGATGGCTTTCGCTCACCACCGCAGCTTCGGCTTGCTGGCCGGCTCCGCCGCCCGGCCAGCCTCAGCCGCGGCGTTGACCGTTGAACCCACCTGCTCCTCAGCTCGCATGGGACCGCCGGAGTCTCGCAGCGCCGGAGCCGTAACAGAAACCATGCCTGCTGCATGCTGCATGCCCGCTTGCATGCTGCATGCCTGCCTGCATGTTGCATGCCTACTTGCATGTTGCATGCCCGCCTGCATGCTGCATGACTGCATGCATCCTGCATGCCTGCTTGCATGCTGAATTCTACCTTGCATGCTGCATGCATGCTTGCATGATGCATTCTTGCTTAAATGCTGCATGCTTGCTTGCATGCTGCTTGCTTGTTTGCATGATGCTTGCTTGCTTGAATGCTGCTTGCTTGCTTGCATGCTGCTTGCTTATTACATGAATAATGTTTCATATGATAAGATTATTATATCAAATGTATATTATATCAAAAGTAGAATAGATCAAATAAAATTATAGAATCTAAAATTATATTAAATGTTTATTATATTTAGTCAGTTGTTATATCAAATGAAATTATATATATTATTTTTATATTAACAATTGTTTTATTATATTTTGTTTAATTGTATGTAAGTCATTATAATTAATATTCGAAACAAAATAACTCCTTGCAACTCTTGTAAGCCTGGGTTATTTCGCTAATTACCTACATTTTTAAAGTTTTTGTTTTCGAGTTTAAAATAACCAATATCAACTTAAAAGTCATAACAAAGGTTCTAAGGCGAGCCGCAATTTTAGTTCAGAACAGTAGCCGACCGCTTCCGGGTCATTACAGACGGAAATAACAGAAGAAATCTACAGGAGATTTATAGAAGATGGAAAGAAAAGAGGGTGCGTTATTTCTAAACGATAATAATTGGGCACTATGGAGGTTCCAAATTATGATTGTACTGAGGTCGAAGGGGTGGTACGACGCGTTACTCAAAGAGCCGTCGTCCACTGAAGACAAGGAAGTAGACAGAAAAGCGCAAGAAATAATAGTTACTAGAATAGAAGAGAAGATACTTTCATACGTAATGACATGCACGTCTGCTCGTCAAATGTGGGAGAAATTGAACACAATTTATGAAGCAAAATCTAAGGTCGGAATACATCTTATTCAACAGAAGTTTTACAGCATGGAGTTCGAGGAACCAATGGCAGCATTCATATTCAAAGTTGAGGAACTTGTCAATCAGCAAAGAAATAATGGAGAGGAACTTTCTGAGAAGATGGTAGTCACAAAGATTGTCATGAGCCTACCTGATAAATACAGGCATTTTATCTCTGCATGGGAATCAGTACCTGCAACTGAACAGAATATGAAGAATTTGACAGCAAGATTGCTTGTGGAAGAGGAGCGTATAGGAAAGGATACGCCATCATCATCGGCCCTATGGCGAAAAGAAATAGCAACAGAAAATTACAGGACAATAAAACTGAACAAAAGTGTTTTATCTGTGGTAAAGCTGGACACTACAAGAAAGAATGCAAAGTGCGTAAGTGTAACTTTTGTGGAAAATTGGGTCATTTATACAAGGACTGCAGAAACAGGCAAGGACAAAATAATGACAATTTAATTCAAAACAGAGATTGGGTTTTGGATACAGGGGCAAGTGAACATATGTGCTTCAAAAGAGAGTTACTTACAGACTATACAGATACATTAGAGAATAGATTTGTCATAATAGGAGACGGTAATAAACTGAAAGTACAGGGTATAGGCAAAATTCATTTTAATGGATACAACGGCAAAGAGTATGCACCTTATGTGATGTTGGATGTTTTATTTGTACCAGATTTAACAGTAAATTTATTTTCTGTATCATGTTGCTTAGATAGATACTGGCAGGTGAGCCACCAACTCCGCAGGTTCACCGGTGATGGCCCCCCGCAGCTGTGCCATCTTGTACGATGCCGTTAGGTACTTCCGATCATGGACCAGGCTGTCAAATAAAATGAACCCGACCAGGTATGGTTCAGGTCACCATCGAACACCGGTAGCTTGATGCTAGGCAGGCGTGACACAATGCCAGATGAAGATGGTTGGTCTGCCTTGACTCCATCGGTGGAGCGAGCATTCAAAATCTCCATCTTCCTCTGCACTATGTCATCAGCATACTGCTGACACTGGTCAAGGTCCTTCTCCGAAGACAGCAGTACATCACTGTCATCAGCCGCCAACTCCGTGAGATCCGTGATGCACCTATACAACACTTCCATACGTGCGTCAACAACCGAAGCCCGTGCTAAGAATGCCTCTTGTCTGTCCGGTCGATCCATCAAGGCACGAGCTGACGCAAACCATCGCAGCTCACTTTCTATCCTTTTTTTGATCGCAGCAAGTATGGTTGGCGGCATGTTACTTACGAGTTACAACGCAATAAAAAAAATACAAAAAACGAAAAAAAAAAAATATTATTAGTTATTTAACTCAACCCAAACACCCTATCTAAAGAGGCACAATTATACCTAACTCCGATTCCTAAGTCTATAAGCAATAACAACCGAACAAAAATAAAAAAATACTTTTATTATCAAATTACAAGTCTTTCCCGAGCAAACAAATCACTAAGTCCCAATTAGTTATGTATACTAACCTATAAACAACTGTATGCTTTAGGGAGCTCAATCAGTGCTCTGGGTACCTCAAGATGTTTGATCCAGAGAGGTCATCGACTGACTTCCCTAAAAGCGTCTGTGCTACCTTTTGATTAATACTAACTAAACTTAAATGACTAGGTACTTATAATTAAACTAAAACGACTTACATGCTAGTCTTCCCTTGAGACACGCCGCTCAGCCCGGTGCAGTCCGCCGCGCCCAGGCCGCTGCTGTGGTGGATCCCGCCCCTGCGTGTCTTCGAGTTGATGCTGTGGTGGTGGAAGGCCCTAACTCCCCGTTGACTACTCCTCAGTACTGAACCCAGACAAATACATACCACTGATGCAATTCATCAATACCACCTAACACCACTCACGCCACGTGTTGCACTCCAATAAAAAAACTGGTTGATTTTAACTAGCCCGCCCTGGTTCCAATTCAACTAATGTGCCCCACACTGTTTCACAGTTTATTAATGACTACTAATTTTAACAATATGTGCCCTACACATCAAAATTACACCAAACAATTACTTTTTACACGACCTCGCGATTTTAAGTCCTAACCATATTTTCAACGTGAGTGTGTGTCACACGCACGGAGCAAAATTTGTTTTTGCTCCGTGGTCACACGTCACTTTCTGACAGCCGTCTGTCAAATACAAATTAAAAACTACAAAAGGGTTGCCAGCCGTGAGTGGCCAGTTTGTTCCCAACAACAACAATAACACATGTTCAAACAACCGTAGTGCTATAACAAATTATCCGAATGGAATTATTCCTATCCACATAACAAGAAATAAACTTATCCGAACCGCATATACATCAAGCCCGTTGCTTGGCAGTAAACACAATATTATTATTACCGTATCATTCAAATAACTAGCAACCTATATTATGTTCTTTAAATTCTACCAACAAATTTCAAATTTAAGGTTTCTTTAAAATCTACCAAACGCGGCTGCCGTAGTAGAAAGCAAAACCGTCCGTGGTTTTGCTCTCGCAAAGGGGCAGGCTAGCTATGGCCTGCCCGGGTCCCCCATCTCCAAAGAAGGCCCCCGCCCGTGTGATACCGCGGGTGGCACTACAACCGCGGGTGCTCGTAGAGCGGCGACGAGAACCGCTGTGGCGGCGAGAACCGCTGTGGCTGCTCGATCGCGCTGCTTCACGCAAGCGCGCACAGAGCGCCTTTTCGTGACACCGTCGGGCCCCCCGCCCGTGTGATACCCAAATCGCACACGGGCCGGCGGCATGGTGACCTGCCAGCGCGGGTTTGCGCGCCTGTGCACGCAAACCCGCGCGTGTGACCGTGTGACTGGGCCTCCAGTCCGCTGGTAGATGTGTGCTCCGCCCTGGAGCACCCCTGCCCGTGTAACGCTGCCACCGCTGTTGTGTGGTCGGTGAAGCCGCTCCCGACCTGTTGACACACAACAATAATAAATGGTGTGGTCCACTAAATGCAATGCGGCGTTAAGGCCTATAGCCAAAGCAAAGGCCGCTGCGCCTTGCCATACGCCGCCTCATAATTACAGGCAGCCCTTGTCGGTCCTGGCACCGCGTCGTAGCATGACCCGTTTGGCCGCACTGTGTACAAGCCGGGTCCATGCCGGCTGCTGCAGTCAGCGCCGCCAGCCGCGCTGTAGTGTGTCCTGGCTGCGGCTGTACCGTGGGATTCGCCTGGCGTCCCGTTGAAGCCTGCGCCTCTGATGGCGGCAGGTCAGGCTGGGAGGTCGCTACGACCCCCGCCTCATCGCCGAGGAACCTTAAAAGTTCCTCCAATCCCGGCAGAGTAGCCCCCCCTTTCTCTGCCGTTTCCCGCTCAAACCGGGAACTAACCTCCGTTGGCAGCTTGTCCAACACAATGTGTACCAGTAGCAACGACCACTCGGCTACTGGCAAACCTAACTGTCGCAATGCGTTGCACGCAACTGTGACTGGCGTCAACAGCTGCGTCGTTAAGTCCGCCCGATTAGCTACCTTAGGTAGCGACAACAATTGGCGCGCGTGTGCGTCTACCAATGACCCCTCTTCCACAGCGCCACGCAAACTTCCTAACTGATGTGTAGGAAGCCTATCAGGTATCCTGGGCCCTCCCATTGGTGGCGGTGTGGATGGCTGGACATCCCCTATCCGTCGCCTTTTAATGACGCAGGCCGCCTGGACGACATTATCATTGATCTCCATGATCTGAGCAAATCATCCTCATATGCCGACCATACCTTGTTGTTGGACGGTGGAGTAGCCTCCGACAAAACCACCATGGCGGTCTCAACCAAAGACAACCGCTGCTTCAGTTGCTCCGCCCGCTCGAGGATGGCGTGGTCTCGGTCACTCCCGGACAGCAGCCCCTGGATGGACAGCAGCCAAGGATGCGCCATGCTTGTCCATCGCTTCACCCCACGCGTGAGAAACGTACGCTAGAAGATCACCCGTTGATCACTTTGGTCTAAACCCATACTGGCGATCATGGAGCAGCGAGCAGGGGTAAAGCTAAATGAGCTTCGAAAGTGTGTGCTTAATAGAACGGGTCAGTATTTCACGCCGGCCCACCGCTTCCAACTGTATAAAGCACAGGTCAGGCCGCATATGGAATACTGCTCCCATCTTTGGGCTGGAGCACCCCAATACCAACTCCTTCCTTTTGACTGCATTCAACGCAGAGCTGCTCGAATTGTCGACGACGTGGTTATTTCAGGTCGGCTCCATCCATTGGCTCTTCGGAGAGACGTTGCGTCTCTCTGTATATTGTACCGCATATATCATGGGGAGTGTTTTGAGGAATTGTTCGGCTTGATCCCTGCCGCTGATTTTCTACATCGCACTACACGCAATCGACTGTCATTCCATCCACATCACCTTGATGGATGGCGGTCTACTACTGTGCGTTTTTCACGAAACTTTTTGTCTCGAACTACAGTGTTGTGGAACCAGCTCTCGGCGGCGGTATTTCTGGACCGTTACGACTTAGGGATCTTCAAGAAACGAGCCTATTTCTTTCTTAAAGGCCGGCAACGCCTCTGCGATTCCTCTGGTTTTGCGGGTGTCCATGGGCGGCGGTGATTACTTTCCATCAGGTGACCCACTTGCTCGTTTGCCTCCTTCTGCTATAAAAAATATATATAAGGTACTACTGGGTGACAAGACCCACTTTTTTACAAATTGAAATAAAACCTATATTTTATCATTTAGAAGAAAAAGAGTACTTACAATGAAAGCTATAATTATTTCAAAATCCAAATAAATGTAGATATTGAAGCTACAACGATAATTAGTGAGGTTTTTAAAATTTTTTAAAAAACCTTATTTTGGGTTTTACTGAAAATGGTATGTCCAATAAGACCCGTGCCGTTTTTAAGTCTTTTGGAGCAAAAGTAAGCATTAAAGACCTTATGGATATATACACATTAAAATTGTAACATTCATATTCTTCGATAAAAGCAATCAAATACTAAAATTATCAATATTTTGTTGAAAAAAAATACTTTTCCACTGTGTAATAAAACAGCCGAGGTATCGAATTTTTGTATTTGTAGTGTTTGTTGTATTAATATTAGATTTTACTTATAAATTATTGTTATTTATGCTAAAATTAAGTAATTATTGTTTATATTCCTATTAAGGCCCAAGCAACTACTCGTTGGGCCTTCCTAACCGTTGTGGGCTTTACAAAACAAATTGAATATTTACAAAATAAAGAGCTATAAAATCGCACATATTTATGTAAATATTAAAAGAGTAATGATCAAATAAACAAACTAAATAAAAATCTACTAACAAATCGTAGTATAAACAAGTAAAAACTGACGTTTTTTAGGAGCCAAAATAAGTAATATGAGCGGCCGCGACCGATGTCGGCGTACTACCGGGTGTCACTGACAAGATAGTGGTCGCTCGCTGTCCGCTGCTGCGTTTCGGCGTTTATATTGATGTGTTTCATGCATGCTACGAAGTTGGCACGGATCAAATATAATAAACATAGTTTTCTGCGCTTGGGCCTTGGAAAACTGTGGGCCTTGTCACCCGGTAGTACCTTATATTTTATCATAAAAAAGACACCTAAAACGATTTACAACATGGATAAAACATGTAACTATTTTTACTACCGCTTAAATGATACACAAAGGAATACTAAACGAAACTAGTTATTTTTTTAGCGGATTTTTGTTTTTCTTTGATGGTGACATACTCAAAACCTATAAAATTTTGATTTAATTTCGATATTTTTTACCCTTTTTCATACCTTTTTTAATAAAGAAACTATAATCTTTGGTTTATATATTTAATTGAATTTGTTACATTCTGTACGTTTTTATTTCACTTTTTTTGTCATTCTACGTCCATAACTATCTGGCTACCGGCTGCTACCGGCGAATTTATACGTTGTGTTAAAGGTACAAGCCTCTCGAGAAATAAACACCAACTCCAGCTGCCACCATCTGCCCCCTAATGAGTTTGATAACATTTTACTAGCCTAACGTCAAAAAAACATAAATTTGGGGTATTATCATTATCTAATGAGACGATTGTTATCTAAATGCATACGGAATCATTTATTTAAGTGTTTTTTATTATATAAATATTAAGAACAGCATATTAGTAAACTCTTTTAATATTTCAAAAGAATGATAATTAGCTAATTTTTACCTTCAAGGATGAATGTTTACTAGAAAAAAAACAACCAGTCTCAGGAAAGCTCGAATGGGATTCGAACCCATGATCTTTGATTGCCGGTCCACTGCTCTAACCGCTAAGCTACCGATCCATACAGTATGGATTGAGGAGCCACCCTAGAACTCGGAAAGTAATAAAGTTACATTTTTGAAAATTTTGTAAGTTTTAGTAGGTATTTTGTAGGTTATCTACTAAAAATTTCAGTGCAGTACTGCCGAAATTAAAGAAAATACAATAGTTTTGTTGTGGTTCCTCAGCCCGTTTACAAAAGCGTGAATTCCTATGAAATTAATCCACGTATTAATATATTCGAACTAATGGACAATTTGTAGTATGTATGCTTGAATTTGTAGTATAGAAATAAAATAGTAAGATTAAGTAAATTAGCTAAAAAAATACATTTCATCTGGCTCCTCAATCCAGACACTTACATTTAAATAATTGACTATATCTAGACTATAGAAGATAATCAAAAGCTTTATACCTATGCCAATATTTAGTAGAAAGACATCGGGATAGACTCCACCACAAACACCGGTACCCAAAACTATCACACCTAAGTAACACATGTTAATACTCCGCTGCGAGAAACAAATCACCTATGCGCTAATTTAGCGTATTTGAAATTAATAAATATTTTTTTACAACTTTCACACCAATCATTCAGCCCCAAACTAAGCGTAGCCTGTGCTATGACGACTGATAACGGATAAACATACATAAATACTAAAAAACATTCATGACTCAGTCACAAATTGCTCGTGCTCATCACACAAATTTGTTGCTAGCGGGATTCGAACCCGCAACCGTGGGTTTCGCAGTCAGGGTCGCTGACCCACTCGACCACCCGGCCGTCATTATTTGTTATAGTTACACAATTACAAATTACCTACCTAGTCATGGTTAGTTTAATAGCGAGCGGGAGACATTTATTTATTTTATTTTTTATTTTTTTTTATTTCAAAAGAATCGGAGTAAAGTAATGAACGCAATAAAAATTAACGTAAACAGGGGATGCACCCTAGATAGTGATGCGAGTAGGTAGGTACCTATAGGTATTGTAAATAAATGAAGATCATAGATAATTTGTCTGTTTTTATTTAAATGCTTTGACTATTCACAACGAATTGACTTCCCATCACACTTTTTTCAGGCTTTGGACTGACAAGTTAATTCAATTCGTTAGTTTTATCTTTTATCAAGATTGAAATAAGTAATGTAGCTATATAAAGATTACATTAACTTGGCGTGTTTAAAAGTCTAAATTCATTGATATGTACAGATTTACATATTTACAAGTTATTAATTACAGGTTCTTATTTATACATTTACAATTATACCTAGGGTGGATTCGACCAAACTGGAATAAGACTTACTCCGAGATTAGTCCATACAAATTCGGCGTTTAATCTAGGTATAAGACCTTATTCCAGTTTGGTCGAATCCACCCCTAATCACATTAAATGTTGGACATGACGGCCTTGTTCACGCAAACACTGTCTTGCACGATCGAGGCCATGCCTCCGGACTGCAGTGAGCACTTGCTGCTCACTGGACATCACGTCAAACGCATTCACAATTCGCGCACGTAACTGTTCCACGGTACGAATTGTATGGCCGTCGTTCCCATACACTAGGTCTTTAGCCCTACCCCACACATGAAATCCATCGGCGTTAGGTCAGGTGAACGTGGCGGCCAGCGGATAACGCTACCGCGCCTGATCCAACGCCCTTGGAACGCCTCGTTCAAGTAGGCGCGTATCCGCAGACTGAAGTGCGCAGGCGCGTCATCGTGCTGGTAGTACAGGTACCTGCGGCTCCATACAGGCACATCCAACAGCAGCTCGGGTAGGTCGCGCTGTAGTAACTGGAGATACGTTTTTTTTTTATAGCAGAAGGAGGCAAACGAGCAAGTGGGTCAGCTGATGGAAAGTAATCACCGCCGTCCATGCGGGTGTCCGCAAAACCAGAGGAATCGCAGACGCGTTGCCGGCCTTTAAGGAAGGAATAGGCTCGTTTCTTGAAGATCACTAAGTCGTAACGGTCCGGAAATACCGCCGCCGAGAGCTGGTTCCACAACACTGTAAATCGAGGCAAGAAATTTCTTGAAAAACGCACAGTAGTAGACCGCCATCCATCAAGGTGATGTGGATGGAATGACAGTCGATTGCGTGTAGTGCGGGAAGGAAATCAGCGGCAGGGATCAAGCCGAACAATTCCTCAGAACACTCCCCGTGATATATACGGTACAATATACAGAGAGACGCAACGTCTCTCCGAAGAGCCAGTGGATCGAGCCGACCTGAAATATCCACGTCGTCGATAATTCGAGCAGCTCTGCGTTGGATGCGGTCAAATGGAAGGAGTTGGTATTGGGGTGCTCCAGCCCAAAGATGGGAGCGGTATTCCATATGCGGCCTGACCTGTGCTTTATACAGTTGTAAGCGGTGGGCCGGCGTGAAATACTGACCCTCTCTATTAAGGACACCCAGTTTTTTCGAAGCTAATTTAGCTTTACCTTCCAAATGACCACCACGTGTCCGTATTCAGACGGTCTATAAAGACAGGCCCCAGTAAATGGCCGTTCAACACTCCTGCTCACACATTAACACTAAAACGGTGTTGGAAGTGGTCCGGCCGAAACACTCGCGGATTGTTCTCGCACCAGTAATGCGCATTATGCATATTAAAGAGTCCCTCGCGCGTAAACGTGCACTCATCCGTCCACAGCACGTTGTAGGTAGGGTTCCGCAGCAACCAACGGCAGAACTCGACCATGGGCGCGTAGTCCTCTGGCAGCAACTCCTGGACTCGAGTGAAGTGGAAGGGATGGTAACCTTCGCTGCGCAGAAGCCGCCACACGTAGTACTGGCTTACGCCAAACATACGGGCAGCGTCTTCGGTGCTCGCCACTGGGTGCCGGTGGAAGAAATCCAGCACGTGCTCCTCAAGACGCACTGGGTATCGTGGCCTCCCAGAGACGAGGTGTGGGCTGGAAGCTGCCGGTCTCTCGGAAGTGCTGCACGGCTCGAAGTATGGTGCGAATGTTAATTATTCGTCCGTATCTCTCGCCGTACAGTACTTGTACCCGCAACATAATTTCACCTGCATCATGGTAGCAGATAGCCATATTCATGTACTCCTGTGATGAATATCGGTACGGCATTTTAAAAACTTTCGCGAATACACCTGCGACTGCAATTAGCTTAGTGCGATAGGTATGTTTTTGGCTAAGATTTTTGGCAAACTGACGATCGCCCCCCCCACCACGCGCACGCGCCGGCGGGCGGGCGGGCGACACGGCCGGGGCGCGTAGCGGGCGGGGGCAAGGCAGGATGGCTTTCGCTCTCGCTCGCTCCGCACATAGTAAGCGATGCGGTGGTGGTGTAGGCATTGCGGTCGGTCTCTCTGTCGGCTCCTTTGAATGAAACTACGGCACGTGTAAGGTGTAAGCGGTGTAGGCATCTTCTGTTTCGGCTCGTGCCGTGCGTAAGGGCACGTAAGGGGTGTTTTATTTTACTTTCTTATCGAAATGTCTTTTGGCGTTTTCCTTGAAAACTAGCGTATAAAAATTTAAGGTTTTTTCATAAAAATAGTTTATTTATGCTGTTTAATTTATCCTTAAAAGATTTGCGGTTGATAAAATTTAACCTTATATAGTCGTATAGTGCTTAGCGGCCTCAGAATTTTTAGATATCATTGATTTTATATAAAAAAAAATCTTATTCTAAACCAAAAAACTTCGAAAATCGCTTAAAGTTAACTGTGAATTTCTCCTATCTACGATAATATTATTGAGCAAAATTTATACCAGAATAATTGTTACTTCATGAGGAATAAAGATTTTATAATTTTAAATCATGAATTTATTATTCTATTTCGATAAAAACGATAAATACAACTGCAAAATTACTACAAAATGCGATGCGCCGGCCGTCCGCACTTCAGTTATTCAGTACTGCGCGAGCGCTCCTCAGCGTTGGTCCTGTGTCGAATTTCTTCGCGCCAATTTCGATCGATCGAACGGCAGTGCATGTATAGTGCGACTACCAAGTTTGATCACATAAGTGTAATTTTACACGTTTTTATTTAGTTTCACCTGTCCGTTTGTCATCAAATCTTGCAAATTAAATTTGATTCACTTTCAGGTTACTGATTTAGCTGAAATTTTGCATACATGTGTAAATCGCGTGACAATGCAATATTATGATGACATGGTGCTTATCTGATAATGGAGCTGGAAGGTGGTCATAGAAACTTCACAATGAAACGACACAACCTCATCGAGTTTGGGCTCGTTTGAATCGTCTTGACGAGTAGTTTGTCTTTTAATGGTAACCAGGGTCTGATGATGGAGCTGGAAGGTGGTCATGGGAACTCTGTTATGAAACGACGTAACTCCATCGAGTTTCGGCTCATTCCATTGGTCTTGACGAGTACTTTGTTTTTAGATGGTTACCAGGGTATGATCTGATGATGGAGCTGGAAGGTGATCATAGGAACTCAGTAAAGAAACGACGCAACCCCATCGAGTCTCGGCTCGTTTGATTCGTCTTGACGAATACTTTAGTGCTAGATGGTAACCAGGGTCTGATGATGGAGCTGGAAGGTGGTCATAGGAACTTAATAATTAAGCGACATAACCGCGTCGAGTTCGATTTGTCTTAATGGGTGAACCGTTTTTAATTGATATGTAAAATTATTGAAATAATACTAAAAAGTTAAAAATTAAATTAAAAGAAAAAAATACTTTTTAAAAACAAGCTTTTATTTTTGTTCTTGTTAATAATAATCTTCTATTAACATAATGCAAGCACAATGTAGTCACTTGTTACGCTCGTCTGCAGTTAACATTGACATGTCTTATCCTGTACGTATGTTTAGATCCATATTGATAACCGAATTAAAAGATTGCCTGGAGGGGCCACAAACACAATGTGATTGATACAAAATCGGTTTATGGTTTTTTTTAATAAATCTTGTAGTTCTTAAGTAGTTTGTTTGTGTGAATGATAGTGTGTGCATAGTATGCTTCCTAATAACTTTAATTTAGTTTATGCATGTCGTGGCAACCTCTAATTAAGACAGCGCCTTAGAATGTAACCCAATATCTGTTGTTTTATAAATGTACATGGTGTTTGTTTTGTTGGTTGTCCTTAAATAAATAAATAGAAGTAAAAATTTAAAAATAATAATTTAAACCTGAAAAGGAAAATATCATTATATAGGGTTCAACAATATCAATAAGCGAAAAAAGCATCACACTGAGCATGCTCACCAAATTTGGTCCAAAACTATAGGCTTGTTACCGAGATAATCAACAAAACATTATCATAATTAATCAAAAATACACCCACGCACACAAAGATAGCCGAACATGCAATGCAATGCCGTGTTAGTAAAGATACAGCACGTTTCAAGATGTGCATTATTTTAATTGATTTAGTTTGTCGGAAAACATAACTTTGAAAAATCACTATAAATGGAGCCCATTTTTTGTCATTGTGTTCAGAATGATGTATAGATACCGCCCTTAAACGTTCGCTTATTGATTTTGTTAGACCCTGTACAGGTACCTACAATACAACCTTTAACTAAAATTTACCATATTCGTCTACGTCACAATAATCCTATATCATAACTAGGTACATTCCTATTAGACATTTTTATTAAACCATAAAACTTCACACCTTGAATTAAATCTTTGTGTTTTTGGGTGGATTCGCGTTTTGGATTTTTTATGATTTATTTTGAAGCCTTCTTGTAAATGAATCTAAAATGCGTGCAAAGTTAATAAAATCGAAAGAAGTACTATCAAATAAGATTTGCTAAGCAAAGGTACTCTTATTTAATCAAGAAATTAGGTAATATTTGATCTCAAATAAAATTAGAGAAAATGGTAATGACGTCACGCTATTTGTAATGATTTTTTGCGGATGGTAATGATTAAGAATGCATGGTAATGACAATATTTTGCGGAAAAAGTTATAATTACTAATTTACTATAATGGTACCTATTTGTAAAGACATATCTAAGTATTATATACTTAAAAGTAGTTGCTCACTTATAAATAAAAAACATAAGTTTTGTAATCAGTGTATTATTATCAAAAGTTAAAATTCAACAAATCTCAATAACAAACATAATATCGATCTTAATTAAATTTTTCTTAATTCTAATTCTTGATTATAATCCTAATATCTTTGGCAATCATCAGTTATACCCAAAACGGTCTGTGTTGACAGAAAAACGTAAAGCTTATTTTTATATTTATTATTAAAATGTTTGCATTCACAATGCTATATAGATGTAGGGTAAAATATTTACTAGAAAAAAAAATCAACCAGTCTCAAGAAGCTCGAATGGGATTTTTTTCTAGTAAACATGTTATAGCTTATTTTTACTTGGTATTTCAGCCATGAATTGTTTATGAAAATGTTTTTGGGAACTAGTCATTATAACGTTTTTGCTTTTGAATTTTATACTTTGTTTCCCTGCTGCTACTGTACTTTGTTTCCCTGCTGTTACTGTAGGTACTACTTGTATCTTCTTTGTAAAAGTCCCTCACTTTCTTTATTAGTAATTGAATTCTATTATCTCCTTTGTCTTTTTAGCCATTTCTGTCCTTCTTTATTTTAGTATTTTTATTTAATCCCTCATTATTAATAATAACTCCTTGTTCTCTTGTTTTAGTTTCTTAATTATATTCATTAAATGCTTCCTTTTCTTGGATTCCTAATATCGTATTTTTCTTCATCAAACATCAGCCAGGAACTGAATCCGAAATGCTACATCGAGAGTGCTATTTTAACTGCCTCCCGGAAGAATTCTCAATAAGGTGAGTCGGTTGTTCACTCCCGAGCAGCGCTGTTTGCTGTACAAAACTCAGGTGCGATCGAGTATGGAGTATTGTTCCCATCTATAGGATGGCTCCGCTAAATACTTCCTCGATGCACTTCATAGACTGCAAAGGCGAGCGGTACGCATTATTGGAGATGCTGAGGTTGAGGACCTCCAGCTGCGTAGAGACATTGCTTCTCTCAGTGTCTTCTACCGGAATTACTACGGAGAGTGTTCTGAAGAACTTTTTGATCTTATCCCACCCCTCCTTTCCTCTCCCGGACTACACGTGCTGGTCTTAGAAACCACCATTAAACTATACAGGCTATCAGTACTCGTACCAAAAAATTTGGCAAGTCGTTCCTCTGTAAGACCATTCGGCTTTGGAATTCTTTGCCGGCGCATGTGTTTCCCAGCTCCTACAGTCCCGAGGCGTGAAACGGCATTTATGCAGGCCGTCATGAACCCATTCATGCGCTCGTTATCGTGCTTATTCCACGGTGGGGAGCGCTTTTATTATTTTGGACTGCATCGGCTGCTTACCATCAGGCAGGATGCAGCCACTATGACGAGTAATAATAGAAAAAAAATCATCTCCAAATGAAAAATTAATAAGATAGGTAATAAATATTTTCAAGGGATTTTTTAGCCGAAGGTCTCATACGAAATTCGTCTATTTCGCATTTTGCCGTTCGCTTTTATGCTAGGTGAATCCTCACATGGAGATTTCAGATTCCACCTTGCTGTGTGGCAAATATTGTGTTATAATTTTCTAAAATAATATTTGGGGTCAATGTTATAATATCTATTAATGTCAATATCTTGTAATGGATTGCTGGCGGGGAGTCGAACCCCGGACTCTCGTGGCGGGAGCACGCCGAGAGTGAACCCTACATTTCCTTCCGCCGGAGGGGCTTAGAAGGTTTCCTAGCTAGCTCAGCGTTAGAAGGGTTAGCCACGGGTATGCGACAAATAAACACAGGTATACAATTATCGTACGGACGGGTCTTTTACGCCCCTTTATTGAAAATAAGTACTAAGCTACGTCTACGGTGGCGTGACGAGAGTGATCGTGGGGTTTCTACGGAAACGGAATACGGCCCTACGTGAACAGGTCCAGGGGAACGGAGGTCTCAGACGAGCGAGTGCGGGGCATGCCCGCACGGTCACAGCTACGGTAAGAGAACACTCCACTAATCTACAGACAGGGAAACCCAGGTGAGCAGCTCTCGGTGGAGCCCGCACTACTCCAACCTGAGGATACCTGTCTATACCGATACAATGTACCCACAACCACTAAATCACGCCCGGCTACGGGATCTACGACTACCGCGGATTGACTCAAACGTCCCTAAGGACAGAGGCCGGGTGAGCAAAGATACGGTGAAAGCCCGTACCGCTACAACCCGAGATCCCTATCGGCCCAGACGCGCACATACGGTGAAAGCCCGTACCGCGCAGCCTAGGTCGGGTCAGGCGATGCGTCGACGACGGCGTCGAGGCAACGACTGGTCGCGAGTAGACTCAAACGTCCCTGAGGACGGAGGCCAGGTGAGCAAAGATACGGTGAAAGCCCGTACCGCTACAACCCGCGAGGTCCCTATCGGCCCAGACGCGCACATACGGTGAAAGCCCGTACTGCGCAGCCTAGGTCGGGTCAGGCGATGCTTCGGCGACGGCGCCGAGGCAGCGACTGACCGCGAGCTTTTTTTTTTTTTGAGTGTGAGTGCTGTCGGTCGCAGATGACCTTTACAGCGTTACCGGGCTTGTTTGGGGCGGCGAGAAACTTGAAGCGTTCTTCAAGCCGTGAGTGGTCGAAATTCCCCAGAGGGATTCCGGTGGGGGATGGCATCTCGCAAGCGAGTTTTCGATCCCCCCCCAGAGCCTCTGGGGTTCGAACCGGTAGGGAGCGGCTAAACCCGAGGGCGCCTCTAGGAAGCACGGTACCTCGGCTCGCGGTGCGTGCGCGGGCGCTTTTTATAAGGCTCGCGGCTGTGACGTCACGCAGCTGCCCGGTATCTCTGTGTTCTTTGCGCGGCGTGTGGCGTGGCGTCGCAATCTAATATTGAAGTTCATTCATCATTTTTAATAACAGCAACTACCTGAAATAAAAATATAAACTGTTTAAATATACAAAAATTAAAAAAAACATACGCACTGTGCGTTTTTTTACTTACTTACACTTTAAACCCTTTCAGCCCTTTTAGATTTGAATTTCGAAGTAAAATATCCAAATATGAAAAACTGAGAAGAAAAGCAATTTCAAACCAAATGGGAGTAATTGCTATGATATGCTATATTTTGAAAATCCTAATTCATCATTGCCATTAACATAACGTCATTACCATCAACACAAATAAAACGGTAATGATGATGATGGTAATGATGAACACAATATTTTTCATTTTTATCATGAATTCTATTTAAGCTACCATTTTATGGCCGCTATTTTGAGAATTTATCTATGAAGTACCATAAGGTTCGTAGGCTAAAAATAATACTTAATGTACAATTACCCAGAAATCTTACTTACCGGTAATGATGAAGAAACTTGACAAACTATTTTTAAACACTCAAATTTACGAAAAAAGGTACTTTTCGTGACGCGTGACGTGACGTGAGTTCTGGTTCATTTCGTGCAAGCGACTGAGGGGCGGTGTGCGCGGGGGACAATCAAGATCAAATGAGTTGATCTTTCGAGAAAGAGATTTTGATGTTGGTGCGATGGTGGACGAATTTCTGTTACAAACTTTTGAAATTTTATTTTGACTATTATTCCGTTCTGAATTGTAAGCGTTATTTACCATGTAGTTCACGGTAAAAAATAGCATATAATACGTTTTAAAAAATCGGGTATCGCGTTCACTGTTACGGAAAATTATTTTCGAATATTTTGTGCCTGTATATTTTCCGTAGATGGTTATGACGTTTTCCTCAGTTTTATTTGAATTATCAAATGAGTTTTTAGAATATAAGGTTTTGAACTGCTTTACCTTGCGTAAAATTACGCTGAAAACCTAGCCTGAACAAAAGAATAACTAAACAATATGATAAAAGAAAATTATTAATCAGAAATGGAAATTTTCCATGTTTCGCGAATTTACCCTTTTATTACATGCCCATTTTTTATAAATAGAGTCTGGCTAACGAAAGCTGAACCTCGTAGTTATTTGATTGGCAACACTTTGTCTCTATGTGTGTCTATCTGAGGTGTCATTTCGTATGTCAAGCTTTCGTTGGGCAGGATTGTGATTGCAAAAGAAAAATAATGAAGGTGTAGTTATGCTAAAATAATGTTCTTTAATGTTCCATCACAATGTAATGCGCTTTTTATAAAAAATTGGGTATGTGATAAAAACGCAAAGATTTAATACAAGGTGTAAAGTTTTATGGTTTAATAAAAATGTCTAATAGGTACCTATATAGGTACCTACTTACAATATGGGATTATTGTGACGTAGACGAATATGAAATTATCGTTAAAGGTTGCAATGTAGGTACCTATATACCTATATATGTATAATGATGTTTTTTCTAATCAGGTTTTTATTGTTATTTTTAAATTTTTTATTCTTTTTATTAACAAGAACATAATAAAAGCTTGTTTTTAAAAAGTACTTCTTTCTTTAAATTTTTTATTGTTTGTTTTATATGGAATTTAGAAAGCTTATTATGATGTTGAATTATTCTTAATATTAATTTCGTTATGTTCTGCATTGGTCAAAAAAGGTGTAAAGAAGTTAAGATATACATCTACATTAAGAAATGCAAATATAGCAAGGTATTTCTTGCCATTAATAGTATTCTAATCCTAACTAATGTTTGGCCTCATTTGACTCTTACCTCGTTTGACTCGTAATAATAAATCTGAAATAAAAACTCTACCTTTCTATTGCTTTTTCACACCTAAACCATTCGATCGATTTGATTGAAATTTGGCAAATAGGTAGTTCTGTTTTATGGTGTTTTATACTCTCATGTAAGTTTATAGGTGTTGTTTATAGGTTAGTATACATAACTTATTCGGACTTAGTGATTTGTTTGCTCGGGAAAGACTTGTAATTTGATAATAAAAGTATTTTTTTTATTTTTGTTTGGTTGTTATTGCTTATAGACTTAGGAATCGGAGTTTGGTATAATTGTGCCTCTTTAGATAGGGTGTTTGGGTTGAGTTAAATAACTAATAATAATTATTTTTTTTCGTTTTTTGTATTTTTTTTATTGCGTTGTAACTCGTAAGTAACATGCCGCCAACCAAACTTGCTGCGATCAAAAAAAGGATAGAAAGTGAGCTGCGATAGTTTGCGTCAGCTCGTGCCTTGATGGATCGACCGGACAGACAAGAGGCATTCTTAGCACGGGCTTCGGTTGTTGACGCACGTATGGAAGTGTTGTATAGGTGCATCACGGATCTCACGGAGTTGGCGGCTGATGACAGTGATGTACTGCTGTCTTCGGAGAAGGACCTTGACCAGTGTCAGCAGTATGCTGATGACATAGTGCAGAGGAAGATGGAGATTTTGAATGCTCGCTCCACCGGTGGAGTCAAGGCAGACCAACCATCTTCATCTGGCATTGTGTCACGCCTGCCTAGCATCAAGCTACCGGTGTTCGATGGTGACCTGAACCATACCTGGTCGGGTTCATTTTATTTGACAGCCTGGTCCATGATCGGAAGGACCTAACGGCATCGTACAAGATGGCACAGCTGCGGGGGGCCATCACCGGTGAACCTGCGGAGTTGGTGGCTCACCTGCCAGTATCTATCTAAGCAACATGATACAGAAAATAAATTTACTGTTAAATCTGGTACAAATAAAACATCCAACATCACTTATGGTGCATACTCTTTGCCGTTGTATCCATTAAAATGAATTTTGCCTATACCCTGTACTTTCAGCTTATTACCGTCTCCTATTATGACAAATCTATTCTCTAATATATCTGTATAGTCTGTAAGTAACTCTCTTTTGAAGCACATATGTTCACTTGCCCCTGTATCCAAAACCCAATCTCTGTTTTGAATTAAATTGTCATAATTCAGGATAAAAGCATTGTGGTTACCTTTATTTTGTCCTTGCCTGTTTCTGCAGTCCTTGTATAAATGACCCAATTTTCCACAAAAGTTACACTTACGCACTTTGCATTATTTCTTGTAGTGTCCAGCTTTACCACAGATAAAACACTTTTGTTCAGTTTTTTTGTCCTGTAATTTTCTGTTGTTATTTCTTTTCGCCATAGGGCCGATGATGATGGAGTATCCTTTCCTATACGTTCCTCTTCCACAAGCAATCTTGCTGTCAAATTCTTCATATTCTGTTCAGTTGCAGGTACTGATTCCCATGCAGAGATAAAATGCCTGTATTTATCAGGTAGGCTCATGACAATCTTTGTGACTATCATCTTCTCAGAAAGTTCCTCTCCATTATTTCTTTGCTGATTGACAAGTTCCTCAACTTTGAATATGAATGCTGCCATTGGTTCCTCGAACTCCATGCTGTAAAACTTCTGTTGAATAAGATGTATTCCGACCTTAGATTTTGCTTCATAAATTGTGTTCAATTTCTCCCACATTTGACGAGCAGACGTGCATGCCAATAAATATAAAAGTATCTTCTCTTTATAGTAACTATTATTTCTTGCGCTTTTCTGTCTACTTCCTTGTCTTCAGTGGACGACGGCTCTTTGAGTAACGCGTCGTACCACTCCTTCGACCTCAGTACAATCATAATTTGGAACCTTCATAGTGCCCAATTTTTTTTATTTTTTTTTTATACTAAGCCCGGCAAATGACCCCACTCCACCTGATGTTAAGTGGAAATGAGGTCCAGGCGCGAGGACAACTGGTGCAGCGTAAGAGACGTAGCATCAGTCATCCTCACTCTGCCGGCCCACAAAGTGCTTCTTCACGCCTCGTTTGAAGGACCCTATGTCATAGGTAGGAGGGAATACGTGTGCTGGTAGACTATTCCATCTTTTGGAAGTGCGGCAAAGAAACGAGTCACCAAATTTCTTTGTGCGAGATGGAATGTTAGAGACTGTAAATTGGTGACTCCGCAGAGCAGCACGCGTACTCCTATGGAGGAAGGGAGAAGGAGGGATGAGGTCAAAGAGTTCTTCAGAGCACTCGCCATGGTATAAACGGTAAAAGACGCTGAGTGACGCAATATCTCTACGCAGTTGCAAAGGCTCGAGAGTTTTAGTGACCTCTGCATTGCCGATAATGCGCACAGCGCGGCGCTGCAATCTGTCCAAGGCATCGAGAAGGTACTTTGCGGAGCCGTCCCAAAGGTGAGAGCAATACTCCACGCAAGACCGCACCTGTGTCTTGTATAATAGACACAACTGATCAGGCGTGAAGAATCGCCGCACCTTGTTCAGGACACCGAGTTTACGTGAGGCATTTTTAATCACGGTTTCGATGTAGTCCTTTTGGTTCAGATCGCAGCGGATATTCATACCGAGCATGTTAATACTGCTCTGCAGGCCTAGAGATGTACCCTGAAGAGAGGGAAGGGGAAGGAATGGCGACTTTTTCGCTGTGAACGTGCACATCTGTGTTTTCTTGGCATTGAACTCCACCAGATTATCGGAGCCCCATTTAGAAATGAGGTCCAACATCCGATCGAGCTCAATGACAAGATTTGCTCGCTTCATTTCGGTGTCTACCCGCCCAGCCGTTGGGTGCCCGTTATATCCCTCATGCACTGTGCTATCATCTGCATAGCAATGAATGTTTCCAAGAGGAAGCATGTCATTGATATGCAGAAGGAACAGCGTGGGGGATAGAACGGAGCCTTGAGGAACACCAGCGTTCACTGACATGAACCGCGAAGCGCATCCATCCGAAAGGACACGGATTCTACGCTCATGCAGGAAGCTGGCAATCCAGGTACAGAACTGAGCGGGCAAACCGTATGCCGGGAGCTTGGAGAGAAGAGCTTTGTGCCAGACCCGATCAAAAGCCTTGGCTATGTCAAGGCTAACTGCTAGTGACTCGCCACGCTTGTCAATAGCCTCACCCCAGAGATGTGTGACGTACGCTAGAAGATCACCCGTTGACCGTTTTGGCCGAAACCCATATTGACGATCGTGAATTAGGGAGTGATCTTCTAGGTATCGAATAAGCTGTTTGTTCAATATTCGTTCTAGGATCTTACACAACACTGAAGTTACGGCTATAGGGCGGTAATTAGTCGGATCTGACCGATCTCCTTTTTTAGGGATCGGTTGCACATTAGCTTCTCTCCAAGATTCCGGCACACAACCCGAAGAGAGCGAGAGACGGTACAGACGCGTTAACACAGGGGACAACTCCGCTGCACACATTTTCAGGACTATTGCTGGGATGCCATCAGGACCGTTAGCTTTCCGGACATCGATTGACTGCATTTCCGCACGGACATCACACTGCCTGATTTTAATATCAGACATTGTGTGGCCACAGTGAGGAATTGAGGGTGGCTGTGCATCACAGTCATCGATCCGGGAGTTAGCCGCAAAGAGTTTGGCCAGGAGATCGACCTTTTCCTGCGGCTTGTGAGCTAAAGTTCCGTCAAGACATCTCAGTGGTGGCAGCGAGGGTTGGCAGAAGTTGGATTGCACGGCTTTGGCCAGACGCCAGTAGCTACGGCTGCCCGTAGGATGCGTCAGGAGTTCTTGGCCTACTCGTGCAACGCGCTGGGCATCCGCTCTAATGTAGGCCCTCTTACGCGACTTGGTGGCATTATTATAGGCTGCTTTTAGCGAGCGAGTTTCGGGAGCCCCATGAGCTTTACCTCTGATCCAAGCGCGGTATGCCGTCTGTTTGCTCTCAACAGCGCTGGCACACTCGCGATTAAACCAGCGGTTGCGTCTGCCTTTGCTGATGACATAGGAGTGTGGAATATAGTATTCCATTCCTAATACTATCTCATCAGCAACGGCAGTGGCGCTAGCGGTCGGGTCCTTCCCACTAAAGCAGCGCTGCCTCCAAGGGACGGATGCTAAATACTCCCGCATCCCGTCTTAGTCTGCCGACGCGTAGTGCCAAATCTGGCGTTTCGAAACCGCTGTTGGCGGGCGCGATGCCAAGGGCACTGTGCTGGATATCAAGCAGTGATCCGAGGAACCTAAAGGAGCTCGAATCTCCACCCGGTATCCAGCTGGGCGACTCGTCAGCAGAAGGTCGAGTAAGGAGGGCGCATGGCCAACTATGTCTGGGATCCTGGTGGGCTGGTTCACCAGTTGCGTCAGGTCATGCGTGAGAGCGAATGCGTGGGCAGTTCTACCAGCATGGTCTGTTTTGGAGGAACCTAACCACAACTCATGGTGGGCGTTGAAGTTCCCCAAAAACACCAGTTCCGCCGATGGAAACCGCTCCTGCGCATCATCTGCTACCCGACTAAGATGTTCAATTAGTCGAGTTGTCTCTTAAAATTAAAATTTTATTTAAAAATACTAATTTTAATATATAATAATCAATCTTTACAAATAATGTGTCATTAAGACTTAAATTACCTGCTGCAGTTATAATTTTCATGTTGTGATAACTTAAAACACATTATCCACTACTCACTGTTGGCACCATAACTATGGAGGAAATTAAGGGAACTATGGAAGCACTGGCGGAGATGGTTCAGACACGGATGACTGCTTTTGAAGACGAGCTCAAGCGGATCCCTACTTCGAGAGCTGAGACAGTCTCAACTTTGTCAGCCGACTTCCAGACGTTCCGGACTCTCATCATGACCACTATGGCGGCTCTTCAGAGACAGGTTGACATCTTGGCTGCAGAGTGTGATGCATTGGAGATGAGAAGTAGGAGCAAGATGCTTCTACTACACGGTGTCACTCAGAAGCCAAATGAAGATTCGCTTACTGTTGTAACGGACATAGTGCGGGAACATCTGTCACTTCCTAATCTGCAGCCAGAGGACCTCAGTCAGGCTCATCGTATGGGAGTTTCGTCTTCTGATCGTCCGCGCCCCATGCTCATTAAGTTTAGGAGCCGTCAAGACCGTGATGCTGCATGGGCTGCAAAGGTTGGCCTCAAAGGTTGTGCTATTACCCTCTCAGAATTCCTAACCAAGCGTCGGCATAAGCTCTTCTTGGAATGTCGTGATAAACTTGGAATTGCGAATTGCTGGACTCGTGACGGGCGTATCATGGCAATTGGATTGGATGGTAAGCGGCAGGTGATTACTTGTCTTGCCGACTTAGACAAGTTATTGACTACCTTGCCTGCTAAACGCAAGAATACCGATGCTGTGCACTCCAGGAATCAGCCTCCAATGTCTCCAATCGTCAAGCAGATAACCTCAAGACGACAGAAAGCAGCGGCTATACCGAAGAAAAAGTGAGCACTATCTATAATAATTGTTTCCGCTTTGCTTCCAGTATGTAGTACTGCTTTTTTGCTTTGGTTTTGTTATAATGATAAATAATTTTTGTGTTTGTTGCTTCTGCTGTAATTTGTCATGGTTATACTTAGTGGCGGGCGCTTCGGCTTCGAAGTAACATTGTTACAATATAGGTATTCACCACAATCTCTTCACTTCCACCTTCACGTTTTCTTTTTTGTTTTTCCGTCATAATTAATTATCTTAATGCAGTTAATATTGCGATTACCCAGTATCTATACTAATATTACTATTTTATTTAAGGGTACCATACAATATTTTTACGAAATGTAACAGCTGACATTGACGTGAATCTATGACTGACGTTTTAGTAAAAAAGTGTGTTTTGCGTTCCGTTCTACGAATGGGTTTTATTAAGTTTTAAATATTAAGTATTGAATTGCCAGGGAAGAATAGGGATTGAAAATTTTTGTTCTTTTTTGTTAGTTTAATACTCCTTGCTGTTTTTATGCGCCCCGCCTTGCTGCTTGAATTGCTTTTTTATTTTTGTGCTTTGTAGTGTTTTGTTTTTATTTTAATTGCTTTTTTTTATTTTGTGTTTTGATATTATTACTTTTATTGTGATTTTTATTAATAACTAGCTGCCGGTGGGTAATTAACACTGTGTAGATACTTAATTTTATTTTGGTTTTATCTTTAAATTTTATATTTATATCTTAATGAACATCTCTATAAATTCTAATATATTCCGCTCCTGCTCTTCACAATCCAGCCTCGAGGACAGTTCTCTGAGTGACACATCTGCAACCCTTGATGAAGTTTTGCATGATACCTTCGCCAATGTGTCGAAGTCTTTAAATATTGTTCACCTTAATGCACAGAGCATCCCGGCACATTATGCTGAGTTGCTTTCATACTTGAATGACAATCACATAGACGCGATATTAATTTCCGAGACTTGGCTACATCCCTCACTTCCATCTACATCTTACTCGCTTCCTGGTTTTAATTTGATCCGCAACGATCGTGGCAGCTCTGCTCATGGAGGTGTAGCTATTTATCTCCGTTCTCACTTCTCTTATTCGATTATTAGTCAATCACCTCAACCACCTCCTTCGAACACCGCCGAACATCTTTTCCTTGAGATAATTTTTCCCCACTGTAAGATTCTTCTGGGTGTCTGTTATAGTCCATCGTCCAAAATAGATTTTTTTCAATCATTTGAGCTTCTTCTCGAAGACTTTTCCCCGCATTATAGTCACTCCATCATTATGGGCGATTTTAATACCTGTCTGTTGAAAAACGACTCTCGTAGTCACAAGCTTCGTTCACTTATAAACTCTTGCAATATGCACATTCTCCCACTTGCTGCGACGCATAACTTTCCTAATTGTACTCCTACTCTTCTCGACCTTATAATGGTGTCATCTCCTGACCATGTTGTTAAGCATGGTCAGGTAGCTGCAACTCCTTTCTCCTACCATGATCTAATCTATCTTTCATATCGCATACGTCCCCCTAAGCGCAAGGCTTCGATCCAGTTGTTGCGTAATTTTAATAGAATGAATATTGATCGCCTACGTGAAGACGCGCGTGCAATGAACTGGTCGGCGATTGATGATCTTGATAGCGTTGATGACCAAGTGGGCTTATTCAACTCGCTACTTATTTCTCTCCTGGATACTCACGCCCCTGTGCGGCCCGTGCGAGTTAAGCATGTTCCTGCGCCATGGCTTACTAAGGATATCCACAAATTAATGGAAAGGAAATATCGTGCCAAAACAAAATTTAAAAAAAATCCTACTGACAAAAACCGGCATGTGTTTAGGGAAATCAGGAATCGCTGTAATACTATGATTAGGGACACTCAGAGACGCCACATTCACAAATCAGTCGAAAATGGAGATTCCTCCAATGTCTGGCGTTATCTCAAAAAACTAGGAGTTGGCAAATCTAAGACTAAACCTTCCCTACCTTCAAATGTTGACATTAACACATTAAACACTTATTTCTCCTCTTCGGCACCAATGGATGGTAGCATTAAGATTCATACTCTCAAAACTCTTTCTTCTTTGTCAACTCCATCTCATTCACCGTTTCTTTTTTCGCAATTTACCGAGTGTGACGTTGAGAAGAGTGTACTTGCTGTTACCTCCAACGCTGTTGGTAGTGACAGCATCAGTCGTAGTATGATCGTCCCTCTCATTGATATCCTTACTCCCGTTATTACCAAACTCCTTAATAAATCCATCTCGTCTTCTGTCTTTCCTCAGGTCTGGAAGGAAGCTAACATTATCCCTCTTCCTAAAAAACCTAAACCAGATTCTTATTCGGATTTTCGACCTATTTCTTTACTACCCTTTCTTTCCAAAGTCCTCGAAAAGCTGGTTCATCAACAGCTCAGTAGATTCCTTTCCTGTAACAACCTTTCCAACTCATTCCAATCTGGTTTTGGACCCGGTCATAGTACGACTACCGCGCTAGCCAGAGTCACGGATGATGTGCGTATAGGCATGGAAAATCGAGAACTTACTGTACTGACGCTGCTGGATTTCAGCAACGCGTTTAACACCGTCGACTTTGATATCTTGCTGGCTATGCTGCACTCTCTCAATGTATCTCCACCGGTGATTGCGTGGTTTCGTAGTTACCTGTTTGGACGACGGCAGCGCATTAGTATTGAAGACAATTTTTCGTCATGGTGCGACACTGCTGCCGGCGTCCCACAGGGTGGCGTTCTGTCTCCTCTCCTATTTTCTATATTTATAAATTCTATCACGCTACCTCTTTCTTCTTCCTATCATATGTATGCAGACGATCTTCAAATCTACACTCGGGCTCCTGTTGAGAGGTTGTCCGAAGCCATTAACACGACCAATGATGACCTGGAACACATCTCGAGTTGGAGTCGACGTCATGGTTTGCAGGTAAACCCCAGTAAAACCCAAGCAATTATAATTGGTAGCCACTGGTATCTGTCTAGAGTTAACTCTAACGCTTTGCCACCGATTGTTTTCAATGGAGTACAGATACCATTACAAAATGTAGTAAAGAATCTCGGTATCTGGATCGATAACCGTCTGTCCTGGGACCATCAGGTTCAGGAGGTTAGCAAGAGGGTATTTAGGGCCTATGGCTCACTCAAGCGGTGGAAAAATCTGTTGCCAACCAAAACTAAAATATTACTTGCGCAGTCCCTTCTTCTTCCTCTATTGGATTATGCCGACGCGTGTTACCCTGACCTCAGCGTTGTCCTATGTAATAAACTTGAGCGTCTGCAGAACCTTTGTATCCGCTTCATTTATGGCTTACGTAAATACGACCATATTTCTTATTACCGATCTCAACTTCACTGGCTATCTATCTCCCGAAGACGAGACTGCCACGCGTTGTCCCTCCTCTACTCCATCCTTTTTCATCCACATTCACCTCGCTATCTAAAAAACCATTTTGTCTTTCGCTCTTCTACTCTTGTCCGTGACCTTCGTTCCTCTAGTTGCCTGTCCCTTAATGTTCCTCCTCATTCCACTGACTTCGTAGCCAAGTCTTTTACTGTGCATGCTATCCACCTATGGAACTCCCTGCCAGAGAGTATCAGGCGGGCGAAGACTCGGGACTCTTTTAACCGACAAACCAAAGAGTACTTCCTCAGGCTGGACTCTTCATCCTAACCTTATACATTGACCTATCACTATGTAATGTATCTCCTCCATATTTAGTCCATTTAGTCTTTTTCTATAGTTTTCTGATATTCATCAAATCTATATTTTATTAACATAGTATTTTCCTCCTTATACGTACTGTGCACGAGCCCGTGATTGTTTCTTCAACTATATGGTTTCTTTTGCCCAAAGGTTGCCTGGTAGAAAATGCTACCCTAGCATTAAGGCCGCCTTTTGTCATACTGTTTTTCTTTGTATTGTTTTAAATTGTTTTTATAGTGCAATAAAGTATTTTTCATTCATTCATTCATTCATACCACTAGGAGGGAGAAAGAGGGGTCCTCCGGACAGCGCAGACGGCGACAGCAAACATCCGCCCGAACGAATAAGCAAACTCCGGCTTTGGCTTTGAAGGATTCTTCAAGCACAAAGCCGGGATAGTTCAGGTAGGTGGTGTCAGCTGGGCGGATTATTTGCGTCTCCGTCAGGAACAACATTGCTGGCCGTGCCGTCTCAAGATGGTGGTGGACGGCATTGAGGTTTGCATGGAGTCTGCGGATGTTAGCGAACTCCACCTCAAACGGTAAGGTTGTGGTGGGGGTGTGCACCGCTGTAGAACCAGTTTTGTTGTTAGGCGCTGTCATTTTAGGAGTGGAAAGAGAGAGGCGTGAAACGAGAAAATGATGCCGCGATGCGAATGGTCAAAGTGTGGTGGCCTGTTTCCCCAGGAATTTGCCCACAGACGAGTATTATTAACCTGCCGAACGGAAGGGCCCCCGAACCCCCCCGGGAATGGCCGCCGGGACCCCACCTTCCGGTCACCAACCGGCACGACGGACCACCCCGAGATTATGCGTGGCATGGTGAGGCAGCCTCACGAGCTGGTTAGGCTCGCTTGGGCCCCTGTACTGTGCCACGGGCGGCCAGCGGGATAACCGTTTCTACGGGTCTCCCTGGTCGGCAGGTTAACGAAGTCTTCCTGGCACTGGTTTGACGGAAGCCTCCACAGACCAAATACATCGCAGCATCATCCTCTCGAGCTCTGGTTATACGCTGGCTGATCCCGAAACGCGACCGACAAGCAGTCACTTGATTGGTTTTACACCATGCGTACGGTGGTCACCAACCAGACGGGTCAAGCCCTACCACCAGTGGAGCAGATCATCGCTCGAAAGAGTCCGTTAGTCGCTTCTTACGACACCCACCGGACGGAGAGGGGCGGCGATTGGTATTCTTTCTCCGTCACCGCACGGATAAGATTATTATTATTATTATTATCGTTTAGAAATAACGCGCCCTCTTTTCTTTCCATCTTCTATAAATCTCCTGTAGATTTCTTCTGTTATTTCCGTCTGTAATGACCCGGAAGCGGTCGGCTACTGTTCTGTCTGGAGTACGCGTGCTCGGTGCCGGTAATCCTGATACGTACACGGAGCTTTCTTCTGTCGTCTGTTAGTGTCTTACTTCTGTGATATCCAAGACTGGTCCCATAACCTATTGTGGGTTATTGGTTAATAAAGGAAAACCGGACTTCAAAGTAAATCAACTATTTTATAAGTAACGCCTTTAGCACACCGACGCCGCGACCCGCGATAGCGAAAACTTAGCGAACACGAAAACACGGAAAACAAGCGTAATTCTAGCGGTCGTTTTCACACCTACTCGAATATCGCTTGTATAAATTTAATATTTTCAACTCATTCAAATGCAATAATAATAATTCTACTGAGCCAGACTGATTTCTTTCCGAATCTGGAGAAGAAGAACTATTACTTCTTGTATCGACATAAGGAAAAAGACAAAGCATATGGGTTCTTGAAATTAATCAAAAAAGAAAGAAGTAATTTTTCGCCATGCTACTTATTTTTTATAAGATTTCCTATAATCTATTTGCCCTATGAGATATATATCTGGATAATCTCGAATTTCATTAATAATTTTCACAGTTTCTGCTTCCACCATCTTGTTTCGCGGCGATATTCTGTCCAAAAAGACAGACCACGTCATTTCTCTCCGAGTGGCGAAACGAAAGTGGCGGTACACCGGCGTCCGTGTGAAACAAGTATCGCGAGTATCAGCGATACTATACAAATTGAGACGCAATTATAAGTAGTCACAGACGATAGAGCGAGACGCAACATACGCGATACATTTTGATGTGTGTAGACAGATTACCGCAATTTCGCTACCGCGGTTCGTGGCGTCGGTGTGCTAAAGGCGTAAAAGTACAAAGAACGCCATATTGAGCAGAGCGTGAGAACCGAGAGAGAGAAGTTATTTAGGCGGGCTGTCAACATGAATTTTTGACAATTATGACATAGACAGTTGACAGCTATAAATACTGTATGTTCGGACCAAATATTTGGTCCGAGACTGTATGCGTTCCAATATTTTGTCTATTATAGTAGAGGATCCGAGTATACAACGACCTTCACCGAGCGGTTAATGGATGAAAATTATTTTATATCAAATTCAATGTGTTAAAAAATATATTGCGAGTGGGTTGGCTGAAAAATTTCAGTCCAGTATATAACTAATTAAATATTTAAGAATATATTTTTTTAAATATTGCACTTGTTTCGATAATAGATAAATTACATAGGTGCCAATCGAAAGTATGAAGCCTATAGAATATGCAAACGTTAGGTTGACTATTTTTTACCTGTCATAACATTGGGTAGGCAGGTGTAAACAGGCGAGTCAATATTAGTAATTTGCAACAGTCTGGTTAAATAAATAAAATTTATGTTTATATAAAGATAAGCTCGTTACAAACACACACACACCAAACCTGTGCTATGTAAAAAAAAAAAATTAATATTAAATTAATCATTAATGGTACTGGACTGAAATTTTTCAGCCAACCCACTCGCGATATATTATTTAACATATTAAATTTTATATAAAATACTTTTCATCCATTAACCTTCTCGGTGAAGGTCGTTCTATACACGGATCTTAGACTATTACTATTATCTTAATTCGTAACAATATCATCGAGCTCAAGATCACTCAGCACAAGATCTAACATAACTCCATTATCATTAAACACACTATTATGTTGCTGCAACGCACAGAAGTCACAAAAAAAGTCAAATTGCATTTTAACGTTTACAGTACAAGAATTAAGATTGAAGTCACCTATATATATCTATGTCAGAGTACATGCAAGATGCATTTTCAATACATGTCAATACATTTATATACTGGTAATCATTATAACTAGGAGAGAGATATACAACACAACACACAAATTTAATATCCTTATTACTAACAATGACGAATACAAGTTCTTTGTCCTCAGTCAGAGTTGAAATGTTATTAATAACGCGTACTGAGTAACAGTCACGAATTGCGAGCCATACTCCTCCCCAGCCAGAGTCACCAGCTCTGTCTTTACGCACCACCGTGTACCCAGGAGGAAACAGTTCGCCATCACATACAGAACTTGTTACAAATGTTTCAGTTAAAGCGATAATATCAAAGGACACCGTCCACTTTATATAGGTCCTTAGGCCTCTCATACTTTTATCCGTGCGGTGTCGGAGAAAGAATACCAATCGCCGCCCCTCTCTCCGTCCGGTGGGTGTCGTAAGAAGCGACTAACGGACTCTTTCGAGCGATGATCTGCTCCACTGGTGGTAGGGCTTGACCCGTCTGGTTGGTGACCACCGTACGCATGGTGTAAAACCAATCAAGTGACTGCTTGTCGGTCGCGTTTCGGGATCAGCCAGCGTATAACCAGAGCTCGAGAGGATGATGCTGCGATGTATTTGGTCTGTGGAGGCTTCCGTCAAACCAGTGCCAGGAAGACTTCGTTAACCTGCCGACCAGGGAGACCCGTAGAAACGGTTATCCCGCTGGCCGCCCGTGGCACAGTACAGGGGCCCAAGCGAGCCTAACCAGCTCGTGAGGCTGCCTCAACATGCCACGCATAATCTCGGGGTGGTCCGTCGTGCCGATTGGTGACCGGAAGGTGGGGTCCCGGCGGCCATTCCCGGGGGGGTTTGGGGGCCCTTCCGTTCGGCAGGTTAATAATACTCGTCTGTGGGCAAATTCCTGGGGAAACAGGCCACCACACTTTGACCATTCGCATCGCGGCATCATTTTCTCGATTCACGCCTCTCTCTTTCCACTCCTAAAATGACAGCGCCTAACAACAAAACTGGTACTACAGCGGTGCACACCCCCACCAAAACCTTACCGTTTGAGGTGGAGTTCGCTAACATCCGCGGACTCCATGCAAACCTCAATGCCGTCCACCACCATCTTGAGACGGCACGGCCAGCAATGTTGTTCCTGACGGAGACGCAAATAATCCGCCCAGCTGACACCACCTACCTGAACTATCCCGGCTTTGTGCTTGAAGAATCCTTCAAAGCCAAAGCCGGAGTTTGCTTATTCGTTCGGGCGGATGTTTGCTGTCACCGTCTGCGCTGTCTGGAGGACCCTTCCTTCTCCCTCCTAGTGGTACACGTCGACTTAGGCTCTCATTGCCGTGTCTACGTCTGCGTCTACCGATCCCATAACGGCGACATGGAGACAACTCGACTAATTGAACATCTTAGTCGGGTAGCAGATGATGCGCAGGAGCGGTTTCCATCGGCGGAACTGGTGTTTTTGGGGGACTTCAACGCCCACCATGAGTTGTGGTTAGGTTCCTCCAAAACAGACCATGCTGGTAGAACTGCCCACGCATTCGCTCTCACGCATGACCTGACGCAACTGGTGAACCAGCCCACCAGGATCCCAGACATAGTTGGCCATGCGCCCTCCTTACTCGACCTTCTGCTGACGAGTCGCCCAGCTGGATACCGGGTGGAGATTCGAGCTCCTTTAGGTTCCTCGGATCACTGCTTGATATCCAGCACAGTGCCCTTGGCATCGCGCCCGCCAACAGCGGTTTCGAAACGCCAGATTTGGCACTACGCGTCGGCAGACTGGGACGGGATGCGGGAGTATTTTGCATCCGTCCCTTGGAGGCAGCGCTGCTTTAGTGGGAAGGACTCGACCGCTAGCGCCACTGCCGTTGCTGATGAGATAGTATTAGGAATGGAATACTATATTCCACACTCCTATGTCATCAGCAAAGGCAGACGCAACCGCTGGTTTAATCGCGAGTGTGCCAGCGCTGTTGAGAGCAAACAGACGGCATACCGCGCTTGGATCAGAGGTAAAGCTCATGGGGCTCCCGAAACTAGCTCGCTAAAAGCAGCCTATAATAATGCCACCAAGTTGTGTAAGAGGGCCTACATTAGAGCGGATGCCCAGCGCGTTGCACGAGTAGGCCAAGAACTCCTGACGCATCCTACGGGCAGCCGTAGCTACTGGCGTCTGGCCAAAGCCGTGCAATCCAACTTCTGCCAACCCTCGCTGCCACCACTGAGATGTCTTGACGGAACTTTAGCTCACAAGCCGCAGGAAAAGGTCGATCTCCTGGCCAAACTCTTTGCGGCTAACTCCCGGATCGATGACTGTGATGCACAGCCACCCTCAATTCCTCACTGTGGCCACACAATGTCTGATATTAAAATCAGGCAGTGTGATGTCCGTGCGGAAATGCAGTCAATCGATGTCCGGAAAGCTAACGGTCCTGATGGCATCCCAGCAATAGTCCTGAAAATGTGTGCAGCGGAGTTGTCCCCTGTGTTAACGCGTCTGTACCGTCTCTCGCTCTCTTCGGGTTGTGTGCCGGAATCTTGGAGAGAAGCTAATGTGCAACCGATCCCTAAAAAAGGAGATCGGTCAGATCCGACTAATTACCGCCCTATAGCCGTAACTTCAGTGTTGTGTAAGATCCTAGAACGAATATTGAACAAACAGCTTATTCGATACCTAGAAGATCACTCCCTAATTCACGATCGTCAATATGGGTTTCGGCCAAAACGGTCAACGGGTGATCTTCTAGCGTACGTCACACATCTCTGGGGTGAGGCTATTGACAAGCGTGGCGAGTCACTAGCAGTTAGCCTTGACATAGCCAAGGCTTTTGATCGGGTCTGGCACAAAGCTCTTCTCTCCAAGCTCCCGGCATACGGTTTGCCCGCTCAGTTCTGTACCTGGATTGCCAGCTTCCTGCATGAGCGTAGAATCCGTGTCCTTTCGGATGGATGCGCTTCGCGGTTCATGTCAGTGAACGCTGGTGTTCCTCAAGGCTCCGTTCTATCCCCCACGCTGTTCCTTCTGCATATCAATGACATGCTTCCTCTTGGAAACATTCATTGCTATGCAGATGATAGCACAGTGCATGAGGGATATAACGGGCACCCAACGGCTGGGCGGGTAGACACCGAAATGAAGCGAGCAAATCTTGTCATTGAGCTCGATCGGGTGTTGGACCTCATTTCTAAATGGGGCTCCGATAATCTGGTGGAGTTCAATGATAAGAAAACACAGGTGTGCGCGTTCACAGCGAAAAAGTCGCCATTCCTTCCCCTTCCCTCTCTTCAGGGTACATCTCTAGGCCTGCAAAGCAGTATTAACATGCTCGGTATGGATATCCGCTGCGATCTGAACCAAAAGGACTACATCGAAACCGTGATTAAAAATGCCTCACGTAAACTCGGTGTCCTGAACAAGGTGCGGCGATTCTTCACGCCTGATCAGTTGTGTCTATTATACAAGACACAGGTGCGGTCTTGCGTGGAGTATTGCTCTCACCTTTGGGACGGCTCCGCAAAGTACCTTCTCGATGCCTTGGACAGATTGCAGCGCCGCGCTGTGCGCATTATCGGCAATGCAGAGGTCACTAAAACTCTCGAGCCTTTGCAATTGCGTAGAGATATTGCGTCACTCAGCGTCTTTTACCGATTATACCATGGCGAGTGCTCTGAAGAACTCTTTGACCTCATTCCTCCTTCTCCCTTCCTCGATAGGAGTACGCGTGCTGCTCTCCGGAGTCACCAATTTACAGTCTCTAACATTCCATCTCGCACAAAGAAATTTGGTGACTCGTTTCTTTGCCGCACTTCCAAAAGATGGAATAGTCTACCAGCACACGTATTCCCTCCTACCTATGCCATAGGGTCCTTTAAACGAGGCGTGAAGAAGCACTTTGTGGGCCGGCAGAGTGAGGATGACTGATGCTACGTCTCTTACGCTGCACCAGTTGTCCTCGCGCCTGGACTTCATTTCCACTTAACATCAGGTGGAGTGGGGTCATTTGCCGGGCTTGGTATAAAAAAATTAAAAAAAATACGAACAGTTAAATGTTTTAATGTTATTGATTGTTTTGAGTAGCTTATATTATGTAGAAAACATAAATAAATGATGTTTTGTATCAGGTTGGTTAAATAATATGACATAGGGTTAAAACCCAAGAACACAAACAGTACAAACGAAACGAGCGGCAATGAATGACGTGGGGCAGTAGGATGACAGATCACAGATTTAACATAATAGTGTTGCTAGAGTATAAAAATAACTTATTTTTGAGAAATACCTAGGCTGGAGCTTAATAGGTTGGTTAGCAAAGGAGCTAATTAAGACGCGATCTTCACTTAATACATTTATTGTCAGACTGCCCTATACAACATGGCTAGGTACGTTCACAGTTGACTAAATAAATATTTATGAATACCGACAATACAATTTTGAGACACTTATATTTATTATTTTTTATTAATACGTTTGACCTCATAGGAATTAAAGACGTAAAAATAATAAAAGTAAATAATCTAACAAGTAGCTATTATTTTAAAACCAGGATTTACATTTTCAATCGCTTTTTACAACTTGGCTCAACTATTAAATCCCTTGGCAACACACAGTTGAGTCATAGATGACCGCGTCTTTTAAAGGAAGTCAATTAACCTCTTATTGTTCTGAGCTTAATTAACAATCGGGTAAAATTCATTTTTATTAAAATTTATTTTGATACTCCCAAAATAGTGATCGATAATCAATAAATATTTTTACAAAACTAGTTGTAAATTACTTAATTCACAATATGATTGTTCAGGGGGGTGAGCCCATATTGGATGTTGTCCTTTGCTTTTTGATACATTATTATATAAAAACACTAGTTTTTGATCGAAGTCCACGCACATTTTGATAAAACAAGTTTATTTTAATAGATGGGCTCGTTTTTTTACGCACGCCTCTCTTTTGAACGAAAGATCTGTCGCCAAGGCTTTACATATATATCTTCAGCCCAACTGTTTGGACACATGACAGATGCATGGATTGGTACACCCAACTTGAAGCATAACTCCCCCGCGGCTTTAATTCCTCTACGGTACAGATGTCACCACCACCCACTGAGGTAAGATGGTCATGAACCTCCTGAGCTGTAGTACCCTCTTAGACGTACAGGTGGAGATACTTCCATCTTTCAGCTGCCCGCAGCGACGTAATCCCTGGAGCGGCAGTGCCTCTGAGTAATCCAGGATGGGAGGCACGCGTTTGTTTGCGTTTTACTTCCACCCATACCCCTACGTCAGATCCATCGTCATTCGAAGAAGGCAATACAGAATTAGTTGGCGCCCCGCGTGCGGGTTGCAAGGAGATGGAAGGGTTGCTGGCCAAGGCCGAGGAAGGCATATTTGTCGTGGTCGTTTTCTTGGCAGGCGCACTCGTATGTTTTTTTGGTATTAATTTGGGAGTTGCGTGCAGCTTTTGTTTCAAGTGGGTGGAAGTACTTTGATTATTAAGTGTACAGTTGTTATTGCTCTCGCTTTTCTTGATATCACAGCTTGAGGCAACTTTGGACTCATATGTCAGCTTTAGATCATCAATTTTCTTTGTTAAAATTTCTATTTTGTGAAAGATTTCTTTTCTAAAAGCAGAAAACTGTTCTGAAATTATAGATTTAATTTTTCCAGCCAGCTGTATTTCTAATTCAATATTTTTCTTTTTGAGTTCGTCAACGATTGAAACTTTCAAGGCATTCAGGCTGTTATTTAATTCATAATGTTTAGCTAAACCAGTCGCCGACATGCGGCATATCACGCGCTTTAGCACGTACAGTCGTTATCAGGACTCTTATCAGAAGTAGTGCATGTAAAACTAGTTGTTCTAGAGCGTTCAATCACACTTTCAGGGCTATTCATGGAGATATCATGACAATGTTGAGCCATGCTCACGTTGTGACTAAGTTGCTGACGTATAGGCGTACAGGAGTGGTCACAGGAGTTTCGGTAATTTACTACGGCACTCCATACAGATCCAGGATTTTTTAAATTCCACCGATACAGTAGCAAATACTTCATGCGTGATATCGGCACATAGTAAATCTAAAATTAGCTTACATTTTACGCACTTCATAAATGCACCATCTTCACTAACTGTCCCACGGCATCCCGCGCAGCGAGTGATCCTAGGTGTCATGTTTGCGCTGCGGCACTGTACCACATGAGTAACTACTGTACAGCAGCGCGGCGGAACGGGCGAAGCGGGGTGCACGATGAATGAATCACACGGCCAGCGGGCGCTCCGCGGGTTGCCGTAGGTCAGGGTCTTTAGAATGTTTCTTCTTGTATTTCGTACAACTTCTGACCGAATTTAAAACTGATTGCACCACCGAATAGCCTGTCTCCCTGGCTATAAAATGTTTATAAATTCGAATACTAACAGTAACTTTAAACTAGAAAAAATAATTATAATAACGGAGCAAATAAATACGTATGCTTTCGATTTGAATTACGGACGGTAGATATTATACCTATATGTAAATACATTAACTATCGTTAAAATATACAAACACATTGAGAATTATCCGCTCGCGTGATCTCGAGATGATATACCTAAACATTTTTAAAGTGATTTCGTCCCTTTTTTCACAACCGTTACGAACTAAAATTGCGGCTCGCCTTAGAACCTTTGTTATGACTTTTAAGTTGATATTGGTTATTTTAAACTCGAAAACAAAAACTTTAAAAATGTAGGTAATTAGCGAAATAACCCAGGCTTACAAGAGTTGCAAGGAGTTATTTTGTTTCGAATATTAATTATAATGACTTACTTACATACAATTAAACAAAATGTAATAAAACAATTGTTAATATAAAAGTAATATATATAATTTCATTTGATATAACAACTGACTTAGTATAATAAACATTTAATATAATTTTAGATTCTATAATTTTATTTGATCTATTGTACTTTTGATATAATATACATTTGATATAATAATTTTATCATATGAAACATTATTCATGTAATAAGCAAGCAGCATGCAACCAAGCAAGCAGCATTCAAGCAAGCAAGCATCATGCAAACAAGCAAGCAGCATGCAAGCAAGCATGCAGCATTTAAGCAAGAATGCATTATGCAAGCATGCATGCAGCATGCAAGGTAGAATTCAGCATGCAAGCAGGCATGCAGGATGCAGGCAGTCATGCAGCATGCAGGCGGGCATGCAACATGCAAGCAGGCATGCAGCATGCAGGCAGGCATGCAGCATGCAGGCAGGCATGCAGCATGCAAGCGGGCATGCAGCATGCAGCAGGCATGGTTTCTGTCACGGCTCCGGCGCTGCGCGACTCCGGCGGTCCCATGCGAACTGAGGAGCAGGTGGGTTCAACGGTCAACGCCGCGGCTGAGGCTGGCCGGGCGGCGGAGCCGGCCAGCAAGCCGAAGCTGCGGTGGAGAGCGAAAGCCATCTGCGACGAACCATCGCTCCTCCGCGCCTACGCGGGCTTAAATTACAATCTAGCGTAGAACAAACAAGTCTACGTGGAGTCAATTTTGCCGCAATTCGTTTCTGTCACGGAATTTTCAGCACAACCTCAACGAAAACCCAACGTATTAACTTTTTAAGACAATATTTGAAATCGATTTAGGGTTAAATGCTATTTTTATTTATAAGCAAAAATTATATTAAATGATGTTATAGAATATGATTATTCGTTCCGTGGTCGGCTACCGGACACTGCGCTGCGTCACACTCACACGTCGCCGTGTTTACGTGTAAAATAGTGTTAGGGTTTTATATTGTATGTATGTTAGTCTGTAAGGTGGTCTATGGCCCTACGTTGCCTGAATACAAATAAATAAATTAAAAAAATAATAAATAAAGATGGATTCGACCAAACTGGAATAGGGTCTTATACCTAGATTAAACGCCGAATTTGTAGTAAACTAATCTCGGAGTAAGTCTTATTCCAGTTTGGTCGAATCCACAAAAAATATTTTTTTCGAAAATCGAACTGGCTGCCACGAGTAGATTAAAATAAAGAAATATAGAACACTTTATAAGAGGCGCGAATACTGAAAATTGCTTTGTTATAATATTGCTTTTTATTTCTTGTAGATGGTGTGAAAAGTAGAGTATTCTCCTCGGGGATAAAGGTGTCTTCGCCTTGGGCGACCTTGAATCCCACGCTACACTCAGGGTTCTTGTCTTAACTTCCTCGCTTTGCTGTACGGGAGTTAACGCTAGAATCCTTCGTTTTGCTCGGGATTCAATCCGGGGCGCCTGCTACATAAGACACTACTTTATCCCCTTGGTGCATAATCTACTATTATAACACATTTGCTCGTAAAGTGGCTCTTATTACACCAATTTCAGGGGTGTGTAATGTTTGATATAAATACTTATGATCTAACGTTCATTTAATATAATTTCATTTAATATAACAACTGACTTGATATAATAAACATTTCATATAATTTTAGAATCGATAATTTCATGTGATATAATGTCCATATGATATAATAATCTAATGGTATAAAACATTATTCATATAATACTCAGACCCAAAGAGCGCCATCCAAGAAAGCAAGCAAGCAGCATGCGAGCAAGCATGCAGCATGCTAGCAATCATGCAGCGTGCAAGCAAGCATGCAGCGTACAAGCAAGCATGCAGCGTACAAGCAAGCATGCAGCGTGCAAACAAGCATGCAGCGTGCAAGCATGCAGCGTGCAAGCATGCAGCGTGCAAGCAAGCATTCAGCGTTCAAGTAAGCAAGCATGCAGAATGCAAGCAAGCACGCAGCATGCAAGCAAGCATGCAGCAGGCATGGTTTCTTCCACGGCTTCGGCGCTGCGGGGCTCTGGCGGTTCCACACGAGCTTATCGTCGCAGATGGCTTACTCAACGCCGTGGCGTTGAGCGTTAAAGCCACCTGCTCCTCAGCTCGCGAGCCGCCTCGCCCCTCCGCGCCTACGCGGGTGATAGATTATTCGATTTAATTAAGCATGTTTGTCTCACTAATTTACACATATTATTCTCTAGTTTACTTATAGAAAAGCATCTTTCAATTATTGTCTATGTGATTTATTAACTTTGAAAACAAAATCTCACAAGAATCTTATAAACTACTAAACTAAATAAGCTTACTAAATACTTTAAGCAATGTCCTTGCACATTCAGGTAACACTATCAATTTTACTGATGTCTAAAGCTGTTTGTCATTTAAATAACCTCGTTTACTTGCTTCAATTCATTTATTATACAATCGTAAGCTTAAAGTCATATTTTTTAGGTTTACTTATTCCTAGTAACTCTATTTATACTTAATCTAATCAAAATTCAATGAAAATAGTACAAAAGAAAGATGTTACGACTTTTTGCTAGAAAATCATTCGATGTGACGTCACTTGTTTGTCACCGCTTATAAAAGCGGACGCTCCGCCTCGTGGCGTCACTTCTTTGCTGGCGGTCGGACCGAACGGAGCTCTAAGTTAAGTACTTTTTGTCATCTACCATATTTAAAATAGTAAATGTATTTTCTATGTACTTAATATGCCCATGTCTAAATTATGCATCATGTACTATCTGTGTAAAAGCCCTTTATAAACCTGTCTTATTTTTTATTTATTTTAATAAATACTATAATCATATTAAGCGTTTCGTTATTCTTTTAATAGCCCATATTAAATTAACTTAATATCAGAAGTAGGATACGAATGATGAAAGTGGATATATGTTTATATGAGATGCCAACATTATTTCTTTTGTAAATGTCACTTATTTCCTCCGATGTTTGTTGTGCATTCGGTCAGGGTACTCCCTGATAATGCTGACAGATAACGTTGAAGAAAGTTTTCAACTTTAGTATTTGGTAAGGGTACTCCCTTATAATGCGACGAATTGAAAGCTATCGCTGAAATGTGCCAACTTGTTGCGAGTATATTACTTAAATACTATTTTCCCCTTTTGAGTTGCTTATTTTCCCTGCTATTTGACATACATTAGGTCAGGGTACACCCTGATATTGTCGGCAAATGAGCAGGAGATAGCTTCCAATTCTGATCAGTATTTGGTCGGGGTACTCCCCGATAATACAACCAGAAGAGAAAGTTATCATGAAAATATGTTGACCTGTAGGTAAATATTATCGACTTTTTTATGCTTATTAGTTTTACAGATTTTTAGATTCTTACGTAGGTACCTATTCCAATACTAATATTTATTTTTTTTTTTTCTTAGATGGACCCCACGTTCCTAGAAGTCCTTTTTAGAGCAATTCTAGATGCGGTTGCCGTTAAACATCGTGACGAAAATTTGGACCTGCCGCCGTTTGATCCCGACAAAAACGACAACGGTGTCGAAAGTTGGTGTAACAACATTGACGCCGTTGCCAATGACCGTGGATGGAGCAGTGTCACAACAGTAGCCAAAGCTGGTAAAGCCCTGAAGGGTTCCGCACTTTTATGGTTCGAAACATGGGATCCTGAAGTTCGTAGGTCTCGGACAAACTTTAAAACTTGTATTATAGATCTTTATCCAGAAAAAAAGAATCTTTCCGAAAAGTTATCTAAAGCAGTTCTCTATTTATCAGATACAGCCGAAACCAATTGTGAATACGCCCGAGAAAAACTACGATTATTACGTAGCACTAAGATTACTTTCACTGAGCAACAGCTAGTCGATCTTGTTTGTGGGGGAATAAATGACATAAATATTAAAATGGCCGCTTTCAATAGCAGAGTTAGATCAACCTCTGAACTAATTTAATTGTTTTCAACTTATGTTAAACCTACATGGAAACGTTCTTTTGATGCAAATTTTAATGACTGTCTTTCTAATACAGTGCCTCGTAAACGCCCAAAATTTGATAATACGCAAACACAGCCCAGTAGATGTTTTCTCTGCAACAAACTAGGACATGTGAAGTCTCAGTGTTTCAAAATTAGACCACAAAATTCTGAAACCACGACGAGACTTAATCAAACTATGCTAAGCATACCTCAATGTACCTATTGCAAAAAGATGGGTCACGATGAATCTGTTTGTTTCTTCAAGCAAAAGGCATCTACAAGTAACTCGAATCCAAAAAATAGCGTGAATTGTTTTACCAAAGCTAATTTACCTCTAACTGATGTTACTATTAACAACGTAGCGATAAAGGCTCTAATCGATTCGGGTGCTAGTTGTAGTGTACTTAAAGATTCTATAGCTAAACGTCTTGGGGGTGAACTCTTTACCTGTTCTATAACTTTGGAAGGAATAGGAAACGGAAAAATAAATATTTTCTCAAAAGTGACTTATCCTGTTAGATTCGATAATGTTAGTTTGGAGATAGATTTTTCCGTAGCCAGAGACGACGATTTTCATTATGACTGTTTAATTGGTAGAAATGCCATTCAACACCCAGATATTGCTTTCGTTATGGATTCAAGTGGATGTAAATTAGAACGTACATTCTCTCCTAGATCCGAAAATCTAGAATCTGATGATCTGATTGCTGAATTGATAGAGTCAATAAAGCATTTAGATGTAAATTTACGAAGTAAAGTAAAATACATTTTTCATAAGTATCCCTCGGTTTTGCCAACCTCCTACAACATAGGGAAAGTCAAAACCGGTGTAATGACGCTTCGTCTAAGCAAGAATGAAATTATTTATTACCGTCCTTATCGCTTAGCTGCCGTTGAAAGAGAAAAGATCAAGGATTCCTGTTTTGCAAGTCCAGTCCTCTTGGTAAAAAAAAGGACGGGACTGACAGAGTGTGTATCGATTTCAGAGCACTTAATAAGATTATTGAGAAAGAAAGATACCCCATACCTTTAATTGACGATCAAATAGACAAACTCGGTAAAGCGAAATATTTTATAGCCATTGATATGAAAAACGGATTTTATCAAATACCAATCTCTGAAGATTCCATTAAATATACCGCCTTTATTACGCCCAACGGCCATTATGAATTTTTGATGATGCCGTTTGGTATTTGCAACGGACCTTCTGTCTTTTAACGCGCCATAAGTAAAGCAGTACAACATCTTAAATTCCTACTTGTTTACATAGATGATTTACTTATACCCTTTGAGACTATAGAGGAAGGTTTAATATATTTGGAACAGACAGTGGAAGCTTTAAGTTCGGCAGGTTTTACTGTAAATTTTAAAAAATGTAAATTTTTTGTCGAAGAAATAGATTATTTGGGTCGACGGATCTCAAAGGAAGGGATCCAACCTAGTGATGCCAAAGTATCCGCTCTTACTAATTCACCTATACCGAATAATGTCAGGGAGGTTCGTCAATTTATGGGTCTGGCAAGCTACTTCTGAAAATTTATTCCGGAATTTGCATCCCGAACCGCTTGCATTACCAAGCTAACCAAAACTGACCAAAAATGGTATTGGGGCCCAGAACAAGACGCAGCCCGAGACTATATCATTGAACATTTAATTTCAAAGCCTCTCTTAAACGTTTTTGACCCAGAACTTAAACCTGAACTACATACCAACGCTAGTGCTGTCGGATATGGTGCTATCTTATTTTAAAAAAAGACTTTCAAACTAGGGTTATAGCCTATAGTACGAGCGGCCACTGAAAGTTTACCTACGTCATAAGATACCGAAACAGAATAGGATACAGGTGTTGCCCATGACCTTAACAAGTACCACTGAGTGTGTCTGCCAAACTTAAACTGGCCGAAACTGCGAAAAAAATTTCTACTACCGGTAGCAAAAAGACACCGGATTTCACGTCATCAGATACCGGAACGCAACGTACGCCATTAGTTACCCGTTTATTGGTAGACATAAAATAATCTTGTCTGCCAGTTCCTCGTTGGCCGAAAGTACTTGGCAGACACGCGAGAAGGTGACCATCCGTACCCCCTTATCTACGTCATCAGATACCGGAATGAAATTAATGATAAGTGTTAGACATTGTTGTCCTCTATATAAATATATATGTCTGCCAACAGTTAAATGGCCAAAACCGCCCGGCAGACAAGAAAAACAGAGATAAAATTAATTATCTTTTAATTGAGAAAGTACAGCTATTATCGCTTTGGTAAACCGGATATCTCTTCGGATGTCATATATTTTAATCAACCATAAGAGGTACGCAGTCATACTTCTAATTCTGGGTACATAATACTCGTACATATACCTACATACAAATTTGTTTAAAATAGTGAAATATGCGCAATTCCAATTGTCTCGCGAGCAAGCAATCACGACGTGCGGAGCGGGCGCTTGCTGGGACTCGACAAAAATATTACGACAGAGTAAAGGAGATAGTGCACGCACTAAGAACTTTGTGAGGAAAAGAAACAACTAAGGTACAAGCGCCGAATAAGGCCCACCTCCAATCATAGCCCACTTTAAAAATACTTAAGTTTCAGTAGCAAGAACAATTTAATATTTCGCGGGAACCTTGCAAATACGTTTCTAAACAAAAGGCAAACGTCATCACTCTAATCACGCGCGGCCATTTTGAACACAGTTGTCAGTGGGGTCAAAGCAGTGCACGCGTTAATAACCTCACTCACGTAATTATTAAAGCATTTGCAATTTGCAACATCAGTATCAATTGTAGTCATCACGTTGTATACAGGTATGGTACAGACTAGAACACGTCAAGCTTAAAACTTAAACCTATGCACCGTTCATGAGTGGCAAGCGTGATGTGCTCTTCACTGTAAAATACAGGGTTACTTCTAAATAAGTTCAAAATTTTCTGGAAAGGGAGGGACTTTTCATGATGAACTCCTTTTTAGAAAAGCTGAGCACCGCAAGTGGACCTGGCTAAGTCTCGATGGTGCAACAAAAAATGAGATTGACTTCATCATGTCGACGAGGAAGCAAATATTCAATGATGTCTCAACGCTGATCAACGCGTTCAAAACTGGCAGTCATCACCGGTTGGTAAGAGGCACATTGAACATCAATATCAAGCTGGAAAGACGTCGATTGATGAAGGATTGCATAGGTTTAAGTTTCAAGGTTGACGTGCTCTGTCTGTACCATACCTGTATACAACGTGATGTAAGGTAGTTACAGCTGAAACTGTTGTTGCAAATTGCAAATGCTGTAATGTTTGCTACCTTCACTGCTAAGTATAAAATTTTTGTAATAACATAATGATATTAATATCCCTAATAACTCGATTTCACAGTACTTAAAGCCCTTCCTTTTTTGCAGCTTCAAAATAAATTCACATTTATCAAACGTTGCACTTGTTAATTCTTTAATATTGTCAGTTCCTTTACATAGAAACACTTCTTCATTGTGAAACTCTTAACATTTATTAGAAGTCCTAACAAAATACTATTTTCCTAATAAAAACAACTGACATTACTTAAATGTCACCAATGATGAATAGAACAAAACAAACTGTGCCATACCGATTGAGAATGTAGACGAATGAATAGTGCCTCGCTTACTTCGTTACCCGGCACGGGTCAGTCGGGTTGTTTTTCAATATAAGGTACAAGCGTCCAATAAGACCCACGTAGTTTAAAATCACTATAAATTAAATAAATAAGGAAGTTTAGGTAAACAACTGGTTCAAATATATGAAGTGTTTATTAATAAGCACTTTTTATAAAACACTTAATTTTTATGTAAGTGTCTTGTCTTTTAACGGAAATAAAATATATTTTTTTAAACATAGTCAATTGGCCTTCTTAAATTAATCTATCTATGTAATACAAAGACTAGCAAATTTTTTTTTGACAAATCAAGTTTAATTTGCAGTTTTATTTTTAAATTTAGTTTTTAATAAATCAGTAAAGTAATAAATCAGTCAAAAATTTAGCCTTGGGCCTTCTAATGTCTATAGAAACTTGGAATTTCTCTAAAACAAAAAATCAAAGCTTAAACTTATAATGGCATATATTTTGAAATCCATCTTTCTTTGTAACTCAATAATACAAATAATATACTCGAAAAAGCCACGAATTTTTAAAGTTTGGGCCATGTTAGGAATATTGAAAATTATTTTTATAGTTTTTCTTTTCTTTTTGTTTTTCCAGTTTCCAGCGCCATTTTGTTAAACACCACCCTATGGAAGTAAAACTACGTTAACAATTAATGTACTTACCTAAAATATTAAATTTTTTGATATGAGTATACTGTGGTTGTAATTTAACTCAAAGGAAAGACAACTTAAATTGTATTAGGTAGCTTTTAAATAGATTTTGCTAAGAAAAGTGGTCTTATGCAAATTAAAAAACAACATTAAAAAAAACCCACTCAAATGTAGTCTAAATAACCCGAGCTTTATTCTTCTTCTTTGGTGATCACATAGTGGGGCCGTATTATGGTACTTTGCTATATAACAGTAAAAATCACGTAAAAATGAAATGACACCAATAAAACATTAAAACTAACCTTAAATCAAATGATAGCACTGTTAGTAATAAGATTTATCAAAGTAAAACGCAATATTATAGTATTTTGCTAGAAAAAAAACAATTATAACGTAAGTGAGGTTATTAACGCGTGCACTGCTTTAACCCTCACTGACAACTGACAACTGTGTTCAAAATGGCCGCACGCGAATAGAGTGATGACGTTTGCCTTTTGTTTAGAAACGCATTTGCAAGGTTCCCGCGATATTTTTAAGAACAATTAAAAATTTCGCGGGAACCTTGCAAATGCGTTTCTATGCTATGATATGCTATGATAGGAGGTGGGCTATGCTATGATAGGAGGTGGGCTATGCTATGGATAGGAGGTGGGCCTTATTCGGCGCTTGTACCGTAGTTGTTTCTTTTCCTCACAAAGTTCTTAGTGCTTGCACTATCTCCTTTACTCTGTCGTAATATTTTTGTCGAGTCCCAGCAAGCGCCCGCTCCGCACGTCGTGATTGCTTGCTCGCGAGACAATTGGAATTGCGCATGTTTCACTATTTTAAACAAATTTTTATATAGGATTATGTATTATGTACCCAGAATTTGAAGTATGACTGCGTACCTCTTATGGTTGATTAAAATATATGACATCCAAAGAGATATCCGGTTTACCAAAGCGATAATAGCTGTACTTTCTCAATTAAAAGATAATTAATTTTATCTCTGTTTTTCTTGTCTGCCGGGCGGTTTCGGCCATTTAACCGTTGGCAGACATATATATTTATATAGAGGACAACAATGTCTAACACTTATCATTAATTTCATTCCGGTATCTGATGACGTAGATAAGAGGGTACGGATGGTCACCTTCTCGCGTGTCTGCCAAGTACTTTCGGCCAACGAGGAACTGGCAGACAATATTATTTTATGTCTACCAATAAACGGGTAACTAATGGCGTACGTTGCGTTCCGGTATCTGATGACGTGAAATCCGGTGTCTTTTTGCTACCGGAAGTATAAATTTTTTTCGCAGTTTCGGCCAGTTTAAGTTCGGCAGACACACTCAGTGGTACTTGTTAAGGTCATGGGCAACACCTATATCCTATTTTGTTTCGGTATCTTATGACGTAGGTAAACTTGCAGTGGCCGCTCGTACTACTACTACAGTAAACGTACGTCTCCCGCCGAATCACGATATTGCTCTTATGATCTAGAGACATTGGCTATATTTAATGCTCTTAAACACTTTCGCGTTTATCTCCTAGGTGTCAACTTTACTATATTGACTGATTGTAACTCTTTTAAAGCAACCATAAATAAAAGAGATTTATCACCTCGGGTGGCCCGATGGTGGACCTACATGCAAGATTTCCAATTTGATATTGTGTACAAAAAGGGAAAATTCGTGGGACATGTATATTACTTGAGCCGAAATCCTGTAAACCTTTCTGCTGGGTAGGTAAACTTGCAGTGGCCGCTCGTACTACTACTACAGTAAACATACGTCTCCCGCCGAATCACGATATTGCTCTTATGATCTAGAGACATTGGCTATATTTAATGCTCTTAAACACTTTCGCGTTTATCTCCTAGGTGTCAAGTTTACTATATTGACTGATTGTAACTCTTTTAAAGCAACCATAAATAAAAGAGATTTATCACCTCGGGTGGCCCGATGGTGGACCTACATGCAAGATTTCCAATTTGATATTGTGTACAAAAAGGGAAAATTCGTGGGACATGTATATTACTTGAGCCGAAATCCTGTAAACCTTTCTGCTGGCCCCATTGAATCAGTTAATGTCATAAATGATGCAAATGATCCACCATCTTGGCTCAAAGTTGCTCAAAATAACGATGTTGAGACTCAAAATCTGTTAGAAAAGGTTAGACACGGAGATATAGATGCAAATCAATATGTTGTAAGGGGCGAATTACTACTTTATAAAGAAGATCCTGATACCATTCCCAAATTTTACATTCCAAAAGGCTACAGGCTTAGTGTACTTCGCTTATTCCATGATGAAAATTGTCACGTCGGCTTTGACAAAACTTTAAATAAAATACTTGAGAATTTCTGGTTTCCTGGAATTGCAGCTTTTACAAAAAAATATATCGCTCATTGTTTAGTATGCGTAGAAGGCAAAAGCCATTCAGGGCCTAAACAGGGTTTATTACATCCCATACAAAAATCAGAACAGTTTCATACTCTACACTTAGACTGTACTGGCCCATTTAGGCAATCTGAGTCAGGTTACAAATATTTATTACTGATTGTTGACGGATTCACTAAATACACCATTCTAAAACCCTTAAAAATGCTTAATGGTCATGAACTAGTCGATATTTTAAGAGAAACTATCATCTTTCGGCGCTCCGACTTTGGTAATAACGGATAGAGGTACAAACTTTAGTTCAGGTCAAGTACAATCTTTGCTTAGAGAATTTGCAGATACAACATCACATGATTTCGACAGGGACTCCAAGAAGTAATGGTCAAGTAGAGCGGTATGTGGGCACCGTAACTAATATGTTAACCACTTCAATCGACAATATATCAGACTGGCCGAACGTTTTGTGGAAGGTACAATTATCACTCAATACTTCCATTCAAAAATCTACAGGCTTTTCACCGTTACGATTATTAATAGGACGTGAAGGAAACACACCCTCTGTACAGGCTCGACTGGCTGATATTCAGGTTGATGACAATGCTCAAATTATTGATCCTCAAGTAGATAAAAAAAATAGCTCAGCAACGTTTAATTATTGCTGCTGGAAAATATAAGGAAAGGTTTGATACCACTTGAAGGACCAATAAAATATATAACGTGGGAGATACTGTCTATGTAAATCAAAACCATAGGCGTCATGACAAACTAAGCTCAAAGTTTAAAGGTCCCTACACCATTTTAGAAATTTTAGAAAACGATAGAATCTCTCCTAAAGGACAAAATAATTTGAGAAATGTCATAGTGGCCAAAGAAAAATTAAGACACTGGCCGGGTGAATGGGTAGAACAAAATGCTTTATTTGAAAACTCCTTATAATTTCTTTTGACCGTGATAGATTATAATTATAGACTGTATTAATTTCATAATTAGTATAACAATTACTTTTATGTATCATCAATCGTATGTATAAATTTAACACTTTGTCTGCCAGCTACGAGTATACTAGTAGTACATTGTTTAATATTAAAAAAAATTATTACTAGGATTTATAAAATTATAATGTCATAGAATTTTAAAAAAAAAGTGTAATGTAAATTAAATACACATGTATTTAGTAAAAAATAAATTATTATATCAAACATTTTTTTGTTATAAACAATCTGATTGAAAGCTTTCTTTTAAAACGAAAAATTATTTACGATTAATAAAATTGCTTATCAGTCACTGCCCTGGTACTATTCCGAATTCATGTGCAGCAGGTGATAGGAATAGTATGTCAAGGCCAGAGACTATAGAGAAACTTAAGTTAAACTGCTGGTCGGTCCTGCCCTGATATTAGTCTGAAATTCATTCGCAGCAGGTGATAGGGCTAATATGTCAAGGCCAGAGACTAATTAAAAACATAAAATATACTGCTGGACGGTCCTGCCCTGATATTAGTCTGAAATTCATTCGCAGCAGGTGATAGGGCTAATATGTCAAGGCAAGAGTCTATTAAACTATAGTAGGTACCTCGAGAACGAAGTACAGGTCAGTCTGGCCGTGATAGATTATTCGATTTAATTAAGCATGTTTGTCTCACTAATTTACACATATTATTCTCTAGTTTACTTATAGAAAAGCATCTTTCAATTATTGTCTATGTGATTTATTAACTTTGAAAACAAAATCTCACAAGAATCTTATAAACTACTAAACTAAATAAGCTTACTAAATACTTTAAGCAATGTCCTTGCACATTCAGGTAACACTATCAATTTTACTGATGTCTAAAGCTGTTTGTCATTTAAATAACCTCGTTTACTTGCTTCAATTCATTTATTTTACAATCGTAAGCTTAAAGTCATATTTTTTAGGTTTACTTATTCCTAGTAACTCTATTTATACTTAATCTAATCATTATTCAATGAAAATAGTACAAAAGAAAGATGTTACGACTTTTTGCTAGAAAATCATTTGATGTGACGTCACTTGTTTGTCACCGCTTATAAAAGCGGACGCTCCGCCTCGTCACGTCACTTCTTTGCTGGCGGTCGGACCGAACGGAGCTCTAAGTTAAGTACTTTTTGTCATCTACCATATTTAAAATAGTAAATGTATTTTCTATGTACTTAATATGCCCATGTCTAAATTATGCATCATGTACTATCTGTGTAAAGGCCCTTTATTAACCTGTCTTATTTTTTATTTATTTTAATAAATACTATAATCATATTAAGCGTTTCGTTATTCTTTTAATAGCCCATATTAAATTAACTTAATACGGGCTTAAATTACACTCTAGCGTAGGGCAGACAAGTCTACGTGGAGTCGGTTTTGCCGTGATTCGTTTCTGTCACTGACTTCTGTGGCACAATCTTAGCAAAACACAACATATTAACTTTTAAAGATTTTTTTAAAATCAAATTGTAAAAGTAAAAAATATATCAAATGTAGTTATAGAATATGTTATTATACCAATATAGCTTTATAGAAAAAGTTGTTATAGAATATGAGTATTATATCACATGACTAGTATAAGTAATGTTGTTATGGGAAGTGTATAGTATAGATTGTCATGTAAAATGAGGCTAACATGTGTAGAAGAACAAAATTCTAATGTTAAATAAAACAAAAGGTTGCAAATGCAAAATATTAAAAGGGAATTACCTTTAAATTAAAATTCGGGCGCCACGACAGAGCCTTGTACTCTATCGAATTAAATATATAGAAAACAAATTGTACGTCGGAACGTCATCGGAAAGATTCACTTGAATTGAAAACTATCTAATACTGAACCATTGTTTTATTGCAAAATCCCTTGCTAACTTTTAATGCTTAAAGTTAATACTAACAAACAAAATTTACGCTTGTGAATACAAAGTTATCAGCAAGATAGCATTCTAAAGTTATGTTACGTATTTTAAATGTATTCAATACAAAGAAGATCAAATAGACTTATTGTCTTTATACATAGGAGCTAGGCCTATAAATTTAATTAACTAAAACACTGTATCGTGACTCTAAACAATATGTTGTGAACATAACTAATATTTTTGTGAATATAGTACCATTTTAAACCAACAGGATATTAAAACACTAACCTGGGATTCTATAAATTAGGTACCATTATAAGTGTTCCGACGAAGCAACCCGAGTGGCCGCATTGTCGACGACGACAAGCAAACTCGATGAAATCATTGAATTAAGGTAAAAATAAGAGACATCTAGAAGATATCTCTTTGCAATTGCGTAGAGATATTGCGTCACTCAGCGTCTTTTACCGTTTATACCATGGCGAGTGCTCTGAAGAACTCTTTGACCTCATCCCTCCTTCTCCCTTCCTCCGTAGGAGTACGCGTGCTGCTCTCCGAAGTCACCAATTTACAGTCTCTAACATTCCATCTCGCACAAAGAAATTTGGTGACTCGTTTCTTTGCCGCACTTCTAAAAGATGGAATACTACCAGCACACGTATTCCCTCCTACCTATGGCATAGGGTCCTTCAAACGAGGCGTGAAGAAGCACTTTGTGGGCCGGCAGAGTGAGGATGACTGATGCTACGTCTCTTACGCTGCACAAGTTGTCTCGCGCCTGGACCTCATTTCCACTTAACATCAGGTGGAGTGGGGTCATTTGCCGGGCTTAGTATAAAAAAAAACTAGAATGTAGCTAGAAGACGCCTTTAAAGCTAGAACAAAAAGACAACACGTTAGCACATGTCCATGTGCTTAAATAGCATTGACCACAAGGACTTTCGACAAAAAACTCACCGTCTTCCGTAAGATGTGGCTAACTATTCATAGTGAATGATATTCCGCCAAAACAATGAACAAAATCCTGTGAACAAAGGTTCGCAATGATCTACAAATTTCGACATGTAATTTAAAAAAAGACGAAATTCCAATAAATACGTTCTGACTTACCAAAATAGAAAACAATTAAGGCATATAAGCCCTTTTTTACTGATTCAAAATCATCTTCCAAATAAGATTCCACAAGATTTTCACCTGGGACAAAATTATGCGAACGCCATTCTGGCGACGCATTGCAAAAAAAAACGAAACCGGAAACTGTCACATTGACACCAAAACCAAGGGAACATTTTCTTAAGCAAAGGCAAAGGCAATCGCCCATACAGCCTAACGTTAATACGTTCTGTAAAAAAAAATGAAGATGTAATGTCGAACTAAAATATGACATTACAACCCGTCCCTTCCTAAAAAAAATAAAAGAAAAGACATTTTCTTTTATGACAAACTCTACCAAGGACTCTATCAAACTCTACCAAAGACTCTATCAAAACTTTACTAAGACTCTATCAAAACTCTACTAAACTCTACTATACTCTATCAAACCGTACTCTAGTTGGAGTACAAGGGATTTTGAAACACTAAACAAAATCTAAAACTCTAAACCCAAGTTTATAAATATTGAAACACCAACACCAAACTTATTATTTCAAAACAAATAAAACAACCATGTGTTTATAACCCGACACCAAAACGAATCTCAAACAAAATATGATCAGACCCTAACGTCGACACAACAATAAATGAATTGGTTAGACAACCATGTCACCAAATCAAACAATCTCCTACTCTACAGCCCACAAGATATCGGTTAGACAACTAAGGTCGCCGAGTCTAAACTCTCCTTTCTTCAAACTATGAGAAATCGGTTGGACACTAAGGTCACCGAGTCAGCAACTCTCCTTCCTTCAAACTATGGGAAATCTGTTGGACACTAAGGTCACCGAGTCAGAAACTCTCCTTCCTTCAAACTATGGGAAATCGGTTGGACACTAAGGTCACCGAGTCTAATAACACATTCCTCCGGAACATCGAAAGCACAGCAAATTATTATCGGTTGGACAACAACAGGTCACCGAATCAAGAGCTCTCGTGATCGACTACGACCTCCAGATCGCAAAACAACGCGAACACGTCGTATTACAACGCGTCCAAAGCAGACACCAATCGCCCTAGACAAAGCAAGGCGACGTCGAACAAAACAACAAAACCAAACGTTAGACAAAACGTCCTAAGTATCATCTGCGATCAGCACAACACCACCGACCTACTGCGCACAGAGTCAACAAAAAAACCTGAAAGAATTCAGCAAACAAACAAAAGAGAATTTGTGATCGGCGCAACACTATCCGACTTACCGGGCACAAAGCACAAAAAAGAAAACATAACGGAACAAAATGTCCGTTACATCCCAAAAGAAATGATAACCATAAAATAGAATCCAACAAACAAAAGGTCAAGAAAAACCAAACCAAAAGTTTTACAAAACGGCAAAACCAAAGTGGCATCCAAAAGAGAAAGTGTCCAGGACAACCAAAACAGTGTCCAAAAACAAAATGTCAGGGACAAACAAAAATGTCATCCAAAAGAGAAAAAACTGTAACAATGAGCAATTTTCCTGAAAAGAATAAATTGTCTGGTCAGAACAAAATGTCATGTCCAGGTATGGATCCAGAACTTACATAATAAACAAAATTAAAATTAGACTACAAATAACTAATCCAACTTAGTCCTAAGTGTAGACAACAAAGTGCAACCAACAAAATACAACAAACAAAGTACACTAGGATATTATACAAAATGTACAATCAAACAAAATAAATCATTTACTATGGGTAAACAAACTAGAGAAATTACTTTCTATCAAAATTGACCTAAGATTTGACCTTTAGAACAAACTCTATCGACATCCGTTCTGAAGTTTTCCTTTCATACATCATCTAATTACATACCACCATATCCTCACATTCATCCCTTACAAAGGTGGAGTCCCCAAAACATAACATCAACAGCGAGCCTGAAAATTCCAAAACATATTAAATTTTAATATTTAATTATATCCTTTACATAACGCCCAACGTAACCCTTTTCTAAATCCTTCAAAACATAAACGTTATCTGAAACTTTTTCTATGATTTTACATTTTACAAACTTAGGTGCTAGTTTAGCCGAAAAATAAGCTGGAGCATTAGACTGAACAAAACTACGCCTCCAAACAACATCACCCACAGCAAACGAAATAACCCTGCGACCCTTATTATAATAAAACGCATTACGTTTATAAGCTCTAAACAATTGAGTCTGAACTCTAACAAAAATATCACTAAGTGAATACAAAGAATAAGCAAAAGAATTTCTTTCACCCAAATTAACATCATTTAAATTATTAAAAGGATTACTAAATCTATGCAACGAGGCATCAACAATTAACTCTCTACCAAACATGAGAAAGTTAGGGGTAAAGTCAGTAGCAAGACTAACACTACTATTGAAAGCTAACTGAACATGAGGCAACAATTTAGACCATGTCCTCTGATCATCTTTAACAAAACATGATATACAAGTTTCAATGGTTTTATTATATCTCTCTACTGGGTTATTTTGAGAGGTATACAAAGTATTATAAAATATTTTATTAACGTTATAACTTTTCATGTAATCTACAAAATGTTTAGAAGTAAACTGAGTACCATTATCGCAGACTATAATTTTAGGACCACCAAACTTAAGAAATATTTATTTTTCAAAAATCTTACAAATTGCCAAAGTAGTAGCTTTAGCTTAAGGAAATATCCAACAATATTTAGTAAAAACATCGACTACAGAAAGTATGTATTTATGACCTTCTGGTCTAACTTTTAGGTAAAATTCCAATTATATCAACAGAAAGCATAACCATGGGGAAATCTACTTTTTTAGGGTTTATTATATGGCCAAAAGGTGGAGAAGTACTATGTTTGTAAGCTGTGCAAACATCACAAGACTTAATGTACAAATGAACGTCTTTAAACATCCCATTCCAAAAATAATGTTGTTTAAGCTTTTTTAATGTTTTATGAACTCCAAGATGACCAGAATTAACATCATCATGATTAGAACGAATAGTATCTAAAATATGTTCCTTTGGAATAACAATTTTCCAATCTAAACGATTACTAAAACTTAATTTACTTTTACAATATCTATATAAAGTATTATTATCAATTCTAAAATTTTTAAATTTAGTGGGAAACTTTTGACAATTAACAAAAATTCTTTTATACCAGGGATCATCTATTTCATCCTCAGGTAATACTATATTATCCGTAGTGGACGAAATAACAGCAGCAATTTCTACACGAGACAGCGCATCCGGAACCTGATGCAAGATACCTTTTTTATGAACAATATTAAATGTAAATTGAGAAATTCTGGTAGCCCATCTAGCTAATCTACCAGTAGGATTACTTAAACTCAATAGCCATTTCAGACAAGAATGGTCCGTAACCACAGTAAATTCCATACCTTCGACATAAGGTCTAAAACGTTCTATTGAATCTAAAACAGCAAGCAATTCGCGCTCTGTTGTACTATAATTACGTTCACATTTATTTAAAGATCTAGAATAGAAAGCAATGGGATGCTGTTCTCCTTCATCATCCTCTTGACACAATACACTACCAATACCAACAGAACTAGCATCACAATGTAAAAAGAATGGTTTCTCAAAATTTGGATGTTGCAAAACTGGTGAAGAAATTAACACTTCTTTAAGGTTTTCGAAAGCAGTTTCAGCTTCATCATTCCAAATTAAAGGTTTCCTAGAATTTCTAGAACCAGCAGTAAGTTTAGTAAGAGGGGAAGCTATATCAGCAAATTTAAAAATAAATCTTCTATAATAGAAACATAGCCCAAGAAAACTTCTTAATTGTTTTACAGTTACAGGGCGGGGAAAATTCTTTATTGCATCTAATTTATAAGGATCAGAGTGCAACCCATTTCTATCAACTACATAACCAAGATAACGGAGTTTTTCATTACAAAATTCACACTTTTTCAAATTAACAGTTAAACCGGCTTCTTTTAAAATTTTATGTACTCTGCGCAGGTCCTCAATATGCTCAGAAAACTCAAAATTTATCAAAATTAAATCATCAAGATATCGGAATAGTTTACCATCGAATTCAGGTCCTAACATCCTATCTACTAATCTTTGAAGCTCAGCTGGTGCATTAGTGAGACCAAACGGCATTCTCACAAATTCGAACAGTCCTTTACCCGGAACGGCAAAAGCAGTCTTCTCACAAGAAGATTTCTCCAAATAAATTTGTAAAAAAGCTTTAGAAAGGTCAATAGCAGTAATCAAGTCAAGTCAAATTATTTATTCAATGTAAACCTTTACAGGCACTTATTGACGTCAATACTAATAATAATAAAAAAACAGTTAACTAACTTATAGTTAAGACTTAATAACTAATCTAACGAGCTATTATAGTCTGTGCCAGACAAATGCGCATTGCTACCCCCAGTACCACTGCACGCCGAAACAGAATCGCGTCGAACCGAAATATAAGCCGTGGTTATAGAATTGTGTAATATGATTTCCAACTATCGTATTGATACTGTGGTAAGTAATATAAATTGGAGAGTTTTTGAAGTAAAATAAAGTAGCGGCTGAAATGAGTTTTGGAAAACATTAGTACCTAACCAATAAGGTTGACATTTTTAATCATTCAAATATCTTTTTTTATAAAAACTTAAGCATAAAAAAACGTCAAAAATTAATAAGCATAAACTTGTGTGTTTTAAAATTGTTTCGTTTTTCGTCTTGGTACAAGCACAGAATAACTAATACTAACTAATATAACGAGCACCACGAAGGCTATCTAAAATTTTTGAGGTATAAGGCAAAGGGTATGAATCTTTAACAGTTATAGAATTTAAACGACGAGAGTCTAAACAGAGTCTCGAACTACCATCTTTTTTCTTTACAATAACAATAGGAGAACACCAAGGAGATTTAGAAGATTGTATTATTCCTTCTTCAAGTAAAGCACCAATTTCATCATTAACAATTTTTTGAATAGCGGGGCTCAAAGACCAACACTTTTGTTTAAAAGGTTCACCAACAACGTTAATTTTATGTTCAACTAAATGAGTATGACCTAAACCTATCTTTTCATACGAGATATCTTCAAAAAGTTTAATAGTTTCTACCAATAATTTATTTTCGGAAGGTGCAAGCTCAGCGGCAGCCGTAACTGTACAAGTCCCAAGTTTAATGTTTTTATCTACAATGAAAGTAATATTTTTCCAAAGTTCTTTAGCAAGATCAAATTTTAAACAAAAGTCAAATCCCAAAATAACAGAGTAATCTACAGAAGGAATAATTAAAAAATTTATAATTTTAGTACTATTATCACAAGTAATAGGAATATCAATAGTGCCTATAGCTTTCTGTGTGGAACCATCAGCTGTGTAAGTATAATTTGAAATAATTTCAGAAAATGTTTTAATTTTAAAACCTAATTTTAAAAATTTATGATGACTATTGCGTCCCAAAATACATCTGTTCGAACCACTGTCCAACAAGCCAGAAAATTTATGATTACCAACTAAGAACTGTAGAAACGGTCTTGAATCATTATTTTTAACAAAGAGAATAGGAGCAGCCTTATAAACACCAAAGAAAGTTTTTAAATATTCTAACCAATCCGAAAATTCTTTTTTACAAGTAGCTTTGTCAGGTTTGTTACTATAAGCGTGATTAACAATTTTACACATCGACTCTTCCTTGGTTTTACCAAAAACTGGAGAGCGATGCGACCGCATCAGTTTTTTGGACTAGTAGAATTACTATTTTTAGCCAAAACACACGCCTCACAATCTTTAGTAATGACCCCCACTTTCTTACATTTAAAACAAATTATGCCAGGAAATTTTAAACAATTTTTAAATGAGTGGCCTATCTCTCCACACTTCAAACAAGTAATAGTGCTCTGAGCAGCACTTGAATAAATTTTCTCAAATTTAACACTTTTAGCGGGCACCTTAAACGGCTTTCTGTCTACCAGTGGCTCAAACTCCTTCCCAAAGGCGGTGAAAAAGTCCAAAGAAAAAATATCTTTACCTAAAATGTAAGGGGTATAAATTGGCAACATATTATGTTTAATTATATTTATTAAAGTTGGTTCCGAAAGAGGAGTTGAAAGACGGTTAGACATATCAAGAATTTCTGTAATAAAGTCAGGCAGTGACTCAATATATTTTTGTTTCCTAGTACGCAGGTCATGTTCTAAAAAATAGTCATAATCACACCTATCAAAACGTTTCAATAAAGAAACTTTCAAATCTAACCACGAACTAATAAAAAATCTATTTGCTCCAAACTACTTGGCAGAAGTTCCAGAAAGAAGTTCCGAAAAGACTCCAACCAAAACAGATTCATCAAAATTCCTATAAAGAAAATAATCTTCAATATGAACTATAAATTCTCGCACACAAGTCTTACCTTCAAATAAAATTCCGCTTCGCTTTAAGTCAGGCAGCTTAGTAGAACATTTCGGCAAATTTTTCCTAATAGTTTCATTAATCATATTAAACGACGAAGAATGGGCAGGCTTCGCCTTACCCTTAACAACCTTATCAAAATGATCATACTCCATACCGTCATCAGCAGTGCAGGTACCAGCCGACTTAAGAATACTAACAACAGGTGAACTGTCTTCAACAGGCGGACACTGAATCGCTTTATCCATTTTTAAAGTTTAATAAAAATTAATGTTTAAATATCAAAGCTAATAAATGTTTTATTTAAATGTTTAAATTTGTTTATCAAAACTGTTAAGTTATTAAACTGTAAATTATTATATTAAATATCAAAATTAGGTGCTTTATTCACTGACAAAAAGTAACTGTAGCTCAAAGTAAACTGCATAACACTTATTTTAAGTTTTAAATATGTAAAACATTTTAAGAGACACAACACATGAAACCCGCTTCTGTGCAGTTAAGTTAATGAAAACAAAATAAATTACTAATTGTTAAAGTTAACAACAGCATAACTAAATATTAAAGAATAAAGTATTCTTTACAACAAAACCAGTAAAGATTAATTCTTTCTAAACAAATTATTATAGAAGTATTCTTTACAAACAAACAAACAAAATTATTTATGACACAATTGTTATCAATAAAAAAGTCACATAATTATAAGGCAATAACAAATTTAACAAAATGTCATAACAAAATGTGGAAATTTCCAACAACCAAATTACATATGTTCTGTGCTATATTCACTCAAAACAACAAAATAACAAGCTTTACATATCAAACAAAGAGCTTGTCTCAAACAAATACTAACCTGTGTAAACAATTATACGGTTAAAGAAAGCAAGTCAAAGTCCATGTTCGCAGGTGCCAATTGTCATGTAAAATGCGGCTTACATGTGTATAAGAACAAAATTCTAATGTTAAATAAAACAAAAGGTTGCAAATGCAAAATATTAAAAGGGAATTACCTTTAAATTAAAATTCGGGCGCCACGACAGAGCCTTGTACTCTATCGAATTAAATATATCTTATCTTATCTTATCTGGTGGGGCCTGCAGAGGTCTCCCTCTTGCAGTAGCACGTCGACCCATTGGGATCTTTTGTGCCACCCCGTCCTATCACTCTGCCTCCTCAGTGAAGATAATTGCCATAAGCTTGGCAATGTCCTTGAGGGCGAAGAGCCTAAAATCTTCTGGTTTAGGGTAGGCCGATCCCAGAAGATTCATTCTTTTCCTGGCAAAAGAGTCGCAGTCACACAGTATAGTACAATATACAGGTGCTGCATAGACTCCGTTTCCCCTCCACATGCCCTGCACAGGTTGTCTGTTGCTAGTTGCATTTTGTGGAGCATTTGTTTAGTGGCATAGTGCCCAGTCAGGGCACCGGTAATTAATCGGGCCTGCCTTCTGCTACCTCCGCATAAGATCTTACTCCGTCCTGGGGCGCCTTCGCCTATAAAGGATTTTGAGTGTCTTATGCCGGATAGCTCTTTCCATTCGGTTTTATGCCTGTTTTGGATATGGTCCTTGAAGGCTTTGTTGATGGTACTCGATGCTAGTGCCACAAATGGCTCAGGGCCAATATATGGGGTCTCTGAGCCCTCCCTAGCAAGTGCATCGGCCATCTCATTGCCATGGATTCCCATGTGGCCTGGTACCCAGATCAATCTCACCCTGTTGTGCCTACCTAGCTTGTTTAAGGCTTTCGTAGTTTCAAGCACTGGCACAAGGCTGGAGTTGATTCGAGGCGTTATAAGTGACTTAAGCGCGGCTTGACTGTCACTCAGGATGAATATGTTACGCTTCTTAGGAGCGATTTCTAAATTCTTTTTAGCGCACAGGAGAATTGCGAATGTTTCTGCCTGATAAACAGTAGCGAACTTCCCCATACTCTGACTGTGTTTGAAATCATTGCTAAAGATACCTGCTCCAGTGCCCGACTTCATTTTGGATCCGTCGGTGTACCAGATCAGGCTGTCTTTTTCTGGAGACGGTGGCTGTTTCCGTTGGTCCCGAGTTGGGACATGTATACTGAATTTCTTTTCGAACATGTACTTTGGGGCAATCTTGTCGCACCTCATTTCCATGATCCTATCAAGGGTATCATTATGTTCCCATTTTGTGTGTCTGGTCAGAGGCAAAGATGCGTCCCACAGCCCTGCCACCTTAAGTCTGTGTAGCGCTTTCCTTGCCTCCGTCTCTATGACACTGTGCAGAGGTGGGAGGTCCGTGAGGACCTCCAGCGCTGCTGTTGGTGTGGTTCTAAATGCCCCGGTAATCGCCAGGCATACTGTTCTCTGTAGTTTGCTCAAAGCATTCTTACAGATCTTTAGCCTGGTCCTGGGCCACCAGACGATGCTGCCGTATGTGAGAATCGGCCGCACCATCATCATGTAGATCCATCTTATGATTTTATTTTATTTATTTTATTTTATTTTATTTGTTTCGGAAAACTTACAGTGACAAATTATACAATGGTTAACAAAATGTATAACTAAGCACCATTAACAAGCTTTCACATATTTATAAATTTGTTTGCTTGTTTAGTTAGAAGAAACAACAAGATTGTAAAAAAGAAAATATAAAAAGCAGAAAACAAAAATTAACAATATAAAGCTAAAGAACCCTCTCAAACCAACGCTTCGCAAGAACGTCTTTAAGTTTACGCGACTTAGTATTAAATAAATCCACATCCAGTGGATCAGCGCGTTCGTTAAAAATGGCTGCAGCTCTTTTAAAATATGAATTACGCTGATAGTTTGTGTGTGACATTGAAATTTGAAGGGTAGTTGGACGCCTGACCGACCTAGTCGGCACACGCAAATTGATCATGGACAGAAGGTGGGGGGAATCGACTTGAGACTGAGCTATTTTAATAAGTAAGTTAAGGTCCGAGATATCTCGCCTCTCCTTAAGGGGTAGGATGTGATGTCTCTCGCATCTAGCCTCGTAAGTGCTATCCTGGATATTACACTTATACTGTAGGTAACGCATCAACTTACGTTGAATACATTCAATTCTATCGATGTATATATTGTATTGCGGATTCCATACCTGAGAGCAATACTCGAGAGTACTACGCACATAAGAACAGTAAAGAATTTTTACAATCTTCACTGTTTTAAATTGGGAACAGGATCTTTTGATAAATCCCATGGCTTTATTCGCTTTTCCGGCTATGTAGTCAATGTGTTTTTCGTAGGTCAGCTTTGAGTCGTGTATTACGCCTAAGTCCCGGATTTCCTCCACATGTTTTAGATCATATCCTTTTAGAGTGTAAGTATAGGATATAGGTTTCGGCTTGCGAGTGAAGGTCATGGAGTAACATTTATTTACATTGAGCTCCAATTTGTTACGATTGCAATAATCGACTAATCTGTCGAGGTCCTTCTGCATTAGATGACAATCTTCAATGCGTTCAATTTTACTAAAAATCTTCATATCATCTGCGTATAATAGAAATTTTGAATGAGTGAAGCACGTACCTATGTCATTCACAAATATATTAAATAATAACGGACCTAATAGTGACCCTTGGGGAACGCCTGATGGAACGATATGCCATGTAGAAGTATATCCGCCGACAGCAACTGCTTGGGACCTATTGTCAATGTATGACGCGAACCACCTATACAAGTTGCCCCGAATTCCGGCGCACAGTAACTTTTCTAAAAGTATTTGGTGGTCTATTCGATCAAAACACTTAGTGTAGTCGGTAAACACAGAGTCGACTTGACCACCGGCCTCCATGTTGGAAGATACAAAATCGGTAAAGGACACAAGATTTGTTACTGTGGACCTGTTCCTAAGGAAACCGTGCTGCTCAGGAGCAAAAGTGGATGATAGGGTGTTATATACTTGATCATAAACTATTCTTTCAAAAATTTTTGCAAAAAGACATAGTTTTGAAATAGGTCTGTAGTTTTTAGCGTCATTTTTATCACCGCTTTTGTGGATTGGAGTTATAAAAGCAGACTTCCACAACCCGGGAACAACTCCCTCCCTTAGCGAGCGTACAAACAGAATTGTAAGGGGTTTAGTCAAGCTATCGGCACAATTCACAATAAACGACGGAGCTATTTGATCGGGACCGGCTCCCTTACTTAGATCGAGTGATTTAAGCAATTTCAAAATCGTTTCGGGGCTGATCTCGATATCACTAATGTCATTGATAGTGGATGAATTGGTATTTGACGTGCAACAACTCTGATGCTGGGAGGGAGTGAGGAAAGTCGATTGGAAATATGTGGCGAAAATATTGCAGATATCTTCTCCAGATTCAGCCGTTACACCATTATAGGTTACGTGGGATGGGAGAAAGTTGCCACCTTCTTTGTTATATTTTATAAATGACCAAAACCGTTTCGGGTTCTCAATTATCGATGACTCTGTTTTTTGGAGATAATCACGATAGCATTCCTCTTCCAATACCTTAGCCCGTTTACGGAGAAGGGAAAAAGTATTATAATCTGCGATATTGCCATATATTCGAAATTTTTTGTGAAATTTTACTTTCTCCTTTAATATTTTTTTCAGACCGGCACTGTACCATGGCGGGAAACTAGTAGGGTATATTGTTTTATGGGGAATATATTTATCTCTTAAGTCATACAAGTAACTATAAAAATAGTCAGTGGCATCGTACAAAGATTTATAATTAAGATGTTCTTCCCAGTCAACTTGGTTTATACTTGCACGGATTTGGTCATAGTCACCTGATTGGTAGAAGTATTTGACTCATTGGTTGATTTTAAGAGGAACCGTATTTTCAAAGTTTATGATAATATCTAGGGACTTATGATGCATGTCCTCAGGCACCAAGGGATCAGTACAAGACTTAACACTTACATGTAAATTACTAAATACTAAATCTAATAGTCTGTTGTTAACGTTTCTACATAAATTAAATTGGCTTAAGCTACACTCTGATATTGCGTCGAAAAAATAAGTTTGTGTTTCGCCAGAGATACCAGAAGGTTGAAGAGAGATGCCATTACTAGTCCAGTCAACATTACTGAGGTTGAAATCTCCTAATATAATAAAATTCTCATCTGGACATGAATTTGCTATATGTAGCAAATTATCAGCAAAGTTGCTTAGCTGACTATTATAAGAATAACCAAGCCTTTCACTACACAAGTAGACCGTACAAATATGTATCTTTTTAATTTTTTGACCAGCGGTTCTATAGGAAAGGGTGACCCAAATATCCTCAGCCGAAGAGTACCAATCCGGGCGAGCCACTGCCTGAATGTCCCGCTGAGCAGCAATCAGCACTCCCCCGCCATATATTTCATGAGTTTTCGAATAGTTACGATCTCGTCGCCATACCACGTACCTATCGTCGAAAAGCTCGCTATTACTAATGCCGTCAATAAGCCAGGTTTCGGTAAGAGCTACAATATCATATGAGTTCAAACTGATATTTCTTTTAAAGATATCCGTTTTTGTGCGCAATCCTCGCGTATTTTGGTAATATATATCAAGCACCGTTGACGCCATTCTTGAAAATAATATGTAAATATATAGTGAAATGAAGGTATTTCAATATATTTAGCCATAAAACCCTATCAGAATAAAACAAATGCATGCACTCTACTGGGCAACGCGCCGTTACTATAGAAGCACTAATCAAAAGGATATAAATAATAAGAGTTACAGCCTTCACATTGTGCAAAGTCCCATACGTATTTTTATAATTAATATGAATTAAAATTGTATATTTCTGCGAGTACATGCGTGATAATTTAAATAAAATTAAACAAATACAACCGTCGTTTGATGTATCATTATAGAATAAGAAGCGAATATTAATATAAAGTGAAAAATCTATTAATATAAATTTGATTAAAGTAATAAAATTTAATAAGTAGTGACGTATTCTATTTATGTAATTAAGATAAAATTTTATGCATACATAAATAAGATAAAACTCACTAGTTTCGACAAAACAAACGAGTTTAATATATTTTGTATAAACGTAACCTAATAATACCAACAGTATTTCATTATGCAATAAATGATTTAAGAATAGGTAAACAAAGATACGGAACAAGCCGATATAAGAAGCATAAAAACGTGCACTCGACTCTAAGCGGCCGATATCAGCGAAACTTGTTACAACTTTACGTATGCGGAGACTCCCGAATAATGCAAGCAAATAAGGAATCGCAATTGTTAAAAAGCAAGCAATTTTGACCTCAAAAGCGAAGCCGAACGGTACCTCAGTTGTTAGCTGTGTGCGTGTTGATGAGTTACCTACGTTTGACGAGGCCGGAGCGTTTATTGTGGTGTCAGCCGTCGTGGGGTAAACCGGTATGCAGCATATTCGTATGGTAGCGGTATTGAGAGTGGTTCTCAAACTGTTAAAATATAAACAATAGAAACATACGTATAATGTGATAAAATAAGCTAGTTGTAAATACTGAAGGTAAATTAAGCAATTTTTAGTAGGTCCTTTTCGCATTTTATGTACAGTATATTTGACGTTTCGGCTTTTCTTGCCATTATCTTGCAGTGCTTGACCCAGACGAACTTGAAGTTTTTTTCCTTCGCCTGTGCTTTCGTTTTGCTAAGGAGATTTTTATTATGTTGAGTCAGATGATCATTAACGTAGTAATTACCCGTTACAGTAAAACCCAGTTCTGAGAGACTTCTTGGTTTTCTCTTGCGTGATGCTGCCACAAAGTCCTCCTTAAGATAACGGTTGTTGAAGGACACTACTATTGGTTTCTCCGCACCGGTTACTCGGGTGGGTATACGTGCAATATAGTTGATGTCTTCTTTCTTTATGGAGAATTCACATTTATCACCGATTTTCTTGACGATGTCATACAGGTCTTCGTTCTTTTTTTGTGGAATTTCTCTTATTTCAACATTGCCTGCTCTGGCCCATTGGTCTCTGTCATGAAATTCGTTCTCTAACTTAGAAATCTCATTACGTAGGGCGGGTACTTCCTGAGCAACTTTTTCCAGGTTCGTAATTTTTGTTTCCAGGTGACGCACCTTATCTGAGAAGCCATTGATGAGATCATGTGCCATATTAAGTGATTCTTTGACAGTGCTTAGCTCAGATTTAATCAGCTTCATATCTTCAACCACCGATGCCAGCGGGGCCAACTGGAGAGTTATCTTGCGTAATTGCTCCTGCATTTGATCCAATTGGGTTGATTGAGGCAGTGACGATGGAGATGGCGATGGTGAAGAGATGGTCTTGCATTTACGGCAGCGCCAAGTGTTCTTCCTGTCGCCTAGTCTGCGAAAGCCGGCCTCAGTCACTCCCGAGCACTGGAAATCGTACTGGCATCGACTGGGGTTGAGTCCCCACATTTTACCATAAGTGGACCGGCACATACCAAAGACCCTATAGGCCTTGACGACAGTCGTATCCATGTGCTGTTTCCAGGTGAGTTCCTTATCTAGTGTTAAGCCTAGATATTTTACTTCTCTGGACCAAGGAAGCTGGGTGCCGTAAAGCGTTAAGTTTCCCAGTTTCGTAAGGTTTTTCATTCTAGTACAGGAGATGGCGGTCGTTTTTCCCGGGTTTACAGATAGATGATTGGTATTACACCAACCTTCCAGCAAACCCAGGGCACGTTGCATTAGCTCCGATACCGTGGAGGGAAATTTCCCACTGACCGTGATAACTAGATCATCAGCGTAGCCAACCGTAAAGAATGGTCCATGGTTCAGCTTTGCTATGATTGAATCAACCACAAGGCTCCATAGCAAAGGAGAGAGAACCTCCCCTTGCGGACACCCTCTAGTTGTCTGAGCAAGTAAGCTGTCCCCTAGTAGTTCCGAGTAGATGATTCTACCCTTTAGCATACATTCAATCCATTTGCAGATCGGTTGTGGCACGCCATGATCCCTGGCTGCAACATTAATGGAGTCAAAGGTTGTGCGATCGAATGCACCTTCAATATCTACGAATGTGCAGACGCAGATCTCTTTGTTCTCCAGGGCGGATTCCGCTCTACTCACCACATGGTGAAGAGCAGTTTCTGTTGACTTCCCTGGCTGATACGCGCATTGTAGTCCATGAAGTGGGAATTTTTTCAATGGTCCCGCTCTAATAAATTTGTCTACCATTTTCTCCAAGGCCTTGAGGAGAAAAGATTGAAGACTTATTGGCCTAAAGGCTTTGGGTTCTTCATAATTCCGGTTTACCCGTTTTTGGTATATAAATTACTTTAACACGCCTCCATATTCGGGGTATGTAGCCAAACGCAATGCAGGCTTTGTACAGTCTGCAGAGGTGGGGGCCCAGTATGGAGGCGCCCTGCTGTAGTAGGATGGGGTAAATGTTATCAGGCCCTGGTGCTTTAAATGGTTGAAAGCTCCCCAGTGCCCATTTAACTTTAGATTCATCTACTACCTTCTTCGCTATTGTCCAATCATACTTGGAAGTTCTACTATGCTGCTCCTTCCAGCTGATTGGGTCATGTTCGTCCTGGATGATACTCGATCCAGGGAAGTGAGTATCAAACATAACCTTTAGTGTATCACCACCAGTTTCTGTACGAGTTCCATTTGCCCTCGTAACTGTGGACAATGGAATCGCCTTTGCTGTAGAAATTGCCTTGGTTAGTCTCATTGCTTCAGGAACAGATTGTATCTGTTCACAATGTTTTCTCCAAGCTGATCTCTTTGCTTTACGAACCGCACTGCTGTAGCGAGTTAAAGCTTTATTGTATTCACTAAAATCGTTCTTAGCCTTCGCTTCATTGGACGCCTGTCGTGTCGCTTTTCTAATTTGAGCAACCTCTGAAGTCCACCATGGTAGTTTCTTTGCCACTGATTTCGTTTCTGGGCAGTTGTTTTGCCAGGCCGTCATCAGTGCTTCTGTAAGTCTGTCAGCTTCAAACTCTATATCCACAGCTGAGTTGAGTTTGTCGCTTTGACCATCTAGATCCCTCCTGAGATCCTTCCTGAAGCCCTCCCAGTTGGTGTTCCGAGGGTTCTTCCTTTGCACAGTTCCTATGATCTTACCTAGTCTGTACCTAAAGCATATGTAGTTGTGGTCGGAAAGTGATACCTCGTCCGACACATGCCAGTTTGTGATGTTACTTACCGCTCTGTTACTAGCAATGGTTATATCAATCACCTGAGCCCTCCGGGCATTGAAAAAGGTGGCCTTATTTCCTTTATTAAGAATTTGCATGGGTGAACTCACCAGATACTCCAGCAGTCTCTCCCCTCTCTCATTGGTGTCTGAACTGCCCCAGATCACATGATGCGCGTTGGCGTCGCAACCGATGATGACATTTTGGTTTTCTCGGCCAATGCAGGTTACCAGTTCCCGCATCTCCTTTGATACTGGATCCGCCTTCTCGAAGGGGAGGTAAGCTGACGCTAAAATTACCGTCCGCCTATCACCCCCTTCCCCCGTAAGGACCTTGACAGCCGTCAGATCCCTGCAACAGAACTTCATTAGAGGCATTGCGTGTAGGTCATTTCTGACATAGACGCAAGTCCTCATGTCATTAGTAGAACAGTTGTAGAATAATGTACCAGAAGTTCCACCTAAACCTTTAATCTGGCCCCTATAAAGATAAGGTTCCTGGATCAAGGCAATATCGAATTTATTCATTGCAAGCTCGCGTGCCAGAAGGGCAGTTGCGGCCTTGCAATGATGTAAATTGATTTGTACGCACCTTAGCTCTATAAAGCAGCCTAGCGCCCGTCCTCTGAGCGGAGTTCGCCATCCGATGCCGTATGGACAGTCAACGGAGACGACCCTCCCAGAAGCAGCTCGTCCAGGGCGAGCTCCCCCAAATCATCCTCGGATCTAGGCGAGGAGACCCCCCCACACTCCATTGGTGTGATCTCCTCCCCAAGACCCTCGGCTACCGCTACCGGTGCGCCAATTCCCGGCTGCACCACCGCCTCTACAGCGCTTTGGGAGCACTCACCTCCAGTCACTCCCGCCACGCTCACAACCCCACTACTGCCTTGGGCATCGATAAGCTCGTCCGTAGGCCTCTCCTCTAGAAGCTTAAAGACGCTCTTGTCGATGCCCGTATTAAGGCAGTAGCCCTCCGCCTTGATAAATGATGCAGAGGCGCCATCCATCAACACGATCCTGCGGACTGTCAGACCCTCGACCTTAGTGTCGACGATCTTCCAGCCCGCAGTCCGCAAGCCCGGATGGTACCTCTGCATCATCCTCAACACCCTACCAGCATCAAGGCGGCTGACGTTACGGGATTTCCAAGCCATTTTAACCGGCTTCGGAAGATCCTTCGCGTCAACCACCCTGAGCACGACACCCTCCACGGTAAGGCCGTCCTGTGCTCGGAGCCAGCTCGCCGAGCTACTCCCCTCACAAGTGAAGAGAATAGCACCTGACGAGATGCCTCCGATATTGACCACTAGCAGAGGGTCAGGCGCGGCCTCCAGCAGGTCCCAAATGGTCCCTTGGATCGCCACATAGTGACCCTCCCCCAGTGTAGTCGCTGGATAGTCATCAGCAATGATAGCCATCTTGTAGGCGCTCACTGCCCCCGCGTAAGACCCGTAAGTCTTAACGCGTTTGGCATCAAGCGCCTCCTGACTCTCATTGCTGATTTCCCTCAGCCTTTTAGTTCGTTCCACCGCAGCCGCCGCCGTCTCCTCCTGGGCCCACTGCCTCTGCAGCTTGGCCAGACGCCTGCGGTGGCCCGAACCTTGCCTCGGCTTCTTGCCCACACTCCCCCCTGTATCAGACCTGGGGATGCCAGGTTGGTTCCTATGAGGACCCAGTTCCTGCGGCCGCGATGGTCCGGCGTTAGCGGCGGGACGGATCCCAGCAGGACCCAAATCCCGTAGCCCCACCATTCCACGGTCCTCCACATGGGGTTGCTGGGCAGGTGCTGACGCCCTCCCACTACCGAGCAACAGACCTCCGACCGTTTGGTCCCCTCGCGTGGTTCCCGGCGGGTTGGGCCCCCTAAGGTTCCTACTCCCACCAGGCCCCTGCATGGATCCCGACTGCAGCAGATGCCGTGCCGGTGCACCCGAAGCCGAACGTTTGCCCCCGCGGCGCCCACCACCTCCAGTTGATAGAGTTGGTCCCCGAAGGTATCCATCCCCACTATGTTTCGCGGTAGGCGCCGCCGTACACGCGCCTGCCCCCGAAGGAGTATGGCACGCCTGGGTCCCTTGCGGGACAGAAGGAACGCTGCCTGAGGCAGCATTAAAAATGCAGCCTGAGCCCGAAGGCACAGGGAGGGGTTCTCCGGCCTTGCCGGTACCCTCCTGGGGTAAATTTGTTTTTAAATGTGCCATTATTTTTATGATGATGAAGTGACAATGTTGGGGTCGAGGTTGTCATCCCTCCTAGGATGGGATGGGAAAGGATTAGGAAATAAGGGAAGGAAAATGGTAAGGAGAGGAGTTGCTGTGGATGGGATCATGGGATTAAGGGTAAGGGAATGGCCCACCGTGCGGGATATCACTGGCGGGTTAGCCCCCCACACTCGGCTGCTGAACGTCGCAAGGTAAATTAAATATATAGAAAACAAATTGTGCCTCGGAACGTCATCGGAAAGATTGACTTTTAATCTGCAGGGGGGTAGATTAATTAATAAAACTATCTAATACTGAACCATTGTTTTATTGCAAAATCCCTTGCTAACTTTTAACGCTTAAAGTTAATAATAACAAACAAAATTTACGCTTGTGAATAAAAAGTTATCAGCAAGATAGCATTCTAAAGTTATATGTTACGTATTTTAAATGTATTCAATACAAAGAAGATCAAATAGACTAATTGTCTTTATACATAGGAGCTAGGCCTATAAATTTAATTAACTAAAACACTTGTCGCGACCCCGGAATATCTTGTGTTATTACCAGTGGTCGGAGTAGGTATATTGATTTTAGATACTTGCGTCATGATATCATAACATGGACATGCATTTCTTCCGGAATGTACCGGAGTTTCCAAAAATTTGGTAAATAGAGTAATAAAATAAAAAACCATATGTAAGCAAACAAAATTGTTTATTGTTAATACAAATAATCATTATTACAGTTTTATTAAAAATAATTATTTTTAATCCTCATCGGTTACAAGTTCTACATTTTGATTTTTTACTTAGGCCTTACACTTTTATTTAGGCCAAAGAGCCGGCTCAACATTAGCCAACAGGTCGAAACAATAAAGCTTTGGTCACCTATCCGTTGACCGGCCTGTGTGAGAGTGACTTAACCTCTACAATCAACGACCAAATGTGCGGCCAAGTGAGTCAATGAGTTCCAAAGGGGAAATAAGCCCAACAAATCTATAAACTACATTTCCTAAACTAGTTAATCGTTACTTACCCTAAATAATTATTAAAAAGCGACAATTATTAATAATTGTACCATCGTGATGGTTGGTTAGCGTTAGACGGGGGTTTTATAAAGGGGGGACAAAATTTCGTCCATTTTAGCGTAGGACGCACCGTTTCCAAGATATTTAAAGATTAACAAAAAAAAATCACTAATAATAATTTAAGACGTGATTTCTTTTCTTTTGCGAGATTGAGACAATGGATACGGCCAACATTAGAGATGGAGACCAGCGCCACTAGCAGCATAGCGTTGAGAGTATTGATACATTTTTAACTAGTTTCATGTAATAATTTCGATGTTTCGGTATTTTTATCATAATAATCCGGAAACTCGGAGGAGTATCCATATTAACATATACGTTTGATGTCAGTGACCTTAATTCAATATACCTACTCCGACCACTGGTTATTACATATTAATTTAATATACATTGCTCGTTATGGTATTGGTAGAGTAAAACAAAAAATATTAGAGTATCTGCTTCGCTTAGTTCTGTATATTCCGAGGTGCGAAAATTACACACATAAAGACTGAGGCATTGGCGACTCACCCGTGGCTGAAGCGACGCAGGATTGGGTGGCGGAAGCAGACCGTGGCGCGTTCCCCCGGGACCCCAGATTCCCGTCTATAACGTAAAAGGGGTTTATGACTCAACTGTCAATAAGTGGATCAATCTCTCCAATCATCAGGGGCATCTTTTCGACTACTTATAAAGCGTGGCAAATTGAATAAAGTGAATTATCAAAGCTCTTGAGATCTAGATGTAATTACTGAAGTGTCTTCACTCTCAGAATTCCTACTATGCGTCTACCTTCTCACCACCCGCATCAGTGACCACTATAGAGTGGCTTTGTTCATGCTATGCGTCTTCCTTCTCACCACCCGCATCAGTGACCACTATAGCGTGGCTTTGCTTGTGCTATGCGTCTACCTTCTCACCACCCGCATCAGTGAACACTATAGCGTGGCTTTGCTCGTGCTATGCGTCTATCTTCTCACCACCTGCATCAGTGACCACTATAGCGTGGCTTTGCTCGTGCTATGCGTCTACCTTCTCACCACCCGCATCAGTGACCACTATAGCGTGGCTTTGCTCGTGATTGTTAGCTCCTTTTATACGAGTAACACTATGGGAATAAAAAGGAGCTTTCAGAATAGAAAGATTAACCACGGAACCTTCATATTCTTAGCTCAGTTTCTCCAAGTAACATTTAAGAGAATAGTTAAATGCCGTCAGATTGGAAAGACTAAAACTTTCCTATTATTAGCCGTCAGGTTATAAAAGTAACATCAAGAGAATACAATAGAACGCCGTCAGAATGGAAAGATCAAAACCACTTAACTTTCCTGTAATTAACTCAGTTTACACAAAACACAACAAGAGAATAAAATAGATTCCATCAGAGTAGAGAGATCGACCACTTAACTTTCATGCCGACATGTGGGCAGCATCTCAGCACACGTGGGGCAGCATCTCGGGACACCAGTCTCCAGAGCACTTCACTAAACCACTTCAGACAACGAAATAGGCCCGCTCATGGCTCGACCGCTATATTTATTGAGACTACCCTCACTACTAATGCTGCCCGCTCCGAATAATGTTGCCAGCTTATAAAAACTGACCATAGACAAGTCGGTCGTCCGACTTGATACGGTACATCGTGACGGTTGTCACGACACACCCGCCCGCGACTAGAGAGACACCAGGCACCTGGTCCACCTGCTTATCTTCTCCAGGGCCTTGGGCACGGCTGCTCACCGCTGTCCTCGTTCCTCAGGCATGCCCAAGAGGTCGTCGGGCATCTTATCGCTAACGTTAAGATTAACTGGTGAATAACTATCGGTCTGAGTACCCTTACCAAAAATATCATCTTCTGGAAGAAGTTCTTCTAACTAATATTACTTCTAACTTCTCCCTTTCGTTGTGTTCTGAAGAACGGTCGTCTTTGACTTCGTTCTCCAATGTATCAATCTCCATCTATGCGGAGGTATCGACCTTATTCGCTCCAATATCAGCTAATGGTAACGAACTTACATTAACGTCTTCTTTATCATCCGTGCGATAAATCTAGTAAACTCCTTGTTACCAACCTTTACTTTCGCAACTCTTATCATACCGTCCGCTCCCTTTGTTAAAGATGAAATTTTCCCCACTTGCCAATCTTCACTATTCTTTCTGTCTCCTTTGATCTGTACAATCTGTTCTTTAGATGGTACTAAATTTGACGTGCATTTAGGTTGTTTATGAGAATGGGAAACCCGTTCCCTTAGGCTTGAAGGATACCGGTTCGTGAACATACCTTTGAACTCGTTGAGAACAATTCTTCCAGCTGTTTATGAGATCCATCTTTGTTTGTTCCTTGAACTGGAAGTTCACCGTCTCCGGATCCCATAGATATAGTTCTTCCTATGGCCATGAAGTCTGGCTCAGAATACACGTATGTAAGTGGACGAGAATTAATTACCGCTTCTATCTCCTTGACAACTGTGTTCAGCTGATTATCCGTCATTAAGTGCATCTGTAAGGTTCTCCTTAAGCAATTCTCTACAATGCCTAAGAGTCTTTCGTAATATCCACCAAACCATGAAGCTAGCTGCGGGATAAATCTCTATTTTAAATTCTTGTCAACACAGTAAGTTTATGTTAAAACTTCTGACATCAGTTTAAAGTTGGTAGCGTCATCTGAAGTAATCACCGCAGGTGTTCCTCTAGTGGATACTTATCTCCTCACGGCAAGGAGGCTTTCTTTAGCAGTCATGTCTCGCACCACTTCCAAATGAACTGCTCGAACAGCTTAGCCGCAATATCCCATCTCCAACTGTAAACAAGTGTAGGCTCTTTCTCATGCTCGTTTTCTTACCAGCTAACTCTTCAGGAATATGTTCTGCTTGTATTTTCTTAATCTCTATAACGGTTGTAGATTATGCTCAGGTAATCATCAGACGTTACTTTTCTAGTACTTGAATCATCCTCTGTTTTGGAGTCTTCACAGCTCGCATCTAAATCGACACCTGTCTACATCGTCTCCGACGTGTCAGACAGACCCTCCCCCGCCAAAGAAGAGCGTCTTTTCTCGGTGTAACAGGCCACTCCGAGGGATCCTTAGTTATAAAGTCAGGTCCCTTTAACCATTTGACCTTGTCTTCCGTCAGCAGGGCAGGTCTGGTAGCTACATCAGCCGGGTTTAATGAACGCCACATTACCGGTACACCAACCATGTTTATGGCCTCGCTGTTGGCACCAGTAACAGCAACATTCCAGTTGTGCTTTCTTTTCTCCAATGGTTCTGAATCTACGACACGTATGACTTGGATGACCGTCGTTACAGAAGACGCAGTTTCTTTTAATCCTCTTGCTCAGGTCTCTTTGGAATGGATGATGTGGTCCTCTGCTCCTTAAATCTACATACTTCCGCTTGAAATAGAGTTTGGGTAAAGTATGGTACCTAGTATACTTATTCGCGTTGTCGTATCATTGATTGCTCTGAGTATTACTCTTCCTCGAATAATCTCTATCAAATCGCTGATGACCTTTGCCTCCCAGACGATGTTGCACGTTGGATCCTCTTCTGAACTGGTCTCTTATGTTCTTATCCATGGTGTGCAACGTCTCTGTGTAGTACTCTCTTTAAGTGCCATAGCTTTGGTTATCCTATTGGCTTCCTAAGGAGCAGAATGATGTCGTCCTTTACTCGTTCTGTTTTCCCGTAACTGTCCTTTAATGTAGTAACTGCAACCTCGTAGTTCCTGTTGGTGATACTTACCTTCGATCAATTTCTTCGCTTAGCCTTTAAGCGCCGAATTCAAATAAAGAAGTTTGTCTACATCGCTAAGTCTCCTGCTACCCACTTGTGATTCAAACTGGACCTAGAACAAAGTCTAGTTAAATACGTCGCCATCGAACTCAGGTAGACTCAGCTTCGGTAGTTTCCCGGTGACCTGTATCGCACTATCTCTAGACGTGGAAGGTTTGACATGCTCGATTTTAACCTTAAGTTCGCACAGGACTTCTTCGGCTTTCAGTTAAACGGTGGTTATATCTGAGATATCTTTGATGGCTAGATCATTGGCATGATGAAAGTAATTATTCAAATAGTTTTCCTATTTATTAAGACATTTTTTTAATTTAGATGAATTAATCTCTGCTTCATATAATAATGTATCAGTATAGTCGTGTGGCTCTCATTCAATTCACTAACCGATAAGATAAGTTCCCTATTTTGACTATGCTACGAGTAGCTTTTAAAATATTCATTAGGTTTTTCTCCATGATGTTGGAGGGCTACTCGTAATAGAACAAATAGAAAATAACAACTATCCGTGTTAACACTATGTGGCAAAGAGTAACGTTCTTTATTAAAATGTTACGTCGCTATACACGATAACGCATAAATAAGAAACAACTAAACAATTTTATTCGCATTACCTATAGTTCTTGATACTATGTATATGTAAGTGGTAGACCAGTTATTTAGGTATAAGGTACTGATTAAAACATACCTACATTTATAACGCATCGGAGTAACTCATAATCAAAGATGTAAATAAATTTATTTGTATTTCCGTTTATTGTTGTATTGAATTACTCAGAGGAAAACAAATATCAACGCCTTTGTTGTAATATACGAACACTGAAAGACGCCTATAAAGGCATATCGCAACCAATCATCATTAAATATTCATAGGTAAATAATCGCACTCTCAAATCTCAATCAATCCTTTAACTGTAATGAAAAACTGTAAGAAGTATTCACTAATGCTTCACTAGCCGCGCAATAAACCAAACCGTTTCATCAATAAAAATGGCCTACACCTGTCTCAATCCGAACCCACGTTTGGACCAGTTAAATCCAGATTAGGCTAGTATTAAGTTTAAATTTGTATCGTTATAAATAAACCTGTAGTAACCTTTGACTAATAAGTAATTCCTTACGCAAGGATAAACATGTCTTCAATGGCAACTCTTATAGCTAAAAAGTAAAAAACTGAGTTTTGAATGAACTCTGTAGAATAATAATATGAACTTACGATAATCGACATAATTTTGACATTTTTATAACTACTAATATTCCTGCATTGTCATGGCAATGTATGGCTAGCACTCGCGGCCGACCTGTATGCTCTATGACGGAAGTCACATAACAGTCACCACCTGACAGTATGACGTAAAATCGATAATTTAAACAATTACTAGTTTTAAAGCTTGAGCTGCTAGTCACGATTTTTACTTAGATACCTACAGGAAATTTTCTTATAAAATATTAACTATGTAATATGTATTTACTATGTACTTCATCCAATAAACCAAACCCACATCAACGGCAACAATAGAAAAATAGCCGACTACAAAATGTCAATCTAGTTCATAATGACACTACCCTTACTCATTCGTTAAAAAGGTTACCGCCGAGGTTCAACTTTCCCTCAGAGTGTTAAGTCTGACTAGCGTACTCATTCATTACTCCATGTTCAATAATAGTAGAATTTATTAACACCGATTTAATACTTGGAGTAGCCTTACTCAAGTTCAACGTTTATTATTAAGATGAAAAGAGAGTTCACCCTCATGTTAGACGACATTTAAAGTTGACAGATGTCATGACATTTCACTTGTTTAGGATTAACGCGCATTAAACATAAAGATGGCTAGTGCACTCGATAAGCAACAGTTACAGTAAACTAAATATCACTATACTTCATTAAGATATCACTGACTAAGTTTCTTCAGAAGTCACCGCCCTATTCGCATCATAAATAAATCACTAAGTCAATATTCAAATTTAATTACCCATAAATAAACCCAAACACGCCTAAGGGAAAACACAAACTTTATTTCATTATTTACTTGCACTTCACCTGGCCTATTCAAACTAACTTAGACTTAATTTCACTTGATCACATGTTAGACGAGATAAATTTCTCAAAGGGATACGTCCGCCCGATTTACTTGACCGTACAGTACACACGGTGTGCGGATCTACCATATTCGTACAATACAGCACAACGCTATGCCGTATTATAACATTATGATACTTTTACTGCTTTAGCAACAACCACTAAAATATATTTTTACCCAATAATCGCTGATCGATTGCGATTCTTATTTGTGATCCGATTTCTTTTCTATTTTACTTATTATGATTCGATTTGTTGGTTACGCTTAGTATTTAAATGTAGGTAAGATAGGTACTTGAAGGTTCATTCTATTATTATATTTATTATTTCACAATTAAACCATATTTGTCTAACACGCGGCATTTTCAAAGAATAACGTAAGTAGGTACCTATTATCAACAATAACAAAGCGATTTGCACGTTTGCTTACACCGAACGTAACACTCACTCCGCTGATTTATAAGGTATGATTATTACTAGTAATAAATAGCAGTAAAAATAACGAATTGAATATTTTTGGTGATTTAGGATATTAGGCATTGTCTCACGTCACAGAATTCAGAGTACTAGTTCATACGTCAAATCAAAGACATACGATATAACGAACAGATCGGTAAAACAGACCTAAAATTAGGTTCTTGATTGTAAATTTTAATGTGGCTCATAATAGTACATCTCGTGGGCAATATAAGTCGCTACAGCCTGAAAGCAATTGTCTAATCTAACGTAGTTTACTCACCGACGAAACGAGATGGCGTTGGTTTAGCGATAAAATTATTTTATTGGAAAAATGCGTTGTTATATCTTTATAACATATTCGTTATCTAATATAACGATCATCTCTAGTACACAATATTAACTCAAGCCTCACTCGCTTGCGCATATTAAACACATGTACGGAACACTATGACTAGGTAAATGTAGGTATCTACATGAGGAGTCAAAATAGTAACCGCTCAGCTTCAAATAATTTTATGAGTATAGGTACTGACAGCTCTTTATGTATAAATGGATTTGAATAGAATGTTTACACTTAAAGCTCTAGCATGAGAATTATGAATGTTCAAGATCAAAGTATAAAATATTTGTTCCACAACTCTCATTGTATTGGAAAACTTTAAAGTGCCTATTCACTCACATGTCCAATTAATTTTACTTGATCAATGTCAAAGTAAACTTTAATTATATGTGGGCATTAAAACTCCTAGATGTCAGTAGCCAACTGTAACATAAACACAATATGTAAGTAAGTAGGTACTACAATTTGACTGCACTTGTTCACCCTTTAAATAAGTAATTGTTATTGTAAATGACCTAAACTGACATTTTATTGTAAACGTGTAGCATGTAACCATATACTTTGACAACTGTAATTGGATACTCTTTTCTAAACATTCTGTGTGTATGGGTCACCGAATCATGACTAACAACCTACCAGTCCTACCACACATTAATATAAAAACCCTGTTTTTCTCTCAATAAGGGATCACTCAAGAATCAACTTTCGTAGTGTTATTTCATTGTCCGACGCCCCACATCTCAAACGCACATAAACACTAACATATAAATTAACTTTACTGCACTGAATAGCTTCACTTAAATAGCCTATTTTGTTATCACTGTTTACTATGTAAATTTGGATGATCTTAGTACGTGATTAACATCATATTTGCAATGTCCTTTCATCTATAATACCATTAGTGACGTAATGATATTTTGCGTTCATATCGCTCAAATAAACTTGAAGATAATGAAACGTTAAAAAAATTTAAATAGTTTGCAAGCTGCATTTGTGTTATTGTCAATTTGAATGTTCATGTATACCCACCCAATGACTTTATTTTTAAATATCTTGTTTGTTATTCTAGCAAGATTTATAAATTATTTAGCAAAATTTCAATTTCATCACACAGTTAAATTAAAAAGAGTCTTCAACGATAACTTTTTTCTAAATTTTTATTTTAAGTTTATGCTTATCTACTTCTTGTTACTTTAGGAAAACCTGTAATTGTCCTTGATTTAAGTTACTACTGCTCAAGATTAATTGTTTGTAAAAGCTGTTGGTTTTCTGAATAAAATAAAATAAAATGTCAAACGCACTAAACCAATAGTAGCCGGAGTATTTAGAACAAAAAGCCTTATTCCTCGATTAAGAATAAAGTGTATCAACCGATAATCTACACACATAGTAACAATGTAGGTATCGCTAGATCATTAAAAAGTGTATGTAAGTCACGGTAGTCGGTCATTGACCCTAGAAACACAACTAAAAGTCAAGTTCATGTAACGTTTTGCTGGGTATTATAGGGACTTATGTTTCATTTAATTTTATGGAACACACAGTGACTAAAATAAATCCAAGTAAGTTGGATACCAAGTTTTATGTTATTTTGACAATTAAACCAGTTATGATCATAAAGCCTTAACTTGCAGAACGTCTTTAAAGCACAATGTCTAAATTCAATGTCTGAGTTGTAAAAAGTATAGGTAAGAAGCAAAACGTCTAACACAGACTCTTAGGGATAACTAAGTAAATCAATTAAAAATTAAACCTTTGCAGGGACAATTTAGCAACCTTACTACGTAACGTAGTATCGAAACCACACTGTAATATTCATCGTACAATTATTTTGAATAATCAGTTCACTGGCTAAATCACTAGTAAGTATCACTACAGAACATTTGGAGTGTGATAAAAAGAATCAGTCTAGGGAAATTTCTATAAGAATGAGTTTTACATGTTACACTAAACAGTCCTAACTTATATTCTTTTAAGAATTTTAGAGGTATTTGCATTGCATTTATATAGGTAGGTAGTCAACAAGAAATATTAAAGGAGATTTCTCTCTATGGTTAGACGGTGCAACTAAATGAATAAATAGATTTGAATTCAGAAAAGAACCTAGTTCGAAATTTAAATTTGTAATGACCTCGTGGCTAAATACGATGCACTTTTCGAACACTAAGTTACACGTTGATACGCTTTCAGAAATAAATGCATACGGAAGCGCGAGATTAATTCGTACAAAGGTAATTTGATTACTGATCAATTAATTAGAACAAACAAACATTAGCCTTCTATCGCCGTTTATTTGAGCCCAGATAGGTATGCTAATGGCGTAAATGTAGGAAAGAAACATCGCCATAGCAGTTTTAGCACAGAATAAATAATAGTACCCACTACCGTTTTAGTACCGTCGAAGGGTTGCGTGTCGTCAGCTACGCCATGAATGTAGTCTTTGTCTGGAGCCTGTTTAAATACGAATAATAAACGTACACTGAAAATAAACGTGAAAACTTCTGCCGATCAACTATGGTTCATAACAGCCTGTCTCGTTGTACCATTCGACCATTACATTCACAACAATTTGTCGACTAACCGGAGCACGCGGGCTGTAATTTAGCAGAAATTCGACATCTAGCTTGGATTTATCATGACAACGACTAATTAAGACTTTTCTGCGGCACTGGAAGCAAACTTAAGCATATTCTATGAGATAAAGCGAATTTTTGACTGTAGGTTCCCGCTGGACCGCTGGAGTCAAAACGGCCGGACGAAACAAAACAAAACGCACAAAAACAGAATCACAGTCACTATGGAGTTTCCGTGGACCTCTGGAATGTCAAAGCGGCAATATCTTGCATAATCAATAACATCACCCTTTTACAATACTTTGCTTATTACTATGTTAAAAACCTGAAAGGAAGCTTAATAACTAGTATTAGTATTTTGCAATTAAGTCTGTCTTCAATAAATTATAACATAATTAGTCGCCGTTTCACGTAAATGTCCGTAATACTTCCTTAAATAACGTACGATCTATGAGTCAAAATCGTAATCCAATTTTTCCTGTTCTTCCTCTGGTTGTATGAATTATGTCTTAAAATTAGTCCTTTCAATTATCATGACAAATAAATGTTCATTTATGGCAAGTGGGGTTCTTTAATTCCTAAACCGCATATTATCCTTTCAATGGTGTGATATTCTTTAACGACCGGTAGGGTACATCCGTAGAATAATAACTAAAGCATATTCTGAGGGTACATCAGACAATCAAACTGCACAGAATGATACGTTCCGTTATAGGTAAATAATTCGGTAATGCGGGCAGCATAAGAATCCTAATAGAAGCTGTAACTTCTCCACCTCGCCTAATTCTCTAACCTAGTTCTACCTTATAATACATACACACATCATCGCCGCCTCCACCTTAACTTAACTTATTATCTAATTCTTAAAACTATTTAACCTAATTTATCTACAATCTAATGGTTGTGTCTGGAGTTTTTGTGGAGTGCGTAGTGTTTGTATGATGATGAAACCTTAGCATAGCTTAATTCTATTTGCAGTGAATTTCAGTCAAGCAATGTAATATTATAATAAATACTATTTTGGCCAGATCGTCTAGTGAACCCTCCGTTGTTAAACCGCATTTAAGTAACTCAAATTCTTTTCGTGAAAGTTTAGTAATTGGCTTATCCCTGTGTTAAATTATTTTCTCCTGACCTAATTACCTACCAGTCTATAAATAATATCCTAGATATTATGTGTAGCCTAGCAATGACTCCGTCTAAACTGTGACCTAAATCCTTCACTGCAGCTGCGGGGAAGATTTGTAACCACTCAAAGATAATCAGATGATAGCTTTGCTTGCAGGTATTATTATTTATTAACAATAGCATGATACATAAGAAGTCTTGTGCAATTTATGAGCCCCACCGCCGCTCCATAGCGTACTATACATCTCATTGTGTAGTTATAGTTCCGTCACATTGACTTTAACATTAATTAGCCTGCGGCTTTAATTCTTTAAACTGAGAATTTACATCTCTCCTCGAAATTTAATTTCATCTTACATTATGAACTATGTGTTAGCATTTAAATTCTTATTATTCCACATAAATCAATAGAGTTTATCTCAAGGCTTGCTATCATCCAAATATCCTTTTCACATTAAGAACTTAATTATTCAATGCAATAACTTATGTCTTATGATATCACTTATTGAACAGAGGTAGGAAGCCAACATTCAACAGGACCCACTTATTTCTCTGATTATTGTGTCTAAAGATATTCCAATGTAATATTATTAACTGACTGTCTTTTGTCTTATTAGAAAATTAATAAGTATTCAGTTCTATAAATGGTGGATAATTTATCCAAATCCCACTTCCAGACAGTGGACTAAAATAGAATGCTATTAATAAAGGTAAAATTACTTTTATTTACTCTTAGTATTTATTATACAGATCTTATAAATCACCAATATAGCTACATTGTATTGGCTGCATTGGTAGATTATCACATCTTAAGTTTATTAAAGAATGTTTGATTTATTCAATATCCTACTCATTTAGGAAGTTAACTTAAATAGAATATTATCATTTGAAGTAAAATTACTTTGGTTTACTCTTAGTGTTCATTATACAGATCTTATAAGGTACCACTATAATAACTACATTGTATGGGCTGCATTGGCAGATTAGCACATCTTAAGTTTATTAAAAGATGTTTGATTTATTCAATATCCTTAACTTTTAGGAAGTGAACTTTAATAGAATACTATCATTTGAAGTAAAATTACTTTGGGTTACTCTTAGTGTTTATTATACAGCAAGTACCAATATAACTACATATTATCACATCTTAAATTTATTAAAAGATGTTTGATTTATTCAATATCCTTAACTTTTAGGAAGTGAACTTAAGTTAATTATTTTCCCATTAACTTCCACCCCTGTCTCTCAGGCCGGGTGAGTATTTAGTAGCCTACTAAATCATAGTTAGTATACCTTTAGCAGGTAGTAAATCGGGTAATTATCCCTGTTAATAATTAAATCAATTACACTTAGGAGTTATCGTTTACTCACTTTAATAGGTATAAATTAGACTGTACTAGGTATTAGTCTGATTGATTTAGATTGTTCCTATCAAATATTTCTATGTTTCATGTTATTAGAAGTAAGTACATGACTTATAAGGGTTTTAGACCAATAAGGCGAACTCAAATGGTATAAGTAGACTGTATTATCAGGCTAATTAGTAGGTTGTTATCAATCAATTATTTCTATGTTTCATAATAGTAGGAGCTCATAGCTTTTAAAGTCTTTCCCCTTAAGGTGGATTTGCAGCTTCAACGACCCAACCAAGTTCTAAACTGGTTTTAGTTGTTTAGTAAGTAACAGCTTATATTTTACTAATAGGTATCGGATGTATATTCTTTAATACTTTGAAGAGTGTAGCAATATAAGGCCGTATTGTACCCCAGGGAAAGCTAAAAATGCCTGTTTGGTCATTTCAGTATTAGAAATCAAACATCACAATACAGCTATGCTTATTTGCGATAACTTTTAGTATTTTTCTTGTAATAGGAAACCAGTCTAGACTTTTAGGTACTCCAAAATAATGACGGTACGATATTACCACACTTCTGCTAATTATTTAAAATGAATAGTTAATTGGTAATAACTTTAGGAAAACAATTAGGAGTTTATTGGCCTACGGTAACAGATTACATGCCTAGATTGGACCCACATCACTTCATCGTAATTTTTATTTAGCACCGTAACTTAATTATCCCTACCTTATTAGTCTGAATTAATCCAGCCTGGCCCCGCGGCCCACGTACCTAGTTTATGTACGCACAGCGTGCAAACACCTTGCCGTCCTCCCCTAACTAACAATATATAAGACGTCTACCTACCCTACAGTGCGTTTTCGACCAGCGTCCTTCCCCTCGTCGGTCTAGACAAATTCCACTCTCAAAGACAACCACCACTCGGTCTTAGATCGGCTTTCGCCTTATCTTTTCCAAGCACATCCAGTTAGATCTGGCTTTACTTTCAACAAAGTATGGAGGTTGGCCCAAGACGGAAACTGCCCTCCTCTGACGAGGTTCCAAGCACTACCAGAAAACCCCTTACATTTTGTCGAACTAACAGTCCCTACTTGTGTACCTTGCGATCTAGGCCCAAGCCACATTTAACTTAATTTCGTGGTGAGTTGTGTGAGTCGCATTGCCCCTGAAAGCAACTGACCCCTAAGCTGACTATCCGTCGGGCCAGGATACCCAGTGTGTCAACCTAACACTACCCTGTGTGTAAGGAGGCGGGACGGTTTTGGACGGGGTTGTACGTTCCCACCTCCAGCTAATTGGTGTCTGACCTATCTTCAATTTTCACTAGGGAGACAACTGTCTCTCCCCCGTTACTCTCTCGAAGATAGTGTATTATTTAGCGTTTTAACAGATAACGCCGGCATTATTAAATACAGTCAAATGCCTCCAGACCGAAGTCCGTTGAAATCATATTAGTTTTGTTGGCACCGTTACTCGTGTCCGCTAATATGATCCAGAATACTTCATTCTGTTAACAATTATTCGAGTCGCGATAACAAGAATTTTACTTTAATAATCACTTCTATTTCACAACCAATGTTAGTTAAAATCGCCACTCGAATATCACTTAGCGCGCTAAAATGGCTCGGACGCTTGTTTTCACGTATGAGTTCGTACCGCACTCGTAAATCGGACCGCGCCTCCGACGTCTAATAATTGAATGCCCCGCTAATTTCCCTCTCTTCCCCAAGCATCTTAACTTTCGCGCCACGCGCGCCCAACATTCGCCCGCGCAAGTCCGCTTTTCTTCCCTTCAACCAATCGCTAGCTGTTTTCCCGATGCGCCTCGCCTTCGCGTCGCTTATTATTTGTTATACGCGAACTTCGCGTTGCGCCACGTGAAGATAACATCCTCCTTCTCTTTCTATCTTTTTCTCAACCTCTCGCTCGCTCATTGCCGCCGTCCGCCGCGCAATTCTAAGTTTTTCCATAATCCAACCAAATCTCGTCAGATAGCCAATATTACATGTTTGAATATCTAAATGTAGCCTTCCATTAACAATTCCTTCAATAATCATCCACTTAAGCCAATAATTCTGTATTTTGTAAAATTATAAAAAGTTCCGTATTCAGAACATAGGTGGCGCCCGCCTGTATGTGAACCGGCTTGCCAACCTACGTCTATGTCGCCGCGTAACCCAATAAATAATGCACGCTAGACGGCGCCTATGTCGCAAGACCACACGGAGCAGTCCCCGCGAAATTCAAAATAAAGATAAAGCCCTAGGCCATTGCCAACCTAACAATCCTACGCGAAGCTCAAGTAAAATAACTCACGCTAGACGGCGCCTATGTCGCAAGGGGCACACGGAGCAGTCCCCGCGAAATTCAAACTAAAGATAAGGCTCTAGTCCATTGACCATTATTTTGAACTAGTTTATTTTTCCCTTTTCATGCTTATTATATTAATGGTGCTACGCATTAATATTAATTTTAGTGCTACTCCCATACATTCCTTACTAACGGACGGATACCATTCATTCTGTACCGTTACAAAGCGTCAATTAATCTATTGAAATTATGCCGCCGCCACCACGACTATTTAAGCCACCAAATGCCTCAGCCAGACTCTTAATATCCCAGCACCTCCAGCATGTCGCGACCCCGGAATATCTTTCTGTTATTACATATTAATTTAATATACATTGCTCGTTATGGTATTGGTAGAGTAAAACAAAAAATATTAGAGTATCTGCTTCGCTTAGTTCTGTATATTCCGAAGTGCGAAAATTACACACATAAAGACTGAGGCATTGGCGATTCACCCGTGGCTGAAGCGACGCAGGATTGGGTGGCGGCAGCAGACCGTGGCGCGTTCCCTCGGGACCCCAGATTCCCGCCTATAACGTAAAAGGGGTTTATGACTCAACTGTCAATAAGTGGATCAATCTCTCCAATCATCAGGGGCATCTTTTCGACTACTTATAAAGCGTGGCAAATTGAATAAAGTGAATTATCAAAGCTCTTGAGATCTAGATGTAATTACTGAAGTGTCTTCACTCTCAGAATTCCTACTATGCGTCTACCTTCTCACCACCCGCATCAGTGACCACTATAGAGTGGCTTTGTTCATGCTATGCGTCTTCCTTCTCACCACCCGCATCAGTGACCACTATAGCGTGGCTTTGCTCGTGCTATGCGTCTACCTTCTCACCACCCGCATCAGTGACCACTATAGCGTGGCTTTGCTCGTGATTATTAGCTCCTTTTATACGAGTAACACTATGGGAATAAAAAGGAGCTTTCAGAATAGAAAGATTAACCACGGAACCTTCATATTCTTAGCTCAGTTTCTCCAAGTAACATTTAAGAGAATAGTTAAATGCCGTCAGATTGGAAAGACTAAAACCACATAACTTTCCTATTATTAGCCGTCAGGTTATAAAAGTAACATCAAGAGAATACAATAGAACGCCGTCAGAATGGAAAGATCAAAACCACTTAACTTTCCTGTAATTAACTCAGTTTACACAAAACACAACAAGAGAATAAAATAGATTCCATCAGAGTAGAGAGATCGACCACTTAACTTTCATGCCGACACGTGGGCAGCATCTCAGCACACGTGGGGCAGCATCTCGGGACACCAGTCTCCAGAGCACTTCACTAAACCACTTCAGACAACGAAATAGGCCCGCTCATGGCTCAACCGCTATATTTATTGAGACTACCCTCACTACTAATGCTGCCCGCTCCGAATAATGTTGCCAGCTTATAAAAACTGACCATAGACAAGTCGGTCGTCCGACTTGATACGGTACATCGTGATGGCTGTCACGACAACACTGTATCGTGACTCTAAACAATATGTTGTAAACATAACTAATATTTTTGTGAATATAGTACCATTTTAAACCAACAGGATATTAAAACACTAACCTGGGATTCTATAAATTAGGTACCATTATAAGTGTTCCGACGAAGCAACGCGAGTAGCCGCATTGTCGAAGACGACAAGCAAACTCGATGAAATTATAGAATTAAGGTAAAAATAAGAGACATCTAGAAGATATCTAGAAGCTCTGGAAGTCAGCTAGAATATAACTAGAATGTAGCTAGAAGACGCCTTTAAAGCTAGAACAAAAAGACAACACGTTAGCACATGTCCATGTGCTTAAATAGCATTGACCACAAGGACTTTCGACAAAAACTCACCGTCTTCCGTAAGATGTGGCTAACTATTCATAGTGAATGATATTCCGCCAAAACAATGAACAAAATCCTGTGAACAAAGTGTTATAAAATCGTGCTATATTAATTTCAACTATATTTATTTTAGCTTATTTAAATTACTTACTGTATTAAAAGTGTTATTAAACTTAATTGATTGTAATTGAAACTGCATTTATTTAAATTGTTACTATTTCAAATTTTATTAAAAGTAACTTATTTGACTATAACGTCGGGCCACGATGTTGCTCACAGTCGCGCCAACGACCCCACCAATAGCGTTACTTTACCACTAAGAAGAGGTGGGAGGCGCGTCGAGGTGGAGCATCGTGGCCTGGCGAGAGGGCATTCTGTTACGAGCTTCAAAACGGTGCAGACGACTAGAGAAAGCTTTGTGCTGCATAAAGTCACAATTTTGTATTTAACATTATCAAGTGTGAGTTTACAATAAATTTATTTAAAAGGTGAAAAGAGTTGTTTGATTGAACAACTCAGAAGTGGGATTCCGAGAGATAATCTTATTCTCTCGTCCAGCGCCCATGTAAGTACCGCACGCCAGTATTTCTGTTATAGTTAATCGAGTTTAAACATACCGTCTTCATTTTTTTTTATTCTACCGTTTAAATGGTTACAAATATGAATTTTTTGTTTTACAATTAAAACAACTACCTTATTTAACTATTAACCGCCCTAGCGTTTGGCCAGGGCTACCCTCTGGGAGCGATTAGGTGGCTTTAGTCTAATTGCTTTGACCAAAGATTACAACAAACCGATTATCGCTGGCATTTTGCCAGGGCCACTCTCTGGAAATGGTAAGCGATGGTCGTTCATCATCCTAATGCTTTGCCAGGGCTACACTCTGGAGGCATTGGATGACTATTATGACCAACAGTGAAACGATGAGCCGGTTACCGCTTGTTAGTCTAATTGCTTTGGCCAAAGATTACAACAAACCGATTATCGCTAGCATTTTGCCAGGGCCACTCTCTGGAAATGGTAAGCGATGGTCGTTCATCATTCTAATGCTTTGCCAGGGCTACACTCTGGAGGTATTGGATGATTATTATGACCAACAGTGAAACGATGAGCTGGTTGTCGCTTGTTAGTTTAATTGCTTTGACCAAAGATTACAACAAACCGATTATCGCTAGCATTTTGCCAGGGCCACTCTCTGGAAATGGTAAGCGATGGTCGTTCATCATTCTAATGCTTTGCCAAGGCTACTCTCTGGAGGCATTGGATGACTATTATGACTAACAGTGAAACGTTGAGCCGGTTGTCGCTTGTTAGTCTAATTGCTTTGACCAAAGATTACAACAAACCGATTATCGCTGGCATTTTGCCAGGGCCACTCTCTGGAAATGGTAAGCGATGGTCGTTCATCATTCAAATGCTTTGCCAGGGCTACACTCTGGAGGCATTGGATGACTATTATGACTAACAGTGAAACGATGAGCCGGTTGTCGCTTGCATTTTGCTATAATTGGTGACCAAAAACAACTGAGTCATGTTGTTCAAATACTTTTTTTTATAGACATTAGTAATCAAAATTAACTGAAGTTGAGTTTAACCTCGGTAGTCTTTTTTCCCCTCCTTTTCGATATTGCCAATAACAAGCATTGGAATGAGAATAATAACCATTAGGGTTTTTCTTTTGTTCTTGAGGTTACACAGAGATGGGCTTAATCAGCAGCTACTTTTGTAATCGGATTGACGATCCGATAGGATAGAATAGTCATGATTATTTTTAATCTGATTGAAGGTAGTCTGATTGCCTTTAGACTTAATGGCACGTGTGTTCTGTAATTTTAATTACTATGTTAATAGTCTAGATTACATGATTATTTACGAATATTTTGCATGACTGTTTGCTTCTTTTGTTTTAGAAAACTTTAGTACGCTGCAAAAATGTCTAGAAACGTCATGGAAAACTTGCAACGTTTTTATCGGTTTAAACATGACACGCCGTTCTAGGGTGAAGTTGAAAGATTCTTCTCTTATGCTATTATGACCGATTTACCAAAGTCAGGCTATCGTATAAAAGGTTTGAGAAGAGGGTGCTATAATATACCTACATACTTAATATATAAATGTATAAAATATAAAAGTTTGAGTTGTTGGTCTGCAGCAATCATAATCATTATAGCGATTACAGATTAATACTCATTAATTAAAAAATATATATATTGCCTTTTTCCTGAATAATCTCGTTAATTTGTGGTCATGATTGGGGTCTTATTTTTTTTCCATTTTGTAATCGTGGTCTGTGATCATTAATCAGATTGCAATTTTGCCCATCTCTGAGTTCACATAACCTGTCTTAAGCTTTGTTCAAACTACAAAGTCTTAAACCTTTTAATTTTAAGATTGAAAGACAACTTGAAATGAATGGGTCACCGCGTTTGAACACGCACCCTATTGTAAACCAAAATAATGATGATGACCTTGATGATGATGACTTGATTTTACGACATCAATTGTTGAGCGGAGAGCTAAAGCGACACTCACGATCAAGACGCACAACTGCAGGCGATGAGCTAGAGCGACCCTCGCAGTTAAATCAAGTAGGAAGTGGTGAGCTTGAGCGACCCTTTCCGTACGGATGCCACCAATTACGTCCCAGTCGAAATAACGTCGAGCTAGAGCGATACCAATCACTTGTCTTAGAAACACATGTTCCGGGGAAGAACGAGAAATCAGGAAGGAAAAGGACAAGAAGCATGACTCCGGAGCCGGCCCCACATACTAGAGGTACGTCCTCATGGCAAACAAGATAAATCCCCGCCTTTGCAAAGAATTAGAAACGAGCTTCCAAACTACTCTCATCCTTCAGATAGTAATAATATATTGTCACAATTTGTTAATGCTTTGAAAGATATCGCTAAATCAGGTAGTCATAAGCTTACTATTGGGAGTAACGTAATCCCCGAATTTGACCCACTTTCAATAAACCAAAATATTGTAAACTGGTTAACTAAGGTTGAAGAGTGTGCGGATATTTATAATTGGGATGATAGAGAAACTATTCACTATGCTTTACCCAAACTTACCGGTCTTGCTAAATCTTGGTACCAAAGCCTACCCAGTGTTCGATACACTTGGGCTGAATGGAAAAATAAGTTATTAGAATCGTTTCCTTGTCGTGAAAATTATGCTGAGCATTTGACAAATATGCTTGCTTTGAAAGTACGTTTTGGCGAACCATTAGAGCAGTATTGTTATTCCAAATTTAATTTACTTAATCGTTGTAACATCTCAGGAAGACAAGCCGTAGATTGTATTTTACACGGGATTGAGGATAGAAGCATTAGACTTGGTGCACAAGCTGCTCAGTTTGAATCCCCTGAACAAGTCCTTAAGTATTTAAAAACTGTTAAGATAGGTAATAGAAGGGAAAACAACACACACAACAACACACACAACAACACACACAAAAATAGACACGCCAAAAATCACTTGCAAAGCCATTCAATAGTGCCTAGTAGGAACAATCCATACTCGAACAAACCTCCTATGAAATGCTTTAACTGCGGTGTGGAGGGTCATCCTAGCTTTCTATGTACAAAACCTATTGAAAAATGTAATAATTGTCATCGAATAGGTCATAAAATTACGTCCTGCCCTTTCATTCAATCAGATAAAAATTTCAGTACCGAAAAACAAGATTTAAAAGAGAAAAATGTCTTTCGGGTTAGTCTAAATGAATTAGCTACAGGTATTACACGAAACATAACGGAAAATGATTTATCTAAATACAACAATATAACTTCGAGTTGTGATACGAGTGTTTTAGATGAAAATAATAAAGACAAGTATTCTATAATTATTGAGGTAAATAAATACCCGTTACACTGTTTTGTGGATCTTGGTAGTGAATGCTCCCTTATTCGGTACACAGATTCTGTAAAATTAGGAATCGATCAAAAAACTGACAGTTTACCAATATTGAGGGGATTAGGTAATAATCGTTTTCAACCAATAGCGCGGTTAGAAGCTCAGGTCAATGTTCAAGGTATTACATTAGCAATAGAAATGTACGTAGTAGAAGATGATGTAATTAAGAAATCCACATTATTAGGTCAAAACTTCACAGAACATCCTAGTATAATTATCACAAAAACTTCCTCTCAGTTAATATTTGAAGAATCTGCTAGTGCTTCAAAATTATATCTTACTGTTTCTAATACCTTAACTATTGATCAAAGTGATATCAAGGTTGTTCCAATAATTTGTAGTAAGTCATATTCTGGTAAGATATACGTCAATGGTTCCTTGAGAGGTAAACCCGGTTTTGAATATTTTCTTCTTCCTGGAGAGTATGAGCTCTGTCAGGGCAAAGGTTCATTGCTCGTGCAGAATATGACCACAAATCCTATTAGACTCTTAGCAAATACTCTTATTACTCGATCTACACCAGTTTATTAAATTTAACTAAAGATGTCTATAATAATGATAGTATTCCTAATATTGGCAATGTAATAAGTGAGCATCAGAAGCAAGAGGTTATGACTAGTATAAACGAATACAGTGATTGCTTCTCTAACAACTTAAAAGATTTAGGATTCACAACAGTTTCCGAGATGGAAATACATTTAACTGACTCAGATCCTATTGTATATAGACCTTATAGATTGGCATTAAGTGAAAGAGTTTTAGTGAGAGAAATGGTCCAAGAGATGATAGATGCTAACATAGTCCGCGAGTCGTCTTCACCCTACGCTAGCCCCATAGTACTAGTTTAAAAAAAACTGGAGAAAAACGTCTATGCGTAGGCTATAGAGCCCTCAACAGAAAGACTATCAAAGATCACTTTCCTTTACCAAGAGTTGAAGATGAATTGGATCTCCTAGCAGGACATAAGTTTTTCATAACATTAGACCTTGCTTCAGGGTATTACCAGATACCAATAAAAGAGAATTCTAGATACAAAACTGCATTCGTTACTCCAGACGGCCAGTATGAATATATGCGTATGCCATTTGGTCTTGTGAATGCACCGTCGGTTTTCCAACGTACAATAAACAAAATATTGGCAGAAGCTAAAATCAAATATGCGATGGTGTATATTGAGTAATTATTGAGATCAGGGGGTTTAACTTTAAAACTATCTAAAAGTTATTTTTTCTATGATAAAATCGATTACCTAGGGTTCGAAGTAAGGCCCGATGGTATACGTCCAGGTTCTCGTAAATCTGAAGCCGTCAGTAATTACCCTTTACCCAAGAACCAGCATGAAATTCGTCAATTTATTGGTTTGGCAAGTTTCTTTAGTCCTCTTTCGTCCCGGACAGTGTTGAAAGCAGACGTGCGCTTGGTTTAAACAAAAAACATAAATTCTAAAACACTCAACAAAGATCTTTAGTGCAAGTTACATAAAAGTGAAATTAAGAATAACGTTCCGTGGCTACCGAGTAATAAGCGAATGCTAGCGGATCCGCGCCTCACCGTGGGGAACGAGACGGTTTATATATTGCTGTCTCTGTCCGCGTGATGTGTGCTACGCATCCAGTGCTACGAGGTACTACGAGGTCACTACTTTGACTGCTACGAATACACTACGGAAACACAAATATCGGTTTATGAAATTACAAAGAAAATAAAAGGTGGTGATGATTAATTCCACACTGAATAGAGCGATGTCGGATCCTGATATGTCTATTTGCTTATCAGAGGATAATGAATCACCAGTGAACACTGTTTCCGATCGCCTGCGCAGAACCGCGCACGGATTGCCGCAATGGGATTCCTTTAAAATGGAGATAAGACAACTTATAACTACATCTATAACTACGCAAAGGGAAGAGATGAAAGAGCTGAACTCAACAATGAAAGAAATTCAAGACACAAATAAAAATATTGAGACGACGCTGGCTTTTGTGTCTTCGCAGAACGAAGAGTTGAAACGGACTATAAATAATTTAGAACAGCGGGCAAAAGAAGACAGAGAATATATAATATTTTTGGAGGGCAAACTAGACGATTTACAGCTTGCTAATCGTAAGGCAAACCTCGAAATAAAGGGTGTGCCTAGAAAAGAGTCTGAAACCAAACAAGACTTAATTGATATGGTAGTAACCCTGTCAGAGTCTATCGACTGCAAAATTAGCAAGCCTGATATAAAGGACATTTACAGAATCAGAGGAAAAAAGCCTGATCAAAAAAATACACCGATAATAGTAGAGACTGGCTCTGTATTGTTCAAGACAGATTTCCTGAAGATGGCTAAGTCTTTCAATATAAGAAATAAAACAAAACTCTGTGCAAGGCACCTTGGCCTGAAGTCACATACAGACACTCCGATTTATCTTTCAGAGAATCTAACCCAAAAGGCTGCCCGTCTTCATTTCCTGGCCCGTGATCTAGCTAAATCCAGAGGATACAAATTTGTGTGGACATCCTACGGCAAGATTTATGTACGAAAAAGTGAACAGGCACCGATAATTATAATCAAAACGGAACAACAGGTACACAAGTTACTTTTAGAACAAGACTGACTATATCACTTTGTATATTTAATATTCTGTATAAGTACCAACAATATGAAACTTATTCAAAATAAGCATATGTTCCTTTTATATACTCTCCTATATACACTTCCATGTAACATACATCTACACACATATAAAAATGTGGAAATATTTCCTACCACAAAAAATAACATTTACATAACACATTTCACATTTACATACTCTCAAACACAAAAGCTTAAATTATTATTTATAAAATACACTAAAACATTGCATTTGGCAACACCTAAACATATAGTTTTTTGCAACAAGACTTATTTAAAATATAACCTAATCCAGCGAAACGTGATTATCACTACTTTATATTTTTATCTTTCTGCAAATGGGTGATTCACTACATTCTTTACATGAATTAGACAATATTGAAATAGCCTCCGCAATTGAATGCGAAGTACATGACCTTGAAAAACACATTCGCGTTAATAAAAGTGACTTTACCCTAATATCTCAGAATATAGTTAGCATTTACAAAAATTTTGATGACTTCACTCTTACTTTATCTAATCTATCATTTGAAACTGACATTATTACCTTTACGGAATGCAGGCTAAGCCCAAACAAACCACTTCCGCTACTAAATAATTATGTGGCATACAGTACCACTAGCCAACTTAATCAATGTGACGGTGTTGCTGTATATGTTAAAAAATCCTTAAGGCACAAGGTCAAAGAAGTTAAACTGCATCACGCTTCATGCCTACAAGTCGATGTATTAAAGTTATTAGTATAAGACGGTGACCGGTAGATACACAATACTGTTAACACAGTCGAACGCAAATGCAGAAAACTTCATTACGTCATTATGCTCACACTTAGAGACCTTTTCACAGCACAGTCAAGTTATAATAGCAGGAGACATTAACATTAATATTCGACCTAAGCCTTTGGAAACGTCACAAGAATATAAAAATAAAATGTATTATTTGGACATGCTTGCTAACATAGGCATATTAGCGGGGCATACCTTACCTACAAGACAGCAGAGCTGCCTTGATCATTTTATGTTAAAAGTTAATAAAATTAAATTTAAAACATCGATAGCAATAATATATACATCTACCACAGATCACTTTACTACATTTCTATCAATATCAAAATTAAAAAAACCAACTTAAGAACAATAAAATTAAAACTACTATAAACTTTGAAGCTGCATTAAAATATCTACAGACTAAAAACTTAAGTGATTTGTTATTTAATGATGATCCAATGGCTGTGACTAACTACTTATTAAATAAAATTACCGAAAGCCTTAAATTAAACACTACAGTAACACAGATTCCTTGCAGTAAAAGAATTTTAAAACCGTGGATCTCCGCAGGAATCTTACGCTGTATAAAAAATAGAAACAAACTCCAAATTCAACTACGAAAGGATCCACACAATGAAATCCTCCGCATTACATACCGACGTTACAGGAATTACTGCAACAATTTAATAAAAAAAATCAAAAGAAAATATGACAGTGACAATATAGCTAAATCTGTAAATAACAATAAATTACTTTGGAAGAACATAAAAAATGTTACATATTGTAATAAATCAACTCACAACACAAACACAGAGCTGCTCAACATAATGTCTTCGCCAACCGAATCTGCAAATTATATTAATGACTACTTTGTGAATATAGGAGTTCAACTAGCAAGTAAAATCCAACTTAAAGTAAAGGATATCAGTACACCAGTTCATAAAATTCAAGCGCCACCATACTCCTTTGTTTTATTCCAAACACATATTAATGAGGTAAAAAATATCATACTGAATCTAAAATCAACGAGTGCCCCGGGTTGGGATAATATACCTAGTGAGTTTTTGAAACTGGCAGTAGACGATCTGGCCCCCGCCATCACTCATATAGCTAATCTATGCTTTGATAAAGGAGTATTTCCTGCACCATTAAAACAATCAATTATTACACCTGTGTACAAGAGTGGGGATAGAGATGACATTGGTAATTACAGGCCAATTTCAGTTTTGCCTTCAATATCAAAAGTTCTAGAGAAGATACTTAATAATAGGTTGCTTAAATATTTAAATAAATTTAATATATTATCATCTACACAATTTGGATTCAAACAAGGAAAATCGACAGAAGATGCAATTACTGAATTAAGCTCATTTGTTACTGGTAAACTAGATAATAGCAAGAAATGTCTGTCGGTTTTCCTTGATCTGAAAAAAGCTTTTGATACCGTCTCTGTCCCTACTCTTGTACGTAAGCTGGAAAACATAGGAATTAGGGGAACTCCGCTTGCTCTCTTCTCGGATTACCTATCAGGGAGAACACAAAGAGTTAAACTTCCAGGGTGCACCAGTGAAGATGCGGATGTGGTGTGTGGTGTGCCGCAGGGGAGCGTATTAGGACCCACCCTATTTCTTATATACATTAACGATCTCTGTAACATGAATATACCTAACGCTAAAGTCCTGTCGTACGCTGATGACACCGCCGTGGTCTTTGCTGGTGGATCTTGGGAAGAAATCAAAGCAAGTGCTGAAATCGGTCTTGCTCAAGTAGCTCTGTGGTTACAGCAAAACCTTCTAACGCTTAACACATCGAAAACCAATTATATCTGCTTTGGTATATATAATAGTTCGCAGCCACCAAGCGGCTTTTGTCTAAAAATACATGGTTGTACTGAAGGTACCAACAAAGATTCTTGTAGCTGTCCAATGATAAACAAAGTCTCTCAAACAAAATATCTAGGTGTCATCGTAGACCAAAGGTTATCGTGGTACCCTCACCTAGATCACGTTATTAATAGAACTAGAAAACTAATTTGGATTTTTAAAACACTTAGACATGTGATATCAGAACCTATGACACAGAAGGACTTTTCCAAACGCCTTCTTAACCAAATATACACTTCACTTGCACAATCCATTATAACTTATTGCATCACAGTCTGGGGTGGTGCTGCGATGACTCATTTCCTCCACTTGGAAAGAGCTCAACGAACCCTTATCAAGGTGATGTATTTTAAGAATAGACGGTTCCCTACTGAAGAGCTGTATCGCATCAGCGGCCTCCTGTCCGTCAGAAAATTATATATAGTTATGATTACCCTTAAAATACATAAATCGTTACCCTACAACCCTTGTATACTAGAAAAACGACGAAAAGACATAGTAGCTAAGCCGATTGCAATAAAAACTACATTTGCCAGTAAACAATTTGATTCACGTGCTGCCTTCCTGTATAATAAAGTAAATAAAAACATATATATATACGAAAAAACATACAGAGAATGTAAAAATCTTGTGTTAAAATGGATTCAGCCTAAATCTTATGATGAAATTGAATCCCTACTACTACGTATTTCATAACTTTTGTTTAAGTTTAAGTATTTTTACTTCGACAACACACATACACACTCATATACTCACAAGCACACGCACAAAATCACACACACTCACAAACACATGCACATTCAAATTCTCAAGTAAACGCACTCTCACATTTACCTACAACTATTATGCATAGCCTTAGCTTTTTTCTTAATCATTACTACCTATGTATAAAAAAAAGGTTTTTGTTACCTTTCATTTGTTTGGTTTTTGTTAGGTACCTACTTACTAACCTTTAATTTGTAAAGATTTTGTTACGTACAAATGGTAAAGGAAGAGCGGAGTCTCCAACTACGGGCTACTTTTGCTTAAATGGAGGCTCCAATCAACCGTATAGTTAAACACGAAATTGTTAAAGAATAAATAAATAATTTTAATTTTAATTTTAATTTTAATTTTAGACGCTTTGTTAGAAATTTTGCAATAATAGCTAGCCCATTAACAGACTTACTTAAGAAAAATGCTTCGTGGAAGTGGACGGATAAGCAAAATGATGCTTTTAAATTGTTGAAAGATTCTCTCACACAATGTCCTATCCTTGCATTGTATGATCCATCGCTAGCAACAGAATTGCATACCGATGCAAGCAAGATTGGAGTTGCTGGCATTTTACTTCAAAAGAATGAAGAAGGCCTTCTTCGACCAGTATCTTTTTACAGTAGAAAGACTACGGTAGACGAACAGAAAATGCATTCTTTTGAGCTCGAAACACTTGCCGTAATAGCATCACTTGTAAGATATCCTAATTGTTCCCGCCAAAGCCGGGACGGCCATTCAAACTATACCGCCATCGGTAAGGCGGTTGTTGACGACCGCGTCCGCCTATCTGCCGCGGCGCCACCGCTGCGCGACCCGCAGCCGCTGGCTTAGTGAGATACCGCGCCGACGAGTCTGTCTGTGAACTACCGCGAGACGCCCACAAAATACGCGCGCTGGTATCCTGAACCCAATGTGAAGAGAACGCCTGAGTGCCTGTGATAACGTAAAGTGACTTTGTGCTGTGCCGTGACAAATCGCCTACATCGCCGCCCGCCAGCTCGCTGCCCCGTCTCCTACAGTTGCCCGATCACCCATCATCATCCCAGGGTTCTACGTTGTATGCTACGTTTGGAGTTCTTCGTTCGGAGTTCTACGTTCTACGTCCTACGAGTTCTAAGTTTAGAAGATTCTACGCGACCGCCGTAACACTAATATTCCGCCTTGTGCCACTGTGCCTGGGCTGTAGCCACTGGGGTCACAATACGGAAGATTTTTTCCGTTTTGTGCTCCTGTACTAGGAAACAGATAGTTGAGCAATTTCAAAATAAAGTGTACTCCACTTTAAAAAAATATTTTATTATAAACTAAGTTGTTTTTTTTTACAAAAAAATATATTATTATTATTTTTATATTCAACGACAATGCAACGATAGTCTATTACTTACTTTTTATTTAAAATGTATTTAAAAAATGTATTGCTTGCTTGTTTAATAAAATTATGAAAACACTAGCGGCCGCTCGCGGTTTCACCCGCGTATTTCCCGTTCCCGTAGGAATATCGGGATTAAAAGTATCCTATGTGTTAATCCAAGTTATAGACTATCTGTATGCCGAATTTCATCCAAATCCATTTAGTAGTTTTTACGTGAAAGAGTAGACTTACAAACTTTTGCGTTTATAATATTAGTAGGATATCAATAATATAATGGCAAATGAATGACATTGATTTGTCTTTTTAACGTGCATTAGAAAAGACTAGATAACAATCTCCTTCGTCATTATGTGGCCATTATTTTAAACGTTGTAGGGTAATGGTTAAAATGCATTTTGTTCGTATGTTTCAATAATTTGTAACTATCAGTTTCCTATTAGTACAGGAGCACTAAACGGAAAAATCTTCCGTATTGTGACCCCAGTGGCTACAGCCCAGGCACAGTGGCACAAGACGGAAGATTTTTTTCCGTTTTGTGCCCCCAGTGGCAAATCCAGGGGCACAGGGCGGAATATTCCAAGATATCGTGTGTATCTGCTAGGTGTACCTTTTAAAATTTATACTGACTGTAACGCTTTACGAACAGCCATGACGAAACGTGATCTTGTGCCTAGAATAGCGCGATGGTGGGTACAACTACAAGAATTCGACTGCAGTTTCGAATATCGGCCAGGAACGCGAATGGCACATGTAGATGCATTGAGTAGGAATCCTGTTGCACCAGCTATATCCGTAACTCATATTTTAGATGTACTTACTCTAGAAAAAGAAGACTGGATTAGTACTGTTCAATTGGCAGATAAAGAAATAAATTCCATTAAAAATATTCTCTCCAATCCGGACTCCGATAAAATCGTAGACATCCACAATAATTACTGTCTCAAAAATGATAGGGTTTTCCGTAGAATTAATAATGAACTCCGATGGGTTGTTCCTAAATCTGTTAGGTGGCAAGTTCTTAAAATGAATCACGATGATGTTGGTCACTTTGGATTTGATAAAACGTTGTCGCGTATTAAGGAATCTTACTGGTTTCCGAAATTACGTCGATTTGTAAAAAAGTACGTTACTGCCTGTTTGGAATGTGCGTATCATAAAGCCCAGGGTGGCCCACGGCAAGGTGAATTGCATCCAATCCCAAAGGTAGAAATTCCTTTCCACACCATTCACGCTGACCACTTAGGTCCTTTTGTACGTAGCAAAAAGGGGAACTCGTACCTATTAGTAATCGTAGATGGCTTTACCAAGTTTGTCAATATCACTGCTGTAAGAAACACAAAAGCTATTACTACTATTAGAGTATTTAAAGAACATATAAGTTATTTTGGAACTCCGACTCGCCTTATAACAGATCAGGGTTCTTGCTTCACATCGCATTTATTTAAAAAATTAATTAAAAATACAAATATAAAACACATTCTAAATGCCGTAGCCTCGCCTAGGGCTAATGGACAGGTTGAACGATTCAATAGGACAATATTAGACGCTTTATCGACAAAAACTCATGACCATGATGACAGATCCTGGGATGAGTATATTGCTGATATTCAAATTGGTATAAATACTACAGCGCATAGCACTACAAAGAAAAGCCCTTCAGAACTTTTGTTTGGGTGCAAGTTAATTAACACTTCAGAAGCTATTCTCAATGATGTTATTAATGAAACTCTTAACGTAACAACTGGTGATAAATTATTTGAATTAAAACAGGAAACTGGAAATAAAATTAGAGAACAACAAGAAAAAGATAAAGAGAGGTTTAACAAAGGTAGAAAAGTCGGTAAAACTTTTAAAGAAGGGGACTTAATACGTGTTGAGCGAGTAGTAGGAAGTAATGACGGAAAGTCCAAAAAACTCGTAGCGAAATATCAGGGCCCTTACCGAATTGTCAAGGTCTTCCCTAATGATAGGTTTCTTATTGAAGATACCCCTTTAACTAGAAAAAACAATCGTAGATATGAAGCTATCGTCGCAATAGACAAAATTCAACCGTGGTTAAACTTTTCTACTAATTATGATAGTGATAATAGCGAAACTGATGATGAATCTGATATTAATGAAAATAATAATTGTAATGTCGATTGTACTAATTAAAATATTCTAAGAAGTAAAAGTTTAAAAATAACGAATATTATTTTATTTATTATAGCGGTATAAATGTGATAAATAGAAAATAATAATGTAATGTCCCTGTACCAATAAAAACAAATATACTTATATAATTAGAAATATGTTTAAACGAATAATAAAATAAAATTAGATAAATAAAACGATTGATTGTATTAATCAAAATATTATATGAAATAAATTTTTAATTGCCATTATCATTGTAAATGTAATTAAATGAAAGAAATATTTCTAATTTTACTAATGATCTTACTGCACGGAGCACGAGGACGTGCTAATGTTCAGATGGCCGAGCTGTTATAAAATCCTGCTATATTAATTTCAACTATATTTATTTTAGCTTATTTAAATTACTTACTGTATTAAAAGTGTTATTAAACTTAATTGATTGTAAATGAAACTGCATTTATTTAAATTGTTACTATTTCAAATTTTATTAAAAGTAACTTATTTGACTATAACGTCGGGCCACGATGTTGCTCACAGTCGCGCCAACGACCCCACCAATAGCGTTACTTTACCACTAAGAAGAGGTGGGAGGCGCGTCGAGGTGGAGCATCGTGGCCTGGCGAGAGGGCATTCTGTTACGAGCTTCAAAACGGTGCAGACGACTAGAGAAAGCTTTGTGTTGCATAAAGTCACAATTTTGTATTTAACATTATCAAGTGTGAGTTTACAATAAATTTATTTAAAAGGTGAAAAGAGATGTTTGATTGAACAAAAGGTTCGCAATGAGCTACAAATTTCGACATGTAATTTAAAAAAAGACGAAATTCCAATAAATATTTCTGACTTACCAAAATCGAAAACAATTAAGGCATATAAGCCCTTTTTTAATGATTCAAAATCATCTTCCAAATAAGATTCCACAAGATTTTCACCTGGGACAAAATTATTGCAAAAAAAAACGAAACCGGAAACTGTCACATTGACACCAAAACCAAACGAATATTTTCTTAAGCAAAGGCAAAGGCAATCGCCCATACAGCCTAACGTTAATACGTTCTGTAAAAAAAAATGAAGATGTAATGTCGAACTAAAATATGACATTACAAGATCAAGTAAAAATTATATCCAATGAACGTTATGTCCTTTGTAATTAGTTCATATTATGTCATTATATGAAATGATACGCACCCCAATTTCAGCATCATAATGTAGCTTATTACACACTAGTGCGGAAATGTAGTTTAAAAAATATAGGTAGTAGCATTTCTTCCATTAGGGAAAATAGTTTTTTTTTTAATTTTTGTCTGTCAAATAACAACGAGCCTACAAAAACGAAAAATTCTTTAGTTATATATAGAATAATCATGAATAAAGACTCTACAGTGCGACATAAAAGAGTAGAAATTAAATAATCCAGAACTAAATTCACTCATTTTTTGGCAACATTGATAATCTGTCATTAAGTCAAGTGGTTGTTCAACTCTGTCCGTGGTTACGATATAAATTGTTGTTTTAGTGATATTTCTACATTCCTGGATTTAAAACACTGATAACATGATTATGACCATCCATGGCGGTTCTCGTAACATAATATATAAGGTTTTTTTTTTGCGAAGTTTGGCAGAATTTCAAGACGGAACTTCGTTACGTAATCTGGAGGATATTTACCAACGTACAGCAGATTATACTGGTAAGTAAGTTATAAAAGATGTTGAAAGTATAATTATCTAAAATATGCCTATGCGCAATCGGCTAAATTCCGTGAAACAATCAGTATTTTTAAATATTTTTAAAAGTTTTGGGGTTATGATATTACAAACAAAAATGTTGGTTATTATAGTTCGACTCGAGAATCTTGAACTTTTGAATTTATTGGGACATTTTATCAAGTGTTAAGGGGTAGAATGTGGTAAGTATAGTAAATTATGTCGGTTGGCTTTTGAATCAAGTCGCCTGAATTTGAAGAAACTAACTCTGTGGGGGGGGTCTAAGTGGTTCTTAAATAAAGGCTTATTAACATTTTAGCTGCAGCTGTTGCGGTAAAATATTTAAAAAACCACTTTAAAGTTTTGTCAAAATCAGCTATAATCTCGAAAAATTACACATATTTAGGTAATACAATACCATATTAACAGAACCGAAGTGTGGGGACGGGGAGGGGAGGTAGGCAGCTCCCCTGCGAGGGGGGCTAAGCCCCCGCCATGAAAAAAGTCTAAAGAGAATTATATGAACATATTAAATAAAAACAAGTATCAAGACCAATTTGCTCGACCTATCAGGGTTGCTATGTTAACGACAACAGCGCCATCATTTAATTTCTACTCTTTTATGTCGCACTGTACCTATTATTACTGTTTACATAAATCAACCACTTTTTTAGATATGTATTTAAAGTTTATGTAAAATTAGTATTATAGTAAAATTAGTTATAATTTGAATCTATGGACAAAACAGAACACGCCCACACAGTCCACGCTTCAGCAAAAAACAACTGCACAGTCTGCACAAGTGCTTAGATGGTGAGCCTTTAGCCCGTTAGTCGCCTTTACGACACCCAAGGGAAGAGAGGGGTTGGTATTATTTTTTTATTTTTTATTTATTACTATTAGGGAAACAGACAATTTTAATAATACATACAAAAGACACATAACAAAACACATAAATCAGTAAAGTTTCCACCATTATACAAAACAGACATATCAATAAAATTAAATAAGTTAATTGTTACAAAACCAAAGAATAAAAAATTAAAAGTGATTACATACATTAAATGGAATTAAATTGAATTGAATTGCATGTAAAATTATAACAAAATGACACAAAATTCAAATACTTAATATAAAAACAAAAATTATAATTAAATTTAAGATTAGATTAAAATAATAAACAAATTAAAATTAAGAATAGAAAATGTCAAAATAACGTAACAGTTACAATTGAAAGTGGAATAAATGGTCATACATTGCAAGTCAACTCTCGCACAAGTTTTTTATAGGACTGTAAATTTAAATTAAAGATATCAATTGAGTTTAATTTAGTGTCATAGTATTTGCATGATCTGAATATAAAATTATTACTTGCGTAATTGGTCCTAGTAAGAGGAACTGAAAAAAGTTTTGTGGAACGCGAACCTGCACGAGGACATCTTAATTTAATATTGCTTAGCAAAAAAGATGAATCTATATGATTTCTCAGAATTTTGTAGAGAAAGACTTGATCTCTCTCATAACGACGGTCCAAAAGAGATGGCACAATAGGAGACACTTCACCATTTCTAGAAGCCCTAAAATTTAAGTGCTTTTGCATCTTCTTATTAATCCTTTCAATCGCGCCAATATAAACCACATATTGTGGGTTCCAGACGGTGGACGCGTATTCTAATACAGAACGGACATATGAACTGTATAGCAGCAAAAGAGTGGAACAATGTTTGAAGTCTTTGCCAGTTCTAAACACGAATCCAAGCATTCGGTATGCCTTGGCAGTTATATGTTCAACATGATTGCTAAATGTCAATTTGCAGTCCAATTGAATACCCAAATCCTTTATCACAGAGACTCTATTGAGACATTCATTATTTAAATGGTAATTGTATTTAATAGGTTTTGATTTCCGGGAAAACGTAATCGTACTACATTTATTAGGGTTAAGAGTCAAATGATTATTTACACAATAGGCACAAAGTTCATCAAGGTCATTTTGTAATAAGAGACAGTCACTAGAAGATTTAATATTTTTAAAAATTTTCATGTCGTCAGCATAAATAAGTATGTCAGAATGTTTAATAATAGAAACTGCGTCATTAACAAATATATTGAACAGAAGGGGACCGAGATGAGAGCCCTGAGGCACCCCTAACGATACCGGTACAAACGTTGAACAAAAACCACTGACGGTAACTGCCTGACTGCGTTGCCTTAAATAAGATTCAAACCATCGAAGAAGATCACCGTGTATACCTACCTCACAAATCTTATGTATGAGAATAGAGTGCGAAATTTTGTCAAATGCCTTGGAGTAATCTGTGTACACGGCATCCACCTGACAACCCTGATCCATTGCTACTGTCACCCGATGAACAAATTCACAGAGATTGGTTTCAGTGGATCTCTTGTTGATAAAGCCATGCTGCTGATCAACAATTATGGGCCGTAAAATTGGGAATATTGTATCGTAAACAATTTTTTCGAAAAGTTTTGGGATAGTACTTAATTTAGTTATTGGCCTGTAATTCTGGATATTGTGTCTATCACCAGACTTGTAAATAGGAATGACATGACACTGTTTCCATAAATCTGGCATTTTTCCGCTCAACAAAGAGAAATTGAATAATAAGGATAAGGGGAGAGCCAGAGAATCGCGACATATTTTCAGGAATATTGGCGGAATCCCATCAGGCCCGCATCCTTTTGTTATATCAAGGGTCTTCACATATTTTTTCACTAAATCCGTTGAAATGTTAACAGAGCTAATTGTAGTCAACGGGTTAGAAACACCTGTCTGCGATGTATACGGAGAGTCAGGAACAGAAGGTTCAAAAACAGAGTGAAAGTAATAATTAAACATATTGCAGATAGCTCCCCCATCCCCTGAAACACTGTCATTGAGGAACATTGTATCCGGTAAATTGGAAGAAGACTTTTTCGATTTAACAAAGGTCCAAAAATATTTACAATTAATGTTTATTTTTTGTTCTGCTGTCCAAATAAACCTATTATAACACTCCCGTTGCACCCGCTTCTGCCGCTCACGCAAAAGACAAAATGCATTAAAGTCACCCTGTCGACCATAAACTTTCCATTTCTTGTGAAACTTCAGTTTCTCCTTAATAATCTTAATAAGAGCGGACGAAAACCATGGCGGGTAACGATTATCGCATCGAAATGTTCTGATAGGAACATGCTTTAAGATAACATCATTTAAGATCTCATAAAACTTAGCCACGGCTACATCGATATCCTTACACTCACTTAAAACCTGCCAATTAATACACATCAATTCACTGTTTATTTTTTCGTATTCAGCTTTTGCAAACAGACGTACAGTACGTGGCACAGACCGAAGCATATACTGAGACAAGGACTTTACATGCACTACCAAGGCAGGATGGTGAGAGTCCTCATATGTCAATGGCTCCTTACACTGAGCAACTACACAGTCCACACTACAAATTACAAGATCCAGAACTCTATTGCAAGCGTTGAGAATACCATTGTATTGTTTTAAATTATTAAAACTCAGAAAACTTCGCAACACTTGTGTTAGTTTATCACAGTTGTTTAACGAGATACTCATATTTGAATCACAACCAATGCGAGTCCATTGAGCTGAAGATACATTAAAGTCACCCAAAACAAGACAATGATCGTCCGGATTGTTAACAACAAAGTCAGATACATCTTCAAAAAAATTACACAGACAGTCAAATTGAAGATTGCAATGTGGAAAATAGCCACAGAAAACACGGAATCGTTTAGGTTTGGATGAGGATTCATCAATCATTCATCATCAATTCAAATGACACCTCAATAACCTCCGCGGCAGCACCAGGCATCGAGATAACGCGAAATGAACGCACAGATAGATTTCGGAGTGCTGCTATAAGCACCCCGCCACCGAGACTGTCCCCGCGAGATAAATAATCGCGATCATGTCTATAAACATTATAGCGCGTGTCAAAAAGCTCCATGTCATAAATTCCTGGCAAAAGCCAGGTCTCGCTCAGACAAACAATATCATACTCGGCCTGCATCATATTTCGGTAGAAAGTATTGGTCTTTGTGCGTAAACCGCGAACATTCTGATAATACACTGATAAATAATTACTAGCAGCCATTTTTAAATTAAATAAATGGAAAATTATAGTTCATTGGTAAATTCATTCTTATAAAGTAGTAATATGAGCATAAAAAAGTCAACAAGAGGCCCACAAAAATAAACAACAACATGGCGTCAATGTAATGCAACAATAATAAACAGAAGTCGTCAAAAATGAGATCAGTCCCAATAATTCGATTATACTCAAACAAGTCGCACTCCACAAGATACAATAAAATAAATAGTACAAGCAATAATTCATTCATACATAAAATTAAAGTAACAACGGCACAATTAAAAACTATAAAACAAAAATACAAATTAAAACATAAAAAGAAACCTATTTGATCTTGTTTAAATCTGCTTCATTCGATATATGTATTACCGGGGATGTGTCGGAGCGTCGCACTTTTATTGCACAGTTTTTTACCCATACATACATATATGACTTATCCTTACAAACTGACTTGACTCGTTGCAACAAGGCCTTGTTAGCACTAGTTAAATGATCGTTAAAGTGAATAAACGAATCACCTGAAATCTTTATGTCAGAGCATTTTAGTCTTAGCTTCTTAGTTATCGCCAAGAACTCGTCCTTCTTCCAACGTGACAGGAAACGGACAACCACCGGTTTAATTCTTTTATTCTCACTATTTTTTGGTGCAACGCGAGTGATAAAATCAACATCTTTAGAGGGATCAAGCGGGAATGGAAGCTGAGCGTAGTCAGCGATATCCTTCAGTATCTTCATTAGGTTCTCTCCTTTTCTTTCAGGAATGCCAAAAATCTCCACATTTGACCGCCTAGCCCACTGCTCTCGCTTGTTGCTATCGGTCGCACTACCGGCAATGGATTCCTTAATCGAACCAATATCAGATCTCACATTCACGACCGATTTTAAATTCCTTTCCAGATCATCGACTCTCCTTGTAATTAATCATGTTGGATGTTAATGAAATTCATAGACTCCCTTATGCAAGCAATCTCTTCCCTTATTGGCTTCAGTTCCTTAGCAATCGCCTCAGATATAGTTTCACGCAAAACGGATCTCATAGCAGCCATTTCGGAAGCTATAAAGCTTTTTACGGTTTCTAATGTCGTTGGCATAGTAGTTTCGCTTTCTACCGATACAGACAGCGGCGAAGAGCCAGTACAGGAGCCGCCCCTGCGAGTATTTACGTTTTCCGTACCCGTCTGTAGAGATCGTGACCCTCCCTGATTCGTTCTAACAGGTGTATTGTCACTTTTTGCAGGTCTAGGTTGATTCAACGAACAGTCGGGGCACAACCAATTTTGTTTCAATTCGGCACATATTACTTTCTTTTTATCTGACGTATATAAACAAGCCAAATGAAAGCTATTTTTGCATCTGGTACATACAAGCGAACCCGTAGCACCATCGGAAGTAGATTTGCAGCAAGCGTACTTCATTTTGACACTAGCGGACCAGGATAACAGCAACGCGAGACGATGGCTCACACGAGGTACCAGGCGCGCAGCCGGCGAATACAGTCACGTACCTCCCACAGTCGTCCGCGCAGCGCAGCACAAGCGCAAGATATTGGTCGGGCGTACGTAGTTACGCCTCCCGTGGCTGGCAGCAGGCGGCGCCGGGCGGTGACACAGAGGCGGAGACTCGGCGCGGTCGCAGTCGAGCACCAGGCGTACACCAGGAGCAGGCAGCAATAATTTAACTCCTCACGTTTATGCACTCCTATTTTTACGTTTCAATTATAGCGGCAGAATTTGGAAAAATAATTTAAAAATAAAATAAAAATAGTTTAGTATTAGATACGTCTGAACACCTCAGCGGTCCGGGGGGGAATTATTATTTTGAAGAGCCCATCGCCGCTCTATGCTGTTAGATGTATGTGCAGTATTTAGTCCGTTAGTCGCCTTTTACGACACCCAAGGGAAGAGAGGGGTTGGTAGTATTATTTTGATGAGCCCATCGCCGTTCGTGGCCGTTCTATGCTGTTGAATGTATGTGCAGTCTTTAGTCCGTTAGTCGCCATTTACGACACCCAAGGGATTGGATGGAAAGACTTCCTAACTTTCACATACCTATATTTTGTCGATTCAAACAGCGGCTTCTTGTTCAATACCTATTTCCTTGAAAGTTTAAAAATAAATATGTCTAGTTTTATTAATGAAGAACTAACAGTCTACACCACCGGAAATAATAAGTGAAACACAAAGTGTTATTGACAGCCTATTACCATCTAAGTCCACAGAAAAATACATGTTGGCTTACCGAAGATTTATACACTAGAAAAACAACAAAAACACGTAGTCATTTTCAGAAAATGTGTTTTCCTCGCAAATATGTTATAAAACGTCGTATGACATACGTGCGCTTTGACAAATACAGCCTCTGCTTTCTTGTAGTCCTCGCCTTTAATGCCTCGGCTGTAATTTTCAACTTACCGCACTTATATCATAATGTACTTACTAATATAAAAAAATATATATAACACATTTGCTCGTAAAGTGTGTCTTATTATTACACCGATTTCAGCATCGTAATGTAGCTTATTACACGCTAGTGCGGTAATGTAGTTAAAAAAATAAAATCTCGACCAGAGCGAAGAAATAATAGCATTTCTTATTTCGTCCACTAAGGAAAATAGTTTTTTTTAAATTTTTATCTGTCAAATGACAATGAGCCTACAAAAACGAAAAAGTCTTTGGTTATAAGTAGAATAATCATGAATTAAGACTCGACCTGTTTACATAAATCAACAACTTTTTTGAGATAAATATTTTAAAGTCTATGGTAAAATTAGTAATAATTTGAATCTATGGACAACACAGACCACGCCTACACAGTCCTAAGTCGCTTTAGCAAGAAACAACTGCACAGCCTCGGAGGAGCAAAGCAACTTTCGCAATGCCGGGTCGCTGGATGGGTGACCCAATTTAAAAACATCACGAGCTCCTCCGTGCTTCGGAAGGCACTTTAAGCCGTTGGTCCCGGTTGTTGTCGTAAGATGGCAGCTGTTAAAACCCACCAACCCGCACTGGGCCAGCAGGGTGGGTTATGGCCCAATATCCCCACGTGCTATTGTTCACGCCCACGTGGCTTTGCGTGTGCCAACTTGATAACGAAGCGACGCTGAAAGCGCAATCATACGAAAGTGTGGACATTCCAGGAAGTATCAAAATATCTTGACTTTTTAGCGGCAAAGTAGAGTAGGAATTACAGCAGTATTGTGTCATTTTCTAAAATGTGTGTATGGTTGAATATTAATGTGAAATGACGGTGGATCATTTACCGTCAAGTGTTCACCGCAAATGGAACCATTCAGTACAAAGTCACTATCCAAATTCTTTCAAGAAGTCTGTGTAAGCTGTCAGTCATTAAAGTCAAGCCTCAGAATGTGATTCCTGTGTGAAAACCGCGACTCAGCAAACGTAGTGAAGGATACTCTCCGAATAGTTAGAACGATTATAATCACGCTAAGTGACTGACAGCAGTTGGATGAGAAGAGCGAAGCACAGGCCTCCCAAGGCCTGTGCCCAGCAGTGGGACGTTTATAGGCTGGTGATGATGATGATGAACTGCACAGCCTGCACAAGTGCTTAGATGGTGAACCTTTAGCCCGTAAGTCGCTTTTACGACACCCAAAGGACGCCGTTCCATGCTGTTGAATGTATGTGCAGTCTTTAGTCCGTTAGTCGCCTTTTACGACACCGAAGGAAAGAGAGGGGATGGTAGTATTATTTTGATGATGCCCATCGCCGCTCTATGTTGTAAGATGTATGTGCAGTCTTTAGTCCGTTAGTCGCCTTTTACGACACCCAGAGAAAGAAAGGGGTTGGTAGTATTATTTTGATGAGTCCATTTCTGCTCTATGCTGTAGGATGTATTTGTAGTCTTTAGTCCGTTAGTCGCCTTTTACGACACCCAAGGGATTGGATGGAAAGACTTCCTAACTTTCACATACCTATATTTTGTCGATTCAAACAACGGCTTCTTGTTAAATACTTATTACTTTAAAAGTTTAAAAATAAATATGTCTAGTTTTAGTAATGAAGAACTAAATTTACAGTCTACACCACCGGAAATAATAAGTGAAGCACAAAATGTTATTGACAGCCTATTACCATCTAAGTCCACAGAAAAATACATGTTGGCTTACCAAAGATTTATACACTAGAAAAACAACAAAAACACGCAGTCATTTTCAGAAAATGTGTTTTCGTCGCAAATATGTTACAAAACGTCGCCGTCGTATGACATACGTGCGCTTTGATAATTACAGCTGTTTGATATAGATAGTCTACATCAATGACTTCCCTGCTACCAGGCTATTTCTAGCCAACTTAAATCTATACTAAATTATAATGTATATAAACTAACTTACGTACTATGATGACGGTGGCTGTGCGTTCCGACGCCGCGCAGTCCGCCGCGCCAGTTGGCTTCGGGCTGCTGTGGTGGTGGTGGTAGCTCGCCTCCCCGGCGACTACTCTGGCTGCTGTGTTGGTGGTAGATCTTCTGGCTGGTATGTGGGTGGAAAGGCCCTAACTTCCCGTTGGCTACCTCAAGAGAGCTCTCCAACCCCAGAGAAATACGTACCACTGCACCAATCACTTAGCCCGCCACGACACGTGTGCGGGTCAACCAACAAATCACTGAATTTACTCAGGCCGCCCTGGTTACAAACTAAACTAATGGTTCTCACTGCCCTTAATTACTATGGTCCGCCGAATTTAATGATCATGTGCCCTACACATAAAAATTACACCAAAAAGGTCAATATTCTCTACGCGACCCCGCGGTTAAGGTTCCTAACCTAATTCCAATGTTCAACGAGAGTCACACGACACTGACAGTCGTCTGTCACTACAAATTTTGACGACAAAAGTTGCCAGCCGTAAGTGGCCATTTTGTTCCAAACAGACCCCTGCCCCGATCGGAAGGCTCCGATCGTTAGCTCAATCCATCGGGCAAGGAGAGACAGCTGCTGTGGCTCATCGCGGAATCGAACTGCAGTCCCATGCTCGCCAACAAACTACTTTACAATGCTGCCCTAGCTACAAGCAAGGAGAGCAAGTTATTCTCCTTCAACAACATACTCGTACTAAGTCTAATTAGCCAAATTAAAATAATATTAAATTATCCTATTTACCAAAGCTTATTTTCTAAAAATTTACAAACATCAGTTAAATACACCCGTGCCCTTGCCATTTTGTGCCATTGTCGGAGCGAATAAGTGAAGGTAGACCCTTACACGAAACGAAACGATCCAACGCGACGACGAAGGCCTCCGTGGACAACGAAGAAACTCCCAAGAGGACGGCCTTAGTAGCCAGGCACAAAAAAAACACAAAAAATTTACCTACAACCCGAGCGTTGCGCAGTTGATCGGCTTTACCGAGAAAGGTCCAGCAGAACCCGTTGCGTGTGACCCCCAAGAACGGACGAGACTGAGTGACTCGGTCCGAAGGCAGACTCCCCGTCTGCGGCTGCACGGGTGAAGACGTCTACTGTGACAAAATAAACACCGAAAGAGCACTACACAAATAAAGCTCTTTGGACAAACAATATTCAAAATTACAAATTAGGTTACCTAGTAACACATCCAACAGACGTCAACCGTGACGTACTGGCCTATTGAAAGGCTTCACAATCCTCATGGGCATGGGCTACCATGTAGACCATGGGAGGTTTCGCCATTTCCCAAACTTATGCATAGTTATGGAAATGGTACACAAACACACTGACTCTAGACTATGCGGAGTCGAGTCGTCAAACTGTGTACATAATAGAAACAAAAAAAAATAGTTGGCACTGCCAGCAGTGTAGAGCGACCCAGAGCTATCTGGGTGCCTAGTAGGACCCGTCCTAGTACACCCGAGCCCATGAGAAGGTCAATTGGGCCAGGTGACAAAGTGTGGGTCTGCCCGATCTAGACCAATGTCTGTGCCGTTATCCCTGCGGGCGAATTTCTTTACCGTTACCGAAATTGACATTCTCACACAGATGCATGTACCGAGGAGAGGGTGACTTGTGTTAGCCCCGTCAAACTCCCGGTAAACATGCCACCAAACAATGTCGCACAAAATTAAAATTTCAAATTTAAGATTTCTTTAAATCTTTCAAACCGCGGCCGCCGTAGTATAAAGCAAAACCGTCCGTGGTTTTGCTCTCGTAAAGGGGCAGGCTAGCTATGGCCTGCCCGGGTCTCCCATTTCCAAAGAAGGCCCCCAAGTGTGATGCCGCGGGTGGTACGATAACCGCTGCGGCATAGCTCGATCGCGGCTGCACGCTGGCGCGCACAGGGCTAGTTGCGGGGAGGGGTCCCTCCTTCGTGACACCGTCGGGGCCTCCGCCTGTGTGATACCCAAATCGCACTCGGGCCGGCGGCATGGTAACCTGCAGGTGCGGGTTTGCGCGCCTGCGCATGGTTCACCTTCCGGTGTGGGGGCGCGCCTCGCGCATGACTGGGCCTCCAGTCCGCTGGTAGGTGTGTGCTCCGCGCTGGAGCACCCCTGCCCGTGTAATGCTGCCACCGCTGTTGAGTGGTCGGTGAAGCCGCTCCCGATCTGTTGACACACAACAATAATAAATGGAGTGGTCCACCAAATGCACTGCGGCGTTGAGGCCTATAGCCAAAGCAAAGGCCGCTGCGCCTTGCTATACGCCGCCTCGTCATTACACGCAGCCCTCGTCGGTCCTGGCACCGCGTCGTAGTGTGGCCCTTTTGGCCACAGTGGGTACAAGCCGGGTCCATGCCGGCTGCTGTAGTCAGCGCCGCCAGCTGCGCCGTAGTGTGTCCTGGCTGCGGCTGTGTCGTGGGATTCGCCTGGCGTCCCATTGAAGCCTGCGCCTCTAATGGCGGCAGGTCAGGCTGGGAGGTCGCTACGACCCCCGTCTCATCGCCGAGGAACTTTAAAAGTTCCTCCAATCCCGGCAGAGTAGCCCCCCCTTCCTCTGCCGTTTCCCGCTCAAACCGGGAACGAACATCCGTTGGCAGCTTGTCCAGCACAATGTGTACCAGTAGGAGCGACCACTCGGCTACTGGCAACCCTAACTTTCGTAACGCGGTACACGCAACTGTGACTGGCGTCAACAGCTGCGTGTTTAAGTCCGCCTGATTAGCTACCCTAGGTAGCGACAACAATTGACGCGCATGTGCGTCTACATACGACCCCTCTTCCACAGTGCCACCCAAACTTCCTAACTGATGGGTAGGAAGCCCATCAGGCATCGCAGGCCCTCCCACTGGTGGCGGTGTGGATCGCTGGACATCCCCTATCCGTCGCCTTTTAATGTCGCAGGCTGCCTGGACGACATTATCATTTATGTCCATGATTTGGGCAAACTCTTCTTCGTATGCCGACCATACCTCTTTGTGGGATATTGGAGCAGTCTCTGACAAAACCACCATGGCGGTCTCAACCGAAGACACCCGCTGCCTTAACTGCCTGGCTCGCTCGAGGATGTCATCATCGCAGCCCCTCCGAGACAGCAGATCCTGCGTATGCACGAACCAGGCTGCGTTGCAAAGACTGCCTCCGCCATCGCGTTGTCAACAAAAAACAAATAACGAGGAATTAGATTCTATGTCCAACAATAGCACAAATATGGCAGAACAATATTTCCTACACATATACCCTTTCAATTACAATGTAGGCACAACCAAATTAATAAGTACAAAATAAACTTATACGTGTTTGCTACAAGAGGCACACTAACAAATATAATGTACAAGTATTATTATTACATAGTCCCTATGCATAAATCAATCAAGTTAAAACCAATGTAATAATCTAATTAAATTTAAAATAGGTTTTCAAAAATGAAGGCACCAACAAAACAAAATGTGCCATTATTATTGTATTGTTGGCAGGGACGCAATGACGGCAAAGTAAAACTTCGTAGTTGTCTGAACGAATGCTTTTATTAAAGTAAGTGTCGCTCCGTTGGCACAACGGTTTTATAATAAAAAGTCGTTTGAGTGACTAATATAAAAGTAGGGATGTTACACAAAGTAATCGTATAGTATAATCAATAGATACAATTGAATAGAGTATTTTCGTATATTCCAACAGTCCCCCTCGAAAATAGGATATACTTACTATAACAAAAATAGCAAATAGCTGCTTAAAATAGACTGAGGTACTCTTTCCATACTAATTACAATGTAACATAAAATAATATTCAACTTAATAAGTAAGTTAATGCATTCTTTGATAAATTAACATCTTATGTTATGTAGGTACATAATAAGTTATTACATGTTATTAACAACATAAGTTCTGTATGTTCAATTTAGTAAGTAATTTAATACATTCTTTGATAAGTAAATTAACATCTTATGTTAAGTAGGTACATCACATGTTATTACATGTTTGCTATTAACATCCATGTTATGTATGTTCAACTAAATAAGTAATTTAATTCATTCTTGGATTAATTAACATCTTAAGTTATGTGGGTACATCACATGTTATTACATGTTATTAACGTATTAAATTATGTATGTTCAACTTAATAAGTAATTTAATATATTCTTTGTTATACATCTTATTGTTTAAAGTTTAAGATTTTTGCACCAATTAGGAATCAAAGAATATTAGTTTATTTCTCAATTCCTGGAACTTTGTAGGGGGCATCACTTTCGAGAAAATTTTAGCTTGTTGGTCTCCTGTGGAGATAATATTCAAGCTTTATTACTTTATTAGTAATTTGCTCTCTTGAGTGGTACCTCTAATTTCTATCTGTTTAGACTTTTTATGATCTGTGGGATTGTTAGCAATGCTGATACAACCGTTGTTATATTGAAATATAAATATCGGTTTTGTTATTAGAATCATAATACTATTTTAAATGTATAGTTCCTTTAATGCTTTAAACATAACTCCTCATTAATTTTACTTTGAAAAATGATTTAAAATACTCATTGCTGCACATGTCTCGTCTATCTCGGTTGTGTACAAAGCATAGCGTACATTAAACAAACTAGGTATTACAATATGACGAGGTGCATCATAACATTCGTCGGAGTTTAAATCTAAGTAATTTAATTTAGAAGGACTGGTGATTTTGAAGAATTGCAATCTTTCATGGATATTTTGTTTTTGTAAAACATTTGGTAAATAAATAAATTGATCTAATGTTATTGTTTTCTTTGTTCTTTCAATTTTAATACCTAAAAACAATTTTAATTTATTTAAATAAATCAGTCATGTCAGAATCATGTCAGTTTTAATAACTCATTCACAATTTTAATAATATTGTAAGGTTTGTTCATTGTGTGTGTCAAATCACTAATCCATCAACATACTACACTATGTACGTTGTTATGTATAGAATTTTTATCTAGTCAATAAAGACATGGATCTCAGAATTATGAAAACCCATTCCTTTAAGGTTACGATCGAAAACGTTCATAACAACATCGTGAGGATTGCTTCAGTCAAAATAATGTTTTGCTTAATTAACAAACTTGGTTTGGTATACCAACAATAGGTAATACCTTCAGGTATTTTCATACAAATATCCTCTTTAACTACGCCATTTAAAAAAAGCATTTTTTACGTCCATGTGATGGACTTAGAGGTCAAACTGAATAGCAAAAGTTAGAATAAACCTAAAAGTAATGATACTTATAATAATGAATTCGCGCAACAGGTGCAAACGTTTTGTCGTAATCTTGTAAGTATGTTTGGAAAAAAAAAACGGACACTAGACGGGTCTTTTATCGCACCGGTTCCCCGTTTCCATTATTGTTTACTTTTAAAAACCCATTTACTACTGACAATATTCATATTTTTAGGTCTATCAACAAATGTCTATGTCTGATTAATGTTTAGAGATTCGATTTCACAATGTATGGCGTAAAACCATATATCAGTATCACACTATTAAAAACACCACTGTAACGTAGTGGTAAGGAATGAGAAGTATTCAAAAGAGAAATACAAATCGGGGTCAGTCATTTTCTTATAAATTTTCGGGGATGGATTGATAATCCGTTCGCTACGTCTGACAATTTTGATTGACTGAGTATCGTCAATTACTATTGTTTCGTCGGTTGGAATTTTGTGTTTCTTGCCTATTAGTTGTTCAGAGACCTCAACGGACTGACTAATTTTGGCGGAAAATTATACTTGATATTGCTCATCACTTTTAAATATTGGCCAAGAATATTTAAAAATTACATTCGTCAAATATTACATCTCTTGCAAGGAAAAAATTGCTTATTTTCGATATTAAACAATTTGTATCCATTTTTGCTATAACCGACAATATCGACTAGTTTTTTTTTTTATTATATCATGTTCATAGTAACATAAGCAGAGCCAAATATTTTTAAGTGATTAATTTTAGGGTTCGTACCATGCCACATTCGTATGGTTTTTATTTAGCAGCGCTTTAGTGGGTAGTTATTTTGTTAGATATGTAGCCGTTAAAGCGGCTTCACCCAAAAATATGTTATCTAACTTCGCACTTGCGACCATGGTTCGTGCCATTTCGGTCAATGTACGATTCATGCGCACTGAGAAACCATTTTGTTGTGGAGTGTACGGAATTGTCATATGGCAACTTATTCCCTTAGAAACACAAAACTGCTTAAATTCATTATAAATATATTCTCAACCATTTTCTCATTAAGTGAAATTAACGAACTTCGCATTAAATAAATTTTCACTTTTTATTAACAATCAATAAAACATTTTAAGACTTCCACTTTAAAATTCATCAAATATGTGAAAGTATAGTGGTTAAAATACTCAATAAAAGTAACAAAATAATGTTTGTCGTCGCCGGTAGTCGGGCTGATCGGACAGCATGAATCCGAATAAATGATAAAAATGGTCTATTATGAACAGACTTTCCTTTTTTTTTGCAAAAAGAAGTCGCGATATCGCGACTGATTACCTATTATGCATGGCTCAAATAATATTATGCCGTCAGTAGATTAATGTAACGAATCATTAATTTATGATCAACTAAATTTTTAAGAATTATAATTCTTTGCTCCTTGTTCTAAGCGTTTATGCCATAATTGAAAAGATTTCGAAGCATGAGATGATGTGTAATTAAATTACATACACATCACGACTATCATCCCCAAAGGGTTAGTCAGAGACTAGGCAATGAGGATAGTAAGACTGCAGTCATCTGCCATAGTCCACTTTTCACCAAATAGCGAATTTAAATAAGTTGAGAGTAAATTCATTTGAAATTCAATTTTACAAAGGTTGTTGCTACAGTATTGCTGCAATTTGTTATTTTTATAGATATGAACACCATTTGAATCAAATAAATAGCAATCATTGGACTTGCTTGCTTGCTGCATTCGACTTATGGACAGTCAATTATGAGAAACTTTGGGGGAAAATAAAAAGATCCTCGAATCGTCGATTGTACCTTGAACTCCAGATTTGTCCTTTTCCATAAGCCAAAATTGAAATTCCATTTTTAGCTACGCCAATCTTTATAAGACAGGGTAGTTTTGTATGTGAAGAAAAATAATCTCGTGAATTAACATGTAATCGGTAGCTCCAGAATCTAAAAGAAAAGAAACATGATTAGTAGAATTACTTGTTTCGTTCCATAACTCACAATAATTTGAAATCATAAAAACAATACTGCCCTCAGTTTCCACGTGATGAATAGCGTTTGCTGTACAGTTAAAATTACTGCTGCTGCTCTCGCGTTACAACTTCTTGAAAAAAAAACGGCAGTCCTTTTTATGTGATTTCTACGGCCACATGCTCGCAGTACAGTTTCGTAATTTTATGCGTTGAATTGCCACAATATTGATTTCTTCTTGAAGATTGAGGGTATACATTTTTATTCATCTTGTCCGGTCCATAATTATTACGCATAGAAAACTTCTCTGTATTGGTATGCGAAACTTTAAATTCGGTAGATATTTCGGTCTTCAACTTAACTTCATGATCTAGCAGACGAGTTTTACGAATGCTAGGCTATGGTGATCCTCTCCTAGCGTTTACAGCGCCGTGATCATACCGCCATATTATGAGGGTATCAGGGTAGGGTGAGTAATTCTGTTATCTAAACTCGTGAAATGTTGGAATAACTGACATCGGTTGCAATTTTAGGTGAATTAATTGCTGACGTAATGCTCACTGAGTCGCCAAGCTTCTTCTTACATAAATTTTGTCAAGATTGATTTAGCCGTGGCTGACCCTTTTGCAAAATTCAAAATGGCATAGCCTAAAAACTCAACACTCGTACCTTTAGTAATCAGGTTCCGTTTCAGCCAATTTTATATGAGGCTGTTTGGTATTTCTTCATCACTCACGTACAGCACTGGTTATTTAAATATGAATTTACTATTAAAATGGACTTATAAAAATTACTTTTGAAAATTATGGTCCCTGGGCCCATGACCTGTTGGCAGGGACGCAGTGACGGCAAAGTAAAACTTCGTAGTTGTCTGAACGAATGCTTTTATTAAAGTAAATGTCGCTCCGTTGGCACAACGGTTTTATAATAAAAAGTCGTTTGAGTGACTAATATAATAGTAGGGATGTTACACAAAGTAATCGTATAGTATAATCAATAGATACAATTGAATAGAGTATTTTCGTATATTCCAATATGTATAAACCATTATATAATAATAATCCAACCAAATTTCACATATGCCGCTGTGTAGAACAAAACAAATCTATTCGGTCCCAAAGAACTACTCTGGAGTAAACAAAATGAATGTTTAACTAACATCACACAAGGATGAACCAGTAATCAGGCTTGAATTGATTCCCAAAGAAAAAACAAAAATAAAAATAAAATATAATGTTCCTTAATACTACATACGCCACTATGTAAACATTCATCCTCAATCATTTACCAAACAAATGTTACAAATGAATGGAACTCAAATTAGTTTCCCGAAGAGAACTACAATAAACAAAATGTTATTCTATTTATAATGTAACATAACTGCAATATTGATATTGTGTCTACAATATTTAAATATGTTTTCAAAATGAAAACAACAAACCAAATCAAAATTCCACAATTTTCAATGCTTTAAATTTAAATTCTAAATTAAGTTTTTAAGCAATCAAAGAACAAACAAATGTTTAATTATTTGCAAACCGCTAGAATCTTAAAATTCAGTTTGCACAACAAATGCAAAATTAACATCAAAAATATTTATTTGTTGTCACAAGTCGACACTACCCTAGCGAGACTAATTCTAAATTAAAGTTTTTAACAACAAAGAAAGATAATTAGCGGTTATCATACACATCCACATAATATTTAATACAACCCACAGTTATATCCTAACTCAAATAAATACATTCTAAATGTGTAACCAAAATGCAATTATAGCAAGTTAGGTATGACAATTATTGCATTCTTGCAATGACTTTCCGCAATGAAATAATCAATGCATTCTAAATGCGAGACAAAACCCAAATTAATTATGATAACATTGACCGCAGTGAGACAATCTTACGCTACCTACTTGCTACAATCAACACAACAAAACCTACATATTACAACATTGCATTCTGAATACAATTTAATATGCGGGTGCAAACAATCTTAACACTAAAACTAATAACTAATTACTTGAGGTTCGTAGACAAAACCACGCTCTGGTTTACCAAAAAATTGTTTGATATAGATAGTCTACATCAATGACTTCCCTGCTACGAGGCTATTTCTAGCCAACTTAAATCTATACTAAATTATAATGTATATAAACTAACTTACGTACTATGAAGACGGTGGCTGCGCGTCCCGTACGCCGCGCAGTCCGCCGCGCCGGCTGGCTTTGGGCTGCTGTGGTGGTGGTGGTAGCTCGCCTCCCCGGCGACTACTCTGGCTGCTGTGGTGGTGGTAGATCTTCTGGCTAGTGTGTGGGTGGAAAGGCCCCTTACTTCTCGTTGGCTACCCCAAGAGAGCTCTCAAACCCCAGAGAAATACGTACCACTGCACCAATCACTTAGCCCGCCACGACACGTGTGCGGGTCAACCAACAAATCACTGAACTTACTCAGGCCGCCCTGGTTACAAACTAAACTAATGGTTCTCACTGCCTTTAATTACTATGGTCCGCCGAATTTAATGATCATGTGCCCTACACATCAAAATTACACCAAAAAGGTCAATATTCTCTACGCGACCCCGCGGTCAAGATTCCTAACCTAATTCCAATGTTCAACGAGAGTCACACGACACTGACAGTCGTCTGTCACTACAAATTATGACGACAAGAGTTGCCAGCCGTAAGTGGCCATTTTGTTCCAAACAACAGCCTCTGCTTTCTTGTAGCCCTCGCCTATACCGCCTCGGCTGTAATTTTCAACTTACCGCACTTATATCATAATTTACTATTAATCGCAGCAATTTGTATTTAGAGAAGTATGGTTTGCAGCTTTCAGTACTCTTTATTTGTGCAAGGATACCTTGTACTTTTTTGTAGAATAAATATTTCCTCCTAGTCCGTGCTGTTGCCCCACAAAATTATCCCGTATGTGATCCAAGAGCGTAGCTGTTTAGGCGTAGTACGCGGCTAGTGAATTTCTTTTGAGAAGGAGTAAATTTTTTGCTTTATAATATTATGCTGTTTCCAAATCAAATTACAATCAAAGAATAATGTACCTATATTTAATGGGATTTTTTGATATGGTCAAATTGACTAAGTTTCGTTTTTGAGAAGTTTATTTCTAAGTTGTGACCGTCCATCCATGTTAGTATGTACTATGTTTTAAAGGTTTTTCGTTATTTTTTATTTAAATAATATAACGGCACGAGGCCACGATTGATAAGTCATCCGCGATCATGACACAAAGGATGTTTTTTTTGGGAGGTCGTTAATGGATAACAAAAACAGGATACATCCCAGGACACTACCTTGAGGGGTTGAGGGATTGAGTTAGTCATAGTAATTTCATCCGATCTAATCGACTCGATCATTCTTTTTATTCGTTTTATTCCTGTCTCGATCCTGCCAAAATCCTTGGAGCTATGGCCAAAAATACGTCTCAGGGATTTGCATCTGATAACAATTTTCAATGGTAAAAACAGGCTCCTCGGTCCCCCGCTTGAAATAACGATGGACGCTGGGCCCATGTGGCCATGCGGGACCGGCTTAAGAATATTTAACCAACTTAGAGCATTAAACCCTTCTATTATAATTATGTCTGTGATTAAACCATGCTCTAAGTTAACCAACAATGCTCTATGGGGACCGGACATCCGAAAACGCCAGTGAATACCATGTTTTTTTAATTAGATACTGGACTGAAATAAATTATAAAATCTTCTTTATCTTTTTGGCATAAGTAATTTATTTTGGTATGTCATCATCATTATCAATCAAAATTTTTTCGTTTTGAAGATAAGTTGGTTTTTAAAATTTCTGTATTTTTTTTATTTTTACTGTAAATTTTTTGTAGTTATAACGATGGGAAAGTATAAGATGCCTACGGTGAAACAATTTCTACAGAAAAAGGTTTGAGTTTGTTTACAATTTGCATATCGAAGCTAAGTACCTACTTATATAGATACCGTCATGCGGGGTTAATGCGGGGCGTCAAAGTGCGGGGCTTATGCAGGATTACTTTTGAATCGAGTGTTACATTGATCATATCCTGTTCTCTGAAGTAATCTTCTATATGTCAACTTTTAGTACGATTTTGATTACCAATATGGCTATTTAAGAAGCCCAAAACGCCAAGGATACCAATTTGCAGCTACTTATGGATGTATAGCTGTGATCAATGTTATACTTGATTTGAAAGTATCTCCTTTATACCGGAACATCAAAATGTCGTGGGTTCGAGTAATTCGAGCTCCTCTTTAAACATTTAAATCTTTGAAGCAGACTCGGTACCTAGAAAATCCAGTCTTAGGTGTATCAATCTAAATAATTAAGCTACTTAAGTAAAATTTTGGTTCGATTCCCGCTTGAGGTTGTCGTCTTTTTTCAGTGTTTAAAATTTTACTTAAGTATATTTAAGCGTTAATAAAACGCTAAAATATAAAACATTATTCTATAAATGCAGCTTCATCTTAACCGAATGTTCAAAATATTTCTTTCGGATCTCAGAGGTGAAAACTTCTAAGATTTGATGAAGCAATGTTGACTAAAACATAAGCATCAAGCACTGACAAATTTCGACGGTTGAAAGCCAGACCTCGGTAGCCAAGTGGTTAAGGCAGCCGCCCGGAATGCGAAAGATGCGGGGTTCGATTCCCGCCTGAGGTTGTCGTCTTTTTTCAGTGTTTAAAATTTTACTTAAGTATATTTAAGCGTTAATAAAACGCTAAAATATAAAACATTATTCTAATTAAGCTACGATTTAAATACCTACCTAAGTAGGTGGAAAGTTATTTTCACGACCTCCGTGGTCAAGTGGTTGGCATGCCAGTTCTGGCGTCGCCATCTCTGAAAGGGTTCGATTCCCGGACGGGTCAATTTAGAAACTACTGTTTTTCTAAATTCTTTTTAGGTCTGAGTGTTGTAAAATAAGTATGTTTATCCGTTAACCAACTAATTAAATAAGTTAATGATTAACAACAATTTTAGTACAAATATAAAACAACAAGTTATTATTGTTTTCTCAATTACTTTTCAGGATATTTATGGACCTAAAAAAGATCCTGTATGGGTTTATTTGGAAAAAGAGATGCAAGCCAATATAGAAAATAAGCCTTACAACGAGAAAGTTGGGAAATGGCTGAAATTCTTAAAGGAATTGAGATATTATTTCTACTGCGAAGGTGATATTAATTTTCTGGATGTCGTAAATATTATAGTTTTTTTTTGGTATCTGATGAATATTTGGGCACAGCAACATGCATTGAGCCAGCGTGTTATGTTATGGTATGGTTGCATGGTTTGCAAAAGGTGGGGTTTGAGATAGAGGCACAGAGTAATATAATTTTCCGTACTTATTGCTTCTTCCACGAATACAAAATAGTACCTAAGTATATATTTATCATTAATTTCTTAAGACGTAAACGGTCCTATCCATAATAATCTAAACTTTCGCGTACCAATCAAAAATAAAAAGTGTAGGTAAGTAGTGTAAGGGCTGCAATGTCGTGTGCTCCGGTACAAAGATATAGGTATGGCATGGTTAGCTTAGGAGATCTATGCTGAAAGCAGTTTGCATTAAACATTGTGAATATTGTGATCATAAGACTAGCTAAATGTTCAAATAATAAGTAATAAGAGCTCTATATATTTGTTCAGCTAATAGAAAAGAGAGAAGGTTAGAATCCGAAGTAGGTCCTTCATGGTACTGCGAATTGTCGAGCTGTCAAATCGAAGTACTCAAAAAGTTGAAATTCAATATCCATCAAGATCTATTGGAAGATCTGCCAATCAGAATCCGCCAATCGTTGTCCGACCTAGGGATCACGTTGAAGATTCCAAGGGTCCTACTTATGAAGGCCATGACTGAATCTTTCAGCGACCCTGGAGTCTTTGTTTGGAATTTGTACACCGCTTATTATAAGAAGCCGCCCAGTGAATTAAGATCGAGTAAGTACTTTTAAAATATTAAAGGCACAGTGTGTTTTACTCATATTTTCATTGTTTAATTATCGCTCTTTATCGCTAAGAGCGGAAAGAGAAAAGGGAGACCTTTTCCGGATCACAGAGCAAAATACTAAGTGTAGATACATTTGTCGGTATCTACTGTTTTTGTAATTTTTGTACCCATCTCAACATTCCAGCTACTTACTTATATTTACTTCGAAGTCTTGCCGAAGGTTTGTCTAAAATCCTAAGTACCTACGTCTCTATCACCATCGTACACTTACGACTTCAAGCTATTTAAAGATTATTAGATTACCAATTTTGTAACATCGGCTAGCTTGTAAACCGCTAGGGTGAGCGAAGCTTAGCGTCCCCCGCAACCCCCTTCGCCGAAAATTTGGTCACGTATCGCTACATAGGAATATTAGAAATATCCTGCATATTTGATACAATTCTTTTCATTATGATGCGGCCATTGCTTTCAGAATACGATATAAATGCCATGATCCTAATGTCAAGCCTCGTGTTTATCGATCTGGAGGAATGTGTTGAAAGATTAGAAAAACTGACGTACACTGCGAAAACACCACCTTGCGAAAAACCAAAAAGTATGTACCTATGATAAAATTGTATCTACCACTTACAAGAAGGCTTACAAAACTGTCAAAATTCTTTGATCGATTTTTTTAACTTCAGCTGTTATGTGCTTCTTTAGTGGATGTAGAAGTGAATATGGATTTCAGAATTTTGATGTTTTGGGCTTGTCTGACCTCGTAATATGATTTAATAGTAGATTATTAGCCAATGGGATAAAGCAGTGTCTTCTGTCGCGGGTGACGATTTAAATCGCGAGCGTAACGAAGGACTCGAGATTTACTCCCGAGCGTAGCGAGGGTGTCAAAAACTTAAATCACGAGCGAAGCGAGGGATTTAAAACGAGTCCTGAGTGTAGCGAGGGATTTAAGTTCACCCAAGACTAAGACAGCTTTATCACCGAGGAAAATACTCTACTTTTCGTACCATTTGCGAAAAAATTAACACAATAATAATATGAGATAAACATTTACTAAAAATAATCACAATTAAAAGTAAAAGTTAACATTCGAAACATTGGTCCAATTATTGATAGAGTTACATTTTTGTTTGGTACATTTATTGTTGATGAGCTGATTTGTATTTTTTTTTCTTTTTTTTTTTTTATTTGATTTATTTCCTTTTTCAAAAAGATGTATAATCCTACTAATATTATAAACGTGAAAGTTTGTATGTATGGATATTTGTTACTCTTTCACGTAATAACTACTGAATGGATTTGGATGAAATTCGGCATACAGATAGTTTATAACCTGGAATAACACATAGGATACTTTTTATCCCGATATTCCCACGGGAACGTATGGATGGATGTTTGTTACTCTTTCATGTAAAAACTAATGAATGGATTTGGATGAAATTCGGCATACGGATAGTTTATAACCTGGATTAACACATAGGATACTTTTTATCCCGATATTCCCACGGGAACGGGAACCACGCGGGTGAAACCGCGAGCGGCCGCTTGTGCTTTATATACAAACTGAATGGTGTAAACACAGATGTAGTTTAGTATAAATTTCGGTAAGTATTCCAAATTTAAATCACATTCTCCCCCTAGAGGATGAATGAAATTTAGTACAATTTTCTTTCCCTGTTTTTAACAGATTAAAAATGACTATTGTTATGTTCGCTTTTTGTGGCATAGAATGTCACTTTTTTGAGCAAGTGGTACGAAAACCAACTTTAAACCTATCTTTGGTAATGTCGCACAATTCCCAAAAATCTGCTATCGATTGAGGCATCAACTCGTCACACCAAAATTTTGTTCATACGGTCATACTGCTAAAAGCAGTATTATTTTTTTCTACCCGTTACAAGTTGATTTATTTCTATTAGGACACATTGTAATTTTGTAGCTACTGGTCACACTACAAATCTGTTCCTATTCGTCATCCCGTCAAACAGTTCTAACTGGTCACAAGGAGGATACCTAAACACATTTCACTACCCGCCATAAACGTGTGGTACAACAAAATGTTGGTACTAACACCACATAATAAATCAAAAATGCCAAGTATTTGTTAATAATGTATTTATTTTAATCTTACCAACCATATTTATGTTTCGAAGGATATTTATCCTCCTTGTGACCAGTTAGTACTGTTTGACGGGATGACGAATAGGAACAGATTTGTAGTGTGACCAGTAGCTACAAAATTACAATGTGTCCTAATAGAAATAAATCAACTTGTGACGGGTTGAAACAATTAATACTGCTTTTAGCGGTATGACCGGTTAGAACAAAATTTTGGTGTGACGAGTTGATGCCTCAATCATCCTATCAAGCTTTAGTACTTGTATTATTATGTATTGTACTTCGACGTTGCATCCTCGAGATTTATATTCACAAGGTAGTCCACTCTTCAATGTACCAGGCATCCTACACATATTAAGAGCTATCTAAAAGAAATTTTATTAAAAAAAAACATAAAACGTTACCCATAGTATAGACACAGGCGCCATCTAGTGAATACCAACCGAGTGCACGAGTTTGTCACCCGCGCTGTCATCGTCATTCGCTTTTCGTGTTCGGGCATCCGCACATCGTTACCCTAAAACTATGTGCAAAAGGAAGCATGGATAATCATTATATACGCATGTGGAAAAACTGCGTAAATGACGATCGCCAAGTAAATCAGGTCAGTCAGTGTTTTAAATATTACATTTTGTCGATGTTATGATTAAATTACAAAGACAAACAATTTTTTAAAAACTATGTGATTCGTTAGCGATTAAACGACTCAGAACCTCTTAGTGAAACATTCAAAGTACAAACGTTATTGAAATATATTTCATAGTACGTTTCCTTCTTAATTTCGATTAATACTTTCGCTAGTGCCTTTGTGGTTACCCACATTTTTTGACTTTTTCACTATTTATCGATTTTCAAGAATAAATAAGACGTTTAGCTTTTTTAAATAATAATAAAAAGTAAAAAACACATAAGTACCTAGTACCATGAAGTGATTACGGCCATGCTAGTATGAAATCTAGTATCGTGACGAGATTACGATCGATATTAGGGGTACCTACCCTATGCTGTGACGCGATTACGGTAATTCTATTCTTCGGTCATTCCTTCCAAATGACTCTTTGTTTGCGCGAGGCAGTAGTTACCTATACTCTGATTTTTAATTAGAAGGACTAAAGTGACATTAGTAATGATACCACTTAGCGACAAATAAAAAATAGTGTTGTAACCTTACTCAAACGAAGTTCAATTGTTGGTTCAATTTCGCTTATTGGTATATGCAAAACATTCAAACTGTGTTATCTTGATATAGAAGCTACTTAATTAGGAAACATAAATAAAACCCAGTTATAACTTCACTAATAATTTCAAAAAAATAGTTTTTAGAATCTTGATTAATTTAATTGTGTTTTATTCGGATTTACTTGATAAAATTTGTGCCAAAATACTTGTAAATGAAAATTAATCGAATAATGCAGTGACCACACCGTTTTTAATGATTTTCGTAATAAATTGGTTTTTCTATAAAATAATTCTGAAACCGTCGGTGACTTAAAATACTTTCGGACTTTAAAATACTGGTACAAAAGGACAACCACCCAGAGCCATAAATCCCCATATAAAAAACGCATCCACCATTTTGTTTTTAACAGATATGTCAAAGTCAAAGATCGCGCTCGTCATTCGTTCATCTCCCTTCTTCGCTCGCGATTGGTTGTACGAATATTCCTTGCGCTCATAACTCCTGTTCTTGTTGTTATTGCTGTTAAGTTTTTGTTATATCTTTCCTTGTTACGTTGTTTTTTATTCCTGTTTGTTGTTTTTTTTTGTAGAACGACATGACAGACGCTCAACCGAGTACTTCGGGTGCAGTTATGTCTCCTAGGAAAAGGAGACGGCCCGCTCATCTGAGTGTCACAGAGAAGACAATGGTGCAAAATGTATTTAAATACGTATTCAACGAAGAGGAAAGAAATTAGATACGCAATTATGTGTAAAACCTAATAAGCGCCACTGTGCTAAGAAAACAGCAAACATCTTGGGAATCAGTGTTACCACTGTTTTTAATGTTCTAAAAGACAAGGAAAGGAAAATATTTCACCAACCCCATCGCAACGATCTGGTCCAAAGTTGACGATCAATGACAAATTGGATGAGTTCACTGTTTCTGCCATCCGGTGCAAAGTACACAGTTTTTTTTATAATAAGGAAGCACCTGCAATTGCAAAGGTTAGTATTTTCTATTTATTCAATCGGTAACTACCTATATTTAGAACTATGCTTACAAATTATATTTATTTTTAAATTTTAAAAGAGCTACAGAAGTACTGGAAATCGTTAAAAAAAAATTCAAGAAAATGTAGTTGATGAGTTCGCTGCCGAGTACGGTGTCTCCGTCTTAAGACTGCCCCCGTACCACTGCGAATTAAATCCAATCGAATTAGTCTGGGCACAGGTAAACGGGCATGTCGCAAGACATAACAAAAATTTTTGGCCGAAATTAAAGAATTGTTTAGTGATGGGTTACAGTTGGTGACACCGCAAAGGTGGTCGAGCTGTATCGATCATGTCATAAAAGAAGAGAGTAAAATGATGCAACTCGACCACCTTATTGATGATGTAACAGATGGATTTATAATAAATGTAACAGATTCGGACATCAGCGAAAGCAACAGTAATTATTCAGAAATAAATAGTGATTAAGAAGTTTGACTTTTATTTATTTATTTATTTATTTATTTAATCTTTATTGCACATAAAAACAGCAAAAGGCGGACTTAACGCCACAAGGCATTCTCTACCAGTCAACCGGTATGGATGTAGGAGACTTAGGTAAGGCGATAAATCAAAAAAGATACATTAATGAATGTTAAATGAAAAACAACAACTTACAACCAACTTCATAAATAGCATAAACAAAATACACAGATCTACAAAAAATATAATATACTTACATAACAAAGATTCAATATATAATATAATGAATAAATAAATAAATATTTTACATAGAAATATAAATACCTACATATATAAATAAAATACATCAGATAGTGTGACATCATATTATTAGTTATATACATTTTACTCATAATATAACCAATATCTAGATAGAGCTAAAATAGTGCTCACGCACAAGTCTTTTGAATGCCATTTTACTCTGAGCACCACGGATATTTAATGGCAGAGCATTCCAAAGGCGGATAGCACATAGAGTAAAGGAACTGGAGACGAAGCCAGAATGATGAGCGGGGATTTGAAGAGTGAGGTTGTTACTGGAGCGAAGGTCACGATGATGAGAGGCTCCCAGAAACTGAAACCTAGATTTCAGGTATCTTGGGGTTCGTGGATCGTTAAGGATGTTGAAAAGCATACAGACAACTCTAAGATTCCTACGCTCACGGATAGGCAGCCATTTGAGTTGTCTTCTGTAGTGAGAAATGTGGTCGAACTTACGCAAACCGAAGACAAAACGGATACAGCTGTTTAGCAAACGATCCAACTTATTCAGAAGAAGTTGATTAATGTCAGAGAAGCAGACGTCGGCGTAGTCAAGAATAGGAAACACGAGAGCCTGAACAAGCGCGATTTTAGTACTGGAGGGGAGAAAAAATTTCAATCTATACAAGGACCGTAGCGAGTTGACCACTTTACGAGAGATCTCGTTCACTTGATCTTCCCAACTGAGAGAGCAGTCAATAACGAGACCTAGGTTCTTAACTCGAGGCTGATACGGTATGGAATCCCCATTGAACACCAAACTAAGCACCGAGCTCAAATCGACGAGAGATAACTGTCGAGAACTACCTAAGATAATTGCTTGGCACTTAGAGGCATTAACGGAGATGCCATAACAGTTTGACCATTCGGCAATCCTGGCAAGATCTTCATTGACGCTGACGACCGACTGATTAAGATTACTTTTATCAGTTTGAACATATAATTGGAGATCGTCAGCATACAGATGGTAAGAAGAATGAAGTTTTGTAGTAAGAGAGTCAATAAAAAGTGAGAAGAGAAGGGGGGAAAGTATGCCGCCTTGTGGAACACCAGCAGTCAGCTCGCACCAGTCAGAAATAGACTGATCAACCCGAACAACTTGCTGGCGTCCACGAAGATATGAGGAAAACCATGTCGTAGTAGAAGAAGACAGTCCAATATGGGAGAGAATTGCTAAGAGAATGTCATGGTTGACCGTGTTAAAGGCGTTGGAGAAATCAATAAGAACCATCACAGTCAACTGAGAATTCTCCATGCCGTTGCGTACGTCCTCCAGGACATTAACAAGAGCAGTGGTAGTGCTATGCCCGGGTCGAAACCCGGACTGGAAGGGACTTAAGAAGCTATGTCGGAAGATGAAAGAGGAAAGTTGGCTGTGGACCGCAGCTTCAAGGATTTTGGAAATAAATGGTAGGATAGAAATAGGTCGAAAATGGTTTAAACAAGTCGGGTTACGGATTTTGGGAAGTGGAATTGCGATGGCTTTAAGCCAGGCAGAGGGAAACGTACAAGAGGAGAGAGAGTAATTGAGAATAAAGGTAAGAACAGGAAGTATAGAAATAAGAATAAGTGTGATCATAGATCTACCCACTTCATCACATCCCACTGCCTTGGATTTGATGGAGAGAGCAAGTTTCCGAACATCTTCTTCAACTAACGGACGAAAAGAAAATAAGTCAAGAGTAGAAAGAGCCGTGGAAGTAATAGAGGAAATAGTGGAGAGGGTTACTGAGTCAGATAAGGAGGCAGTTGAGGTAAAATGACTGTTAAGGTCATTAAGCGAAATAGATGAACTATGCTGGGTCGGCGTCTTGCCAAAGCCCAGGGTACGAAGAAACTTCCATGTGTCGGCAGGATTGGAATTTAAAATATTTTTATGGATATATTGGCGTTTAGCAGCTCTCACCATCCGATTGCAGCGATTCCTAGCGGTTTTAAAAGCATCCCAGTTAAAATCGGTTCGGCATCTTTTGAATGTACGAAAGTATTTGTTTCGCCTACGCATGGCCATGCGTACTCCAGGTGTAATCCAAGGCGCAGGAGGCCGACGTAGCTTGACGAGCTTTTTAGGTGCATGCTTATCAAACAGATTCAGGACTGAACTGTTGAAGTACGCAACCATGTTGTCGACAGAATCAGCCTCAATAACAGGTGTCCAGTCCAAAGCGCATGCGTCATTGTTAAGTTTGTCCACATCCAGTCTAGCTAAATTACGCATTTTTAAAATAAGGGGTTTGGGTTTAGGAGGCTTAGCCTTATAAGCTACAAAAATGAGGTCATGCCTGGAGAAGCCAGGAGCAGGAAATTGGCCATGTTTGACGACATGGGAAGATGAAGAAATTAGAATGTGATCGATCCAAGAGTCAGAAGTCGTTAAATTATGGTGAGTTGGATCGAGTGGAAGAATATGAAAGTTTGCTGACTCAACTATGGATCGATACTTGCGCGACTGTACAGAAACCTTTAAAAGGTCGGTGTTGAAATCACCCATAATAATGTGGTGCGAATAGTCAGTAGCGAAAGAGTTAAGAAGAGAATCGAAGTCAGGGTGAAATTCAACGGAAGGGGGGCAATAAACCACTCCCAGGACAACCTTCATGCCCTTTACATCGATCTCAAGGAAGAGATATTCCATGCAGCCGTGGCGGGAGGCAGAGGAGGCTAAAAGCTTGTGAGAAAAGGTGTGAGATAAGTAGATAGCCACCCCACCGCCACCCTTGCCAATGCGATCATTGCGGATGAGATTGAAGCCTGGGAGGTTATAAGTTATGGAGTTTAGACACGGCTTAAGCCAGCTCTCTGACACTAGGACGGCATGAACCGTATTCGAAGAGAAGGAATGAAGGAGATCAGTGAAGTGTTGTGGAATGCTCTGAGCGTTTATGTGACAGATGTTGAGAGTCTCATGGCAACAACCAAGTTCACGTGAGAGAAGATTGCTTATGTCACATGAGTCATCAATGGCATCATCAAAAGAATGAAATGAAGAATCACTATCACTGGCTGAAACGAAGTCATCAGAATCTGACATTTAAAATATATAATAAGAAATAAGATATGAATATATAAAAAAAATTAAATATTAGTAATATAATAAAATTTGCACTAAAATAATAAAAATACGAATAAATTAAAACTAATAAAAATTAAGAACTAAATGAAAATTCTCTGGACTCCACACATCCTACCAGTAAACCGTTTACAAGTGGAAAAACACTAATTAAAATAAACTTCAGACGAGTACAGGAGACATGGAAGATTTTAAACAAACAAAACCATTTGAATAAGGCAAAGGCCTAAACACTAAAACTAATCTAAATAAAAAAAATATTTATAAGGCAGTATGAACATAAACCTTTGCCTGAAAAAGTTACGACAGTTATATACAAATTAGTTGTCACTCACTGTCACTTTACTGTCAACTCACTCAGTCAACTGTCAATTGAAATGTCAACTGTCAAGAGAAAATAAAAACAAGAAAAAACCATGAAAAACAGTAAAATAAATAATAAAGGTTATCTGTAAAAATTAAAATAATCACTGACCGTCTAAAATTATTGTGCAAAGTGCACAGTGAAGATCGACACACAGCAATGCAATCGGTCGACACAATGGAAGAAAATAGGAGAAGCATGAAAGTACATAAACATTGTCTTACTTTGCATTCTTATTTAAGCGTTTCGACCTTGTTTGCACCGACCTAGTTGACTGCGATGGGTCCACATTCAATCCAGCAGCTGCAGAAGATGGCCTCGGAAACTTAGTTGTAATCTTGCCCAACTCATCAACCGAAACAATGCGCACTCTGCTTTCGTCGGGTGTTATAATGCAGACATTCCCACTCGAAGTCCAGACATTTTTTACGCCGAAGTGTTCACGTGCAGCTTTAAAAGTGGCCTGACGGCACTTTGTCAGGAACTCACGTAGAACAAGGGAAGAACCTTTTAATTTAGTTTTGTTCTTCCATACCGAAGAACGATGAGTCAGGTTGGAGAAACGGACGACTATAGGACGCGAACGACCCTCGATGAAGCGACCAAGCCTATAGCAGGATTTGATGCAATCAGCTGTGACATCAGAAAGTCCAAGGTGCTTCTTGAACAGGCAAACAATAGTTGAAGTCAGGTCGTCGGAAGATTTCTCCGGTACCCCGTTTAAGAGAAGACATTTTTGTCTATGTCGTGTCTCCAAGTCATCAAGTGATCTGACCACTTCACTAATTTGTTGACGCAGTAGTGACAATATGTTGAATACAACATCTTTGAAGCTGTAGAACTCCTCTTGGATCCAAGCAACCTTGTCCGTGTCCTTTTTGGTGGATGAAGACTGCTGCAGCTGTGCCTCCAGATCGTTCATTTTCTTGAAGAGCATTGTCTCCAGGGACTTCTGAGTCTCCATAATCGCCGAAACGTTGTCCATGTTGCCGCAAAGTAGTGGAATGACTCGGAGAAGTGGAAATAGTGCACTGTTGTGAGAGTACAAGTGGTGGTAGGAATGTGCAGTGATATCCACTAATTAACCATCAGAAGTTGTAGTCTACACACTATGTAGTAACATGTAAGTTTTACTATTGAATAAACTAAAAACTGGTGAAGAATTCAAAGAGTTATTATTTTTAAACATTAATTTTATGAGCAGATGATGTTGCTCGTTTTTTCGCCTACCGCCAAAAGAAAAATTTATTTTTCCTTTTACCTACTCATTTATTTTAAAAACTTTCGGAAAAAGGTAATTTAGCATATTACCCATTGTACCGCACCCTTGGTTAGAAATTCAAACTATACAATTTGGAATTGTACTATAAGTTGTGGTCCATAATCGCTAAAAATAGTTTACATTAGTGTTTTTGACAGTCACTATACTACAAATGTCAATAAGGTTACAGTTAGTAACTTCCTAAATAACAGTTTGGTATGTAATCTAATAAAATAGCGTTTTAGACAGTCACCATACTTCAATTGTCAAAAAGGTTACAGTTAGTAATTTACATCATTAATTTAGTCAGTTTGGTATGTAATCTAATAAAAATCAAAGTACATGGAAAAATATAACAAAACAAAAAACAACCAATCATAAGAGCGCTAGAAATACGTATGTACAACCAATCGCGTGATGAAATGAGGACAAATGACGTGTACTGCACTTGGTCTTAGTGCGCGTCACTCAGGTATTCTGTGGTTTATTTCTTTGTACGCGGATTCATTAAAAAAGTCTACATATCACGTAAACTTGCTAATTACCTGTACTTTTTAATAATATTTTATTCAATACTTATTTATAGCCAAGTCAATGACTCCATAATTCAATTTAATCGGTAAAATCACTCGCGTCACAACACTTCGCTCTTCAGTTGGCAACATTAAAAAAAATAAAGTGCGCCGGCAGCTGTCACTTTAGTCCATCTAATTAAAAATCAGATTATACATTCTATTTTATTTTTTTACTAATCTTTTTATTGGAGCGTTTTTTCATATGCAAGTGTTTTCTACAAAATCCTACAGTGCCGCCTTACATACTGCACATTTATGTATTACCGTGATGTGATTACGGTCAGTGCTAATATGAAATATGGTATCGTGACGAGATTACGATCGATATTATGGGTACCTACCCTATGCTGTGACGCGATTACGGCAATTGTATTCCTCAGTCATTCCTTGCAAATGACGCTTCGTTTGCGCGAAGCAGTACCTACATTCTATTTTATTTTTTACTAATGTTTTTATTGGAGTGTTTTTTTTGCGTGCAAGTGATTTCTACAAAATCTTACAGTTCCGCCTTACATACTGCACACTTATGTAGTACCGTGACGTGATTACGGTCAGTGCTTATATGAAATCTAGTATCGTGACGCGATTACGATCGATATTACGGGTACCTACCCTTATGTAGTACCGTGACGCGATTACGGTCAGTGCTAATATGAAATTTAGTATCGTAACGCGATTACGATCGATATTACGGGTACCTACCCTATGCTGTGACGCGATTACCGTTATTCTATTCTTTGATCATTCCTTTCAAATGACTTCGTTTGCGCGAGACCTCTCGCCTACCACAAGGTTTAGTGACTCCGATTTCAATAAAGAACCGTAAATAACGGACGTATATAAATCTAATATTAAAAAAGACTTACGATCTGTCATGACCGTAGCACAAGTACACAGTCCGGATCTTACGCAGACCATCCAGGACACTAGGGATACCTAGTCGTAATAATCCAAGCGCAGCAGAGGAGTTGCCAGTTGTAAATCCAATATCGTCGGATTTTCTTGACGTTCTTGGAGTTTCTAAAGTGAAGGAGGTACCATTGGGACCCAAAATACTAGAAGAGGTCTCTAAACGCTAGGGAAATCCTCATAGATGGTATGAACAAAGATAATAAAAAATAACTGTTAGCAACAACTTTGATACCTGTTTGAAGTTGGCCAAATTATGCTGCATTTACATTATGAAAATACCATGAATAGAAAAATGCTTACACAACCTGCCTACTCTTGATAAAAAATTCTTGTCAATGACACAAGATGTTAAAAGAGACGCACACTCTTTTGGAGAAAATTTGGGAGAAAAGATAGAAGCTGCTAAGGCCGCTGAAAAATCTGGTTTGCAAATACGAAATACTAACAACATTGGACCTTCAACTTCACTAAGAACTACGTCGCCCAGCAGGGAAAGTGGCAAGACCCATCCAAGCAACAAGGTCATGGGTTGCCAGGCCGGGTGGGAGCAAGCAAAGATTCCCGTATCTATCTCCGAGGCGATCAGCCGTGCGATTCTGTAAGCTAAAGCCTTGATAGCTGCGGCTGCCGCAGCGCTGACAAATGACTCTGTCTCTTTCATATTCATAGAATTCGAAAGAGACAGCAGATCACAGCCATGCGCGCAGCGTCTATGTGTCGCTTAGAGAATCGCATAGCAGCGCAAGCACCGACGTCCGCCCGCTATCACACCACGACAGCAGTGAGACCGTCATACAGACCGATGTTGCGTACGAGTAAGTAACAACCAACCTAACCTTACACGCTGGTCGTTTAATTTTTTTTGTTGACACATGGTTTTCAATAGCAAATGACCCGATAGTCAGACAGTACGTTACGAGTTACAAAATACCATTTAATAAAACTGTAAAGCAAGCTACTGAACCTATCACTCCTAACTTTTCTTCGGCTGAAATAAGTAAGTTAATCACAGCTATATCTGACTTGTGCCAGTCAGGAGTAATATGCTTATGAGAGGATGTCAAAGACCAATTTATTTCTCCTATATTCTTAACACCTAAAAGTGATGGATCGTCCAGATTTATCTTGAACCTAAAATCATAGAATAAAGCTGTCGCCTCATGCCACTTTAAAATGGAGGACATACGGACAGCAAGCAAATTATTGTTCCAAGACAGTTTTATGGCCAATGTTGATATCAAAGACGCGTATTTTTTCTTTAGTTCCTATTGATGAAAACTACAAAAAGTATTTAAGGTTCAAATTTTTGGGACACAAAAGTAATACGTATGAATTTTAGTGCCTACCGTTTGGACTTAGTTCAGCACCTTATTATGTCTTTACGAAACTCATGAAACCGGTCCATCTACCGGATTTATCTTAGAAACAGAGGTTTTTTAATTCTAATATATTTAGATCTTGTGCCTTGGCCATTCTTATGAAGAATGTAAAAGTTTTGTTCTCGAAACTGTTTGTTTATTACAAAATCTAGGCTTTGATAAAAACTTCAAAAAGAGTAGCTTGGAACCACAAGACTAGAAAATTTCTCGGTTTTGAATTAAATTCAGAAAATATGTGTTTGCAATTGCCAATAGGAAAACGAAAACGCATTCTTGAACAAATAAATATCAGTAGAATTGGTGGAGTACAATAAGTTCCTTTAAATAATATCACTTGTCTATGGCAATGGTGCGAGAAACGCAAAATATTTGTCTTTGCATCCTACATAAAATCTAAAGATAACTTCGAGGCAGATAAAGAGTCACGGTGTATGAATATCGATACAGAATGGCAAATGTCGGCACCTGTGTTCGAAAAAATTGTTCAATCGTTTGGGACACCTCTTAAAGATCTCTTTGCTACTTACCAAAATTATAAATGCAATAAATAAGTCTCATGGCAACGAGACCCCTATGCCTTTGACATAGATGCATTCACCTTAAGAGGGTTTACGTATTTCGGTTTTCCATACAAACTTCCAAGTCGAAATTTTTAAAAACCAATAAGCCAATTTTAATGAAACTTTGCATGTTAAAGCAAAATACAGGGATCTAAATAGTTTGTTGAAAACATTTAAAAAAAAGGTTTATTTAGCTGAGTTATTGCGATTTAAAGTCCACTATAGAAAGTTTAAAATCGCATTAACTCAGTTATTTAAACTTTTTTTTTAAATATTTTCAACATACTATTTAAATCTCTGTATGTTACTTTAGCATGCAAAGTTTCATTGTAATTGGCTTTATGGTTTTTAAAAATTTCGACTTGGAAGTTTGTATGGGAAACCGGAATGCGTAAACCCTCTTAAATTGGAATATATTTTATTGTTATGCTTTTCCCCCTTTCTCGCTCATATTAAAATGCTTCAGGAAAATAATTAACGACGAAGCCACTGGTGTACTAGTCGTATCGTATTGGCCGAGTCAACCCTGGTATCCCCTACTTAGCTCAGTAGCTCACCACCAAAATACTTCGGCCCAAGTGACGATATGTTATTATCACCTTTCAGGACCCAGCACCCCCTTTGCAAGAAACTTATCCTGGTAGCATACAAATTATCAGAAAAGCATTTCAAAAACAATTGTTATGTAATGAAACCATCGAGGTGATGATTTCCTCATTGTCTACATCCTCACTAAAACAAAATAATGTCGCTTTTACATGCGTGGATGCATGCATGCATGCATGAAATGGTGGAGTTATTGTGATATTTAAAAAAGTTGATTTCTATAACTCCCCACTTCCAATTCTATCAAAATTCCTTACGGTCAACTGTTAACAGCAAAAATTGGTTGTAGTTCATTAAATATGCATCGTTCTGCTCTAGCTATTTAGGGCAAACGTTTTAGTGAAGCTGATTTAGTTGTTCGATTTTTTAAAGGTATTTACAGGACTAAACCTAGTCATCCGAAATATTCGGAGACGTGAGATCCAAAGATTGTAATCGATCACCTTAGTAATTTATATCCAAATGAGGAACTTCCTCTGGAGTTTATTACTAAAAAATTAGTAACTCTGCTCGCATTGTCAACCGCACAACGAGTGTTTGCGCGCTTTTATTTGTCTCCTTGTGTGAAAGGGTAGTAGCACCATAAAGGGTTATCGGTGTACCGTCCGCACAAGCGATTCTCGGCGCGCCCCAGCATTCCTCTGACTGTCATCTGACAGTTGCGAAATCGCCCGCGCGAGTCCGTGCCACACACCGCCGCCGTAGCTAGCTGCCAGAATCCAGGGTGCTGAAGACGCCGATTACCAGGTCAGTGTTGCTGCTTATTTCACGCAGGGGAACACTTGAAGGCCGTAACCGCCGCCCTTGGCTTCCTTCGTTCAAACTGCCCCTTATATTTATTTATATATGTGATAACCGCCCCCGCTCATACAGTCCACTGCGCCTAGCATTATTTACCCGCCCTTCAGTAAAACGGAGACACCATAAATTTTTGGTCCATACGACCCGGATTAAAACCAGTTTATTTATTTATTTACCCGTTCCGCTTATAATTATATTTATTTATCACATATATTTTAAATATATATTTTAAATACCTCACGCATTTATAACTGTATTATCGATAGTCGTTATTTTCTAGCACATACTTACCCACATTCCGTGGTAGGGGGCACTTACCCAACGCTAAATTATTTAACGGATTTTAATCAACCGCGCTTATAGCACATTCATTGTTTCTTCGACTACAAAATGGCAGCCGAAGAAGCAAAATTAAAATTAATTATTGCAAAAAAGCAATCGATTTATAAACGCGATACGCCGCATTTACATTTATCTGACGTGTTGTGTTGTGTTGTGATCTCGGACCAAATATTACATGGACAGAGTCTTACGACGTTGCCGCTTTTACATACGTGTATCAAAGTAAATTATTTGTATCTCTGTCTGTATGACTGTAGTGTGATATGAGTAAAAGAGATAGTTAATGTACGTTTGGCAACGACGCACTGTCGGTGTGAGACGTGTCATTTCATGACCGACTACTAGGTCAAAACATTGCTGGATTGTGCGAAATAATAGTGAAATATTAAGAAATCTTAGTGTTTGTGTTATTTGTGTAATATACAATTGACATAATGTCTTGTTCTGCTGTTTATTGTTCGTCAAGAACAACAAAAGGAGGTGTGAGGGACCAGGAATTATCATTTCATACGTTAGTGATTTCTCATAATATGTATGCTTTACTATGAGTTTTTTAATAATTAAAACGGCAAAGCATTAGTTTTTGCTAATTCTAAATCATACTATATCGTACACTATTCATAAGAATCAGGTTTTAAACCTTAATTAAATGTATTTTAAAGGCTTTGTTTTTGGCATAATGATTAGTGATGTGCGTATTTGTGTATCAAAGCTTTATCGATATTACTAATATTCTTTTTATTATTCTTTTTTTAGGTTTCCAAAATGCCCAGAAATAAGACGTGAATGGGTTAAAGCTATTAGACGTGATAACTGAGAGCCTACAAAATATTCAAGGCTCTGTTTGAAACATTTTGAAAAATCTTTTTTTACAGTAAAAATTTTAGCCTTAGTTCAAAATTGAATCTTAATAATATGGGCGGGAATATGAATAGTAAAAAGTATTGCTCTTCACTTTACAACACAAATTATTATTTTTTATTTGTTTGTTATAATAGAAGGAGGCAAACGAGCAGGCGGGTCACCATATAGACACCCGCAACACCAGAGGGATCGCAGATGCGTTGCCGGCATTTAAGGAAGAAATAGGAATTGTGAGCGGGGGGGGGGGAGGCCTCCGGAACCCTCACTGCCCGAACGAAACACAACATCACCAAGGGCTATTATTTCACGCCGGATATTAGGGTGTTACCAGACCAATCGATCGATCGTCGATCGATGGTAGAATGGATTAGTCGACGTCGATCGATGTCGATCGACAATCGACCGGTAAAATGGATTGGGTGTTAAATCGAGCTGTTTGATTAGACGCACCGGCCGCTTCACTTTTCTGAGTGGTAGAGCCACGCTGCGTTGCAGCACGCATTGGGCCGGCTCGCCCGGCGTAATACCACCCTCTCTAATATTCGGCGTAAAATAATGGCACTTGGTGCTGTTGTGTTTCGTTCGACTAGTGAGGGTTCCGGAGGCCCCTTCCCCCCCCCCTCCTCCCAATTCCTATTCCTTCCTTAAACCTATTCCTCCCCTAAAGGCCGGCAACGCGTCTGCGATTCCTCTGGTTTTGCGGGTGGGTGTCCATGGGCGGCGGTGATTACTCTCCATCAGGTGACCCGCCTGCTCGTTTGCCTCCCTCTTTTATAAAAATAAAAAAAAATATTTCGTGCCCATGGATAATAATCGTAATATTCGATTATGTTTATGTTGATAATAATCATCATCATTATCATCATCATCAACCTATATCAGTCCACTGCTGGACGTAGGTCTCTCCCAAGACGCGCCACTGAGCCCGGTCTTCGGCTCTTCTCATCCAGTTTTTGCCAGCTACACTCCGTAGATCGTCGCTCCATCTCGCCGGAGGGCGTCCTACACTACGCTTGCCTAAACGCGGTCTCCACTCCAGTATCCGTTTGCTCCAACGGTTGTCGGTTCTTCGGCAAACATGGCCGGCCCACTGCCACTTCAGTTTGCTAATCCTTTGAGCTATGTCGAACACCTTAGTTTTCTGACGAATAACATCATTCCGGATTCGATCTCTCAAGGAAATTCCGAGCATAGCTCTCTCCATAGCGCGCTGAGCGACTTTCAGCGTGTGGACCAGCCCCACTGTCAGCGTCCACGTTTCAGCAGCATAGGTCATAACAGGTAGGACACACTGGTTGAAAACTTTCGTTTTCAGACATTGAGGGATGGAGGACGAGAAGACTTGACGAAGTTTCCCAAACGCAGCCCAGCCCAGCTGTATTCTCCGGTTTAGCTCTCTCTCGAAGTTGTGTCTACCTAACCGCAGCGTCTGCCCGAGGTAGACATACTCCTGCACAACTTCGAGAGGCATTCCGGCAACGGTGATTGGCTCTGGGGTAATACGATCATTAATCATGATCTTTGTTTTATCTAAGTTCATGCCCAGGCCAATCCGTCGTGAGGAATCAGCAAGACTGTTCAGCATCTGCTGTAAATCCTGCAACGATTCTGCCAATATGACGATATCGTCAGCAAATCGCAAGTGTGAGATATACTCGCCATTGATGTTAATGCCCATTCCATTCCAACTCAGCGTCTTAAACAGATCTTCCAGCGCGCTCGTAAACAATTTGGGAGATATGACATCTCCTTGTCTTACTCCGCGGCGCAGCTGGATAGGTTTAGACTGCTGGTTCTGGACTTGGACAGACATAGTGGCATCATCGTATAGGCATCTCAACACTTCGATGTATCGCCAATCAACCTGGCATCGCTGCAGAGATTGCAGAACAGCCCAGGTTTCAACAGAATCAAAGGCTTTCTCATAGTCCACAAACGCTAGGCACAATGGCTGATTATACTCTTCTGACTTCTGTATAATATGTCGCATTGTGTGAATGTGGTCTATGGTGCCAAATCCTCTGCGAAACCCAGCCTGCTCTGGGGTTTGGAACTCATCAAGTCTTCGCGCAAGACGGTTCGAAATAACTCTGGAAAACAGTTTGTAGACATGGCTCAAGAGTGAAATCGGTCTGTAGTTTTTCAATAAAGCTTTATTTCCCTTCTTGAAAAACATGATAACCACACTCTTGCTCCATGCCTTTGGAGTTCTCCCATGGTCCAGGACGGATTGAAAAACACGTTGGACCTCCCTCAGGACTGGTGAACTACCTGCCTTTAGGAGTTCCGACGTGATTCCGTCTTCCCCTGGGGCTTTTCCATTTTTTAACTGTCTCAGAGCCACTTCGATTTCGTCTAGGCTGATCTCTGGGAGATCTTCGGTGTAGTGGCGGGTTAATGTGGCTCTAACATCCTCATTACTGGATCCCGGACACGAAACTTGCGAGGCGTACAATCGGCCATAAAAGTCTTCGATCTCAGCCAGAATTTCCGGCTTGGAAACGACGGTATCACCCCTAGATGTCGTGAGCTGCGTCAGATGGCTCCTACCAAGTTGCTGCACAAACACTTTGGACCCCCGATTTTGCTCAATTGCTCGTTCAATACGAAGCGTATTGGAGCGACGGAGGTCGTAGCGTATGCGCTTAGCAATGCACTTGTTAAGAGCCGTGTGTTCTGACAGCGTAGTAGGGGTGAGTGGTGTCTGGCGTCGCTTTTCCATTAGCCGGAGAGTCTCGTCCGAGTACTTAGACTTTCTGCCCGTACGCCTTACCGAGCAAAATTTCGTGCCCTCTTCCCTGAGGATGTTTACCACATTGTGTAGGTCCTGATCTACGTCATCGGTAGTTTCCAAGGCAGCGAATCGATTTTCGAGCTGAAGTTGGAACTTCTCTGAGTTCACAGCGGTTTGGAGTAAGTTTGGTCGGAGCTTAGACTTCATCAAGCGGACGCGTTCAAGCTTAAAATTGATATTCAGAGTGCCTCGTACCATTCGGTGATCGCTGCCGGTATTAAACCTATTGATCACTGAAACATCTCTGAATATATGCTTCTTATCCGCTATAATGAAGTCTATCTCGTTTTTCGTCACAGCGTCGGGGCTTCGCCAAGTCCACTTTCGCTGTGGACTCTTTTTGAAGAAAGAATTCATCAAAAAGAGTCCTTCCCGCTCTAGGAAGTTGACCAGCATTTGCCCCCTGTGATTCCTACTACCAAATCCGTGTGGCCCTACCGATGATTCGCTGCAAGTCTGTAATCCTACTTTAGCGTTGAAGTCCCCCATGACAATGTTAAAGTGTGCCTTAGTGGTGGTGTGTAAGGCTTTAGCAATGTCATCCAGGACAAACTCCACTTCATCATCCGAGTGTGACGAGGTCGGTGCATACACTTGAACCACCTTGAGGGAATACCTCTCGGTGAGTTTAAGTACCAGGTATGCTACCCTGTTCGACACACTGGATACTTCAGTGACGTTGTCGGCGAGGGACTTGTGGATCAGGAACCCAATGCCACCTTGGGAGGTATGGTCGCCCTCGCGGTAGTACATGACATGTCCGGATTCTAGGGTTATGGTGTCCTCTCCCTCTCTTCGGACTTCACATAACCCCAGAACATGCCATTTAACCTTTTCAAGTTCTACCTCGAGTTGCGCCAGGTGTTCGTCTAGCCGTAGAGTGCGTCCGTTGTACGTAGCCAGGGTCAGTTGGGATGGGCAGCCTTCCGTAGCCCGGAGATTCTTCGCACCCCCTGTTCCGCCATTTCCATGACCGCCGCCTTGGCCAGGACTAGCGGAGCTGCCGGGAACTGGGGGCCGTCCTTTTTGTGTGCCAATCATATGGGAGGTTTTGCCCTAATCGCCACGCTGGGCATGCGGGTTGGCGATCGCAGGGACACAGTCTGTCGCACCGCTGAGGCTGCTGCCCCTCAGCGGTCAGGGATTTGACTGTGTCTGGATGAGAAGGGTTATACCGCCGTCGACCGGTCGCCAGAGCCTCGTCGGTTACTGCAGGATGTACCGCGTGCAGGTGAGGTTGACAGTTGGAGCTAGAGGCCTTGTGTAGCTCCCTTACATCCCACTACGTTGATAATAATGAGTGATGATAATATGAACGTTTAAATACTAAATGATATTCCCCCTAACACCTTGGGAAGCACTTTAGATTAAGCAACACCGCAAAAGGGGGGAAGGGGAGGGGGAGGGGGAGCCAAAGTGCGAAAATGCATAGTTTTCAAGATATTTTTATTTTGAGGTTATTTTAGGTTATTTTTAGGAAAAGAAACAAATATTCTACTAAGTTACCATTACCGTACCCCCTCCATCCCCCTCCTCTCTACCTCCCTCGAAACTACTAATCTCGAAATTCATGACAATCGCTACGCAAAAAAAAAACAAAAACAAAAACCGCTGCTTAAAATGTCATTTGGATAAAATAAGCGATCGTTGGCTTTAAAAAACGGCCGCATCCAGATTCTTCTGCGTTTGCGTCTCCGTAATAATAGTACGAGCAACATCGTACTGGCCAAGAACAACGAGTCCTTTTCTGAATACATTTCGCTGATGGAATTTAGCCAGGGTTAATCGATCAACGTCGACCGACCGTCGATCGATGGGTTAGACGAACGGTATCCGTCGATTGATTAAAGTTACCACACCTATCGATCAACGTCGACCGACCGTCGTCGATCGATTGGTTAGTCAAACGGTAGGTATCCGTCGATCGATTAAAGCTACCAGACCAGTCAATCAACTTCGATCGACGTTGATCGATGCCGTCGATCGACGATCGATCGATTGGTCGGGTAACACCCTTAGTGAGAGGTTGGTATTTACGCCGGGCGAGCCGGCCCAGCGTGCCCGGCGTGCTGCAACGCAGCGTGGCTCTACCACTCAGTCAGTGTCACTCATTTAGCACCACCCAAGGGTCACGTGTAGGGTCTAAACGGTAAACCTACGGACGTGAGTAACTTTAACCCCCAATTATAATAACGAACTAGGTACACACCACATTAAAGTGATTATATCGATATACTAGTCACATCTTTAGTCACGCACACATGTACAGATAGAAAGCTGCACACTAACAAAATACGGACATGCTAAAAATCCAAAGACTCTGTCCATTGTGATATTTGGTCCGAGGTTGTGATGCATCAGAACGGTATCAGTTTCATACATTTAATATGGAAGCGTTCACATCTATTCAATGCGGTGTGTTATGACGGCTTCTGATGTGTCGTGTCACAGGCGATCCCGATCCGCGTCAGAAAGGGTGAGGTGCGGGGGGCGGTGCCGTGAGACGTCATACCGCATCAGACTAGTGTGCACGCGCCAGTGTTGTGTTATTACGCGTCAGAAATGGACGAAGAGCAACTAATTGAATACGTAAGACAATGTCAAGTGATTTATAATCCAAAATGTAAAGAATATAAATATCAAGTAATGAGAGCAGCTATTTGGGAAGAGATAGGAGAAAAAATGAAACAACCTCGTAAGTAAAGTGCTTTTATTTAATTATACAGAGTTCTACTTTGTCTAAATAGCTTGAATTTGCCATGGAACTTGCCCTTCTGAACTTACAAAATAGTTTTTAAACGCTTCGCAAACTTGAGTAGCTTCTTGTGATGGATTTCTATGTAAAGGGTCAATGTCTACAAAGCCACTGTTGTGAACCTGCATTTCGTCCGTCAATATTTCTTCAGTTTCTTGTGTATTTTGAGTTAAAAGGTTATGGAGGCAGCAAGTACAATCTTGTCCGCCATGTTCGGCTGTACTTGTAAAGGTCCTTGAAACACTCTAAATCTCGCTCGTAATATACCGAATGCATTTTCTACATTGCGGCGAGCACGCGATAAACGATAATTAAAAATTTTGTTTGCATCATTGTTAACTAATTTTACTTTACTGTATGGTTTTAATAAATAGGTTTTTAATGGAAATGCCGCATCTGCCACAATAGTGTAAGGTAAAGGTTCAGTATTTTGGCTTAATCGTTTATTCGGTGGCACATTTAACGACAATTTTCAAACATTTTCCCCATTAATGACTCTTGGTATATACCACCATTACTATTTCTCCCATATGCCCCTACATCTACTATAATAAATCTGTAATGGGCGTCAACAAGTCCTAGCAACACAATCAAATGCTCATTTTTGTAATTAAAATAAGTTGAGCCGGCATTTATTGGACATATTAAATTAATGTGCTTTCCGTCCAGTGATCCGAGACAATTTGGGAAATGCCATATCTTTTCAAAACCTTTTTCAATCTCTCTCCATGTTTGTTCAGTAGGTTTGGGCATTACAATAGGTGCCAAATTCTTCCATATTGCAGTACATACTTCTTCGACTATGATTTTAACTGTAGAAAAACCCATGCGATAACTGAACGCCAACGACCGATAGGAGTTTCCAGTTGCCAAAAATCTGTAATTAAAATAAAATATGTTTTTTTTGTTTCAGCGGATAAATGTAAAGAAGAGTGGACAAAATTAAGGAATGCCTATGTAAACGCCATGAAACGTCGTAAAAATAAAAAAAGTGGTCAGGCCGCTAAATCAATAATACCATGGAAGTATGAAGAGCAGATGAATTTTTTACAGACGTATATAGAATCTCGGGCTACAGTAACTAATCTTGAGTCACCGCCAAATTCAGTAGAATCTGATATTAATTTATAAGAATCTGAATCCGATACCATTCAATCTCAATTAGATAACCGCTCACCAATACCACAATCCAGTTCTTCAAATTATAGCAGACCTGTACGCAATAAAACCAACTTACATGAATTATACGATTTGATGAAATCATCGCATGATTTCCGACTTCAAAAACAACAAAACAAGCTCCCGGATAAAGACATGGATGAAACTGACTTATTCTTTCTCAGCATGAGCAAAGCCATAAAAAAACTTCCTAAACTCGAACAGTCCAAAATAAAATTAGATTTGCACACTGCAATATCACAAGCCGAAATACGCATCCTCGAAGCACAAGACCAAATCCGCAGAATGCCAATCAATGTGACTCGCCAGATTATTTCTCAGCCGCAACAACAGAGACTCCAATCACCCGTTCACACATCCACATCCATGCTGCCATTCCCCAGTACATCAACCTTCGCCTACACACCGACATTCACAGCACATGGAAGCATCGACATTGGATTCGGAATAACAGGATTCTCGTCTCTCGGCATATTATTCAAACATACAATTTTCTGAGGAAAATAATTGATTTATATGAAAAATAAAAATCTTACCTTAAACATACTGCAAGTCTTTCTTTTGTTCCAATAGGTTTACGAAATTTTGTCCGTATTTTTTTGATGTCTTCTTCAATCAAACGATGAATTTCCTCAAACTGTGCCTTAGATATTCTAAAATACTGATGAAATTTTTCTGCATCACTCTCAAGCTCTTTAACGAGACAATGAAACTCGCCTCTGCTCTCTCTTTTTCTATTTACGGGATGTATCCAATATCTTCTTCTTTTTCTTTGTTTAGTTAGAAGCGTTGCCAACACCAATAATTGCAACTCTTCTTCAAAATCTGAATCTGAATCGGATGATTCTTGAAAAAACATTGCAAATGTGTGAACTCTCTGGGAGTCAAGACGGAACTGATACAAAAAACCGTCATAATGCATCATAACACGTCATATCAATGTGAACAGTAGCCATCACGACAGAGAGCATCACAACACAACACGTCAGATAAATATAAATGCGGCTTTACCAAGTTGTATGATGTTTCTAAGCAATTGGTGCCAGGCGCCGTCGATACTAGAACTAAATCTGAGTTTATGGCGATGTCGTCTAACTTAAAAGGTTCATATGAACAATTCAGCTCGTTGTGTGATGAACACAATCTGTTGTTGTTGCAGCAAAAACCAGACATTGAAATTAATTACAATGACTGGGAATCTTTTGAGACCTTATATACGCGTATACGAGGGGCGTTCAAAATATTCTCGGTATGTGGATAAAAACAAACAAGTACGAAAAGTTTGATATTTTTATTTTTCAATATACTCCCCCCCTATGTTCATACACTTATAAGATCGATCAATTATTTTTTTTAATCCCTCATAAAAATATTTTTTATCTTTGGTGTAAAAATGCTCCTCCACGGCCGTCTTCAACGCTTCATCGTCAGAAAATTTATTTCCACGCAGATCCTTTTTAAGATTGGGGAACAAAAAGAAGTCGCTTGGGGCTAAGTCCGGACTATAGGGTGGATGAGTAACAGTTTCAAACCCACATTCAACAATAGCTGCCTTGGCAATATGAGCAGTATGGACAGGGGCGTTGTCATGCAGAAGCAGAACACCTTTGGTTAACTTTCCTCGCCTCTTTTCTTTGATCGCATCTCTTAATTGACGTATAACGTTAGCGTAGTACTGCCCTGTGATATTTACACCTTTTTCTTTATAATCGATAAGCAAAACTCCTTCACAATCCCAAAATATTGTGGCCATGACCTTGCCAGCTGACGGGATTACCTTGAACTTCTTGGGATGAGCTGAACCCTTAATGTGCCACTGCATGGACTCCTGTTTGCTCTCTGGGTCATAATGATGAACCCAGGTTTCATCTCCAGTAACTATTTTTTGCAGCACCTCATCGGGATTTTCACCACACAGGTCGATAAAATCTGAACAGCAAGCCACACGCATATCCTTTTGAAGAAGCGTCAGCATTCGCGGAACCCATCTTGCACTTACTTTTGACATATTAAGATGGTCATGTATAATGTCATGTACGGTACCAATAGAGAGATTGGTTACTTGAGCTATAGATTTTACCTTCACTCGGCCGTCTTCCAATATAAGTTTTTCCACTTTATCAATATTTTCTTGTGAGGTAGCCACTACAGGCCGGCCAGGTCTAGGGTCATCTTCAATACTCTCCCTTCCACGCTTAAATTCGCTTGACCATTTTTGAATAGTAGATAAAGAAGGAGCAGACTCACGGTAAACACAATCCATTTCCTCTTTTATGGTTTTTTGATTTTTACCCTGTTTTGTCAAGAATTTTATGACGGATCGGTGCTCTAATTTCGTTAAAATTGTTAATTGGCTCATGGTGTTCATGTTTGTTCGGCAATTGCAGAAAAACAAAAGAACATCTCGGTTCCAATTTTACTTTTTTTTAATGTCAATGGATGAATCTTAGCGGCCAGTAACAAATATATATATAAAAGAGGTTGTAACGTATCAATACCGAGAATATTTTGAACGCCCCTCGTAAGTCATACACGCACTCTAATGTCTGGGAGTAATGAGTCGCCATCATCGCCTGCAGATAGTACCCCTCCTAAATGCAAATTACCGCCTATCGAATTGCCATCGTTTGATGGGAACCCGGAACATTGGCCTCTTTTCTATGAGTCATTCAAGGCAAACATCCATACTAATAATAGTTTGTCTAACGCGCAACGGGTCCAGTACTTAGTGGGTAAACTGAGTGGGAAAGCTCTTTCGGTATTTGCAGGTACTATACCTAACGAGTCTAATTATCCCATAATTTGGGATTCGCTCATAACTAAGTACCAAGATAAAAGAATGTTGGGTACCTTATATTTAAATAATATTTTTGAATCGCAACCGCCCGCTAATTCACCCGCCCATTTAAATAATTTTATAGAAAAAATACACTCGTCACTATCCGCTTTAAGACAATTAGATATTTCTGATTTGGCCGATTTTATCGTCACGCATATAGCATTAAAAAAGTTAGACTTGCAGCTTGTGCAATCGTTTGAACTATCGCTAAAGGACAAAGATATTCCTAACAGTTCCGATTTAATTAACTTTGTTCGTCATCATATTAAAATACTCGAGAGAACGTCGACCGTTAACAATTTAGAACCTACCGCCGTTAATTTAAAGTTGAAAGTTCGAAGTCTACCTCGCCAATCAGTAACTAAGATGTCGCATACCTTCGCTTTAACCAGTAATCATAACCGCCAAATGTCGGCACCCGCTTCCACTTGTGTTTATTGCAATATGTCCAATCATTCTCAATTATTTAATTGTCTCGCATTTAAAAAATTACTGGTTAAGGATCGTTTCAATTTCGTGAAGCAAAGTAAGTTATGTATAAACTGTTTAAGCGCAAAACACTCAACATCTTATTGTAAATCGCTTAATACTTGTAACATATGTCATAAAAATCATCATTCACTTTTACATTTTGACACTGCTGACACGGCTTTTTCTGTGCGGCTGCGCGCCCGCCCGTCGGCGTTGCGCCGTTAGATAATAATAGGTCAATCGCGCCGCCAGCTCCGACGGCGCGCGAGTCTTTGTGTTTACACAGCGGCGACACAGCCGTAGCCAGCGTGTTCGCAGTTAATGATAGCTGCGTGCGCACTCAGATTAAGAATAATATGACTGTTTTTCCAACCGCTCAAGTTCATGTGCCTACTTCTGATAATAATAACGCTATTATACGGTGTTTAATAGATAGTGCTTCACAAAACAATCTCATAATGCTCGCAACTTGTAAGAAATTAAACTTAAAAATTACACCGCTTAATAACACTAACATAAAAACTGTAGGACTGATTAGTACACCTATTTTAGGATACGTTCCGCTCAGGATTAAATCGCGCTATACGGATGCTCAATACAGTTTGTTTTGTTTAGTAGTTAACCAAATTACAGATTATCTGCCTACCCAAATTATTAATTCAGACTTTATTAATAATTTCGCAAACTTACCGTTAGCTGACGATTCGTGGAATATTCCTGGTGAAATTCATGTTATACTTGGCGCTCAAATGTTTCCACATATAATACTTGGAAATAAAATTATTTCCACGCCGCCGCCGTCGCGATCAGCTGATCGTACGAACGCTGTTCAGATAGTACCATATGCGCTTGAAACTACGCTTGGTTATATTGTTATTGGAGAAATATCTACAATGGAACGGACTAATACGACGTTGTCCTTTGGTCCTTTACTAAATGAAAATTTAAATAATAGTTTAATAAAATTTTAGGAACTTGAGCAAGTACCTACGCTTAAAAATAATGTTAGTTCGGACGATCGCGAATGTGAAAGGTTATATCAATCATCGGTTACGCGCGACCCTTCTGGCCGATTTATTGTGTCATTACCATTTAAGAGTGATCACACAACATTAGGGCACTCGCACACTACGGCTCGACGTCGGTTAACGTCACTCGAACGCAAATTCATCTCGCTTCCTGTTTTACGTCAGGAATATAACAATATACTTTCGGATTATATTCAGAAGGGTTATTTATCGGAGCTACCCTCGTCCCCTTCCGTGTTAGCTGACGGATATTTCATTCCGCACCACGCTGTGGTTCGTCCCGAGAAGACGTCCACTAAAGTTCGTATAGTTTTAGACGCGAGCGCTAGAACTGACACAGGTATATCTCTTAACGATTTGCTTTACACCGGGCCTAATTTACAAGCAGATTTATTTACACTTTTAATAAGATTCCGTCAATTTAAAATAGCTATCACTGCTGACATTCAACAAATGTATTTACGACTAATGTTGACAGAAACCGACCGCAAATATCAAAAAATATTATATCGCTTTAATGAAAACGAACCTATTCGTGTTTTACAATTTAATTCGGTTGCTTTTGGTCTCCGCTCCAGTCCATTCTTGGCCATGCGCACGGTGCGACTTGCCGACGTGGAACGTGATCGCTTCCCTCGCGCTGCTGAAGTAGCAGTGTGGGACCTATATATGGACGATTTGACCACCTCTGTCAATACGCAAGAAGGGGGGGTTTAGTTGGCGCACGAATTAATCGCACTGTTTAAATCTGGGGGATTCGACTAAGTGAAATGGGCTAGTAACTGCTCTTCGCTCCTTACCCAGTTGCCTGAGTCACACCGCGCAGCTATAGAATTTTCAGATGGCTGTGATACTATAAAGGTCTTAGGTTTGAAATGGTTGCCGGTGACGGATACTTTCACATTCACTACTGGCGAGATGCCGCAGACTAGTACTAAACGTTCAATTCTTTCTACAATAGCCCGCTTATTTGACGTTTTAGGTTTGGTCGCGCCTGTTATACTTTATGCCAAATTGTGATTGCAAGAATTGTGGCTCGCCAAAGTCGATTGGGACAAAGAACCGCCTGAACCAATTATCGATCGTTATGTTGAATTTAAAAATGAATTACCACTTTTATCGCATTTACAAATACCGCGGCATTTAGGAATTTCGACCGATTGTACTGCATATCTACTAGGTTTTGGTGACGCAAGCCTGAAAGCTTACGGCGGTGTCATTTATTTACACATTACGCATCCTAATTGAAGTTCTCCTTTCGCATAACAAAATCCTTCTCGGAGTTTATTACAGCCCTTCTTCAAATGTAAATTATTTCGCATCATTTGAGAAACTTCTAGATGATATAATTCCTTCCTACAGCCATTCAATTATCATGGGTGACTTTAATACTTGCCTCTTAAAGAATGATTCTCGCACCGTTTCACTTCAATCCGTCATCAATTCTAGTAACTTATATATTCTCCCATTTACTGCCACCCATCATTTTCCAAATTCTACTCCATCTCTTCTTGACTTGTTAATAGTGTCATCTCCCCAGCATGTTGCGAAGCACGGTCAATGCTCGGCCGATGGCTTTTCGTATCATGATCTCATATTTTTGTTCTATAAAGTTCGTCCTCCTAAAGCTAAACCCAAAGTCATTCTTCAGCGCAATTTTAGTGGTTTGGATCAACGCGCGTTCCTTGATGACGCAGGTAAGATCGACTGGTCTCCTGTTTTTCTAGCTCTGTCTGTCGATGAACAAGTTAATGTTTTTAACTCCCTTTTAACCACATTATACGACAAGCATGCACCATTTAGAGCGGTTAAGATAAAGCATTACCCGGCGCTATGGCTAACTGACGACTTAAAAATGTTAATGAATAAAAAATCAGCAGCGAAAAGACGATTTAAACTTCGACCTACTGACCACAACAGGGAAAGGTATGTCAAGGTTCGTAATCGCTGCACTAGGGCGTGTAGGGATGCGCTTCGCCGCCACATTCACAATTCAGTTGAAAACGTAGATTTATCCAAAGTTTGGAAGTTCCTTATGTCGCTAGGAATTGGAAAATTAAAACAAAATTCTATTTCACCCAATATTAATATTGACTCACTAAATCTCCATTTCTCTTCCTCATCATGTATCAATGATGCTGAAAAAGCGACTACATTAGACAAACTGTCACTGTACCAGTTCCTGATCTTGCTCCCTTTGCATTTGACCAATTATCGGATTGTGATGTTAAAAAGAGCTTGCTGTCAATTACTTCCAATGCGGTAGGCGGTGACGGTATTAGTCGCAATATGTTAGTGCCAATCCTTGATATCGTCCTTCCAGTCCTCACTTTTATTTTTAACAGTTCCATCTCCAATGCTATATTCCCATCCTCATGGAAAGACGCTCAGATAATTCCTTTGCCTAAAAAATTGGTTGCCTGTAAAGTCGGTATACGGGCGAAAGTTTTACGTGACAACGACTTTGAGTGGTAAAATAATTTTAATGTGAATATTCATTCGTATAGTAGGAAGAAGGATGAAATAATATGGAAGGGACGCGTGCCTTTCACTTTTTATGTCTGTCTCTCTCGCTCTTAGGCGGGCTAACCATGCCCGAGTGGAAGGGACGCGTGCCTCTCACTCGCTCTCATTGTGAGCGCATAACGTGAGCGGAGCGTAACGCAGTTTCTTGAAGTGTCACCCGGCAAACCAATTTATAAGACGTTGTCACGTCAAAAATGTAATCCTAAATCGTTTGCTGAATACCGACCTATTTCCATTCTCCCTTTCCTATCCAAAGTCCTCGAGCGTCTGGTCCACAATCAAATAAGTAAGTTCCTTTCCCATCATAATCTTCTAAACCCACTCCAATCCGGCTTCCGTCCAAGCCACAGCACTGTGACTACTTTAGTCAAGATCACCGACGACATTCGCCTTGGCATGGAAAACGGTCACCTAACTGTGCTTACGTTGCTGGACTTCAGCAATGCCTTTAACACAGTTGACTTTGACAGCCTTTTATCTTTGATGCGCTCACTTAACATATCTCTAACGGTAATTGAGTAGTTTCACAGCTACCTGTACGGACGCAGGCAAAGGGTTCGCCTTGAAGAGAAATTCTCTGCGTGGTGTGACTCGACGGCTGGTGTCCCGCAGGGTGGCGTTTTATCTCCTCTCCTCTTTGCTATTTTTATCACTTCTATTTCCGAAAACCTTTCGTCCTCCTACCACCTATATGCAGACGATTTACAAATTTATTGCCAGGCACCACTTGGTAATCTCGCCGAGGCTATATTAACTACCAACGTAAATTTGAAACATATTGTAGATTGGGGCCGAGCCTACGGACTTAAAGTCAATCCAAGCAAAACGCAGGCTATTGTGGTCGGCAGCTCCAGGTTGCTTTCCAAGGTAAACTGGGAAACCCTCCCTAAGGTTACATTTGATGGAGTGGACATCCCTTTCAGTAAATCAGTTGCTAACTTGGGCGTTATTATTGATAGCTGCTTGAGTTGGGGGCCGCAACTACAAGCTGTCAGTCGCAAGCTCTACGCTTCTTCGGCTTCTTTAAGAAGACTGCGCAACTTTTTACCCACTGCCACTAGAATTGCGCTAGCACATTCGCTGCTTCTTCCCGTTTTAGACTATGCCGACGCCTGCTATCTTGATCTCTCGGAGGACCAGCTATATAAACTTGAGCGCCTTCAAAATTTTTGTATTCGATTCATATTTGGCTTACGCAAGTATGATCATGTTTCTGAATACCGCGCTAAACTCAAGTGGCTTCCTATTCGTCTTCGCCGGAATACTCACATCCTCTCCCTTCTATATAACATATTCTTTAATCCCACCTATCCTTCCTATCTAAAGGAATGCTTCAGTTTCCTTTATTGTTCATCCTCGCGCTCCTTACGGTCATCAGAAAATCTATCCCTTAAAACCCCTCTTCACAACACTACCTTTTACGATTGTTCATTCACCGTTGAAGCTGTTTGTCTCTGGAACTCGCTTCCAGTTGCGATCAGGCGTGCTTAAACAATTCACGCATTTAAGGTGCACGTGAAGAATTTCTACCTTTCCCTTTAACCCTATCCTGCTGCATAGCTATCATTGTCCGCCACATCCTACCTGAGACTATTATATTTAAGTATTTATATGTATGTATATATAATTGTTACACCCTATTATTTATTTATTTTATAATTTTATGTATTATGTTTTGGTTCTTTTTTATTTGCTTTTATTTTTAATTGTTTTACTGTGGTATGCACCTCCGATCTTTGAGTGTATAAGTTCTCTCCATCCGAATGGTTGTCTGGCAGAGATCGCTTTAAAGCGATAAGACCGCCAAATTGTAACTTTGTATTTGTGCTCATTGTTATGTGTTATGTAAATGTTTGTGGTGTTAAGTTACAATAAAAGTATTGTCTATCTATCTATCTATCTAATGGCGACGTATCAGTACAGTTGGTATGTTCGAAGTCTAAAGTCGCTCCGCTAAAAACAATATCACTCGCTAGGCTCGAATTATGTGCCGCTCTGCTTCTGTCTGAGCTAATAAATCAAGTTTACCACATACTACATAATCGCTATCCTATAAAAGATATATTCGCTTTTTCTGATTCTACTATCGCGTTATCGTGGATACACTCTTCGCCGCACCGTTGGCAAACGTTTGTTGCCAACCGTGTTAGTAAAATACAGGATAATTTATCTCCCGATCGCTTCTTCCATATACCTGGGACTGAGAACCCCAGTGATTGTGTGTTCGCGTGGCCTTTTGCCCTCTCAAATACTTAATCATGTTTTGTGGTGGCATGGTCCAACGTGGACTCATAGCCCTATATCCGCTTGGCCTATTGTGCCTTTCGAGACTTCTCAGACCGAAGATGTACCTGAAGTTAAATCTTCCGTTACGATTGCCACAACGTTAAGTTCTCAGAATCCGCTTATTGAACTCGCTCTTCAGGTCTCATCTTGGAAACAATTACTACGCATAATAGTTTATGTTTTACGCTTTATAAAAAAATTACCCAAGTCCGCGCGGTTTAAAGTTTCTCATTTGGAAATAGCAGAACGTACTCTGCTCCGCTCCTTGCAATATGAATACTTTTGTGAGGATATAAAAAATGTAAATAAAGGTAATTTACCTTCTCCCTCTTTAAGAAAACTTGATCTGTTCGTTGATGGCGACGGATTGCTCCGCGTGGGGGGCCGAAACCACCGGCGCGTCGCGTGCCGATAGTCGGCAGGTCAAAACTAGCCCTTGCGCGTCGCGTGCCGATGTTCGGCAGGTCGGTAGAGTCGTGTTTGACGGTCTTTCTCTTAAAAACGAATACGTCTTCCCTCTTCTAATGAACGGGATTTTGTTTAGGTAGGAATGCGATAGCTATATTTTGACAGTTTTGCTAGTAGTGCAGAGACAAAAAATATCATATGAAGTGAGTAATCTCGTGGCAACTTTCTCAGTGTTCAGTGGAATTCAGAGTGTGTGTTTTTAATAAAAATAACGATTACTTTGAGAAGGAAGAGGCTGAAAACGTAAGTACAATGTATATTTAACTACTTTAACTAAAAGTTTACTGTGCATTTAATAAGTTTCTTTCATATTTTAACTTCAAATACGAACAAGTCCAGAAACCACTTGAAAATTTTGCATTCATATTGACGATTGGCATTCTAAATTTATTATTTTCTTGTAAAACACCTATCGATTGTGTGAACAATATCATAAATCATTATTTAAAACATACATCATGCACAGAAATTATGCCAAATCCACGAATTTAATAACTGTTTAGCCTAATACCTACGCGTGCCGATGGTCGGCACGCGACGCTTCGAGTGTTTAGAAGGTGCAAGCATAATGTTGATAAGACTTTCTATGACTGTTTAGATTCGTTAAAAATGACACAATTTGGCTTTTTTCTGTTGGTGTCTGATGTTTTATTCCTTTTTTATTTTATTTTAACATGTCATTAAATCCTATCACACTCATGTATCTACCCGAAACTTCTTCGCGTTCCAGAACTGTTGTCTGTTATTTGTTGAGCATATTTATAACGTTTCCGAGTAAATCGTTGACGTACGTGCCTGTAAAAGTCTATGTTGAATAATTCATTTTCAAATTGAAAACGGTTGTGAATCAGTAGTATTATTCACAAACATAATTTATGCCGTCAGTAAGTGCCTGTAAAAGTCTATGTTGAATAATTCTTTTTAAATTTTGTAAACGGTTGTGAATCTGTAGTAATATTCACAAACATAATTTATGTCGTCAGAAAGTGCCTGTAAAAGTCTATGTTGGATTAATTCTTATTGAATTTACTCACTCTTGGATTTTTTTGACAATTTTTTGACAGTAACTGTCAACGTCAAATTTGACAGAATGGAGCATAGACTATGCTATATTGTGCGATAACAATACATAAGATGAACAACAGAACCGAAATAACCAAACTTGTTCATACTAAAATAGTCTGTAAGTCTATGAAAACACGGTACAAAGTCAAGTGTGTTTTTGTAGGTGCGGTCTCATGCGACCGCTTGGGGTTTGAGGGGTTAAAAACAAAATACCGTTTTTTTTAAGTCGGTTAAAGACAATTAAAAGTACCTATTTTTTTGATTTCCATTTACACATTAACTCATTTCGGTTTATTGACCATTAAATTAAATAAAATACTAGAAACAACCTTTTTTTTTTTTTGTCTTTTTTTTTTTAAGAATGCCCACGAGCGGGCGGGTCACCTGATGGAGAGTAATCACCGCCGACCATGGACACCCGCAGAACCAGAGAAATCGCAGGCGCGATGCCGTCCTTTAAGGAAGGAATAGGAATTCCTTCCTAGGGGGGGAAGGGGGGGGGGCTCCGAAACCCTCACTGGCCGGACGAAACACAACAGCACCGAGTGCCATTATTTCACGCCGGATATTTGTGAGAGGGTGGTATTACACCGGGCGAGCCGGCCCAATGCGTGCTGCAACGCAGCGTGGCTCTACCACTCAGTCAGTGTCACTCATTTAGCACCACCCAGGGGTCACGTGTAGGGTCTAACCAGTAAATAGCATTTAAAATGTAAAAATTAAAAACTGATAACATTAACTTTTTATAATAAAAAAATGTATACGTACATGAAATACTGTATCGAAAGGCGTATCCATACTATGACAACGTCACGGATTTTTGGTTGTATGGAAATAGTTGTCATTTTTATTTCGTAAATAAACTTTGAAAACCATAGAAATTGTAAATTATTTTTTTAATGTTAGAAAGGGCATATATTCTAGTTTTTAGAACAGTTAGTATATTTTGAAACAAATATATACTTTTATAGAAATAGCCATGTTTCTAGGACACTATTTTTTTCATACAGTTAAAAGGGCTTTTTGCTGAGGGCTATACAGTGTCAATATTCATTCTAAACAAATAAAAGTGGCACGTTTTCGATTGTATACATCTAGAACTGTAAGGAAACACTTAAAATATTACAAGATCTTTCACAGCTATAGCTTTATCAGCCAGCAAAGTAGGTCAAATGTTAGCCCTTTTTTATTGTTACTTATTTTTGTACCTGTTCAAAATATGTTCAAATGTTATACTTTTTATAGGTTTGCGCTGTTTTTGTAACTAATTTATGTAAAGTATGTGTCAACCTTTGTAATTAATATAAATTTTACTACATAATTACATAAATATAGTTTTTATTTAAGTTTGAAATAAAGAATCGGTAAAAAAAAACATAAATATTGTCTTTGATTTAAGATTACTTTCATTTATTTTTCTTTTTTGGCATGTTAGCTACATCAACAGATAGGAAATTTAATCTAGTTTCTAAAAATATATAATTTAACAAGGTTTCAGTAACAATATAGCAAGATATCCTTGAAAAACCAAACAAAGTCGCGCGGACCGCAAACTCGAAAAAAGTACCGCGACGCTCAACGGGTTTGGGACGTTTCTGGCCGCCGCGACGCGCGAGAGGTTAAACAACGCTGCTATACCTTTCGGTAATAGACATCCAATTCTACTGCCGCGACGTCATCACATCGTCGATCTTCTTATCAATGACTGCCACCGCTCCAACTGTCAACTGTCATCTTGTTATGTCTTTGTTAAGACAACGCTATTGGATAATTTCTGCTCGCAATATAATTCGACAACGCATACGAGGATGTAATTTTTGTTTTCACGCTGCGCCTAAGCATCCTTCGCCTATAATGGCAAGTCTCCCGCCAGCTCGTGTGCAAGAAGCTAAAGCCTTTACACATACGGGGGTAGATTTCTGTGGACCAATCAACATTACACTAACCCGTCCACGTGGCGTCAAGAGCCAAAAGGCCTACATTTGCCTTTGCATCTGCTTAACCACAAAGGCAGTGCATATTGAAATCGCTTCAGATCTCAGCACTGAGACGTTCTTAGACGCATTTAAACGCTTTCGTGCTAGACGCGGTCCAGTATCCATAATGTATTCCGATAACGGAACAAATTTCATTGGAGCAAATCGACAGTTGGACGAATTGTATGGTTTGTTATCCTCTAATGAAACCTCAGCCGCTTTTCAAAACGAATTTAGTAACCGCAGAATTGAATGGAGAACTATTCCCGCTCGCGTTCCTCACATGGGAGGTTTGTGGGAGTCTAATATAAAATCAATTAAAACTCACTTATATCGCACCATTGGTAACCAATTGCTTTGTTATGAAGAGCTTCTAACTGTGTTAACGCAAATTGAATGTATCTTAAACTCGCGTCCGCTATGCTTGTTGTCCGATCAGCCGCATTTTGTTCTCACTCCCGCTCATTTTTTGCAAACTACTCCTTTACAGTCACTGCCCACGTGTAAGCTGGATACAACGCTTAGTCTCTCTGCTCGTAAAAGATTGCTAGATAACTTGGTGCGTGGTTATTGGAAGCAGTGGCGTGTAGATTATTTACACACCCTGCAACTAAGACAAAAATGGAATACACCTGACGTCTCTGTTAGCCCCGGTACTTTCGTACTAATTCACCAAGACGATGTTCCGCCTCTACGCTGGCCTACTGGCATTGTAGAACAAGTCTTCTCAGGGAAAGACGGAGTAGTTCGCGTCGCTTCTGTACGGACAACAACTGGCACGTACAAACGTCCTGTTGTGAAATTGTACCCACTGCCCACGCAATAGTTAATACAGTTATATCTGCACTTATTTAGTTTATTTTAATCCCAAAGTAGTCCTATATATATTTTTGTTTAACTTAGCTTCATATCAACATATTTATGTACATATATTTCCGCTTATTACCCGCTATAATTGTATTTCCGCTCATCCTCTCTGATGGAGAGACTTCTATACCGCTTTATGGTTTCGAAAATCCCTAGTATTTTCAAGCCGGGGAGGATGTTTGCGCGCTTTTATTTGTCTTCTTGTGTGAGAGGGTAGTAGCACCATAAATGGTTATCGGTGTACCGTCCGCACAAGCGATTCTCGGCGCGCCCCAGCATTCCTCTGACTGTCATCTGACAGTTGCGAAATCACCGCTGAGCTGAACGCCCGCTCCCGCTAGTTCGCTTTTCGCCGCCGCCGCGAATACCGCCGCCGCCACCGCCGCTAACCGCTCATCGCCCGCGCAAGTCCGTGCCACACACCGCCGCCGTAGCTAGCTGCCAGAATCCAGGGTGCTGAAGACGCCGATTACCAGGTCAGTGTTGCTGCTTATGTCACGCAGGTGAACACTTGAAGGCCGTAACCGCCGCCCTTGGCTTCCTTCGTTCAAACTGCCTCTTATATTTATTTATATATGTGATAACCGCCCCCGCTCATACAGTCCACTGCGCCTAGCATTATTTACCCGCCCTCCAGTAAAACGGAGACACCAACGAGTACAGACGTTATCTTCGAATTTCTAATTTAAAAATAAATAATAACTATGTCGAAACCATTGTGGATGATTTAATTAAAACATCTGCTCCAGGGCGACGACCGCTTTGTTTATTTATACCATTTTTTCTAAATAAGATTGAGATCTGCCCTGCAAAAACATTACTGTCCTACTTAGATATGACTAAAGTTTACAGAGATAAACCTAGAACAGAAAGGTTATTGTCCATTCACCTGAAGCCTATTCATAATGCAACTAGTTCTACATTAAGTCGTTAGTTTAAAAACACCCTATTTAACAGCGGTATTGACACTTCTTTATTCTCAGCACACACGTGTAAGACACGCGTCAACATCCACCTTGGCAGCAAACAGAAAAGGCCTTTCAATAACTGCAGGATGGACTGGTAATTCTCTGGTGTTTGCACGGTTTTACAATCGACCCCTTACCATTGAGAATGACGATAATGCCTTTGCAGCGGCTATTTACATTGATTAATTTCTAGCTTATCATTCATTATAATATATCATACTGGTTTGTACTAATATGGTACCTAATTATATTTAATCGGTTATACTCGTAAATACTCAATTATAATAATTGAATTAAATCATATAGGTACTTAAATTATTTCGCAAAATTTGTGTTCTAAACATCTACCTTGTGAATATAAATCTCGAGGATGCAACGTCGAAGTATAATTGATGGTTAAACAAACTTACGTGAAGTGAAGTTTGACCGTAATTGTACGAGACGTTGCATCCGAAGAGATTTATATAAAGATCCCTCCCTTCCCTTACATGCTGGCCCCATATAAATTAATTTTGCAAAAAAGCTCTAAAAGCTAATGACGATGAAAGCGCGGGTGACAAACTCGTGCACTCGGTTGGTATTCACTAGATGGCGCCTGTGTCTATACTATGGGTAACGTATTATGTTTTTTTTAATAAAATTTATTTTAGATAGCTCTTAATATGTGTTGGATGCCTGGTACATTGAAGAGTGGACTACCTTGTGAATATAAATCTCTTCGGATGCAACGTCTCGTACAATTACGTTCAAACTTTACTTCAGGTAAGTTTGTTTAATCATCAATTCTATGCTTTAGTTAGCGTTTTGCTTAACTTCAGTCTATCTCCCGTCAACCTGTCATCGCTTATTCAATTGTAACCGCTCAGACACTATACTGGCGGGAGATTTCTTTGTTCATAGAATTCTTTCTATGTCCGTTGTACTTTCTGAACTTAAGATATCTGTAGTGTAACGCGCAATGAATTGGAAAATCTTTTGCCTCTTCGCATAATGATTATTGTGCATATGTATCTACCGCTTCCTACCGCTTTCAACTTCTGTGCTATGTCTTGTACACACACCTGTAGATCAACTTATCCAGAATTGCCAAATTTCGACCGCACAAAAGAAGCGCCACCAAACTTCTCAACAGTTTGTTTATGTGACTATCGTCATTGCCATCGCCGGAGCGATATAGCGATTAACAAATTTAATTGAACATGTAACGGTTGCCTTGTCTACTTTTATTGACCTGCCAGAGTAATGAGATCATGTCCAATATCACAAATAATTGCAAAAAACTTCGGATTGCGAAACTTCTTGGTTGGTACTGTTTAGGCTACAGCATCAGCTATCATCATCATTGAGGTAATTCTTACGTAATATTTTCAAATCAACAGAGAAAAAAAAGTATTACCAACCCGACATACGGTATGGTGAATACTTGCAGAAGATGTATGTGCCGTTGTACTGCACCCACCCTTCGGGCGAAAAAAAGAAACATAAAATTCCGCCCATTGGGTATAAATTTCGACTACGAAGTGAAACGGTAAGATTTTTTAAACTGCTAAATCTTACACATTTAAATATTTAATGTCTTTTTTACTTCTAAACGTAGCAACGCAGCAGCAGAGTTAGATAAAACGGGATGAAACCACACAACCACCAATTGTCATATTTATTTGCACAGACTTCTGTGACTATGTAAATCAGCCAGTTTTAGCTTTACACTTAAAATATATTGTTGGTCTTTTACAGAGTTATGAGAGACTTTGCAAGGATCACACGTTTGTAAGTCAAAATGAATTCGTATGATTTTGCAACAGTGCCTCAGTTTTTTTTATTATAAAAGGTTGTGAAGTAAATAGAAATGGATAAATCTGAAAGTATTTGATATATCACACATTCAAATCTAAAACACATTATTTTTATAACTTTAAATTAAATAATGCGGATAAGTAAGTAAGTATATCTATTAACTGATTTTTCAATACAGTTGGATAAACGCAAAGACAGAAATAAGAAGCAAAAGCAAGCTGAAAGAGTTTGCACTTACAAATTCTGGGAGCCGCCGAGCACACTGCGTAAGTTTTTGAAAAACCAATTAACGATAGAGGATTCAACGTGATGGAGCCCAGCTTCGAATTGTCAATTACCATATATTAATTTGCAGGAAATACGGACCCAAGCATGGTGGCAATGGTGGAGAAACTCAAAATGTTTAAGAAAAAAGCGAAGGCCAAACACATGTCCCAATACAAGAATGTGCAGTACCTCGTGACGGGCGTGTCCTACAGCGGCGACACACCACATTATATTTTAGCAAGTAATACAACACTTTCATTTACCCTTACTATGCCAGGCAGAATATTGAAACGAAACACTTTTTTTACGGTTTTTTTTCGGTTTTAACTAAATAACGGATAAATAATTAAATATAGGTACATAAACATTAAAAAACACCCAGACACGAAATCAATTTCGAAAAACACAAGTTTTTCAAATTGACCCGACCGGGAATCGAACTCGGGACCTCAGAGATGGCGCGACGCCAGAAACTGGCGTGCTAACTACTCGACCACGGAGGTCGTCGAGATTGTTTGGTTTCAATATTCTGTAACAAGCAAAATAGCTTCTTTAGTAAAGCTATTTTGATTATTGCTTTACGATTACTGCCTTGTGAACAATAGACAATAATACAATTTACGCCTTAAGGGGGATCCTGCACGGGGTTCCCTCTATCTGGCAGAATTTTGTTGTTCCGAATTTCATTTGGCATAACACACTTGGCATAATTTTCTTTAAACGAATATGTTCAATACATAAAAATCATTTAGTATAATTATTATTTGGTCGAATGTTTATATGACCGAATTCCCAATGGCATACTTTTAAGATGGCAGATTTTCACTAGGCATAATTTCATTTAGCAAAATTTCATTACGCATAATTTCGTTTAGCATAACACTTATTTAGTGCGACGATTACTCGGCATAATTTCACTTGGCATACTACGATGATTGCAGTTTTACATACTATTTCTAATGAATTTTATGGGTGCATATCATTTCATATAATGACATATGAACTAATTTCAAAGGACATAACGTTCATTGGATATAATTTTTACTAGTTCTAAATACACTTCCTATAACAACATTACGTTTATTATTCGTTTGATATAATAATCATATTCTCTAACAACTTTTTCTATAAAGCTATATTGGTAGAATAATCCCATTCTATAACTTCAATTGACATAATTTTTGCTTATAAATAAAAATAGCATTTTAACCCTAAATTGATTTCAAATATTGGCTTAAAAAGTTAATACGTTGTGTATTCGTTAAGTTTGTGCTAAAAAGTCAGTGACAGAAGCGAATCGCGGCAAACCCGACTCCACGTAGACTTGTCTGCCCTACGCTAGAGTGTAATTTAAGCCCGCGTAGGCGCGGAGGGGCGAGGCGGCCCGCAAGCTGAGGAGCAGGTGGGTTTAACGCTTTCCGCCGCGGCTGAGGCTGGCCGGCTGTGGTGAGCGAAAGCCATCTGCGACGATAAGCTCGCGTTGGACCGCCGGAGTCCCGCAGCGCCGGAGCCGTGACAGAAACCATGCCTGCTGCATGCATGCTTGCTTACATGCTGCATGCATGGTTGAATACTGAATGCTTGCTTGCATGCTGCTTGCTTGCTTGCATGCTGCTTGCTTGCTTGTATGCTGCTTGCATGCTGTTTGCTTGCTTGCATGCTGCTTATTATAGAAATGAAAAGTATGCTAAAAGAAGATTCTGAATATTGACTTTCTGCGATATGATGGTTCTGCCTCTTAATATTATGGATATCAAATTTATGCAATAAAGAATGATTTTGAATATAAACTTTCTGCGATATGATAGTTCTGCGTTTTAATTATTATGGATATTAAATATATGCCTAAAGATGATTCTGACTTATAAGATTATGAGTTTTGAATGTATGATTAATGAGTGTGTGCCAAATGATTTTCTACCAAATGAAGTTGATGCTTTCCGCTGTTATGCATAATAAAATTATGACATAAAAAGTTCTGCGATAAAAGGTAGACCCCTTAAAAATACGTAAATTTTCTCAATTTCGTGCAGGAGGGTCTACCTTTTATCGCAGAACTTTTTATGTCATAATTTTATTATGCATAACAGCGGAAAGCATCAACTTCATTTGGCAGAAAATCATTTGGCACACACTCATTAATCATACATTCAAAACTCATAATCTTATAAGTCAGAATCATCTTTAGGCATATATTTAATATCCATAATAATTAAGACGCAGAACTATCATATCGCAAAAAGTTTATATTCAAAATCATCTTTATTGCATAAATTTGATATACATAATATTAAGAGGAAGAACTATCATATCGCAGAAAGTCAATATTCAGAATCTTCTTTTAGCATACTTTTCATTTCTATAATAAGCAGCATGCAAGCAAGCAAACAGCATGCAAGCAGTATACAAGCAAGCAAGCAGCATGCAAGCAAGCAGCATGCAAGCAAGCATTCAGTATTCAACCACGCATGCAGCATGTAAGCAAGCATGCATGCAGCGGGCATGGTTTCTGTCACGGCTCCGGCGCTGCGGGAAACCCGCCTGCTCCTCAGCTCGCGGGCCGCCTCGCCCATCCGCGCCTACGCGGGCTTAAATTACACTCTAGCGTATGGCAGACAAGTCTACGTGGAGTCGGGTTTGCCGCGATTCGCTTCTGTCACTGACTTTTTAGCACAACCTTAACGAATACACAACGTATTAACTTTTTAAGACAATATTTGAATCAATTTAGGGTTAAAATGCTGTTTTTATTTATAAGCAAAAATTATATCATATGAAGTTATAGTATAGGATTATTCTACCAATATAGCTTTATAGAAAAAGTTGTTAGAGAATATGATTATTATATCAAACGAATAATAAACGTAATGCTGTTGTTTGGAACAAAATGGCCACTTATGGCTGGCAACTTTTGTCGTCATAATTTGTAGTGACAGACGACTGTCAGTGTCAGTGTGACACACACTCACGTTGGATTTTTTGGTTAGGTTAGGACTTGAACGCGGGGTCGTGTAAAGTTTTGGTGTAATTTGATATGTAGGGCACATAAGCAGTAAATTCGGCGGACCGTAGTCATTAATAAAATGTGAAACAGCGTAGAACATAAAACCAAACTAGTTAGTTGATTGGAGTTTCGACGGCGGTCGTCAAACACGAGGCATTTGACCTCTTTGGTTATGAGACGCATGCGGCGTATCTCGCGTTAAAGTGCGAACCTTTAATAAGTCTTGGACCAAGTGTTATTGTGCATCGGTGGTGTGTATTTCTCTTGGGTTTGTCAGCGCTGACGGGGTAGCCGATGGGTTATTAGGGCCTTCCACCCACCACAGCAGCAGCCAGAAGCCGCGTAGGAGCGCGGTCTACCACCACCACAGCAGCCAGAGACAGCAGCCAGGGGCGCAGTCTCACACAGCAGCAGGGCGCGGTGAGTCACCATATCACCTGGAAGTGGTATCGGCGTGTCTTTAAGGAACTAGTATGTAAGTTACTTTAGATATTATAATTTAGTAATAGTATAGCTTTAAGTCAAGAGGGTGCGGTCTACAGGTTCCCCGGAACAGGACCTCTGAACCAGGCCTTCTCTGGTAGCAGAGACTCGCTATTAGGGAAGTCAGTCGATGACCTCTCTGGACCACACATTTTGAGGTTAGCAGAGCACGGTTAGTTGATCTAGACTATCTATATCAAACAATTTTTTGGTAACCAGAGCGTAGTTTTACCTACGGACCTGAATTAGGTAGTAATTAGTTATTAGTCTTAGTGTTAAGATTGTTTGCTACCGCATATTAAATATGCAATGTTGTAATATGTAGGTTTTGTTGTGTGATTACAGCAAAGTTGTGTAAGATTGTCTCACTGCGGTCAGTGTAACAATAATTAATTTGGTTTTTGTCTCGCATTTAGAATGCTTTGAGTATGTAGGAAGTACACTGCGGAAAGTGCAATTGTCATACCTAACTTGCTGTAATTGCAATAGTCATATAAATAGTGCAATGTAAACATTTGGTTTTTGATTACACATTTTGAATGTAATTACTTGCTTAATAGTGCAAGGTAAGCATATGTTTCTTGGTTTGGTATACATTTAGAATGTGGTTGACTATGGTGTTGGTTGGATTAAAATCATATCACAGTACAGTATTTACTTGCTATGAATTATTTGAGTACTATCTACTCACCGGGGCGGTGTAATTGTCAAACAACTTTAATGTACTTACTAATTAAAACTGTTTGTGGCAGTTTATTGTTGCTTTGTTGTCTAACTTTAATTTAGAATTAGTCTCGCTAGGGTAGTGTAAATTTGTGGCAACAAATAAATGTTTTGATTTTGGTTGTTGTATTTGTTGTGCAAACTAAATTTTAAAATTCTAGCGGTTTGCAAATAATTAAACATTTGTTTGTTCCTTGATTGCTTAAAAACTTAATTTGGAATTTAAAGCATTGAAAATTGTGGAATTTTGATTTGGTTTGTTGTTTCATTTTAAAAACATATTTAAATATTGTAGGCATTTGATTCACAATATTTGTAGTTAGGTTGTCTAGCGATAGCAAGGCTGTAGACATATATATTAATATTGCAGTTATGTTACCATATAAACTGTTTGCTTACATAGTGAGTTTGGCCTATGTATGATTGATTGTAACATTTGTTTGTTAAATGACTTGTTTACATAGTAAATTTTAATTGAACAGTCAATGTTTATTGTGGCTGCTTTAGAATCAACTAGGGTTGATTTATTGCTTGTTTTGTTTACATGGCGGCTATGTAACATTTATTTTGTTCCCATAAGTTGTTTCTTTCTTTGAAAATAATTTAGTTTCATTAATTTGAGTTACATTCATTTGAAAATCCATTTTAGATGTATTATTACATTGATTAAAATTTGGTTGGATTATTATATAACGGTTTATACAATAATAATAGCACATTTTGTTTTTTGTTTGTGCCTTCATTTTTGAAAACCAATTTTAAAATTTAATTTGATTATTACATTGGTTTAAATTGGTTGATTTATGCATAGGGACTACGTAATAATAATAATTGCACATTATTTGTTAGTGCGCTTCTTGTTGCAAACCCGTTTAAGTTTTTTTATGAACTTATTAATTTTGGTTGTGACTACATTGTAATTAAAAGGCTACATTAGTAGGGAAGATTGCCCTGTCTTTGTGCTATTGTTGGACATAGAATCTAATTCCTCGTTATTTGTTTTTGTTGACAACGCGATGGCGGAGGCAGTCCTGGCCAAGGAGCTGCGCTGGTTCGTGCACACGCAGGGTCTGCTGTCTAGGAGAGACTGCGATGATGTCATTCTCGAGCGGGCGGAGCAACTGAAGCAGCGGGTGTCTTCGGTTAAGACCGCAATGGTAGTTTTGTCGGAGGCTACTCCACGGTCCAACAAAAAGGTATGGTCGGCATACGAAAATGATTTTGACCAAATAATGGAAATCAATGATAATGTCGTCCAGGCGGCCTGCGACATTAAAAGGCGACGGATAGGGGATGTCCAGCCATCCACCCCGCCACCAATGGGAGGGCCAAGGATACCTGATAGGCTTCCTACCCATCAGTTAGGAAGTTTGGGTGGCGAAGTGGAAGAGGGGTCATTGGTAGACGCACACGCGCGCCAATTGTTGTCGCTACCTAAGGTAGCCAATCGGGCGGACTTAAAGACGCAGCTGTTGACGCCAGTCACAGTTGCGTGTACCGCGTTACGAAAGTTAGGGTTGCCAGTAGCCGAGTGTTCGCTGCTACTGGTACACATTGTGTTGGACAAGCTGCCAACGGACGTTCGTTCCCGGTTTGAGCGGGAAACGGCAGAGAAAGGTGGGGCTTCTCTGCCGGGATTGGAGGAGCTTCTAAAGTTCCTCGGCGATGAGGCGGGAGTCGTAGCGAGCTCCCATCCTGACCTGCCGCCATCAGAGGCGCAGGTTTCAATGGGACGCCAGGCGAATCCCACGGTACAGCCGCAGCCAGGACACACTACAGCGCGGCTGGCGGCGCTGACTGCAGCAGCCGGCATGGACACGGCTTGTACACACTGTGGCCAAACGGGACATACTACGACGCGGTGCCAGGACCGACGAGGGCTGCGTGTAATGACGAGGCGGCGCATAGCAAGGCGCAGCGGCCTTTGCTTTGGCTGTAGGCCTCAACGCCGCAGTGCATTTGGTGGACCACAGCATTTATTATTGTTGGGTGTTCACAGGTCGGGAGCGGCTTCACCTACCACACAACAGCGGTGGCAGCGTTACACGAGCAGGGGTGTTCCAGCGCGGAGCACACACCTACCAGTGGACTGGAGGCCCAGTCATGCGCGAGGCGCGCCCTCACACCGGAAGGTGAACCATGCGCAGGCGCGCAAACCCGCTCCTGCAGGTTACCATGCCGCCGGCCCGAGTGCGTTTTGGGTATCACACGTGCGGGGGCCCCGACGGTGTCACGAAGGAGGGTCCCCTCCCTGCAACTAGCTCTGTGCGCGCCACCGTGCAGCCGCTATCGAGCTTTGCCGCAGCGGTTATCGTACCACCCGCGGTATCACACGGGCGGGGGCCTTCTTTGGAGATGGGGGACCCGAGCAGGCCATAGCTAGCCTGCCCCTTTGCGAGAGCAAAACCACGGACGGTTTTGCTTTCTACTACGGCGGCCGCGTTTGAAAGATTTTAAAGAAATCTTAGATTTGAAATTTTAATTTTGTGCGACATTGTTTGGTGGCATGCTTACTGGGTGTTTGACGGGGCAAACACAAGTCACCCTCACATCGGTACATAATCTACGGTGAGGAATTTAATTTCGGTAACGGTAATGAATTTACCATTGTAGGTTAACAGCCTTTTACCGATTCGCCCGCAGGGATAACGGCACATACGTTGGTCTAGATCGGGCAGACCCACACTTTGTCACCTGGCCCAATTGACCTACTCTTGGGCTCGGGTACTAGGACGGATCCGACTAGGCACCCAGATAGCTCTGGGTCGCTCTACACTGCTGGCAGTGCCAACTATTTTGGTTTTGTTTCTATTATGTACACAGTTTGACGACTCGACTCCGCATAGTCTAGAATCATTGTGTTTGTGTACCATTTCCATAACAGTGCACAAGTTTGGGAAATTGAGAAACTTCCCATGAGCCTTTCAATAGGCCAGTACGTCACGGTTGACGTCTGTTGGATGTGTTACTAGGTAACGTAATTTGTAATTTTGAATATTGTTTGTCCAAAGAGCTTTATTTGTGTGTACGTCACGGTTGACGTCTGTTGGATGTGTTACTAGGTAACGTAATTCGTAATTTTGAATATTGTTTGTCTAAAGAGCTTTATTTGTGTAGTGCTCTTTCGGTGTTTATTTTGTCACAGTGGACGTCTTCACCCGTGCAGCCGCAGACGGGGGGTCTGCCTTCGGACCGAGTCACTCAGTCTCGTCCGTTCTTGGGGGTCGCACGCAACGGGTTATGCTGGACCTTTCTCGGTAAAACCGATCAACCTGCGCAACGTTCGGGTTGTGGGTATATATTTTGTGTTTTTTTTTGTGCCTGGCTACTAAGGCCGTCCTCTTAGGAGTCTCTTCGTTGTCCACGGAGGCCTTCGTCGTCGCGTTGGATCGTTTCGTGTCGCGTAAGGGTCTACCTTCACTTATTCGCTCCGACAATGGCACAAAATGGCAAGGGCACGGGTGTATTTAACTGATGTTTGTAAATTTTTAGAAAATAAGCTTTGGTAAATAAGATAATTTAATATTATTTTAATTTGGCTAATTAGACTTAGTATGTTGTTGAAGGAGAATAACTTGCTCTCCTTGCTTGTAGCTAGGGCAGCATTGTAAAGTTGTTAGTTGGCGAGCATGGGACTGCGGTTCGAGTCCGCGATGAGCCACAGCAGCTGTCTCTCCTTGCCCGATGGAATGAGCTAACGATCGGAGCCTTCCGATCGGGGCAGGGGTCTGTTTGGAACAAAATGGCCACTTACGGCTGGCAACTTTTGTCGTCATAGTTTGTAGTGACAGACGACTGTCAGTGTCAGTGTGACACACACTCACGTTGGATTTTTTGGTTAGGTTAGGACTTGAACGCGGGGTCGTGTAAAGTTTTGGTGTAATTTGATATGTAGGGCACATAAGCAGTAAATTCGGCGGACCGTAGTCATTAATAAAATGTGAAACAGCGTAGAACATAAAACCAAACTAGTTAGTTGATTGGAGTTTCGACGGCGGTCGACAAACACGAGGCATTTGGCCTCTTTGGTTATGAGACGCATGCGGCGTATCTCGCGTTAAAGTGCGAACCCTAAATAAGTCTTGGACTAAGTGTTATTGTGCATCGGTGGTGTGTATTTCTCTTGGGTTTGTCAGCGCTGACGGGGTAGCCGACGGGTTATTAGGGCCTTCCACCCACCACAGCAGCAGCCAGAAGCCGCGTAGGAGCGCGGTCTACCACCACCACAGCAGCTAGAGACAGCAGCCAGGGGCGCAGTCTCACACAGCAGCAGGGCGCGGTGAGGCACCATATCACCTGGAAGTGGTATCGGCGTGTCTCTAAGGAACTAGTATGTAAGTTACTTTAGATATTATAATTTAGTAATAGTATAGCTTTAAGTCGAGAGGGTGCGGTCTACAGGTTCCCCGGAACAGGACCTCTGAACCAGGCCTTCTCTGGTAGCAGAGACTCGCTATTAGGGAAGTCAGTCGATGACCTCTCTGGACCACACATCTTGAGGGAGTGATGAAACGATATCCACCCATAAAGTTCATTAGAAATAGTATGTAAAACTGCATTCATCGTAGTATGCCAAGTGAAATTATGCCGAGTAATCGTCGCACTAAATAAGTGTTATGCTAAACGAAATTATGCGTAATGAAATTTTGCTAAATGAAATTATGCCTAGTGAAAATCTGCCATCTTAAAAGTATGCCATTGGGAATTCGGTCATATAAACCTTCGACCAATATAATTATACTAAATGATTTTTATGCATTGAACATATTCGTTTAAAGAAAATTATGCCAAGTGTGTTATGCCAAATGAAATTCGGAACAACAAAATTCTGCCAGATAGAGGGAACCCATTTTTAAGTTACTTGTACTATGCGCTGAATTAGTTAAATACATTAAAAGAACTTACGTAAGTTAGCCTGATCATTGCACAAAGTCGTGGCCTTGTTGAAATTTGAAACAAATTCTTTAAACAATAACAAACAATACATAAATCTAATGACTCCTAAACATTTTGTTTCGACAACTTTCTTAATTTTACGCATGAAACAATAATTCTTACATGAAAATATTTGTATTGATATTCCGCAGGTCACCCCATCTTAAAAAAGTAAATTTTTATTTTTAAACCAAGCGCGTGATGGTTTTGTACATTTCGCAGAATAATAACATTGCTCTAATCAAATTACTAGGTCTGAAACTTCAAAGCAGAATTGTTCTCATTTTAAATATCAATATGATTGATTTTGCTTTGAAGTTCAATAAGAAAGTTATGTCAGTTTTTGCGATCGCGCGGCACCCCCTACAAAATATCTAACGATGATGATTTCTTTCCAGAGCGTTCTTTGTGAATTTGGTTCTAAATTCATTATATTATATAAAGAAAAACACGATGAGGGCAGCATTGTAGCGCCTGCGCACCCATAACAAATTTTCACAATAGAACGATGCATACTTTTGTAGTATAGTTTTTGCTTTTGTCAGACATTGCCTTGCTGCCAACTGGTTACATTCCCATAAACGGCGGTATTGTCGAACTCCGCGGCAGTTTCATCACCGTCATCAATGGCTATTGGAGGTTCCCGAAGGAGGTGAAGGAGAAATGCGACGACACGTGCGACTGCTTAGCCCAATGGTCAGTGCTTGATCAATGATCAATATACACCTTTGAACTTTCGCTGTAACCATGTTATGAGTAAATATATAATTTTAATTTTCAAAATATATGGAAAATTAACGTTACGTTGTTTAGTTGCTGATGTCTCTAAAATTGTATAATAATATGATAATATGTTGACTTCCCATCTCTATCTATCTCTATTTATTGAAAGTAAAAAAATATGGGAAGTATCCCATCTGATGATCGCTTTGTAGTATAATAGAGTTTCTAGTTATACAAGTACTTAATTAATCTCTCAGGGAAAACACAGTAATTGAATATATCAATAAATCTAAGTGCAAATGCGGTCATCTCTACGATTATTATCACGAAGGAAAGTCTACGGAGAAATATTTCTATCCACCGACGAGACACGGCGGTTATTGGGTGGACAACGCGAAGGTTTATCAGATGGACCCCATGGAAGATTTTACAAAGGACACAATCAGAGACGCTATGATGTCTGGTGATCCTACGGTAATTTTACCACCATTTTTGTAACCAATTAGACCACAGTTTTAATTATGGTCCTGACAGAGTTACTTTGTTTCTAGCCTGAACCATCCATGCCTACCATATCTGCAACTGGAATGAAAGAAAAGGATTTATTGGCGGTAAGCTTAAAGTTGCATATATGATTGTTTACCAACATTAGTTTTACTATCTTTCTATAAAAAAATAAGTGTTTTATTACTCAGAACCGATTTGCTTTTTTCGTTGTGTAGATGTATAATTATTATTTTATAGAAACAAACATATATAGTACTTTCTCTAATAATTGTATCATGTTTCCCATTATTGTATCATGTTTCCTACCTTCAGGCTCTCCTAGCTGATCTGTCGGATACACCCCTCCTTATCCCCCATTTACCTCAAGCGAACTTGTTAAATAACCTCCAGGAATGGGTCAGAAATAGGGTGAAGGGTAAAATAAAGGCGAAACAACATAGTAAGTGTTATTTGTGATGAATTTGTTGGTATACAAAAGGTAGAATGAACAAGAGCTGCATCAATCTTATTTTCCTTTTTAGAGCAGTTAATTTTAACGTCACAAAGGCGGTGGCTTGACCTGAAGCACATGGACTTCAGGGCGCGGGCCTACAGCATTCCATTCACCTTGAAAGAACTGGAGCACTTCAACTGGTCCCATCGAGAGTTGGTCCAGACCTTGGTAAGCAGTATAAATACATAAGTATAAGTCAGAGACTAGACAATGAGGACCGCAAAATCAGGCCTTTGCCACAGTCCACGTTTCGCCAAATGACAACTGCACATGTGCTCAGCGTGATAATGAGCCCAGCGCCGCTCCAAGCTGTTGGATGTGTGCAGTTTTTATTCTGTTAGTCACCTTTTACGACACCCAATGGAAGAGATGGGCTGGTAATATTATTTTAATTCGCGTTGCCGTTTCTTGTATAAAATTAATTCAATGTAAGTATGTACCTGCTGAACCAAGTAAATCTCTTTTTTTTTCAGTTTAAAATATTGTTAGAAAACTTCGTAACTAGGAATCGACAGATGCAGCTAGAGCAAACTCGGTTGTGGTGGTCTACCATGCAACATGACGCCTATCCCAGCAAAGCTTTTTTGTGAGTATTACCTTTCAACAAACCAATACGACCAATATGACGACCTCCTTGGTCGAGTGGTTTGTACACCGGTTTTCATGGTGTCGCCATCTCTGAGGTCCCGGGTTCGATCCCCGGTCGGGCCAATTTAGAAATTATTGTTTTTCTAAATTGTCTCGGGTCTGGGTCTTTTCTATATAAAATAAGTATTTATTTAAGTATTTTAAGTATGTTTATCCGTTGTCTAGTAACCTTTAACGAGTTTCATAACGAAGCTTCTCTTGGGCTAGATAATTGGTGTGAGTGTAGTTTATTTAGTTTTTATTTAATATTTCGATATATTACTGTGATATTATAAGCATTATTTTGCACGTAGTCACGTAGAATATAAAATATATAATGCTAATTTTTAAACCTACTTGCATATAATTTCACATGTCGTCCATTATTTATTATTATTATTCGCTCGTTTATTTTTATTTTTCAGAGACATTTACTTTACCTACATGCCTGGGAGAATGAAGGACACTTTCCTTATAAATCCATACAGCTCCGAACTCACCCCCAAGCATGGGGCGAAAACTTGCCCGTTGTAACATTATTTGTATTTAAGTATGGAAACATTTAATTTTTATTATTTGTAATGGACCGTACACCATTGCATTAAAAACCTATGTCTCTTGCTATGTTTTTAAGTTTTCGTTACAAAAACATTGTAATTCTATGTAAATGAGTGTGATGTACAAAAAATCGTAAATAATTGTTAAGTACGTACCTACCGAAGTTTGTCAAAATTATTTGTTTCGTTCGAGTTAAAATCAAAGAAAAATAAGAAAATACTGTTACCTTATGATTTTATTTTAAGGACAAAAACGAATAAACTTCTTTTAATAAGTTGTTTCTATTATTTGAAGGTTGTTGCTTGGTATCATAATTATTTCATTTTAGATTTTATTCATTAGGTTAAGTGTTCTTCGAGCACTTAATTGGAGAATAATTCTCTTATTTAGGGAACTAATACTATGAATGCTAGGGTTGTTCCGTATTCAACCAACATAAACTCATCCCACTAATAAATTTTTCCTTACTCATCCCATTTCTATTCCTTACTCTACCCACAACGAAATTAATAAAGAAAACACATAGTTGTGGGTACGGTCTGACCAAAAACTAATAGTGCCTGTTACTATTTTGTTTTTAATACATTAATTTTACGGTTCATAAAATAGATCATGTTATACTATATTCCGTTATGAAATAAAACTTTTAAAAGTGGGGCATAATCATATATTATTATATATCAACAAAAATCAAATGAAATAAGCAAAACCCACGGACACATTTTATGAACATAAATGCATGCAGGCAATATTTTTATAAAAAGTGTTCGTGGGTGTTTTCTACTACTAAAATATAAAATTTACTTTAATTATTACAAACATAAATTTTTAAAAGTTGTTTTTTTACTTTATTACTTTTAATCTGGTAATTGTAGAGACCAGTTTTTATGTTGTTTAATTTTGGTGGTCCTGTTAAGAGATTGATTCCTCGATCATTTAGTGCTAATAAGGCTTTTTGATACTCTGTCGGTATAGGTTTCCCTTTTATTGACTTCACTCTTTTCTTGCATTTTGGCAAAGCTTTTTAACAACATTTTTTATTTCGCTTGGTGTACAACAATGAGGTCCTTCTTTCAAAACATCTTTTACACTGCCAAAACATTTCGGTGCCTTTACACAACTATTATACTTCCATCTTTATTTTTTATTTTATTATGACATTGGAATCCACTATACTTACAACGAAACTTGACGGTTTTATTTTGATTCCACATAGGGTAAGTCACTTTTACGCTCTTGGTGCATCTTAAATATAATAAGATGAGCTTATAGTCAGTCAGTTTAGAGAGCAACTGAATAAGGGCAGATTTTTCAATTTTTCAGATAAAACTTTGTTGTCTGTTAGAGTATGTCATATGATGTCGTCTTTTCTTTTACAGGTGACATTTGAAGTAGGTCGCGTAATACTTTATCAGACGGATAAGTTTTATCCAAGGATGGAAAAATCAGCCCTAAGTTTTGAAAGCGCAAATATCTTAAGGTCTAAGATATTTGCGCTTTCAAAACAAATTAAAAAAAATATAGCTATCTCTATCATCATTGTTTAACACTAGAACCGAAGATAAAATTAAGAAAATGCTATCTCTTTCACTCTTAGGCGTCGTCCTAATTGGCGACGATCACCGCCATTTAGGACGACGCTTTTTACCTGACCAGTGTAACGGTACAGAATGAATGGTATCTGTCCGTTAGTAAGGAATGCATGGGAGTAGCACTAAAATAAATATTAATGCGTAGCACCATTAATAATAAGCATGAAAAGGGAATAATAAACTAGTTCAGAATAATGGTCAGTGGTCTAGCGCTTTATCTTTAGTTTGAATTTCGCGGGGACTGCTCTGTGCGTCCCTTGCGACATAGGCGGCGTCTAGCGGAAGTTATTTACGTAAGCTTCGCATAAGGTTGCTAGTTTGACTTCTTTATTTTGAATTTCGCGGGGACTGCTCTGCGCGTCCCTTGCGACATAGGCGGCGTCTAGCGGAAGTCATTTATTTGGGCTTCGCGTAAGGTTGCTAGGTTGACTAGGACCGTATTTTATTTTGAGTTTCGCGGGGACTGCTCTGGGGTCGGCAAAGTGGTTCACCTACGGGCGGACGCCATCTATGGTCGGAATACGGAACTTTTGATAGTTTCCCAAAATATAGGATTATTGGCTTAAGTGGAGGATTATTAAGAGGGAAGTGTCAATAGAAGGCTACATTTAGATATTCAACGATGAAATATTGGCTGTCGGACGAGATTTGGTTAGATTATGGAAAAATTTTAGAATTGCGCGGCGAAAGCGGCTATGAGCGAGCGAGAGGTTGAGAAAAAGACAGAAAGAGAGGTCGGATGATAGCTCCACGTGGCGCGACGCGAAGGCGGGGGGGATCGGGGAAACGGCTAGCGATTGGTTGAAGGGAAGAAAAGTGGGCTCGCGCGGAAAAATGTTAGGCGCGCGTGGCGGGAAAGTTAAGATACTTGGGAAAAGAGCGGAAAATTAAGGACATTCAATTTTGGGACATCGGCGGTGCGGTCCAACTTAAGAGTGCGGTACTACTCATACGGGGAAAATAGTGTCCGAGCTTGATAGTGCGCTAAGTGATATTCGAGCTGCGATATTAATTAAGATTTGTGAAATTGAAAGTTATTAATAAAGTAAACTATTGCGATCGCAACTCGAATCCGTTATCAGAATGAAGTATTCTGGGGTACATCGGCGGAAACGAGTCACGGTGACAACAAAACCCTATGTACCTTTCAACAGACTTCGGTCTGGATGATCTTTGATTGTATTTAATAAGATCGGCGTTTTACACTATTACGCTAAACAATACACTATCTTCGACGGAGTAATGGGGGAGAGACAGTTGTCTCCCTAGTGAAAGTTGAAGATAGGTCAGACACCATTTAGCTGGAGGTAGACCCGTATGACCCAGTCCAATCTCGAGTCTATCTCCATACATACAGTGTAGTGATAGGAAAATAACACACTGAGTATACTGGCTCGACTGATAGAACATTTAGGAGTTAGTTGCTTTCAGGGGCAATGCGACTCTCACCACACACCACGAATTTAAATTAAATGAGGCTTGGCCTAGTTTGCAAGGTACACAAGAGGGACTGTTAGTTCGACAAAATATAGGCATTTTCAAGTGAGGAAAGTTGTAGGAATCTATAGGTAGGCGGATATATATATATGGTTAGTTATTAATTCAGACTAATAAGGCAGGGATAATTAAGTTACGGCGCTAAATAAAATTATGATGAAGTGATGTGGGTCCTAGCTAGGCAAGTAATCTGTTACCGCAGGCCGGTAAAATTCTAATTGTTTTCCTAAAGTTGTTACCAATTAATTATTCATTTTAAATAATTAACAGAAGTATGATAATATCGTACCATCATTACTTTGGAGTACCTAAAAGTCTAGACTGGTTTTCTATTACAAGAAAAATACTAAAAAGTTATAGCAAATAAGCTTAGTCGTACTGTGATGTTTGATTTCTAACACTGATATGACCAAACAGGCATTTGTTAGCTTTCCCTGGGATGCAATACGATCTCACATGGCTATACTCTTCAAAGTATGGAAAATTTTACATCCGATACCTTAGCAAAAATAAGCTGATACAAACTGAACAACTAAAACCAGTTTAGAACCTAGGATAAGTCGTTGAAAGAAGACATTGCAAGCTATGAGCTTCTAATAATCTGAAACATAGAAATAATTGATTGATAACAACCAGCTAATTAGCCTGACAATGGTCTACTAATACCATTTGAATAGACCTCTTAAGATATGTAAGTACTTACTTCTAATAATATGAAACATAGAAATATTTGATGAGAACAATCTAATCAATCAGACTAATACCTAGTACAGTCTAATTTATACTTATTAAAGTGAGTAAAAGATAACTTCTAAATGTAATTTATTTAATGATTAACAGGGATAATTAACTACCTACTAAAAAAATATACTGACTATGATTTGGTAGTCTATCAAATTAATCACTCAGTCTGAGAGACAAAGGAAGGAAGTTAATGGAAAAGTAATTAACTTAAGTCTACTTCCTGAAGGTCAAAGATATCTAAAAGTAAATTCATAAGACATAGTTACTGCATTAAACAATTAACTTCTTAATGTGAGAAGGATATTTGGATGATAGCCAGCCTTGGGGTAAACACTATTGGTTTATGAGGAATAAATATAATTAAAATGCTAACCTATATTTCCTAATATGAGAGAAAATAAGTCATAAGTTGTGATGACTCTTTATAAGATGAAGTTGGAGTGGCGGGGCCTGAAGGACGAATGCGTTGAATGGCACGATAGGGGGCGAGGATGGAGCTCCTATACTTCCACAAGACTTTTATAATCCCACTAAACCTTTATATAAATTGCACCAGGCTTCTTATGTATCATGCTACTGATAATAAATAATAATACCTACAAGCTAAGCTATCATCTGATTACCTTTGAGTGGTTACAAATCTTCCCCGCAGCTGCAGTGAAGGATTTAGGTCACAGTTCAGACGGAGTCATTGCTAGGCTACACATATTTATGTTAGGATTTATAGACTGGTAGGTAATTAGGTCAGGAGAAAATAATTTAACACAGGGATAAGCCAATTACTAAACTTTCACGAAAGAACTTGAGTTACTTAAATGCGGTTAACAACGGAGGGTTCACTAGACGATCTGGCCAAAATAGTAGTTATTATAATATTACATTGCTTGACTGAAATTCACTGCAAATAGAATTAAGCTATGCTAAGGTTTCATCATCATACAAACAATACGCACTAAACAAAAACTCCAGACACAACCATTAGATTGTAGATAAATTAGGTTAATTAGTTTTAAGAATTAGATAATAAGTTAAGTTAAGGTAAAGCGGCGATGATGTGTGTATGTATTATAAGCTAGCTAGGCATATAGGTGTGAAAGGCATTAGATTTAGGTTTAGATTAGGTATAGAGAATTTATAGATTTAGGCGTAGCAATTAGTAGAGAGGGGGGGGAGGTTACAATTTGGTAAGCCATGACCAGGATCAGAAAGTTAAGTTATAAATTATCATTAATATAGTTGTATTGGATTTCAGTCAAGCGGTAATACTTTAATTTAGAAGTGGGATTTTTCCCACAAATTGTTGTCGTGTTGCGATGTGTGAGTTTAGAATTGGCTTAATAGGGAATAATTCAATGAAGATTAATTAATTCAGAGATATTGAAGAATTATAATTTGACACTTTTCACAATAAACGTTGTTATCTTCTAAAGTTGATTCATACACTTTGTATTACGGGCTCTTGATAGTGGGTGAATTATAATTTGACACTTTTCACAATAAACGTTGTTATCTTCTAAAGTTGATTCATACACTTTGTATTACGGGTTCGACCAATATTGTAGACAGTCGCAATGAGAGCTGGAGCTAAATTTTGTTGTACGAAATCTGTAACAAAAAGATTCTCAGGTTAGGTTAAAGGTCAAAGGAGATAAAACTATAAAACAATAATGTAATGAGTATTATTTGAAATACAATACCTTTCAGTTATTAACTTTTCCTTCTTTATTTAATGGTGGATTTCGCCAGCATCAGGTACCGTGCGGCTGTTAGACGTTGTTGTTTTCCCAAAGTATCATAAGTGCACGAAGTACATAGATATAGTTATTATCCGGGGGTCTGGAGTATTAAATTTTAAAATTGTTGAGTTATCTGTGAATACTGAAACCTTTAGTAATTGTTTCCTTGAATACTGAAACCAGGTATCCAATTTTTGTTGTTGACGTTAGGAGCTATGGTAACTGTAGTTTTGTTTCTATTCCTGGTGATAGATTTCATATAGGCATAGGCAACTGGTTCATACAGCCTTGTGTTGAGTTATTTTTAGGATCGTAAAAAGTCGATAGGGTGACATAGTTCAACATTTATTGATTTAGAAAGATTTGTAGAATAGGGGGCGGTTTAATTATTATTGCTGTCGGATGGAAAGGCAAGGGGGCGAGATTGGACAGAATTAACCAACTTAATTATTGCTGGATTCAATTTATATTATAGGATGGCGATATGCTGTACAATATTATAAAGTTATGACGCTAACAGCATAATATAAAACTAATAATAATTATATTTTGACTAATAATCGTTGAGCGATTGCGGTTTTTAGTTGATGTGCTATTCCACGTATTATATTTTATTTTGTTGGTTATGTTAGAGAAAAAAAATATAATAATGTACTTGAGTCTCACATCTGAAATCCATAGAGTAGTTAGGCTAGTCAAGGACTATTAAATCATTTGTCTATGGTTGGACCATAGAGACCAATGATTTAGCGACACCATAAACAATCTAGAATTAGGAATGATTATAAAACATGAAGTCATAAAACCAATCGGAGAGGAAACTTCCTTATCGCGTAATCATGTGATTTTGTAATAGCAAGCGGAATCACCTGTTATTTTCCATACCTGCTATTTTTAATACCTGCGATTTTTACATTGAAAGAGATTTTCCTAATACTTATCACGTAGTAGATTAGAATGCAATGACATTGTGGTGGAATTATTATTATGTGACATGTAAATGGGGACAATTGCTCTGCACAATGGAAATGCCGCTTCATTTTGTTAGTTCGCTAAAATCCTAGGAAAAGTAACATAAAATAGTATTACGGTTCAAAATACACGCGTTGATGAGGAATCGCGATTATAAGTAATAACAAGTAGCAGGGATGTCATGTAGGGGATAGAATCATATGACTATTCATTGCTAGTAGGAATTTTGGTTTAAAAGCAACGTAGTTTGGGATGCATAATATAAACGGATAAATACGTCTAGTAGGCGATAAAAGTCGTTACCGTCTGGAAACAACTATCTAATATCTACTCTATTGTGGGGAGGTTACCTATTAGCGAGGCTAGATGGCGTTGGGTTACCAATAAAAGATTTTATTTTGGATGATGGTAAAAGGGTGCTGTCTAATAATAATATGTATAATTGTAATACTCTTGCGGCGTTGTAAGTAGTCGTTACCGGTAATCATTGCTTCTTACCGTATAGTTGAAATCGTGATAAATAGTTAATTATAAAGATTTATAAAGGATTATTATTAGCTTAAGATGAGGTTAACGTACGCAGAGGTAAAGCTCGCTGGGCACAGCTTACTATACCTACTTACCTAATATTATCAGTTGTGAGTTACCTAGAGATATCTAAGTCGGGAGAGCGGTGAAAAGAAAAGACCTTACTACATGACTAATTAGTTAGGATAGGTAGAGATAGATAAATCATTAAATTCACTGGGTTGGATTAGCCCATTAAGAAGAGTATCTTGCACAATTGTCTATCTCCGTTGAACGATTAAGATGTTGAAAAAAAAAAAATGATATTACTAGTTAAGTGTTGTGTGAGAAAGTGTAGGAGGTATACTAGTGGTAGCATAGCACAGGATAGGGTGTAGTGAGTTTATTCTACTACAAAATATTATATATATTTTATAAATCATATCCAATCAGTACTTGTTACAATACTCAATTACAGTACACAAAGCAAAACATAATCACCCATTTTACAGACAAAAACATTGAATCGGATGCTTGACCGCGTCTACATAAGCCAGCAGCTTTGCTTGTGGGTAAATCGAAAGAGGCACTTGTACAAGAGGCTGGTACTGACTAAACGGGTAGTGCCGAAGGAGAATATCCTGACGGTGTATCCCAGACACTAGCTTTGGTTAGTTGATGGTTCTTCTAGGGCAACCATGCCGACTTACTAGGGATCATTGACTAGTCGAAGTTTGATTCTACACACACACGACACTAATCTATTATATTTATAAGTACATTAGAACCTGCACTTGGTTATATTTAATTATTGGTTTTATATAAATATAGTTGGGCGGAGATACTCTTGTGGGTGAGAAAGTGTAGGAGGTATACTAGTGGTAGCATAGCACAGGATAGGGTGTAGTGAGTTTATTCTACTACAAAATATTATATATATTTTATAAATCATATCCAATCAGTACTTGTTACAATACTCAATTACAGTACACAAAGCAAAACATAATCACCCATTTTACAGACAAAAACATTGAATCGGATGCTTGACCGCGTCTACATAAGCCAGCAGCTTTGCTTGTGGGTAAATCGAAAGAGGCACTTGTACAAGAGGCTGGTACTGACTAAACGGGTAGTGCCGAAGGAGAATATCCTGACGGTGTATCCCAGACACTAGCTTTGGTTAGTTGATGGTTCTTCTAGGGCAACCATGCCGACTTACTAGGGATCATTGACTAGTCGAAGTTTGATTCTACACACACACGACACTAATCTATTATATTTATAAGTACATTAGAACCTGCACTTGGTTATATTTAATTATTGGTTTTATATAAATATATTTGGGCGGAGATACTCTTGTGGGTGAGAAAGTGTAGGAAGTATACTAGTGGTAGCATAGCACAGAATAGGGAGTAGTGAGTTTATTCTACTACAAAATATTATATATATATTTTATAAATCATATCCAATCAGTACTTGTTACAATACTCAATTACAGTACACAAAGCAAAACATAATCACCCATTTTACAGACAAAAACATTGAATCAGATGCTTGACCGCGTCTACATAAGCCAGCAGCTTTGCTTGTGGGTAAATCGAAAGAGGCACTTGTACAAGAGGCTGGTACTGACTAATCGGGTAGTGCCGAAGGAGAATATTCTGACGCGTATCCCAGACGCTAGCTTTGGTTAGTTGATGGTTCTTCTAGGGCAACCATGCCGACTTACTAGGGATCATTGACTAGTCGAAGTTTGATTCTACACACACACGACACTAAAATATTATATTTATAATTATCTTAGAGCCGGCTTTAATTATATTTAATTGAGGAACGGTAGAAATTATATATGCTGAAGAGATGTTAGTAGGAATACGATTGGCGGATTAGTAGAGAAAAAAAAAAAGAAATGCTTCTCGAGGATACCTGAACGGATGATGGATAATTGTGGAAGGTGGATATTAATTGAGCTTGGGAGCAAAATAGGTGTCGAAAGAAAAATATAATAATAGTGGTAGAGAAAAAGAAAAAATAGTTGACTGGCTTGAAGTCGAGATTTAACTGCTAAATTAACGAGTTATAGCACTGTTACGCTATAGGGATAACAATAGCGTATGTTATCACATCAATTATAAAGGCGAGTTGCGGGCGGATGTCACGTCATAATCATTAGTTAAATCGTTTTATCATTTTAAAAGTTAACACCAGCTACTTATAAAACAGTGATCGATTATATATACCACAATTTTAAGTTGCAGGATAAATTTAAACTCATAGTCCGCAGAAACATTCAAGCCGGAAATAAAGCGATGATATTGCGAGCTGAGAATAAATTTCTTAGTGTAAAATTTATTAATAAGTAAATCCCTGATATTGCGTTATCGAGATTACAATACAAAATCAACTATCACAATTCGAATCATACAAAGTAATTATTTAGATGTTATCTCGCGTCGACAGGTACAAATTTTAATTTAGATGGGTAAAGACATTAGAACTGAAATGGGTTTCGGATGTGTGATGTTCTTAGGACACGTACTGTTTAGTAGCATAATTTAAATTTAGTAAAATCGGCCGTATTGGACATATTTCGTTTTGCGGATATATATATTTAACCGAGATTATCGTGGAGGTAGGTATAGTTCAAAGTTTATTAAACCCGACCTAGAGTCATACATAACCTATCTTTGTATGTCAGAAGAAAATAATAAATTTATTAGTAGTAGATTTTAGAGTCAATAGTAAATTTATTTTCCCGAGGTGCAACCTGAAACCTAGTTCGCACTAGGCCATTCAAATACTTTAACCGGTAATGTTGATTATAATAAATAAAGATGTTCGAGATTTATAATAATATTCTAATACTGCTATATTAAAATTGTTATTATGAAATTAAATAGGGTTGCTTAACAATTGGCAAATAATTATTAACTCAAGAATTTGTTTAGTACAAAGTAAATGTCTACAGGTTTAGAAATGATAGGACGAACGAAACGCGGTTTTGACTTGTGGGAAGGTCAGCGCAGACTGTCACAGCGGGATGATCTTGTTGGTTATTGATTAGAATTGCTAGAATTCTTAAATAATCTAGATTATTGGCATCTAATATGTACGTGATATAATTGTAGATGATTAAAATTAGTGCTAAGGTAGGTTATTGTCGAAGTTATGGCACAACCTTAAAATTGTTAGTTAATGTGAACTGCATGTTGCATCTAGATTGTTTTATACAAACTAATTGATTGGGAGTTTTCACATATGTAGGCCGGGACATTGAGTTGATGAAATAGTGTTATCAAAATATTATTCATCACGGAAAGATAAAGATATTTTATTTGCAAGTGTGAATACAAAAGTTTACTTCGGTTAGTATTATTCGGTTCTAGTCTAGTTTTGTGGTAGCGTTTTACCTAGGGTTGTTCTAAATTATAAGTAATTAAATATTAATTGTCTGTTGCTGTCTTCTACGTTAGAGAAGGAACGGAGAAAGATAAGGGGGACTCATTTTGTTATAGTCAGCTGTATGATAGATAATCCTCCTAGTAAATATTTCTTGTGATTGCGGTAGCAACATAGAGTATTTATAGGATGTTTTGTTCATTAACTAATTATCTTCACCGCAGCTGTGGATAGGGATGGCTAAAGTATGTGAACAGGGGTGGAGAAGATAGGTCATTATAAATTAGAATAAATACTTGAATTGCAATATGCCTGACTAAATAGTGCGAAGAGATGGAGTAACTATGTTAGAGAAATTCTCTATTGCATAATATTCGAACTTTTGACATTTTCAATTGTAACTTTAGAATTTTGATTAGAGTATTTAACTAAGCGGGTCCAACGAAGAAGGCATGCTGAAAGCGAGGTCTTTGGTCGTCTATGCACACAATAAAATTATAGATGACACAAGGGAGCATTCTTAATTGGCACTGTTAAATTAGTAAAAGTAGCTTGTTTAGGGTGTTCGAATATTTTTAGTCGCACTGGGCACAAATAGAACTTAGTTAAGCGTGTAGGGTTTATTTTGATTTACCTGGTAAAGTAATTGAATCGAAGTTTCGGAACTGTGCTGTAGAAGTGGGAATTACTCAGCACACAATAAAATTAAGTGGTTTCCATTTAGCTTCATTTCCTAAACTAGCCTTTCTTAAAGTTGCGGAAATTCTGCTGTAAGGTGGTTCCTTTGGGGGCGTCTTGTGAAGTCTAAATCAGGACAATTATACTTGACTAACCTATAGAGAGATAATGTCTTAGGCTGCAGAAACAGAGGCCATTGATGGCATTTCATTTTGGCGTGGTCAGGGGATCTCGTGTTGCTGGGGAATTTTACCATCTGGACGGAAGGCTGAAAAGTAAAGTAGAATGCATAATGAGTAACCAATTAGAGTTACAAACATTCGGGAGATTACCATCTTAATAATGTGTCTTGTGCGAGTATAAAATTAAAAACATCTAATAAAAAAAATAAAAAAATAAAAGGAAACTAGCACTATTGAATCACGCAGTTTGGAATTCAGTAAATACGAGAAGGAACTTACGATATTAATTACCATGAATACTAAGACGAAGTGTCACCTTTAATGACTTATTATTTACCGATTTGACCGATTATTAGTAATATAAAAGGTAGGAAGTTAAGTAGAGTTGTGGGGGCGGATAAGATAGTTACCGGTCTGTTTAATTTAAAAAGAAAATGATATTTTCCAAAGGTATAGGAAAGTAAGGGGATATTGACGTATTATATATTAGCAAATGAGTCTAAATGTTGTCTTTCGTGCATAGTAATAACTAGGGATGAGACATAGTTACTAGATAGGTTTTGGCATAAGTATTTGCTTATACGTATAAGCTCAGTACTTGTCAATTAGTATACAATGTCCAACACGTACCGGGGTATTAACAAGTATTTATCGATGACGCATACATTGACAGTTAGACGGATATACATAGCACACAAACTTCTAATAGATCTGAACTACGGGGTAGCTAGTTCAAAACTCAAGGACGTGTTTCGAGATGCGTACCCCCTTAGAGTGAATGAGTTTTTCCTAAGTATTTACGATCGACAACCTTATTGTAAGGCGTTAAGACCTCTATTTGTATGCACGGTGAGTGGGTGTCACTGCGTACCGGACAGAAGCGAGTCTAGTATTCTATCTCGGTTATTTGCAGGACTAGACATTAGATGTATCTCATCTAAAATAAAGTTATAACTCTTGGGCGATGATGGTATGCCTACTGGTTTTGGTTGTTATGGGGGGGTTTGGTTAAGATTTCTTATCCGCGGAGAGGAAAATAGGTTTCGGTTGAAAGAAGTAGCTAATTAGGGATTGTGGAGGACGCGGGTTCGATCCCTGCCTGAGGTAGACAATTGTTCCGACGTTTCGTTATCTTAGGTAATTATATAAGCTAAGATGAGATTGGTAGCGTTAAAGTATGAAGGAAAGTTTTAATTCAAATTATTAATTATTATTCATTAACCTAGTTGGAACTAAAAGACCATGACGGCGAAGTGGTTGATGCTTCACCCACGAAAGATCCCAGGTTCGATCCCTAGGTTGCAACATTTAGATGCGAAACAAGTTGTAAGAAGAGACGTAAGTTAAAAGAAGGCCATGATGACAGATGTACTTGAAATTATTCTAGGAAAATAATTTAAAGAATAGAATAATTGAATGGTTCGGAAGATGTTATAAACTTACGTCGGAATCGTCATAGAGTTGAAGAGTTTTCGCTAGGGGGCGTTAGTAGACAGAGCAAGAGACTGTTATATTGATTTATATTATAATATGATTTGTTGTTATGATGGTAAACAAAAGGCAAATCATTATTCGGAGGTTGTGTATGATTAAAGAAATGGTAGATGTCTAAGTTATTGGGAAATATTTACCGAGACTAAGTTTACTGGGATTTCGTTTCGAACACGAGAACTGGGTATGCGATTATGATTTTGTGTCAGTTGAATAGAATGAGGGGTGTGGGCTATTTTGCAATAAGAAAGCTTATGGAGGAAGGAGTCATTAGGGATTTGGGGAGGAACTATAAATAGTAGGAATATCTTTGAGGGCTAGGATGACAATGAGGTTGGCAAGGAAGGAGGTGCTATTTTGTACTTAATTAAGTACAGGGTTTAGATATAATTCGCCGCAGATAAGAGTGGTACTTTATCTGCTTAAATTCTATCGGGGGCGGCTGTAACGGTACAGAATGAATGGTATCTGTCCGTTAGTAAGGAATGCATGGGAGTAGCACTAAAATAAATATTAATGCGTAGCACCATTAATAATAAGCATGAAAAGGGAATAATAAACTAGTTCAGAATAATGGTCAGTGGTCTAGCGCTTTATCTTTAGTTTGAATTTCGCGGGGACTGCTCTGTGCGTCCCTTGCGACATAGGCGGCGTCTAGCGGAAGTTATTTACGTAAGCTTCGCATAAGGTTGCTAGTTTGACTTCTTTATTTTGAATTTCGCGGGGACTGCTCTGCGCGTCCCTTGCGACATAGGCGGCGTCTAGCGGAAGTCATTTATTTGGGCTTCGCGTAAGGTTGCTAGGTTGACTAGGACCGTATTTTATTTTGAGTTTCGCGGGGACTGCTCTGGGGTCGGCAAAGTGGTTCACCTACGGGCGGACGCCATCTATGGTCGGAATACGGAACTTTTGATAGTTTCCCAAAATATAGGATTATTGGCTTAAGTGGAGGATTATTAAGAGGGAAGTGTCAATAGAAGGCTACATTTAGATATTCAACGATGAAATATTGGCTGTCGGACGAGATTTGGTTAGATTATGGAAAAATTTTAGAATTGCGCGGCGAAAGCGGCTATGAGCGAGCGAGAGGTTGAGAAAAAGACAGAAAGAGAGGTCGGATGATAGCTCCACGTGGCGCGACGCGAAGGCGGGGGGGATCGGGGAAACGGCTAGCGATTGGTTGAAGGGAAGAAAAGTGGGCTCGCGCGGAAAAATGTTAGGCGCGCGTGGCGGGAAAGTTAAGATACTTGGGAAAAGAGCGGAAAATTAAGGACATTCAATTTTGGGACATCGGCGGTGCGGTCCAACTTAAGAGTGCGGTACTACTCATACGGGGAAAATAGTGTCCGAGCTTGATAGTGCGCTAAGTGATATTCGAGCTGCGATATTAATTAAGATTTGTGAAATTGAAAGTTATTAATAAAGTAAACTATTGCGATCGCAACTCGAATCCGTTAACAGAATGAAGTATTCTGGGGTACATCGGCGGAAACGAGTCACGGTGACAACAAAACCCTATGTACCTTTCAACAGACTTCGGTCTGGATGATCTTTGATTGTATTTAATAAGATCGGCGTTTTACACTATTACGCTAAACAATACACTATCTTCGACGGAGTAATGGGGGAGAGACAGTTGTCTCCCTAGTGAAAGTTGAAGATAGGTCAGACACCATTTAGCTGGAGGTAGACCCGTATGACCCAGTCCAATCTCGAGTCTATCTCCATACATACAGTGTAGTGATAGGAAAATAACACACTGAGTATACTGGCTCGACTGATAGAACATTTAGGAGTTAGTTGCTTTCAGGGGCAATGCGACTCTCACCACACACCACGAATTTAAATTAAATGAGGCTTGGCCTAGTTTGCAAGGTACACAAGAGGGACTGTTAGTTCGACAAAATATAGGCATTTTCAAGTGAGGAAAGTTGTAGGAATCTATAGGTAGGCGGATATATATATATGGTTAGTTATTAATTCAGACTAATAAGGCAGGGATAATTAAGTTACGGCGCTAAATAAAATTATGATGAAGTGATGTGGGTCCTAGCTAGGCAAGTAATCTGTTACCGCAGGCCGGTAAAATTCTAATTGTTTTCCTAAAGTTGTTACCAATTAATTATTCATTTTAAATAATTAACAGAAGTATGATAATATCGTACCATCATTACTTTGGAGTACCTAAAAGTCTAGACTGGTTTTCTATTACAAGAAAAATACTAAAAAGTTATAGCAAATAAGCTTAGTCGTACTGTGATGTTTGATTTCTAACACTGATATGACCAAACAGGCATTTGTTAGCTTTCCCTGGGATGCAATACGATCTCACATGGCTATACTCTTCAAAGTATGGAAAATTTTACATCCGATACCTTAGCAAAAATAAGCTGATACAAACTGAACAACTAAAACCAGTTTAGAACCTAGGATAAGTCGTTGAAAGAAGACATTGCAAGCTATGAGCTTCTAATAATCTGAAACATAGAAATAATTGATTGATAACAACCAGCTAATTAGCCTGACAATGGTCTACTAATACCATTTGAATAGACCTCTTAAGATATGTAAGTACTTACTTCTAATAATATGAAACATAGAAATATTTGATGAGAACAATCTAATCAATCAGACTAATACCTAGTACAGTCTAATTTATACTTATTAAAGTGAGTAAAAGATAACTTCTAAATGTAATTTATTTAATGATTAACAGGGATAATTAACTACCTACTAAAAAAATATACTGACTATGATTTGGTAGTCTATCAAATTAATCACTCAGTCTGAGAGACAAAGGAAGGAAGTTAATGGAAAAGTAATTAACTTAAGTCTACTTCCTGAAGGTCAAAGATATCTAAAAGTAAATTCATAAGACATAGTTACTGCATTAAACAATTAACTTCTTAATGTGAGAAGGATATTTGGATGATAGCCAGCCTTGGGGTAAACACTATTGGTTTATGAGGAATAAATATAATTAAAATGCTAACCTATATTTCCTAATATGAGAGAAAATAAGTCATAAGTTGTGATGACTCTTTATAAGATGAAGTTGGAGTGGCGGGGCCTGAAGGACGAATGCGTTGAATGGCACGATAGGGGGCGAGGATGGAGCTCCTATACTTCCACAAGACTTTTATAATCCCACTAAACCTTTATATAAATTGCACCAGGCTTCTTATGTATCATGCTACTGATAATAAATAATAATACCTACAAGCTAAGCTATCATCTGATTACCTTTGAGTGGTTACAAATCTTCCCCGCAGCTGCAGTGAAGGATTTAGGTCACAGTTCAGACGGAGTCATTGCTAGGCTACACATATTTATGTTAGGATTTATAGACTGGTAGGTAATTAGGTCAGGAGAAAATAATTTAACACAGGGATAAGCCAATTACTAAACTTTCACGAAAGAACTTGAGTTACTTAAATGCGGTTAACAACGGAGGGTTCACTAGACGATCTGGCCAAAATAGTAGTTATTATAATATTACATTGCTTGACTGAAATTCACTGCAAATAGAATTAAGCTATGCTAAGGTTTCATCATCATACAAACAATACGCACTAAACAAAAACTCCAGACACAACCATTAGATTGTAGATAAATTAGGTTAATTAGTTTTAAGAATTAGATAATAAGTTAAGTTAAGGTAAAGCGGCGATGATGTGTGTATGTATTATAAGCTAGCTAGGCATATAGGTGTGAAAGGCATTAGATTTAGGTTTAGATTAGGTATAGAGAATTTATAGATTTAGGCGTAGCAATTAGTAGAGAGGGGGGGGAGGTTACACCAGGGAGGCGATCGCGCTAAATAATCACAACCAAACCCCCCTGAACCGCAGCCGTTCTGCTGACTTCGTACTACTCTGTCAAGAAAGTACCGGGAAAAGATTAATAATACACAAAATGCTGGTTATTCATCCAAAATTACATTTATTGCCTTCAAAGTATGCTCCTTCAGAAACGATACACTTACGCCAACGATTATCCAATCATCAAAACATTTTTTAAATGCTTTTTCCGAAATTGTGTTCAGTTCTCGCCGCGAATTCTCCTTTATGTCTCCTACCGACTACCGAATGAAAACGGGTGCCACGAAGTGGTAATTTGAGTTTAGGAAAAATAAAGAAATCGGCTGGAGCCATATCTGGTGAATAAGGTGGTTGCTCGATGGTATTTGTAAATTCAGGTCTTTTGGGACTAGCCGAGCAGCAACATGTTTCTTACCCAAGTGATTATTTAAAATGGTACGGATCGCCTCGTGAAGTCGTGAGACACAGAAAGTTCAGCGGCTTTCTGTCTCAAACTTGAATGAGGATTTTCAGTCATCAATTCCTTCACTTTTGCGATGTTAACTTCAGTTGAAGACGTTAATGGCCTACCAGAGCGAAGCAAATCTTCCATCACATCTCGACCGCTTTTGAACGCTTTTATACCACTCATATCATAGGCACGTGTTTTTGACAAAGTCGATTCACCGTAAGCCTTCTATAACATTTTCAGTGACTCCGAACACGAAATTCCATTGGCGACGCAAAATTTAAGACAAACTCTTTGTTCGATGTTTTTATCCATTATGAAATTCGCAATACACACTAGATATAAACTAACTAAAAACAGCACTGAATTTAATCTAAATAACAGATGCAACTCAAACTCCGCGCAAAAATGGATAACAGTTGTGCCAAACTAACAACCATTGAGATAGATACGATCTCAATGCTAACAATAAAAAAAAAAAACAAAAAATAATAATTTGGAATCATAAACAAATCATTCGTTCCCGAAACTTTTTTGACAGAATGTATAGTAGCGCCATCGCGTGTGTAAACCGATTTTAAAACGCGGTAGCACTATACAGGATGTGGTTTTAAACAGTTGCCATATTGTACACAAGTGTAGAACAAATCGCCGTCCCCAACGAACACTATGGTAATAGCTATTACGATAGATTTCGTTTTATCGCAGATTCGCTATGTTGAGACCCTAATACATTATTGTAGTTTTTTTTAAGACATTGCTCTTGATACTTTTAGATTTAGACATTTTGTAAAGATCTTTAAGTTTATATTCAATGAAGAACATCACTGAAAATTTTACACGAATAATGACGCACTGTATATTACCTAACTTTCAGACCAAATCTTTTAGTGTAAGCTGCCATTACAATATTGTTCGAGTGAAATATGTTTGAGAACCGATTCTTGTAATCCCCAATACAATAACGTTCGGGTAATTGTTTGCTGTGTTATTTATAGCAACATGCAACACTCTCTCTTTAACCTTATGAAAGAGATAGTGATAGCACCATACCTCATACCCGGAACACATCGCTTGATGAACGTCAGGATTGAATGAACGTCAGGATTGAGGAGCCACCCTAATTTTTAAAGGAAAATCATACCATCAATTAGTAGTATAAAAAATTATTTTGTAGGACAAATTCTGGAATTTGTAGTATAATACATTCTAAGGTAGATCAATATAAAACTGGCTCCTCAATCCATACAGTATGGATTGAGGAGCCACCCTAGAACTCGGAAAGTAATGAAGTTACATTTTTTAAAAATTTTAGTAGGTATTTTGTAGGTTATCTACAAAAAAATTCTGTGCGGTACTGCCGAAATTAAATAAAATACAATAGTTTTGTTGTGGCTCCTCAGCCCGTATACAAAAGCGTGAATTCCTAGGAAATTGATCCACATATTAATATATTCGAACTAATGGGCAATTAGTAGTATGTATGCTTGAATTTGTAGTATAGAAATAAAATAGCAAGATTAAGTAAATTAGCTAAAAAACACATTTTATCTGGCTCCTCAATCCAGACGCTTGCATTTAAATAATTGACTGTATCTACCTAACTATAGAAGATAATCAAAAGCTTTATATGCCAATATTTAGTAGAAATTTCTACTAAATATCTATGTACAAAATAACATTCTACAATTTGGTCAAAGGAAGTTATAATGATTATTCGATATTCCATACAATTCACTAAGGGTGACCATGTTATATGAATGAAAACAGGACAAATTGTTCTTTACATTGAATTTTTAACAAAATATATATTATTATGAACTTAACAATTATAATGTTATAAATATTGTTTATATAATTTTACCGCAAATTTTGTTCTTTCTTTTCGACACTTTTTAATTTGTAACTTAACAATTGGTTATACTTATTGATGATATTGGATAAATATAGATAGTTTTGCATTTTTAAAAGCTACATTACACATGACTGTTGTTATCCCATCATGTTTCTTTTATTCAGTAATGTATTTTGTTAAGAGTTAATAACGTTAAGCTTTTATCAGATCCTATTTCTGATGACAGAGATAAAAGATCTGAATCTGAGAAATAAAATACATTGTTTGAATAAAATTACAGCCTAATTAATGTAAACAAATATCTAAAAGATACTTCGTACCTATTAAATTATGTTTAAACATTATAAAAGGATTAAAGTAAAACTTTCATCACGTCCTAGAGTCTGACCAACGAAACGTGCCTGGAGAAAATGGCGGCGGCAAATTCAAAAATTTTTGGGGTGTCAACACTCATTATACTCTGAAAAAACGACGTTGATACTTGTATTTTTTTTATTAAACTCTAGATCAACCAAACACATAATTTGTAGTATCTATCAATAAATAAGAGTAAATCTTAAGAATATTCGAAGAAGCATTTGTGAAAATGAAAATACCATAATTAATATTAACCGACTTACAAAGTAGAATAGAATAATTTTATTTGTTGGAAAATAGGTCTGTCATTGACGATATTGTTTCCAAACATTGCGTTTCACTAGATAAAACTCCTTTTGTTCAAGTGATGTAATATTCTTGACAATCTCTTTAATTTTTAGTTTTGTCTCACTAGTACTTGAAGTGTCTGTACGATAAACAAGAATTGGTTGGAGAGTTAACTTAGGTTAATAAATTTTGAATGAAAGGAAAAAGTAAGTAAGTATACAGAATTAACCTAGAATTGATTACGATTGTAGGATTTAGGTACTAATTCGTCAAGCAGAAAAAAAGTTCCAATTGGTCAAGTGTGTTTTTACCGCGTGTTTTGGTTCTGATTTGTCAAGCAATGTAAAAGTAACAATTGGTCAAGTCCCAATTTTGTTTCGATTTGCCAAGCCTTATTTTTGTTTCAACTGGTCAAGCCAGTAAAAAGTTCTGAATTGTCAAGTGATTATTTTTACTTAACCCACTTACCCCGACCAGGTGCCATAACACCGCTGAAATTGATGTAAACCTACCCTCAAATTATGATGTTTACGACATCATAATTTGACATTTTAATCGTTTTTTTTATTTTGTGCTTATCAAGGTAGGATTATGTGTAGTTATAATACAGTTATTTGGACCCATAAATTGTGTATTATTGCGGCAGAGTTATTTTGATTTATTATGTCTGGCAAAAGGTAAGCAATACGAAATATATATTTGTATTTTGAGTCGTTTTTGTTGAGTTTTTCTGATTATGTACAAACTCTTTTGAAAACAAAGACTTCTTTATTTCGTAAATATTATTGTGTGTCAAATGTCTGTCTGAGAAGAAAATCTGTGGCTGTCGTATTGTGACTTTTGGTGAAAATAGATTTGTAAAACAAATAAATTAAACCATATTCTATCGGATTACAACGTGTTCATATTAAACTCTACTGTGCGTAAACCACTGCTTTTAATAGGTTATACGGCCCGCATAATGGAAAATTTTTCAACAAAAATTTCGATTGGTCATCTCGACGGAAAATTGAACTGGATAACTTGGAAGTACAAAATTTCAATTTTACTGCGCGCAAACAAACATGCCATTGAGGTAGTTGAAGACAAGTTGACGAAACCAGTTCTTCCAGAAGGTGCAGGGGACGCAGATGTCAGCGCTTACAATGAAGCATTAGAAAACTTCAAAAAGGCCGACTGTACCGCCCTGCTAATCTTGACCACGAACATGACGGAAGAAACGTTACAAAAAGTAATGAGATTTGAGACAGCTCATGAAGTCTGGCGAGAGCTTCACCGATTATTTGACGGCGAATCCGAAGACAGAGTCTACAACTTGTGCCTGGAGTTCTTTTGTTTTAAACGCAACATGTCGGATGACGTATCCACCCACATGTCAAAATTGAAGAACATCTGGAACACTTTGAACATTGAAATCAACAAGACTGATTCTAGACATCTGCCTGATTTGTTCCTGATACGTAAGATCCTCGAAACTCTCGATGAAAGATTTTTCGCGTTCAAATCCAGCTGGTTAATTTTGAACAAGACCGATAGAACAATCGACAACCTCACAACTCAACTTTGCTCGTATGAAAAAGCACTCGAAGGCAAAGAATGGACTAGTCAAGAGACGCTAGTCACACAAGAAGTCCATAAGTCGAAAAAGAAAAAAGATGAGAAAGTTAAGTGCAATTACTGCTCTCATATAGGACATAGAGTAAAGAACTGCAAGAAGTGGATTAAGGATGGGAGACCCCCTAAGCCAAGCAGCTCAGTGCTTTACAGGTCAATTCAGACTGTTCAAAGCTTAACTTTAATGGTGGCTAATGCATGTTCACAACCCACAAATCAATAAGGAGAGAATTGGTTTGTGGACAATGGTACAACGACACATATCACTGTTAGAAGAGACGTGTTTCACACATTTGAACCCTTCGATTCTGAAGACCAATCTGTGAAGACGGCAGATGGAACAGTCATTCCAGCGTTAGGGAAAGGACTTGTTATGGTTGAATCGACTGTAGGTAACAAAAAGGAAACTATACGAATGGAAGATGTCTGGCTTGTACTATCTTTGACGAAAAATCTTTTTTGGACGTTGGCAGCACAAGACAAAGTGCAGAATAGTATGTTCACATCAACCGCTACTAGTTGTCAGCTAGATATCGATGGAATTACGAGGATTGTTGGGAAAAGAGAACCCAAGGGAGGACTGTATAAAGTACAGTTGAAGACAATCGCTCCATCAAAGATATCAAACTCAATTTAAGTGAACGCAATCACGGGTACCAATATGCTACAGGTATACCATGAACGTTTTGCTCATCAAGATAAAAGACATGTTAAAGCCCTTGTCAAGCGAGAATTTGGGATTAACTTACCAGCAGATGAAGTAAAATGCGAGGCATGCATATTTGGGAAGGCCCATAAGCAACCGTTTGGAAGAAGGGAAAGAGCAACCAAACCTGGTGATTTAATACACGCTGATGTTTATGGACCTTTCGAACATCCCAGTGTATCTAAATATAGATATTTTGTACTTTTTAAAGACGACTTCTCCTCTTACCGTCTAGTCTACTTCATGCGCAAAAAATCTGAAGTTATAGATAAATTAAAGATGATGCTAAAAGAAGTCAGAACGACCGACCATACTGTCAAATGCCTCTTAAGTGACAATGGACGAGAATTTGACAACGAAGAAGTTAAGGAAGTTCTGAGTAAACACGGGATTGATCAGCGACTTACGATGCCATACACTCCGGAGCAAAACGGGTGTAGCGAGCGTGAGAATCGCACTCTAGTCGAAGCCGCAAGAACTTGGTTACATGCAAGAGGTGAACTACCGCAGCAACTCTGGGCTGAACTAATAAATACTGCTGCTTCTGTTCTCAACAGAACTGGACCAACTAGAGAAAAGGATAAGGTTCCCTTTGAACTTTGGTTCGGAAAGAAGCCAAAGATATCTCACCTACGTGTAATTGGAAGCCAGTGCTATGCTCACGTCCCCAAACAGTACAGAAAGAAGCTCTGCAAGAAGGCTATCAAAGGAGTGCTCATCGGATATGAAAACAACGACGGTTATCGCATTTGGGATGGAACAAAAACCACCCGGTCCAGAGACATCACCTTTGCGAGTGAAGTTGAATTTAAAGTTTCATTAAGGACAAGCGAACGTAATCAAGTCCCTGCAGACAATGAGGGAGTTAATTTTAGCGATGAAACATGTCAGACCGGAAACGAGCATTTAGAAGCCTCTAACGAACAAGAACGTGATCTAGAGGGAGAGTTCTGGAGATCACGATCAAGTCGATCGTCACAATAGAGTCGATGAGGAGAATAGCCAAGTAGATGAAGACGTATTTCTCGACTGTGATGATGCAGGAAACATTATGATACAGGAACCTAGATACCATCTTAGGGATCGCAATACTCTACGGCGTCCTAAGCGGTACGAAGACTCTACCATCTGCACAGTGGCTTCCTTATATGACTTCCCTAACAGTTTTGAAGAAGCCATGAGGAGGGAAGACCGTGAAGCATGGATGCAGGCCATGAAGCAAGAGATCAACTCTTTGAAAGATAACAATGTTTGGACACTGTGCGATTTACCGCCTAACAAAAAGGCATTGCCTTATAAGTGGATCTTCCGCATAAAGACGCGACCTGATGGATCCATAGAGAAGTATAAGGCTCGCCTAGTGGTGAAAGGCTTCAGGCAGTGAAAAGGCATTGATTATAATCAAACCTTTAGCCCAGTCGCCAGAATGGCCACAGTAAGAGCACTACTTAGTGTGTGTGCTAGAGAAAACATGCACTTGATCCAGTTCGACGTAGCAACCGCATTCCTAAACGGAGAACTTGAAGAGGACATTTATATGAAACAGCCAGAAGGTCTTAGCGATGAAACGGCCAAAGTGTGGAAGCTCAATCGGAGTCTATACGGCCTAAAGCAGGCACCGCGCTGCTGGAACTCTTGCTTTGAGGAAATCCTCCTAGACTTAAACTTCAAGCAGTGCGAGGCTGACGGTTGCCTCTTTGCGAAGCAAGTAGGAGAAGGAAAAATTCTGCTTGCCCTCTACGTCGATGACGGACTGGTGGCAGCTTCAAATGAAGAGTTAGCCAATCGCTTTCTAGACGATCTGCGATCAAAACTGAAGATCACCTCAAAACCGGCTTCCTACTACCTGGGCTTAGAAATTAGACAGGAAAATAATGCAATTACTATCAACCAGGCGTCTTATACAAAAAGAATTCTAGAACGGTTTAACATGATAAATTGCAATCCGGTTTCAATGCCTATAGAAAAGTTGGAATGTATACGAGAGGATACAGATTTAGGGAAAGCTTGTGACTTCCCTTACAGAGAAGCAGTAGGCGCTCTGATGTACTTAATGACAGGTACTCGCCCTGATATTGCTTTCGCAGTGGGTGTGGTATCCAGACATTTAGAGAATCCTTTAAAATCAGACTGGCTCAAAGTGAAAAAAATATTTAGATATCTAAAGGGCACTTTGAACCTCGGCATTAAATATCATGCTAGAAAAGGAGATGGGACTATAGAAGGATACAGTGATGCGGATCATGCTGGCGATGCCTCGACTGGCAGATCTACCTCAGGTGTTGCATGCTTGTACGCAGGAGGGATAATATCATGGTTAAGCCAGAGACAGGCAACCGTAGCTATATCGACCGCAGAAGCAGAAATAGTCGCTGCAAGCGAAGCTGCAAAAGAACTCGTGTGGCTTAAACGAGTCTTCAGTTTCCTGTCTCAAGACCAAGAAATGTCGCTAACTTTTAGGGTCGACAATGAAGCAGCAATAAGACTGGCACACAACCCAGAATTCCACAAACGCACCAAACATATTCGTGTTCGTAATTTTTTTGTAAGAGAGATGGTGCAAGGTGGTATTCTGAACGTAATTAAGACCAGCTCGGCAAATCAACTTGCGGACGTCTTAACCAAGCCTGTCCCAAGGCCTCGGCTGACTGAGTTATGTGCCAAACTTGGACTAAATAAGCTTTGAGGGAAAGTGTTGAGTTTTTCTGATTATGTACAAACTCTTTTGAGAACAAAGACTTCTTTATTTCGTAAATATTTTTGTGTGTCAAATGTCTGTCTGAGAAGAAAATCTGTGGCTGTCGTATTGTGACTTTTGGTGAAAATAGATTTGTAAAACAAATAAATTAAACCATATTCTATCGGATTACAACGTGTTCATATTAAACTCTACTGTGCGTAAACCACTGCTTTTAATAGTTTTTTCACGAATTATTTATAATATATTTGTTAGTTACCTAAACAAAAATTTATTGACAAGGGTAATTCCATATTATTGTATTTTTCGCTATTTATATATCACAGGTATACACCTGGTAAGAATATCCACGTCTAAGACATTTTGTATGTAGTTTTAGGGTACGACCAAACAGAGCGTTACAGCTTACTGAAATATAGCAGAATTATTAAAAAAATCGAATGATGATGATGCCCTCTGATACTGTAAATACGGATATTATAACAGGAGGATTCGGGTAATGAAAAGTTAGAGTTTGCATAATCTTCCCCGTACAAATGAATTTTGATATCATTGTAACCATGCAAATCACTTGTCATTGACTAAAAATAAACTGTCTATCTGCTTTTTTAGGAATTAGTTAATGGAACAACAATAGCGATGTAGCTGTTGTGTCCAAAGTAGAGCCACTACATAAAGCAAAACGTTTCGCTCAACGGCCAAAGAAATTTTAATTGATATAATAGAAATATAATGAGAATATGGCATGTGTACAAATCAGATTAAAATATAGCGGTTTACCGAACTTCTATTCGTGGTAAAAAGTGGTACTTTCCACATATTTTGTCATTGTTTAGGCATGGCGACATACAAAGCTTTTCATCTTTAAATTAAAGATGATAACGGAGGAGAATATTATATGATTGTCTACTTTTGGAGTTGTTGCAAGGTCTTTGTTATAGACCTACAAGGAAAAAGAAAAAAAAGAAATGCGTCGTGGACCTTGTCACATTTCAAATACTCATAGGTAAACTTCTCGATTCCATAGATTGCATCATATCATTAGCTTGTTAATTTTGCAGTATAATTTTTTTCAGCCTTTCTTTATCCATAAGAAATCAATTTCATTTGTAAAAAATGTGTCGTTTATTTAAACTTATTTTACAGTAAAAATTTTACAGTCGTAGTTTAAATTTAAATCTTAATAATATGGGCGGGAATATGAATAGTAAAAAGTATTGCTCTTCACTTCACTTTACTACACATTTTTTTTTTATGATAGGAGGCAAACGAGCAGGTTGGTCACCTGATGGAGAGTAATCTCCGCCGCCCATAGACACCCGCAACACCAGAGAAATCGCAGATGCGTTGCCGGCCTCTAAGGAAGGAATAGGAATTGTGAGGGGGGGGGGGGAAGGCCTCCGGAACCCTCACTGGCCGAACAAAACACAACAGTACCAAGGGCTATTATTTCACGCCGGATTTTAGGGTGTTACTAGACCAATCGATCAATCGTCGATCGACGGCATCGATCGATGGTAGAATGGATTAGTCGACGTCGATCGATAGGTCTGGTAGACACTATCACATCTGAAAATGGACGCCGCTACAAAATGAGGAGAAGAAAAAGGCGGCTCCATGTCAAATCCACAATGTTTGGAACGTTGACGGGATTTAAATAATTTCTTAGCCTTACTACCACTGGATCCTCCCGCAGAAGACGACGCTCTCAATTGAGTTATAGAGTTTCGCTTTTCCTTACTAACGACCGGAGTATCATTACGAATGGAGATCTCCTTTTCTGACTCGTACTGAACTTGAACGTTGTTCTTTTTTCGCTAAAATGTAGCTTGTAAAATATTTCGATATAGATCAACGACATCGATCTATGGTAAAATGGATTAGTCGACGTCGATCGATAGTTTCTACCAGACCAATCGATCGATGTCGATCGACAATCGACCGGTAGAATGGATTGGGTGTTAGATCGAGCGGTTTGATTAGACGCGCCGGCCGCTTCACTTTTTTATAAATTTATTTCATGCCCATGGATACTAGTCGTAATAATAGAGTTTATGATTATGCTTAAAGTTAATGGTAATGAGTGATGATAATAATATGAACGTTTAAATACTAAATAATATTCCCCCCAAACACCTTGGGAAGCACTTTATGGCGGCACTTCACTTGGCGTATCGTGTTCGTGTGGCGATATCGTTGTGTTTGCCCAAATAATCTGGCACATCGCTTGGCGTCAAACAAGCCATCCACACATGGCCTATACGGGCAAACAACGCAAATATTCACCATATTTGCTTGTTCACAAACAAATTGAATGCAACAGTGATGGACGTGTCAGTGGCAGCAGCTTATTATATTTATCTGAATGCGGCTAGCCAACACCTGTTTTTTTATTGTGCAGGGTTCTCTTAAGTTATTTTGAATATCGATTAATGCAACGTGTTCGGTTTTTGTTTTTATGAGAGGCATTTTTGTGGTCCCAAACACTAGGATGCATTTGGTATAATTCCAAAAAATCGCAATACGGTTTCGTTTGTCTAATCCATTTTACTATGTTTACGTATAAAATACTGATCACGTCTGAACAGGACAGCCGCACGCGCGGTTCTGAACAGAACCAAGTGTGGACGGCCGACGCAAATATTTGCCGTATTTGATTCCTTTGATGTGTGATCAAAAACCGACAAGTGGACGGAAACGCATTTTCGCTATTTGCGTTGTTTGCCTTATTCGTGCAAATAAAGCAAATATATTCAAATAGGCAGTCTACACATTGCCGTGTTCGGACAAATAATGCAAATACGCGAACACGATACGCCATGTGAAGTGCCGGCCTAATGCCTAATGCCTAATCTAATATTAAGCAACACCGAAAAAGTGGGGAAGGGGAATGAGAGGGGGAGCCAAAGTGCGAAAATGCATAGTTTCCAAGATATTTTTATTTTGAGGTTATTTTAGGTTATTTTTAGGAAAAAAATACAAATATTCTACTAAGTTACCATTACCGTACCCCCACCATCCTCCTCCCCCCTACCCCCCCCCCCCCCCTCAAGATATGTTTCAATGACGCTAGTTTTCTGTTGTGTAATAAAAAAAATAACCTCGAAATACAAGACAATCGCTACGCAAAAAAAACCGCTGCTTAAAATGTCATTTGGATAAAATAAGCGATCGTTGGCTTTAAAAAAAGGGCTGCATCCAGATTCTTCTGCGTTTGCGTCTCCGTAATAATAGTACGAGCAACATCGTACTGGCCAAGAACAACGAGCCTTTTCTGAATACATTTCGAAAGAAACTGATGGAATTTAGCCAGGGTTAATCGATCAACGTTGACCGACCGTCGATCGATAAGTTAGACGAACGGTATCCGTCGATCGATTAAAGCTACCACACCTATCGATCAACGTCGACCGACCGTCGTCGATCGATTGGTTAGTCAAACGGTATCCGTCGATCGATTAAAGCTACCAGACCAGTCGATCAACTTCTGGTCTGGTAAAACCCCTAAGTGAGAACGTGGTATTTACGCTGGGCGAGCCGGCCCAATGCGTGCTGCAACGCAGCGTGGCTCTACCACTCAGTCAGTGTCACTCATTTAGCACCACCCAGGGGTCACGTGTAGGGTCTAAAGGGTAAACCTACGAACGTGAGTAACTTTAACCCCCAATTATAATAACTAGTCACATCCTTAGTCACGCACACATGTACAGATAGAAAGCTGCACACTAACCAAAGACGGACATGCTAAAAATCCAAAGACTCTGTCCATTGTAATATTTGGTCCGAACTCGACAGAGTCTGACCAACGAAACGTGGATATACCACATCTGCCATTTTGTAATACTTTACTTACAGCACTGGCATCAAGAACTTTTGAGCCGAACCTTATAAATAAAAAAAGTCTAATCGATACATTTTACTATTAATTCTTATAAAAGTAATTAAATAAATTATAACTTACACTTGACACATGAGCAGTCGCTATTTGGTGAAAAATAGACTATGGTAGAGGATTGCTTTTGCTGTCCTAATTGCCTAGTTCTAATTATTACACTAATAAACTTACTGTTTGCGCCTCACGCTATATTATCAGTGTACGAGTATGCGTTCTGTTAAGCCGCGTCCGCTGCGACATGTTTTGAACAGAACATTGTTCATGAACATTTTTTGTTCGAAACATTTCCCGTCCGCTGCGACTTTAGCAATGTTCAGTAAAGTTTTTGAACATACCTTCACATTTAAAAAAATGAGCAGCGACGAGGAAGACGTGAACATTGTTTTGGCTATAGTGGATTTCGTTCTCGGAAGAAGTAAAAGAAATAGATTTCGTGTCAGACCTTACTTACAGCAACGCTCTTTCAACATATATCAAGAACTGCAAATTGAAGACAGATTTGGAATAAAAAATTTTTTTCGTTGTAGCGAGAGTGATTTTGAAGAACTTTTATCATTAATAGAGTCTGACATACAGAAAGCAACCACATGGCGGCATGATGTAATTCTACCTGATATGAGATTAGGTGTAACGTTACGATTTCTAGCAACGGGGGATAGTTACACAAGTATAATGTACAATTTGAGAATTTCTAAACAGCAATTGTCCCAATTGATTCCAGAAGTCTGTTTAGCTCTCTACAATAGACTGAAAAATATGTATCTAAAGGTAAAAGTACCTACTTACCTAATAATTTGAATTAAATCTAATGAAATTTATGGGTTATTAGGATAAAACGTTTACTAATAAAAAACAACCAGTCTCAGGAAAGCTTGAATGGGATTCGAACCCATGGCCTTTGGATTGCCGGTCCACTGCTCTAACCGCTAAGCTACCGAGACCCCAGAAGACTTTTTGATTTTTTCTAGTAGTTTGTGATTTAGGCGGGGCAGTTGGAGTATAGCCTTAGGGGCACTATGGGATATCTAAACAAAAATCTTTTTAAATTTTTTTTTGGAATTTTTTTTTTGGGTTTTAATTTTCACAAAAAAAATTGGTCTCCCATAACCCCCCTTTTTAGATTCTATGAATAGAGGTCATTAATAGGAACACTTTAGGTCAAAAATTATGAATTCTAGTGTTGTCTCTACATTCCACTCGACAATGCCCTCCATCATGTCATGAGCGAAACGACTTCCTTCCTGCGCCAAAATCAAACATAAAATGAAAGACCCCTCCCCCCGCAGATGAACGCGGGGGATGTTTTCCACAAACTCCGGCAAACACGTTCCAGTGTTCGATGTTCGACAAAACATTTAGGCCACGCCCCTATTAATGTTCTTGAACAATGTTCTGTTCAAAAAGTGGCGCAGCGGACCCGGCTTTACAATAATTGAATTACTTAACTGTTGTGTTCAAAATGGTTTAAAAAGGAATCAATGTTAGACTTGTTCACGTCATTTCCTATCTACCACAACTGTTATTTTGTAATATTTTACGGCACTGGCATCAAAAATTTAAGCCAAACCTCAAAAAATTGCAGATTGCATTTCTGGTCGTGTTCAAGAACTAGAGTATGAAGAGTTGTATGTATTCATTTTAATAATCAATTGTATCAGCAGTCGGAAATACCCCATGAGTATCATCAACAACCTTACACGTCCCACTGCTGGGAACAGGCCTTCCCACACTGGCCCAATGCGGGTTAGTGTCTCATTTGCTTTAAGTTAACGTACGCATAACATTTTATTATTTAAATAAATAAATAAACGTACGTGTAACGTTTTGTACATACGAAGCAAAACATACAATACGCTACCTTAATACGGGTACTTAACCATATTTTTATTCTCTTTGCAAGTATCGATATCGATACTATTACCTAACCTAACCCACCTAACAACCTACCTAATTTACTATATAGGGTGACCATATGTCACCCTATTATATAGTAAATTGTATGGAATATCGAAAAACCATCATAACTTCCTTTGACCAAATTGAACAATGTTATTTTGTACATAGATATATAGTAGAAATTTCTACTAAATATTGGCATATAAAGCTTTTGATTATCTTCTATAGGTAGATACAGTCAATTATTTAAATGCAAGCGTCTGGATTGAGGAGCCAGATGAAATGTGTTTTTTTTAGCTAATTTACTTAATCTTGCTATTTTGTTTCTATACTACAAATTCAAGCATACATACTACTAATTGTCCATTAGTTCGAATATATTAATATGTGGATCAATTTCATAGGAATTCACGCTTTTGTATACGGGCTGAGGAGCCACAACAAAACTATTGTATTTTATTTAATTTCGGCAGTACCACACTGAAATTTTTTGTAGATAATACCTACCTACCTACCAAAATACCTACTAAATCATACTAAATTTTCAAAAATGTAACTTTATTACTTTCTGAGTTCTGGGGTGGCTCCTCAATCCATACTGTATGGATTGAGGAGCCAGCTTTATATTGATGTAAGTACCTTAGAAAGTATTATAAGTACTACAAATTCCAGAATTTGTCCTACAAAATTATTTTTTAAACTACTTATTGATGGTATGATTTTCCTTTAAAAATTAGGGGTGGCTCCTCAATCCTGACATTCATAACTATTTAAGAATGAAAATTAAAGTCAGGGTGCTCTAAAAAATATTACAAATGTTGTGTTAGGAAAAGTAAAAATAAAAACTAGCCTGAATTTTTTTTTTATGTTATGGCCTTATTTCTCTGATATAATTAGATATTTTGTCAAAATATTTGCGGTTGATAAAATTTAACCTTATTTAAGAGATAACATTCTATTTTTTTTATTTCATTTGCATAAAACAGTAGTTCAATCGATGAGCTCAAAAAAGTGCCTCCGCGCATTTTATGAAAATCTTTCTCTGCAATTTTGGGTTTAATTAATAAGTTAAGCAAAATTTACAAAAAGCGAGGCCGCTACGCACTATGCCAATAGCTATTCTACACTATTCTATAAGTCAAAATTGTTAATGTATTTTTGATTCCGAGATCCAGAACGCCAAAGTTGGCCATTTTACGCAAAAATCACAGTCGAGATGTAATAGGCCTCTTAACGCGTTTTTTAAAAGATTACAGTAAGATTAATACGGAACTTAAGTTTACTTTGAGACGCCCTCTAGCGGCAGATTGGATTATGGCAATTTGCATAGCAAGACTAAAATATGATGATGGCAAGGCCCTAGCTAGAGGTATAGGTTTCCCCTACGGACAACCCCACATTAACAGCTATTTGAATAACAATAATAACATATCATTATCAATGTAGTTATCTGTTTTTTATACCTTTCTGATTTTTATTAATGTGTAAGTATTTAACTAACAATGTTTTAAGTAAAGGTAAATAAAAGTAAGTTATTATAACTTAATATATTATATTTATTTAATATTAAAGGTATAAGTACCTACAACTAATGTTTATACATTTTTGCCTTTTTTGTCCAATATTTCCTTATATGGTGGATTGATTGGTGCCTGAACTGGGTCCTTGTACTCATAAGACGTTTGTCCTTCTAATAGCAAAGGATATGAAGTGTCAGAGTCATAAGCGCTCAGGTCACCACATGCATTGAAAGGGACAATGAATCTGTTTGGGCCGGTGAACTGATTGAAGTCACAGTACTTATGGTCAAGCAGAGGATTCACCATAGTGGGCTCATAACCCTCAGGAGGTTTATAGTTCTGGCAGACCACAAACGCTTCAATGCTAGAGTTTCTTGAACTCCTTGGTTTTGAAACTGTCACAAATTCGAAAAACTGTTTCAACTGTGAATAGAGCAGTGTCACATCTTTACCCCTAAATATTTTTGCAACAAACACACCGCCTATCTTTAGGACATGCGTTGTTATATTCAAAGCAGCAAGTAGAAGCTGCGACTGCACATACTCGTCAATATCATGTAAGCCTGTGACGTCAGGGGCGCCATCGCAAACCACTAGGTCAGCTGTGAGACCCTCAAACTCTTTAATAATCTCTTTTGCTGTTGATAGTTTTGTAATGTCGCCTTGGATTTGAATAACCCCAGGTAGAGCAGCCATTGCCTGCAAATCGACAGCTACAATTTTAACGTCTTCCACATTTTCTGTGTTTTGTCGTAACTTTTTGGTTAGCACTTGGCTCCAGCTACCAGGGGCGGCGCATAGATCCACAGCTCTCAGAACACCGTCAAAAATGTTAAACTCCTCGTTAATTTGCATTAATTTAAAAGCGCTTCTTGCTCGCCATCCTTCTTCTTTGGCTAACCTATAATAGATATCACGTTTATCCTTTGATGTTTTCCCCATTTTACAAATTTTAATAAAATTACGTCAATGCGCAATTAAGGTAGAAGATAGAAATATCTTGAAGTGACTATCCCTTTGATTATATAATAGTCAAAGGATTATCCTTGTGATTACTTGTAAAAGTTTTGCATTCAATTTCTAAATCTCTATTGTATTGTATTGTTTGATTTGTTTGTTTGTTGATTGATTGAAAATTTTCAACCCACTGTCATTGTCATGTCAATTTGATTTTTTTTATTTGGAAGTGCCCGTAAAAAATGGGTTATGGGATAATTTCCATACAGCCTAATCTTTTTTTTACTTTTTTATTCGATCCATTTACGAATAAAACTTATTGACAAATTATGTTGTATTGTTTTGTTAAACTCATGGATTTAATAAGTCCATGGTTAAACTATACATACGTACATACATCACACCCGCTTCCCAGAGTAGGCAAAGGCAAAGACCACAGATTTCCATTTGCTACGATCCTGCCAAACACACATCCTCCGCTTCACTTTCTCTGTCATACATACATAACATTTTTCATACATTGTTAAACTATACCATGAAATAAACTCAAGAATCATCTTATTCCTATAAATAGGTTTTTTATGAAGGAACTTGTTATTTTGCCAATACTTACAATCACAACTACTTACATAAGTATGACACCTACACTACAACAGCAGTAAGTACCTAGGCACCACTTAACTATATCTCTACCTATGTGTAGTGAATAATAAGGGACGCACAAAAATAGCATTAGTCGAATTTTAAAAGGCTTTAAATAAATAATGTAATAAGTACTTAATAAATCACTATAATTCTTTTGTAAGCATTTACATTTGGCTTATTTATAATAAAGTAAATTTAATTAGATACAATCTGTTTCTTAATATAATAAATAACTATACATAACATTTTACCTTTATATTAGTAAAAGGTATACCTAGTATTTTAATAAATAAACAATGCATTAAGCATTTGTTTCAAATGATTACAATTTATTCTAACTTACATAAATAGAAGCTAAATAATCATAATCATAGGTTCTCTTTAAAAAGATATCAACTAAGGATAGCCCAGAAATGTTATGAAGACCAGTGTTGATAGGTAAAGCAGTAAGGTTAACATAAATGAATTTCCCAGGCTCCAATGGGCCTAGTTTCCTGTTAGAAATTCCGCACCAGAGCAAACTGGAATCTTGAAGTGATATGAGTTTCATTATCAAGTTAAGAGTTCTTTCGCTGGCATTAACAATTTTGCAACAAAAATTAAAAGGCTCATGAACCGCAACTTTGCTTGGTAACCTTTCATAGGTGAGTCTTACATCTCCATACTCTGTTATCATTCTTTGTAGCTGGCTTGTCTGCAGCCTTCCTTTCTCTCCTAAGTTTGATCTCCACACTATATCAAATTTGCCAATATTTTTAGCTGCTGTGAGAAGTTTTATTTCTTTAGCAATGTCTTCTTTTGGTGTCAAACAATACAAGTACTGACAACTTTCTTGGGGTTGAAGTAAAGTTATATCTCCAAAAACAGATTGGCCATCTTCAATAGTATTTAATGATTTTACTGTGAACTGTAGCGAACTTTCTAGTGACACTTGCTCTAGAGTGATCGGTCCCGATGTTATATTTTGAACTTGAGCTTCAAGGTAAACATCATCTGATTCGGCATTGTAGAATTTTGTTTTAACATCCAATGGTTTCATAACTTCAAACTTAAAGAATTTCCTGAATGAAGCTAATGTACTGTAATTGGACATATAGGTGACTTCGCAAACCAAGATGTGGGTGCCGAGATCTTTAACTTCATGGTGTATAACATCGCTCAAAGTTTCATCAACATCAAGCATTATTGGTGATTGGCTTTGCTGGGTTGTTAATGGAATCCTTTGCGAGTTTGTCTGCAAATCGGCTTTAATGGAAACACTTTGGACAGGCTGGTTGGTTTCATTGTGGACGCATACATAACAAGAAAATGTTTCTCCTAAATAAATGTTTCCAAAACTCTGGGGCAGTAGCAAGAATTGTCCCGCAGCCAGTGTTTCCATTTGTGTAACTGCAGTCGCATCGTCTTTTAGGTAATTATTTAATATATTACCTGGCAAATCTTTAGAATCACAAGTGACAATTTTGGGGCTAATCAATGCAGGCTTAGTTAATCTCATTACTTTTAAAGCGACTAAATGTTCCACCACTTCTTTAGGATCCATTTTCAGTGTTTTATTTAATACAAAATGTACGTAATAAATAGAGAAACACGTCACTTAGAATGTTATTATATAGACATTTTCAATTACTTTTAAAAAAATAGGTAACGCAACGACTTATTTTGAGTAGAAACTAAACTATACTGAAGCAAATAAACAACAATATAAAGTTAACACTTTCATATCAATTTTGATTGAATAAAGTAGTATTAGATTCTACACTAATTAAAATTAAAATTATATCCTAAATTTTTTTGTGTCAAAATCTAAAATGTCTATTTTTTTTTTGTTCCGTGAAGGAACAGTCTAAGGTCAGAGACCTTACTGCCTAGTCATTAGTTTTTTCTCATTATTTTTCCCTAGATGATAATGAGTGATGATTAAGATGATGAATGATAAATGATGTTCCCAACCCCTTGAGTACACAGTAAAGATAAACTTAAACTTTCCTACAATAAACCAAAACCAAAAAAAAGATGTGGGACTTTACTGAGACTCTCACGCGAAGTTCTTGAGAGAATTTGAAAAGTGATGTTGCACTGATTTGTTTCATTTGCCAACACTCATGCACGTTCACAAACACTTAACGGTCAATAATCCACTATTATTTCATATTTAATGTTCAAAAAATCTCAAATTTTAGAAAATAAAACAAAACTGCAGATATGACGCTTTACTTTCCCGCCAAGAAGTCTTCTCCAAAATGTCAACGTCAGTCAGTACGAGTCAGTCTCTGATTATATAATCTAAGGCTCGGACCAAATATTACATGGACAGAGTCTTACGACGTTGCCGCTTTTACATACGTGTATCAAAGTAAAGTATTTGTATCTCTGTCTGTATGACTGTAGTGTGATATGAGTAAAAGAGATAGTTAATGTACGTTTGGCAACGACGCACTGTCGGTGTGAGACGTGTCATTTCATGACCGACTACTAGGTCAAAACATTGCTGGATTGTGCGAAATAATAGTGAAATATTAAGAAATCTTAGTGTTTGTGTTATTTGTGTAATATACAATTGACATAATGTCTTGTTCAGCTGTTTATTGTTCGTCAAGAACAACAAAAGGAGGTGTGAAAGACCAGGAATTATCATTTCATACGTTAGTGATTTCTCATAATATGTATGCTTTACTATGAGTTTTTTAATAATTAAAACGGCAAACTTTAAACATGGTAAGTAATACTTTTGTTTGTTATCTACGACAGTAGTAAATAAATTGGGCATTCTGGCTCACAAAGTTGTGTCCTCACCGCTCGCCGTGCTCGCTTCGTCGTCGCTCCGCGACGACGTTCGCACACAACTATTGTGCGCCAGAACGCCCAATTTTTACTACTGTCGTAGATAACAAACAAAAGTATTACTTACCATGTTTAAAGTTTTTTCTAGAAGTATATGTTTAGGTTGGTATAAAAAGATTCTGAATGAACGTACCTACAAGTTACAAAAACGTAAACCATCTTTATGAAGTAATAAACTAATCACTAAGTTGATCTTTTCGCAATTCGATGGGCCGCAAACAATACAGCGAATAGTATTTGATATAAGGTACCATGGCGTTTTGGAGCGTTTGATGACGTAGGACAGATGCATTCCAATTTCAATGATTTTTTGTTTAACAAATTTCCTAATTAAATTGACTGCAGTGTTTCACAGATTTCAATAAACTACTTAAAATATTAATTGTAACTTGTAAAAATCAAAACATTCGGGATTTTATAGATCAAGGTTCCAAAACAGTTTCTAAGGAAACTCAAACCTAATTATATTACGACGAGATAAAACATAATTTACCATCACAAACTTAGAACCGCAGTAAATCGATACAAAAAAGATTTAAGAAATATGTAGTTAAAAATAGCGCGACATTTTATTACTCCTTATAAATTTTTATAGTTTTAATATTAATTTCTAAATACTTATTTTACAATTCATATTTTAGTGCCAATAACGGATCAAATATACCTAAAACGTTTTATTTATGCAAGGTAAATCATTCAAGCTCAGAGCAAATTTACTTTAAGACTAAATATTCGATAATAAAATAAATTAAAAAGAAAAAAACAGGTATCGGTAACTGTATCTTTTCCTCCAAAGTTAAAGTGCATCCCTTCGTCGGGAATTGTGAAGACGTCCTACATAATGTACTTATGTATCCCAGACAATGCTGAGCACTTGACTCTTACACGACAAATCAGACTTGAAGTACGTAACACTATAGTATTTTTAAATAGTTTTAAGTATTATTTCCTTCAAGTTACAATGCATCCCTTTGTCGAGAAACGTGAAATGAGCCCTACAAAACAGACTTTAAGATTTTCTTAAAACTGAGATGTATCCTGGATTTGCGAGGCACATGGCTTTTCACAACATAGCAACTACAAAGTACTCAATACTGTTATTTCTTTCAAAGTTAAAGTGCATCCCTTCGTCGGGAATTGTGAAAGCGTCCTACATAATGTTCTTATGTATCCCAGACAATGCCGGGCACTTGACTCTTACACGACAAATCAGACTTGAAGTAGGTTACGTAACACTATAGTGTTTTTTAAATAGTTTTAAGTATTATTTCGTTCAAGTTACAATGCATCCCTTTGTCGGGAAACGTGAAATGAGCCCTGCAAAACAGACTTTAAGATTTTCTTAAAACTGAGATGTATCCTGGACTTGCGAGGCACATGGCTTTTCACAACAAAGCAACTACGAAGTACTCAACACTGTTATTTCTTTCAAAGTTAAAGTGCATCCCTTTGTCGGGAATTGTGAAGGCGCCCTACATAATGTACTTATGTATCCCAGACAATGTTGGGCACTTGACTCTTACACGACAAATCAGCCTTAAAGTACGTAATACAGTATACCAATAGTCTTATTTTTTCTTTCAAGTTACAATGCATCCCATCGTTGGAAAACAAAAATGCTCAGTTTTAAGAAGGAGGTTCTTAAAATTCTGATCTACGAACTGTTTTTTTTTGTTATACCTAACTGTTAAATCAAATTTAATGGTAACCAAATTTATATTACATAGTTATTTAATTGTTGGTTGACAGAGCTTACAAAGGTCGCGATATTTTTGAATGTGTTATTAAAATTAAGGAAAAACACTCACCTGATTACACTTTTCAGAAGATTTATCACTTGTTATCACAATCGCCAAGTAACAACGTATCAATGTATCCTTTATTGTGAAGCAAAAAGTTCTACAAAACTGTCTATAATTTTTTAAAACAGATGTATCCCGGTTTCCGAACCATGTATGCAAATGTCAACCATCGTCGTTGACGACCACTGAAGACTAAAATTTTATTTTATTTCTTACTATTACAAAGTATGAAGTACACTGCGAGCTTAGCTTACTTCGCTCAGTATAGCACGCAAAATAACATAGCCATTCATAGTTCACAGCCGTTTCATAGCTTGCGGTGGACGTTGCGATTAATGCGCCTTATAAAATGACGACGGTGTAATTTCATGAGAACTATAATGATTAACTTGCTATTTTTACATAGGTGCAAACAAAGCATCAGCTCTGTGGGAATAACTTGTAACCAACTTGATAAAAAAGGAGGTTCTCAATTCAATGCAAGGTTTTATTTATTAATTATTATTTTTTAAATATTGTTAAATAATATATTCAATTAATAACAGCCGCTGTGGTCTCAGACCCAGAGGTCCCGGTTTCGATTCCCAGGGCACAATGTTGTGTTCGGTTTGGTTGGTGGTATAGTTTGTTTTAAGTCCGCCTGGCTAACTTAGTATATAGATGGTAGTCCATCTTACCTAGGTCTTGCGCATAGCAACAATGTTATCTGCATTGTTGTGTTCCATCATTTAGAAGTAAAATAGCCAGTGCAAAGATGTAATTTTTTTTTTATAAATATTCATAAACATAGAAAAACACCAAGACCCGAAATCAATTTTGAAAAACAGTTTTTTCCAAACTGACCCGACCGGGAATTGAACCCAGAGATGGCGCGATGCCAAACCCGGCGCGCTAACCACTCGACCACGGAGGTCGTCAAGTCAATATATTCAATTCTATGCTAAAACATAACACACAGTACAAGTACATACACAAAACATACAATAATATTACATGTACCTACTTACTAATATTATTATTATTTGGACTTTATGAGTAAGTAGGTACACCTACCTAAGTTTTTTTTTGGGAATCGAACTTAGAACACGTAACTGGTTTTATAATTTATATTTTGATGACACTTTATTTTAATTACTTCATAATTTGTAATTCGATGAAGTGATTGTTGGTCACACGTTATTGCTGATTTAGATATCTACGAATGTGTGCATAATTGCACACATTTTTCGTGTATCTGTATTTGCCAAGTTTTTGTATAAATAAAGTTTCCATAAAATACATTAAATCAATTACGATCGACTTGTCATCAAGCACGTCTACCTATTGCTGCCTGCAGTGTTATTTCCATCACCATTGTTCTTCACATCAAGTGCGTCGACATAATGTTCGTGAGTCAATAATATTTTACTGTTTTTTTTTTTTTTCATTTCATTATAATATATTTATTTATTGGTATTATTTACAATGATTGTACGATGGTTGACATACAGACCTATAATTTATTTTCCGTTCGTGTCTCTACAGGTCTGAACACGAGTACAAGAAACGGCTCGCCGCCGCAGCTGTCCTAGACTCAGACCGTGAACAGTCATCTGACTTTGAAGAAGACTCTAGGTAATTATTTGCTATGCATATCTCAAGACTTTGGTACTATGTCGCCATAATTGCCATATTTTTAAATACTTTATTTTTATTTTCTTATTTTGACGACCTCCTTGTTTGAGTGGTATGTACACCAGTTTTCATGGTGTCGCCATCTCTGAGGTCCCAAGTTCGATCCCCGGTCGGGTCAATTTTAGAAATTATTGTTTTTCTATATTTTCTCGGGTCTAGGTGTTTTCTATGTACCTATAACAAGTATGTATTTAAGTATTTTAAGTATGTTTATCCGTTGTCAAGTAACCATTTAACGAGTTTCATAACGAAGCTTCTCTTGGGCTAGATAATTGGTGTGAGTGTAGGAAAGTTTATTATGTTTATAATTTATGTTCTTTCTTTTCTTTTTACAGTCCTCCGAAGAAGGCGAAAAAATCGGCGAAACCGAAAAAAGAGCCTGCGAAAAAGAAGTCAAGTGGGTATGTATAACGTTTTTAAGTTTTAGCATAGACGAATAAGATAATTTTTTAGACAAAACTTTGGTTTTAGACAATCACACTAATATTATAAAGGCGAAAGTTTGTGAGTGTGTATGTTTTTTACTTGTGCACGTAAAAACTACTGAATGGATTTGGATGAAATTCGGCACACAGATAGTTTATAACCTGGATTAACACATAGGATACTTTTTATCCCGTTATTCCCACGGGAACGGGAACCACGCGGGTGAAACCGCGAGCGACCGCTAGTTATTTAATAATTCTACGATAAAGAGTTAGTTACTGTGCTAAAAATAGATTTCATGAATTGGCGGTAACAATTTATAAATACAATTGTTTCAGGAAGCCTACTGCGAAAACAAACGGCTCGGCTTCTGTGCTGTCCGACCTATTTGGCTCCGACGACGAGTCTGAGCAGCCTAAGCGCTCCTCCAGCAGCCCCTTGTGGTCGTCGTTGTCTCGGCGAGTCGCGGGCGGGGTGTTACGTCAGGTGGAATTGGTGCCTGATGGTAACATATTTTTTGATGTCAAAATATATAATACCGAAGACATCATTAATCTCGGCTCTCGTGAACGCTCGGACAAGTGGATTGCTAATCTTCGCTTGCGGGTCTCACCAGACGATCCGCTGTGGAAAGAGTTGAAGAAATTGTGCGCCGAAGCGAAGAAGAGATTCTCAAAAGAGGCGATGTACTACGGTGACAAGGTTGGCAGCCAATAGGTTCATCCATCGATTCACCTTTTTTTTTTTTTTTTTTCACTACATTGTAAAAACTTTATTGTACTTATACTTAACTAATGTAATGGTTAATCTAGGTAATATAAATTCTAAAACTATATTTTCTTTTTTAACTTAGCTTAATCAACCGCAGAACTAATAACCACTCAACTATGGGTAAATCTATCTATTGTTCGATTTGTCAAGAGTCATTACCAAGTAAATCGTTTTCGGGGCATTTACGCAGTATTAAACATAAAAGTAATAGTGCAGTAAGTCTCGATAGTGGCATTGAAAAAATAAGTTCCGCGTTTCGTTGTCGCATAGCGTCTTATCGCATACGGGCAGAGCGCGAGCGTCTGGCTGACGGCAGCGAAATAGCTGCTACTTCGCCCACGCACTTCTTGCGTTGCATTGCCTCAAAGTTACAAACAATACTTCATTCAGCTTTATCTAATCATATAAATATAAAAGTAAACTTTGAACTTTTTGTTAAAGTAATTTTACCTAAAGATGATTCTACGGAAACTAAATCATTTACAACTGCAAACATTTCTTTACATTTAAACTACAGTTTTAATGATCTACTAAATAACATTTCTGAAATTATTTGTAAAAAGATAGACGAATTTCAGGAAAAGGGGAGTGGATGGTCTATGTTGGATATTTTATACCTCGAAACTAATATTAACAAATATACGCCATTGAGAGGATCATCATATCTAAAATTACCAAAAAAAATTTACTCAAAACAAGCTTGTGTAAATATAAAAAATGATGATGAATATTGTTTTGCTTGGGTTGTGATGGCGGCTTTGTACCCAGTTAAAAAGAATGCTTGTCGAGTATCATCTTATCCTCACTTTAGTACAGTATTAAACTTAATTAATATGTCGTTTCCAGTTGCAAATAATGACATAAAAACATTTGAAAAAAATAATAAAAACATAAGTGTAAATATCTATGGTTTGGATAGTAAAAGTAATATTACTGGGCCGTTGTATAAAACCATTTTACGAAAAAAAAATCATATTGATATGCTTTTAGTTCAGAATGGTTCTAAGTCTCATTACTGTCTCATAAAAAACTTTCCTAAACTATTAAGAAGTCAAGTGACTAAACATCACAGTAAGCTTTATTTTTGTGATGATTGCTTGTTGTTTTTTAAGTCTAATCTAAAATATAAAAATCACTCTTGCGGTGGAGTCGCAACTATTTTGCCCGAAAAAGGTACTTTGGTTCAATTTAAAAATTTTCATTGTAAGCAATTCATACCTTATGTAATATATGCAGACTTTGAAACATTATTACAACCGTGCGTTGAAAGTCAAAGTAAACACACAGCTAACATTCAACGGCACATTCCCGCTGCGTTTGCGTATTATATTGTTTGTAATTATGATAGCTCTCTAAACCGCCTAGTAAAGTATCGCGGTCCTGATTGTGCATTCAAATTTGTTACTTATTTACAGAAAGACGTGAAAAGAATTTATGATATTATTCAGTCGGCTTCAGAGAATCCAGTGCCTATAATTTTTAGTAATATTGACTCGCGTGCTTTTGATCGCGCAGACTATTGTTATTTATGTTCAAATTTATTAGTCGTAGATAAAGTGAGAGATCACTGTCACTTCACAGGTGTTTACAGAGGCGCAGCTCATTCATACTGTAATCTTAAATTTCAGATTCCTAAATTTATCCCCATTTTCTTTCATAATTTGTCGGGTTACGATTGCCATTTGTTTATTCGGGAATTAAACACAATATCAGGCTCAATCAAAGTTATTCCGAAAAGCAAAGAAAATTATATTTCTTTTACTAAGTTTATTCCACTTTCAGATAAAACTTTCGTTGCAGTACGTTTTGTCGATTCTTTTAAATTTTTAGGGACAAGCTTAGACCAGTTAGCTAAAAGTCTTAACCCTAATGACTTTATACATTTACGTAAAAATTGCGATAGTGAACGAAAATGTTCATTGTTGCGTCGCAAGGGTATATATCCATATGAATATATGTCTGCTTGGGAGGTATATGAAGAAACTAGTTTGCCGCCGATAGAAAAATTTTACAGTAGTCTTACGAGTGAATCAATTAGCTTAACTGATTACCAACATGCCTTAACCGTATGGAAAACTTTTGACATACAAAATTTAGGAGAGTATACAGATTTATATGTAAAAAATGATGTTTTATTATTAGCCGATATATTCGAAAAGTTCCGCTTAACTTGCAAAAAAAATTATGATTTAGATCCGGCTTTTTATATTACAGCACCAAGCCTAAGCTTCGATGCAATGCTTTTAAAAACTAAAATAAAGTTGGAACTTTTATCTGACTTGGAAATAATTCGTATGATACAAAAGGGTATTCGAGGAGGCATTTGTTTATGTTCAAAAAGGTATGCTCAATCAAATAACAAATATCAGCCTGATTTTGATTCATCTCAATCTAATAGTTATTTAATGTACTTGGACTGTAATAACTTATATGGTTACGCTATGTGTAGCTATTTGCCCTATGCGGACTTTAGATTACTTGATGAGGAGGAATGTAGTCAGCTTAACATACTGAGCATTCCTAATGAAAATGAATATGGATACATTTTAGAAGTAGATTTAGAATACCCAGAGAGTTTACATGACTTACACAATGACCTTCCATTTTGCGCCCAAAATTTTGTTCCACCGGGTTCGAAACATAAAAAACTGATACCTAATTTATTCGATAAATATGAATATGTCATACATTACGTTCATTTGAAAATGTGTTTGAATCATGGATTACGCCTTAAACGAATTCGCAGAGCAATAACATTTAAGCAGAGTCAGTTCTTAAAACAATATATTGATTTAAATACGGAGTTAAGACAAAAATCTAACTCTGCTTTTGAGCAAGACTTTTTTAAATTGTTAAATAACAGTATTTTTGGAAAAACATTAGAAGATACAGAGCGCAGAGTCGATGTAAAACTTGTTAATGCATGGCATGACGATCGCAATAAAACAAACAAGTACTATTCCGCCGAACAACTGATAGCTCGCCCTAACTTCCATAGCGTAGCAGTGTTTGATGAAAACTTTGTAGCTATTCAATTAAAACGAGAAAAAGTAATATTGAACAAACCAATATACATAGGGTTTTCAGTTTTAGAGATATCAAAAAGCCATATGTACGATTTTCATTATTCTGTTATGAAAAAATATTACAACGAAAAACTGTCTTTATGTTACACAGATACTGATAGTTTGTTATACTCCATTCAAACGGATGACTTCTATCGCGATTTGAAAGACCACTTTTTGAGTTATTTTGACACTAGTAATTATTCTAGTAATAACTGCTTTAGTATTATTCCAAGGAACAAAAAAGTCCCTGGTTTGTTCAAAGACGAACTAGGTGGTAAACTTCTCTTGGAATTTGTAGGATTGCGATCCAAACTGTACAGTATTAAAACAATTGATAATGAGGTTAAAAAAGCAAAAGGAGTCAAAAAACCTGTAACTAAAAAGTTAAAATTTTCTGATTACGTAAATGTTCTTTCAACAGGAACAGATCTTAAAGGTAAAAACGTTCTATTCAAAACCATAAAGCATCAAATTTTTACAAGAGAACAGTATAAAGTGGCATTGTCGAGAAAAGATGATAAACGTTTTATTTTAGGTGATAACGTGTCAACGATATCGTGGGGACATTATTCTATTACAATATAATACACTATCCTGCAATAGATAGTTTTTACCATAGGTGATAATAATGTATGATGGTTTATATCAAGATTAAATCACTAAAACTTTAACGTTTTATACTATCAATTTAATGTTTTACTGTCATCGATAAATTTAAAATATAAACATAGATTTTTAAGATTAATTTTAATCTGATAGGTAGTTTTAAAAAAAGTTAAATAATCTAAGACCTTTAATCAGCTATATAATATGTTAAGTTAATTAATTGGTGTTAAGTTTGTTTTAAATTTAAAAATAAATATTTGTTTACAATCAATTTGATGTGTAATTTTCATTTTTGTGTGGATTACACTTTATATTGTTGAAACTAAAACTGTAAATAACAATGAAGTGCATTTTTGTATGTTTTATTTAAGTTTATGTCTAATAATTGTTTTTCTTAAGTTACTAAATAAATGTTGTTGTAATATAATATACAAAAAAAAGTTTTGTATTGTCTACAATCAATTTGATGTGTTACTTTCATTTTAGTATGTACCTATCCATACACTCTTTATAAAAACTGTTGTTACTTAATTCGTGAATAAACAATAAAGTGAATTTTTATGTTTTATTTATACTTAGCCCGAGTATTTTTTTCCTTAACTATTACAAAGCACAATTATTATACAAACTAAAAGTACTTACCTACTTGTTTAGTTTATTACTAATTACTTTTATTACTTTGAATTAATGGTTTTATTTGATGATGTGCCTAAAATTACTATTTTATACAATTACATTACATTACATTATTACATTATTTCATAATTAGGTGTAATAAATATGAAAGCTGAGTAAAATTTCAATTAAAGAATTATCATATAATGTAAACTCTACGAGGACTAGGTATACAAAAGCATAAGACTTTTTTAAACCAATTTTAACCGCACCATATTTTATATTTGTTAAGTTGTTATCAAATTCTAAAAAAGATTGTACCGAACTGTATGATTTAAACAAGTCATTACATGTCGACAATATAATGCTGATTATGATGGGAAGTCATTTGATGCTATTCGCACACGTTTCACAATAATTACGTGTCATGTTGTTGAAAATAACACCTAGTCAGCGGTTAGTTTTTTGCATGTTTAAACATGCAACGAAGCAACTTACACCGACGCACACATATTATCGGTAGTAGTAAACTAGATAAATAAAGCGTGGTTTGTCATGTAATTCATTTACATTAATAGACAGAACGTTGTCAGCAGCAGTTGCATTGTCTCAATTGTTTTTATTTTTTTGTTCTAAATAAAAAGTTATTATCATGGTAAGTGGAATTATGTATTTAAAAATGATGGACATAATTTATATTTGTAAGTGTTTTATATTATTTTATTTTATTTCAGGAAACTCCACCCACTTCACCGGTCTACATTCTGCCTGACGAGGAACACCAAGATCGAGTACTGAATCAATACACACAAGGCCAACATGAGGGAATTGACGAAGCGGGTCCCTTTCACTATGGATTCAGACCTCAGAACCCGGAGCCGGAGATAAAGAATTTGAAACATAGACATCAAAAGAAAAGATGTTTTCTAAGACACTTTCACAACAAACAAAATTCCTTTGTATTGAAAAGCGCGCCGAAAAAGGGTCGCTATTTAATCAAAATTCAAGTTATTGACTTACAATCAAGAGTGCCTGTTCCAGAGAAGCTGTTGTGCGCACAATATGTTGTGGAGGATGATGTTGATCCAATTATGGATCAGACAGAAGGAGTTATTAGTAACATTTCAAAAAAATTGTGCGGCTATAGCTATAACTTCTATTGAGGCTATATGGCGCAGATTTATTTGTAAATTAAAGTTCTCAAAAGGTTTCAAGCGTAATTTCCATATTTACGTGTAAACCTCCAGAGACACATTTAAATATATAAAATATTTTGATTGTATAAAATCTTATTTTGAGGGGTACAATACTTAGTTACACAATTTTCTTTTTAGTATATAAATAAATTTAACGTATATATTTTTAAATGTTATTGAAACTTGTTAAATTTTTTGTAAATTTAGTAATAAGCTTTATAATAAACTTAAATAAAATTAAATAATAGTAATAACGTTTTTTTCATTTTATTGCTCTCGGTTATATTGATTATACTCGTAGTTTAATAAAGAAAACACAGCATTCAATTTAAATTTATGTTTATTAAAAAATAACTAATAGGTATTAAAGCACATACTTACATTATAAAAACAAAAAAAAAAAAACTTTTAACAGTCACATAAAAATAAAAAGTTCTATTCTAATGCCTAGTTCTATTAAATTCAATGATTAAAACCTAAATAAAACTATAATTATTACAAAATTATAAGATCACTTTATTTTGTAAACACCATTTTTTAATACACAGTACATTTTTTAATGCACATGTTTTCCTATGAGTAAAACAGTTATATACGAAAACATCTTTACAATACAATTCAGAAAGAGTTTGTAAATTAGGAAGCCCTAAATTACTTATGTCTAACACGTTGTTATGATCACATAATTCTTGTATCCATGTAATCTTTTCTTTACCTTTAACTAAAATTGTACGATCTTTTAAATACGGTTTGATAATTCTTCGAAATTCCCTATAATCTATGTACCCTTCGCTCCATCGAAATCCTCTGTTTCGTTCAATCCACCAAACACTTTGCTTTTCTTTATCAGTAAGAGCGGTAAACGGGTAAGGTGGTTTTATTAAAAAAATATGGGTATATTCTTCAGTGGCTATAGCTAATTCCTTTACCAGAAACTTATTGTTTAGGTTTTTAAATCCTTGTACATCCACGATAATTGTATTACTTTTCATGATAACTTTTTCACAATGTTGCTTAAAGGCTTGTACTCGAATATACAGTCGTTTAATATAAGACAATATGCAGCTGTCTGATCAGGTATCTCTTTTTCAGTTTCAATTTCAACTCTTACATCTATTGACCCCTTTAATGCCTCGTGTTGTCGAGAACAATCAATTACGAATAATGGAGCGATATCTTTAAATTCTTTTAAAGTCACCAACGGTTCTGCTCGGCGTCCGTGATAAGTCTGTTGAAATCTAGCATATTGCTCATATAATAAGTAATACTTGTTTTCCGTAAAGCTGACGTTCAAATTTTCGTAAGGGTAATATGAAGAATTCAAAAAAACTTTTACGTCACTAACATTGCAGTGGTCAAATTCAGCCATTGACATGTCCGCCTGATTTTTACGATTGGTTTGAAATACAATAATTACATAACGTGGTTTTTCTATTTGCGTTGAAGTTTTAATTGACCATGTATGTTTGCGTGTTTTTGGTAATAACGGGTATTCATATAAATCCCAATTTCGGAACGCTAAGGTAACAGAACGATCTTTTTCTAAATGTTTTAACAAAGTAATCCTTTCACGATCTGATACTTTTACATGCGGAACTCTCCAAACTATTTTACTTATTTCAAGGTTATCGATAATTTCATTTTTATTTAACTTTAATGCATTAATATTAGTGCTGCTTCTTAATAAAACTAATTCGTGTTTACAGTTAATAATTATTTTTTCATAGTCTTCTGCAAACCCCAGTATTTTGTTTAAAGGTATTGAAGCGGAAAAAACTCCATTATTGGTCGTACCAATAGTAGACCAACCCCAAACATTTGCAGATTTTGATTCGTTTTCGTTTAGCGAAAGATATGATTTTAAGGTGGTCGTAAGGCCAACATTTTTTATTTTGTCTATTTCAACACCATTTAGTTCGTATCGTATATCTTGAAATAGAAATAATGCTGCGTTATTTATAAAATGCACACTGGATACTTTTGCTTTAGTAGTGCTATCATGAACATGTACTTTGCCCTCAATATACAAAGTGCTGAGGGAAGGCAACACATACAAATCTTGTTGGTTAATAGGTATACGTATTTCATCATTCTTGTTGAAACTTGTCACGTATGGTTTATATGAATGATATTCGAAACTTTCAATGCTATTATCGTGTGACGATGGTTGAGATATATTTAAAATATTCATTTTATTAAGCCTATTAACTTTAGAAACTCTTTATTTTCTTTGGTTAACTTCTTTTTGAATTTAAGAGGTGCTACTTTTAAAAGTGCTCTTTTTGAACTGACTTGAGTCCCGGATGGTAAATGGGTTTTATTAAAATTTAGCATCTTTTTCTAAAGTGCAAATATAGTTGTACTTCTTCGCCACGTAAATTGATTTGCTTATTTTCAGCGTCTAACAATCTTATGTTTAATGAACTGATTGAGTTTTGGTTAACTGGAAAATATATTATATTCTTAGGTATTTCAATAATTCGATAACCAGGTGGTACGTTAGGCACAAATTCGTAGATTATGTGACTTGCTTTTCCGTTTACAAATGATCCGCTTACTGCGTCGCATTCGATGCGGACGATGGTTGTTGATAAAATACTAACAGGATACTGTGACTTGCTACTTATATTAGCCTTCACCGTTTCCATACCAAAACCCAAAGTTTTTCCAAGCGAATTATCATTTTCAAAGTGCACATCCTTTGTACAGAAAATATTGGTCTTAAGTGTGTTATTATTACAAGTTAAATTAAAAACACAATTTTTTATATTTGCTTTTAAATAATCACAGATGTCTTGAAGTTCATATGAACCTTCAGGAATTTCAACAACTTCGTTGGTACCATAATAAAACTTATTATTTCTCTCGTCTACATTTGGGATTGAATTAAACGTAGAAAAGTAAAGTAGTCCACATTCATATTCTCCACATAAGTCTAAGGTTGGGGAATAGCTAGTTGCCATAAAGGCTCCTCGACCAGTTATCGACACAGTGAAAGACATTTTTATACTGAGAAATATATTTACTATTCTGTATTTAAATGGTGTTTCCAATATTCCTTTAAAAATTTTAAGCAAAGATGTCCACAATTTAATGTGCCAAAAGTTTGATGTTGTGTATAATTATAATTTATAGGAATATTTTTTAAATATTTTTGTAATTCTAGCGGAGGTTTTAAATTACCAAAACTATCAAAATATTCAGAGTTATTGTTTTTCTTAACGTAGGCTACCCAATGAGTTCCAGGATTCACAGAAGTGTCCAAATTAATTATAGCACACTCATTTTTTCTTGGTTTTGAAGGTAAAGTATCTCTCATAAAAACATCACGGAAATACGGAATGTCACATGCGTGTTCTAAAATATCCAAATTTGTTAATGCTCGCCTGGGTAGCCGTTCCACTAGTTTTTTGAATTATTTAAATATAAACCTGCCCCTTTTTTATGAGGTCTAATATACAATCCTTTCCGAAGAGCAACCGCTTCCATCATCTTGTTATGGCGTTCAGACTCTTGAAGACTTCTCTGAGCAGCTTTGGCATCATTCACGGCCTTTGCTATACCTGCCGCACCTCCTGCTAATGAACCCAAAGCTGACAATCCAGCGAAGATTGGTATCAAAGGTAAAAACCCACCACTTTTAGGAATGGGAATACAGCGTGGCAGGCGTATACCTCTTTTGTTCATAAATAGTTTTTTGGCAGCAGCATATGCATACTTAATAGCTGAATTATTGCTTTTGGATTTCAATTTCTTTACTTGAGATTGTAGTTTTTTCACGATAGACATGAAAGAACGTGCTCCACCACCAGCTTTAAGCTTTGCCTTCATTGCATTTTTAACTATCCACGAGGCAACCTTTTCTCCTTTCCCAGCGTCTTTTCATTTCAATCTTTTCTTAGCCATATTCAAAAGATCTAAATCAGCTTTATGACGTACATCCAAATCACTATTGATGTATGCAATGTCGTGGTGCATACAAGCTTCATCCAATTTGTTTACACCTCGATTGCCTTTTTGTAACCGTTTTTGAAGTTTAGTTCCAGGACCGCAAAATTGATAACCAGGTAAATGTAATTCAAAAGGTAAATTATTAATTAAACTGTTAATGATACCACTTCCTTCCTTCATTGATACTCACAAAATGATTGAGCGGGTATTGCGTTCTTTATTTATATTACATCACTAATGCATTTTTTTCTACCCAACTGTTTTCTTCATTACTTAGGCCTAACCATTTCACAAAAAGCCTGTTCCCTTTTCTTTTTAAAACTTTTTCTATGAGATATAAGTCTGGACACATAGTTCTTTGTAATTCATATTCATAAAATGAACCTAAAATACTGTGGTTTTTTCTGTCTTCTATGTGATAAGTTGGTGGGTTTGTATGATTGATTTTTGTGATAGTAAATATTTCAGTAGACCAGTTAGGGGTATAACCTTTGTAAAAATCGCCTTTATATTTACTAATACGAACATGATCACCAACACGAAACTTAGGTCTTTTCAAAGTATTGTGCTTTTGGGATTTAATTATGTTGGTTCTTACCAACATCTGGTTTCTGTTGTTAACATCGACTGGTTTAAATTTGGTTATGCGATGAATGGTATTATTATAGCATTGTACTACTGAGTTTAAATTTTTCCCTAACCATTCATATCGACCACATAAACTAAAAAGTTTAAAAAGACGACTTTTTAGAGTTCTTATCACACGTTCAACAATAGCTGCTTTCTTTACAGAGTAGGTTGAATAATGATTAATTTTATATTTCTTCATCAGTTGTTTAAAGCTATCATTGTAAAACTCCTTACCTAAATCAGTTTGCAAATTTTTTGGTGTTTGAGTAGACTCTGCTAGTATATGTTGCATCGCAAAAGTAACACAGACTTTCTCTTTTGATTTTAAGGGCTTTACCCAAACATACTTAGATAAAGTGTCAATAACAACTAATATGTACTTATAACCTTTATTAAAGGATGCATATTTTTGTACATCTATAAGATCTGCTTGCCATAAATCATATATTCCTTTTATTATCGTGCATCGTCGTGGAAAATTTCTTCTAGCAGATCTATGAAGCTCATCTACTATGTTTTGTTTACTCATTTTTGGTTGTCTTAGTATTAATCAGAAAATCGATTTCCGTTTTTGTATAATACAAAGTACTCATATTATTAGAAGTAACTTTTTCTAAGTTTTTAAGATAAACTCTAACGTCGTTAAGAACTTTTTTCAATTCTTTTTTCAAGTCTTCAATTTCTTTATCTAAATGAGCTTTATTTACAGCTTCATCATCATTTTGTGGAGGTAACAAACCTTTTAATCTTGAGGATTGCAAATCGTAATCTCCAGTCTCTGATTTTGCTAACGTGTAGTCAAGAGTATTCATAAATTCAGAATATCTTAAACGCTTATGAACGTGATGTCCAAATTTATCTATATTCATTGCAGTCTTTATGGGTTGTTCACTGCTATTAAACTGCTTAATTTTCTCAATACATGCCTTTTATATTTCACGTTTATAATACCAGCTTCAAACAGTTCTTCGATGATTGCTATAATCTCATTGTTTAGGCCAGTGTTGCCTGCTTCGCGTGATGCAAGCAGTAATTTTAGTCGTTCCACTAATTCATTTGGATCATCCCAATAAACCAAATCGGTATTCTTTTTAACTTTTTTTAAAATATTTATACCTTCCCCTTTTGGGATGCTTTCAGTACTTGTAGTTACTTTTCTAGTAAATTTGAATAAGGGTTTAATAATACTCATGTATTTGAAGCCTTTGTTACTGTTTATAGGTTTATTTGGATCAAAATTACGTCTGTGTGCGTTGGTATCAATTAGAATTACTTTATAATTTTGCATATCCTCGTCTGTGATTATATCTATATTTGGTGTTTTTTTAAATAATAATTCCATAATACCAGGCGTCTTCTTCAGAGTGCGATTTCCAATCTTTAAGATACGACCCTGATCATAAACGCGGGCTTTCCCCAACATTAACTTATCCCGTTCAGTTCTTATTCCAAAAGGCACATCTTTAAATACTTCAGATGATAGTGACCATGATAAAGATCGATTTTTCATGCTTGGCGATGATTCGGGTGATTTAAACGAGTCATCACTGATATTATGTTCATCAGGTGGTGAAACAGTAAGAGTTTGATCAGTTTTGTCATAAAAATCATCAGCTAAGTTTTCTTCTTCACTAAAACTTTCTTGAATGGTATCGTTAAACGAATACGATACTTCAGCATCACTGTACTTTATTTTCTTTTTCATTGGGGTTTGAACTGATTCTTCGTTGTGAAAAATTGTATCACTTTTGTTTGCCAATTGATTTAGAGGATCCACAATGGGTTTAAATATTGTACCCAGAGCCATATTATTCGAATTTTTTAGATCTTTTATCATTTTAACCTTTCTTTTCACAGCTGCTGCAGATTTTACAATTTGTTCTTTTAAATTTCTTTCCATTTTAGTATGTAAGTATTCCGTTCCAAATCAAAAGTGAAAATGATTCAGATATATTAAAACATTCACTTATGTATATTAGTTAATAACTATAAAAGTGTCAAACCTCATTCTATAGCAACCTTTATTTCGCTCACAGTCCTTATTAATTACAACATAACTGAAGGGTTTACTCCAAACTATTGAGCACATTTCGCGGAATTGAGGCCATGTCATATCAGACCCAACATGTTCGTCATAAACATGCTTTAAGTTGATGTCATCTTGCTTAAATAATATAATAAGGTTTGAGTTATCTCTCACGAGCTGTTTTGGGATCTTGGTATATGTTTGATTTATGTAGAAACAGTCTATGTTTTTATGACGCCCCATAGCAAAATAATCACGAATGTTGTTTTGATTTTCACAAGCAACATCATCGAAAACAATGATTGAGTTTGGTAAAGCTTCATGCGGACTTAGAATTTCACTATTATAATTATATTTGTTGTACGACGTACCTGCTACCAAATTCAAAGTTTTTTCTAGGTATATATACTTAGGTTGGTATAATGATTTTGAATAAACGTACAAGTTACGGAAACGTGGACCATCTTTATGAAGCAATAAACTAATCACTAAGTTGGTCTTTCCGCAATTCGACGGTCCGCAAACAATACAGCGAATAGTATTTGGTAATAAGGTACCATGTCGTTTTGGAGCGTTTGATGACGTAGGACAGATGCATTCCAATTTCAATGATTTTTTTTGTTTAACAAATCTCATAATAAAATTGACTGCATTGTTTCAAAGGTTACAACAAAATGACTAAAAAATTATAACGGTTCTATATTTAATACTTTTGTTTGTTATCTACGACAGTAGTAAAAATTGGGCGTTCTGGCGCACAATAGTTGTGTGCGAACGTCGTCGCGGAGCGATGACGAAGCGAGCACGGCGAGCGGTGAGGACACAACTTTGTGAGCCAGAATGCCCAATTTATTTACTACTAAGCATTAATTTTTGCTAATTCTAAATCATACTGTAGCGTACACTATTCATAAGAATCAGGTTTTAAACCTTAATTAAATGTAATTTAAAGGCTTTGTTTTTGGCATAATGATTAGTGATGTACGTATTTGTGTATCGAAGCTTTATCGATATTACTAATATTCTTTTTATTATTCTTTTTTTAGGTTTCCAAAATGCCCGGAAATAAGACGTGAATGGGTTAAAGCTATTAGACGTGATAACTGAGAGCCTACAAAACTCGTCGACTAATCCATTCTACCATCGATCGATGGTAGAATGGATTAGTCGACGTCGATCGATGTCGATCGACAATCGACCGGTAAAATGGATTGGGTGTTAAATCGAGCTGTTTGATTAGACGCACCGGCCGCTTCACTTTTCTGAGTGGTAGAGCCACGCTGCGTTGCAGCACGCATTGGGCCGGCTCGCCCGGCGTAACACCACCCTCTCTAATATTCGGCGTGAAATAATGGCACTTGGTGGTGTTGTGTTTCGTCCGACTAGTGAGGGTTCTGGAGGCCCCTCCCCCCCCCCCCCTCCTCCCAACTTCTATTCCTTCCTTAAACCTATTCCTCCCCTAAAGGCCGGCAACGCGTCTGCAATTCCTCTGGTTTTGCGGGTGTCCATGGGCGGCGGTGATTACTCTCCATCAGGTGACCCGCCTGCTCATTTGCCTCCCTCTTTTATAAAAAAAAATAAAAAAATAATTTCGTGCCCATGGATAATAATCGTAGGTTATATTAGATTATGTTTATGTTGATAATAATGAGTGATGATAATATGAACGTTTAAATACTAAATGATATTCCCCCAAACACCTTGGGAAGCACTTTAGATTAAGCAACACCGAAAAGGGGGGAAGGGGAGGGGGGGATCCATAGCCAAATGTGCAAGTCGCAAAATGTGCACTAATGCAATTCGCAGAAGGTGCAGGTTGCAATATGTGCAAATCGTTAAATGTGCAGGTCGCAATATGAGCAAATCGTAAAATGTGCACTTATTTACACTATACTCATACACGCAGGTCCGATCCACGGCGAGTAGAGGTAATCCGATGGATTTTGAACTTAACCGTTTTCTGGAGGAAAAGTTTCTTGGCGGCTCCGTGTATTTCGGGTTGTTAGTACCCTTTGCTCTTGGTTTGCCTATAACGCACACTGCGTTACCTAAGTCGCGCCATCTGTGTTAAGGACAAGTGTACCTACACGTTTCCACATATAACCCGGATGCCGGGAGCTCTAAATTTCTCCTAGAGCTCGCGGCCAAAGGACTGAATTCTTTTGATTCTTGCTCATAAAACCAAAGGTCACACTAATCTTTAAAAATAAAAATAAACCCTAACAATATTAAATATTTATTATCATAAAAAAACATTACAATTAGTTAAACTTAACATACTTACTTGGAGACTAAGCCAAGATAACAATCGTTTACAGAAAACGAAACGAAACACTATTGATTTCTTTATCACTCTTCCGTGGGTAAGTTTATTCGATTTCAACAAGCGATTGTCATCATGGTTATGGCCGAATAACTTCTACACTTTTAAAACAAAATAAAGTAATACCTATTATTAAAAAACAACTTAAGTTTCATATCAATTTTGTATACCTACTACCGACTACATGCAAACGGTGCTTTATTTATGTTTTAAATATTTATTTATAATAGGCACTTTTCAAAAATATAACTTTCTTCAAGAACTCTGAAGATGTGACTCGGTTGTTTTCTAATTCGATTTTTCTAAATCAAAAACTATGAGTTTCCGCGTGTCCCCACTTTAAGGAGGGCACGCTCCTCCACCTGCCTCCCCCCACTCCCTCACCCCCTCCGACTGCCGCCAAGTAACCCCGTGGGCTGAATTAGCTCTATTTCAAAATCTACACATTTTGCGACCTGCTCAATATAAGATCTGCTTGCACATTTTGCGATCTGCTCAATATGAGACCTGCACATTTTGCGATCTGCTCATTGTGAAATCTGCACATTTTACGATTTGCTCATTGTGAGATCTGCACATTTTGCGATCTGCTCAATGTGAGATCTGCACATTTTGCGATTTGCTCATTTTACGCAGCCTGCACATTTTGCGACTTGCTCATTTGGCTATGTATAGGGGGAGGGGGAGCCAAAGTGCGAAAATGCATAGTATTCAAGATTTTTTTATTTTGAGGTTATTTTAGGTTATTTTTAGGAAAAAAAAACAAATATTCTACTAAGTTACCATTACCGTACCCCCTCCATCCCCCTCCTCTCTACCTAAACACAAAAACAAAAACAAAAACCGCTGCTTAAAATGTCATTTGGATAAAATAAGCGATCGTTGGCTTTAAAAAACGGCCGCATCCAGATTCTTCTGCGTTTGCGTCTCCGTAATAATAGTACGAGGAACATCGTACTGGCCAAGAACAACGAGTCCTTTTCTGAATACATTTCGAAAGAAACTGATGGAATTTAGCCAGGGTTAATCGATCAACGTCGACCGACCGTCGATCGATGGGTTAGACGAACGGTATCCGTCGATTGATTAAAGCTATCACACCTATCGATCAACGTCGACCGACCGTCGTCGATCGATTGGTTAGTCAAACGGTAGGTATCCGTCGATCGATTAAAGCTACCAGACCAGTCGATCAACTTCGATCGACGTTGATCGATGCCGTCGATCGACAATCGATCGATTGGTCGGGTAACACCCTTAGTGAGAGGTTGGTATTTACGCCGGGCGAGCCGGCCCAGCGTGCCCGACGTGCTGCAACGCAGCGTGGCTCTACCACTCAGTCAGTGTCACTCATTTAGCACCACCCAAGGGTCACGTGTAGGGTCTAAACGGTAAACCTACGGACGTGAGTAACTTTAACCCCCAATTATAATAACGAACTAGGTACACACCACATTAAAGTGATTATATCGATATACTAGTCACATCTTTAGTCACGCACACATGTACAGATACGGACATGCTAAAAATCTAAAGACTCTGTCCATTGTGATATTTGGTCCGAGATCTAAGGTCAGTCTCTAATAATTTTTTTAATGATTTGTTCCGTGAAGGAATAGGCTAAGGTCAGAGACCATACTGTTAAGGATTCTTATAAACTAAAGCCTCTTTACTTTTGGACAACTTTAATTTATGTCAATCAATGAACGGTTGTGTTGACTAGTAAAACCAAATAAAAAGTAAAGACAGAACTTTGCGAACAGTGAAGTGAGGCCACTTCTTTAAACATGTGTGCAAAGACTACTATGTTTAAACCACAGGTTTAAACGTACATGTGTGTTTTAAACGGTGTTGCCATGATTATTCAATTACCCTAAAAAACCAAAATAACGTTAATTAGCAACGTTATTTTAAACGTTATTAATGAATAACGTTATTATATGATATAAAAAATAAAAGTGATCCATTCCGACCTAAGCTGTCGATAAAAAGTGGTGGCGATAGGAGAAAGGAAACGGAAAAAGTGTTATAGAAATAAAACTTAATATTATTTATCCAAATTATCAAAATTATTTATAATAATAATAATAAATACGAGAATAATAATAATAATAATAATCATTTAATTCAGGCAACAAAATGTACAGATGGTAAATTACATTGGCCCATATAATATATACCTTACAGACTAACATACATACAAATAAAATACAATGTTTTGTTAGTAAATAACTTAATAACTAATGTTAGTATTATTTAATTGGCACCTGCGGTACCAACTCGGTAGCAACAGGCAGCTTCCCTCGGAAACGCTTGTAGACTACACCCTTAGGCCAGAAGTCCTCCTTCAAAAAGATGTCCAGCTTTGATGTCGGAATTCGCACCACAAACGCCTTGAAGCTCGTGTTATGGCGCGACTCCAGCTGTCCAATCCTCAAATTGAAGTTAGACTTCATGCGAATGTACTCTGCTACCTCCTGCGATGTGGTGGTGTAGTGTAGGCGGGACAAGTACACGGCCGTGGTCGGTGTGTCGGCACGCAGCAGGAAGGCGGGCCCTGTCGGTGCAGTACCGCAACGGTTCTGGCTCGCTCGCTGACGACGTCGCTTCTTGCTTCGAACCTCGACGAAGCCATCCTCGTCTTGATCCGGGAGCGCGACGTTTCGTGGAGCGGCCTTTGTCTCGGCGACAGGTCGCTGTGACCGTGTTTTTGCCTTAGCGGCAACAACAGCGGCGAAATCACGGCGTCGGCAGTTGACGGGCGCACACGTGATAGGCGCATGCGTCGTCACGGCCGGCGATGCGGGCAGCGAGGCGGCGGTGGCGGCGGCAGGCGCGCGGGGCGTAAAGACTACGCTCGCGGCTGACAGCTGTGCCGGCGGCGCTCGGCTCGGCTCGGGTCGTATCGGAGACGGGGCCGAAACTGCTGACTTGCAGCTCGACATCGACGTATCGAGGCAGGCCCCTCGTCGAGTGTTGACATATGAGCCCGCGATCGATGACCTACTTACCGCGAGCGATTGTGACGTAGGGGTATATTAAATGATACAACCCTTACGATCAAACAAATTAATTTAAACTTGGTCTCAGGGGTGGAGTACATAAAGGCCTAGCTGGGTAGTTTGCTCTCGTCCCTGACTTAGCTTGGGGAACGCCGAGGTGTTGGGAGGCGCGTCGCTGTACAGGAGCTGCGAGCTGCGTGGTGTGTCCACAAAATGGCGGCCGCGTCGAAATGCGATGACGGTCGCGTAGAACTCCAAACGCGGAACGTGGAATGTAGGAATGTAGGACTCCAATCCAAGCGTTGAACTCCAAACGTGGAAATCCGAGCGTGGAACCCTGGAACACAACTCAGCGTGAGCCGGTTTGTCCAGCAGCCGCCGATTGCGATAGCCACCTCACCCCAAGCCAATCCGAAAAAGTCAGATGAGAAGAGACTGTAGTGTGAGGTGGGAAGCGATCACAATCAGAGCGGAGTGCACAAAACTATTAAATCTAAAACCTAGCTAAAAGCATTGCGAGAAGCGCTAACAACTAAATCATGTTCCAAAGAAAACAAATTAAAATTAAATTATTGAAGTGCGGGTTCGAATCCCGGTCGAGGGTACTTTTAAAACATTTGGTTTCCATTCAGTAATTTAAAATTAAACTAAATATGAGATCGACCGTAGTAGTACCGGTCTCCATAATAATTAAAATAAATTAAAAGCAAATTACATATGTGCGGGTTCGAGTCCCGGTCGAGGTTACATGTAAAACATTTAATTCCTCTCCGTAATTTAAAGTCGAAATAAATAAGAGATCGACCGTATTAATACCGGTCTCAACAGAAATTAAAAAATTAACAACCTCTAGAAGTCTTCCTGACAGACAAGGAAACAAATAGAAATTAGCAAACGAGTTGCACAACTAAAAATTAACATTATACAATGACGGTCACCCATTAACGGTTACATGTTATAACACTTTTGAAAATCACCGTTACATGTTTAAATCTTTGATTTGAAATTATAAACAAACCTTCGCACGCTTAGCAATGCTATCTACACGCACTGCATAAGCGAGCTAAGGTTAAAACAAATGGATTTACACACAACTAAATACTTACTAGCTAATTACTATACTCTAATTTTAAAACTGTTCAACACTTACCCTAACGGGGATTAAGTAGCACAATTATCGTAGAATGACGATAAGGCTGGATACTTAAAAAAAAAATAGCTTTGGTCAAATACGTGACCTATTAAATATTTATAAAAACGTATGAAATTGCACAAATTTACAAAAGCAACGTCTGTTTAGTATGGCTGTCTCTCGAACGTATGAGACGACGCCAACTGCCACCGCGCAGGTAAATTAACCTACCTACTTTCATCAAATAAAAAATATACGAAAGGCATGTTAGGGTACCGTGCGCGCAATGATAAAACCAAATGAATCAAAATACGTTTGTTTTGCAGTTATCAAAACTATTAAGGCTTTATTTCTTTGTAGTTATTAGTTAAGTAATTTGGTTTAAAGTAATATTTAGAATTAAGTTAATTAGGATAAGATAATCTATGGTTTTTTTATTTATAAATTAAAATTTTATATAAGTATTTAATAGCTATACGTTTATAACGTTGCACGATTCGCGTAGAAAATCAACTTCCTTGCGCAACTCACCACGGTATTTTCGGATGTCTGAAATTTCAGCATTACTTCAGCCAAACTCGCCTTAAGGGACACGATTTCCTTCAGAAGGCAGGTGACGTCGACATGGTCGAAGGTGACGGGAGGCAACTTGTTGAGGTCTCTCGCCACAAACGTCGGCATGTCATCTGGATCGGTTGATTAGTTTAGGCTACAATAATTGAGCACTTATGAATGTCGCTATGCCATCGGTTCGTAAGTCTAACTATTGGGCGGGAGCTTTGTACCTTGTAGAAGAACCGGCAAGAGACTCAGCAAGGCCATTTTCTTTTCTCCCTTTCTTTTACAGCATCAATACAAATTCAAAAATAGAGAAGGCTCCCTATCATAGAGGGACATTTTCCATTACAAGATAAAAAAAAAACGTATTTTGTTAATGTCATCAACATGCCACGTACAAATTGTCTATATGATAATTATTAAAAAATAACCTTTGGATATCCGTTTTTTACAACTCGACGTAACCCTTTATTGGTGTAATAAAAATCTTCGATTTTAAAATGTGCTGAACAAACTACGCTCCGGGAAGTTGTTTGCCATGATAGTTCCTTTCGACTTTGACAAATGACGGCTAACCATTAGTCAAAGTCGAAAAACCTGTTTTAAGTTTTGGTCTCGATCCGGAAATCTAAAAAAAATATGTAAAGCGGTATGTACACACATACACATATTATTAAGCGTGAATAGGAAACACATGTAAAAATTCACCATTACAATATTAAATAATACATTAATATGGATATGATGGAAACACGTTTAAAACAACCGACTTCAATGCAATGAGTACGAATAAAATTTTGGTACATTTTTTCAATCTGATAATAAACTGAACCGATTTTGATATGCCAGTGCTCCCACAGATTCTCTATAAGGAAATGAAGAAATGAATCTCTTCATCTAGATCTGGCAATCCATCTTTCTGTATTGGAGTAGTGACTGGCAATCGCTTATACCAAAGCGATCTAAAACTTTCAGATCGTAGTGCTTCTATTATAGTGATTTTGAATTTTCTTTTCAACTCTCTATTAAACTTTTTAGAATCTTCCTGATTTGTTGCAGCAACCAGACCGTCGTCTACATAGAGAGCAAGAATGATCTTGTTATTCCCATGGTTTCGGATAAACAGGCAGGGGTCAGAATCACTTTGTTTAAATCCAATAGTCTTTAAATAATCCACCATGCATTTATTCAAACACCGAGGTGCTTGCTTGATGCCATACAGACTTCTTTTAAGTCTACACACCTTTGTTCCATCTGAGTAGCCATCAGGTAGACTCGAAGAAATCTATCTTCGCTTATTGAACCTTACAAGAATGCAGTTGAAACATCAAATTTAGTCAGTTTTAAACCTTCGTTTGCAGCAACGCTTAAGACAGATCTAATTGTCGCCATCTTAGCAACTGGGCTGAAAGTCTAATCATAGTCGATGCCTTTTTCTGTGTATACCCTCTAGCAACTAGTCTTCTCCCAAAACCCTCCCCACCACGGCGAGCGAGAAGGCATGAATCGCCATTTTATTCTTTTAACCGCCAATTTGTTACAGACTTGTTGCCAATCTATCTTCTCTAGTACCCTATTTGCTCCACAAAAATTGGTCCCATTATCGCTCCAAATTGCTGATACATTTCCCCTTCTGGCAACGAAACGTCTTAAAGCTAATAAAAAATCTTCTGTCGATAATGAGGTGCAAAGTTCCAGGTGCACTGCTCTATACGTGGCTCAAGTAAATAAATCTACCCAGCATTTCTCACCCGTCTTTAAAACTAAGGGACCTGCAAAATCCACCCCTGAAACCTCAAAAACATTATCGCATCTTGTACGGTCGGCTGGAAGTGGAGCCTGAGGAACAGTAAACGTCTCCCTGTGACCACGGACCCTGTAAAGGGTTCGAAACGAAACGTCAGGATAATATAAAAACTATGTAAATAGTAAATTAAACGCGAGTTAATCCGTAAAAAGTGTTTCATTTCAATGAACAGTAAACGCTTGTGAACTATGTCGCCTACAAATAGCACACTGACGGATCGTTATCTTAACTAGTCGTCTGATACCAATTATCCAAAATCGCTCCCTCTAATGATTAGTCAGTATTTGAGCACCAGCATGCAGTGTCTTAATATGTGCATCTGATACTAAGCGTTCAACTAGAATGTGTTTACTGGGCAATAACATGGGAGTTATAAAATCCTCAAAATCTTGTCTAAGAATAAGGCGAGTCGTCACTCGCAATATATCATTTTCATCTCTAATTATATCCAAACCTAACGTTTTAAGATCATTTGTGTCTACAATATATTCTTTATGAATTATCTTAATTATTTTAATTTCGCTGCGTTCAATTTCTTCTACTTCTAAATCATTTTGTCTATTAGCCCTATCACGAATATAAAATAACCACCTTAGGCACCAAGCTACAACTCTAATCGTTTTAGAAAATTTAGAATAATATATTTTTGTAGAAAATAATTCCTCACAGTTCTCACAAGGCCACTCTCTAGAAGACTTATAGAGCCAATCTGGACCATTCCACCACTTACAGTCTAGTAATACGTCTACATTGCAGCCACGAGACGGAAGGTCTGCGGGATTCATACTACACGGTTTAAGATACCAGTCCTCTAGATTTGTTTCTTGTCTAATCTCTTTCACTCTATTATGTACATATATACATATCCTCAACTTAACTTATATTATGCTACTCTTATCTTAACTAAAACCTATGTTATCTACAATCTAATGTTTGTGTCTTTGATGTTTTGTAGAGTGCGTAGTGTTTGTATGATAATGGAACCTTAACCTAACTTAATTCTATTAGCAATATATCCCAGTCAAGCGATGTAACACTATGATAGAATACTATTTTTGGCCAGATCGTCTAGTGAACCCTCCGTTGTTAACCGCATCTAAGTAACTCAAGTCCTTTTAGTGAAAGTTTAGTAATTGGCTTATCCCTGTGTTAAATTATTTACTCCTTACCTAATTACCTATCCGTCAATACCTAATATCCTAGATATGTGTAGCCTATCAGTGACTTCGTCTGAACTGTGACCTAAATCCTTCACAGCAGCTGCAGGAATGGGATGTTGTGATATAGTGAATTACACTATCAGCACGTACTCAATAGTACGTGATAATTAAGGTCTTCCTGATTGACAAGGCGTCCTTTCTCTAGTCACGTATAGATGTGATGTTAATTAGTATTTAAGATGATACACTAGAGGATAAAGATTATTGATTCAACGCAAGACATTGTTTCATTTCGGGTCTCCGTCCCAACGCCATTACAATGTTAACCACTCAAAGATAATCAGATGATAGCTTAGCTTGCAGGTATTATTATTTATTATCGATAGCGTTATACATAAAAGTCTTGTGGAAATTTATGAGCTCCAACCTCCGCTCTATAGCGTGCCAATACATCACATTGTGTAATTATGGCCTCGTCCAAATGACTTTAATTTATTACTTATAGGGAGTCTACATAACTTTTCATCTTAATTTCATCTCACATTATGTAAGTTATTATTTACTAGGTTGTATATTCGATTATTTCTTCATAAATCAAAAGAGTTTATCTTAGGGCTTGCTATCATCCAAATATCCTTTTCACATTAAGAACCCAACTATTCAATACAATAAAGTCTTATGATATCCCTTATAGAACAGAGGAGTGAAGCCAGCATTCAACAGATCACACTTATTTCTCTGATCATTGTGTTTATTATAAATCTATTACAATTAAACATTATTAACTGACTGGCTTTATTGCTTTATCAGAATATTAACCTTTAGTTCTATAAATGGCGAACAATTTATTCAAAACCCACTTTCAGGCAGTGGCTAAAATAGAATGCTATTAATAAAGGCAAAATTACTTTTATTGACTCTCAGTGTTTATTATACAGAGCTTATATAGTGACAATATGATTAAATTATACTGACTGCCTTGACAGCATATTACTTCTCAAGTTTATTAAAAATGTTAATTTATTCAATTTCTTACTCCCTTCAGGAGGTGGATACAAATAGAATGCTATTATTTAAAGCATAATTACTTTTGTTTACTCATGGTGTTTTTTATAAAGATCTTATAAAGTAACAAAATAATTAAATTGTACAGACTGCCTTGACAGCATATTACGTCTCAAGTTTATTAAAAATGTTAATTTTACTCAATTTCTTACTCCCTTCAGGAGGTGGATACAAATAGAATGCTATTATTTGAAGCAAAATTACTTTTGTTTATTCTTAGGGTTTATTATAAAGATCTTATAAAGTAACAATATAATTAAATTGTACAGACTGCCTTGACAGCATATTGTATCTCAAGTTTATTAAAGATGTTTAATTCATTCAATTTCTTACTCCCTTCAGGAGGTGGATACAAATAGAATGCTATTATTTGAAGCGAAATTACTTTTGTTTACTCATAGTGGTTATTATAAAGATCTTATAAAGTAACAATATAATTAAATTGTACAGACTGCCTTGACAGCATATTGCATCTCAAGTTTATTAAGGATGTTTAATTCATTCAATTTCTTACTCCCTTCAGGAGGTGAATACAAATAGAATGCTGTTATTTGTAGCAAGATTACTTTTGTTTACTCATAGAGGTTATTATAAAGATCTTATAAAGTAACAATATAATTAAATTGTGCAGACTGCCTCGACAGCATATTACATCTCAAGTTTATTAAAGATGTTTAATTTATTCAATATCCTTGACTTTAGAGTGAACTTAGGTTAATTATTTTTCATTTACCTATACCTCAGTCTCTCAGACTGGGTGATTATTTAATAGCCTACTAAATCATTGTTATTATGCTTTGAGTAGGTGGGTATCATGTAATTCTCCTTGTTGATAATTAAATCAATTATATTTAGAAGTTATCCTTTACTCACTTTAATAGATATAAAGCAGACTGTACTATTAGTCTAATCGGATTAGATTGTTACCAATCAAATATTTCTATGTTTCATATTATTAGAAGTAAGTAGGTACATAACTTATAAGGTCTTTGACCATTAAGGTGAATTCAAAGGTATAAAGTAGGCTGTACTCTACCAATCAATTATTTCTATGTTTCATAATATTAAGAGTACATAACTTGTAAGGTCTTTGACCATCAAGGTGAATTCGCAGCTTCAGGCGGAATAACCTAGGTTCCAAACTGGTTTTTAGTTGTTTAATATCAGCTTAAATTTTACCAATAGGTTTCTGGATGTCTGGTTATAATACATTGAAGGGTTGCAATTTAAGGCCGTATTGTACCTCAGGGAAAGTTAAAAATGCCTGTTTGGTCATTTCAGTATCAGAAATCAAACCACACAGCACAGTTATGCTTATATGCTATAACTTATTAGTATTTTTCTTGTAATAGGAAACCAGTCTAGACTCTTAGGTAATCCAAAGTAATGATGGTTCAATATTACCTCACTTCTGCTAATTATTTAAAATGAATAGTTAATTGGTAACACCTTTAAGAAAACAATTAGAGTCCGGTCCTTTCAGTGCTCATAATCAACATCACTTCATAGTAATTTCTATTTAGGTACCATAACTTAATTATCCCTAACTTTATTAGTTGAAGTTAATCCAGCCCTAGTTTCGCGGCCTACGTACCTAGTTTATGTACGCACAGCGTGTACACACCGTGCCATCCCCAACTACTCAACAATATATGAGACGCCTACCTACCCTACAGTATGTTTTCGACCAGCGTCCGTCCCCTCGTCAGCCTAGACAAATTCCACTCTCAAAAACAATCTCCACCCGGTCTTAGATCGGCTTTCGCCTTATCTTTCCCAAGCACATCCAGTTAGACCTGGCTTTACCTTCAACAAGGTATAGAGGTTGTCCCAAAAAGGAAACTGCCCTCCTCTGACGAGGTTTCAAGCATTACCCGAAAACCCCCTACATTTTGTCGAACTAACAGTCCCTACTTGTATACCTTTGCAATCTAGGCCTAAGCCGTATTTAACTTAATCTCGTGGTGAGTTGTGTAAGCCGAGTCGCCCCTGCAAGCAACCGACCTCTAAGTGAACTATCAAATCGAGCCAGTATACTCAGTATGTAAAACCTAACACTACACTGTATGTAAGGAGGTAGGACGGATTTGGACTGGGTTGTACGTGCCCACCTCCAGCTAATTGGTGTCTGACCTATCTTCGATTTTCACTAGGGAGACAACTGTCTCTCCCCCGTTACTCTCTCGAATATAGTGTAATATTTAGCGTTGTAATAGATAACGCCGACCTTATTAAATACAGTCAAAGGTCATCCAGACAGAAGTCTGTTGAATGTTATATAGTATTACAAATATCTGACCTGGAGGAGGCGGGGCCAAGCGGCTTACGTCATGGTGGCGTGAGGTGACGAAGCGGTGGAAGGGAGCGCTGCGCTTAGGAAGGGAAGACGGAGCGGAGCGTCACTTTTTGGGCGGCGGTCGAACCTGCTGGACATGTTCTATATACAGTTGTATTGCTAATTATTATTATTGTCTGAGTTTGCGATTAAAGGTAGTTCGGGTTGAATTCGTTTCTTTTTAAAAAACTAACCTTGCTACTGGTATATAAAATCAGAAGTGGGATAGTCTACGAGGCCTAGCTAGCCGTCAATTCTTGTTTTAGTTTATCGCGTTTGTTTTAAATTCATGTTTCTTAGTTGTTTTGAGGGTATTTGTGATTAGTTTGTAATTTAGTGTAGTACTTATAAAACCTTTAGTAAGTTAAGTAATAGTAAGTTAAGTAGTAGTAGTGCTATAATGTCAGGATGTCATTCTAGATCACGGAAAAGATCACGTAGCCCTCATAAATATCGAAGTACCTCCTGTGAAAATCATGATAGTTCTCGTAAGGGGCGCCGCCACTGCAACAATTCTAAAAGTGGTGATAGGCAATCAGATAGCCAAGCTTTAGACGTAATTCTCGGTAGATTGAACGCTATTGAGGATAGGCTTTCTACAAGCTCGACATCGGCTTCTGCACGTCCAGCGCGGGAATACCAAACCCCACCCCCTGTTGCCGCAGGTAAAGCTGACATCGCTGGTGAGTCGAATTCTGATTTTAATACAACGAACAACATTGTGAACGTATTGTCATCGTTAATGCATGCAAAACCTAGCCATTATTATATTTCTAATTTCGATCCTAGTGTTCACGATTTCGATGTTTGGTGTGCGGAGGTAGATCGGGGTCGCGATTTAAATCGTTGGGATGACCGTGAATGTTTATCACGTATTGGGGGGTGTCTCAAAGGTGATTCACGAACATGGCTCAATGATTGGGTTTGTAACGACCGTTCATGGACGAATTTTAAAACAGAATTTCGTTCTCTCTGCCCACGGAGCGTCGATGTCGCGAATATTTTGTAAAACGTTATGAGTACCGAGTCTAGAAGTGTTGCTACGTATGCCGATTACGCTCGAAAGTCTTTGTTGCGTTTGAATATTGTGAAAGGTTTTTCGGATGATTTAAAAACTTCAATTGTCATTAGAGGTATTACTGATCCGCAAGTGAAAGCTGCTGCATCTAATGCGAAATTACAACCGAATGAAATAGTAGAATTCTTATCCGTTTATTCTAAGCCCAAGACTGATTTTCGAGGTACCCGCAATTTTGTTCGTCCCACTAATGTTAATCGTTTTGATTCCAATAAAACTGAAGTTTCTAAGCCAGCTTTGAAGTGTTTTAACTGTGGTAACAGCGGTCATGCTAGGGCGCAATGTTTTAAGAAACCAAAAACCAATACGGTTGTTGCTCAAACGGTCTCTAATAAAACTTTTGTGACCTGTACTTACTGTAACAAGTTAGGGCATTCAGCAGACAAGTGTTTTGCTAAACAACGCGTTGAGTCTAAGAGTAATGAGGTCAGTAAGGTAAATTTTTGTCAAACGTCCACGGACACCGAAACGTCTTGACAGCTGTGATTGAGAAATTGCCGGTGGACGTATTAATCGATAGTGGCTCAGATATTTAGTTAATTTCATTTTCTTTTCTAAATCATCTTAATTGTAAAAAGATTCCTACTTATCGTTCAATGCGTGGAATAGGTAGTCAAGACATAGAGTCAACTTGCTATGTAACAACTGTGATCGAATTTCCCGAATTATCTGTAGAAGTTGATTTGTTTGCTGTACCCTCCGATTGTATTAGTGCTCCCGTATTGTTGGGAACGGATGTTTTAAATAGAAGAGGTGTAACTTACGTAAGAACGGTGATGTTCAACGTCTTATTAGAGTAGATAGCTTGCCTCAAGTGTGTCATTTGCGTATCATGGACACATCCACATTATAAACGTCATTGGTAGGCGAGGATAGGAACCGTTTACTTGCGTTAATTAATGAATTCTCCGATTCCTTTGTCACTGGGACAGCGACATCTACTGTTAATACCGGGAGTATAGAAATTAAATTAAAAAGCGATGTTCCTGTGCACTACCGTCCTTATAAACTTTCCGTTGATGAGAAATTACGAGTTCGCAAAATAGTCGATGATTTAATTAGTAAAGGGATTATTCGAGAATCGAAGTCGGAGTACGCAAGTCCTGTTATACTCGTCAAAAAGAAAGATGGGTCTGACAGAATGTGTGTGGACTATCGTGCTTTAAACGCGATTACAGTCAGGGAACGATTTCCCTTGCCTTTAATAGACGATCACATCGACAAGCTAGGAAGCAGTAAGTTTTTTACGAGCCTTGATATGGCTACTGGCTTTGTACAAATCCCTGTAAAAGATGAGGATTCTATTAGTAAAACTGCATTTGTTACGCCAGAGGGACATTTTGAATATTTAAAAATGCCCTATGGTTTGACAAATGCACCTGTGGTTTATCAAAGAATTATTTTTAAGACCTTAAAACCTTTAATAGATACTGGTAGAGTCCTTAATTATATTGACGATGTGCTTGTGTTATCGGATTCGATTGACGAGGGTTTGAGCTTGTTACGTCAAGTACTTGATTGTCTCACTAAAGCGAGGTTTTCTATTAATGTAAAGAAGTGCACCTTCCTAGAGACTGAGGTTGAATATTTGGGCAGACTTATAAGCCAAGGTCAGGTTAGACCGAGCCCTGGGAAGGTAGACGCTTTAGTAAAGTCACTTAAACCAACATGTGTCAAGCAAGTAAGGCAATTTCTGGGCCTTGCCGGGTATTTCAGGCGCTATATTGCTAGTTACGCCACTAAAACCGCCTGCATCGCAAAACTCATGAAAAAGGGACAACCGTTTATTTGGGGTGACGAACAAGACGCAGCGCGTGATCACGTAATTGACTGTTTGACCAGAGAGCCAGTGCTCTCGATATTTGACCCAGGGTTGCCAACTGGGTGGTGCAAATTTGGGAACCTCCTCGTGGTGCACCCTGGGGTAAGGCCTCTCGGCCCACGTTCAACGTGGGACAAGGGGCCTTATGCAAATCCCTGGCGCCCCTTCTGGGCGTCGAATAATGTAGGCGGTGTCCCTTCTGGGCATTGCACCCCCTTCAAAGCGCGTCCCTTCTGGACCGCACAGCGGGTCACTCGGACCAGCGGGGGGGATCTCCACGTGCGGCCCACTCTGGGCCGCACGCTCGCCGCTCACTCTCGAGCGGCTTTGAGGGGAGTTTTGACGGCGCCCCTTCTGGGCGTCGTTACACGGGGGGGAATGGGGTAGTCCGGCGCCCCTTCTGGGCGTCGTTTTCGCAAAGGCTTCGTCGTTGGGACACGTGGCGACGGGCGCCCATCTTCGGATGGGTTGGTGGGCGGCGATACAGCCCACCCGCTAGCGACCGCTTGCCTTCACCGGCCGGCCGCGTCAGGCAAGACTATAAAACCCGGGAGAAAACCTGTCACAAACCTTCAGATACCACCCGACCTCTGTCGTACCTAGGGTAGCCCGCGTACAGGGGCCTCTGCGCGGGTGGTCCGGTTTTGCCCCACACTCGTGGGATCAGTCATGGAAACTACAAAAACAAAATCTTCTGACGCCACGGCAGAGCCTTGTACAAGGTATGCCGTGGGTGGTGGGGCTGGCGACGGCCGGAAGGAGTCGCGGAGGGGGGTCAACGAGGTTGACAATCAGTCGGGCAGGGAAAGGGCTTCTGAGCCGAATTTGTCCGTTTCTCCATCGGATGTGGAGGTGTCCGCAGCGGGGACTGTTCGAGACATGGATGGCATCATCAAGGGATCCCACAAAAGAACCATGCAAACAAACCCGTCTGACGAGGAGCTGGAAGAGACAGCAAAGCCGATGAGGCCCAAAATTAACACAAAGGGCAGGGCCAAGAGGGTGGCAGCTGAGAGGAGTGCAGGTTGCAAGCGCTCTGAGAGGCCTGGCACCTCGATCGGGCTTGCTAAGGCGAAAAGGGCGGCAAGAGACCCTTCGCCGGGGGAGGAGTCTTGGGAGGAAGTGGAGGAGGCTATTCCCCCCTCCAATGCTCAAACTGCGAAGAAGGGGGCTGCTAAAGCCTTCCTCAAAGACCAGCAGGAGGTGGAAAAGTGGCTGCAGGAAAATAGCCCAGAGGGCAGATGGCAGAAAAGCAAGGAGGTGGAGCAAGTCATGTTGGGGATGACGGAGAAGTCCAAGCAGGAACTCCTGAGCACAGCGGCATTGGGGCTGGGTGCGGTGATCCGTGCCACGACCTGCTCGAAAAATCTCAAGGGGACGGTCCGCCGCGATATAAATCAGGGGCTAAATTATGCCATTGCCGCCTTGGAGACGCTCCGAGGGATGGCCCCGTCCGAGGAGGCAAAACGTATCCAGCAGGATAACGAGAGACTCGGTCGCGAGGTGGATAATCTGCGGAGGGAAGTGAAGGCCATAAAGGAGGCACAACAGCAGCAGCCCAGACAGCCCCGCAGGAAGGGCACGGATGTGCAGAGAGAGGTGGCCCTCTCCCTGGAGGATATGAGGGATGGCCTGAAAAGGGACGTGCTAGAGATCCTCAAAAAGGACATGCTCAAGTCCCTGGGGGGCATGATGAACTCCAGAATGGAGGAAATGGAGAAGCGCCTTTCTTATGAGCCACCCATGAGGCCGCCGCTGGCGCATGACAGAAGGAGGGCTGACGGCAGCTATGAGCCACCCATGAGGCCACCGCTGGCGCATGACAGAAGGAGGACTGATGGCAGCTATGCCGGGGTGGCTGCTGGATCTCCCCGCGTTCCTCGCGCTCCCCGCGCCCCCATAGTGGAGACACCCCCGGAGCCGGTGCCCATACGGGAGAACTCGCCACTGCCCCAAAGGGCACCCGTTAGAGCCACGCCGGATGTGCGATTGAGCTTCCCTGCCTTGGCAGCGGTCCCTAGCACACCAGCAGCGGAATGGACGACCTTCCTCTCCAAGAGCGTGAAACAGAGGGCGAAGAAAGCCGCGGCTGCGGCTGCCCGGGCCGCTAACGGGGGTGCGAAGGTGAACGCACAAAAGAAGAAGGCCACCGCAGGCCCCGACCGCGCGGCAAAGTTGGTCCCGCCCCGTTCATCGGTGGTCACCATCACGCTCAGGCCCGAAGCCGCGGCAAAAGGCGTGACCTACGCCACGGTAATAACCAAGGCGATAGAGGCCATTAAATTGGAGGACCTGGGCTTGGAGGCGGTCCGCATGCGCAATACAGCGGCGGGTGGCCGCAAATTGGAAATCCCTGGTGTGGCCAGCGGGCCAACGGCTGATGCGTTCGCAGAGAAGCTCCGCGGGGTTATTGCGGAGGATGCGGAGGTGGGCAGGCCCTACCGCAAGGCCGAGATCCGGCTCGTGGGCCTAAGCGATGGAATCGAGCAGGAGATGGTGGCTGGGGTCATCGCGGCAAAGACGGGCTGCGCGCGGAGCCTCATCGCGATGGGAGAAGTTCGAACCGGGCCATGGGGGGTGAATACCATGCTGGTTCGGCTCCCGGTGGCACAGGCAAAGGTACTGGTGGATGCGGGCCGCATAACGGTAGGGTGGGTGCAGGTGCAGGTTGTAGCGTTGGAAAGGCTCCCTGTGCGCTGCTATAGGTGCTACGGGGCGGGTCATACGAAATATGCGTGTGACGCAAAGACCGACCGTAGTGCCCTGTGCTTCCGCTGCGGTGCCCCAGGACACCGGGCAGCGGAGTGCAAAGGAGAAGGTAAACTGCGTGGTGTGTAGGGAGGCGAAGCTCCCACATGACCATCCAATGGGAGGGAGGACCTGCAGGCCCCCCATAACCAAGCCGAAGATGGCCCCGTGGACAAGGGCCCCTCCATCGGCGCGCAGTGCGCCGATGGACATTGTAGAAACATCCACGGGACCAAATGCCAGTACGGCCTAGGAAGTTCCTGCAAGCGAACCTCAACAACGCCGCCTACGCCCAGGACCTACTGGTCCACGAGATGGCGGCGTTAGGTGTGGATGTAGCGATCGCGGCGGAGCCCTACGCTGTCCTCGCGCGGTCGAATTGGCTAGGGTCCTCGGATGGGAAGGTGGCCATCGCGACCCCACCTACCTCTAGCACGGCTCCCCTGTCCCTGCGAGAGCGTGGTGAGGGGTTTGTGGCAGTTGAATGGGGCGGCATCGCGCTGGTTGGCCTCTACTTCTCGCCCAATCGCACCCGCAGTGACTTCGAGACATATGTGGGAAGAGTGCAGAGCGTCGTCCGTAGACTGGCTCCGTTGCAGACCATCGTCGCAGGGGACCTAAATGCCAAGTCCAGGTCCTGGGGCTGCCCTGCGACCACCATCAGAGGCGAGATCGTGGAGGACTTCCTCGTGGAGACGGGTCTGGTCGTCCTCAATAGGGGCACCACCAGTACATGCGTGAGATGGCAGGGGGAGTCCATCGTAGACGTCACGTTTGCGACGCCCGCCATAGCCTCACGCATTACTGACTGGAGGGTACTGGACCAAGAAACACTAAGTGACCACTTGTACGTGTCCTTTAGGTTATCCGGTCCCCCAACAGCTGGCTTTACCCCACAACAGGGCGTCCGTACGGCGCGATTCAGAAAGTGGGCACTGACGCGCCTTAACAAGGACGCTGCGAACGAGGCAGCAATGATAGAGGGCTGGTTGCCGCCCTCTCCTGCTAACCTGGACGTTGACAGGCGGGCTGATGACTTCCGCGAGTCCATGGTGCGGATTTGCGACGCCGCCATGCCCCGCGTCGTCGGGGATCGGCCGCAGCAGCGCGCAGTCTATTGGTGGTCGGTGGACATCGCCAACCTCCGCACTGCCTGCATCCATGCGAGGCGGCTGTACCAGCGGTGCCGAAGAAGAAGGGGACACACGCCGGAATAAGAGGCGGAGTCCTACAGCCACCTTAAGTTGGCAAGGTGGAGTCTCAAGGTGGAGATTATGAGGGCCAAGGAGGCTGCATGGGGGGAGTTCCTGGCCGATCTGGATAGGGTCCCCTGGGGGCGCCCATACCGCTGGGTCCGAAACAGAATGCGGAGCTCGGCGCCCCCCACGGAGTCCTTCCAGCCGGAACTCCTGACCCGGGTTGTGGATGCCCTTTTCCCAAACCGGGTATTTGAAGTGGCGCCTTATGTTGCCCCGGAGCATGACGGGGAGGTGGACCCGCAGACGATCCCGCGGGTCACGGACGGAGAAATGGAGATGGCCGTCGTCTGCCTCCACCTGAAGAAAAAAGCCCCGGGCCCGGATGGAGTGCATGGGAGAGTGCTGGCCCTTGCCCTCGACCATATCGGACCCAGGCTGAGGGGGCTCCTGGACGCCTGCCTGCAACAAGGCAAATTCCCCAGGGCATGGAAGGAGGGGAGACTGTGTCTCCTCCAAAAGGAGGGACGCCCGTTAGACTCGCCATCGGCCTATAGGCCTATCGTATTACTCGACGAGGCGGGCAAAATGCTGGAGAGAATCCTGGCGGAGCGCATTACTGAACACCTGAGTAATGAGGGTCCTGACTTGGAGGAGACACAGTTTGGTTTCCGAAGAGGGAGATCCACAATCGACGCCATTTTGTCCCTCAAGAGGCTGTCAGAGGAGGCCATTGGGAGGGGGGAGAGGGTGTTGGCGGTATCCCTGGATATCGCTAATGCGTTTAACACCCTCCCCTTCAGCGCGATTGTGGAAGCGCTGAGGTACCACAGGGTACCATGGTACCTGAGAAGGATTGTCCTCGATTACCTGCAGGATAGATCAGTCCTCTTTCTGGAGCCGGGGGGGGCGCGGATCAGGTCCCACAGCATGGTGTGTGGTGTGCCGCAGGGTTCCGTCCTTGGGCCACTGCTGTGGAATTTGAGCTATAACTGGGTCCTCAGGGGGGACCGGGTCCCTGGGACGAGTGTCATCTGCTATGCAGATGACACTCTAGTCACGGCAAGGGGCTGTGACTACCGGCAGGCATCCAGAAGAGCGACTGCAGCCGCGACGTTGACGGTAGAGCGGATTAGGCTGCTGGGCCTGGAGCTGGCGCTGCCGAAAACCGAGGCCATCCTCTTTCATGGTCCTCGGGGGGCCCCCCCCAGAAATGCACACGTGCGGGTAGACGGCGTCCCAATCAGGGTTGCACCCCAGATAAAATACCTGGGATTGGTCTTGGATGCTAGGTGGAAATTTGAGGCCCACTTCGCCAGCCTCGCTCCGAGGGTGGTTAGAGCGGCGATGGCCTTGGGGAGGCTGCTACCAAACATCGGTGGTCCCGGCGACAGCTGTCGCAGATTGTACGCCGGAGTATTAAAGAGTATGGCTCTGTACGGTGCCCCGGTCTGGTCGGACGCTCTGTCTCGCAGTAACGTCGCCTTCCTGCGTAGACCGCAGAGGACAGCGGCTAACCGAGCCATCCGGGGATACAGGACCATATCGTTCACGGCTGCGACCGTCTTGGGAGGGATGCTTCCCTGGGAGCTCGAGGCCAAGGTGCTAACAGAGGTCTACGAGTTCCGGGCGGAGGCAAAAGCTCGCGGAGACAATCCTGTGCAGGCGGAGGTCGAGGGGGCAAGGCGAACAGCCTTCGACATGGCGGTGTGGCAATGGGAGGAGAACCTCACAACCCCATTAGCCGGAGTCCGCACGGTCGAGGCTGTTCGCCCAGTGTTACAGGGGTGGATAAGTAGGTCCCACGGGGGGATGTCCTACCACCTGACACAATTGCTTTCCGGACATGGGTGCTTCGGGCAATACCTGTACAGGATTGGAAGGGAGGAGACCCCGGGCTGCCACCATTGTGGCGAAGAGGAGGACACGGCTCAACACACGCTTGAGTCGTGTAGCGCCTTCGCGCCACAGAGGCGTACGCTAGAGTTGTCCCTGGGAGTGGCGGGCACTCTGGCTCTGCCGGATGTGGTCGCTGCAATGGTGGCGAGTGAGGAGAATTGGGCAGCGGTGGCTGGCTTCTCTGCGGAGTGCTTGGGTCTCAAGGAGGAGGCCGAGCGCGTCCGGGAGGAGTCAGCCAACGCTGCGTCAATCAGGAGGAGGAGGACTGGGAGGCGGCGACGGAGATATGCCGATCTTCGTCCACCGTAGGGGATGCCGGGCGTGGGGCTGGGCGGGGCAGAAATCGTCGTCTGCCACGGCCAGCCCGACGCCCGATGACCTGGGGGTGTTGTGTCTTTGTGTTGTCGTTTACTGAATCTGTCAGTAAATGCTTGTGTGTGTGTGTAAGTGGGCACTGGCATGGGTATTTCGTTATACCACCCCAAGTGCCCACGCAATCCGTGTTGACTGTGAGTCAGTGTATGTGTGGATGTATGTTTTGTGGGTCTGCCCCCCAAGGGGCTGTTTGTAGTGCCGCGTGCGCGTAGTCGCCGTGTGATGGCGCGTAACGGCTGCTAGGCAGTAGTTATAGGCCAACACACGGCGACGGGGTGGCCCTCGCGTGGTCAATTCCCCCGTGGATCAGGTCCCGTGACCGCCACCCCAAGCCCTACGCTTTCGGAGTTTGGACCCCCGGTGATTAGTGGGTAGGCCCCTCCCTCTCGCCCGACGTAACGTCGTGGAAAGAGGGACGGGAGAGTCCCACATATCCAGTCTCCCTTCTGGAGGCTGGAATCCATAAGCAGGGATTACACCGGGTAAAAAAAAAAAAAAAAAAAAAAAAAAAAAAGGGTTGCCAACTGAGCTCCATACAGACGCCAGTGCAGTTGGTTACGGTGCCGTTCTATTGCAAGAACACGAGGTAAACGAAAACGTGTAGTTGGTTATTTTAGTAGGGCAACGCATGGTGCTGAATCTCGATATCATAGTTACGAGCTCGAAACGCTAGCCATAGTTAATGCATTACGTCATTTCCGCCACTATTTAATTGGCATCGACTTCAAAATAGTGACAGACTGTAATTCACTGAAATTAACCGAAAGAAAGAAAGATTTAGTACCTCGTGTGGCCCGTTGGTGGGTTTATATGCAGGATTTCCGTTTTTCAATTGAGTATCGCAAAAGGGTTTTATTGCAACATGCCGACTTTTTAAGTCGAAATCCGATAAACGTTGTTCATATTCGCCGACCTAATAATCGGGCCCAAATTGCTCAAACGGCTGATTCCGAAACACAGGAATTGATGGAGAAATTGAGAGACGGTCAATTAGATACTTCTCGGTATGTGATTAAAAACAATCTTTTATACTACAAGTATAGTCCTACCGGTGAGGATTCGCGTCTTTTATGCTTCATACCGAAAGGCCACAGGCTTAGTCTTTTACGCGTCTTTCATGACGATCATGAACATCTGGGCATAGACAAGACTGTCGATCTTATCCTCCGTCATTTCTGGTTTCCTGGTCTGAGACAATTTGTAAAGAAATATGTTAACCATTGCGTAGTTTGTCTTTCACATAAACGAGTTCCCCGGGCTCCGCACCAGCCCATAGAATCTTGGACCAAACCCGGCAGCCCCTTTTTCGTCGTTCATATGGACGTTTTAGGCCCATTACCGGAATCTAATGGTTTTAAGTATGTCTTGGTTCTAATAGATTCTTATTCCAAATTTTGTTTGCTGTACGCATTGTACAGACAAGAGAGTCAAGATTTAAAACGCGTTTTCACTAACGCTATTTCATTGTTTGGCACTCCTTCTTCAATTGTGACCGATCGGGGTCGAATGTTTGAAAGTGCTAGTTTTCAAAATTGGGTTTCTGAGCTAGGGTGTGCAACGCATTTAATAACACCCGAAATGCACCATGGTCAGGCTGAACGGTATTGCCGAACGGTCTTAAACATGCTACGTATCGAGGTTAATAATAAGGGGAGGAGTTGGTCTGTCCTGTGGAAGATTCAATTAACGCTTAACATAACTAAGCAAACCACGACCCAAACTTCGCCCTTACAACTCCTGATTGGAATCGAAGCTACTACTCCTGTCCTGAGAGCTCTTGTGAGAGACGTAGCTCTGGAAACTTCCGATACGCGCGGCGCAATGGTTACCTTGAGGAGGCAACGAGTTTCGGAACTTATTGTAGCGAACCAGAAACAGCAAGATCAACGAGTTAATGAAAATAGAAAACGGCCTCGTGTCTTTGGCGTGGGCGACTTTGTTTTCGTCGGAAAGAGTTCGCAGAGTTCCGGCAAGCTGGATTCCGGTATGAGGGGCCCTTACAAAGTGATCCATCAACTCCCTCATGACGCGAGTCCGCTTTTCTTCCCTTCCACCAATCGCTAGCTGTTTCCCCGATGCCCCCCGCCTTCGCGTCGCGCCACGTGGAGCTATCATCCGACCTCTCTTTCTGTCTTTTTCTCAACCTCTCGCTCGCTCATTGCCGCTTTCGCCGCGCAATTCTAAAATTTTTCCATAATCTAACCAAATCTCGTCCGACAGCCAATATTTCATCTTTGAATATCTAAATGTAGCCTTCTATTAACAATTACCTCTTAATAGTCCTCCACTTAAGCCAATAATCCTATATTTTGGGAAATTATCAAAAGTTCCGTATTCCGACCATAGATGGCGTCCGCCCGTAGGTGAACCACTTTCCCGACCCCAGAGCAGTCCCCGCGAAATTCAAAATAAAAATACGGTCCTAGTCAAGCTCACAACCATGACTCCCGCTAGACGCCGCCTACGTCGCAAGGGACGCGCAGAGCAGTCCCCGCGAAATTCAAAATAAAGAAGTCAAACTAGCAACCTTATGCGAAGCTCAAGTAAATAACTCACGCTAGATGGCGCCTATGTCGCAAGGAGCACACAGAGCAGTCCCCGCAAAGTTCAAACTAAAGATAAAGAGTTAGACCACAGACCATTATTCTGAACTAGTTATTATTCCCTTTTTCATGCTTATTATATTAATGGTGCTACGCACTAATATTTATGTTAGTGCTACTCCCACACATTCCTTACTAACGGACGGATACCATTCATTCTGTATCGTTACAACCTTTGCCCGACATTCGCCCGCGCAATTCCATTCCTCCTTTTTAGCCAACCGCTAGCCCTCTCGCCTATGCGCCTCGACTTCACGTGTGTTATCTTTCGTTACATGCCAACTTCGTGTCCTTCCACGTGGAGATAACATCTCCCCTCTCTTTCTATCTCTCAATCTTAACTTCTCGCTCGCTCATTGCCGAAGCTCCCGCGTAAATTTTAGTGTTTTCCATAATCCAACCAAATCTCTTTAGATAGCCAATATTACATGTTTGAACATCTGGATGTAGCCTTCCATCAACAATTCCCTCTTAATAAACACCCACTCAAGCTAATAATCCCGTATTTAGTAAAATTATAAAAAGTTCCGTATTCAGAACATAGATGGCGCCCGCCTGTATGTGAACCGGTTTTGCCAACCTAACCCCGTCCTCCGCGAAACTCAATGTCGCAAGGGACGCGTTAACCAATCCCGGCGGACCCCCCCCCCCCCCTCCCATCACTCTAAACCAATAGACAGCGCCCATTTCGTAAGTGACACCCGGAACAGTCCCAGCGAAATTCAAAATAATAATGAAGCCCCTTGTCCACTGACTCCTTCTCACAACCTTCAACATAAAACCACATGTCTACATGTCCATTATTTTAAACTAGTTTATTTTTCCTTTTTTATGCTTATAACAATAATGGTGCAACGCATTAATATTAATTTTAGTGCTACACTCATGTATTCCTTATTAACGGACAGATACCATTCATTCTGTACCGTTACAGATTCCTCTGGTTTTGCGGGTTTCCATGGGCGGCGGTGATTACTTTCCATCAGGTGACCCGCTTGCTCGTTTGCCTCCTTCTGCTACAAAAAAAGACTCCTTAACAACCGCGTGATGTGGTAAATAATAGCCTACTTGCTAGTCTGAATTGTGCAATTCTTTAATTATACCACAGTTAACCCATTCCTTAAAAACTTCTTCGTACTCTTTTATAATGCCTAGCTTGTTAGCCTAGACGTGGTCGATTGCAAACGTTTAAAAGCATTAACATAGTTTGAATGTAAGTATTGCGGAGTCGCTTGCCATGGAAGTTTAACTTCGTACCTCTATTCTTCATTCATCCGTACAGTACTTTCAAAAAACTTCTGAGTGCAAAACTCCATCTTTCTTCACATGCATCTCTAATTCCTAAAGATTCTAATTTCCACATGTCAGTGATGTCAAAAGTAGCGCAATGAAAGCTCTTAACAACATTTTGTGGTCGTCATAGCATTTTACAAGATTCTGCAGAAACCGGCCCTTGGAGCGTCCATCCTAGCTTTGTTTCTATAGCTACTAAATTGTTCTCAGTTGGCATGACTTTACCGGTCAGTAAAAAACCATACACATCTGACCCGATTAACATTCCTATATCTGTATTTGTACTGCTCAAGTCGCTTAGGACAATACCTCTGTTCTGTAATTTATCTGCTAAAATACTACTATGTTTCAACTTTGGGAAATAATTACAAATTGACCTCTGCTCTAAAACTACTACTGCCTGTCCATATGTGCCTTCTTTATTAATAATATGGACCAAAAACGTTTGATGAGTTTCCTTTTTAGAAACAATGCCCCCAAACAAACTACGTTGAATGATCTCAGTACCAATGGGTTTCATACATAGCTTATCGACTATGTCCTTACAAATAAATGATCTCTGAGCTCCTGAATCTAAAAGCGCCCTAACTAGTGTAATCTTTACATTGTAAATGATATTGACCTCAATAGTCTGCAATAAAACTGTAAAAGTTCTTTGGTTTAAAGAGCTATGCGGTTGAAAGGTAAGTGTAGTTACATCAGTTGAAAGCTTTTTTTATTACACATTAATGCAACATGCCTTCTAGAAGATAATAAACACTTTAACCACGTTTTACAATTACACGCGTTATGTCCTACCTAAAGACCACGATAACAAGCCCTCTCATTTTTTTAAATTTCTTTGCGCTCATCTAATGTCATTTTTTACGCTTTAATACATTCAGATGACGCGTGCGATATCATGTCACACCAAACACACATTTTACGCATGCCGTTTCAGTGTTGTTTTTAGTATTAGCAGTTTTAACCTGAGATGCCTTCACCGATACCATAAAACAAGCAGCAGAAGGCTTCCCAGTCTCAATATTCTCACTTAAACTGCCCCTCACAAAGCCAAAACGAGAGCCTCTACTTCTAAACGTAAAAATGACAATAATTGTGTTAGGAAGTTTTCATTAATGCCACCTTTGGTTCTCGACCTAGAATATGCTCTGAGCACTTCCTCCGGCAACGCTGACTCTACCATGGGTAAAGAAATGCTGCGTATTTATCCTGTATAACCCCAAGTGACTCTAACCCTTAAATTTGTGTCATTAAATTATCGTAAAGGAAGCGTAAAGAGCACTTACCCAAGCTACCTTTTACTTGTCTCATTATCAATTCGAGAAGCTCGCGAATACAAAATTCAATGATTACTTCATCACGAGCAAATCGTAGTTTTAATTTTTCCAAAGCTTTTGTATAATTTTTCCCATAAGGTGGAAATGTATCAATCAATTGCCGCGCCCTGGAACCAACCTCCATAACCTGTAGCAAAAAAGCAAATTTATCATCATCATCGATGGCCGGGTCGGCATGTATCTTCTTAAATTGACCCCAAAACCTCAACCAAGTTTTAACTTCGCTATTAAACATTGGGATCTCTAGTTTCGACAGGCGTAGATTGGAGTGGTGGGGAGCCTCCAACTGCTTAACATTCTCCGTCATCTCCGTGACGCAAAAACTTTCTTGCTCGCAGCCATTTCAAACCATATTCTTCCATCTCATCGATATCTTTTTCATAATCATCTTCATTGCGGTCTGCATCATTTAACCAGCTCTCTTTTATCTTATTGTTAATTTCTGTTATGGATACAAACTTAATTTGTAGATGCTCATAATGTACGGCAGCCACAACAAAGTCTTCTTCAACTAGAGCCTCCGACAATTTATTTAAAGACCGACTAAAAAGACGTCTCGCAGTTGTGCGCTCGGCTAAGTACTTCTCCATATTTATAGAAATCATACAATTTCAAACTATCACGGTCACCACATGTAAAATCTTAAGTTCTTTCTTATGGAGAAAACTATAATAAATAAAACATATGTAGCTACCTACACAGCTGCAAGACATAAATACGACGCGCGCTCCCGCGTTTCGATGTTACATGTGTCTCGTCCGATGGCCGCCGCGCAATGGCGAGCTTACAGAGCCGCCGCGAATATTGATATGCGGCGCGCATCAACAGCTACGCGACTGCCACGAGCCGCTTCAGCCGCTGCGTCATGCCAAACGCAGCGCACCCTAGCGTTCATTTATGAACACTTAATAAACTGCTTTGTATATACGCCTCTAGTTGTAACATGTAAAATTTGTATATAATAATCTAAGTTTTCCAATAAATTCATTCCAATCTCAAGAATAGATGGTATTACTCTGCAAACCCCCATCGGCTAAAGTGGTGACCCCGAACAAGAAGAACATAAAGAAGCAACCTACCTACCTATAATCAAGATAGTCACTATGGCCGAAAAATCCGAGGAATCAAGCAGCTCAAGCTCCAAACCAACTACGGAAGTCTCAACCGTCCGCTAGGTGGCGCTGCCTAGTAAACAACTAAGTTATCAAAGCTCCGTAATTTATTATTTAAAAACCTAATATTCTACATAAAACTAAGCAACTTCGTGTTTGATCACTAGTAAATAGTTCGATAAAAGCGTGAAAGTGTTATCCAAGCATAAAATTATAAAACAACTGAGTATTGTGCAAAGCAAAATATCAAAATTATCTTCAAGAAAAAAGTGATTTAGAGATATTGTTTCACATGCAATTAAGTGAAATACAATAACTAAACAGTTATAAAGTGTTAATAGAAAAAGTGCAATAAAAGAAACTGGATTTTATAAGTGTTTAGAATATTACAAACTGTTTTGTGTGATGAGATGAGTCATACGCAACAAAGACGTTAATTTCGAATTTGCAATAATCAAATAGCAACTGTTAATTTGGTCAGTTAATATATGCGTAGATTGGTGCATTCATAGACGTTGTTGCGACGCGGTGCATGAGATTCTAGAGGCCCAGAGTTCAAACCTCAGCGAGGGGAAAAACTTTTTGCTGCTAAAAATTTGTTTTTCTTCAGTTTTTATTTTAATTTTTTATTATTAATTTTTTTTTCTCTTATATATATATAAAAAGAGGAAGATATAAGAATAATGCCTAATATTTGTAAACGATGCAATAAAGTTATAACAACTAGACAATATTTAAATTGTATCAAGTGTACACATACATTTGATATAGAATGTGCAAATGTATCGGAAAAGATATATTATCTCATGAGTACTGAAAGGAAAACATCTTGGAAATGCAGCAAATGTTTATCGAAGGACCATAATGTGGATCTATTTACGTCACCCGATCATGTCACAAAGAGAAGATACAACATACCAACAAGAAATTCGTTCGAATCACTATCAGAAGATGACTATGATTCCTCCTTGTTACATAATGATACATTACACAGAAGCTTAACAGAAGAAATGAAACTGAATATAGGGAAATGCAGGAAAAAATAGAAACTTTACAGAAAAAATTGGAAATCGCGGAAAATTAAATTGAAAATTTACTTTTAGAAAATGGAGAACTTAAGCAGCAAGCAATAAGTCACGAAAGGCAAGTAAAGCAATTACAACTGATTTGTAAATCTACGCTAAACATAAAGAGGGCTCGGAATAGTTTAAATAGAACAAAGTTGGATTTCTCTTATATTGAAGAACTGGGCTCTCCATCTATAGATACCCAGAATAAAGTATTGCCTAATGTTGGAGAAACTAAAAATAATACTCTGTCGCACTCGAGTAGAATGTCAACTATGAGTCAAAACAATTTACAGGATTTGCACACGGACAAAGATTCAAAGGATCGGCAAACGGAAAGAAATTCAAACAACAGCGTAAAAATGGAACAAGGAACACATTGTCGTTTAAATAAATTGAACAACATTTTTATTTTCGGAGGCAAACAGTGTGTTGAAATCGCTTCTAAGTTAATTCACTCAAGAATAAATTCTCAATATGAAAAGTACAGAGTAACGTCGTTCACAAAGCCAAATGCTCACTGTGATGAAGTATTAAGAGCCACGAAAACCATTACTGCCACTTCGAAAGATATTATTATCATTAGTATTGGAGAAATTGATAAAAACCCATCGAAAATATGTAGTGAATTAAATTATTTCATAAAGTCAAACCCAGAACCAACTATTATTGTACTATCTGTAAATAATTCAAAATTTCTAAATTGCGAAAAATTAAATAATATGATTAAATTAAACTGTAACCATTTTAATAATTGTAAGTTTTTACATGTAAATGAATTGTCTTTGGTAAATAAGAATTTTCTGGAAAATGTTTGTTTTAAAATTAATATTTTAATCGATTCGATGTATTATAACGAAAAATATTTGAGTTCCAACAGTATAAAAGAATTAATTTCTAAACAAAAAAAGGGTAAAAATAAAAGCACCGCTTTAAACAAAAGGAATCAAATAAAAAATACAATTCCTTTCTATTTTAAGAAATTGAATATTGGTAAAGATGCGTCCACCAAATGTACCACCACCACTAAAAAAATGGTACAAAAGCACCTCACCGATTATTTCTTGGTAAATAAACAGCCTTCCAAAATTAATAATATTTTTTTATAAATGACTATGCTGGTGATGGGTCTTTTAAACGTATAATAAAAAAAAACAAATAACGATATGTTTACCGTGCTACATCAAAATATAGCAGGGTTATTATGTAAAAAGGAAATTATAGAGATAACATTAAATGAATTATCTACTGGAGGTAGACATTTCAATGTATTATGTTTTAGTGAAACTTTCGTGAAACTGGGAAGTGAAATGAACATGCGTATTAATGGATATCAGTTGGCTGCAGCCTTTTGTAGAAGAAAACAAAAAAGAGGCGGTGTTTGTATATTGCGTGATAATAGTACTCAAAGTCGTGAACTAAATTTTTTGAACGAATTTATGGAAGAATTAGTCTTTGAATGTTGTGGAATTGATATTCCTTCAATAAAATGTATTATAATATGCCTTTACAGAACACCAAACTCCAATTTGTCATTGTTTCTACACAAATTTGAATTGCTTTTAAATAGATTGAAACAAAAAATTCGATACAAAATTATAATAACAGGAGATATGAATATAGACACATTAAAATCTACTAATGCTTGTAGTGAATTGAATAGATTAGCAAAAAATTATAATTTTGAATTACATGTAACAGGACCAACTAGGAAAACTGCTTGTTTAGATCAAATTCTAAGTAATATACCAGAATCACAAAGCGAACTTCTTCGTTTAGGGCTTTCGGATCACGATACGGCTCAATCGCTAAACTTTAAGGTCATAAATAAAGAAAAAGTAATAAAATATTGTTACTTAAAAAAAAGAGACTATTGCCGTGACAATATTTTAAGGTTTCGTGAGTGTTTAAAAAGTTTATCGTGGTCTGAAGTTTATATGGAAAGTAATGCTGATCTTTCCTTTAATATTTTTTACGACACATTTTTATTATTTTATAATTTGTGCTTTCCTACTAAAACATTTAGAGTTAGTAGTACATCAAAGTCTAAAGTATGGTTTACTAAAGGTATCAAAAGATCTACAGTCACGAAAAGGCATTTACGTGTCTCTTACTATAAAGTGTCAAATTATGAAACTAAATCAAAGTACCAAAAATATTCAAAACTTCTTAAAAAATGTATTAACCAAGCTCAAAAGCTTTCTAATACACGATACATCAGTAATTCGAGAAATATATGTAAAGCTACGTGGGAGGTAATAAAAAATAAAGATTTTAACATTAAAAACTATTTAAGCACTGTAAAATTAACAGCTGATAATAAAATCATTAATGATCCGGTTGATATTGCAAACGTGTTTAATAATTTCTACATAAATATGACAGATTTTAATAATAATGTTTATAGAAAAGATAATAACACTAGATATTACAACATAACACCTAATAAATCTAGCCTTTTCTTGTCACCAACGGACGAAACTGAAGTCATTAAATTAATAAGTTCTCTTAAATCTACCAATGCAACTGGATATGACGAAATTAAAACTAGTATTCTAAAAGAATGTAAAACCGAACTTGCACCTATTTTTAGTTATTTAATAGACTTGTCTTTTACATGTGGTGTATTTCCTGATGCATTAAAAACATCAGTTATAAAACCTCTTCATAAAAAGGGTAGCAAAGACAATGTTGAAAACTTCCGACCCATATCATTGATACCAGTAATATCTAAATTGTTTGAGAAAGTCATATTTATACGCATAACAAAATTTCTTGATAAATTTAAAATAATAAAATCTGAACAGAACGGTTTTCAACAGGGCAAATCTACTACTCTAGCTGCCTTCTCGCTAGTGAATGAAATATTGGCACTCACCGATAAGCGGAAACCAGTAACAGCAGTGTTTTTTGACATGAGCAAGGCGTTCGATTGCGTTTCTCATAAAATTCTTTTAGACAAATGTGATCGGTATGGTATTAGAGGGCTTACTAACAAATGGCTCCAAAGTTATCTTAGTAACCGTAAGCAGTACGTAGAAATAGCCGAAATAGATGACAGAAACCAGCTAAATTTACATAAATCCTCAATTAAAATAAACAATGTCGGTGTGCCACAAGGGAGCATACTTGGCCCCTTATTATTTTTGTTGTACATTAATGACCTTCCAGATGTAACACATTATAACTGTACACTGTTTGCTGATGATGTTTCCGTAGTCATACCATTCAGTGATCAAAATTCATACAAAAATGAAATAGATACAACAATAAATAAAATTATAAAATGGCTTAATATGAATAATTTAAATGTAAATATAGATAAAACTAATTATATATAATTTAAAAATAAAAATGGGAAAAAACAACCTCTAAAACTGTCTTTTAATAATCAAATTATTACAGAATCTACCAACACAAAGTTTCTTGGTATCATTTTGGACGACACATGTTCATGGATCCATCACATAAATGGCATATGTAATAAGATACAATCCTTTGCTTATGCACTATGGCGTCTCACAAAAATAAGTAGCGAGAAGATAGCTTTGCAAGCTTACCATGGTTACGTCTGCTCATTGCTTAGGTATGCGATAGTTCTATGGGGAAACTCCTGTCACATTAATAAAGCGTTAGTAGCACAAAAATCATGTATAAGAGCAATTTGCAATGTGGAAATAATGACATCCTGTAGGCCCTTGTTCAATAAATTTAAACTTTGAACGGTCCCTTGCATATATATTTATGAAATATGTGTTTTTGTTCGTTCTTATCCGAATTTATTTTAAAAAAATACAGACCAAATTGAAAGTTATAGTAGAAGATACCCCAATAAATTAATATTACCAGCTATTACAACCACATCGTATAGCAGGAATAGTTACGTAATGGCAATTAAGATTTTTAATCAATTAAGTGAGGATATAAAGTGGTTACCTTTACCAATTTTCAAAAAAAAACTTAAAAACTGGCTTGTGGAAAATTGCTTTTACTCTGTCAATGAGTTTTTTGATAATTTCAAGTCAAAGTAACGTTGTTGTAACTCAAATAAAATTATTGTTCAAGTAGTATTCATTACCTCTCTAAACAAAAATTTTGCATGCCAGTTTCTGGTAAAATATGTGAAACCTTTTTCGTTTAACACCTTATGTACCATATTTTATACAAAATAAATTTTATTTCATTATTTCATTTCATTTCATTTCAAGCATCGCCTTATCTATGCGTGTACCACCATTCTGGCGTGACCGACCGACCGACTATGGTTCATCACGTTCGAAGCCGCAACATACATACGATCTGAAGAAAGGCCAAACACAACTAGCCCAACTGGTGATAGCGCAGCTCGAGAAACAAGACATCGAGCAGATCAGCGACCTACTGTACAACCCGCCAGCTGAACAATACTACACTGCGCTTAAGTCAAGACTGATATCCGTTTATGAAGAGTCAAAAGGACGCCAGTTCCAAAAGTTGCTATCCGAAATGGAACTAGGAGAGCAACGACCATCTCAGCTTCTACGCCGCATGCGTGACCTTGCGCGTGACAAAGTCCCCGAGTCAACACTACGACTCATGTGGATGAACCATCTTCCCGCACATGTGAGATCCGTACTCGTCGTGAGCGACACCATCAGCAAGACCGCCGCACTCGACGAACTATCTCTACTCGCCGACAAAATGATGGAGCAGACACAAGAAGTCAGCGTCATGTCGTCATCGTCAGCAAACCACCAACAACCTTCACCGACACAACCGAAGTCTGAAACACAATACTTAATCGAAGAAATACGAAGATTGTCACTCGAAGTCGCATCGCTTCGCACCCGCCCGTCGCATTATCAAAACAACTACCTACGAAGCCGATCGCCGTACAATCGACAACAACGCACGCATCGCAACCGCTCTACAACACGTTCGCCGTCTCGCTCTCGCACTACGCAACGCACCGACCATATATCTACACCTGATAGCAATTATTGCTACTACCACCAACGTTTTGGAAGAAAAGCAAGAAGATGCCAATCGCCGTACTCTTTCAACAAGTCGCAACAAAAACCACAGCAACATAATAACGTCGACGAAGCCTCGTTAAACTATCAAGAACGTTAGACGAGGCGGGATCGGACGTTCTAGGTAAATCTTACCGTCTCTTCGTTACCGACAAGAAATCAAAACTGAAGTTTCTCATCGACACTGGAGCAAACGTATCAGTTATTCCAAGGAAGAAAGGGACAACAATGAAAGTTTTACCATTCAATCTGTATGCGGCGAACAACACCACGATAAATACCTACGGCGAATTATCACTCGAACTCAACCTCAACTTACGAAGACCGTACAAATGGAAGTTCATCATCGCCGACGTCAGCAAGCCTATCATTGGAGCCGATTTCTTATGTTACCACGACCTGCTGGTAGACCTGAAGAACAGAAGACTAGTAGATAACGTCACTAAGTTATCAATCGTCACTCCAGGCTGCTACACCGATGTACCTACAGTTCGCAGTATCGACTTAGAACAACCATACCACGACATCCTCAACGAGTTTCCACGTGGAACATTATATCGAGACCACTGGCCCGCCACTACACAGCCGAGCACGTCCGTTACCACCACACCGCTACGAGAAAGTAAAGAAAGAATTTGAGTCTATGATCGAACAAGGCCTCTCCTTAATTCACTAAGTTTATTTGTACTGGCACCTCGAGACCAACCGTTAGGTTATGCAAGAAGTGCCAGACGTCCCTGCGCCAGTAGAACACTCGCGCAGGAGACCACCAACGTTAGGTCTTGACGCCAAATTAGTGCCCGCCGCAGCGCGCTCTTCATTCGGTATTCATAAGACTAGTGTCTCGGGAGAGTATCCCCGTGAACACGTGTAGTTCACTGCCTATTGTCCAGATAGGTAGCCGGAGCTGTCGAGCTCGCTCACTTCTCGTTGCACGAAGGGCACAACTCGCAGTTGCCACTGCTAGAGTCGTCGACTCTAAAGTCGACTCCCAAGTGTCCACCTTGGTAGCGGAGTAGTAAGCACACTCACTTCTCGGAACCCATCCGGGAGCCTAGCCAGTTCCCACGTCCTACGCGGCTGGCTGGACCGGAGACCTACGGCATCTAGGAGGCCGTCTCTACTAGTTATCCAGACTAGTACCGGAGATGTCAACACCAATGTCCAATGAAAACCACCGGACAAAGCTGCCAACTATAAGGGAAACTCACGTTCCCCGCGGGACTTTTCGCTTCTGGCCCCTCAGAGACCGTTACTAGGCCCCGCTCGCTGTGCACGAGTTTGTAAGTCCTGGCACACAATACCAGGACAAACGAACATTCTCAAGCTCTACAGCTAACCACATGCCACTACGAGTCCAACCCATGTCCGGATCCCGCCGGAGGCGCCTGGTTAAAGGCACGACCAGCGGGGGGCTAGAACCGGAACCCCGTAGTACCTCTGAAAACACAACCGCACCCGTAGTTCCAGTTGCGATACCCTATCTATTGAGGTCGGTAGATAGGGATATATATATCGAACAAGGCCTATGCAGACCAAGCAAGTGTCCATGTTCAAGCCCACTACACGTTGTACCTAAAAAGAATGAAGATCCTAGAATGTGTGGAGACTACCGCCGACTCAACGCAATAACGAAACCAGACCGTTATCCGATTCCACGCATCAAAGACTTTACCTACCAACACGCCGGAAAGAAGATATTCTCAACAATTGACCTCATACGAGCGAATCAACAGCTACCTAACAAAGAAACTGACATAGAGAAGACAGCCATTATCACACCATTCGGGTTATTCGAATTTCCACAAATGTGCCCTGGTTTAAAGAACGCTGGACAGACTTTCCAACGTTTTATCCATGATGTGCTACGAGGCCTAGATTTCGTCTCCCCGTTCCTCGACGATGTACTCCTGGCTTCAGAGTCTGAACAGCAAGGCCGCGATAACCTACGTATCGTATTACAACGCCTTGAAGACGCCGGTATCACTATCAACCTGTCAAAATGCAATTTCGGCAAGAAGAAAGTCAAGTTTCTTGGTTACGAAGTATCCGCTAACAGTATCATACCACCTCAAGAAAAAGTCCAAGCAATCTCTGAATATCCAAGACCGAAAACAATACAACAACTCAGAACATTTCTTGGCATGATTAACTACTACCGCGAACATATACCTAACGCCGTATCAGTACAAGCTTCGCTCAACCAATACCTACACAACTCGAAAAAACGCGACAAGACCGAAATTCAATGGACAGACGAAGCAATCGCATCATTTGAAAACAGCAAGAAATGCCTACAAGACGCCGCGCTACTTGCACACCCGATTAACTCCGTCCCGCTCGCACTAATGTGCGACGCCTCCAATACTTGTGCAGGCGCCGTACTAAAACAACCATGGTTAACAAAACATGGCAACCACTGGGATACTACTCGAAGAAATTAACCGCCACGCAACAAAAGTACAGTACCTACGACAGGGAATTACTTTCAATCTACATGGCAATGAAGCACTTTAGAAAAATGTTCGAAGGAACAGAACTAACTGTCTTTACCGACCACAAGCCAATTACCTACGCACTACATAAACAGTCATCCGATAGCGAAACACCATGCCGCTCAAGACAACTACTACCTATTCATCAGCGAGTTTACAACCGACATTCGTCACATCAGTGGAAAAGACAACACAGTCGCCGATGCACTATCCCGCATCGAAACAATCACATGTCCATCAACAATAGACTACGAACAACTAGCAAGACAACAACAAAATGATCCCGAGTTACCTGCGCTACTACAACAAACCAACCTACAAGTAAAGAAAATCCTAACACCGATTACGACATCTACTGCCAAACATCAACATCCAACATTCGTCCGTACCTACCACATGACTTTCGACGCACCGCATTCGACGCAGTGCACAGAGTCAGTCACCCCGGTACGCGAACAACAAGAAAACTTCTACAACAACGCTACTTCTGGCCCGCGATGAACTCCGACATTGGAACATGGACGAAGACGTGTGTATCCTGTCAACAAGCGAAAGTACAACGACACACGCACAGCAACATATCATCATTTCCCGTGTGCGAAAGATTTCAACACCTACATATCGATATTGTCGGAGCGCTAACAACAAGCGAACACGGACATCGATACCTATTACAATGATAGATCGCACTACGCGATGGCCCGAAGCTATACCTATTCAAGAAATAACCAGTGAAAACGTCGCAAAATATGTTTACGAAGCGTGGATAACAAGATTCGGATGTCCCCAGACAATAACTACAGATCAAGGACGTCAGTTCGAGAGTCAGCTGTTTCGCGCGCTAACCCATCTACTTGGCGCCGAAAAAACAAGAACACCGCTGGCACCGATCACTGAAAGCCGCGTTAATGTCTAGACTACACTGCAACTCTAAATGGATCGACGAAATACCTACAGTGTTAATGGGACTCCGAGCAGCTATACGAACCAACATCAACACCAGCGCAGCGCAACTAACATATGGTCAAGCAATTCGTCTACCTGGTGATTTCATCACACCATCTTCATCACCATCACTTGCCGCTGTCAACCAAGAGTTCGTGCAGAAGCTTCACAAATTACTTAATAAACTGCTTTGTATATACGCCTCTAGTTGTAACATGTAAAATTTGTATATAATTGATGGTTGAACAAACTTACCTGAAGTGAAGTTTGCCCGTAATTGTACGAGACGTTGCATCCGAAGAGATTTATATTCACCACGAAGTCCACTCTTTAATGTACCAGGCATCCAACACATATTAAGAGCTATCTAAAATAAATTTTATTAAAAAAAAAACTTGAGAGGTGTCAAGGGACACCCGGATGGAACGAAGTTCCTTTCGATTAATTAGTGAAGGAATTGTAATAAAATTTTATTTTTTTTAAGTTATAATAATATTTTTTTTATTATTAACAAATATAATGTTTAGCTCAATTTTCGTAATAATTGGCTTGTGGTAACTGAAGTAGGAAACATATGTTTGGGATTCTATTTTACTTCGTAAACACAACAGCGTATAGGTTAGAACACGCACGGCTTGCTAAATACATACGTTCTGATATTGTAATATTAAAATATGATTTGAGGGGACTACGAAACATCGTTTTTCTGTGTTGTCGTGCGGTCACACGCCACGCCGCGGCTGATGGCAATCAAAAAAGCTTTGTTCCAAATTACAAGTAGATAATAAAATAAAGTTAACAAAAAAAGTGTAAGTATTTATTTAAATGTGTGTGTACCTTTAACTGTGTTCTTAATAATATACAACTAAAAAATAAAAAACTTATGATGAACAAAAAATCAACTCGTGGTAGGATTTGATCTCAGGATCCACGGCGCTCATACGGGTGAGTCCGATGCGCGAACCACTACGCCAACCAGGCGATAAGTTGAGCGACGAAATAATGATTTACGTTTGCCGCACAGCTTACTAGCAAAAAGTGTCGTGACAACTTTTCGTAAGAATTTTTTCCGTCTAGCCCCCTTTCACAACGCGCGATAAGGAACTTCGTTCCAAAACATAAAACTTTACCCATAGTATAGACACAGGCGCCATTTAGTGAATACCAACCGAGTGCACGAGTTTGTCACCCGCGCTGTCATCGTCATTCACTTTTAGAGCTTTTTTGCAAAAATTAATTTATATGGGGCCAGCATATAAGGGAAGGGAGGGATCTTTATATAAATCTCTTCGGATGCAACGTCTCGTACAATTACGGTCAAACTTCACTTCAGGTAAGTTTGTTTAACCATCAATTGTACTTCGACGTTGCATCCTCGAGATTTATATTCACCAGGTAGATGTTTAGAACACAAATTTTGCGAAATAATTTAAGTACCTATATGATTTAATTCAACTATTATCATTGAATATTTACGACTATAACCGAATAAATATAATTAGGTACCATATTAGTACAAACCAGTATGATATATATAATGAATGATAAGCTAGAAATTAATCAATGTAAATAGCCGCTGCAAAGGCATTATCGTCATTCTCAATGGTAAGGGGTCGATTGTAAAACCATGCAACTGCCAGAGAATTACCAGTCCATCCTGCAGTTATTGAAAGGCCTTTTCTGTTTGCTGCCAAGGTGGACGTGGACGCTAGGGCATGCTCCCGGGAATTCCCGGTACCGATTTTTCCCGGTATTTCCCGGGAAATTGACTTTTTACGCAGTACCGGTACTGAGAATTCGTTTCCCGGGAAATTCGGTACTTTCGGTACTTTTATTATGACTTAAAATTACGCCAATTTTGGCCTAGCTTTACCTTCCAAATGACCTCGAAACTGAACGTCACTAGAACTATCGACGCCAAGGATTCCAATAGTCCGAGTGGTATCAAGGAGAGCTCCCTCAAAGTTCAGAGGTACGACCAAGGGATGTCTTTGCGCGGTAAATGCGCAAACATGTGTTTTGGAGGGGTTAAAGTGGACTACGTTATGTCGGCCCCAATTTGAGACATGACTTAACATGTTCTCGGTGTCAGTCACAAGTTTATTCCGGCTCTCGATGACGCTTTCCAGATTAATATTAGCTCGTTCGGTGTAGAGCGTTGCCCCCGTACTGTCGTCCGCAAAGCAATGAATGCTGTTGTTATGCAACATGTCATTGATATGCAGACGAAACAAAGTAGGGGCTAACACACACCCCTGCGGGACTCCAGCATTCACGGGTTTCATGTTAGAGCACGAACCGTCGACTACACTCTGATGCTACGCCCAGAAAGAAAGCTGGCAACCCACGAACACAATTTCTCAGGAAGCCCGTATGATGGAAGTTTAGAGAGAAAAGCCCTGTGCCATACCCTGTCAGAAGCTTTCGCGACGTCCAAAGCTTACTGCCAGTGCCTCCCCTTTACTCTTGACTGTCTCCGCTCATCGGTGAGTAAGGTACACTAAAAGATCACCAGCCGAACGACCGCGACGAAAACCATACTGGCGATCGCTTAGTAGCTAGTTTTTTTTTGAGAATCGGGTGGACAAGGGCTGTCTTCTAAGAGCTCGGGACAACGCCAGTAGTGTAAGAGAGTCGGAAAAGGCGCGTTAGAATCGGCGCCAACTCAGGAGCACACGTCCGAAGCACAATGGGAGGAACTGCATCAGGCCCACTCGACTTATGGATGTCAAGGAAAAAAGAGCCTAACGAACTGACCTTTGTAGGAACCGGACGTTTAGCATTGAACAAGCGCAATTCGGTATGGTTGGTAGAGAGTTTTCGCCATCGTCCAAGGTAGAGTTTGATGCGAAAAGAGTGCCCAAGAGATCGGCTTTCTCCTTTGAAGTATGGGCCAGGCAGTCATCGCAATGGTAGTAGGGACGGCTGACAAAAATTCCCTAAGGTAGCTTTCGCGAGAGACCAGAACGCACGCGTACCCCAAGAAAGACGCACTAGCCTCTTGCCAATTCCACTTATGAATGATGACTACGACTTGGCAATGTCCATAAAGGACCTGGCGGCCAAGTTGTACCTCTTTCTGAGCGCACTGGTGTTTGGATCCTTTGATGACACCGCATTAGCCCAGGCTTGGTAATGTTGTCGGTTTTAGCGAGACGCCATTTTAAAGCAACGTCCAAACCATGGTTGGGACCTACCGCCAATGGAAACCACAGGGTTTAGAATGAAGAGTTCCATTCCCTGCAGTATCACATCACATCAACGACAGAGTCGGTGGCGACATCAAGATCATCCAATGAGAAGCAAACTCGCCACCATGGGTAGGACGCAAAGAAACTTCGCATCCCATCCCAGTCCGCGGACCTATAATGCCAGACTCGACGTTTTTGAAGTTTCTGTGAGCGGCACAGTGCTACGAATCAGACAGCGGTCTGATGAGCATAGTGGTGCATCAACAGAAACTTGATAGCCGTCTGGGTGCGGGGTCAGCAGAAGGTCCAATAAGAAAGGTGAATGGCCCTCCACATCTGGAATGGAACCCGCGTAGGGTCGGTTACCAATTGGGACAGACCAAAGATTGTAGGCCAAAGCGAGGTCATGAACGGCTCTAGCCGCGTGGTCAGTTGTGCGTGAACCAAGCCATTCGACGTAGTAGGCATTGAAGTCTCCCAAAACCACTATCTCGGCCGAGGGGATCCGTTGGAGAAGGGAGTCTGTCGCCGTTTGAACGGTCTTGGTTTGGACGAATTTATATTATTTACTTACCTTAAAACCCTCATGATAAAAATCCATTGCATATAGACCCTTTTAAATTTAAAACATTTAACTCGGATGATCTCTAAACAATTCCATTCGACAAGGTGATTCCACAGCTAGTACAACAATTGACAAAACAATTTTTTTATTGTAAACTTTTGTGTAATATTTTATTTTGCTCAATGATCCATATACCAAACTTTTTTTTTTTTATTGTTTAATATTGCTTCCCGCTTTTTTGCAGGACTTTTTTTGCTTGTAATTCTCTTTTCTTGCTAGTCTATTTGGGGTTAGTAAACCTGAGCTTGAAGAGCTCTACACTGTTTCTTGTTTTCTTTCTTTTAATTCTACTTTACATCTCTTATTTTATTACTAATTTATTTTTACAATATAGTTCTCTTATTTCCATACATTTCTTTTCTCTTATCTATATTACTTACAGTTATTATAATAATATGTTTACTATATTATTACTATTCTATTATTTTCCTTTACATCTCTTTTCTTTTTATTTCTATTTTGTTTTATACAATCTTGTTTTCTTATTTCTATTACATTTCTTTCTCATTAGCATTACTATCTTACAACTAATTTATGTACTCTATACTTACACACATCAAAAGTGTCTAGGGAACAAGCATTTTTATGCGGATTTCTTGAGATTGAGATGTGGCTTTGTAATAAATTTATGATTTTATAAATTTATATGGATCCTTTTTGGTGCATTTCATAATTTGAAACAGGAACTTTCAATCAATTTCTAGTAAAAGATAAAAATCAGCTGTCAATATTTTCCCTATAAAAACATACAACGCATTGAAGACATTATTATTGCTACTGTTTCCCTACTACTGATTAAAACCAACGTTATTATGGAGCGGCGACGTCATTTAAGCAGGGAAGAAATGCTCAGAGCCGTGGGAATGATAGAAGCTGGTTCCCGGCAACGTACTGTGGCTTTAGCTCTGAATACAAGTCAGAGTGTTATCAGTCGACTTTGGACACGTTACCGAAGCACTGGTACCGTGGCTGAGCGCCATGGAGGACGGTATCGCTGCACCACACGGAGACAAGACCGATACATTCAAATCACAACTCGAAGAGCTCCAACAATAACCGCCATGATGTTAGCCGTGAGGCTTCATCACTCTTCAGGGAACTTAATTAGCGACCAAACAGTCAGAAACCGCTTGCATGAAGTGAACCTTCATTCCCGAAGACCGCTAAGGGTACCACCTATAGCAATGCACAATCGTAGGATTCGATATCAATGGGCTCTTGAACACAGAAATTGGGCAGAAGAACAATGGCGTTTCGTGTGCTTTTCTGATGAGTCTCGTTTTGGTTTGAGACCGGATACAAGACGTATACGAGTCGTATAATATCAAAGGCAGCAATCTGTCGTTTTTGTCAAAAACAAGATATTGATATGGCAACATTGAGAATTTAAAACGAATTAATATCGTAAAAGCATTTCGTTTCATATGTGGCATACTGCTATGGAAAAGCAATATCAAAATATGTAGTTGGTATCAAATACGGCGATCTGTAAGGTTTTATTTATCAAAGACGGCAATCTTTTGTCTCAGCCAATCACAAGCGTTCTTTTTGGCACCTGTGTCATGGCCGCCGATATAATTTTCATACTGTTTAGGTGTGTGATTTTTATTGGTTTACTCGCTTTTATTTAGTTTCACTTGATATGAATGCGCAAATTAAAGTCATGGAGAGTTGTCCAGAACGTGTAACTAAAATTTATTCACGCAGTCGCACCAGAAATCCTAAAAACTAGAAAAGAAATCTGGCTAAAAGATGAGTTTAGTTTCTTACTCAGTATAGCTAGGGTTAACACAATGATGTTAGTTTACAGTTATTCCTAATTTATTTCAATATAAATGTATTTTTTTCCGACTAGGATGAAACGAAAAAGGGAGTCTTTAAAATTTCACGAATACCTAGACAATATCAACATTTTCAATTAAGTTAAGTAATAATTAATAATAATAATAATAAATGTTTTATTTCAAAACCAGATTACAGTTACAAACATATTTTTGGGGCCCCCTTTTAGATATAAGGATCTGTACCAGAAGACCCCGAAAATAATTATTTTTACAATATATTTTTTTTTTGTTTATTTTTCAAGTTTTTCTATTTGAAGTTTTGCATTATTGAATTGTAATTAATGCGGGTACTGAGCTAACTCTGGTACCGGGAAAACCGGGAAATTTCGGTACTTTTCGGTACTGAGATTTTTTTAACCCATATGTAAGTAACGTTTGGTATAAAAATCATATATTAGCTCCTCAAGCTCTAAGTGTAAAATAAGAAATATTAAAAGAAAAGAAGTAAAATGCAATAATACACACATCAAAAGTGTCTAGGGATCAACATATATTTTTGCAATAACTTTTCTCCTGATTGATATTAATTAAAATTTTCTTTAAGGATTCATCAAATAAAGTGTTTTCGTTTGTCTACAGTAACGATAAACCAAGTCACTTTTGCATTAATAAAGAAATTTGCCATTTTCCTAATAAAGGGATTTTTGACATTTGAACCACTAACATAAAAGTTCGAAAAAAAGACTGAAATAACAGTTTTCTTTAAAATTTTATTGGGTAACTTAAACAATTAATAATCCGTGTTTCTACCGCGAACACTAACAACACAAGAACATCGGTTTGGCATACTCAAAATGAGTTCATCCAAATCACGCTGTGGAATGGCCGCCCATGTTCGTTGCAACAACAAAAAAAGGTCTTCTTGCGACAGGATACCCTCCATATTCGGCAGAGCTCTTCTCTGTAGCATATCCCATGCATGCTCAATCGGGTTCAAGTCTGGCGACTGAGCAGGCCAGGGCATGACATTGATGTTAGCTGCGGCGAGAGTCTGTCTGCCCATGCATATTACTCCCGACCGGCACAAGTCAGATACAGCTGTGATCAACTTACTCATTTCAGCCGAAGAAAAGGAGGAGTTGTAGGAGTGATAGTTTCAGCAGCTTGCCTCACAGTACTATCAAATGGTATTTTGTAACCCGTAACGTACTGTCAGACTACCGGGTCATTTGCGATTGAACACCATGTGTCAACAAAAAAAAGAAAAATTTATACGACCAGCGTGTAAGGTTACCTTGGCTGCTACTTACGCAACATCGGTCTGCACGACGGTCTCACCGCTGTCGTGGCGTGATAGCGGGCGGACGTCGGTGCTTGCGCCGATCGCCCCGGAGGTGGATACGGGAATCCCTGCCTGCTCCCACCCGGCCCGGCAACCCATGACCTTGTTGCTTGGATGGGTCTTGCCACTTGCCACTTGCTGGGCGGCGTAGTTCTTAGTGAAGTTGACGGTTCAATGTTGTTAGTATTCCGTGTTTGTAAACCAGATTTTTTAGCTGCCTTAGCAGCTCTTTCTTTTCTCCCAAATTTTTTCCAAAAGAGTTGTGCGTCTCTTTTAACATCTTGTGTCATTGACAAGAATTTTTTATCAAGAGTAGGCAGGTAGTGTAAGCATTTTTCTATTCATGGTATTTTCATAATGTAAATGCAGCATAATTTGGCCAACTTCAAACAGGTATCAAAGTTGTTGCTAACAGTTCTTTTTTATTATCTTTGTTCATACCATCTATGAGGATTTCCCTAGCGTATAGAGACCTCTTCTGGTATTTCGGGTCCCAATGGTACCTTCTTCACTTTATAAACTCCAAGAACGTCAAGAAAATGCGACGATATTGGATTTACAACTGGCAACTCCTCTGCTGCGCTTGGATTATTACGACTAGGTATCCCTAGCGTCCTGGATGGTCTGGGTAAGATCCGGACTGTATACTTGTGCTGCGGTCATGACAGATCGTAAGTCTTTTTCAATATTATTTCTATATACGTCCGTTATTTACGGTTCTTTATTGAAGTCACAGCATAGGGTAGGTACCCGTAATATCGATCATAATCGCGTCACGATACTAGATTTCATATTAGCACTGACGGTAATCACGTCACGGTACTACATAAGTGTGCAGTATCTACATAAAGGTAGGTACCCGTAATATCGATCGTAATCGCGTCATGATACTAGATTTCATATTAGCACTGACCGTAATCTCGTCACGGTACTACATAAGTGTGCAGTATCTACATAAGGGTAGGTACCCGTATTATCGATCGTAATCGCGTCACGATACTAGATTTCATATTAGCACTGACCGTAATCACGTCACGGTACTACATAAGTGTGCAGTATCTACATAAGGGTAGGTACCCGTAATATCGATCGTAATCGCGTCACGATACTAGATTTCATATTAGCACTGACCGTAATCACGTCACGGTACTACATAAGTGTGCAGTATGTAAGGCGGAACTGTAAGATCCTGTAGAAATCACTTGCACACAAAAAAAACACTCCAATAAAAAGATTAGTAAAAAATAAAATAAAATGTAGGTAGGTACTGCCTCGCGCAAACGAAGCGTCATTTGGAAGGAATGACCGAGGAATTTATTTGCCGTAATCGCGTCACAGCATAGGGTAGTACCCGTAATATCGATCGTAATCTCGTCACGATACTATATTTTATATTAGCACTGACCGTAATCACATCCCGGTAATACGTAAATGTGCAGTATGTAAGGCGGCACTGTAGGATTTTGTAGAAAACACTTGCATACGAAAAAAAACGCTCCAATAAAAAGATTAGTAAAAACATAAAATAGAATGTAGGTAACTACTGCCTCGCGCAAACAAAGAGTCATTTGGGAGGAATGACCGAAGAATAGAATTACCGTAATCGCGTCACAGCATAGGGTAGGTACCCCTAATATCGATCGTAATCTTGTTTTTTACTTTTTATTATTATTTAAAAAAGCTAAACGTCTTATGTATTCTTGAAAATCGATAAATAGTGAAAAATTCAAAAAATGTGGGTAACCACAAAGGCACTAGCGAAAGTATTAATCGAAATTAAGAAGGAAACGTACTATGAAATATATTTCAATAACGTTTCTACTTTGAATGTCTCACTAAGAGGTTCTGAGTCGTATATTCGCTAACGAATCACATAGTTTTTTAAAAAAATCGTTTGTCGTAAAAAAAATTTTTTTCGAAAAGGAAAGTCACGTTTCATCTGTAAATATCGATAAATTTTAATGAAAATTTAAAGTTTAACCACAGACATATATGTCTGTGAGTTTAACAATAATAACGGCCATGTATGCGTAGTGTTGCTGGTATCAAAATGTAGAGTTCCCATTATTGGTGGCAGAATATAAAAGGAGGTTTAAATATAATAAGTATGATAAAAAATACTCAGTCTTGTAAGTTAGTATTTATACATGGTCTTGTTGTAAATAAAGTAAATACATTAAATATAATTATTATTGGAACGCTTTCAAAGTTTTTCTTTTTTTTAAACTGATGTCTAATTTTAAGAGCGTGAATAAATGTCACGGTTCCTATTCGATGCCGAATGATTGTAAACATATTACTGTCATTTGTGCAAATGTCTAGTTTCACTAGGATTTTTACTGTTTTTTGAAAGAAAGACACAATAGTTAACTGTTTTCTTGTGAATGTCTTTCAAGAAAAAGTAAAATCCTACTGCAACTAGGTATAACAGTACAGTTTGTCTAAAAAGAGTAGAATTTAAATAGTGGCTATACTGTATGGAGTTTATGTCAGTTTTGACAAACACTCCATACAGTATTGCCACTATTTAAATTCTACTCTTTTTAGACAAATTGTAATCTGTTTACAAACATTCGTCATCGAATTTGGCTGGATTATAGGTTCCGTTCTAAAACAAGAAAATAAAATATAAATTGTTATTGTGGTATGGTATCGTATCAATATTTGAAACGAATAAAAAAATATTATGTTTGAAATGAATTGTACGTAAGTATTTATGTAAGAAGTGTGTGTTTAAGTATATGTATGTAGGGTATGGTAGTATGTATGCTTCAGAGCTCGATGGCGCATCGGCTAGCACGTTCGGCTTGTGATCTTGCTAAGCAACTTTCGCAATGCCGGGTCACTGGATGGGTGAATAAATTTAAAACATCTCGAGTTCCTCCGTGCTTTGAAAGGCACGTTAAGCCGTCCCGTTTGTTGTCGTAAGATGACACTTGTTAAAACCCACCAACACGCATTGGGCCAGCGTGGTGGGTTATAGCCCAATATTCCCAAGTGCTATCTCCACGTGGGAAGCCTGCGCCCAGCAGTGGGACGTTTATAGGCTGACGATGATGATGACGATGTTTGAGAAAGTGCGGGTGTATGTTTGTGCCCCTTAAAGGTCATTATTTCTCGTCTCATGTAGGTAAACTATTGGACACGGATATTGATGTGCAGTCATCATAGCAAACATTTTAATTTTCAGATTTCCAACTGATCCGGTAGAAAGAAGTCGTTGTCGAAATATTTAACTACAAGGTTTCAACATAATAAGAAATTAGAGAACATGAAAAATGATGTAACATCAAACGAAAGTTATTTAAGAAACAAATACAAAGAGAACGCCATTAATTGTTTTGATTTTAATTTAAAATATTTAAATTTCTAATTAAAAATCCATTTTGATTAAGTATTAAATGTAAATCATCCTGCCTCTTGCTCCTATTTCGTCCCCATTACAAACATATCACACGCACGCAGGCTTCCATTAGCGCATTATTTTATTGTACTCGCCCTCGCCTTCAATCATCCATTTTTTCTAAACACACCAGCTTCTTTTATGCGTTATACCTACATATACGAGCGACATACCTAATTTAAAAAGTTATGTTAAATTATGAATCATCTTAAAATTATATTGTGCATAAATATTTTTTCCCTACTTTATCGGAAATTAGGCATTCGCTGGCAACCATTCGCGCTAGTGTCAGATACGCGGCTGTCACGCACACTTTAAATTTAATACAAAAACCGGGCGGATTTTGAGAAGCGTTTGTACCGCGATGCTCCGTCTAGACATGTATATAGTCAAAGCGCTAGACCATCTTAAATTCTCAATCTATAATTTTCTTCTTTGTTGACTTATCGCATCAAAAACACCAATCCAGAAAAGTAATAAAATCAACAATAACTTAAATAAGGTTTCATAACATTTCATAACAACTGGTTTTATTCATCGATATTTGTCAAAACTCGATGCGTATTTTTTAGCTTTATCCCGTTGCTTTATCAGACCTTCGAAGTTTGCACTTCTTAGATATTTTAGCGTTTCATAACGCTTAGATAATTTTTTGCATTGTAAAAGTTCAGGTTCAGTTTAACTCAGGCGGGAATCGAACTATGCAACTTTTGCAATCCGGGCGGCTGCACTTTAATCACTTGACAAATAAGTCTGGACTCTGGATTGGACTGTGGAGACTGGTGTTGGTGGTTGTTGGTGGTGGTGGCGGAAGATGCGTGGTTTGATTCCCGTCCGAGGTGTTCAACTTTTTTCGCACTGAAAAAACCTTTTTTTTTTTTATTTAATAAAGAGGCAAACGAGCAGACGGGTCACCTGATGGAGAGCAATCATTGCCGCCCATGGACACCCGCAAAACCAGAGGAGTCGCAGATGCGTTGCCGACCTTTAAGAAAGGAATAGGGTTAAGGAAGGAATAGGAATTGTAGAGGGGGGGGGGGGGAAGGGGCGTCCGGAACTATCACTGGCCGGACAAAACACAACAGCACCAAGTGCCATTATTTTACGCCGGATATTAGTGAGAGGGTGGTATTACTCCGGGCGAGGCGGCCCAATGCGTGCTGCAACGCAGCGTGACTTTACCACTCCGTCAGTGTTACTCATTTAGCACCACCCAGGGGTCACGTGTAGAGTCTCAAGGGTAAACCTACGGACGCGAGTAACTTTAACCCCCAAAATTGCAATGACTTGCAATGACTTTAGACTAGTAGGTCGACATTAGTATAGTTTTAAAGTTATAGTGAATACAAAATCTTTCCGAAGTCACAGAATACAAACCTAATAGTCTAAGATCCGAGTATAGAACGACCTCCACCGAGAAGGTTAATGGATGAAAAGTATTTTATATCAAATTTAATATGATAAATAATATATCGCGAGTGGGTTGGCTATAAAATTTCAGTCCAGAACCATGAATGATTAATTTAATATTAAAAAATATATTTTTTTACATTGCACTGGTTTGGTGTGTGTGTGTTTGTAATGAGCTTATCTTTATATAAACATAAATTTTATTTATTTAACCAGACGGTTGCAAATTACTAATATTGACTTGCCTGTTTACACCTGCCTACCCAATGTTATGACAGGAAAAAAATAGTCAACCTAACGTTTGCATATTCTATAGGCTTCATACTTTCGATTGGTACCTATGTAATTTATCTATTATCGAAAAAAGTGCAATATTTAAAAAAAAAATTTAAATATTTAATTAATCATATACTGGACTGAAATTTTTCAGCCAACCCACTCGCATTATATATTTTTAACACATTAAATTTGATATAAAATACTTTTCATCCATTAACAGCTCGGTGAAGGGCATTGTATACTCGGATCCTCTGCTATAATAGATGTCACAGAATACTACCAAAGTGTAAACTGGCTTAGGAGGGTTTACGCATTTTGGTTTCCCATACAAACTTCCAAGTCGAATTTTTTTAAAACTAATAGGCCAATTTCGATGAAACTTTGCATGCTGAAGTTAAACACAGGGATATAAATTTTTTGGAAAAACATTTTTTAAAAATGTTTATTTAACTGAGTTATTGCGATTTTTAACTTTCTATAGTGGAGTTTAAATCGCACTATCTCAGCTACAAAAAAACATTTTTAAAAAACGTTTTTTAAAAATGTTTTCAACAAACTACTTAGATCCCTGTGTTTTACTTCAGCATGCAAAGTTTCATCAAAATTGGCTCATTGGTTTTTAAAAATTTCGACTTGGAAGTTTGTATGGAAAACCGAAATGCGTAAACCCTTTGATAACATCTTTCATCACACATAAGTTTTATTTAGTAGGTACTTGTTTATGTCACAGATTTTAAAATTGTTATTCTTATTATCATTACATTATTGTAAACAAAAACGAATGTGTTAAGTATTGAAACTTTGTGTGATATAACATAGTTCAACTTAGTTTACTAAAATTTCATACAAATAGTAAGGATTTCAGAAATGCTAACATTGTACTTTGACGTTGCATCCTCGAGATTTATATTCACAAGGTAGTCCACTCTTCAATGTACCAGTTAAAGGGATCCTGCACGAAATTGTGAAAATTTACGTATTTTTAAGTTATTTGTACTATGCGCTGAATTAGGTAAATACATTAAAAGAACATACGTAAGTTAGCCTGATTATTACACAAGGTCGTGGCCTTGTTGAAATTTGCAACAAATTCATTAAACAATAACAAACAATACATAAATCTAATGACTCCTAAAAACATCTTTTTTCGACAACTTTCTTAATTTTACGAATGAAACAATAATTCTTACATAAAAATATTTGTATTGACATTACGCAGGTCACCGCCATCTTAAAAAAGTAAATTTTAATTTTTAACACAAGCGCGTGATGGTTTTGTACATTTCGCAGAATAAAAACATTGCTCTAATCAAAATACTGGGTCTGAAACTTCAGAGCAGAATTGTTCTAATTTTAAATATCAATATGATTGATTTTGCTTTGAAGTTCATTAAGAGACTTATGTCACTTTTTGCGACCGCGCTGCACCCTCATAGGAGCTATTAAGGACGAGACGGCATTAATACATGACAGGAAAAAAAGATCCCTAAAGGACGAGATGGCATTAATACATGCCATCGGTACGTCGACCGTTTTGTTGCCCTATTTCAAAAAGAATACGGGTTAGGTTCGTGAATAGTTAGCTTTATATCATAGACGAATAAATTCTACGTTCATTTAAAGCGTCAACAGTTTACATTCTATGGAAAATAATATTATAAAAAAATAATAACTGACGCGCCATTTGCGCGCCGTTCCGCGCCGTTGAAGTGCAGTGTCAAGTGCCGTGTGAGTGTTTATTTTACGAAAATTTGTGCACTAAGGTGAGTTAAGTGTTGTTTTTATTCTATTTTATAGTGTTTTAGCAGTAAATAACAAGAATCATTGCGTTTTCTGGTAGATTTTTCGTACAATCAGGATTTAAAATGTTGTGTGCCATTCCCGCGCGACTACCTAAACTTTGCGATGTTATTAGAACGAATAAATCTTTGAAAATAAATATGTGTTATATATCATTAGAAAGCTACATTTAAAAGGCATTTGTTTCTGCTTATAGTTTTCGATTTTCAGTAGGTTAGATATCAAATAATAGCCCTGAGAAACGGCGCGTGTTATGACTGTGAATTTCGCGCGAAAACCATGCTATCGCATATGATTATAAAGATAATTTATGTGGGAGTTCGTATTTGTAATCACTATTCTATTTTTGTTAATTATTTACATTATTTTACAAGAAATAAAAACACTTAAATTTGCGTAAGTGCACCCGATTTGGCACTCTAAAACTTGAGCGGTAGTGTTTATTTTCGCGACTGGAGTGTGCGCGACGCAAGTGGCCGTGACCTCTCGTGACCCCGCCGGCCGGCCGCGGCTCACGGTCAGCGGAGCGGCGGAAATTCGATATTTTAGATCATTTCAACTTATTTATTCGATGGTTATTGTAGAATACCACTGTATGTGTTATATATCGTTAGAAAGGTAATTTTATATACTTTTCAATAAAAAACCTTAATTAATATTTTTGATAGTGAGAATTAAGTATTAGTCAAATCTAAGGCAACCGGTCCACTTTCCGAAAGATTCCGTAAATAATCTTATATGTAAAGAAATACTAGCTATAAGATTAAAAAAAATGATATACATTATTCTTGAATAATTAGCCCAAAAGTTAAAAATAAAATCATATTGATAGGAACATTAGTTCGATCACAATATTTTTTTCAAAATCACGTCGTGCGTAATGTGACATGACATACGTTTATTATACATGCATTCAAAAGGACTATTAGTGCAGATTCTAAATATATATAGTTCTATACCATTTCATGCCTTGTAAACGTATTGCGAGCCTTTTGTTTCAAGCGAACATTTGTTTACTTTATCGTACTGACGCATCCGGTTTCAAACGACCCGATAAGAAAATAATATGAATTATAAGCATTCCATTGTTTATAAGTTCTCAGTTCGTTTCAACACCTTCTTAGAAATGTAACTGGGGACGCTGTAAGTGTAAACATCTGGCCGTGAGAACAAAAACAAACTCGTAAGTGCTTATCTCGGCCATAAAAAAAGGGTCGGTGTCAAGTGGCACCGCTTTTAGACCCCCCGCGAGCCGCGGGCCGCGCCGCCCCAAAAAGGTTAAAAGAAATTTTATTAAAAAAAACATAAAACGTTACCCGTAGTATAGACACAGGCGCCATCTAGTGAATACCAACCGAGTGCACGAGTTTGTCACCCGCGCTGTCATCGTCATTCGCTTTTCGTGTTCGGGCATCGGCACATCGTTACCCTAAAAGTGATTTGTGCAGCAAAAAACTTTGGGAAAAAGGAAGCATGGATAATAATTATATACGCAAGAAAATACGTAAGCTTGAGGAAAAACTGCGTAAACGACGATCGCCAAGTAAATCAGGTCAGTCAGTGTTTTAAATATTACATTTTGACGATGTTTTATGATTAAATTACTAAGACAAACGATTTTGTAAAAACTATGTGATTCGTTAGTGAATCACTCAGAACCTCTTATTGAGACATTCAAAGTAGAATCGTTATTAAAATATATTTCATGGTACGTTACTTTCATAATTTAGATTAATACTTTCGCTAGTGCCTTTGTGGTTACCCACATTTTTTGAGTTTTTCACTATTTATCGATTTTGAAGAATACATAAAACGTTTAGCTTTTTTAAATAATAATGAAAAATAAAAAACACATAAGTAGTACCGTGAAGTGATTACGGTCACAGCTAATATGAAATCTAGTATCGTGGCGAGATTACGATCGATATTACGGATGCCTACCCTATGCTGTGACGCGATTACGGCAATTCTATTCTTTAGTCATTCCTTCTAAATGACTCTTTGTTTGTGCGAGGCAGTAGAATTACCAACATTCTATTTCATTTTTTTTACTAATCTTTTTATTGGAGTGTTTTTTCGTATGTATGTGTTTTCTAAAAAATCATACAGTGCCGCCTTACATACTGCACACCTATGTATACTGTGATGTGATTACGGTCAGTGCTAATATGAAATAGAGTATCGTGACGAGATTACGATCGATATTACGGGTACCTACCCTATGCTGTGACGCGATTACGGCAATTATATTCTTCGGTCATTCCTTCCAAATGACTCTTAGTTTGCGCGAGGCAGTACCTACATTCTATTTAATTTTTTACTAATCTTTTCATTGGAATGTTTTTTTCGGATTTTCTTGACGTTCTTGAAGTTTCTAAAGTGAAGGAGGTACCCACGGGGCTTCCCACGTGGACAACAGCACGTGGGGATATTGGACCATAACCCACCACGCTGGCCCAACGCGGGTTGGTGGGTTTTAGACTGCCATCTTACGACAACAACCGGGACCAACAGCTTAACGTGCCTTCCGAAGCACGGAGGAGCTCGAGATGTTTTTAATTTAGTCACCCATCCAGCGACCCGGCATTGCGAAAGTTGCTTAGCGGGCAAGATCGCAAACCGAATGCGCTAGCCGCTGCGCCATCGAGCTCCTAAAAATATATGTAAATAAATATATTAAATGAAACATTATATGGATCAACTCGTGTTAATCTGTTGAAGTCAGCCATTTACCTTATCATTCCCGTGAATTGATTCTTAAATCCAATTACACAACCATGTTAGATAATTATGTTTTGAAGTAGACTCGATTTTGGTATACGGGAGTGTATAATACTCCTTACATATGACAAGTGATCGCGGGGGTGGGTTTACTTCAAAAATAAACGTTGTCAGTATGCTGTTCGTAGGTACTAGCTAGGTACCTAAGTTATTTCACATTGTTTTATAATTAGTTGTTGAATTTTTAATAAGTTAAATTTATTTATTTTATTTATTTATAGAAACCAACTGCTTATCACAATGTTACTTAGGGTGGATTTGACCAAACTGGAATAAGACTTACTCCGAGATTAGTCTATACAAATTCGGCGTTTAATCTAGGTATAAGACCTTATTCTAGTTTGGTCGAATCCACCCTTATTCTGCTAACAATAATAATTATCCTGAGTAAAGCCAATAACAGGTTTCTGCATTTACTAATATAAGTATATTAATATATTACCTTTTAGATTTGTGTATCGGAAATAAATTTTTTTGCTCAAAGTTACAAGTAATTTAAAATAACTTAAATTAAATTCAATCAGCTACAAAACTACAAAATCAACCCAGCCATGAGTGTAACAGAGTCATTTTAACGCTGCTATATTAATGAAAAATAAAAAATAAAACCTACTAATAAATATTATACAACTACGCATACATACATATTGTTAAATAAACATATAAACACGCCATTTAATTACCTTCTTGTTTGTAATATAGAGGTCATTTTATTTATCGATTAGTCAACGCACTTGATTGCTTCATTTATGTTTTTTTTAAAGTGAATTTGGACAGGAAGAAAACATCTTCCTTACTAAAAAGAGTATTATAGGCGAGGGCAATGCGCGTTAGGACAGCATTACTGGAGTACTTGGTGGAATGGCTTGAAACGTGTAACAGAGAAGTGTGACGAGTGCAACGTGAAGGTACACGGTATGATGCTACTTTAGACACCAATTGTGAACAGTCTACGCGATTTCGAATGATGTCGAACAATAAAGACATATCCATGACTTTATGTCTCTCCCCAACGGTAAGTAAATTATGTCGGCGAATACCGTCAAATCAAATATATCAAATAATCAAATTACTAAATAAACAGTATTTGAAATACGGTATTTTCATTTACTTCCCTAATTGTCACTTGCTTGTTTAAATGTTATATATTGTTTATGCTGATTTGTTTAATCTACATCAAAATTAATGATTTGTCGAATTTCATAACGGAACATCCCTACCGCAGAGCGACACCTACCGTGGGGTAGGTAAAACTTATTCTAAGTATGTATACTTCATAATATTCTTAGGCTGTGGATTAGTCCGGTCGTGGGACATTAAATTCCATAAAGAAGTTTTGATAATTCTAAAACTTTTCGTTTTTGCTGAGTGTATAGATTTTATGGATTGTGAGCTACTTTTAAAAAGTTAGAAGTTTTATGACTGTGCTTTATGTATGGTTTAGGTATTTCATAATATTTCGTGTAACTTAATGTATATAATATTAAAGTTGGAAATGTTGAGTGTTTCTTAATAAGAACTATCTTATCTTTGTGTTGTTAAAAGTTTAGAAACATAATATAATTGTGGAACTATGAAAATCACAAAATCGCTCTTTTTGTCTTAGAATAAAATTTTAAAATTTATGAAATAATATTTAAGACTTTCAGTGGTTAGTGGTATACATGTTGAACAAAGTTTAGAAAGTTAAGTGGTGTGCTTCTTTGATAATTTCATTTTTGTTTCGTAACACACGCAATAATAAATTAAAATTGACAGAATCGCTCATACATGGCCTTTGTAATGCTATTTTATACCACACAAAAAATTAGAAACATACATGCAGTGCATTTTGTTTAAAGCATGAATAACAGTTTGTTTATGTGGGACGCGGGCGGCTGCGGGCACGGCGCGGCGGGCAGGCGCGGGGCGAACGCGGAGCATACCTACTACACTCTATATGACAGATATTCCACTCGTCACGTCAGAAGCGTGTGTATGTGACGGGCGAACATAATACAAGAAGACGTAATGCAGAAAAGTAAACTAAGTACCTTAACCTACTTACTTTACATCTTAGCTGACATCAATACAAACAAAACATTATTAAATGGCAAGTTTTGAGTAGTTAAGTACAGATCGCGCAATTCTTCTTTCAGATAAGATTATTCTACAATCATCCGAATCGGATGAATGGGATGAATACGTACGTAACGTAAACGGTTGAGTATGTAACGTATATTCTTAATTAAAAATAAAAACTGCAAATGATTAAATACTTAACTGTTTATTTTGCATTTTGGTTAATCAATCTATCATCCTGACATGTTCACAAATCACAATAATAGGAAAGTAATTTTTAAGATGTACAATAGACTATAGAATCGCATATCTAGCTAGGGCCACATCATACGATTAAAGTTTTTTCCATAACCCTTACGAGTTTTTTTGACGATTAATCAATTACTATTATAAAACAAAGTCCCCCCGCGTCTGTATGTCTACGTAAGTACGTAGGTACCTATTTACTTAATTATGTATTATAATATCAATTCTACTAGTCACCTACAATTATTAAGTACCTACCTATACTATTACAATTTACAAGTACCTAACTAGGTTGGTTGTTACTAGGGCTTGCTCCTGGGAATTCCCAGTACCGATTTTTCCTGGTATTTCCCGGGAAATTGACTTTTTACGCAGTACCGGTACTGAGAATTTGTTTCCCGGGAAATTCGGTACTTTCGGTACTTTTTGTACGCCACCCGTACTATTTACTGGGGAAAAAATTGTAACTTATGTACCCGTACCCTACACCGTACGGTTTCATCGTCATCGCACTCCAATGATTTGATAATTCCATTTAAATAATTTCTTTTTTGTTTGCTAATTTAGCTTTATGCCGGCACTTCACATGGCGTATCGTGTTCGTGTGGCGATATCGTTGTGTTTGCCCAAATAATCTGACACATCACTTGGCGTCAAACAAGCCATCCACACATGGCCTATACGGGCAAACAACGCAAATATTCACAATATTTTCTTGTTCATAAACAAATTGAATGCAACAGTGATGGACGTGTCAGTGGCAGCAGCTTATTACATTTACCTGAATGCGGCTTGCCAACACCTGTTTTTTTATTGTGTAGGGTTCTCCTAAGTTATTTTGAATATCGATCCATGCAACGTTGTCAGTTTTTGTTTTTATGAGAGCCATTTTTGGGGTCCCAAACACTAGGATTTGGTATAATTCCAAAAAACGCAATACGGTTTCGTTTGTCCAATCCATTTTACTATGTTTACGTATAAAAAACTGAACACGTCTGAACAGGACAGCCGCACGCGCGCTTCTTAACAGAACCAAGTATGGACGGCCGACGCAAATATTTGCCGTATTTGATTCCTTTGATGTGTGATCAAAAACCGACAAGTGGACGGAAACGCATATTCGCTATTTGCGTTGTTTGCCATATTCGTGCAAATAAAGCAAATATATTCAAATAGGCCGTCTATACATTGCCGTGTTCGGACAAATAATGCAAATACGCGAACACGATACCCCATGTGAAGTGCCGGCATTATTCGTGCAAATAAAGCAAATATATTCAAATAGGCCGTCTCACATTGCCGTGTTCGGACAAATAATGCAAATACGCGAACACGATACGCCATGTGAAGTGCGGGCCTTACCTTCCAAATGACCTCGAAACTGAACGTCACTCAAAACATCGACGACAAGGATTCCAATAGTCGGATTGGTATCAAGGAGAGCTCCCTCAAAAGTTCAGAGGTACGACTAAGGGATGTTTTTTCGCGGTAAATGCGCAAACTTGTATTTTGGAGGGGTTACAGTAGACTAAGTTATGTCGGCCCCAATTCAAGACATGACTGAACATGTTCTTGGTGTCAGTCACAAGTTTATTCCGGCTCTCAATGACGCTTTCCCGAGAAATATTAAACAGAGTATGGGCTAACACACACCCCTGTGGGACTCCAGCATTTAAGGGGGTTCATGTCAGAGCACGAACCATCGACTACGACTCTGATGCTACGCCCAGAAAGAAAGCTGGCCACCCACGAACACAATTACTCATGAAGCCAAGCCAGTATGATGGAAGTTTAGAGAGAAGAACCCTATGCTATACTCTGTCAAAGGCGTCCGCTACGTCCAAGTTAACTGCCAGTGCCTCCCCTTTACTCTCGACAGTCTCCGCTCATCGGTGACTAAAAGATACACTAAAAGATCACCAGCCGAACGACCGAGACGAAAACCATACTAGCGATCGCTTATTAGTTAGTTTTATTTTAGGTACCTTAAGATCTGGCGGTTTGTAATAGACTTCATTACTTTGGAGAGCAAAGAAGTGATGGCTATTGGCCTGTAGCTGGACGGATCTGAGCGATCGATTTTTTTTGAGAATCAGGTGGAAAAGGGCTGTCTTCCAAGAGCTCGGGACAACGTCAGTAGTGTAAGAGAGCCGGAAAACGCGCGTTAGAACCAGCGCCAACTTATAGGAGGAACTGCACCAGGCCCACTCGACTTATGGGTATCAAGGGAAAAAGAGCCTTACGAACTGACCTTTGTAGGAACCGGACGTTTGGCATTGAACAAGCGCAATGCGGTATGGTTGGTGGAGAGTTTTTTCCATCGTTCAAGGTCGAGTTTGATGCGAAAAGAGTGCCCAAGAGATCGGTTTTCTCCTTTTCAGTATGGTTCAGACAGTCATCGGTCTTGTGCAATGGTGGTAGAGACAGCTGACAAAAATTCCCTAAGATAGCTTTGGCGAGAGACCGGAACGCACGCGTACCCGAAGGAAGATGCACGAGCCTCTCGCCAATTCCACTTATGAATGATGACTTCGCCTTGGCAATGTCCTTCTTAAAGGACCTGGCGGCAATATTGTAACTCTTTCTGAGCACGCTGGAGTTTGGATCCTTATTGTTCCTGTTGCTTTTGGCGAGACGCCATTTTGTAGCAGCGACCAAACCATGGTTGGGACCTGCCGCCAATGGAAACCACAGAGTTTGGATTGAAAAGTTCCATTCCCTGCAGTGTCACATCAACGACAAATTCGGCGGCGACATCAAGATCATCCAGCGAGAAGCAAACTCGTAGTAGGACGCAAAGAAACTCCCATCGCATCCCAGTCCGCTGAACTATAATACCAGACTGGACGTTTTTGAAATTTCTGTGAAAGGCACAGTGCTACGAATCAGACAGTGGTCTGATGAGCCTAGTGGTGCATTAATAGAAACTTGATAGCCGTCTGGGTGAGAGGTCAGCAGAAGGTCCAATAAGAAAGGTGCATGGCCCTCCACATCTGGAACCCACGTAGGTTCTGTTACCAATTGGGACAGACTGTAGGCCAAAGCGAAGTCATGAACGGCTCTACCCGCGTGGCCAGTTGTAAGTGAACCAAGCCATTCGACGTGGTGGACATTGAAGTCTCCCAATACCACAATCTCGGCCGAGGGGATCCGTTGGAGAAAGGTCTGTCGCCGTTTGAACTGTCTCGGTTTGGACGAATTTATATTATTTATTCACCTTAAAACACCCATGATAAAAATCCATTGTATATAGACTCTTTTAAATTTAAAACATTTAACTCGGATGACTTCTAACCAATGGGCGATTTTCCGAGATCAAAAAAAAAAAAAGAAATTGGTTCGTAAATGACTTCATAGATGGCGCTTAACATAGATGAGTATGGCGCTTAGTAAAAGGCGGGTCCATGAAGAACAGGTGTATGGCTACGTAATATTTATTCCATTCCAAAATATAAATAGGTCCTGGAGATCCTGAATAAAAATTTGTAAGTACTATGTTTTTATTTTTTTGTTAGACAAGCAAAAGTGTAGAATTTATTACAGCTCTTAGGTAGGAACGGGTCGGCTTTCATAAAACGCCATCTATCGAGTATTTTTGAACTAATTTTTAATTTTTAATTTGGGCTGTCAGAAAATCGCCCATTCCATTCGACAAAGTGATGCCACAGCTAGTATAGCAATTAGCAAAACAATTTTTTATTATAAACATTTTGTGTAATATTTTGTTTTGCTCATTGATCCACATATCAAAAGTTATCCACACATCGGGGTTAAAAAAAATTCAGTACCGAAAAGTACCGAAATTTCCCGGTTTTCCCGGTACCATAGTTAGCGCAGTACCGGGAATTCTGTTTTCTCCACAGTACCGGGACTGCAAGCTCTAGTAGTTACTTACTTAATGGAGTAACTGCTAATACTACCTACCTACGAGAATTTAATATAAAATCATAAGAAGTATAGGTAGGTAGTAGGTACCGTATCCGTCTGTACCTACTTCTTACCTATCATTCGTACGACCTACCTTTCACTTTCCTACTTAATTGTCCTTGCACAGGTTTACATTACATAACATACTATGTAACATATACATACGTCTTCTTTGGCACAAGTCTAAATTCCATTTCGGTAACCCTAGTGTTTATACGTTCCGCTCAAGGTCACCAGCGCTCGAGCTCTCACGTACACGGAGTGTCACCGGTGGTGCTCAAAGTAAACATGTTTAGGTAGTTCAGTAATATATATTATATTACCGTGTAGGTAGTCTGATGTGGCGTTGACTGTACTGACATACCTAGCCTAGGATTATATGAAATGGTAATTTGTTCACATTTAAGTACACATTATAAACACCATAACTTGTAATAAATTAAGTAAGTATTCAGATTTATTATTATTTAAAAGAAGACAACCTAAAAGTCATTAGAAGAGATAAAGAGTACGCGATAGAAAGAGAGGCAACTTCTAGGTTAATTTAACTGTACACAAGGGAGCGGTGTGCGACCTGATTTGCATTTTATTGTGTCTTAGCATGAGTCGCTATTTATTTAAATGACTTTGCGGAGTGAATCTTCTGTACTTGTACTATTATGTAAGTATTCTATGGTATTATGCACAGATAAGGGGCAGGGGCAAATAAGATAATATCGTCGGCTTACTGCAAGAAATCATTAAAGAGCAGTAAGTAAGTAAGTAAGTAGTAAGTAGCCGCAATCGATTCGGACGGTAATGTTCCTTTCGCAAAATGTCCCCCGTGCTGAAGGCAGCCCGTTATCAAAATGGCCCGTTATAAAAACGGCCTGTTCTCAAAACGGCCCGTCATCAAAACGGCCCGTTCTCAGAACGGCCCGTTCTCAAAACAGTTTTGCTACCGAACTAAACCTATTATATTATCTGCTCCGACGGTACCTGTGTATGAATGCATATTTGAAAGTCTATCCTCAGGGAAATTTAGGTGGCTGTTTCTTTCACTACCACTTAGCAATATGGAGAAAGGCAAAAGAACTCAATACTTCTTACAGAGCCAGTGGTCAAAAAATTGTCCGACAATGTGCCATTCTGGCACTGTTACCACCACAATTTATTTCTCAAGGATGGGAAATTATACTCAGAGATGCTCCGAAAACATTTGAAGTCACGAAATTTCTTGCGTACTACCAAAAGACTTGGTTTCCAAATCTATCTCAAGCTCACATAACAACAAACGTTGTAGAGGGCTGGAATCATCGTTTAAATACTCGTATCGAAAGACGCCCAACGCTTTTTTCTTTTATACATAAAATCAAAAAAGAAGCAAAGCGTCAAGTAGTCAACCTAAATATTAACAAATTTTGTTAGGTTTTTTGAAAAAAATAAAAGGAAGCGTAATCAAATATTTAACAACAAATATACAAAAGCTCTTAACAAATTGGAAACCGGAAAAATATCTGTAAAACAATTTATAACAAAAGTTACATTCACACGTCTTACATCAGGATACTGATGGCTCAATCTTATGAAACGGAAGCATCACCTAGTTAAAGAATTAATGTGTTTTGTCTAGAAGTATCTGTATTTTAAGTTCTTTTTTTTATAATATGTCAGAATTTCATTAATAAAACAATTTGCTCATATTACGTGGTTTAGATTAAAGAGAAACTAGGACAGTGATTATTATACGACGGGACTTTTCGCGAACGGGACATTTCGCAAACGGGACATTTTTCGAACGGGACATTTCGCGAACGGGACATTTCGCGAACGGGACATTTTGCGAAAAGGTCATGTTTTTAGAAGCGGGACATTTTGCGAAAGGGACATTACCGTCCGAATCGGCAGCAATAGCTACACAAATTACAATGTGTCCTAACAGAAATAAAGCTTGTGACGGGTTGAAACAAATAATACTGCTTTTGGCGGTCTGACCAGTTAGAACAAAATTTTGGTATGAGGAGTTGATGCCCAAATCCACCCGCCCACGTCCTGCAGCATGCCTAATCGCGTATTTAGTGAAATATTTTATTCGTGATTTAAACAAAGTGCACTGTATGTATGTTTCTATTTTTTGTGTGGTATAAAATAGCATTACAAAGGCCATTGTATGGGCGATTCTGTCAATTTTAATGTATTATTGCGTATTTACGTTTTCACCCCATTCATCCAATTCGGATGATTGTAGAATAATCTTATCTGAAAGAAGAATTGCGCGATCTGTACTTAACTACTCAAAACTTGCCATTTAATAATGTTTTGTTTGTATTGATGTCAGCTAAGATGTCAAGTAAGTAGGTTAAGGTACATATTTTACTTTTCTGCATTACGTCTTCTTGTATTATGTTCGCCCATCACGCACACACTCGTCTGACGTGACGAGTGAAATATCTGTCATATAAAGTGTAAGTAGGTATGCTCCGCGTTCGCCCCGCGCGCGCCTGCCCGCCGCGCCGCGCCCGCAGCCGCCCGCGTCCCGCATAAACAAACGTATGTTAGCGAAATATTTTATTCGTGATTTAAACAAAATGCACTGCATGTATGTTTCTATTTTTTGTGTGGTATAAAATAGCATTACAAAGGCCATTGTATGAGCGATTCTGTCAATTTTAATGTATTATTATTATTATTGCGTATTTACGTTTTCACCCCATTCATCCAATTCGGATGATTGTAGAATAATCTTATCTGAAAGAAGAATTGCGCGATCTGTACTTAACTACTCAAAACTTGCCATTTAATAATGTTTTGTTTGTATTGATGTCAGCTAAGATGTCAAGTAAGTAGGTTAAGGTACATATTTTACTTTTCTGCATTACGTCTTCTTGTATTATGTTCGCCCATCACGCACACACTCGTCTGATGTGACGAGTGGAATATCTGTCATATAAAGTGTAAGTAGGTATGCTCCGCGTTCGCCCCGCGCGCGCCTGCCCGCCGCGCCGCGCCCGCAGCCGCCCGCGTCCCGCATAAACAAACGTATGTTAGCGAAATATTTTATTCGTGATTTAAACAAAATGCACTGCATGAATGTTTCTAATTTTTTGTGTGGTATAAAATAGCATTACAAAGGTATGAGCGATTCTGTCAATTTTAATTTATTATTGCGTGTGTTATGAAAGAAAAATGAAAATATCAAAGAAGCACACCACTTATCTTTCTAAACTTTGTTCAACATGTATACCACTAACCACTGAAAGTCTTAAATATTATTTCATAAATTTTAAAATTTTATTCAAAGACAAAAAGAGTGATTTTTGAGTTGAGAGAGTAAGATTAGAAACATATATTATGTTTCTAATCTTTTTACAACACAAAGATAAGACAGTTCTTATTATGAAACACTCAACATTTCAAACTTTAATTATATATACATTACGTTCCACGAAATATTATGAAATACCTAAACCATACCTAAAGCACAGTCATAAAACTTCTAACTTTTTAAAAGTAGCTCACAATCCACATAATCTATACACTCAGCAAAAACGAAAAGTTTTAGAATTAGGTATCGAAAGTAATTTTTTTCCGGCTACGCGACTAGATAGAGTGCCACAAGCGGCATTCTAGTACGATCGGTTACGAAGTTACGATGCCGTAATTACGGCATCCTAGTACAAAGTGTAGGCAGTGAATAGAGTGCCACAAGCGGCAACATAGTACGATCGGTTACGATGCCGTAATTTGACGGCATCCTAGTACGAAGCGTATCTAATCTAAGGTATAGAGTGCCACAAGCGGCATTGTATCTCAATCGGTTCGGGAACCGTAACATATTTTTTATTTGTCATAATGTTCAGACGACATAATATTCAAAAGATATTTTTGTATGGAGTTACATTTCTGTTTTAAAAAAATAATAACCTCGAAATTTAAGACAATCGCTACGCTGCGCTTAGCGATTGTCTTAAATTTCTAACCTATCACGTGACCTACAGGTGTAGGGCAGCTAGTATTTCTGTTGTCTAACAAAAACATTACGGCAGCTTAGGCGGCGTCACTATTATACCGCTAAACTTACGGTTCCTTAACCGATCGAGATACTGTGCCGCTTGTGGCACTCTATACACTTCCATATTCTTAATATAAGGTTTTGCCTTCTAGCGTAGCATCTCTACTAAGTCTGTGCGTATGGCGTAACTTGAGCACCAGCGCAGTTACTATTTAAATCTCTTTGGAAAATATTGGACTTCTTGGCGGGAAAGTGAAGCGTCATGTCTTCAGTTTTGTTTTATTTTCCAAAATTTGTGTTTTTTTGAACATTAATGTGAAATATTTAAATATAATAGTGGATTATTAACCGTTAAGTGTTTGTGAACGTGCATGAGTGTTGGCAAATGAAATAAAACAGTGCAACATCACTTTTCAAATTCTCTCAAGTAGTCCGCGTGATCAGTAAAGGGGAACATCATTTATCAATTATCATTCATCTTAATCACCACTCATTATCATCAAGGGAAAAAAACAAATAAAAAACTAATGACTAGGCAGTATGGCTCAGACCTTAGCCTGTTCCTTCATGGAACAAATGTTATATAAAAAAAAAATCTTTGGAAATTATTAATATTGTGCAACTGTCAAACTGTGAACGAAATTATGGAAAATAGAAATAGGTCTAAATGAAAATACATTTTTTTTTTTATTTCTTGGTTGAAAAACAAAAGTGCACCCTTTGTGTAAGGCTTTCATAAAACGCCATCTATCGAGTGTTTTTGAAATAATTTATATATTGTAATTTTGGCTGTCAGAAAATCGCCCATTCCTTCGGACCAAATATATTTGGTCCAAGCCCTTTCCCATTATAAATTTTTTTCAGGATTCTACTATTTGTTTTTTTAGACGGCAACACTAAACTGACGTGAGTCATGACTGTCATGAAGTTATGTGAGTGAGTGACGTCTAATTATTTTTGGTGATTTACGAATTTCTTATTTAAAGCTGTTTATTATGATTATATACTGAAGGTGTTACTTCCGTCTTTAACGAAACTGTGTTCCTATCATAATGACAAACATTATTCCCAAATGTGGCTAGATAAACCAACATTTCTTCCTTTGTAGTTTACCCTGATGTGGCCCAATCATGTCTCAGTACATGAGTTCGCTTACCTAATAAAGGACACTTTTTTAATGAATTGATTTGAAGTGGTGTTGTAAAAATGGCATATCAAACTCTGCTGCAAGAATACATGCTTATACCTCCTGTGACACGAGCATACACCACTGCTTGTGTAGTCACCACATTGGCTGTGGTAAGTTGATAAAATACTATATGTACTTCAAGTTTATCTTTTGTGTTAATTTTGGTAATAACTATTACACGTTTGTATTATTAATTATTACTTTGTTTCAACTCAAATCTATGCCAATTAACAATAATCACCTGTAAAATTATAATTTTGTTTTTTTTTGTGTTTAGTTTATAAATTAATAATTTTGGTAAACAAATTTATTTATTAATACTAGCCTCTTTGTTACAGCAACTCGACCTTGTGTCTCCATTTCAATTATACTTCAACCCTATCCTTATACTGAAGAAGTACCAGCTATGGAGACTTATAACAACATTCCTTTTTTTTGGAAATTTAGGCTTCAATTTCTTTTTCAATATGATATTCACATATAGATATTGCCGGATGCTGGAAGAAGGATCATTTAGAGGAAGAACTGCAGATTTTGTTGTTATGTTTGTTTTTGGAGGTGTTCTAATGATTGTATCCTTTACATAGTTAATTTCTTTAGTTTTAATGCATTCTTTTATACCATTAAAATAGAATCGTCAGTAGTAAAGGATTGTGGGCTTCCACCATCAGCCTCATTACTTACCGTCAGGTAAGATGGCCAAGTGCTTACCCATATTGGTAAAAAAAAGAATCTGAAATTAATTACATGGTTTCATAAAGAAATATAAAAGATTAAATACCTAACTAAACCCCAATAAAAATATTTTTCCTGAACTTTTCTTCAGCTATGTGCGTTTTTTGTAAACTTATTATTCTTAGGTCAAGCCTTTACTATTATGATTGTCTATGTGTGGTCAAGGCGTAATGTGTTTGTGCGAATGAACTTCTTTGGCCTCATGAATTTCCAGGTATAAACATATTAGCACCTCCATGGCATGGAGTGGTTTATTAAATTAATATTAATAATTATGAAAAGAATAGAGAAATAAATCAAAATCATATAAATATGATTTTTTGCAGGCACCATATCTTCCATGGGTACTACTGGGGTTCTCAGTTTTACTTGGCAATGCTATATCCGTGGACTTGGTTGGCATGGCTATTGGGCACATTTACTTTTTTATGGAAGATGTATTGCCACGTCAACGGGGAGGACAAAAACTACTGAAAACACCAAAGTTTCTGTAAGCTTTTTACAAGATCATTGTAAATAAATCTGTACATACTTAAATTTAAGAAAATTCATAATGAATCTAGTATATTTGTTACATTCAACAGATCTTTTTCTTTTCTTGTAGGAAAAAGCTTTTTGATCCGCAAGAGCCTGAATATGAACATTTACCTGAGCTAGCCCATATTCGACCTGGAGGATTCGATTGGCGTCGTCGTCCTAATCAAGATGAAAATTGAGAATGATATTATATAAGTTACGTAATGAAATGAAGTACCAAACTTAGAATATAAATTGTACAAGCCAAAATGTGTATATTATTATTGTTCTAGGGAAGAAAGTTTTCTATTTATTTTTTAGAAATTCTCTAAAAATGAATTGTGCACAAAATAAATAAATATGACATATGATGCTATATACTTTTGAACTGTTAAAAAGGTAGCAATTTCAAAATGTTTAGGTACAAGCAATGCAGGTCTAAACATATTCCTTGGTGTTGATTTTAACTTTAATCTGGTAGTTTTGTTTTTGAGAATATATAATGTTCTATGATGTGTAATCTGGCTTTTATTTTATTAGATGTATTATTTCTGTGCCAACTAACAATCCAATAAATAAACAAGGAAAATTTGTGCCACTTGCTGATGAAGCAGCTATCATAAATTAGGGCAATAAAACAATTTTACGTATGATCAGCATTATTTATTTTTATTATTCCACACAAAGTATCAGGAACTGTTTATCAATTTAGATAATCCATATTACCACTGCAGAATAAAATACTTATACATAAAAAGAACATTACAAATCACAAATGTTCCAGCTCAAATTAATTAAAACTGATAAGCTTGTGTTCTTACATTTTAAAAGTTCCAATTGTTGCTCATGTTTCTCTATAGAAATTATTTTGTATTGCAAATATAGATATAGCATAGCTGGCTAAACAAAAATAAATGCCTGTTAATAAAAGAGCAACTTATAACTTTTATGAATTATGGTTTTCTCTAATAATCCAAAATATATCTACGTATTTTATTATTGATGCATGTGTCCCATCATAAAGATTTCAACAAATCATTTAGTCGAGACATGCTAATAACATCAGAGCTCAATATTGAAAGTTATGTAATTTAACATTTAATTTTGGTTCATAGTTACAGAAGCACATCTACACATACCGACATTTGAAATTATTTGCTTTTAGAATTGAAGAATTTAGTGAGAACTTTTACATAAATGCATTAAAATTATTACAATAGCAAAGGAAAATGTATAAATACCAAAACATACATATCACAATCAACAACCACATATTATAATCAAAATCAAATAAGTAGAATCCACTTTTACTTTATTTTTACCAAATTAAAGTAATTCAACAGGACAACACCAGAAGTTACATAATGAATAGAAAAATAGATGACAAAATGTAGCCTATAACATAATACTTAATTTTATTACAAAAAAAATTACAAAAATGAAGTAAATGTTACAAAAAAGCGTAAGTGACATTCCTCAATACGTGCATTTGTAACATCTTATTCTATAGTAACAACAAGAACAATAAAACTAGGTATGTCAGTCTTCATACAAGCATTCACAAATTCCTTAAGTCAACCTTTCACAACGTGAAGCACTAAACAGTTGATAATTTACAATCATAAGTATTCTAAATAAAGAAACTATAAAATTATAAAACTGAGAACAGCCATATTCCTTGTTTCAATTGCGGTACTTATATCATTTTTATCATGTCAATTTCAATACCTAAATGACTGAAGTAACTCAATAACATGAGTGGACAATCGTTGTTACATTTGACGCATTATCTATTCAAATAGACAAAGCCCTGAAGGTAGTGACTAAAAAAAGATTTAATTAAGAGCAGCTAATCAACATTATACAATTAGATCGCAAACTTATTGCAACATTTTCAAACATACAAAAAAACGAATGACAAGCGATCGATGAAGCACGCAACTCAGTATCACCACACGTGACTAGTGTACTAGCTTGTCACCAAAGGCATCCAATCACAATTTACTATCAAACAATCAACACAATCAGATCATCTATACTCCCTCAAAGTGCGCGTTTACTAATCGCAACGCAAGGTGAGCTCTTATCTGTGGCTAATTGTTTTACTTCAACACCTATCGCAAAACCTTTCAAAGGTATACGCCTAGTTCGCACCTGTACCAGTAATAGTCGAGTAGAAGTACCTACATACATTACTTCGCTAGATAGACTAGCTTTGCTAAATAGTAAACTAGCAAACTTTTGTACTGCTACGCGAGTCGCCACTAACCTTTAGGACATGTGCTAAGTAGGCTGTTACCTTTGAAAGGTATTTGCGATAGGTGTTGAAGTTAGACAATTACGGCTCTGAGCATGTGATCTGAAAATTGAATAACATCGTAATGGTGGCCCAGTTACTAATTATTTGGTGTCGTTGTTAAATTACTAGATCTATCAATTTTGCATGTCTTCGACAAAACATGTACCTAAACTCTATCTAAATCACATGGGAGACATTTTCATAGCGCTACTATGGCTAGTAGCACCGTTATGTCGTCTGGTTTGCCACCTGTAAAAAAGAAAAGGATAATGTTAAATAAGCAAGGCGGTAAATCATACAAATAAATAACATATCAAGATATTTTTTGTAATCTTTTGAATCAGCGTGAACTGAGAATCGCCGGTCAAGTCGTATCTAACTTTAAAATTGTGCCTAAAAATTACTTATGAATTGCTTATATTTGCTTATAATGATGAGAGAATTGCTTATTGCATTATTTAAAAGAATTAAAACATTTAAGGTTGACCGTCCATTCAAACGTCAGAATGGCTGGTCAATCTCTGTAGAGTAGTAACTATGTAGAATTACTGAAATTTTCATGGACCAAAGATTGCTTATCAATTGTTTATTTCACAATTTGTAAGCTTAGACCCTGTTATTCGTTCCATAAACTAGGTACGAGCTTAAAACCGCCAGCGCCTGTTAGAAGTATGAGAGCAATATTACTGTGTTTTGTTTTTCATTTATTTTTAAGTTTTATTGCCTGTTGCTTATCTTAAATAAGCAAACGTCCTATTGTATTCCTATAACCTTGTTTAATATTCATATTTATATATATTTTTAATAATAACGAGGTTGCGAAAACAACAGGAACGCAAAAGGATTGCTTTATTTAGACCCTGAAGACTAATTAGAAAAATGAGTTTAATAGTTATTTAAATTAAAGACAACTTTTTTTTTCATTGAAGTACCTGCGTATAATAATTGTTCTTATTTATTTATGTAGGTACATTGATTTGGGCGAATAAATTATATTACATCATTTTTTCTTAACATAAACAATACAATGTAGATTTACTTTTTTGTTGTTACTTCGTATGATTCTTGTACTTAGATCGTCGTAGCATTGCCATACATTTCCACGCCGACCGACAGTGTGCGGCAATCCTTTTGCGTTCCTGTTTTGTTTTCGCAACCTCGTTATTATTTAAAAAATATATAAATATGAATATTAAACAAGGTTATAGGAATACAATAGGACGTTTGCTTATTTAAGATAAGCAACAGGCAATAAAACTTAAAAATAAATGAAAAACAAAACACAGTAATATTGCTCTCATACTTCTAACAGGCGCTGGCGGTTTTAAGCTCGTACCTAGTTTATGGAAAGAATAACAGGGTCTATTACAAATTGTGAAATAAGCAATTGATAAGCAATCTTTGGTCCAAGAAAATTTCTTTAATTCATAGTTACTACTCTAAGAGATTGACCAGCCATTCTGACGTTTGAATGGACGGTCAACCTTAAATGTTTTAATTCTTTTAAATTATGCAATAAGCAATTCATAAGTAATTTTTAGGCACAATTTCAAAGTTAAATACGACTGTTGACCGGCGATTCTGACGTTCTCAAAGTTGAAGTTTCTCAAAGTGCCTATGCGGAAGGCCCGATAACCGGAGGCCCAGGTCGGACAATGTGTGTTTCGGATATTTTTGGTGCATAGCCCGGGGTTATGATTATTTACCTGCAAGTAGGCAACCGCCTGCCTGTCGTGGGAGTGCCTTAGGACGGTGTACTCACAAATAGCGTCTATCCCGTTCTGAAGCGTGCTCTGCAAGAACGGCGACACGTAGAGGCCGTCGAAAGAAGGGACGCTCAGCATCCTGGTGATGTAAATTGTAACCGCTTGGACGGTAGTAAGAGGGTTTTGAGACGGTGTACTCATCAGTAGCGTCTATCCCGTTCTGGCCAGCGCTTTTTACTAACAACGATATGAAGCAGCCTATGAGACGGTATACTGACCAAAAGCGTCTATCCCGTTCTAGCGTGCGCTCTTCGCGAACGGCGACATGTAACACCCATCAAAGGACAGGTTGCGCGCCATCCAAACGATGGAGTTGGCGACGGCCTGCAGGCGCGCGGCGTCGCAGTACTTAAGTACCAAAAGCTTCTCTCCTGTTCTGCCGCCGAAGAAGAGGTTGCGCACTCACCAGGTCAAGTCGCCAACCACCTGCAGGGTAGTAACCAGCCAGAAGGGTAGCCGCCAAAAGAGAGGACGCACGGCATCCAGACGACAGAATCTACGATGAAAGTAACATGTTATACTCACCAATAGCGTCTATCCCGTTCTGGCGCGCGCTCTTCGCGAACGGCGACATGTAGCAGCCATCGAAGGACAGGTTCCTTGCCATCCAGGCGATGGAGTTGGCGACGGCCTGCAGGCGCGCGGCGTCGCCGGCCAGCGGCTGCGCGCGCCGCATCTCGGCCAGCAGCACGGGCGCCGGCACGTTGTCGAACACGCCGTCGGTGGCCACTAGGATCACGTCGCCGCATTCTACTGGGAACTCGGAGGTGTCCGCTGACTCGGGCCTGAGTAATTATATATTTTTTGTGGTTATTGTAACTGAGCTAGAGCAAGCGAGAAAGTGGGCACCGCAGCCAGCAAGGCACACATTGCTGAACCTGTAGCTTCAGTTCCTGTGCCATGAATGTTTACTGGATCAATGTTGCCAACCAAAAACAATTCTGCTTGGCGACAGAAATTTATATTAGGTGGTCGCCATCCAGCTTATGTCATATAACTCATATGTCATCAATCATTGTTTGCTGCCAATTTATGGATGTACCTCCATGGGTTCAGACCTTCCCACATGAACAATACACATTACCCACCCACCACACTGGACTAAGGCAAGTTGGTGGATTTAAACAAATGCCATTATACGAAAGTGACCGGAGCTTAAAGTACCTACCTTCCGAAACACGACAAGAGCTCGGCGCGAGATATATTTATTTGGTGGTTCGGTGCTTTATATTTACTAAAAATAATAGGTCAAAAATAACATTTAAACTGTTCACAGTGCTATTTTCATGACGAAAACTCATCAGATGTAAAAAGACAACCGCCACGTGCGAGACTCGAACCCACGACCTCCAGCGATACGGGCAACAGCTCTTCCATTTAAACTTCCGAGACATCGGTTAAAAATAACATGTCGCGTTTATTTGCACCAATTAAAAGTTGGAAAAAAAGTGCGTTTATACAAATACAATGTATATAGGTACTAACTAAATTGAGACACCGTACGAGATACGCAATAATAAACTCATTGATTAACAACACAAGCGATCGGGAGATAAGATTAACGTATCATGATTAAAGGCGGACCAAAATAACCCTTATTCTGTTAAGTAAAGATTCAGGCACAAATCGGTTTGTTTGTAAACACAGTTGTCTCAAAATTAAAAGCTACCACGTTCACGTGAGCGCTGGCAAATATCCAGTGAGCTGAACATTCTAATTTTACTCCAAACAACAGAGCTGGTTGTGGAATGAGCACATGACTACAGGTCCCGTGGTAGCGAAAGTGCCCTCATGACTTGAGACATTTAAATATAAATACTGGGAGACGCATTCGTGCGAGCGTGTGGTTATGCAATTAACATCTACGTGTATAACGATAATACTGTGTTTTGATTTTATTTTCCTTTATTTTATTTACAGAATGTTACGAATGGCTATTTAATTTCTACAACGCGTTAATGACATTTCAACTATAGAATTGGTTTTACTCACCTCCACTTAATTAGTTCGTCACTGACTAGCATGTTTAAACGTCACTAATTAATGGAATTTAAGTAAAGTTGGGCGGGGCATGTAGTGAGACGTGGTGGTGGCACGTGGAACAAGGCATTGATGTAGTGGCCGAGCACTGACAAACGTCGCGGCGCTAAGGAGTTCCAAGAGCGAGATCGGTTGACGATATAATTTGACCTTTGTGGAATAGCAGCACACTAAAATAATACTCCAACCCCTCTCTTCCCTTGGGTGTCGTAAAAGGACGACGACGAAACTACTTACGGACTAAAGGTTGCACACACTTCCAACAGCTTGTAACGAGGCAGCTAAAGCCTTGTTGGTTTTCTGACCTCTTTTCCGAATAACATTCTTTTTTATACCTAGTTTTAAATTAAAAATTCAAATATTACTTGTCTTCTCAGTCTAGCCTCTGTTGTATAGTGTACAAACGCTTAAATAGTGCTTCATAACTAACCTTTTTATTATCATAATATACTTCTAGACTCATCGTGCTTTTATCTTCATCAAACTCCTCATCGTGTCTCCGTTCCTCCGCTACGTGACAAGCTTAAAGCGGCGCGGCGACGGGCTTACCACGCTGAGCACATGTGCAGTTGTAGGTAATATGGTGATACATAGACTAAGGCAGTGGACTGGCTCTGACGCGGCCATCATTGATTACTCTTTGACTAACCCTTTGGATAGTCGGAACCTTTGTATGTAGGTAGATATGTATGATTTGAACCAGGGCCGTAGCCTTTATTCCCTAGCCGTCATAAGTCTGACGACGCTATCATAGCGTACGGTGATTGCTTGGCAGGCGTTTCCAGATCGTTATCTGGAAACGCCTGCCAAGCAATACCCGTTGGTGTTTTTGCTACTGGTAGCTCCTAGCTTTTCATACTTTACTCGTCAAATATAAAGACTTAAAAGCTCCTTGTTTAACCCAGAACCGACAAGAACAGACTTATACCTAGCAGTAGGTTAGGTCAGGCTGTGGATTAATTGCAATCTCTCTTTAGATCATCGCAGATATTCATAATGTACATCACAGCTTAGAGAGGCTTTACTCTCTAAGTTGTGCCCTAATTATCATCCCCAACAGATTTAGATATTAACTGTTTACTCGGAATGTGTTCGAGAATACGGGGACTTTTTGCAATACTAAGTATACCTACAGTGTATAAGGACAGCCGCCGCCGTCATAAAACATTCATACGAAATTTAAAAATAAATTTTGATAATAAAGAAGTAAGATTATTTGCAATACTACGTCCTTAGTAGTCGTGCCCCAAGTCAGATTACGTGGACTTTGGCTCTTACATTATCTACTAGTTTAACTTTTTTATAGGTACATGGTGTGTTCGTAAGAAAATACTCGCACAGAAAAAGGTTCATTCGTCGATGGATGATGGATACGTTTCCTCCGTGCTAGGTTATGGGTTGTTGCTATGGGGGAACTCGGTCGACTCGGACAAAGCTTTTAGGGCTCAAAAAAGGTGTATTCGTATTCTTGATAATGCATGGTATTTAGAAAGTTGTTATTTTATAAATACAAAATTCTCCTATTGCCCTGCATGTACCTAAAGGAAGTATGCCTATTCGTTCATTTAAATGGAAACTATTTTAAAAATCGCTGTGAAACTACTGTGAGGCATACAAGGGCCCAGTACCGGAACCTGTTGTATCAACCTCCTTGTCACAAATATATTTATAGTAAAAATGTTTTTAATGTGTGTACTACTATCTATAATAATCTGCCTGAGTTTAAACATCAGAACACAGCTACATTCAAAAATAAATTGACCAAATGGCTGCAGGCAAATTGTTTTTATAGTGTGAAAGAGTATATGGATAGGATCAAATAAATATTTTGTACTAATATTAATTTGCACACCTGCTTGCAGGTTGTATACATACATGTACACACATTTTATATTTAAGAACCCACAACTGTATTCTGGCAAATAAAGACATCTTTATCTTTTTCTATATCGATAGTTATAGTCTACTCATTAGTATTTTGCAAAATTACGTCTAGTTGATTATCTGAGAAACTTTTTTATTTAAGTAATTGCTACTCTCAGATTTTAAACTTTGTATCACACTATCTACTTCAACAAGCGTAATATTATTGAAAAAATGCGTATTGAATAAGTACTCAAAGACAATAAACAACATAGCAGTATCGTTAATAATAATTTCAACATTAAAAAAAAGATATACTTACATTTTATTTAGACCATTTCCAACATTTTAGTGAGAGCTATTACAAAATTGTTATACGTTGTTTTATCTAATACGTACCGTATGTGCAAATATAAACCTTAACAAAGTGGAATACGAATTGGCATGGACCCAAATACAACAGTTTGCATTGTATATCGTACAGATAACAGCACGTCAAGGCTACCCTAAAACGCCAAAATTCTGCAACCGATTTTGAACTCTACAGCTAATTAGTTAAAGTTGAAAATGAAATGGAGAATGTTGACAGTTTTGTATAGCGTGAATTGCTGTGGTATGTACATAGTGCAAGTTTTTATTCTTGTACACCATCTGAGTTATGTAAGTCATTCTGACGTGTTGTGCTCACTGCGTATTTGGGTTATCTCGTCTGTATACTATATTATGTACAACATCGTTGTATTATCATAGAGTTCACAGCTACACACGAGTGCCTACATGTTTTCCATGTTCATGGTGTGGTGAGGACAGTTAAGTATAGAAACGCATTTAACCTACCCACCTACCTACCTACTTTATTTTCATTATTTGTTCATTTTACTTTTCTTTTATTTGTTAAGCAATGATGTTACAATAAAAAGAGGTAGATGCGTTACATGTGCCAAAAAGTGGCAACAGAAAAATATGCTAATTGGCTTACCTTAAGCGTAGTCTCACAAAAGCGTTAGCAGCTTAGATTTAAATGTTTTAATCTAAGGTTAGCAGTGTTGATATTTTGACAGTGTCCGTTTGCATTGTATTTGTTTACGAAAATCAATTAAAAACATGCTGTCCTGTGTTATGCGAAACTACACAAAATACTTTTTAAGTCATGGGATTATATATCATGAGTGGCATGCGTGAGTTTACATTTTAATTGATTTAAGTTTATTTAATATTAAAATTTATCAAATACAAAATGTCAAAATAAATTGTGTTATAAAAATATAGAGTGAGACAGCAAATTGACACGTAATTCGCAAAGAGACAGCGCTACATGTATCTGTCTTGTTTACGCTCTTACTATTTTTTTCCTGATGGCAGATTCAATATCATTTATTCAGGTTAGGCCATGTTTAGGTTACAGCACTTATGAATGTCATTATGCCATCGGTTCGTAAGTCTAACTATGGGGCGGGAGCCTTGTACTGAGAAGAACCGGCAAGAAACTCAGCAAGGGCATTTCTTTTCTCCCTTTCTTTTTCAGCGTCAATTAGAATTGAAAAATGCTGTAAGCAGCCGATGCAGTCCAAAATAATGAGATCGGGGAGCGTTCTCGAACCGAACCGTGGAATAAGCACGGTAACGAGCGCACCCATTCATGACGGCCTGCATAAATGCCGTTTCACGCCCCGCTTAAAAGACCCGGGACTGTAGGAGCTGGGAAACACATGCGCCGGCAAAGAATTCCAAAGCTTAGTCTTACAGAGGAACAACTTGCCAAATTTTTTGGTACGAGTACTGATAGTGTGTACAGTATGATGGTGGTTCCTAAGACCAGCACGTGTAGTCCGGGAGAGGAAAGGAGAGGGCGGGATAAGATCAAAAAGTTCTTCAGAGCACTCACCGTAGTAATCCCGGTAGAAGACACTGAGAGAAGCAATGTCTCTACGCAGCTGGAGGTCCTCAAGGGAGGCTGTAACCTCAGCATCTCCAATAATGCGTACCGCTCGCCCTTGCAGTCTATGAAGTGCATCGAGGAGGTATTTAGCGGAGCCGTCCCATAGATGGGAACAATACTCCATACTCGATCGCACCTGAGTTTTGTAAACCGCCTCACCTTATTGAGAATACCCAACTTCCGGGAGGCAGTTAAATTAGCACTCTAGATGTAGCATTTTGCATTCAGTTCCCGGCCGACGTCCATGCCAAGAATGAGTAACGGAAAGTTCTGAAGAGAGGGAGGAGTAAGGAAGGGACTACTACTACTACTAGGTACTAGTTGTCATGCTATCTTGCTCACACTTTAAAGTTAACTCGGCACATGTGGCCATATGAGATCATCGACTAGAAGTGACAAGTTACCTCGGCCGTATAATATCGCAATATTTAGTGTGTTCAGCTTTTCGTAACGTACGACGCTTCGGTCCACTATTGAAATCACATAACCTATTTACCTCTTTTTATTATAATATCATTGTTGTTAAGTATTTCTTTTCCTTTTGGAAAGATAAGTTTTAAGATACTGAGCCAACAAACGAACGGGCCCCGCCTGACGGTGTGCGGGCGCCGCAGCCCATGGGCGCGCGCGACACCGAGCGAGGGCATCACGCGCGCGCAATGAACCTGAAGCTTCAGAGCCCTTACCATCAGCTCTTAGAGCAGCATTACTTTAATCTTACTATGCAAATTCCCATCAATTGCTCAAAGAGGCGACAGTGGGTTCCCAGTTCTTATGCCTGTATGCCCTGTAAACGTGGGGCCCAATTTAACTATTAAAATGTTCATAAAATCTACTATTTGGACTAAGACAATTAAAGAAGCTTCTCCAAATCTTTTTTCTCGGTATATAAATAGTTATGAACCTGGAATAGCGAGGATTCCGAGGATTCATCTAGGCTTTGATTCTGCTATTTTAAAATGTCTACAAAAATCTGAGTGGCCTCATTTTGACATTTCTCCCTTGCCTAATTTCTAATGCTGACCGTAAAGAGTCAGCAAACGACATACCATAATATTCTAGTAGCGTATTTGACCTTGGATGCATATTTACTTGCTCATTATCTTTATTGAAATAACCTTTTGCTTTGCTTCTAATAGTTCATTCAGCAGATAATGACGCACTTTCTGATATTATATTATAATACGAGCCGGAGCAACCATTTACACTTTACTTAAAAATAGATCCGTGTCGTGTAGCGGTGAAAGAATACTACCACCCCTCTCTTCCCTTGGGTGTCGTAAAAGGCGACTAACGGACTAAAGACGGCACAGTCTTTTAACAGCATAGAGCGGCGATGAGCTCACCACCTGTCACTTTAAGCATAAGATAGAGGACTGCTTTTGCGGTCCTCTACCATAGTCTCTGACTTAACCTTCGGGGATAACAGTCGTGATTATATGTATGTATGTAAAAATAGATAGAATAATGCTGGGGCCACATTAGCGCGCTAGCGCGATAATTCGCGTTGTCGCGACACATATGGCCAAACACTTCGCGTTAGCGCGATACAATCATCGCGTTAACGCGCTAGTGTGCCGCGTAGTTTTTTTTGTTGTGGCCAAGCTTAGCGCGACAACGGAACACGAAGTTTTTTAGCGCGCATTGGAACAAGAATTTTAGCGCGCTAATGTGGCCGTAGCATTACAGCATAAACGTTGCAAATTTAGGTAATTTACGAGTAGAGACATAACAAGAAATAGTAGTGCAGTGTGAGACGTAAATCACAGTGCCTGCAGCATTCATTTCGTGTGACTAACTCAGTCTGGGTGTGTATTAATATTTCGTTAGAAGGAATCTGGGGAATACTGAAAGGGTTTTAAATACCAATTCCTATTAGTTTAAATTTTTTTTAACATGTAATGGGAACCGCATCTGGGATCTCTGGGCCTACCACGAGGACCACAATAGGCGAAAGCAGTATGGGGATCAGTATAGCTCTACAACGTCCACAAAAAAAACTAACAAATTAAAAGACATCTTTTCATAGTCAACTTAACATTTATGACAGATCTTTACCATGGATCTTATCTTATCTTAGTGGGGCCTGCCCTTGAAAAATGACTGCCGTTAGCTTGGCAATGTCTTTGAGGGAGCCCAAAAACCTTCTGGTTTCGTATAGGCCGATCCCAGGAGACACATTCTTTATCTGGCAAGAGTCAGTCACCAATAAGTGCTGCATGGACTCAGTTTTCTCTCCACATGCCCTGCATAAGCTGTTTATTGCTAGTTACATTCTGTAGAGCATTTGTTAAAGGCCGACAGATAACAGAAGGAGCTGTATGGTGGCGACTGGTGGCGGTTATTATAATAATACTACTAACTCATCTTTTTTTTTTTTCTACTAGGAGTAAGCCAAGGCCTTCATCTCACCTGATGGTAAGTGACGATAAAGCCGAAGGTGGAAGCGCGCTTCACCCGGAATCCTCCACCACTGCGGAACTGGCTATCTTATCTCAATCTAACGGCGGCGGCGCCAAGTATCTGTATGCTTATCTACCAATATACTATTGACAACGATAAATAAATAAATACGCAATAGAATCGACATGGAGGCATTTCCACTTGTCTAGGAAAGCTTGAGAGATAATAACACCCACCTGTCTTATAAAACTATATAATAATCTACACGCGTCTCAGTTCTTCTTTGAATTTCCACGGCAAAAGTTTGTGATCACAATAGTATATGGTAGTTAACTCGCGGCGATCACTTGGGAAGATGGTATGACCTGACCTATAAATGAGGAACACGAGAGCTCGACTCAAAGGCCCTGTCGCGTAGGCAGGCTGGATCGGAAGTGAATTGAATATGGCCGACTCGACACGACGGGATATTGGTTTACCCCCATAGGATCAAGGATAAAAATGATGAGGGTAGAAGTTGGATTAGGGATGTAGCATCTGTACAAGTCTAAACCAATTGAAAGTGATGTGAAAATAATTGAATACGATGGATCTAAATCTGGGCCTGCTGAGCTTTCCCTCTCGCAGAATCACGTCGACATCTTTCCCCATCCCATTGAGATCTTTTGGGCATGTGCAACCTAATCTATCATAATAACATTTTCAAACTTTCGTGGTCACTACAAATAATTTTTTAAAAGTTACCTACTCCGTGACCATGGTGCATGCAAATATATGCGCGCCAAAATATCGGGGACTCAAAATCAACAACTCAAACATGGTAAAAAAAACCCGTTTTCTCCTAAAAATAGCTTATCTATCTTATCTTATCTCAGTGGGGCTTGAAGAGGCCTCTCTCGCAGCAGCACGTCAACTCATCAGAATCTTTTGTGCAACCCCGTCCTATCACTCTGCTTCCTCAGCGAAAACGACTGCCATACGCTTGGCAATGTCCTTGAACCTATTCTAAAACCCACCTGTCGCTGAGCACGTTCCTGTCGTGGCCGGGCGGCGGCAGGCTGAGTTGGTAGGGCGTGTTGAAGTAGTGCTGCTGGTCGCGCGAACGGTGCACCACGCGCCCGCCGCGCACCACCATGTACCCGCTGTCGCCGATGTTGGCCGCGCGCATCACGCTCTCGCTGCGGTCCAGTATCATTACACACGCAGTGCTGCTACCTGAAAAATGGAGTAGACGATAAAAGGTTGTTGAGAGAAGAAAACTGTATACAGACCAGACTCGTAGGCATAACAAGAATAGTTAATTAAAAAAAACCAGACGGTTGTTGATAGGAAAAAACCTTTTACTGACTAGACTTGTAGGAGTAGTGTACAACAAGGTCGACAAGTTATGAGCTAAAGTCTCGGATGTCCTTACAGATTACGTCCACAATTATCTCAACTGCCTGTCAGTTTTAGATTAGCAATAATATTTTTAAAGTCTCTGTCTTCAGCCTATTTCATTGCACCACCTCATCTAATGAGCGTCAACCCTACTTTAGTACTAAAAAATCAAGGTTATTGTTAAATAATATACCATACCTAGTATTGGCTTCTTGTGTTCTAGCAGTTCGTAATATGATTTTGCTAGTAAATCACCAGGTTCTGATAATTTGAAATGACCCATTTGAACTAGTCTCTCGCATGTCCTCATGAGATACGAGGAGAATTCGCCCGGATCAATGCCGTACGCACGCCAGCCTCCCACACCATCAGCGACTCCTGATCAAATCAAACAATAATATAATATTAGTTCTCTTCTTAATATTGGGACTTAAATACTATATTGTTATTATTTTGGCTATTAGCTTCATCTTCAGAGACTAATGGTAAACAGAGAAGCACAGAATGCAGTGTATATCATGGACTTTTAGCAAATGGACACTGTGGAGCATTAAAAGCATTTTGTGAGTCCAATACTTAAATCATGTGTTAAGTACTGTTTACATGTAGTATAATAAATTGGTACCTATAATTAAAAAACATTCAGTCGAATTGAGAACCTCCTCCTTTTTTTAAAGCGGGTAATAATGGTGTGACCATGTTAGGCCTCAAGGACCACCATTGTACTCGAACTTTTAATAATGGTGTGACCATGTTAGGCCTCAAGGACCACCATTGTACTCAAACTTTTAAATGTGCTTGCTGTTTTTTTAAGTTTATGTTAATTAGAGCAGCAAACAATAAATAAAAGTAGGTAACTTAATCTTTTAGCAGTAAGTAAGTAACTAAAAGAAATTATGAAACTGTCATGTGGATACCATCATAAACTGTAATAGTACATTATGATATAAGTGCGGTAAGATGAAAATTACAGCCGAGGCGATATTGCTAGCCCGAGCCGTAGGCGAGGGCTACATGAAAGCAGAGGCTGTAATTATCAAAGCGCACGTATGCCATACGACGTTTTATAACATATTTGCGAGGAAAACACATTTTCCGAAAATGACTGCGTTTTTTGTTGTTTTACTAGTGCATGAATCTTTGGTAAGCCAACATATATTTTTCTTTGTCCAACAGCATAGAGCGTAGATGGGCTCATCAAAATAATACCACCAAGGTCACCAACCCCTCTCTTCCCTTGGGTGTCGTAAAAGGCGACTAACGGACTAAAGACTGCACATACACCCAACAGCATAGAGCGGCGATGGGCTCATCCAAATAATACTACCAACCCCTTTCTTCCCTTGGTTGTCGTAAAAGGCGACTAACGGACTAAAGACTGCATATACATCCAACAGCATAGATCGGCGATAAGCTCATTAAAATAATACTACAAACTTCTCTCTTCCCTTCGGTGTCGTAAAAGGCGACTAACAAACTAAAGACTGCACATACATCCAACAGCATAGAGCGGCGATGGGGTCATCAAAATAATACTACCAACCCCTCTCTTCCCTTGGGTGTCGTAAAAGCTACTATAGGCCTCTATGTTGTCCATAGATTCAAATGATTACTAATTTTTAAATTACATTACCGCACTAGTGCGAAACTTATTACATTACGATACTGAAATCGCTGTAATAAAAGCTTCTTTACGAGCAAATGTGTTATAAAAGAAATTATGAAACTGTCATGTGGATACCATCATAAACTGTAAATATTTTTATTACATTATTAGATTGAGAAGTGCCACAGAACTCTTTATATTTCATCTTGCCTTGGATAACCATTTCAGATGATACACAATTCATCACATTTACCAACAATGACATGTGCAGTAATGATAATTTATGGAATTATAGTTTTTTCATTAATGGGGTTCAAAGAAGTGTTGGTAAATAATTCTAAGTATGAATACTACATTTTTTTAATACTTTTTACTCTATATAAATATGTATCAAACAGTGTTTTGGTACTGACTTAATGTTACTCTGGTTTACTACAAGAACATCAATGTAGGTATTAATTTGATATTTTAATTATATTTGTCCAAAAACTATAAATGTAAAAGATTTATTTTAGGTAGTAAATAATTTAACACAAAACTAAAAATTACAAGTTGTTTGTGTTCATAGCTAGATAGGAAGTGATACTAAAACAAACAAAAGAAGCATCCTCAGGGACTGCAGAGGACTGTTACATAATGCTGGAAGGTAAAGGTTAAAATGTATAAATAGAAAGAACCATAACTCACCAATAACATCCGCATTGTTGAAATTAGTGGAAAACCATGCGTCGTCTCCAAATTGACCTTTATGTGTTCTTCCATTTGCAATGTCTTTAGGAAAACCACATACTACTGAAACTAAATATGGATGTTTTTTATTTGAAACATTTAATTCAGCAGCACTTGAGAGACTCGAAAGCCCATTTCTTAGCGCACGTGATAGCACTCTGCCAGTCCAAAAAATAGACTGCATCATTCATAAATGGTTTGCACTTTGACACCAGCCATCCATTCACAAGTGAATAACTAATACAATTGACACCATAGTCGGTAAAAACATTATACAATAATCACAAGTCACACCATCAACTAAATTCTATTTAACTGACTACACATACACACGCAACACACATCAAAGTATATTTTATTTTCATTTGCGATCTCGTGACTCTCGTGACGGATTGTGTGTAGCGAGCAGTGTTACCAACTCTAAATTTTGAATTCCGCTTAGTATATCAGTGTAGGTACAAAAATTCGTCAGAATTCGGCATTGTCACAGATTTTTTCGTTCCCGTTAAGTCTTAAAGTTTAAACAACTCTAAGATCCAAAAATAATCACGCCTATTACGGATTCAGGGAACTTTCCTAATTCATTAAAGCTTTTAACGACTACGTTACAAATTAAAACTTAATTATTTAGGGAATTTCATAGAGTTTCTTAGTACCTACATAGTTTAACGCATCTGCTTTTTTACCCTTAGAGCATTGTGTTTTTACCCCTTGAATCTCCGATCATCATTGAAACCATTTTCACTCGATCCCAATTAGTGATGCGAAATTCCCGAGTATGTTCTTTCAGTGAGAACTTTGCTGATAAGTTCTCGAGAATATTCTTTTGGAAGAGAATTTAAAAGAATTTATAAATTTGATGACTATCTCAATAATCTGATTGAATTAATAAAACTGCTATTGTATTTCTGCTTTATTTATAAATATTTCACACAGAAAATTTAAATTAATGTCTTTCCTGAAGTTAAATTCTTCTAAGCGAGAATATTCTCGAAAATATTTCGAAGAAAATTCTCGTAAGCTCTTTTTAAATTTCTTGCAAAGTTTAATAATTCATTTTGGCGATAAAATAGACACATCAGTATTTTCAAACAATCAGCTTTAATAAAGATCTCAAAGTTTAACAACTCTAAATAATTCAAATTCTTCAAAATCAACATGAAAAATACTAATCATGACAAGAAATTTTAATAAGTAACATGTAAGTAATCTGAAATACGAAAAACAGTAGACGCCAGGGAAGCAACTGATGTAAACAAAATGGCGGCGGTGCGTAGCTAGCGGACCGGGGTGCGGGGAGGGTGCGCCGACATGCTACGCTACTAGCGCGACTAAACAAAACGTTTGTTTTTTTTATTATTCTACAACGGGTAAACGCTTGGCCTTCAACTCACCTGATGGTAAGTGATGATAAGGCCGAAGGTGGAAGCGCGCTTCACCCGAATCCTCAATCACTGAGGAACTGGCTATCGTATCTCAAACTGTCTGACCACAACAATGCATTGCAATGGAATAAACATCGTTGTTACGGCGACAGACTTAGATAAGATAGTGGTAGCTAGCCAGGCGGACTTAACAGCCCTACCACCAAACAAACCGAGCGCACAAAAAGGTACGCCCCGCTGGGAATCGAACCCGGGACCTCTGGGTCTGAAACCGGTGGCTTAGTCACTAGACCACAGAGGCGGTACATAAAAAATATTGCGATGGAAACTTAAAATCAATTTTTACTTGCAAGGTTATCGGCAAAAACGATGGTGCTGTGATAATTATTAGCATTATTAGCTAAATAAACTGAGATACCTAATTATTTTATACCATACTGCCATCGTAGTTCAAAACCTCTAAAAGAATACATATTTTTTCCTAAAAATAAGTAAATCTTCATCCAATTTGAAATTCTTTCAAATTCTCCTTGATCTGAGAATATTCTCATATATAAGAAAAAATCTATATATATACCGATTGAGGAATATTGTCACTTGGAGAATTTTCTCGCGACGCGACCCATCACTAATCAAAATCCGCCAGAATCGCCAGATCTGACGGGAAATCCGTCAAACTGGCAACACTGAGGAGTGGTGGGAGTGTGGGACTAAATAGAGTTTTGTTACAAATTACAATTGATTTATTCAATTGCTCCATTTGTTTAACAGCAGTAAAATCGTATTTGAAGATCAACACATCATCAAACAAATCATCAAATTACCTAACATAAATAAGTAATATAAACAATTTAATAAGTTGTTGTTGTTTACTTCATCTTTATGGTTCTCCTACGTAAAATATCGACTCTTTATACTTTTACCTAACTGAATTTGATTATGGAAGAAATTTTACTTCTGTGTATTTAAATATATAGGTAGTTGGAAAACCATGTAGTTTGTATATATTTGACTGTCAAATATTGTGATGACTTATGTCGTGATCGGCGACAGTGCCCAGTTTGTTATTGACGCTTTAGAACGTCTTTGGCGCCAATGGGTTAAAATACGAACCTACAGCACGATTATTAATTTATTTTAATACAAAATGGATCTGTTTTTTTAACACTTGAACATAAAATACAAAGAACAACGCCCACGCACGGCCCATTCATTTGAAATCCTGATAATGAGTTAGCTTGTATAAAATGATCTTGGTAGGAAAATGTAATCTATTATATTACTGTTTATTGGTCTAAAGTCGGATTTTTTATTAAAAGCCAGAGTTATGTATTATGTGAAAAATGTTTAAAAATAACAATTTTAAGTTTGCGGTCGGTCATTGCTTTTTTGAAGTTTTTGGGCAGTATATAATCAAAGCTAAACATGTTTATACCACTTTTGTTATTATTAATCATCCACAACACATATTATTTTATAAGCCAATAATCAAGACTATACATGAGTTTCATTAGAATGAAACTCATAAAAATAACGAATCGGACAACCACAGACAACAGTTACAGTTATAGCCGTTCAATCAACTCATCCTGATGAACTAACCACTCAAGCGGCCAAATATGGTCGCACCTAAAAACTCGCTATTCCGTCAGACCCCAAGCAGCCATATATGGCCGCGCTCTCCACTTGACTTTGTACCGTGTTACGATACAGTTAGAGACTACTTTAGTATGAACAAGTTCGATTATTTCGGTTCTGTGGTACATGTTATGCTGCGTTCAATTTTCAAAAGTTTTTTTTAATATTATTTCCATTTCCGCCAAATCGCACCTGCTGTCAAAATTTTTAGACATTTCGATTCCAAAACTGAGAGGCTATAGTGTAAATAATCCTTCATAACTCATTAGGCGTATTTAATTCCATGATAACAATTCTTAAAAAAGAGAACTAGAATATACAGGTTGTGGTTTTAAACAGTTGCCAAAGGGGTATGAGTAATTTGGGGGTCTTTTTTTTTGGCGATGTCGCTTCAAAAAAAATATTTCATGTTAAAGATCTTATCAAAATAAGCAAAAAATTATTTTACAGAGTAAGTCTATCATGGGCAGATTTTGAGCTATTTGTTATTAAAAAAAAAATATTTTATACAGTACCTATATAATGTTGTTCTTGTTTTTGTCACTCCAAATCGATTTATATAAAGTCAGGCGGGTGCGGGGTAGTCGGCGCCAGAGGGTAGTGTCGATGGGGGGGGGGGGAAGGGAGGGGGATTGTGGACCGGCGCGGGCGCTGACGTTGGCGTCACTCACAATCCTTCCGTAGTGTCGTGTGCGTGCGTATTTTGCTGCTTTCTAACTATCTTGATTCCCTAAAAACTTTTACCTTGGCGCGTTTATTTGTGATTGGTTGCTCTACGATTTGGCTGCTTTGATCGACTTGTTCTGAAAGCGTTTGACATGGCTGACAATAGAAACAGACATGTTTCATGCATCGTTTGTCACCGGAGAGTCCAGCTTCGTGGTGGAGCAAGACCAGCTGTAAGCTCGCATCGCTTAACATTTGTCTTTCTTCAAGACCACCCATACTTGGTCAGCTATCTTCGGGATTTACATGTTGAAGAGGTATGTTCATATTTTCTGTCTAATGGTGAAATATTTTTTTTGAGACTGGACGGTGAGTCAAACTGCAAACAATCGCTTCGAATTTGACGATCGCATATACACTAGACTGTGTTGTTTTCAGCTTGACTCTACTGCTCAGATACTAAAGTCGAGTAGGTAGGTACCTAAACGTGCTTTGCGTGAGAGGATTGTCGCGAACTAGGGCCAACACACTGGGCCTATGGTCTAAGAATAAATAATAGTACTACGTACTATGGTTGCTTATGGCTCAAGAATCGAGACACATTGATCGACGGTTTGTTTGTACAAAAGTACGCTGGATGCCGTATGCATCATTTCGCAACGTCGGTCGTCGATGCTAATCTTGCTTTCTGTATGAACAAACCGTCGATCGCCGTCGATCAATGTGCCTTGACCCTAAGGCATGTTTCACACCAAATGGATTGTCCGCCGAGGATAGTGAGTATGCTCACACAGTCAGCCCCAGTGTGAGCGTAGACTCAGTCTGCAGTATGCGTTCTTACCTAGCCGACGAAACGCTATAGCGTACAATTCGCTACTTTCGCTGGCCAACACCGCGACTATCGCGAGATATACGTCTGTACTCATTGAAGTTTCTCGAATGAATTGTGCCACTGCGCCGCGCGCAGCAATCCAATACGCTGTTGCGATCGGCTATGTAGCCAATCCGCGCTCGCTGTGCATAGACGCGTAGTTCAGAAATCGGCCACCTAGAGTCAGCGACAACGCACTACGTATGATCTGTTCGGTGTGAACGAGAAGTTAAATATAATAATATAATTAACAACTTAACAAATTGAAAAACGATAATCTGCGTAACGCGCGCTCACACTCCGCGGCAGACGGTCCGTTTGATGTAACAATGCCTAAATGTATTAAAAATTTTTTTGATGATGAGATAACAATAGACTACCTTATAGTCTATTGTTTTTCTATCTATTGTTTACGAGGCCCTTTTGTTCTACTTGTGGAAAAACACAAGGTATCGCACGATAGTTCTATCTGTGTTAATAATTGTTTCTATATATTTCTATTTGCAGTTTGAAGAAGAAGATAGAATGTGTCGTGCATGTTTTCTCCGGGCTCAAAGAAGGCCACAAGAAGCAATTCTTCAAGGTGACGAATCAGCTATTCAAGCACAAGAAACAGTTCCTCAAGTTCAGGAAATAGATGAGCCAGCTGAAGATATAGCCCCCGAAATCGAACCACCTCGCCCTGTATATGACCGAGCTGTTCAAGTTAATCGGGTAATGTTCCCGATTTCTGGGTATACTCGCGCTCCTAATAATTCTAACCGGTGCCTCATTGATAATTGCAACAATGCTAATATTTGTAGAGTGCATAATTCAATTAGAACAATCGTCCTAAATAATAATAACATTTATATTCCTCGTGATGCGAGGGTTTGTAACGATCACTTATTTTCTAACATTTGGCAGGATATTGAAAATAATGTTAGAAATATAATAACAGTATTCTCATCGATACATGTCAGCGACATGCTCAAAATAGCTAAAAAGAAAATCCTACTTAATTTCGACAATATAAACACCATTCCAGATGAGTTGTTTTACTTTTACATAGGATTTTCTAAATCTCAGTTTGCTCAAGTTCTCAGAGATACGCCAAGTATAGCATCCCAATGCAAAAGGCCGGCAAAAGCTCTGGCTACTGTTCTTGTAAAACTACATACGGGAGACAGTAATCAACGTCTATCTAAGTTATTTGGACTAACAAGGAAAACATTTGAACTTTTTATGAAAAAAGTTCGACTGTGTTTGTTTCAAGAATTTGTACCACAGTATTTAGGTCTAGACCACATAAGTCGAGAAGAAGTCATTTTTAAATCTCTAACTATTCCTACCACACTATTTGGCAATCCGGAAGCTCCTTTACACGAAAGAAAAGTAATTGTTATTTTAGATGGTACTTACATTTATATGCAAAAAAGTACAAACTACCTATTTCAAAGACAATCGTATAGTTCTCACAAATGGCGTAACTTGCTAAAACCTTTTTTAATGGTATGCCCAAATGGCTATATTATTGATGTTTATGGGCCATATGCGGCTACTATGTCTGATTCGACAATTTTAAAGGAAATAATGACAAATAATATTGAAGATAACCCTATTCATCACTTTTTTCATCAAGGGGATGTTTTTGTACTTGATAGGGGTTTTCGGGATGCCATAGAAGTGACTGAAAGCTTAGGATACGAGCCTCATATGCCTCTCACGAAAGACCAACATGAACGACAATTGACAACCCAGCAAGCTAATGAGACTAGAAAAGTAACAATGGTGCGATGGATCGTTGAAACCATCAATGGCAGATTAAAAAATCAATTTAGACAACTTCGTCACCAATATTTCAACAAGGCTGCACTTAATTTATTGCATGAAGTTAAGATTGCTGCAGCTTTGTTAAATGCCTTCGGAGTGCCATGTGTAGATCATAGTTTGGTTGATGATATAATTAATGAATACCATAATAGATACCAAATGGAAAACCGTCTGGCTGAATATGTCATCGCCAAAAATCTAAATCGAGCGCGAGCGCGTTTTGAGGAAATAAATGCTAATCTACCTGGCCTAGATTTTCCACAACTCGAAATGATTGAATTAATTATTTACGCGCTCGGTAGTTATCAAATAAAACAAGCACGTAGCTACTATGGCGAACATATTAAGCCAGACGGTACATATAATATTGCAGTGTACAAAGATTTAAACGTAGGAGATATTCACAATTATGGTATTCGAGCTAATAATCCATGGCTACTTCGAGGGCACATTCAGTCTCGCCATGTCAGGGCAAGGCGATATTATTCTTATATTTTAATTGAAAGCGGAGTTGTTGGAAGAAATGCCATTTTGGGGCACTATTGTTCTTGTATCATAGGCAAAAGAACGCTGGGATGTTGTTCTCACATAATGACTATACTATGGTACTTGGGATGGGGAAGGCATCAGGTGAATGTTTCTTCTCCTGCTGCCTTTTTAGACGAAATATTATTAGGATCTAACATAGATTTAGTAGATATAGTAAATGATAATTTTTTGTTAGGACTATAGTTACTTAACTACTTAGTTATTTAGTGTGTTAAGAACTTATAGTATAGTACATTGTAATACTAATCTTTAAAAATATTGTAGACCGCGAAAGGGGTGAAAGTCCCCTTAGAAGTAAATATAATGAAATTAATTATTTATTAGTTTTTATAAATAATAATTGTTACTTTTATATACTTAATGTGAAAATAAAACTTGACGTAAATACCTACCTCATTTTATTTTTATACCCACCTGTAATTATACCTAAGTATGTAGAGTTTATTATTATATACGACAGTAGATCAAGCTACCCATTACCTTTTTGTCTCTCGCTCTTGTCAAATGCATTGCGTGAGAACAAAGCGACATGACCGGAAATGGATAGCTTGCGTAACCGTTATCTGTACATCTATACTTACTAATATTATAAAGAGGAAAGATTTGTTTGTTTGTTTGAATTGAATAGGCTCCGAAACTACTAGACCGATTTAGAAAATTCTTTGACCATTAGAAAGCTACATTCTTCTCAAGTGACATAGGCTATATTTTATCCCGATATTCTCATGGGAACGGGTAAAACCGCGAGGATTCGCTAGTTATGTATAAACTCAAATGCACTTCCCTAAAAGGAATGCTTCCGGTGCCAATTCCACATTTACACTTAAAAGGGTTTACGGAAAGCAAACAAGAGTCGATATCTCAAAAACTGCCCAATACTAGGAAATGTTGTAGTAGTATTTTTTTTATGTCTTGACAAGTTCTTTCAAATAAAATAAAAATTGAGGAGCGACAAGCAAAAAATTTTTTTTTCATACATTTTCGAATTTTATATGAGCAATTTTTCACAAACTATGAGGTTTCCGACTTTTTGTTTATTTTTATTTTAAAGCATTCTTTATGTCGGTAATGATCAAACCAAATAAAATCATAAATTAATTTTAAAAAAAAAGTCCACCCTTCCATACAAAATTACTCAAACCCCTTTAAGGAGGCGATTGTGTTAATGTGAATGATTATAAATCAATTTTAAAAAAGATACGTTAAAAAAATACAACAATTATTTTGTTCCTGTTGTATGTCATTCTTATAAATATACTACGTTGCTTATTGGTACCTATTACTTCAAATGCCGCCGCTTGCGCCTGCCGTCCTTTCATCCTTTGTCCTTTGCCGCCCGCCGCGGGCGGCTTGCCGACAAACGGGCGGCCCGCTACCCGCTCAAAGCGGGACGAGCTAGACACGACGCGAGACGCACGAGAGTCTGCTCTGTAGTCAGTCTCCCGCTACCCGTGCCCGCGAGCGCACGCGCACGGCTGACAAGGGAATTTCCGTGCCGTTTTCAAACGTAGGTAGGTACCTACGATGTCTCGTTGTTCCAATCTCGACTACGTTGAAACGGTGCGGATGTATGCCCTCGCTGAACGACGAACGACGATGCTGGCTGCTACACAACTCCTACTGGATTACGGGCAGTTCAGTATCCCAGCGCACGCCAGTGGTCGAGACAACGTGGGCCTGCCCGTCAACTTACAGGAGCAGATCTTGCAGTTCTTCGACGACAAGCCACACGCCAGTACACGTGATGCTGAGCGGCACTTTGGCCTTGATCACACCATCGTTTGGCGCTTGTTGAAGAAGAACCAGCAGCACCCATTCCATTTTCGACGAGTTCAGGATTTGCTTCTCACTGACCAGTCCAGCCGAGTCGCGTTTTGTAGGTGGCTCCTCGAACATCAGCACGTCATCTGTGGCCTGACGAGGCGCTGTTTTTGGAGTGATGTAAAAAGGCTAGTGTATGCTGAGGAGGTTACAAGTTTTGTGCAATTGCGTACGCGAGTGGTGTCCGCTTTTGAAACGGTGAGAGAAAACATTTACGTCCTCAACCAATGGGCGATTTTCTGACAGCCCAAATTAAAAAGTAAAAATTAGTTCAAAAACACTCGATAGATGTCGTTTTATGAAAGCTGGGCTACTTATAGGCTGTAATAAATTCTATACTTTTACTTGTCTACCAAAAGAATAAAAAAAATAGTATTTACTTACCTATTTATATTCAGGACATCCAGAACCTATTTCTATTTTGGAATAGAATAAATATTACGCAGCCATACACGTGCTCTTCATGAACCCGCCTTTTACTAAGCGCCATACTAATCTATGCTAAGCGCCATCTATGAAGTCATTTACGAACCAATTTCTTTTTTTTTTGATCTCGGAAAATCGCCCATTAAAAGAAAATTAACATAGGTAAGTCACCGTTTTACTTAGGCACATTTTAATTTCATTTCATTTCCATACCTACATACTATTGGCATAGGTACGTAGTTTTACTTTTTTCTGAATGACTACTGGGAATCGAACCAAGAAACTTTTAATTAGGAAGTGGCTATGTAACATACATACCTACCTAGACTAAATAACGTAGGTACCTATTTAGTTTCTAGGATGAAGTTGCGTGAAATAGCCACGAAGGCAATGTTTGTTTACGTTAACGGTTGTTGACCTCAGAGTAGTATATGTAAATTTCGAATAGAAACGTGAGATGTTACGAAAGATATAGGACACCGACCAATAGGTAATATTTTATTTTTATATTTTTATTTAAATCATAACTATTTGTTCTACACTTGTATACAATATGGCAACTGTTTAAAACCACACCTGTAGTTTTAAAAACATAAAAATAATTATATATTTAACGTTAACAGCTAAAAGGCGAAACGAAACGCTTTGAGTGCCAGACCAGAGAGCGTTCAAAAACCTTAAGGTGCTGACTTTATAGGGAAACTTTAATAGCATGGTTAGATTTAGGGAATTTTGAGCTGTTTTTGCCAATACGATTTATAGAGGAGCGTCTGTTCAAAAGGAGATAATTCCACCTTAAAGGAATTTTCAGAAAACACAAAAAACTGATATCATGCTGAGTTTAACTTGTAAGTTTTTTATTTTAAAAGTTATAGTTAGGTAGGTAATTACCACCGTGGTTCAGAAGTAAGTCAAAAATTTTTTTTTATTTATCACGGTATTTTTTAAAAAATGTTGAAGTTTACAAATATCGCCTTTTGATTAGAATTTTAGATTATAACTCTTTTTGTTCAGGACGCTTTGTAAATATCTCCTTTTGAACCAGATTAATCTCTTTTTCCTCTTTTAAAATTGATATCTTTGACAGATTAAAGAAAAAAAGAAACAACGTTTTGGTTTAAAGAAACAACTTTATGGTTCTTTAAAAATAAGGATTTTTAGTAGATTTGATATGATCCGGTAAATGATTAAAGATATTTATCACCAGAACCACAGTACTTTTACTTTGCCATACATATTTACCATAATGTTGAATGATACAAACATCATAAGCATATTGAGAGCGTATATTCTTTTTGGATTGATATTTAGGACAAAAATGATTTCTATTTTCCCTTACAAATACACAAATTTATAGTGTATAAATACACATTAGAGTTAGATATTTAAAATCTATAAAAATATTTCTTAATGGTCATCAATTATTAATATTATACATAGTTCTGAGGCATTTTTTTTTTATTATAAAGGTAGATTGACTATTTACTGAGTTACCACAGAATATTATGCCTTATTTGACACCACAAATCGATTAAAAAGGTAATAATTGAAACAGACATAAAATATCTCCTTTTGTACAGATCATTTTGGCACGGTGGTCATTTTGTATGAAATATAACTCCATTTGTTCAAAACAGTGTTATTTTTCTGTTAATATTCTTTGGAAATGTCTCTCTTTGATTGAAACTGTGAGTTTGAAAGTCGTTTTTCTATTGGAAATAACGCCTTTTGAAGCCAATTTTAAGCACTAAGTTGTGTATTCGAACATAGAGAGCAATAATACCAAAAAAAAACAAAAAAAATGGAAAGTGGATTTATCTCCTTTTGAACAGACGCTCCTCATTTATCCATTCTTAAAATAAGACAGGTCCAAAATGGGCATTGTCCTTTGTATTCTACGTCCATGGGCAGAATTTTCAATCTTCGGATAAATCCTAACCATTTAAAGTAAAAAACACATAAAATACATTTTTCAAAATGGTTGTCCATCACTAAAAAATCTACTTTTAGTTTTTTTATAACTATATTCTGTTCGCAAATCTGTTCAATTGCTAAATTTAATTTAATTATTTCCATATTAACATCCCTAGTTGGGACCACAGACTCTCAAAGATACAGCTGTTCTACTACCTACTTCTACCAATAGATGGCGATAGTGTGCATGTGCAATGTGCATCAATGAATGTCATTGATGTGCATAGTTCTGATCGACTAGGTAGATGGCACTGCACTTACATTTTCATATTTCAAATTCCTCAATAAAAACGATAACTATAACTTAACTTCCAAAAAAGAATAACAGAAAAATCAAATCAAGCATGTAAATTGTTAAAAATGATATGTGACACTTATAATTACATTATTGTATTGTCAGGGTGTTCTCACTCTGCAACACCGATAGCGATAGGTCTATCCCCGCTGCTGCTGGTACCTAGCAACCTATTTATACGGAATTAAAGATTTAACGCAATAACTACTTAGTTAAGGCATTCTACGCATACCTTGTATACCCGACATTTCTCCGTCTAATTAAGTGTGCTTAAGTTACGTTGTTAGAATATTTTAAATAGGTACCTAACCTACCTACTGTAAGAAAACCCGAATTGGACCAGCGTGGTGGGGTACCTACGGCCCAATCTCCCCCTTCGTGTTTTGTTGTCACGTGTCAGTCCCACTGCTGGACAAGGCTCCATCATTGAAATTAAGTCTTCGCTATAATTGATGGTTAACATGCATCGAAAAAACACTATCCGACCTGGCAATTGAACCCTGGACCACGGAATATCGGGCCGAGCGCTCGGCTATCGAATTAGTGTTCAATTAGCTCATGAAATTATTAATAATTTTATGTAAGTACCTACATGATTAAACCATAGGTACTTAGGTATATTTTTATAATCGTCGTTAAGTAATTGATTTAGGCAAGGACGAAATTTAAGTGAGTAGGTAATGGAAAAAATATTAGATTCTTTTCACAGAAGCCCCCCGACTTAGGCCAATCTGCAGGTATAAATCAGAGCTTCGCTCGGCCAAAAGAGCTCGTTTTAGCACTAGCGTGGGCAGACTATGACCCCTGTAACTTTTAAATGGTGGACCGATATTATGAGACAAGTTAATGGCGTGATCAGATTAAACTTTATTTACTTAAGCTGACTTATCCTCACCCCGATAAACGTCAATAAATAAACGCTTAAATTGATTATTGCTAGAAAAATACATAGGTATATGGGTACCTACATTATAATCATTATTAATCACGCACGACTATTATCCCCGAGTTAGTCAGAGACCACTCAGCAATACTCTGCCATAGTCCACTTTTCACCAAGCTGCGACTGCACATGTGCTCAGCTTGACAGGTGGTGAATTAGTCGCCTTTTACGACACGACGAGGCAGATACGAGGGCAGAGAGGGGGTAGTAGGGTAGTATTCTTTCACCGCTACGCTAACGGTTAAATAGTATAGATTGTTATACAAGGGGCTAAAATGACCCATTCTATACGAGGTAGTTTTACTTCAGAGCTTTAGCGAGGGAGTAAATAGAAACCGAGTTATAATGGGTTTTTAGCGCCGTGTGTTACACTCTGCTTTTCACTACGAATGCGAGAAAATAAAACAATCCAATACAATAAGAATTGGTTTACTTTATAAAACATTAACCCGTTAGTTGCTTTTACGACACCTAAGGAAAGAGAGGGGTTGGTAGTATTATATTGATGAGCCCATCGCCGCTCTATGCTGTTGGATAGTATGTGCAGTCTTTCCATCTCTTCCCTTGGGTGTCGTAAAAGGCGACTAACGGACTAAAACTGCTAAAGATTTTTTCGTTTTTGTAGGCTTATTGTCATGTGACAGACAAAAAATTACTTTTTCCTCTAAGGCAAGAAAAGCTATTTTATTTTATCCTCGCTCTGGAACGCTACACTGACGGTCTTTTTGAGCAAGAGGAGTGAAAAACACTAAGTTTAAGAATTATTTTTCAAGTTTGAAGGAAGCTACAGCAGCAGCAGTGACGTTTTTGTTTTCAGTGTGGCCCTACTCACCTTCTATACCTACTTACTCTACACGTCTTACTTGAGCGACAAAATTAATTGTCGCGATAAAGGTTAAATACTATGAAATAAAATATAATTTAAATTTCTTGAACTCTTTAATTTGAGACTATTAATGGATTATGGGAGAAAATTTTGTCCAAACAGTATCAATATTTTTATTCTTTTACTTTTCTGTTGTCTGTATAATAATGAAACAGTGGGTACAAGAAAGTACAAAGACAAATTCGTAATACACTGTATATTATGATCATGTAAACTATTACAATGTATCCCTTTACATTGTAGATAGGCCAAAATTACTTGAGGCATGGAATTTTTATGTAATGATGACCTTTACATACTAAATCCACAAATTCAATACACTTTCTATATACTTGCCTGATCATTTCAAATTTTATAACATTATGGCCGTAGGTAAGGACCATTTAAGACCTAGAAAGATCTAATAAGTAGATTTTAGCTTTTACAAAGGTAAATATCTATCTACTTTTTTGACAATAGGATTAATCCAATTTAAAAAATATCCTGCATAAGTTTTCAGAATTTCAACAAAGTTCAGCGAATTTCACAACATATTTCATAGGTTTATGAAACACTACCAATAGAAAATTTTATTCTTAGGAGCAATGTAACTTATAAATGAACTTTACCCTAAAGTTAAACTTTCATGGGAAAAGGTTAATTTAATTCAATAAAGCTTGGACTAAATGGCAGCCTGAACTCATGTAAAAAAACAAAAATAAATAGTTTATTGAATATTTTTTCTAAAAAGTGTTGCATAAACTATGAGTGAGTAGGAAATTATAATTATGTAAAGAAATAGCAAATTCTTGCAGTCCTTATAACATTATAAACAAATGTTTATCCTCAAAATAATGTCCTTATTTTCAAAAAATAGTCCATTGCAAAATTGTTTTTTTTTACATTAAGCATTTTTAGTTTCTACAAGAGATAATATATATCTTTAAAAAAAATAAGTATTGTCATTTTTTCCCTTTAGCTAATATTCAATCTCATTGCAATGAACTTATTAAGACAATTAAAACTGAACAAAGGGGATTACAGTCTTGAGATGTGTAACAAGTTTACGATGGAACCTTAAGCTATAGCCAATAGAAATATCACAAACAGCTGCTCAAGGAATCACATTTACAAGACAACTTTAACTAACAAATGATCACTAAAATTCATTCTGTATACAGATTTTAATGACATAGTCAAAGGTTTAAAACTTATTTAAAAATACACGGTCCAAACAATGAGTTACTACAAAACTATAAGGTCTACATATTTTAGTGGATTTATGCTTCAAATTACAACTGTACATTGATAGCAGCTGGCAACATCAGCCACTCGTCCAAAAGAATGAATTTTATGACAACGAGAAAGCCTTTTCTGAAAAAGATTTTACATAGCCTTCATGCAATTTGTTCACAAAATCAGCATCATGTTTTAAAAGGTAATTGAAAGCTTGAAGAAGCTGATTTCTAGTGAGTGGTTCAGGAGACGGAGCCATATCACCACCAGTGCTTGCCGTAAACATTGTAGGTGGCATCAGAGCAGGTTTCTGCTGGTTGTTCAGAGAATTAATCAAAGGGTACACATCATCAATCTTGCTTCCATTAAGAGTACTAATTGAGTGGCTTACATCCTGAGATTGATTCAAATAAGAAGCAAGTGGCGAAGTAGGCTTTGGTGATGATATACGCATCAAATTTAAATCAATATCCAAAGGATTAGAACCATTAGCCTCCAAAATATCTAAGGCCTGACTTTTTATCCTCTGTTGATTTTGCTTTTCAATTGGAGTTGATTTCATTTGGTAACTGCTACACTGCCGCATAGCTGAATCTAGGGTTATGTTACCATTGGAACTTTGTGCTTCTTGAGGTGTAACAGACCTTTGTTGCTTCTCTATATGCTCAACAGAGTGTGCTGGATTGCTCATAAGCCTCTGAAGAAGCAAAGGCGCTTCCCGCGCGTCTGACGGCCTCGGACCAAAAATTCCTGGAGATGGAAGAGAAGACACAGCTGGCATTTGTGCTGCTGCTCCACTCCCAGCTTTAGCAAAGAAGTCCATAACACTTTGTGACGTCATATCGGGCGCCCGCGATGCTATCGACTCAGACTTAGCTACGAGTCCCTTGTTAGAATTGAAGTCATCTTGAGCTTTGCTCAACATACCAAATATGTCGACAGATGCTGCAGATGGCGTAGAGGGATTATACATAGGACTTTGAGCCATATTCTCTGCGGAGCCTTGTTTTAAAGACTCTTTCACCAACGAATTCAACTTTGTAGCCACCCGAACACACTCTTCTTCATCATAAAACCATATGCCGTAGATGCGACACTTAGCATTGCGATACAATAGAAACGGCTCCTGCAATTGTAATTCTATACCTTTTGACACTGGTTCGATTAAATTATTCGTACTCAATCTGTTCATAATCACCAGACTATGATACGGTTCTCCATTTCTACTGTACACAAACAAAGCACCCTCAATGTTCGTTTTCTCCCATTTGTTGTCTTCAAATGTATAAAGTGCGACATGAGTAGCACTGTAGATTATTTCCCTGGCGTACGGATCTGCCCTCTTTAGAGCGGCGAAATTCATACGTAAACCAGTGTCAGCCATTTTAAAGCAACAAAATACGAGTTTTTGTACAACGAGCAAGCATCACAGAAAAATGACAAGAACGAATAATCTGCTCGCCATGTTTGCGGGAAACGTTCCGTTTTTCACAATCACAGAACACATATACAAGTTCACAATCGACGAGCTAAGATTTTATTTTAATAAGTAAAAAACTAATAGGTAGATTATATTTCTTCAAATCACAATTTTAATTTATTTATATGGATTTCAATTAGGTACCTAGTTCATTTCTTTTCTCAATAAAGTGTAGGTAAATAAAATAACCGTCATTTACCATTAAAAATAAAGTATAAATAAAATAACCGTCATTTACCATTAAATTACCGTCTTGAAAACAACAATATAAGTTTAAAAAAATATATAAATCTTTTTAGACAATACCCAGCGGTTTGGTGTTCGATTCCCAGAGGTTGCAATGTCAACGTTTATGGTTTGGTTGGTGTTAATTGTTTATTAACTTAGTTACATTTTTATATATACTGTAATGATCCAACACTTAATTACCTATAATGGTTGAAACTGCCTACAAATATAAATCTGTGGCTCCGCACGGACCTGAAAAAACAGGTCCGTGTGGCTACGTGGTAAATAAAAAAAATATTCTAAAAAAAATAAAAAAGAAAAAGAAGAAAAAAAGGTGAAAAGGAAACTTCTCTAGTGGAAAGTATGATTGCTTACTTACTATTACCACCAGAATATCAAGAATTCTATAGGAATTTGTGTAATAATTAAACTAGTTTAATTACCTACTAGTTACACAAATTTGTCAAAATGCAGCATAGGGGCTAAGCACTAACTAAAATAATAATAATTATTTAGAAATAAAGGCACTTTGCTCCAATGGCATTTGTTATGAAACTTAGCCCCAATGAAAATCTTGCATTTTGATCCATTTCTTAATTGATTTTAAAAATAAGGTTTTTTTTATAAAATTATGTTCAAATGTAATGTGAATAATAAGTATAGTAAAAACAGTACCTGTTTAATTTAGTTTTTGATAATAGAATGCCGTTTTAAAATTATGACTAAAAAACAAATTCATTATTATTTATTTCTTAATTTGTTTTTCGCACTTAGCTTATTTTGTAAATTCCAAGCCTCAATTCGTAAGCGCCATTCACATTTTTATTAAAAAGTAAATAAAAACGTTTTTTTTTAACATTACAAATCAGTCAAGAAATCGAAAAGGTAAATTCCTATGCTTTTATGATTTTATATGATTTATTGTTGTAAAGCACGGTCGTAATGTGCATTTATAAGAAAGGTGACCCGGCGTTTTAAGCTTGGGTTGTATATTTTTTTAATTTTTTAATCTGTAATTCAATATCTATTTCGCAATATCTGTCAACAAACTAGCTGTCAAATCAAACATGGCGTGACGGCATTGTTGACATTTCTCTTTTTTAAAAGCAAAAGAATTATGGTTTATGAAGCCATGTTAGACATTTTTTAAAGTAACATGTCTGTTTTTTAAGACTCAGTGTTTCCATATTAAAAAATATTAATAATTAAGTAAATAAATCTTATCCGCTATTCGATAAAAATAAGAAAAAACTTGGTTTATGGAAGCAAATAATATTAGCTTTACTTTATTACCAAATTCTATTGTATACATGTTAAGCATTTTTTCTATGGAAAGTGCCGTTTCTCCTTTTAGAGGTGTTAATTATATATGTTCGAGTAAGTCGCAGTGTCATACGAGTACATTGGTATCATATTAAGCCACCAATAAATTAAACAATTATTTTCAAGCTATTACTACTTACTTTTATTTTATCCTCTATACGTCAACAAAACAACAACTCGTCTCTATAGAAACTTACACTAAAATATTCATAGAGTTTATATCTAAAGAGATTTTATATAACACTCCCCCTCACGATGATTATGGGGTCTGAGCACAAGTCTGAGTGACTCCAATCATTTTCATAAGTCTCAACAGCCTTGGCTGTGGTAAAGCTTTGGTAGAGATCCGCTTCCATAACATTATTTATTTATTTATTTATTGTGATAAAAACGACATACATCCATTACATTTATCACACTATTATTAACAAATTACAATAACAAAATTATATACTTAAAAAAAAACATTAATTAAATAGTAAAATCATTCTACATCCTCGCTATCCGGGAAGCTCCATTGGTCACTCAATTTCTCACAATATTTTAATAATGCAGGTATTATTTGTGACCAGTTGTCAAATGAAAAATCAAAATCAGTGTTGGCGTCACGGAGTGCATTGAGGTGGCGCAGAGAACATCTGTATCCTTGTATCGTACAGTTATCAATTTCTTCTGGACACAATCTCTTATGAAATGCTCTTTAATACTGATGTGCTTTGATCTCTTTCCGGTCATTAAATTGCTTGCTAACTTCTGTGCAGCCAAATTGTCATTGTATATTATAACGGTCTGTTGTAAAACTCCAATATCTGCCAGGAGTTGCTTCAAATGCAGTGCTTCTTTAGTTGCTTCTGTCATTGACATATATTCGGCTTCTGCCGTCGACAAAGCCACAATTCTTTGTTTCTTTGTCTCAAAACTAATTAATCCACCGCCATATTTGAAAATATAACCTGTGTATGACCGACGGTCAATTGTGCATGCCGCCCAGTCTGCATCAGCCATACCCACAAGTGCCATTCCAGTCTTCTTGTATCTTAAACATAAAGTTTTCGTTCATTTTAGGTATCGGATTACTCTTTTAGCCGCTAACCAGTGGCTTTTATCATAACAATTGTTAAATTGACTCAGGTAGCTAACAGCAAACATTATATCTGGCCTTGTTGCCACTGCTAAGTGTACATTAATGATCCAATTAGTTTTTGGTATGGGTAGATTTGTGATTCTAGTTTTTCACTTTCGTTTTTCTCTAATTTTAAACCTGGCTCCATGGGTGTACATGTCGGCTTGCATTCTTCCATGTTGAATTTTTCTACTAAATTGTCTACGTGATTTTCCTGAGACAACTTCATTTCTTCCCCTACATGGTAGAATCGTATGCCAAGACAATGATGTAGAGAACCCATATCTCTTAAATCAAATGCTTCCTGCAATTTTATTTTCACTTCTTTGAATAGGCTATCCGATTTATATGCCAGAATTAAATCATCAACATATATGTTTACATATAGTTTTTCACCTCTTTTATCTAAAATATACAAGCAAGGATCCGCTGTAGCATTTTTAAAACCAATCTCCTGCAATTTTTTGTGCAGTTTTATAAACCATTGTCGTCCTGCTTGCTTTAAACCATAAATGGCTTTATTAAGTTGACATATCCCATTATTTTTGTATTTATGTATATCTTGTATCATTTCCTTAGCCTTTCTTACTAATTCTTTGTCTGTTCCTTGTGAAATGATAGTTTTCAAATATTTATCTAGGTTTTTCGGTTTCTTCATAAAAATTTCTTCTTCTATATCTCCATTCAAAAATGCAGTACATACGTCCAGTTGTGACAATTTCATGTTATTTTCTATCGCGTGTGCGATGAGTAGTCTGATTGTACTCATTTTTGCTACTGGGGCGAACGTTTCATTGTAATCAATGCCTTCTCTCTGGTTAAAACCACGTGCTACAAGTCGTGCCTTTCGTCTATCTATTTTCCCAAGCTCATTGTACTTGTATTTCAAAATCATTTTGCTGTCAATTATATTTTTACTTTCATTTTGATGTACGACTTTCCAAGTATTGTTTTTCAGATGAGATTCAATTTCGCTTCTTATAGCGTCTTCCCATTCGTCGCTATTTTCATCTAATTCACACATAAATGATTGTTCAGCATCCATTTCATAGTCTTTTTGCCATGCTGGTGGTTTTCTCTGTCGTCTATCATTCGTTCTAATTTCGCTACTTGTTTCATCTGTCTCTGTATATGCATCTACCAATATTTCATCCAAATTCTCTTCTTGTTCCGTTTTGTCAATTTCATTCATATCCACGTTTATTTCCGATTCTCGTTCATGTGTTTCACATTCATCGAAGTCATTATCATTATCAATTTTTACATCCTTTGGAACAAATACAACTTCAATTTCATTTTTACTAACTTCATTTTGTTTTCGCGGATATTATATACGGATATTATCTAGGATTTTGACATCTCTGCTGATCAAGATTTTATCTATGTTTGGATTGTATATGCGGTACGCCTTATGATTTTCTGAATACCCTACAAATATTCCAGCTGTGGCTTTCGCTTCAAATTTTCCATACTTCTTGCCTTTTTAAGTACAAACGCCTTAGTCCCAAAAATGTGAAGGTGCCGTATTGACGGAATTCTTTCTACCCATCTTTCAAATGGCGTCACATTGTCAATGCTACTGCAAGGACTACGGTTCGTCAAATAGTTGGCTGTATTGATAGCTTCAGCCCAAAAACTTTCGTTCATATTGGCGTCGATCAGCATACATCTAGCTTTATCAAGTAACGTTCGATTTTTTCTTTCTGCCAAACCATTCTGTTGTGGCGTATATGACGCGGAAAGTCTCCTTTTAATGCCATTTTCTTTTAAGTAATTATAAAATGTCTTATTAATATATTCTGTGCCATTGTCACTTTGTAAGCAGCCTATTTTTTGTTTGGTAAATCTCTCAGCCTCGTTTTTAAATTCCTTAAATCTTGAAAGAGCTTCATCTTTTGTTATCATCATATACACACTTGTATATCTGGTAAAGTCGTCTATAAATGTGATAAAGTATCTTGAACCACTCTTCGACGGCTGTCTCATCGGACCACATACATCAGTATGCACAATTTGTAATTCTTCATTTGTCCGTTTTTCATCTTTAAGGGTGTATGGCAGATTTGTTGCCTTGCCTTTAGCACATACTTCACAGTCTTTAACTGTGTCACTGTTGCCAAACTCCAAACCCTCCATATTTTTCTTATTCAGGGTTATACGCATTTGCCCTTCATTGAGGTTGGCTAGCTTTCTGTGCCATTTCTGCATTTTGTTGGTTTCGCAGCAGTTAGCTATTTCTTGTATATTTTCTTTAATATAGTATAAACCGTCTTCATTTCTTTCGGCTTTTAACAGTATTTCCTTATTCATCATTACAGTTGCACTCTTCTGTTTGAATAAAACTGTTGCACCTTTGTCGGTAATTTTTCCTACTGACATTAGGTTTGTCGTCAGTGATGGTACATACAAGGCTTCAGTCAAGTGTAGATCAGGTCTTTCTTTAATATTTAGTTTAACTGAACCATGACCTTCAATTTGTGCCGTATTGTTATCGGAAGCTAACTTCAAAGTTTTTCTGTCATTATTTTCCAAATTCTGAATTCTTTCCAATTCATGTGTCAAGTGGGATGTACAACCACTATCGAGACACCATTTTCTTATTTTATTTTTACTGTCATTTGTATTTAGACATATTTCTTCTGAACAAAGTAGGCTCACATTGTTTTTATCACTTTTATTCACTTTTGACCAACATTCATTTGTTTTATGTCCTTCTTTCTTACATTTGAAACATTCAACAGTATAATCATTGTTTTTATCACTTTTATTCACTTTTGACCAACATTCATTTGTTTTATGTCCTTTTTTCTTACATTTGAAACATTCAACAGTATATTTTTTGTTTTTTCCCGGTTGTCTGCTGTATAGCGCTTCTTGTTCAGAGTTTTGTTCATTTGTACTTGCTGTATTTCTTCTTGCTTCAGCTTCTTCAATAATTTTTATTTTTAAGTTTTCTGAACTTGGTAAACTATCTCTGGATTCTATGGCTATACGAAAGTTTTCGAATGATTGAGGTAGGCTGTAGAGCATCATAATGCTAAGTAGATCTTGATTAATTGATATGCCCATATCTTCTAATTTATCGACAATATCCATGAATTTGTTTAAATGATCCAACATTGTTTCGCCATCCTTCATTTTTCTCAATATCAGTTCTTTCAAAAGACTTGCCTTCCGTGCAGGACCTTTGGTATAATAAATACTTTCGAGAGTATTCCAGACATCTTTACTTGTTTCACTGTTCTTCACTTGTTTTAGTTCACTCGGCGAAATTATTAGCAATAATTCTGCCAGCGCCAAACCATCTTTTTCTAAGAATTTAATTAGTTCGTTACCTTCAGTAGGCTTCTTTATCGCCTCTGATACATAATTCCACAATCCTAGCTTAGTTAGATATGCTTTGGCGTGGATTCGCCTTGTGTCATAATTTTCTCTTTTCAACGGCTCAATACGTATATTACTCATTTTACTCACGTTTTCAGGCGCCCATAACCTGTTAATTATATATGTTCGAGTAAGTCGCAGTGTCCTACGAGTACATTGGTATCATATTAAGCCACCAATAAATTAAACAATTATTTTCAAGCTATTACTACATACTTTTATTTTATCCTCTATACGTCAACAAAACAACAACTCGTCTCTATAGAAACCTACACTAAAATATTCATAGAGTTTATATCTAAAGAGATTATATATAACAAGAGGTAACTTCAGGATTTTTTTCTATGAAGCCAAATGATTCCAATCGCGTTTTGACTTCGTTCATCCCCTCACACATACGCTCTGTAATACACATTGAAAGTTTCAGTGCGAAATATGTAATATATTTTGAATAAAAACTAATAGAAAAAAGCCAATTTTCCGTTTTCACCGCCTAAGGCCCTCTTAAAATATACTTTATGATTAAACGAACTTACCTGTACGTGAAGTTCTATCATAATTATACGAAGTGCTTCGTCCGAAGAGATTAGTAACATTCAGGTATTATATGACACAATGTAGTAACGCGGTAGTGACACCACCTCAGCACTAAAGTTGAGAAAATATGGAGTGTAAGATAAAAAATAATTTATTTTGTACTAGCAACACTATAGGATTTCATTTGGCGCCATAATATCTGTCATCATAATGCTTGCCGCGCTCTGGCACCACTGCTAGGCCTCATTAAGTTCAGAGCATTTTGATAATTCCGAGAAAACCAAGGGCCCAGCAATGGGTGGGCGGGTGTTACTAATCTCTTCGGACGAAGCACTTCGTATAATTATGATAGAACTTCACGTACAGGTAAGTTCGTTTAATCATAAATTATACTCGTGCTTCGTCCTCGAGATTAGTAACATTCAGGTATTATATGACACAATGTAGATGTTTAGAGAATTTCGAGGGAATATCAAAACTAATACACTTAATAACTATATTTATTAATATCAATCAGTTTATAACGAACATACAGCCCTCGCTAACGAGACATAATCATTACATTCAAGAAGAGGTCTATTATAAAATTTAGCAAAGGTAGAGGAATTGCCGCTCCATCCAGCCGTTTTTCTAATAAGGTCTAAATTTACGCCCAGCTTATGCGCTGCTGACGTAGCGGCATGTCGTGTACTATGGGAAGAAAAGATGGACACGTCTATTCCGCTATCTTTGAGTGTACACTTAATCCAACGACTGAGAGTCTGAGTAGACACACAGTTATGCGGTTTGCGAAAGCTAATGAATAATTGGTTAATTTTCCTAATTTCTTTAGTCTTTTCTATGTAGACCTTAAGGGTTTTAGCGGGACATATCTCTGGACGTTGATTATAAAAAGGTAAATAAAGTGTGGGTTGATTTTTGCCTAATTTTGATGTTTTGATCAAATCTGATATTTTAATTATTACTTTATCATTTTGATAAATTATTTGATCACATTTTATTTTTGATAATGTTTGTACTCTATGCGCTGTAACGAGCGCAAGTAGTGTAATGCATTTTTTGGACAATTGTTCAAGGCTTAAACTTTCATTAGGATAAAGAGCAGCTAAATAGTTCAAGACTGTACTTGGATCCCACGTAACATTATAACGTGGCAATGGAGGTCTTAATTTATATACACCTTTACAAAATCTTATAATTCTATCATCATCTGACATGTTACCTATTAATAGCGAAAGTGCAGATCTGTGGCTATTGATAGTACCGTACTGACCTCCATCATTAAAAATCTTTGTAAGGAAATCTATTACAATTGGAATGGATGGGTTGTATATGCTTATATTATTTTCATTGCAAAATGTATACCATCGTTTGAAGCAGACATCGTATTGCTGTAAGGTATTCTCGGACAGTGATGCTAAGGTGATATCTAATGCAGACTCTGGGATGCAGCGTTGCAATAGTGCTGTCCGGACAAAACTCCGGCAACCAGGGTAGTGTGAGCTTGCATGTTCTGGCTGCTGGAAGAAGGTATGACAACATCATAATGCTGAAGCTTTATTACGTCTGAAACAAGTAATTTGTAAAATAGAGGATACCAGGGTTGGGATGGCCAGTCAGGCACAACCATAATACCTTTGGCACTATCGGAAATTATTTTCCTCAGGGATTTAAGTACGACTGCCACTGGTGGGAAGGCATAAAAAAACTTCCTAGACCAGTCTAAAGTAAAGGAATCGCAAGCAATGGCCTCGGGATCTGGATGTAAAGAGACATACCTATCGCACTTCTTATTGATGCGGTTAGCAAATAAATCAATTTCAGGGATTCCTAGATTATTTATTAATTTTTGGTAACCAAAATTTGTAAGCTCCCATTCTAAATCTGGATGGGTACGTCTAGACTCTTTGTCGGCTATAACATTTTCTGAGGATTTAATGTATGAAGCAACTATAAATATTTTTCGCTCTTCACACCAGTCCCATATAGCTTTTGTGACTGAATTTAGATGTGGGAACTGGATACCTCCCATGCGATTTATATAGCTGACTGCAGTAGTATTATCTACTCTAAGCAATATTTGACAATTGTAAAAATTTTTCCCAAATATCTTAAGAGCAAAGTAGGCCGCTAGTAATTCGAGTTGATTAATGTGTAATTTCTTTTCACTATTAGTCCAACGACCACAAGCTGTTTGTTCGTTACATGCTGCCCCCCACCCCGTTGTTGAGGCGTCAGAGAATATTTCTAACATGTAACTATCATTTCTAATTCTATGTACGGAATGATCAATTACACTTGTCCACCAATCAAAATCGAGATGCAAGGATTGTGGTAAAGTCATGTATTTATCATAGTCATTATGACCTAATAAATGAAGAAACTTACATCGTTCTAATTCTTTTGTATGCAGCCAACCATATTCAATCGCAGGACAGGCAGATATTAATAAACCTATTAATTGCGCGAATGTTCTTATTTTAAACCGTTTACGTTTTCTAAGGTTCCCAATTTCTATTTTAATACGAATTCTCTTTTCCGGAGGTAATGTAATTTGCCATTTATGCGTGTCTATTATAAAACCTAAATAACGACAGTTCTTTGAGGGTATTTTTACACTTTTTTCTTCATTAATAATAAACCCTAAGGCTTTTAAAACAGACTGAGTGATTTCAATATTTTTTAAACAATCTGTATGTGTAATTCCTGTCAAAAAGAAGTCATCTAAGTAATTTGATGAGATACATCCCAAAGAACGTAACAATTTGACCACTGGTTTCATCAGTTTTGTAAATATAAATGGAGCTGTACAGATACCAAATGGAAGAACATTGAATTCATACAAATTATTGTTTACAAAAAATCGAAGGTACTTTCGAGATTCCGGATGAATTTTAATTAAAAAGTAGGCATCTTTTAAATCTAAAGTAGCAATAAAAGAGTCTTTAGATATAAGTTTGAGAACTGTTCGAATATCCTCTAATTTAAAATGTTGTGATTTCATGAATTTATTTAAGCTTTTAAGATTTAATATTAATCTTTTCCCGCCATTTGGTTTCGGTACTAAAAATATGCGAGATATGTATTGATCAGAACACGGTTCACATTTAGATATGGCTCCAACAGAAACTAAGTTATTGATTGTTACTTTTACATGAATTTGTTCCGAGTCTGCGAAGTTAGTTACAGCCGGTAAATGAGATTGTTGAACTGGACGTTTAAATTTTAATTTGTAACCATTAATCCATGATAAAATGTTACGATCACATGTTATAATCGACCATTGTTTATAAAAAAGCGCAAGCCTGCCGGCGTAACGTACCGAGTTTACTGGTGTTGTTGGTTCGGGGCTGGCCGATGTGAGTAATTCATTGACGACATCCCGCGGCGAGGCGGTGGTGCGTTGCGAGCTGCTGGCAGCTGGAAGCGTGGCGACGGGCCCGGTGGCTGCCTGCGAACTGGAGCCCTCGCCTTCCAGTTTAAATGCTTGTTTGGTACGTTTGCAGACGTTGAACTCTTTGGTTTCTTAGAAATATCCAACTTGAGGTCTGTACTGGATTTTGTAACTGCCTTTGCGGTTTTCAAGGTTTCAATCAAATTGTTTCCAAACAAATATTTATCTATTTTTGTAAGTGACAATTGGTCTTTTAAGTCCTTTTTTACTGAATATAGACAGAAGTTCCGTCTTGCTTCGGATTCTGAATGCTGAATATCACAAAATATTCGGCCAATATTCATGAGTTCTTTAATTAACTCGGTGTTTTTCTCAGAAGCACTAAGCTGATCTGATATTACTTTGCTTAGACATGAAATGCCAGCTGCAATCTGTTTTTGTCTGGACTCAATGGCCTTGTCTCTTTTGGTGACTTGTTCGGTAACAGCGGCTTTTATTTCAGCATTAAGCTGTGGTGCGGCTATGTTTACACAATTTTCCGGCACTAGGTACTTTTTGAGTAGCTCTTTCCGAGCATCTTTGCTTAAGCCGGAAGTGGCTATATGATTGAATCTAGTTGCCAAGTCTTTGTTAATTTTAGTTCCGTATTCGACGACTAACGACGGATCTTCGCCCAAAATGTTTAAGATGTCTACATCAGGAGTGGACGAAAGACCACTAGGGCCAGTTTCAACATTTTGAGGAACTTCTGCGATGTCTATATTTTGAGGTATCTCGTTAGTGTCAGTCTCCAAATCAATAGTTTCAACTTGCTCCGCTGAGTTCCGATTTGTTTCAAGGCCTAAAACAATATTTTACGGTCTTTTAGACTTTGCTATCGTTTATTTAAAACAGAAACGGTATACGGTAATATTGATAAAGGGAAAAATAATAATTGCGGGTAGTTGTGAAAAAAGAAGAGAAAATGTTTTTTAATTTATTGTTATTCTTCCTTCTAACCACTAAAAATATGAACTATTAAGATTATGTGCCAATTTTTTGGTTTACGAACCATAGAGGATTTACAGACATTGCGGCGGGATAGCCCCAATATTCATTTTATTTTTCAGCCACACCGAGCGTCGAGACTACTCTGATGCACGTTTAAATTTTAATCAGACAGTAATTGCGTCGAGATAGTCCCTCAAAAACTACTCTGATGCAATCGATTAACATCATGCGTCAAGATAGTCCCAAAGACTACTCTGTGCATGAAAAAACAATCGTTACTTATATTAGAATTGAAAGACACTTGCTACGAGTTAGTCCCTCAGACTACTCTGATGCAAGTTTATAAGTAAGTTGGTTAGTGCACTAATGGAGAGAGAAAAAAAAAAAAACAACGTAATTGTGGGTACTTACTGTTAGAATTCTCCTGAATATCAGGTGTGGGAGCTCTCGACGAATTAGATGATGAGCTGGATGATCGACTAGAAGACGATGAAGAACTTATCGATAAAGTATTTTTATTACGCCGCGAGCGTTTAACCTCCTTCTCTAATTTCTTTATTTTTTTTACAATTGACTCTAAACTAGTTTCCGCCGACCGTTTCGGCATGATTGCGAAAAAACGTGTGAAGTGGATGAGCACTAAATTGCGAATGAGGCCTAGCAGTGGTGCCAGAGCGCGGCAAGCATTATGATGACAGATATTATGGCGCCAAATGAAATCCTATAGTGTTGCTAGTACAAAATAAATTATTTTTTATCTTACACTCCATATTTTCTCAACTTTAGTGCTGAGGTGGTGTCACTACCGCGTTACTACATTGTGTCATATAATACCTGAATGTTACTAATCTCGAGGACGAAGCACGAGTATAATGCATGATTTTGTAACGTTCCGTAACATGTAGTGTTCATAATTATCATTTTTGGCGGTAGTTAAAATAAAAAAATTCTAATGATTTTGGGTGAGATCAAAAGGTACGTCAGCTGGTCCCCGTTACACATGACACATTTGAGGCTAAAAAGGTATGTTAAATGTGTAAAAAATTATACAACTTAAGCATAAAACTCCAGGTCTCCTTTCCGCAAACATGATTTCCCCTCGATTTCCCCTATTCATCTCTTTCCCCTTTTTCTTCCCCTCTGGATTCTAATTTCCCCTCAAAAGGGGAAGTTTCCCTCATTGTGGAAGCACTGGGACGTCTTGTATGCATAGAACATAGAGAAAAGTAAATATACCAAAAAGAATAGAATAATAACTAAATTCTGAGCTCGTATGTAACTCTATACCGTAAGATGCTGCAACTTTGCCAGCAAAGAAAAATTTTGCCAATTTCATTTAGATTACGATATTTGATAATAATTTTACATTATTAGGGCATCATATTTTACTTTTTTCTTTACTGGCAAGTCAAACGTTCTCTGACAGTTGAGTATACAAATGCGACGGGAGTGCAGAAAAATTTCGAGAGTTCGTTTAAATTTTCAGTTTCTGCGAAAATGTAGTTGTTTCCTTTAAGTGGTAACTTCCCAGGGTAAGAATATAAGGGCTATTTTCCGTAGTGCGTAATACTTTTATGAAAATTACACAATTTCAGCTAAATAACCTAGTAGGCATAGTTGCAAAGTGTTTTGTAAACCTTAGTAACATAACTTTGCCTAGGTCTATACTCTGATTTTTAATTAGATGGACTAAAGTGACATTAGTAATGATCAGTGATCGGCGTAGGTAGTGCTATTCTCGATATTTACTGACTGTTATCTTAATATGGATATGCCTTCTAAATCTCGGGAAATCTTTTTTATATAAGGTAGTGTTATTTCCGAGATTTAGTTTCTGTTATGCTAGCACGGATATGGTTTCTGACTATGTGAAATATTTTATTGTAAACAGTTTTTTTTATTGAAAACAGTTTAGGAACTCGTATTCTGCATACCTAGTCAGATTTAGGTATCTACATTGTATTGGTCGCTATAACTCGTGCGACATAACTAGACAACCCGCTGGAATGCAACACACTCCCCGCTCCCCCGCGCGGAACCCCGCGTTACCCATGTGCCCTCAGTAACGATAGCATTTTTGTTAAGCGGGCTCGAGGTCCCCACCTCTAACCCGCTGGCCAATGCTAGGGTGGCAAGTGGCGCAAGAACCTGCGCCTTCGACCGCCCGTCCTCCTTCTGCGGAGTAGGTCCGCATTGGCGTCTGTCTCGCGCACTCTCTCTGCGGCCTCTTTGAGGGACATCACCTCTTCAGCGAAGGAAGCCACAGCCGTCCATGACCTCTCATTAGCCAGCATAGCCTTGACTACGCCGGTCAAAGAAAGGTCCCTTCCTATCACTCCTGTCAGAGTGTGACGCTGGGGAGAAAAAGCGACGCACACCTCTAAGGTGTGCTCCACCGTGTCCTCCGCAGCGCCACACTCGTGACAGGACGCCGTCAGCTCCCTTCGCGGCACCCGGTACAGATACCGACCGAAACAACCATAATAAGGAAGCACCTACAATTGCAAAGGTTAGTATTTTTTATTTATTCAATCGGTAACTACCTTTATTTAGAACTATGCTTACAAATTATATTTATTTTTAAATTTTAAAAGGGCTGCAGAAGTACTGGAAACCGTTAAAAAAAAGAAAAATTAAAAAAAAATGTAGTTGATGAGCTCGCTGCCGAGTACGATGTCACCGTCTTAAGACTGCCCCCTTACCACTGCGAATTAAATCCAATCGAATTAGTCTGGGCACAGGTAAATTGGCATGTCGCTAGACAAAAATTTTAAAATGGCCGATATTAAAGAATTGTTTAGTGATGGGTTACAGTTGGTGACACCGCAAAGGTGGTCGAGCTGTATCGATCATGTCATAAAAGAAGAGAGTAAAATGATGCAACTCGACCACCTTATTGATGATATAACAGATGGATTTATAATAAATTTAACAGATTCGGACATCAGCGAAAGCAACAGTAATTATTCAGAAATAAATAATGATTAAGAAGTTTGACTTTTATTTATTTTTCCTTTTACCTATTCATTTAATTTAAAACTTTCGGAAAAAGGTAATTTAGCATATTACCCATTGTACCGCATACTTGGTTAGAAATTCAAACTATACAATTTGGAATTGTACTATAAGTTTTTGTCCATAATCGCTAAAAGTAGTTTACATTAGTGTTTTTGACAGTCACCATACTACAAATGTCAATAAGGTTACAGTTAGTAACTTACTAAATATCAGTTTGGTACCTATGTAATCTAATAAAATAGCGTTTTAGACAGTCCCATACTTCAATTGTCAAAAAGGTGACAGTTAGTAATTTACATCATTAATTTAGTCAGTTTGGTATGTAATCTAATAAAAATCAAAGTACATGGAAAAATATAACAAAACAAAAATCAACCAATCATAAGAGCGCAAGGAATACGTACAACCAATCGCGTGATGAAATGAGGACAAATGACGTGTACTACACTTGGTCATCAACAAGGGTCGTAGTGCGCGTCACTCAGGTATTCTGTGGTTTCTTTCTTTATACGCGGATTCATTAAAAACGTCTACATATCACGTAAACTTGCTAATTACCTGTACTTTTATTAATTATACTTTGTTAAATACTTATTAATAGCCAAGTCGATTACTCAATAATTCAATTTAATCGGTAAAAACACTCGCGTCACAACACATCGCTCTTCAGTTGGCAACATTAAAAAAATAAAGTGCGCCGGCAGCTGTCACTTTAGTCCAAATATTTTAAAATCAGAGTATAGGTTGTCAGTTATCACTAGTAGGATTTTAATTTAACTTAAAAAAATAAATATGATTAAATGAAAGCTCACCCAACATGTTCTAACTCCGCTTTTTATTATTATTAGGTGCATTATTTTTTATTTATTTTATTTTGTTTTATTTGGGGAGCTTACAGCATCATTTACAAAAGAGACATAACACATAGTAGGGTGCCCTTCGGTTCGCCTAAAATTGTTTGTCCTAATATGGTTTGGCCAAACCGTTTTGGCCTAAACTTAAAACGTACAATTATTGTTTCGCCTAAAAATTGTTTTGCCACCATTATAGTTTGGCCTAAGAATTGAAAGGCTTAATTTTAAAATATCTAACGTAAAATAGCCTAAACTATATTGGCATAACTTTATATTGGCATAACTTTATTTTGGCATAACGATTATTTCGCAAAATTTATAAAAGCTCTAATTTTAGCATATCTAAAATTAAATGTGCCAATAATGTATTGGAATAAAAGCATAGAATTTTATTGAGAAAATAAATTGACAGAAGCGAATCGCTGCAAACCCGACTCCACGTAGTCTTGTCTGCCCTACCCTAGAGTGCAATATAAGCCCGCGTAGGCGCGGAGGGGCGAGGCGCTCGCGTGGGACCGCCGGAGCCCCGCAGCGCCGAAGCCGTGACGGAAACTATGCATGCTGCATGCCTACATGCATGCTACATGCCTGCTTGCATGCTGCATGCCTGCTTGCACGCTTACATGCTGCATGCCTGCACGCATGCTGCATGCGTGCTTGCATGCTTACATGCTGCATGCCTGCACGCATGCTGCATATCTGCATGCATGCTGCACGCATGCTGTGTTTCTGCTTGCATGCTGCATGTCTGCATGCATGCTGCATGTTATGCTGCATGTTTTGCATTTTTAATTTTGTGCGAATTAATATTTAGGAATTGTAAACTTTAGGGATTACGAATTGTTCTGCCAAATGACGCATTTGGTAAATGACAATGTGGCGATAAAAAGTTAGGCGAAGTGAAATTAGGGCAAACACGATTCTGAAGAGTGAAATTAGGCGAAAAAATTTTAGGCTTTTCGTTTGGGTGCCATTGCAAATTAGGCGTACAAAAAATTAGGCGATCCGATAGAGACCCCACATAGTAACTTACAAATTAATAACAAGCTACCGCATCTAAAAATGTGTTTAGTTTAAAGTGTGATTAGTTTAAATTTTGCAACTGAATATTATACCAGTATCACCCAGCCCATTAAAGTGAAATGCAAGCACTTTTAGTGCTGGTATGGTAATACATTTTTATGATAAGCAGGACCTAATTCTGTAGCGAAGACTTGGGTATTTCTTCAATTTAACTTATTTTTACTCACCAATCAAACAGCCAACCCATTTTAGAACTTTATTAATGTACTTACTTACATCCCCAGGCCAGGCCAAGCTCAGCTTAGTGTGGGGCAGGTAAAACTATAACTAAATTTTTATTATTTCTGATTTCTAATATTAATATCAATCTCAATCTACCTATAATTTATAAAAATATATATATATCACCAGAATGGCAATAATGTAACTGTCGGAAATAGGCGCGGTATGTAATGAACACGGAAAAAAAACTAAGAATGTCATCATCCTATTTAACGAGATACTCTTCTAGGCAAAGTTGTGTCTTTCAGCTACAACTTTGCCTATGACTTTGCGCACTTGTAATTCGGAAAACTCGTATGATATAAAAAGATTTGGGTCGTATTGGCAAAGCTTATAGTCTATTGTACTTCGACGTTGCATCCTCGAGATTTATATTCACAAGGTAGTCCACTCTTCAATGTACCAGGCATCCAACACATATTAAGAGCTATCTAAAAGAAATTTTATTAAAAAAAACATAAAACGTTACCCATAGTATAGACACAGGCGCCATCTAGTGAATACCAACCGAGTGCACGAGTTTGTCACCCGCGCTGTCATCGTCATTCGCTTTTCGTGTTCGGGCATCCGCACATCGTTACCCTAAAAGTGTTTTGTGTAGCAAAAAACTATGTGCAAAAGGAAGCATGGATAATCATTATATACGCATGTGGAAAAACTGCGTAAACGACGATCGCCAAGTAAATCAGGTCAGTCAGTGTTTTAAATAGACGCGTTTTACCTGAAATAAAACGCATATTAAATACTTACCTCATTAGAAGCTTATAATATTGAGATAGGCATATCCGTTTCCAGGCGTATTTTCCTTCTCTTCCTTTCGGTATATCGCTGTCTCTCTCGCTCATCCCACTCAGTGGCGTCACTAGGTGGCGCGGTGGGGGAACCAGGAGATTTCACTCCCGTGCCCATTTGTTCATCATTGCGTCGAAATATGCATTAAGCACCAGGCGGAAATAAAAACTAAGCTTCTAATGAGGTAAGTATTTAATATGCGTTTTATTTCAGGTAAAACGCGTCTATTAAACACTTGACCGTCATTAGAAGCTTATAATATTGAGACCTGTTTGTTATCGCCTGGTGAAAACGCCAATGTGAGAAATAAATTAAACAATAAGTGCGAGAGAGTTAATCATATGATTATGGTTTAAACAAAAAGTTATAAATTAAGTACTAATTATTTACAATTTAAGTCATGTATGAAAATAATTGCCCAGTCATTGATGAAAAATCAAATAATTTAGCTTGTAAACCATGTAAACGAACATTATTATTAGGAAATAAATATTGTTTACTATTTGATTTCAATCACTTTAGAGGGTAAAAATAAAAAATGAAAAACTTCGTGACGCCTGAATCAATATTTCACGACAATAAACCTTGTGAAAAGTATTAAGTAACTAATCTCCAATTACCAATAGTTAATATATCCTCAATGGGTAAATCATATCAATCTAGTTTGTAGATGCTACAGCGGAGCAAAACACAACCAGGTGTGGCTGTATATCCATCTAGCTACCACAGTGCATGAAACAGGTGACAGGTGAACCACTCGAAGTTTTAAATAAATTAGTTTAGCCATTTTGTACAATATTTATTAATCCTTTTAACCAGTAGCAATTTCTAGCTTGTTTGTCTGTAGTCCCTACAGTCAGTTTTTGACCCAAACTGTCGCCATAATATTACTGCATTGTCCTGAACAAAATAATGTTTGGTGTCCACAGCAAGGTAACAAAGGAGCAATGCGACAATAATATTGCAGTGTTACGAACTAGTTGATTCTAGGTTTGAAATACATTACAAAGGTCTACAGACTAATATTACTAAAACCTGGAAAAAGGAGGTTTTGTTGTTTTTAAATGTTTAATTGAGATTGATTTTAAAACATGTTTAACTATTACCTCGTCACTAAGATTTCCATACAATTGTGCGCTGCATAAAGTAGAAACGACACTTTATGGTAGTGTATAGTATTGTAAGAAAGATTTAAAATATTAAGTGTAAATCTGCCAAAAACTGGACTGACTTTTTTTTGGTACGCGTTCCGCGTGTGGATGGCGCCGCTGCTGCTGCTAACGCCCTTCCTGTACTACTGGACCAAGCACAAGTGCTCATATGGTTTTATAATAACCGGACGCTTGAGTAGGGAAATTTGCTTGTGGTTCCATAACCATATATCATTTAAGCACACCAAATTTCAACGTCATGTCTTGAACCTTGGGGGTTGGCAGGCCTGTGGTTATGTCTACCAGGCGTCTACGTTTCGAATTCCATATTGTGAATGAGGCAGCAAGGGGTACTACAGTCAGATAAATTCCTGTTGAGGTGTGCTAGCACCCGGGGGATGAGGGAAGGTGGTGCGAATTTCCAAGCCAGAGGGAAGCGTTCTACTTAAGGCTGAAAGCATTGTGAAACATCGATTCGTAATCATTGAGATAAATCTGCATAGTTTACCCACTACTCGAGCGTTCTTGGATACAAACAGGTGAATTACTGGCCAGGCCCACTTCGCGAATATCGTTTGTGTGAATTCTGGCAGTAGATGCCATTCTAGAGCTTGGCTATGTTGAGACAGTTCATCTGCATGGCTGTTCAATTTCCCTGGAATGTAATGAATTTTGACCACAATTTGGTTGGTGGTCATTTGTTGGTTGGCAATTTGGAGGATTAAAATAAAATTGTCGCAGGCTTCGTGTTCGATGCTTGTAATTCTAAGACTTAGAACAGCCCGCTTTTCTTTTTGATTGCAGTGCAGCTTTTGTTCGGATGCACTCCACCTTCCCGATAGGGCAGAATTGTTGAGTTGTGACCCCCCAATCCTGAAGCAACGGTTGTCAAAAAGAATGTTGGTGGAGGTATATGTATTGGTGTTTCTGATAATTTTTAGCTACAACTACATCGTAAGGTAGAGTCTATTTTACCGCCCAATTTCTTCTCTTAGGTATCGTAAAAGGCGACTAACGGACCATAGATTGCACAAACATCCAACAGTATAGAGCGGCGATAGGCTCATCACTTGTCACGTCATGTGCAGTTATCATTTGGTGAAACGTAGACTATGGCAGAGGACTGCTTTTGCGGTCCTCATTGCTTGGTCTCTGACTAACCCTTCGGAGATAACAGTCGTGAGTATATGTAGGTATGTATGGACGCTTGTGATTCCTCCATGTATCCTAGTATGTCCTTGCGGAAGACATTGATTTTGGTAAGCGCCCTGCGAGGGCGGTCAAACAGACTTTTTGAAGTTTATGTGGACACCAAAATAAGTAAGTGTTTCTATTACAATGTTGGCATGTCTGGACAGAACCATCTGGTCTTTATGTCTATAAGATAATAGTCTAAGAAAACATTGCCGTGCTCATCTCAAATGGAAGGCATATAATTTTTAGTAATTCGCCTAACTTTTTAGTAATTCCCTAAGAACTGGGTTAAAACGAAGTTTGGAAAAAAAAACTTACTGTTTCTAGAAACCGGTTCCTTCATCTGTGTCAGCATTGCAGACATTTTGTCCGATACAAGCGTGTAACAACTGTCGATTGTAACGTTTGGAACCTTGAGCGATGGCTTCAGATAAAACGGTATTCGATACCTTTGTGTTATGATAGAAAACTTGGAGCACCTATTTAGTCCCAACGGTGTCGATAAAGTGCAAATTGACCGGCTCGAAATTTCGGAGCGTCATTGTCTACGTCTTTTGTTACCTCTGTTAGCAGAGAAGATGGACGTTTTTGTCCTGATTGATAGAGCTGCCAAGCCTATGATCCTGGGAATCGAAAGTAAGAACAGCCTCCGTTGTTTATATTATAGCTACGATGTGGTTCGTGGCTGGCATAAGTATGTCCTTGCGAAAGACATTGTTTTTGTTAAGCGCCCTGCGAAGGCGGTTCATAGCCATGATTAGGTTCGTGGCTGGCAAAGGCATGTCCTTACGGAGGACATTGATTTTGGTAAGCGCCCTGCGAGGGCGGTTCATAGCCACGATGTGGTTTGTGGCTGGCATAAGCATGTCCTTGCGGAATACATTGTTTTTGGTAAGCGCCCTGCGAGGGCGGTCCATAGCCACAATGTGGTTCGTGGCTGGCATAAGCATATCCTTACGGAGGACATTGTTTTTGGTAAGCGCCCTGCGAGAGCGGTTCATAGCCACAATGTGGTTTGTGGCTGGCATAAGCCTGTCCTTGCGGAGGACATTTATTATTTAATTTAATTAAAAACGGTAACATAACCATTTACAACAATTAAACGTATTATTCAAATTCAAATAAAATAAGGACATTTAGCATAACATTAACATACATGCATCTTCTCGCAAAAACCGCAAACACTCAAGTAATATTACCATTGATTTTGGTAAGCGCCGTGCGAGGGCGGTTTATAGCTACGATATGGTTCGTGCTGGCATAACCGCATAAGCATGCCCTTGCGGAGGACATTTATTTATTAAATTTTATTAAAACGGTTAAATACCAATTACAATAATTAAACATATTATTCAAAATCAAATTAAATTAAATAAGGTACATTTAGCATTATATTAACATATTTGCATCTTCTCGCAAAACCGCGAACACTCATGTAATAACCATTGATTTTGGTAAGCGCCCTGCGAGGGCGGGCAGATTATTGCCACGATATGGTTCGTGGCTGCCATAAGTATGTCCTTGCGAAGGACATTGATTTTGGTAAGCGCCCTGCGAGGGCGGTTCACAGCATGCTGTCCGTGTGTCTGTCCCATGAACCAGAAGAACAACGCGATGGTACACTATAAGAAGTTTGCCCTTGCGAAAGGTAACCGTTTGTTGTTAGTACAGGTTTTGCTTGCGAGGCATTCCCAGTACTAGTATTTAATAACTGGCCAAAAAGTTTTCTAACAGGACAATTTTTTTTTTAATGCAACTGCAATCTGTTCAGAATTAAACAAATGTGTGTTTGAAGGTAGAATCTTATTCAAAGTAGCAAGCATTAGAGGGTCTTTTACATTTTTATTAGTACCTATCCTCTTTTCGTATATTTATAGTTTCAGTCTACAACCTAATCACCACTGAAAATAACCTTTATGAGAGGCATCAGATGTTTGCGACCAACTAGTAAACTGCGCAGACAATTATTAAAAATATCTTTTTAGTTTTAAAATACCAAAAAAGTTATTGGTTGTGCACCAATTTATCAGAATATTGGTGCTTAAGGCCTAGCTGGCTCTTTTAGTTTACTTTTAAAATCAAAAATCAATACTAGATCACTACACGGAATATTTAAATTGTTAACTGTTTTAGTCAGTATTGGTAACACCTGCGAGGTGCAACAATCGTTGTAAGATTTCCCCTAACGTCCGATAAAGCAGACACATTGTCGTTATCGTCATGAAAGGCGGGTAGGTACGATGACCATGCTTCTTTGAACGATGACGACTAACTCGAACTCAACCTTCGCCGATGCGATCGGGATTGTCAGAAGGACTAGCTATAGCCGCTTAGCTACAATTCATTTTTCTCATTATCTAATGTAAGCACTAATTATCGGTTTTGATTAACAAATGGGCACGGGTGTGAAATCTCCTGGTTCCCCCATCGCGCCACCTGGTGACGCCACTGAGTGGGATGAGCGAGAGAGACAGCGATATACCGGAAGAAAGAGAAGGAAAATACGACGGGAAACGGATATGCCTATCTCAATATTATAAGCTTCTAATGACGGTCAAGTGTTTAATATTACATTTTGTCGATGTTATGATTAAATTGCAAAGACAAACGATTTTTTTAAAACTATGTGATTCGTTATCGAATATACGACTCAGAACCTCTTAGTGAGACATTCAAAGTAGAAACGTTATTGAAATATATTTCATAGTACGTTTACTTCTTAATTTCGATTAATACTTTCGCTAGTGCCTTTGTGGTTACCCACATTTTTTGACTTTTTCACTATTTATCGATTTTAAAGAATACTTAAGACGTTTGGCTTTCTTAATTAATAATAAAAAGTAAAAAACACATAAGTAGTACCGTGAAGTGATTACGGTCAGTGCTAGTATGAAATCTAGTATCGTGACGAGATTACGATCGATATTAGGGGTACATACCCTATGCTGTGACGCGATTACGGTAATTTTATTCTTCGGTTATTGCTTCCAAATGACTCTTTGTTTGCGCGAGGCAGTAGTTACCTACATTCTATTTTATTTTTTTTACTAATCTTTTTATTGGAGCGTTTTTTCGTATGCAAGTGTTTTCTACAAAATCCTAAAGTGCCGCCTTACATACTGCACATTTATGTATTACCGTGATGTGATTACGGTCAGTGCTAATATGAAATATAGTATCGTGACGAGATTACGATCGATATTACGGGTACCTACCCTATACTGTGACGCGATTACGGCAATCATATTCCTCGGTCATTCCTTCCAAATGACGCTTCGTTTGCGCGAGGCAGTACCTACATTCTATTTTATTTTTTACTAATATTTTTATTGGAGAGTTTTTTTGTGTGCAAGTGATTTCTAAAAAATCTTACAGTTCCGCCTTACATACTGCACACTTATGTAGTACCGTGACGTGATTACGGTCAGTGCTAATATGAAATCTAGTATCCTGACGCGATTACGATCATATTACGGGTACCTACCCTTATGTAGTACCGTGACGTGATTACGGTCAGTGCTGATATGAAATCTAGTATCGTGACGCGATTACGATCGATATTACGGGTACCTACCCTTATGTAGTACCGCGACATGATTACGGTCAGTGCTAATATGAAATCTAGTATCGTGACGCGATTACGATCGATATTACGGGTACCTACCCTATGCTGTGACGCGATTACGGCAATTCTATTCTTTGATCATTTCTTTCAAATGACTTCGTTTGCGCGAGGCCTCTCGCCTACCACAAGGCTTAGTGACTCCGATTTCAATAAAGAATCGTAAATAACGGACGTATATAAATCTAATATTGAAAAAGACTTACGATCTGTCATGACCGTAGCACAAGTACACAGTCCGGATCTTACCCAGACCATCCAGGACGCTAGGGATACCTAGTCGTAATAATCCAAGCGCAGCAGAGGAGTTGCCAGTTGTAAATCCAATATCGTCGGATTTTCATGACGTTCTTGGAGTTTCTAAAGTGAAGGAGGTACCATTGGGACCCAAAATACCAGAAGAGGTCTCTAAACGCTAGGGAAATCCTCATAGATGGTATGAACAAAGATAATAAAAAAGAACTGTTAGCAACAACTTCGATACCTGTTTGAAGTTGGCCAAATTATGCTGCATTTACATTATGAAAATACCATGAATAGAAAGATGCTTACACTACCTGCCTACTCTTGATAAAAAATTCTTGTCAATGACACAAGATGTTAAAAGAGACGCACACTCTTTTGGAGAAAATTTGGGAGAAAAGATAGAAGCTGCTAAGGCTGCTGAAAAATCTAGTTTGCAAATACGGAATACTAACAACATTGGACCGTCAACTTCACTAAGAACTACGTCGCCTAGCAGGGAAAGTGGCAAGACCCATCCAAGCAACAAGGTCATGGGTTGCCAGGCCGGGTGGGAGCAAGCAAAGATTCCCGTATCCACCTCCGAGGCGATCAGCGCAAGCACCGACGTCCGCCCGCTATCACACCACGACAGCAGTGAGACCGTCATACAGACTGATGGTGCGTAAATAACAACCAAGGTAACCTTACACGCTGGTCGTATAATTTTTTTTTTTTTGTTGACACATGTTGTTTAATCGCAAATGACCCGGTAGTTTGACAGTACGTTACGGGTTACAAAATACCATTTAATAATACTGTAAAGCAAGCTACTGAGCCTATCACCACAAATTAAGTATACGGCCGCGCGGCGCGCCTATTACTATTTTGTGCTATCACTCCTAACTTTTCTTCGGCTGAAATAAGTAAGTTAATCACAGCTATATCTGACTTGTGCCAGTCAGGAGTAATAAGCATATGAGAGGATGTCAAAGACCAATTTATTTCTCCCATATTCTTAACACCTAAAAGTATGGATGGATCGTCCAGATTTATCTTGAACCTAAAATCATAGAATAAAGCTGTCGCCTCATAGCACTTTAAAATGGAGGACATACGGACAGCAAGCAAATTATTGTTCCAAGACAGTTATATGGCCAATGTCTTAGAGCATTCAACCAATGTTGATAACAAAGACGCGTATTTTTTCTTTAGTTCCTATTGATGAAAACTACAAAAAGTATTTAAGGTTCAAATTTTTGGGACACAAAAGTAATACGTATGAATTTTAGTGCCTACCATTTGGACTTAGTTCAGCACCTTATTATGTTTTTACGAAACTCATGAAACCGGTCTATCTACCGGATTTATCTCAGAAACAGAGGATTTTAAATTCTAATATATTTAGATCTTGTGCCTTGGCCATTCTTATGAAGAATGTAAAAGTTTTGTTCTCTAAACTGTTTGTTTATTACAAAATTTAGGCTTTGATAAAAACTTCAAAAAGAGTAGCTTGGAACCACAAAAGTCTAGAAAATATCATCAACGGCGGCCTGAGAATATATTTGCAAGTCGTCAGCATACAAATGGAATTGACAGGAGAGGAGTGGAGTAAGAAAATTGATAAAAATCGAAAAGAGGAAAGGAGAGAGGACGCCGCCCTGGGGCACACCGGCAGTGATATCGTTAGCACTAGACAGTTTGTCATTAGCGCGGACGCACTGCCGCCGGCCGAAAAGGTAACTACGAAACCACTCGATTGCCGTATCCGAGACTAGAAGAGATTTCAACATAGCCAGAAGGATATCGAAATCAACAGCGCTGAAAGCATTGGAAAAGTCCAAAAGAACTAGGTTTAGTCCTGTAAAAGGTATTTACAGGACTAAACCTAGTCATCCGAAATATTCGGAGACGTGAGATCCAAAGATTGTAATCGATCACCTTAGTAATTTATATCCAAATGAGGAACTTGCTCTGGAGTTTATTACTAAAAATTAGTAACTCTGCTCGCATTGTCAACCGCACAACGAGTACAGACGTTATCTTCGAATTTCTAATTTAAAAATAAATAATAACTATGTCGAAACCATTGTGGATGATTTAATTAAAACATCTGCTCTAGGGCGACGACCGCCTTGTTTATTTATACCATTTTTTCTAAATAAGATTGAGATCTGCCCTGCAAAAACATTACTGTCCTACTTAGATATGACTAAAGTTTACAGAGATAAACCTAGAACGGAAAGGTTATTGCTCACCTGAAGCCTATTCATAATGCAACTAGTTCTACATTAAGTCGTTAGTTTAAAAACACCCTATTTAACAGCGGTATTGACACTTCTTTATTCTCAGCACACACGTGTAAGACACGCGTCCACGTCCACCTCGGCAGCAAACAGAAAAGGCCTTTCAATAACTACAGGATGGACTGGTAATTCTCTGGTGTTTGCACGGTTTTACAATTGACCTCTTACCATTGAGAATGACGATAATGCTTTGCAGCGGCTATTTACATTGATTAATTACTAGCTTATCATTCATTATAATATTATAATATATCATACTGGTTTGTACTAATATGGTATGTACTTAATTATATTTAATCAGTTATACTCGTAAATACTCAATTATAATAGTTGAATTAAATCATATAGGTACTTAAATTATTTCGCAAAATTTGTGTTCTAAACATCTACCTTGTGAATATAAATCTCGAGGATGCAACGTCGAAGTACAAATTGATGGTTAAACAAACTTACCTGGGCCCTGATTCTGTATCGCAATCTATAGATTCCACACCTAAACCTTACCGCGCACAAACGTCAAACGCATACGTTTTTGGGAAGATATCGTAACTTTTTAAGGAATTAACGTGGTTTTGAAACAAGGAATCGTTACGGAATAAGGGCCCTGAAGTGAAGTTTGACCGTAATTGTACGAGACGTTGCATCCGAAGAGATTTATATAAAGATCCCTCCCTTCCCTTACATGCTGGCCCCATATAAATTAATTTTGCAAAAAAGCTCTAAAAGTGAATGACGATGACAGCGCGGGTGGCAAACTCGTGCACTCGGTCGGTATTCACTAGATGGCGCCTGTGTCTATACTATGGGTAACGTTTTATGTTTTTTTTAATAAAATGTGTTGGATGCCTGGTACATTGAAGAGTGGACTACCTTGTGAATATAAATCTCTTCGGATGCAACGTCTCGTACAATTACGGTCAAACTTCACTTCAGGTAAGTTTGTTTAACCATCAATTTTACAAGCTTTAATTTAACTTGCAATGTATGTATGTCTTGTTCGGGTGGAATTTTGCCATACAATTTTGACCCATTTTCCGGTTACCGATTAAGCTAAAATTTTGCATACATGTGTAAATCGCGTGACAATGCAATATTATATTGCATAGCTTCATTCTTCAGATATTATTTAACCAGGTAGTCCCCTTAACCTACAAGGCAACTTCGCACGTAATTTAGAGAGTATTGACTAAAAAGATATTATTTTGACTTCAGTAAGAAATCAAAACAATATTTTAGATGTCATTGAATTGACAGATAACTGTCTTCCCGCCATTTTCCCGCGCCTACGAGGCTTCGTGGTTCATGATGGCGTCTCATGACTTCATTCCTTTTTCGTGCGAGGCGACGAAAGCACAAATTATAAAAATAATGTCGAAAGAAGCGCTCAAGATCGTATTGAGCATTAGAAAAAAAGATTGCAAAGATAAAAAAAACCCAAGTATTAAGTGAAAGTGTTAATACTTACAGTGAATCTTTATCAGATGAACTAAGTTTTATAACAAGTAAATAGGTACTTCAAGTAACTTTTCACTTGTTCCTCCTTTTTTTGCTTATAAAGTAGTAATGCAATAAATAGTACCTATCCATGGACCGAGAGTCGGAGTTTCTAAGGAAATCGACCGTGAGTCCAAAATATGGATTGATAATTACCCTCTTTTTTATAAATTTTCTTTTAAACGTTACCAAATCAGTGCAATCACGGAAATATTGACTGTGAGTCAAGCATGGACCGTCGGATGGAGTCGTTAACGACCGTGAGTCCGAAAATGCAAAAACAAACCCGTTCCAAAAATGCACCTTAATTCATTTAAAAAGTAAATACTAAGTTCCCGTATGCCTTTCAGCGGGTGACGAACTCCCATTTCAATACGAGGAAACAATTCCCTTCGAAGCATTACAACCCCTGCTCGAAAATACTGTAGAAATTTCGTAAGAAGAAATTCCACTTGTTCCTTCGGAGTCGGAGCCAACCATGGGTCAAACACTAGAACCACCCAGAGGTAAAATACTGGAACCCGATATAAAACTCTTTGCTACGCGGGAGAACTCGGGATCAGAGTCTGTTCACCTGGACCCTGAAATACTAGCAGCCCTAGGCGAGCTACAGGATGAAACTCCTACATACGGAGCAAAAATCCATGAGAATTAGCAAACATCTGGCCCTGCTAATTAAAAAGGGTGTAAGTATCCAAAGAGGATAAAATTCTAAAAGAATAACCTATTTGTACCCGATAACTGCAGATTGCTACAAGCACCTCAATTAATCCAGAAATACTGACAGCTGTAACCGAACAACTTAAATACTAAAAAAAAAATAATAATAATAATAATAAAAAATAAAAAAGTGTTACTTTATAACAGCACTTAGGCGTGACAATAACGGCCGTAAATAGGGCCACGGATGCTTTAATGACAACCGAAAACAAAGTCCTTGCATTAAAACACCTTAGCAAGAGCTGCCGTCTATTATGCGATATACACACGCAACCCATCCCCAAATAAGAGCCAAAGTGGTCTCTGTCGTATTGGGCAGAACTTTCCGTAATAGGTATCCGTCTTAAGACCGCCGGCGGTCGCGAAACAATTGATTTGCAATTGTGTTTGGTTTTACGGTGCTCAAGGGATTAACGTCGTAAAAGAAGCGGAACGTGACGAAATTTTGTTGAAAAACAAGGGCTGCAGATGAAAAAATTAAATAACCAAACTCGATCCGGGCCTCCCATTTCCGGCACACAAGCATCAAGCTTAAGATCATCATACTCCAAAAACGAACGCTCCTGGCCACACAATAACCAGAGGACGAGGAGGGAGCAGGAGACCACCGCCACCGAGTGCCCGACGACAATACATCCCACCCACGATGGGACCTTCCAACTCCTGTCAGAGGTTTGAAACCTTACCAGACCCGCCCGCTAGCTCCCTTTCAATAACTGAGGTACACGCAGGCAGATTATCTTAATTTTACAGTGTTTGGTTACATGTAACTTCCAATAAAACGGTTTTGGAGTGGAGTACAAAAGGTCTCTAAATATCATTTTCAAAGAAAGTAGTACAGACGGAGGTTCCCAGAAACAATTTTACAACTCAAGAAAAACAACATATAAATACCTAATTCTTTACAAAAATTCATTAATCTGGGTGCCGTTAGTTACTAAAATGAATTCCAAAAGCCGAACAATATATTTCAAAGTTTTTTCTAACTCCAAAATCTAACGGAGATACGGTTTAATTTAAACCTTAAAAGTTTAAACTTTATTACAAAAATACATTTCAAAAAGATTGATTATCGAACAGCTTTGAAATTGATTCCCGATAATGATTACTTAGCTACTGTAGAATAAAAATAATCCTACCTATTAGGACGTATTAGTACGACGATCGAAAATATTTACGTTTTCAATTCAAATGTCATGATAATTCTGAAATAAATACATTTGAATTTACGGTCATGCCGTACGGCTTATCATTAGCATCTTATAAAAAAAAACCTTTGTTTTTACAAACATTATGAAAGAAGTAGTGACCAAAAGTCACGAGTATAAATCAATAATTTATTTAAACGATTTACTTTGTATCGGAGAAGATTACAACGAATGCCCTAAAACGTTACTGAATCTTTGTATGTCCTCCAAAAGTTAGGTTTCGTTATTTTGATATTTACCGTAAAAACAATAACCTCCTAGACCAAAAACAAAAAAGTGTTGTACTTTTGGTTAAAAATACACTAAAATGACAAAATACTTAATCAAAGACTGCGCAGATAGTTGGTGTACTAGTCGCGGCCTGCCCAGCTGTAAAATACGGCTGGCTTTACACAAAAATCCTAGAAAGGCAAAAATACCTTGCTTTGATCAAATCTAATAATAAATATAACACAAGTATTTAAAATATTTAATTAAGTACAAGATTTATATTGGTGGCAGAATATCATACCTACCACTTTCAATGACATGCGTTATTCAAACAAATTTTACCGACGCATCCAATATCACTTGAAATTGGCTTAATGCTAAACGCGAAGCTATTAATTAAGAATAAGATAAGATCCAATACGAGGTGGAGCGCTATTGGCGGTAACAAGCAAGCCCATGGTACATGGAAGTTGAGGGAATTCGACTTTCATATAAACCACAAAGAATTGTACCTTTTTTCTTTACACTTAGGAAAGTAGGTACTCGTGAATCACTAAACCAAGTGTGCAAAATTTTTACATGTAGATAACACAACGGCCGTAGCTACGTTAACCGTATGGGAAGCATCAGAATCCCACCCTTAAACCATTTATCGCGACTTATTTGGAAATGGTGCGAGAAGCGAAACATCTGGATTTTCGCGTCATATGCTATACCAAAGAAAACCGGGCGGATGCTGAATCCAGAATTGTTAATCCCGATTCCTGATGCAGAGTGGGATCTATCTAACACCGACCTCAAAACTATCATTAAACGGCTGGGTTAACCAAATGTAGATCTTTTAGATTCTCGCACGAATGCTAAATGTAAAAAAAAATCGTATCTTGTAAACGAGACCCAGACGCCACAGCAGTGGACGCCTTTACACTTGACTGGCAAAACATAAAATTCTATACATTCCCACCTATCTGTTTATATAATTTTAAAAATATAAGAAAAATTATTGATGACAATGCGAGCGGTATACTGGCCCTCACAAGTCACAACCATGGTACCCACTGCTGCAAGGCCTCATTGCATCCGAAATTATTATTTCGATTCACACACATGTTTGTCACAATCTTCTTTCAGAAAAATCCACCCATTACATGGTACCCTTACTCTGACTGCCGCGAGGCTTTGCAGCAAACCTACCCGTCAACGGGGCCTGCCCCCGGACGTAGTGAAACTTATAGTACGGTAAGCTGTTATAGTACAACCCTCAAACTATGGTAGGCTTTTTGCGTTAAAAAAGTTTAAATGTTTTTGAAACTTTCCATATTACATATGTATATACACACATGTACTTATTGTCCTTTTTAACTGAAGAATTTAGTAGAGGTTGCTCTTATGCATCACTAAATACTCACCGATCGGCTTTGTCACTATACTGGGTAACAATATCGGAACTGATGAATAGGTTAACTTCTAAATTTAAACCAAACTTACCGAAATATGTTCATACATGGGACCCTCGGATAGTTTTATCATGGTTTATACAGTTTCCTAACACCACGTTAACTTTAGATAATAAAACTAAGAAACTAGTAACTTTGTTGGCTATTCGTACAGCCCACGGACAGTGTCCAAACTGTTTCCCTTATTAATTTGGAGAACATAATCGTAAGTGAAAATCATATCAGAATTCTAATAACGGATATTATAAAAACATCAGCCCCTGGTCGATAGCAACCTGTACTAATCTTGTAGACCACCTCAGTCGGTGTGACTGCATTTACTGCGCATAGTACTAGTCAGTTATGCAGCCACTTTAGCTGCAAATCGAGTAGGCATTAGCAATTGAAACCATCAGAAAAGCACCTCTAATACCTTTGCTCGTTTTTACCACATTAGTTAGATGATGGTACATTCGTAAATCCGTGTGTTTACAACCCGATTGATCCTACAGAACAAATAATTAATGATTTCATTTGAATCGGTTAATTAGGTAATTTTTAATATAAAACCATTACTGCTAAAGTACTTTATTTTGAAATGAAAAATGTATGTAAGTACAGATAATTCATTGTTATCATCATCATAATGATGTGTATGATTATTGATATGCATGAGATTTATATAATGATTATTTCTATATAAATACGGATAAGTACATATAAGTTGATGTTTTATTATTAATCATTTTTCTAATAAAGATGCTTAATAATGTTAACACTGTTGTTTATTGCAAAACTTTGTTCTCTGAACATCTACCTGGTTAAATAATATCTGAAGAATGAAGCTATGCAATATAATATAATATCCAACGAACTTCTAGTGAAGTTCGATAGTTATTATATTAATAGCTTCATTCGAAGATATTAGGACCCACCCTCCCTCTTTATCATCCCTTAAAGTTTTGCAATTATTTATCTCTGAAAAGAATGAAGTCATGAGACGCCATCATGAACCACGAAGCCTCGTAGGCGCGGGAAAATGGCGGGAAGACAGTTATCTGTCAATTCAATGACATCTAAAATATTGTTTTGATTTCTTACTGAAGTCAAAATAATATCTTTTTAGTCAATAGACTCTCTAAATTACGTGCGAAGTTGCCTTGTAGGTTAAGGGGACTACCTGGTTAAATAATATCTTCGAATGAAGCTATTAATATAATAACTATCGAACTTCACTAGAAGTTCGTTTGATATTATATTATGATGACAAGCTGCTGATCTGATATGATGGAGCTGGAAAGTAGCCATAGGAACTTCGCAATGAAACAACACAATCTCATCGAGTTTGGGCTCGTTTGAATCGTCTTGACGAGTAGTTTGTCTTACAATGGTAACCAGGATCTGATGATGGAGCTGGAAGGTGGCCATAGGAACTCTGTAATGAAACGACGCAACCCTATCGAGTTTCGGTTCATTTCATTCGTCTTGACAAGCAGTGCTTCCACTTTCATAATTTCCTTTCCCCACGCCACAACTGAGATTTCCCCTACTCAGGAATTTTTTCCCCTCAAAACTAATTCAGGTGAGTGGCTTATACGGGGGGGGGGGGGGGGGGTTACACGGTCAACGAAAATTTTGATGTTGTAAATTCCAAGCCTCAATTCGTAAGCGCAATCCACATCAGCGCATCAAAAAGTCAATAAAAGCGTTTTTCTTTGCTTGGGTTGTATACTTTTTTAATTATTTAATCTGTAATTCAATATCTATTTCACAATATCTGTAAACAAATGAAAGTTTTACAGCCGCTGGTTGTCAAATTAAACATGAAGCGACGGCATTGTTGACATTTCATTTAAAAGCAAAAAATTATGGTTTATGCAGCTACGTTAGACATTTTAAAGTAACATGTCTGTTTTTGAAGATTCAGTGTTTCCATATTAAAAAATATTAATAATTAAAAAAATCTTATCCGCTATTCGATAACAATAAGACAAAACTTGGTTTAGGTAGCAAATAATATTAGCTTTACTTTATTATCAAATTCAATTGTAAGTATACAAGTTTAGCATTTTTTCTATGGAAAGTGCCGGTTCTCCTTTTAGAGGTAACTTCAGGATTTTTTCTATTAAGACAAATGTTTCCAATCGCGTTTTGACTTCGTTCATCCTCTCACACATACGCTCTGTAATACACATTGTAAGTTTCAGTGCGAAATATCCACAGACATATAACAGAAGGAAATATCTAATATATTTTGAATAACAGCTAATAGAAAACAGCCAATTTTTCCGTTTTTACCGCCTAAGGCCCCCTTAAAATATACTGCATGATTGTGTTACGTTCCGTAAAATGCAGTGTTCATAATTATCTTTTTTGGCGGCAGTTAAAATAAAAAAATACTAATGACTTTGGGTGAGATCAAAAGGTACGTCAGCTGGTCCCCGTTACACATGACACATTTGAGGCTAAAAAGGTACATCAAATGTGAAAAAAATTAAAAAAGTATACAACTTCAGCATAAAACTCCGAGTCTCCTTTCCGCAAACATGATTTCCCCTCGATTTCCCCTATTCCCCTTTTCTTCCCCTCTGGACCCTAATTTCCCCTCAAAAGGGGAAGTTCCCCTCATTGTGGAAGCACTGTTGACAAGTACTTTGTTAATGTTTTTTTTTTTTTTTTATATATATATTTTAGCGTTTTATTAACGCTTAGGATTCCCGCCTGAGGTTGTCGTCTCTTTTTTCAGTGTTTAAAATTTTACTTAAGTACTTTGTTTTTAGATGGTTACCAGGGTCTGATCTGATAATGGAGCTGGAAGGTGGTCCTAGGAACTCAGTTTCGACGCAACCCCATCAGTCTCGGCTTGTTTGATTTGTCTTGACGAGTACTTTGGTGCTAGACGGTAACCGGGATCTGATGATGGTGTTGGAAGATGGCCATAGAAACTCAGTAAATAAACAACTTAACCCCATCGAGTATGGGCTCGTTTGATTCGTCTTGACGAGTACTTTGGTGCTCGATGGTAACCAGGGTCTGATGATGGAGTTGGAAGATGGTCATAGAAACTCAGTAATTAAACAACATAACCCCATCGAGTATGGGCTCGTTTGATTCGTTTTGACGAGTACTTTGGTGCTAGATTGTAACCAGGGTCTGATGATGGAGCTTGAAGCTGGCCATAGGAACTCCAGTAGGTAATTAAGGGACACAACCGCGTCGAGTTTGATTCGTCTTAATGGGTGGACCGTTTTTGATGGGTAGTAAGCGGTGGTGGTTTGGTGGACGTGAATAAATTTTGTATACCTACATAAATATTTGTATTCACTGAGATGAACAGATGACAAACGTGTCCAGGAATAACTAAAAAGTAAAAAATAAATTAAAAGTAAAAACCTTTTTAAAAAACAAGCTTTTATTTAAATGCGACAAAAAGAAAAAAATAAACTTATACTTTAAAACTTTTAACGTCATTACACAATTTATATGGTATAAAAGGTTGTCGCGAGATTTACTATAATAATATACTAATGTACCTAAATTATATAACTAGATGTGATTGATTTTAACTAAGTAGGTACTATAAAGTTTTAAAATAAGTATTAAAATACGAGTACTTACTTAAATCTCGCGACAACCTTTTATACCATACAAATTGTGTAATGATGTTAAAAGTTGATAGTAAAAGTTTTAAAGTAACAGTTTATTTTTTTCTTTTTGGCGCATTTAAATAAAAGCTTGTTTTTTAAAAAGGTTTTTACTTTTAATTTATTATCATTGACAACTTAATAAAAAGCTAATATTTAATAATTGAATTGATTACGAAGTTATGAAAATGTCATTATTACAATAATTTATCAGTTTATTTTAAATTATTTTAATTTTAGTTTAAATTCACATGCCCTGCGTTTGGCAAAACGGACGTTTAAAATTATAAAATTACCACCAACCAAAATGTACTGTTTTGTGTGAATAAATCATTTCATTTCATTTCATTTCATTTCATTTCTTTAACAATAAATAGGGTCATAAATATAAATAATAATTCAAATACATTGGGTCCATGGGGGCCGGAGGCAAAACAGCTCGTTAAAGAGTTAAGTACTCGACTTATTGAAGCCTCCGGTGACAAGAAAGCTGGCAGCTACCTCTGCCAGCGTATCAGCCTGGCAATCCAAAGAGGTAACGTTGCCAGCATTCTTGGTACCGTCCCCATGAGCCCACAGTTGGAGGACATCTTTTATTTATAGTTTTATTTTCTATAGTTTTATGTTTAGGTAAATAGTTTAATTTTGTTTAAGTATTTAAGTTATTTTGTTGTTTTATTAAATTATTGTCTTAAATATATAATAGGTAGGTTCAGAGATATTTACAAAAAACTTAACTGTGCGACTTTGTATTCAACAGGAAGGGACTAATTTTGAGCATTTGATAAATGGATTAATTTTGTAATGGATAAATAAAAATGTTAAAATTCATGGTCTTCTTTTTATTTGTGACACTATCCGCCGTACTCAGAGACGTCAATTAAGTTTAATGACAATTAAATGTCTTTCCTTCTCTATTTATCACTATACATACGAAAGTGACAGCAAGAGACTTAATTGTCATTAAAACTTAATTGACGTCTCTAAGTACGGCGGTTAGTTACTTAGTAAAAAATAATCCTTATGATGAAGCCTTTCGATCGGTATGATAAAGCTACAGGTGATTATTTTTTTCATGTAACGGGTTCGATTCCCGGTTCAACCATGTAATTATTTAAATATCTATGAATGCAGTTTAAATTGTTTTTTAAATTCAAATAATGTCTTCTTTCAGTAAAATGTTCCATCTACAATATTCAAGGTTCTTTCCCTCATGTGGCATATCCGTGGGACGCCCTGTATAGTGTAGCAAGGTAGGTAGTAGGTACGTATCATTTTCAGTGCTAATCTAACTAGGTTTATTCTTGTAGGTACTAGTATGTGCGTGAATTTGCGAATAACTCATCTAATCGTCATCGGTGGAACTTTAAATCTTTATCAAACCTTGACGTGGATTTACAATTAAAAACAGAACAAATACTGTAAACCATTATTAGTTTTGAAATTTCGTTACGCTGCTTAAAACGTACACCCCTTCAAGTAGAAAGTAGAAAGCGCAAACTAGAGGTCTAGAGGAGATTGCGCTCGCCGACTCTGCCGCTCACTTCCCCGCGCAACCCCATCGTTGCCCCGCGCAAGTACATGAGTCGGTCGACTGTAGTAAGCACATGAGTAAAGATCTTTACTCATGTGGTAGTAAGGCTGTGCTCTGTGCTGGAGGTGAGCGTTTTTTATATTAAAAGGAGACAAACGAGCAGGCGGGTCACCTATTGGAGAGCAATCCGGTGATTGCTCTCCAATTTTTGTATGTGTATCCAAGTCATTTGAATGCTGTGGTGTAGACATACCAAGTCAACGCTTGTCAATTGTGGGTGTATACAGAACACACGATTCTGATGTTAATATATTTATAAAAAAATTAGACCTAGTGCTTTAAGAACTAATGTAAGAAATCAAAAAATAAAATCGTAGTTGCGGGGGATTTTAATGTAAATACTTTACAGGCAAGCAAAATCACGGATAAATTGCATGATTTGGTAAGAAGTTACAATCTAATGTTTCATATAAATAAACCAACAAGACAGTCAAAATGTATTGATCACATTCTCAGTAATATTCAGTCAGGAATTGGCGAGGTACTTCCACTGGGTTTATCAGACTATGAAACTGCACAAATGTTAAGCATTCCTGCAGTTTACAAAAAGTATACACCCCGGACAATAACCTGTTATAAAATAAATTACAGTACATATAACATAGAGCGTTTTAGGAACCTACTTAACAATTTGTCATATAGACATACATAACGAAATTGACCCTAATAGATCATTTTCAGGTTTCCATGAGTTGTTTATCACATTATATAAAATTAGTTTTCCACAGATAAAAATAAAAATTAATAACAATAAAACAACGCATAGGTGGATATCGAAAGGAATAAAGATTAGTTGTGAAAGAAAAAGAAAATTGCGTTTTAGTTATTACAAACATAAAACTTCTATAAGTAAAAATAACTACCTGAATTATTCTAAGACATTAAAATAATATATTAGAAAAATACTCTCTAACAACAAAATTACAAACAGTAAAAATATTTGCAAAGCGTCTCATGGCAAGTGATAAAAGAAACTAGTAACGTTGATCAATGTACTAAATACATAGATGAAATATATCATGACAGTAAAGTTATCACTAATGTTAAAGATATAGCTGATAATTTTAATGATAATTTTATACAAATGTCCAATAAATCTATTATTATTAATTCTAATAAAAAATATAATTATACTTATAATAAATATTGCAATTCATTTTTTTTAAACCTACATCAACTGACGAAATTATTAAAATAATAAAATCTCTTATAGACACTAACTCTGAAGGTTATGACGAGATATCAACAAAAGTAGTCAAAGCTTGCGCGCTGGAAATTTCGCCAATTCTGTCGTATTTGATTAACCAGTCCATGGAAAGAGGAGTATTCCCAGAAGTTTTAAAGAGATCTATAGTGAAACCATTGTATAAAAAAGGAGATAGGACGTTATTGGAAAACTATAGACCAGTAACACTAATTTCTATATTTTCAAAAATTTTTGAAAAATGCATGCATCAAAGATTAATGGACTATAGTGATAAATTTAAAATAATAAAAGAAGAACAAAACGGATTCCAGAAAAAGAAATCTACTACCTTAGCCATGTATAATCTTATTAATAATGTCATTACAAATTTAGATACTGGCAATGATACAAGTGTTCTGCTCTTTGACATGACAAAAGCGTTCGACTTTTGTCACACCCTATGTTACTCAGAAGGTTGAAAGTTAATGGAATCAGAGGGCCTCCTTTAGACTGGATTAAATCCTATCTTAGTGATCGTATGCAGTCTGTGCAAATTAGTGGATTAGATGAAAAAGATACTCTAGCTTCTTTTGAATCTAGCTATAAGGTAAACAATTATGGTGTTCCACAAGGGAGTGTGTTAGGCCCTCTTCTTTTTCTTTTCTACATTAATGATATGCTAGGTGTCACATCTCATAAGACTGTATTGTTTGCGGATGACATTTCCATAATTGTAACTTCAAATAAAAAACACGAAACTGATTTAGAAAAAGAAATAAATGACACAATATCACGAGTTGCTAAATGGCTAAATCAAAATAATTTAATGCTCAATGCCTCCAAGACTAACTATTTATTGTTTAGGAAGAATTATAACAAAGATAAACGACAGCTTGAGATAAAATATCAGAATGAAATAATAGAAAAAACGGAACAAGCATCCTTTCTTGGTATAACGATCGATGAACACTAAAACTGGAAAGCTCAAATTAAAAAGGTAGTAAGTAAGATAAACAGTTTTGTTTATGTTCTCAGACGCTTACGGCAAACAGTTTCGAAAAAAACTGCCCTTACAGCATACCATGCTTATGTGGCATCAGTGTTGCGAAATGGACTGCTTCTATGGGGTAACTCAACTGAAACCTTAGGAGCATTCATCGCTCAAAAAAGATGTGTCCGTAGCATTGTCGGTACCTATAAGTCCTCTTGTGTTATGTAAACCGTATTTTAAGGACCTAAAAATTTTGACACTACCCTGTCTTTACATTTTTGAATCATGTGTTTTTGTAAAACTACACATGTATCTTTTTAAAACTGCTAAAGACATATATCCACGTTCAAGCAGAAATGTTAATAGATTGGTGATGAGTCATATTCCTAAAACCACACTATACAATAAAAGTTGTCTAGCAATGTCAATCAAACTCAATAATAAGTTACCAAATGATGTTAGACAATCACTATCTATTCCCATATTTAAGTCTAGGTTAAAGAAATATTAATTGAACACTGTTTCTATAGTGTTTCAGAGTTTTTTAATATGTAGGTAGTGATAAAATGTGCGATTATCTAATAAAGTTTAATAAATAAAGTATAGTAGGTTGTAGTAATGATATATGACAATTGTAATTTCTGTTTCATTATTGTTTAGTTGTTTGTTAGAATTTGATGTATAATTTTTAATAAATAATGTTTTAGAATTTGATAATAATTATGACATAATAAATAATATTTTGGAAATTGATATATGATATAATAAATAATTTTGTAATTATCATTATTAATATTTAAAACTAAATTAATATTTTTAAAGACTCAATTAATATTTGCATGCCAGTTTTGGTAAAACATGTATGTACATACTAATATCATGGCCAGCTATATTACCATGTTTTAGGCGAATAAATGATTTTTGATTTTGATTTTGATTTTGTAAGTAGGTATATGAGTATGTATATAATCCTGCTGGGGCTGCCTCGGTTCTGCAGCGCATCACGGATGTTTGCGCAATACCGTGTTGACTGTTTTTACCAGGGACTGAATAACCCAAAAATTAAGGTACCTTTATATAGCGGTATGGCGTCATACCGAAAAATAGCGGTTACCGGAATATTCCGATATCCAAATTTATATCGGTACCGTAATTTTGAGTTTTTAAATAATAAAGGTTTATTTCGGTATGAAAGAGACGGCTAACAACCGTTTCAAGCACAAGCAACTACTGGCTTTCTTATAAAGCTTTAGTTTGGATTGTTCTCGTTGTCAAAACACGTGCGCCGCGCATAGGTTTGAATTTTTTACTAAAAGACAGGATATACCCACAAAATATTCTTTTCGGCCAAAAACACAAACAAGATTAATTTTGTCAACCTCTAAACTTCACTTACACTCTAAAAGTCCGTTAGTTATGTGTGTGAAAATATATAATAAATTACCTACTTCTTTAAAAAATATACCCACATAAAAATAATTCTTTAAAAAACTGAAAGACCTACTTATTGCAAAATGCTACTACACGCTGGAAGATTACCTAAAAGATCGCCTATAAAAATATAATAATGTATAATAATAAAATAATTATTGATAAATAAATAAAATAATATGTAGATAATATTTTGTATATGTATATATATGTATGTAAATATATGTGCATATGTGTGTATATATATATATAGAACAATACCTGTACCAGATTGGATGCAATTTTATTCCTATGTACAATAAGTCCTACTCTCGCCTTACGTAATTATATTTATTTAAGTAGAATCACAGAATAATATTGTCGAACAATGCAACTGCCGTGCACACGGACTTTTAAAAGTACGCTTGCCGGTAGGTATATTAACGCCAACTCAAGCTAGTGTCTGCTAATAAGCGGACGGACTTTTACTTAACCCTTAACCGATTCATTGCGTATCCCTCTTTTAATGACTTTTGTGCATGGCGGCTAACAAATATTCTGTGACGCCTCCGTGCGTCAGCCGCCACCCATTAAAGTGACTGACTCTTCAGCCATGAGTGAACATATTTTGCTTTTTGTTATGATTTTGGCTTGTTTACACGTGATTGCATTCAGTCGGAATCGGATGTCAAACGTAAAGGGTTTGCTAATTCGTTTAGTGTATTGTAAAGTGACTTATCTACGCGATTTTGCTGTAATGGCTGCTAAGTGATTTATTTGGATCAGTGGTTGTATTCCTTTTGTGTATTTTTAGTAGAAGTTTACAAAAGGGTGTGAAAGGAGTACCTTTATTTAGGTTCTATACCGTAGTGTTGCGATGCAGCCACTATAACGAGTCAAAATATAAAAAATAAAAAAATAAAAAATACGCATGAGTAGGTGTCGGAACTCTTGTTCTCATTGTTAATGAGCAATGTAGTCCAATGAAATGGAAAATGGGTCGGGTGGTTCAACTTCATATTGAATAATCGCTTGAATTTGCGAATAATCGAACTTACTTATAAAATCAGTTTTCAATCTAGCCGTTTTTAATAGTAGATTGATACACAAGTTGCTAAAATGACATATTAAAACGAGGTATTTTAACTCCCGAGCTTAATTCGATTGCAAGAAAATAAAATAATCCAATACAATATTTAAAATAAATAATGTACAGCCACTCAGGGCTTGTTTATTCGGTTAATTTTCAAACCTAGTCAGCAGCCAGTTCATAGGAACCGTTTTATTAAGGTTTTTTTCTTTTAAACAAGGAGAAATCCTATTTTCGGATACACAGCGGGCCTGAGGAAGCCCGCTGGTTATGTGGCGACTCTCCCCCCAACGCCCGGTTCCCTGTCCAGGTCCGAAGGCCTCGACAGGGACTCGGGTGAAGAGGGGCCTTACCCACTAAAACTCCTTACACCATCCCATCACTTTTTTTTTTTTATGGGTTGGTTTGTAACTTAGGGCTTCATTAGAAGGCAAATATTTCCTTTTGTGTGTTAATTTGGGAGTATGGGTATTTCCCCGCATGGGCTATTAAAGGATGTTGGGTAATTTTGGGATAAAGGGTTTTGAGGATCAATTTGGATTAGGGTTCGTTTAAGGATATAGGGAATTATTTAGGGAAGTAAGGGAAAGCAGAAATTTAGAATCTATTATTTAATGCCAAAATTTTTGAGGTGGACTTTAGAGTCCTATATTTAAATTTAAGTGGACTTAAGGTCCACTTCTAGTCGATTGCGGGTCACAAATAGTTAGGAAAGAAAGATTTTAGAGGTAGAAGGGAAAGAAGAAGTAAGGATAAGAATAAGGAAGGAATTTTTAGGGTTTTATGGGATTATTTTTGTTTATAAGCTTTATTTGCGTTAGTTTTTAGTCTTTAATTTAGGCTTAAATTTATTTATTAAGTCTTAATTCCGTATTATTATTTTAATTTAGTTTTATTTTAATATTATTTATTGAAGAATGAATTTAATTTTTTAACGTTTTTTACAGAGTTTTGAGAGATTTATAATTTATTTATGTAATAGTTTTTATATAAAAAGGCTAGGCATTATACTTGCAAATTTTCTGCCAATTTATTTTAGGTTTGTTTATGTGTATTATTTGGTCAAAGTTTTTTATTTTAGACTAGGTAAAAATTTTATTAAAAGTTTTAGGTTTGTTTTAGAAATTTTTAGTGTTTTACTTTGGGCCTTTAAGTGTAGATTTTATTGTGTGTTATTATTTAGGAACAATCTGTGATTAATTTATTTAAAGGTGTTAAAGTTAATTTTTTTTTTTTTTTAATTTTATTATGAATATTAGGGTTTTAATTTTAGAGTGTAGATTATTTTAATGTTATTTTAGTTATTCAATTTAGGTAATTTTAGTTTATAATAAGTTTTGATTTCAAAATATGTTCAATTTCCATAGTCTGTTTGGTTCTGCAAGCGCAGAACCATGGATTTGATTCGGGGGCACTCTTTTCCATTCGTGGCATTATGGCTGGAGTCCACTTTAGTGCCCATGCGCGGGTTGTGTGCGGTACAGTTATAACATTTGGGTCTGTCCAGTTTGTTTGGGCACTCGGTGATCTGATGTCCTGGACTAGCACAGTGGGCACATGGTTTTTTCTCCGCCTTGCACTTGGACTTTGTGTGCCCGTATTGCAGGCACTGGTGGCACTGCACAAAGCGGCTGAAGTCCTCAACGTGGACCCTGCTATGGTCCACGTTGAGCCTCCCGAGAGCGAGGATGGTCTTACGCATCTCGCGAGTGACCTCCACAACCGCATTGTACAGTGCCGGGTTTCTGTTTGAAGTCAAGTGAAAGCAGATGCGAGAGATGGCCACGTCATTTTGGGTCACAGCAACCTCCACCAATTCCTCGCGGGGGATGTCTTTCGAGACTCCCTTCAGGATTAGAAGTGGTGGTCGCTGCTTCGCCGGTTTGGCGAAGAAGTTAGGGCTCTCGTGGTGACGGGCAATTGTCTCATCGCACTGCTCTCTGCGTTCAAACTCGACCCTTAGTTTTGAGTGCGTGATCGGCAGAATTTTGATGAGGGCATATTTGTGCCTCCGGAATGATATCTCTTTCTTCCACATGGACATCACTTCCGGAGGCTTGAGGGAGGCGTCAAATGGGCTGACAATAATTGCGGGGTAGGTTTCGGGAGTTGGGGGCAACCAATTGCTCCAAAAACCACCACCACTTATGCAAGCGTTACTGCTGGCATCCCATCACTTGTCGTCAGGGTGGTTCGGGACCACGGACAGCAGACTCCGAATTCCACCCTACGACGGCCCGCCAGTGGGGAGGACGCCCGGGATAGTTTGGGCGCCCTGCAGATTCCCATGAGTTTCATGCAATGCGGCTATGGGGTCTCCCACCCCACAGTCACGCAAGCCTCACTGCGGTGGAAGGAGGTGGGCAAAATGCCGCCTTCTCCTACCGACTCGCCTGCGTCGGATCGGGTCCGCATGGAGTTGCTCCTCGCGGACCCTCTCCGCGGCCTCCTTCTGTGAAACAACCGCTTCACTGATCAAGGCCATGGCCCTCCATGATCTGTCGCTGTCTAGCATGGCTTTTACCACGCTAGGCAGCGAGAGTGTCTCCCCCAACGACCGACATCAGACTGTGGCGCTGCGCAGCCCACGACCCGCACTCCTCAAGGGTGTGCGTTTCTGTGTCCTGCGCAGCTCCACAGCTGTGGCATTCTGACGTCGACTCCCCTCGGTGCAGGTAGTATCCAAAGCATCCATGCCCAGACAGCATCTGCTCCAAGTGGAAAGATACAGTCCCATGTCGCCGCTGTAGCCATCTCCCCAATTCTGGTTGGATGGCTCGGCACAAACGGGAGCCGTAAGTCGATGACCGCAAATCATCGGCCCATTTGGCTAGCAGCTCTTGGTCAGCCAAATCTCGAGCCTGTTTAAGCTCTTCTTAAGTATGGTTTCTACCCTGTTCTTTAGCCTCTGCCCGCTGTCGGTACAGTTCCGCCAGCTTCACTGCCTCCAACCCCCATGGCGAGATGCCAGCCAGCGCACAAGCTGCAGCATGAGACACTGTCCTGTACCCTCTGATGGCCCTCAACGCTATTATCCGCTGTGCGGCACGAAGATGTTGTTTGTTGGTAGCGTTGAGGGCAGTCGCCCATATAGGGGCCCCATAAAGGGCCAACGAGCCCACTACTCTAGCATAAAGCCGGCGAGTCAAAGCGTTCGGCCCACCAACATTCGGCATGTTGCGTCCCAAAGCGGATGCCGCACTGACGAGAAGAGGGGAGAGTTTGCGAAAGTGCTCCTCGAAGCGCCAACGCCCGTCCAGAATGAAACCCTATGCTCTACTATGCTACTATGCTCGTCTATATCTAGGTGGGTTCCAGGCGGCGGTCCTCGTCGAGGCCCATGGAAAAGAAGAGCCTCAGTTTTACCGATCGCTACCTCGAGCCCCAACATATGGATTCTGTCCACCACCAGAGATGTTATGACGGTGACCAGTCTCCCTGCCTCTGCGCAATTTCCGCCCCGGGCCGTGATCAGAGTATCATCTGCATAACAGATTACATCGGCCCGTGGGCCTACCCAAACATTTAAAAAAAACCTGTTTCTAAAAAAACAATAAAATGGGTTTTGAATCAATTAAACGGTTTATAGAGGTTTTTTCTTCTTTTTTAAGTACCTAAACACACCGGGACAACGCGAGCGCGCGAGTGGCAAATTCAATTTGCACTTGCACAGGCAATTCTATTTGCCTGAAATACCGCTCTCCCAAAATGAGCGCGCGAGTTTTAAATCGACTTGCGAGCTAATGTCTACACACGGAAGGTCGCCATTAGCCTAATCGCCTCGCCAGCAGTAGGTACATTTTGCAGCTTTGGATTAAACTAGTTTATTTAGGTTTTTGAAGCCCTCTCATTTACATTGGAAGCGGTTTTTGTAAAAACCTTATTCAATAACCGGGATTTTTTAAACCGGTTCGAAGCCCTATCGTCACTAATTCAATTTATAATTAGAAAATATTAATAAAGGAAAGATGGCGAGCCAGTTTAAACCTTTACATCGTTGTTCCATAATAAGTCTTAACGCGTCAAAAACGTATGCCGCATAATCGCGTTTATCGTCCGGCATAGAAAATCGCGTAGCGAATTATTTATTACATCGAGCAAATCCTCAATATAATGAAAGTTCTGCTAATTAGCACTCCCTAAAAAGTAATTCTACAAAGTTTCAGTAGAATTTTCCTTGTGACGCTATGTGGCGTCATACGCCATACACAAAAGAAGTAAAATTAGGGAACAAAAAGTTTGCAACCACTGAAGTTTTTTAACTGGCGCTATCTCCTAAAACGTTCAATACAGGCATAATCTACGTGTCAAATAATATAAGTTCTGTTAATTAGAACTCTCTAAATAGTCATTCTATAGAATTTCAGAGGAATTATTTATGACGCCATTTGGCGTCAAACACCATACGTAAAAGATATCAATGAAGCTCCATGGCGTCATACGCAATGAATCGGTATGCATGGCAAATGGCAACACGTAATGATGGACTTAATATACTAGTGCATTAAGTTGGTTTTCACAGACGAGTAGACTAATGTAAGGCTTACTATTGACATGAGTTTGTAAATACCAATTTCCGCACTAGTGTAAAAAGATGTTTACACGCGCACATTTTTTACACATTTTTGCGCGCGACACGCAACAAAAACAGGTTTTTACTTGTCGCCTCGCAAGCAAAAGCAAGTCTCACCCCTCACCCTGCGCCCCGCAACTGTCAATGCAACGTTTTTCGGTACCGATATCGCTTAAAGGTTAAATAACGGTAAAGCCTTACCTTTATTTTATTAAGGTACACTTATTTTTTACCGGTAACGTAACCTTATACCGTAACCGCTTTCAGTCCCTGGTTTTTACACCACAATGCGCAAGCAGTGCACATCCCTGGTGCGCAGGGTTAGCGGGCCTAGCATGCGCAACACGAGATTGTTAAGGTTTGTAGACAAAAATACCACAGTTAAGCAACACAGTTAAGCAAAAACTACTATTAGGTCTATTTTTGTCATATTATGTAGAGTTATAAACGCATCCATGTGTCTCTAGTGTCGATAGACGTTAGAGATAAATGAATAAAACACGAGAAATCGGATCGAGAAGAGTTCTCGTGTTGCGCATGCTGGGTCACCAGGGCTAGCCAGACACACTTTATTAATGGTTTTTGTTTTTATTGTGTTTTATGATTTTTATTTTATTTTATTTCTTTGTACTTAATTGAATTTGTAAATGATCCTTGTTGGTTGAAATAAATAAATTTATATTACATTATTAAATTACAATACATAATTTAAGATATTTTTTATTAGCACTTTACATATTCAGTAGACAATGATTATGGTATTTGTTTATTTAGCATATACTACTTGTTTACAACAAACCCGATACTCGTTATCGGCATCTATTGTACGTGTGTAAGCTATTAGATGCATTATGGAAAAATAATCTTTAAATCAGCTGAACTACAGGTGCTATTCCTGGGGCGAAAATCTTACCTTGCCGTATCACAGTTACGATTATTAATGGGAGTTTGTTTTTGTTTTGTTTGTTTTTTTTTATTTGTTTTTTTTAATTATTTTTTTAAATTACTTTAATACAGGCAAAGTTAATAAGTTTAGCCAAAATTGTATTTTGATTGTTAGTAAGTAAGTACTTACTATAAAAGTAATCTGTTATTTATAGTTTATTAATCTTATCTTTTATGGTAACTTTGATATTTTTAGGCTAAGTTTATTATGATAATAAAAATTTATCTTAGCTTATTTGCTGGCTTTCAAAAAACGTCATTGAGAGGCCCGTATTAAAGGACGAGACTCAAGCACTGATCTCTACTCAATTACTAAATCTAGCCTCAAGCACCCCGCTGATTCCAAAACAATGCTCGAGTCGAGACTTAGCTGATCTCTACTTGGAGTAATGCTCAAGCAGAGCTTTCATGAGCCTTTGCCTTGCACAGATTAGGTAGAGACTTACGTTTAGCTATAGTTAGAGTCTGTTTTTCCTATTACAAAACTGAGTACAAAACATAATTTATGCAGAATGAGTTTCATCTTACGCATAATTAGAATAAAATTTGGAAACGTAAATGTTGTTTCGCAATGTGATTTATATTTTTTAAGAGTTGCATTGACGTTACACGTTATTTTTATTAAATATGATATTTGTGCTTACAATTATAGGAATATTGATAAGATTTTTAAGGTAATGTTGTCAACGCAGTAAGTTATTTCGTAAATCGGAGTTGCACGTGAAGTCAGTGTCACTGCCACTAGTTGCTGGATTTACACGGAGTCAATACTTGAGACAATCTACTAAGCCAGTCCAATATTGGCATCGTGTAAATAGAGACAGTCCACTACATTGAATTGTCCTCAAGCCATTTTTGCTTAGCATTAGCATTGGCTTATTGGACTGGCATATTGGATTGTCTCAAGTATTGGCTTCGTGTAAACTGTAAATGCAGCATAATGCTGGATTTACACGAAGCCAAAACTTGAGACAATCCACTAAGCCAATAAAAACTAAGCTAAAACGGCTTGACGTCAATCCAATGTTGTGGACTGTCTCTATTTACGTGATGCCAATATTGGACTGGCTTAGTGGATTGTCTCAAGTATTGGCTTCGTGTAAATGCAGCATAAGTACCTACTCAGAGGGGTCACAGTTAATTATGGGACTATACTAGACTGTTGTAAACCGACGTTTACAACAGTGTGGTAAGTTGTGTCGCTAAGGGAGAGACACTTGCCCGCTATTTTTGTCTCGTACCAGGATACGTTTGTTTACAGAATTCTATATATTTCGGTTCGACGCGATTCTATTTCGGCGTGCAGTGGTACTGGGGGTAGCGATGCGCATTTGTCTGGCACAGACTATAGCTCGTTAGATTAGGTTAGTTATCTGTTTTTTTATTATTATTATTATTGACGTCAATAAGTGCCTGTAAAGGTTTACATTGAATAAATAATTTGACTTGACTTGACTTGAGTTGTTTGAAACGAAATTTTTGTTGACCTATCAACGACCTTGGTTTGCGGCCGCGCGTTGAAAACTTGCTGCGGTCCGCTTTGTTGCCACTGCCTTACACATCATTACTATTAATTACACACAAAGACACAAACCACTATCTTCAACCTACATACAACGTGGTTACTGAAAAAAGCCAAGTTCGTGTATATTAATGTACGTACAGCGCAGTATTTTTTACTTCTTTAAAAGCTCATATTTAGCTAATAAAGATATATTAATCGCGTTTTTTTCCAGATAAGCGATAAGGTAGTAAAGCGCCACCTAGCGAGAATTTATAGTCAAACACTCTAATTGGTCTCGTTGTGTTTTATTTACCAACACTCATGCACGTTCACGAACACAACAGTTAATCATCCACAATTATTACACATTAATATTCGACAAAACACAAATTATAGAAAATAAAACAAAACTGCAGACATGATGACGCTTCACTTTCCCCGCCAAGAAATCGACAAAATCTCTGCTCAAGAGTGCCCTCGACCATACTTCCGTAAACTGAGATCAAATCCTGACTTGAGCAGAGATTTTCAGTCAAGCACCGTTTTAAAATAAGCTATAATCTGAGTCGAGTACTCGAGCATCGTTTTAAAATTAGCGTGATCTGAGTTTGAGTTTAGTTTGTCGAAGCTCTGCTCAAGCATCGTTCTAAAATTTAAACTGTACCTAAAACTAGTTTTAAGTAGAGATCAAGGCTTGAGTCTCGTCCTGTAATACGGGCCTTCCACATAATCCACAGACTTAGTAGAGATGCTATCCAATCCCATTACTTATGCTCACAGACTTAGTAGAGATGCTACGTATATGCCATAAACATTGAGTTATAATGTATTATGTACTAGAGGAGACGTTCCAACTAGAGTGTTTGCTTCACGTACGCGTTAGAGCCAGCTCGCTCCAACTGTTTATAGTCTGTAGCAGGCGCTAGACGCAACAATACGTGTGTATTCTGTGTTCTATTTTATTAAAATATGCCTTTATGTGTGATAAGGTACTGTTTAAAGAATTCAGGAAAACAAATAAAACTAAACGAATCACTTTTCACCTGTTAATACGTACTAAATTATCGATATAACATGCATTTGAAAAATTATTTTATTAATTTTGCAAAAAAGAATGACGATGACAGCGCGGGTGACAAACTCGTGCACTCGGTTGGTATTCACTAGATGGCGCCTGTGTCTATACTATGGGTAACGTTTTATTTTATGACGACCTCCTTGGTCGAGTGGTTTGTACACCGGTTATCATGGTGTCGCCATCTCTGAGGTCCCGGGTTCGATCCCCGGTCGGGTCAATATAGAAATTATTGTTTTTCTAAATTGTCTCGGGTCTGGGTGTTTTCTATGTACTTATAATAAGTATGTATTTAAGTATTTTAAGTATGTTTATCCGTTGTCTAGTAACCATTTAACGAGTTTCTTCGAAGCTTCTCTTGGGCTAGATAATTGGTGTGATTGTAGGAAAGTTTTTTTTTGTTTTTTTTAATAAAATTTCTTTTAGATAGCTCTTAATATGTGTTGGATGCCTGGTACATTGAAGAGTGGACTACCTTGTGAATATAAATCTCTTCGGATGCAACGTCTCCTACAATTACGGTCAAACTTCACTTCAGGTAAGTTTGTTTAACCATCAATTTTTCGTGATTATAGCCGATTTTGACAAAACTTTCAAGTGGTTTTTTTATATATTTTAACGCAACGGTGGCAGATTAAATGTTAATAAACCTTTATTTAAAAACCCCTTAGACCCCCCACAATTTCAGTTTCTTCAAATTCAGGCGACTCGATTCAAAAGTCAACCCCAAAGAAAAGGTTTATTGGATTGTGTGAGGGATGACATGAATGAGAAGGGATGGATGATTTGATGATGAATGGCCGAGATGTATGGAAGAAAAGACATATTGCGCCGACCCCAAATAACATGGGAACAGGGCAAGCTAATGATGATGATGATGCGAAGACTTATTAAAATTGGCTCATTGGTTTGCAAAATTTTGAACTTGAAAGTTGGTCTGGGAAACCGAAATGCGTAAACCCTAAACCCTCATAACATTTACACCGACAAATGCTTGAAGTTGGAGGGGGTGTACGTTTATGGTTACATCATCAGGATACTCAGGCAAGTAGGTATCTAATAACGTAGTTAGTTAAAACATAGTATTGAGAAGGAAGCCTATACTGACGGACTTGGCTGCGTAAAAGTTCTCTCATCCTTACCCCTTAATATCATAATTTAGACGAAAGTCTTCAATGAGCATCTTAAAGGAACTACTGAAACCGAAACGTTTATATTTAAGATGAATCAGGAATTCAGGATCCACTATAGGTTACGTTTAAAAAAGTCAGGGGATTAAATAATTCTGAAATAAATATAGCTAATATTTCAATAAAATTCATCGCCATGTCACGTAGTAAACGGTACCTGCCTTTGAATGTCGATGATCTTTCGTTGCGAGCTGCCAGTGAACTGTATACTTACCTAATTTTACCTCTTGTAACGACCTTGCATAGTAGCAATTCAGTGTTTTCACATAATGTAACGGGGTAATTAATCATGGTATCTCCCAATACACGATGAACCCATAGCTTTTAGAGGTGCCCTCGGGATTTCCACTCGTCAACCGACTAGACGATGAGGAAACCCTTGCGTGATATGTGATAGATACCTACTAGAAAGTAGGTATTACCATGAAGTTATAGAGATCCATGGGTATACCTATCACGCAAGAACCGAACGCAACCGTACCTACGTTGATCGTTTAATATAGCCTGGTGATAGGGTTAACTAACTTTAAGTTTTTCGCTGCTCCGCATATCATCCGGTTAAATTCTCTATAGGCCGTAGCCTAGCACATTAATTTTTCAAAACTAAAACTCTTAAATAGGTAAGTACTTTAAATCCAAAGCTCATGATGATATTACGTTATGAGGCGCGTATTATATCTCGACTGTGATTTTAACGTAAAATGCCCGTTTTCGCATTTTGTTGTAATTGTGCAGTTGTATTGATCTTTTTTATTGAAATAGGCTAATAAATTCATGCTTAATAATACAAATCTCCACTCTGCGTGAATGAGCTGAGTTCGGACGCCGGCGCATTGCATTTTGAAGTAATTTTGTAGTTGTATTTTATCGTTTTTATCGAAATAGGATAATAAATCCATTATAAAATCTTTATTCATCATGAAGTAACGATTATTCTGGTACACATTTTGCTCAATAATGTTATCGTAGATAGGAAAAATTCACAGTTAACTTAAGGCAATTTTCGTTTAGAATTTTTTGGTTTAGAATAAGATTTTTTTTCTATATAAAATTAATGATATCTAAAACTATCGAGGCCGCTACGCACTATACGGCTACTTAAGAGATAACATTCTATTTTTTTATTTCATTTGTTTAGAACATTAGTTCAATCTAGGAGCTCAAAAATATGCTTTCGCGCATTTTATGAAAATCTTTCTCTGCAATTTTGGTTTTAATTACAAAGTTAAACAAAATTTATAAAAAGCGAGGCCGATATCCACTATTGCAATAGCTATTCTACACTAATCAATAAGTCAAAATTGATAATGTATTTTTGTTTCTGAGATCAAAAACGTCAAAATTGGCCATTTTACGCAAAAATCACAATCGAGATGTAATAAAGGCCTTATTAATACCGAAGCGCATTATCAGGTCAATTATTAAATACGATTATCTTTAATTTACATCGTATAAAATAGTGAGAAATTAGTTATGTTTTATTATAAATATTTCTATGTAGCCTTAGTCCTAAATACTTCAATGATGTAAACTTTATCTCTGGGCACTGAAAAGTTTGATCTTTGATACTTGGCCTTTGCCGTTGTGAAAGATAATGAGACACATTTAATTCAAATAAACTTGGAAGCACGTAATTTTTTAGGCTGTGGATAGAGTGCCACAAGCGGCATTCTAGTACGATCGGTTATGATGCCGTAATTACGACATCCTAGTACAAAGTGTAGGCAGTGAACAGAGTGCCATGTTTGATGCCGTAATTACGGCATCCTAGTACAAAGTGTAGGCAGTGAACAGAGTGCCACAAGCGGCAACATAGTACGATCGGTTACGATGCCGTAATTTGACGGCATCCTAGTACGAAGCGTATACAGCACAAGCGGCATTGTATCTCAATCGGTTCGGGAACCGTAAAATATTTTTTATTTCTCATAGTGTTCAGACGACATAATATTCAAAAGATATTTTTGTATGGAGTTAGATTTCTGTTGTCTAATAAAAAAAAATAACAATTTTTTCTATTAAAAAAAAAACAACAACAGTGCCACAAGCGGCACTGTATCTCAATCGGTTCGGGAACCGTAAGTTTTGCGGTATAATAGTGACGCCGCCATCTCTGCCGTAAAGTTTTTTTAATAAACAACAGAAATACTAGCAGCCCTACTCCTGTAGGTCACGTGATAGGTTAGAAAAAGACAATCGCGAAGCGCAGCGTAGTAAACACAAAACATTTAAAAAAAGTGGGTAGTACAATACACAGTTACAATTTGGCGGTCTCATCGCTGTAAAGCGATTTCTTCCAGACAACCAGTTGGATGGAGAGAACTAAAACACTTTAACATCGGAGGTGTAAACATGTCAAAGGTTTTCAATAACTTTTTCATTAACACAAAAAAATTAAAAACTCGACAAACAAGCAAACAAACATACATAAATATTGAGTAATGTAATATATACATATACAATACTTATACATAATAGTCTCAGATAGGGAGTAGCGAAAATAGCAGCCTTGCAGCGGGATAAGGTTAAAAGGAGAGGTAGAAGTTTTTCACGAGCTCTTTAAAAGTGTTCACAGACTGCGCACACCTGATCGCAACTGGAAACGAGTTCCAGAAACGAACGGCCTGAACAGCATATGTACAGTCATAAAAGGTGTTGCCGTGCAGAGGCACTGGGTTTTAAGGCTCAGGTTTTCCGATGATCGCAATGAGCGCGAATTGGATGCGTGGAGGAAGTTAAAACCTTCTTTAAGATATCAACGATAGGTGGGATTAAACAGTATGTTATAAAGAAGGGCAAGGAAATATGTCTTCTGAACATTATGACAAATAAAAAATATGTTACGGTTTGCGAACCGATTGAAATACAATGCCGCTTGTGGCACTCTATACACTATGTACTAGGATGCCGTAGTAACGGCATCGTAGCCGATCGTACTAGAATGCCGCTTGTGGCACTCTTTCCACAGCCATTTTTTTGGAAGTGTACAGAGTGCCACAAGCGGCACTGTATCTCCATCGGTTAGGGAGCCGTAAGTTTTGCGGTATAATAGTGACGCCGCCTAAGCTGCCGTAAAGTTTTTGTTAGACAACAGAAATACTAGCTGCCGTACTCCTGTAGGTCACGTGATAGGTTAGAAATTTAGGTTATTTTTTTTTATTAGACAACAGAAATCTAACCCCATACAAAAATATCTTTTGAATATTATGTCGTCTGAACATTATGACAAATAAAAAATATGTTACAGTTCCCGAACCGATTGAGATAAGTGCCGCTTGTGGCACTCTATACGCTTCGTACTAGGATGCCGTCAAATTACGGCATCGTAACCGATCGCACTATGTTGCCGCTTGTGGCACTCTATTCACTGCCTACACTTTGTACTCGGATGCCATAATGACGACATCGTAACCGATCGTACTAGAATGCCGCTTGTGGCACTCTATCCACAGCCTTTTTTTTCGCTACATTATCGATAGTTTGGTCCATCCCTAATAATTATTGCTATTCTAACCAAGGGTCTAAAATAAGTTCCTTGTCGCTAACATAATAATAATTATAATACTAATCTTACAATTTTACTATTTGGAAGTTTATCATAAAAAAATGTCGAAACGCTTCCTTCTAACATGGACTTAATAAATACTTTATAATGTCCATGCCTTCTAACAACTCTCGGGTGAAATATTTCATTTCAATGTATAGGTATAATCCACGTAAACTACTGAAAACAAATCAGCAACACTGTTGCAAACTATTTAATTATTTTAAGAACTTGTTACACAGTCTAAGCAATAAAGAAATTCTATTCTATTCTAACAATATTAAATAAATAATTAATCCTTGTCTGATAGATGATAGCGCCTACCCGCTTTGATCTATATGGCGTGGACTTCAATATAAAAATCTTGAGAATGTACAAATTTGTGATGATATTGTAATTCTTTATAAAACATTGAATGTTTGAATATTTAGCCACAGAAAGCAAAACTGCACCTTATTCTGTTTGAACTCAGTAGGTGCCTATATTTTTCATCCAAAAAAATGTAATTATCGTTTTTCTAAGAAAATTACGCATCGTAATATCGATAACATATCTCTCCCTCCCTACAATAACTTTATCCAACGTCAACGCGAAATGTCAATTTAAGTGACATTTGTGAGCTTACGCGTATTGTTAGCGGCAGTGATCGTGAAATAAATAAATGTTATTTTATTATTAGATATTATATGAAATTAACCATTTAGAACTTTTGTGAAATAATCGTTGTAGAGCTGGTGATTTTTTAATCAATATAATAATTAAGTAGACTAAATCAACGAGCGTAAACTCGATAAAAACACGTGACGAAGTTAGCCAAAGTTTTTGTTGTAAACAAGTAGACAATTACAAAAATGACTGAGAGCAATGTACTTGTGATCGGTAGCGGTGGCCGGGAGCATGCTTTGTGCTGGAAGCTGGCAGACTCTCCTTTCGTGAGGCGGATATTCTGTGCTCCGGGGAGCGTAGGCATCTCCACCACGAACAAAGTTGAAAGTGTCGAATTGGACTTAAAAGACTATCCAGTAAGTTTCCAATTGGAATCCTTTGTTGGTCAATGAATTAATGACCCCGTGTCGCCCAAAGGTTATTCTATTGAACTTGTTAAGGCAAGTTCATATTATATGTGCTATTTAGAGGGAAAGTATGTTTAAAACTTTGTTCTGTTATTCTTTAAAATAATACTAATTACATTATTTTATTAATAAAATTTATAAATAAACATAATAGGTTTTAGTTGCTTAAAATAAAATATGAAACATCAAATAAGTATGCTTACATTTATCCTAAACGTGAATGTTTGCAAGTATGAATGGATGTTTGTTACTCTTTTACGTAAAAAGTACTGAATGGATTTGGATGAAATTTGGCATACAGATAGTTTATAACCTGGATTAACACATAGGATACTTTTTATCCAGATATTCTCACAGGAATGGAAACCACACGGCTGAAACCGCGAGCACCCGCTAGTGTAGTATAAAGGCCTTCACACATGGCAGCTATAATGTATATTAATGTACATCTCGGGATTTAACGCGACAGCTATTATACTTTATATATTTATATAATATATTTAAAAAACATTAAGCTATAATATACATTAAAGCTGTTGTGTGTGGTTTCCTGATGATTTCTTTGGAAAGATGTAGTGAGATGTATCATGCTATAATATACATTTTTACATTATAGCTGCTGTCTGTGAAGGCCTTAATCAATTTTACTTATAATATTATATTATTTGTAATTAACACTTTTTTAATTAATATCCAAAAAGGATCATGACATTGCTACAATATTTTTTTTGCTGTTGTGTAAGTAATTATATAAGTCCAATAAGCAACATTATTATTAAGGTAAAATATTAGCTCAGGCAAAGAATGATTTCAAACAGAACACATTCTATCTTTTTCTGAAGTAATACCTATGTTTTAATAGCTACCTATTAATTATCTATCAAGTATAATGCTGTGAGGTAAACATTACAAGTATAACCTGGTAAGCATGTATTTCCCAAACTTTCAAAACTTTATACTAGAGGCAACATTTTTAGTATTTTTAGTAGTCTCTCACGAACTAGGTGTAATGTTACATTTAATAAATAATAAATAAATAAATTTTGTTTACGCTGACACCAATTATTTAGACCAAGATAAGTATTCTTGTGAAACTCGTTTATATGGTAAAATAACGGATAAATATACATAAACATAGAAAAAACACCCAGACCCGAAATCAATTTAGAAAAACAGTTTTTCTCTAAATTGCCCCGACCGGGGATCGAACCCGGGACCTCAGAGATGGCGACACCATGAAAACCGGTGTACAAACCACTCGACCAAGGAGGTCGTCTTTTTAATAATGTACAACTAGGGATTTAAATTAACCTTTACTGTATTTATTTATTTACGTTAGGTAGGTACAGCAATAGAATACAAATTACAACAAACAACAACAATATCAAATACACATAGGCTAAATTTGCACTCTGATTATAGCTGAATACAGAATTTTCTTAGTAAATTACATTTTTTTAATAAAATAAAAAAACTAAGATCAAAGAAAAAAATTACACAGATTACACAAATTATAAAAAAAATAATTTAACCAGTCAAGGGTCATACGACTGCCGGCGGTCGCGAATCAATAGAATTTTAAATCTGGTTTTATGGTGCTCAAGGGGTAGTGAAAACAAAAATACAATTAAAACTACACAAAAACCGAAACAAAACCAAAAATAAGCACTAACAGCTTTCTTCTAGTCTATATTTAGGTAGTTTGATTCTAAAAAGCCTATTGATAAAATTTAATTGGTTTTTAGTTTTTGTAGTTGTTTTTTTCAGCGAACTACATAATGGCCTTGCCTTCATGTGTTGTAAAATATGAGCATGATCTTGATCTAATTTATGTGTAAATTGCGGTTAAAAGGCGTGTTATACATTTTAATAGTCCATAATGTTATTATTGAATAAAATTAAAGATAACCTTTATATACTCTATCAGTAGAGTTCAAAAGAGTTTTGTTCTCGATAAAATGGACAAATAATTTGGGAATCTTGCAGTGTTAGAAGTGATAATTATCATTATCAAGATAAATAGAAGTTGATAATTATCTTGATAAGTTTAATCGCAAAAATTGCAAGTTTTTATTCACGAAATTATAAACGAAAAAAACTTATAAAAGTTTACAATGATTGTAAAATGTGTATAATTTATTTACTAATCTACTTGCTTCTAACGTAATTGTTGATATGTAAGATCAGTTAAAAAAGGACTGCTAAGCTTATATCTGTTTGATAATTAGCGGATAATTATCTGATAATTATCGAGATAATTATCAAAGGGCATATTTATCTTAATAATTTCAAACCCTGGCATCTTGACATGATATTTAGATTGGTTTTTTATTGGAGTATAAATTTCTTATTTTTTAATAAATTAGATACACATGTGGGCAATAAAGTAATAGCAATTAAGTTTGTAGGTACTCTCAACTGCACTTTCTTTTGTTGTTCTCTCTTAACTTAATTTAAGTACTTCCTACTAATATTATAAACGCGAAAGTTTGTAAGTATGGATGGATGTTTGTTACTCTTTCACGTAAAAACTACTGAATGGATTTGGATGAAATTCGGCATACAGATAGTTTATAACTTGGATTAACACATAGGATACTTTTTATCCCGAAATTCCCACGGGAACGGGAACCACGTGGGAGAAACCGCGAGCGGCCGCTAGTATTTCATAATGTTAATAAAAGTAGGCGACAATTAAATATTTACCAAATATACATTTCAAGTGGGAAGGTCTGTGCCCAGCAGTAGGACATTTGTAAACTGATGATACAACAACATAACACAATAAAAACACCGTTTGGTAGAAAACTACGACGGAAAGGTTCTTCAAGGTTTTTCACGAAAAAGGTAAAAATCACCGAACATAATAACAGCACAACCTAAATCTCCAGGTTCTCGCAGAATGGTGCAAAGAGCAACAAATAGACCTGGTAGTGGTGGGTCCCGAAGAGCCCCTCGCAGCGGGCATCGTGGACGCGCTCAGCTCGCACGGCCTCCGCTGCTTCGGCCCCACCAAGGCCGGCGCGGAGATCGAGGCCAACAAAGACTACGCGAAAGACTTCATGAACAAGTACCAGATACCGACGGCACGACATAAGTCCTTCACCGACGCGGCGGCTGCTAAGCAGTTTATTAGAACGTGAGTGTTGATGTTTTAGTACTTATTTATCTATCAGGTATAATCGTTTACCGGTTCTGTAAAAAATACATCAATAAAGTAAGTAGGCGCCACAACAGCAGCGCCTAATTACTTTTTTGAACTTATTAACAGGTTAAACACAAATTGGCAATGAAAATAGTTATTGATTTAGTAAATATAAAATCCAGATAATATGCTTATCTCTAGCCAACATCGACGACCCGTTTTATGAAAAGCGTAAGCCACATTTTTTTTTTTGTAAAGAGTTCGCTTTCGGTCGCAGATGACTTTTACAGCGTTACTGGGCTTTTAGGGGCGGCGAGAAACTTACAGGTTCCTCAAGCCGTGAGACCAAAATTCCCCAAAGGAGTTTCTGGCGGGGGATGGCATCTCGCAAGCGAGTCTAAGAACCCACCCCCAGATTCTCTGGGGGTTCGAGTCGGTTGACCAGAGCGGAAAACCCGAGGGTGCCTCTAACAGGCACGGTACATCGGCTCGGGTTAACCGTGTCGTGGATGTAAGCCACAGAAGCCCATGGATACTTTTAATCATAAGGCCACTGTTTTATTCCTGAGTAATTGGTTTACACACATACACATTCACATTCCATTTAAAAGACAGAAGGGCAGACAGTTAAAGATAAAGATGATATCATTCGTGTATAAGGTTGTTTTTTAAAAGAATGTGGAGCAGTGTCATTTATTTTAAGCTTTGTTTTTCTTATCTCCTACAATGTCTTTTAACTCCTCATTTGAAAAGAAGAGAGTTTTGGCATTTTCGATTATTGTGTAAGTGTAGTGGCATAAAGACTTGTTAATGTTGTCTTAAAACATCTCCGTGTTTCGAAAGTCACGTAAAACCGTTGGTCCTGGTTGTTCTTATAAGATGACAGTTGTTAAAACCCACCATCTCGCATTTGGCCAGTGTAGTGGGCATTGCTCAATCTCCCCATGTACCGCTGTCTGTGTGTAAATCTGTGGAGTTTCTTGCGCCCATTCTTCTCCACAGCTAAAAGATTTCCTGAATGGGTGGGGCGGGTGCCCGTCCATCCAAATAAATTTAGACAACTCAAAATGCTTATTTTAAGTTTATTGAATAAAGAATTTTTGAACTTTGTCGATGGGGGAAGGCCTCTGCCCAGTAGTAGGACGAGATGATGATAAAAGCCTTCTTGGTCAACAGTGCTCCGTACCCCGCGCTGGTGGTGAAAGCGTCTGGCCTAGCGGCTGGCAAAGGCGTGGTGGTGGCGGCTTCCAAGGAGGAGGCTTGCGAGGCCGTCGATGAGATCCTCACCGACTCTAAGTTCGGCGCTGCTGGCCAAGTAGTCGTCGTAGAAGAGCTTTTGGAAGGCGAAGAAGTTTCAGTAAGTATTAATCTTTCACACACAATGATAGTTCGAGTAAGGAGCGTGGTAGGGCAAATTTAAACTGCCAATTAGTGCCTACATTGTTCCGAAAACATTTACAATTAACGAGTGTGCAGCTGCTCGTTTTATTGTAAAAATTGCTAACTCAGTCCGGTGCACGCATTTTCACTGTGGCTAGAGTTTTATTTCTTAAAAAATAAATATAGTTAGACTTACTACAGATTTACACTTATTGCGACCGTTTTTTCTGGTACGAAAAATTAATGAATAGGTCATGGATCATAAGACTTCAATTGTGTCTGGTTTTACGGTGCTCAAGGAGAGACCAAAATTGAATTTACTGGGGTACGATTTTTGTATCAAAGATCGGTAGGTATAATTCACAGACCACTTATCCCATAGACTCCGCATACGAGGGTAACGTCACTCATACTACATATGCAATCCATTGCATATGTAAGTGACACGCCCCCAAACCTAGATTCAGTCATAGTTGGACAGCGCCGCGGCACGCTAAAATTCAAAAATCTATTAATTATATAAATATGCCGTATTGCGCTGTTAAATTGTGTGGAAAGTGAAGCAAAACTTCTAGCTTACAAAAAGATAATATTTCATTTCATCGGTAAGTACAATTTTATGACGTAAAAGAATAAATTTTAAAATGGTGTAAAAATTCAATTATAAATTAAGAAAAATGCACGCGTTGATGTCTTTTAAAAAGTCCCTTTCATTCTGTTGTAAATGCATAAAGCACTATCTCCCTCTGTTTTGGTGAGTGTTGCCTAAGTTAGAACCTACAACTTGACGATAAATTTGTTACAAATATCGATAATTTTTTATTAAGTTTAGTACTTTGTTTTACCATTATGACATTATTCGGTTATGAGAACGAAATCAAATTCACTGGTGTATTTTGGTAAATTCAAAAATAACAATAAGAAGCTTTCACGTAAAATGTAATGTTGACTTTAGCAATTTCTAGCAAAATATCATTTCTATACCTCGAGTTTTCGTAACCGAACGGAAAGTTTAGTGTATATGTACTAAAAATAAAGTTAAAAAAACCTAAAAAGGTTGTTATTGGCATTGTATAATCAGTTTTAGTTGGTTTAAAATTATTATTATCTTTTTATCAAAATATTCAATGCTGACTTTTTGTTTTAACTTCTTTATTTTAATTTATTATTTAAAGATAACTAACTTTTGTTGTAAAAGGTTTCCAAAATGCCCAAACTTGAAAATAAAATGGATAGAAGCTACAAGCAAATATAGCGTTATATGCTCACGACATTTTGCCGCGGATAGCTATCAACTATTGAAAAAGCGGCGACTGTTATTTAGTAATGCTGAACCCACGCTTATGCTTCCAACTGTGGTGAGTGAGTGAGCTAAGTAACTAACTATGAAGTACTTACCTACTACCTACAATTTAAATATGCATTTCAATATAATGCGACTAGGTAAATATTCATTTTAACCTTTTTTAATGTTTTAGGGTTTTTCACAAGGTGAATTTGCTTCAGCCACAACTTCATATTGTTCACCAATGAGGCCAGTTACCACCTTACAGCATAGACCATCGATGATATCTTCTTTGTCACTTAAAGTACCAGCCTATAAAGATCTAATCTAATCTAACTTCTATTTTTTTTTTGATACGTTTAAAACTTTCATTATACTTGTTGTTGCAGGATTTTACTCAAAATTATCAAGAAATAACAACGACTTCAGATATGCATATCTCCGATAGTTCTCTCTCCAATAATAAAACTATAAAACATCAAGCAATTAACCAACCAAGTACAAATACCGATTTGTTAGAAATATTTTTTACAAGATATTTTCCAAGATCTTAAAAAAAAAAAAATGAAAATGTGTTTTATTTCAGAAAATCTTTAACAAATTAGTTGCCGGGGCTTCCCAAAAAGTAATCAAATGATACCTGTGTTGGGAAAGCCTCGCTCTTCCTAGGTGTACATAATATTTTAGATTAAAAACATTCTATTACAATTTAGCTGTGCTAAATTAAGCCAAACAAAATAAATATCACTAAAAGTGTGTAGGTGTGAGTGTAAGTGTGTGTGTGTGTGTGTGTGTGTGGGGAGGGGGGGTGTGTGTGGGTGGGTGGGGGGGGGGGTGTATGTGTGAGTGTGTGCTCAGATACGTGTATGTGCGTGCATGCATGTGAGTGTGAGCGAGAGTATGAATGAGTTAGATATACCTACTATTTCAGTCTTACCAATATATCTTCTACTTCATCATAGTTAAGAGTAGAGAGCCATTTAGTCAGAGTTCTTTTACATACAAACAGTTGCAAAGGATAGATATTAAGTTTTCGATTTATTTTGTTGTAAGTGTAAGGGGCTTGTATCTTGGAAAAAATCTTAATCGTTAAACTTATCCGTCTGATAAAATATTACGCGACCAATCTAAAAATGACTTGTAAAACAATGAATGACATGATATTATGACAAAACATTTTCAAAATGGTTGTATTAACTCTAACCACCAAATAAGTTTTGCCTGACCTTTGAAAAACCGGCCATTACATATTTATTTTTTTAAACTACTCCGAAACTGATTATGGCAAACAGATTGATTGACAAAATATAATAGCTATCTTAACTTGAGTTTTGATATAAAAGTTAGTACCTATTAAATAAGAATAATTGTTTTATTAACTTATTAACACCGTTATATTAATCATCAAGTACGAAAAAAGTCCATCGATATCAATATCGACTCCTACCACATTACTAATTCGAATACATTAGATAATGGTGTGTTACGTTAGTTTGACCTTTAAATATCCAATCACAGCCAGAGTTACACCCCCGCACCCCGCTGAATTTTTACGATTGCGTCTTTTAGTAAAACTCGCTGAAAGCGACGTCTATGGGATAAGTGGTCTGTGGTATAAATGTATATGTAGGTACATTCCGGTCAAGAATTCGAATAGGCACCACCACCGTTAGCTTCGCGGGCACTCGTACACCTACTGATATTAATGTTACTTTGAAAATTTGTGTCATTAGATTAAAAATCGCACCCCGGGGGGGTGCTAAAATAAATCACGCTAAATAATCTCAGCTAAACCACAACTGAAACGCAGTTGATAGATGTACTTTTATAGTGCTATCGCATTTGACACACGCGATAGCGCTATACGAAGTCGGCTCAACGGTCGAGGTTTAGTTTTGGTAATATCGTTGGTGCTTAGTGTGATGTACTACCACCGTTTTCTAGTTGAAATATTAGCTTTTTATTGCATGCGACATTGTGTCAACGTTGTTATTGTGTTATCAAAATTTAATTACGACACCTATTGTTAATTTTTAAAATATATTCTTTACAATGAAATCACCGTGTCGCGTAGCGGTGAAAGAATACTACCACCCCCTCTCTTCCCTTGGGTGTCGTAAAAGGCCACTAACGGACTAAAGACTGCACATACATCCAACAGCATAGACCGGCGATGGGCTCACTACCTGTCACGCTGAGCACATGTGCAGTCGCTATTTGGTAGAAAGTGGAGTACGGTAGAGGACTCTTTTGCTGTCCTCATTGCCCAGTCTCTGACTAACCCTTCAAGGATAATATTCGTGATTATATGTATATGTTACAATTAAATCACGTATATTGCATCAAAAAAGCTGTAACAGACTGGTGGTGCCCACGATAACCGGGGTCACGCGCGGCACCGACGCGACAGCGCCTCAATCAATATGTAAATGTTACGTCCATTGGGGTTCCAGAGATAAGATAATCCTATTTAGAGACAAATCGTAAATAACAAGATCGTTAATGTTTTTTTTTACAATAATTAGTCCACCGTAAAATTATCATTAGCGTCATGGAAAAGTTTTGATTATGAATCACATTTGATATGAATTAATAAAATGTACAATGGCGCATTAACGTTTAGTACCTACATGACGTTTTTACGTTTTTACACAGAATAGGAACCTTGGTCCTCATTCTAACATTGTGACCCGTTGGGGGTTGTATAAATATAAGGCACAAATTGAAATGAATGTGCTTCACCTGATGTAAGGTGGAAGCGAAGTCCGATGTAAAGTTATGAAGAATTACGCGGCAAGACTCTTTTTTCCCTGAAAAAATGCAGCCAGTCTGTAAAATCACAAACTTAAACAAGATAATGCTGGCTTGCACGATCTTCCAACCAAACCACAAACTGCTTGTCAATCATCGTCCAGTTCGTGGGTCAAGATCGCGTTGAATCGGACAATCGTTTGGTCACAGAGGGCCTACTCTCTTTCTCCAAAACGAAATTTCGTCCGATTTTCGTTTATAGAGCTTTCCATTATTTTTGAAATTTCTTACCATTTTCTATCTAAATGCCAAATCTATTTTGTATAAATGAAATTTCGGAAAGAATGGAAACCGCTGTATAGCAAACCAAAATCGGGCGAAATTTCGTTTTGGAGAAAGAGCGTGGGCCTTCAGGTTTAGTGTTTGTATCAACACGACCGTTTCGAGCCAGCATTTAAAAACTAAACACACAGCGCTATGTGGTGTCGGCTCGTTATTTAAAGGATACTACCAACCTATCTCTTCTCTCGGATGTCTTAAAAGGGCAACTAACGGGTTGAAGACTACACATACTGTCGAGGACTTTCCGGCGATATTCGCTGGCACACTATCTACGCGCACGCTTCTGTACAGTCACGAGCAGGGCCTGAAATACCGAAATTTTCAATTACCGGTACCTCTGACTTAAATAAGGTACCGGTACCGATTTGATACCGGTATTCATAATACAGGTTAACCGATGAGTACCGGTAAGTAGGATTGTAGTAGTACCGGTATCATACAGATATAATACAGATAGTTATACCGGTACCAAGTAACCAACCAAATTCATTAGTGCGAATGAGAGATCCTGAGTAGATAAATAAGTGGCGCTTGGATTGGCTAACTGCACTGCATTTCGCACGGCCGCAGTGCACAGAGTGCACTGCGTATCATGTGACAAACAGACTGGCAACGTCGCAGATAGATACCGGTATTTTTGAGGTCCTATACCGATACTCGTGGATGAATCGGTATCCAGGAACCGAAATAGAAAATACCGGTACTTGCCGATATATATAATACCTGTATTTTCGGTACCGGTTCCAAGCCAGATTACGAGCAAAAATATGTAAACAATTGTAGCTCTTAATACAATGGAATAAGAGTCAAAGTGTATACATATTGGTGCTCGTGACTGTACGTAGGCGCGGTCGGGTTGGAGCGCAAGGGAATATCGAGGAAATGTGGTCTACCTTGAACTTCCTCGACTGTATATCCAACAGTCAAAAGTCAAAATAGTATAAAACGGCGATGGGCTCACCACCTATCACGCTGAGCACATGTGCAATTGCTTTTGCGGACCTGATTGCCTTTAAAATACATCAAAATTGTTATTACTTATAATTTATCCGTATGTGGATTGTCACCTGTTGTGTATGCCATATAAATAAATAAATAGCCCGAAAAGGTTGGTGCGACGCGGATCAATTTCTTCCGTGGTAGCGTCTGGCACTGATTTGTCTGACTACAAGTATAAAATTTCTTGTCCTACAAAGTAGGTTAATATTTTTGTAACTAATATTTGTAAAGACAAATCAGTGCCAGACGCTACCACGGAAGAAATTGATATCCGCGTAAAGGTCGCGCACGAACTTGTCGGGCCTTGGTCCCTGAATAACCTTTTGGGGTTAATATTCGTGAGTGTATGTAAATATCAAAATAAACCGCGTTGATTTGGACGGTCGTTCGGTCTTAAGGGAGGACGACCGTTTCAAGCCATCATTGGAAAAACTAGAAACACACAGCGACGTGTTCCCACTAACACTACTCTCTAAACGCATCCGAAACTTGACTGCAATTCGTCGTACAATGCGCGAACTGCTGTTTTTCCACAAGCGCTTAGCCAGTACACACACAACAGTGTTCGACGAATTGGCTACAAACTTGACAGTTCTCGGAATGTATTTTAAAAATTACAAACGCTTATTTTATACCTCTTAGAATGTTTTTTTATCGAAAAAGCTTTATTTAAAAGAAAAAATAAAACGTATTTTTCTTCTTTAATTTCGCGCGAAAACGGATGGTCACGTGACATTTTGCCCTGTGACGTACTGACGTCATACTTCATTAAAAAAACTTTTATCTTGAAACCTGACAGATAGTTTTTGTTTATTTTGTGAAATGTGACGTCACACGAAGCTTAATCATGGCCGCCCGTGCTTCGGGTCTTGTAATCCACAGATGAAAAATCGCAAATTTATTTTGTAAAAATAAAATATTTACAAATTATCTTAATAAAAAGAACTACTTATTGGATAATTGTTGTTAAATTATAAACTACCATATTATTATCCGACATGTTTCATATTTTATTGTTACAACTGTCACTAATTACGGGCTAACGAAGTTTCGGATGCGCTTATAGAGTAGGGTCTCTGCTGTATCAAATAAATATAATTCTATTCTATTGTAACAGGTGCTAGCGTTCACGGACGGCGACACGGTGTCCATAATGCCGCCCGCGCAGGACCACAAGCGCATCGGCGACGGCGACGTGGGCCCCAACACCGGCGGCATGGGCGCCTACTGCCCGTGCCCGCTCATCACGCCCGACCAGCTCGCCGACGTCAAGGACCAGGTAACGTGAACTTTTACTATTAACTATAGGTTCATGCCAGGTAACGCCAGCTTCCTAAGAACTGCCTACACAATGTTTTTACGTGAGCCCCAACACCGGCGGCATGGGCGCCTACTGCCCGTGCCCGCCCATCATGCCCGACCAGCTCGCCGACGTCAAAGACCAGGTAACGCCAGCTGCCTAACGAATGTCTACAGAATACTACAAAGTCAAATAGTTTATTCAAAGTCGACGACCTTCGTGGTCGAGCGGTTAGTACGCCGGGTCTGGCGTCGCGCCATCTCAGGTCCCGGGTTCAATTCCCGGTCAGGTCAATTTGGAGAAAAACTATTTTTCTAAATTGATTTCGGGTCTGGGTGTTTTTTCTATGTTTATGTATATATATCCGTTATCTTACCATATTATCGAGTTTCAAAAGAATACTCATCTTGGTCTAGATAATTGGTGTGAGCGTAAACAAATTTAATTTTTAAATTTAAAGTAAGCGTTTTTTTTAGGTAAGTAGGCACTTATTGACGTCAAAAACTAATTAACATCTAGTTAAGTCTTAACTACTGAATCTACCACCAGTTAATAATTGGGAGTGCCTTCCACTGAGAAGAAGCTGGAAGGAAAGTCAGGAAGCCTCTTTTTTTCACTACAAACTGCCTGCCCTGAGAAGAAGCTGGCAAGGAACTCAGGACGCCTCTTTTTTTCACTACAAACTGTATTGTGTCCTACAGAGTGTTTTCTTTCATAAATATTGTCTTGTGCGGTTAACATTTAGTTAAGTGTCAAGTGAGAGAGATAACAGCAAATATTTTCTTTGCATACAGTAGATGATAGTGAGTGATAATAAAAATGTTTAATGGTAAATTATATTGCCCCGCCAAACCGCTTGAGTTGCAGTAAAAATGAGGAACTTTACTGAGATCTCACACCAAAAGTTAGCCAAAAGATGGGTATGAAGCAACGCCAACTAGCTTCCTAGCGACCAACTACTTTGCTTGCTTGCAACGATGCTTTCTTTTACCCCAAATTATTTATAGTTATTTATCCCTTGATAAAATTATAAATAAAACTCACATAGCATTCAATTCTCAAACACAGAACGCCCAGATTCGATTCCAAGCGGGGGTACATATTGTGCTCAGTTTTTTAGGTTTTGTGCTTAGTCCGCTTGAAGTCCTGAATCTCGCTTGCTTTATAAAAACATTGTAAACAGCGTTGAATTTTAAAAGAAACATTCATGTTGCTACTACTAATTTTATTGCTTTTCAGGTTCTGAAGCGAGCTGTCGACGGAATGAAAGCTGAGGGCATCAAATATGTCGGTGAGTAGCAAACGAATATACCTTTTTATTGTTTACCTTAGATGCTACCATACGACATACTAATCCAAATGAGGATGTTACAGTAGACTGTATGTTTTTTTAAATTTCACTTTTCTTTTGTTTTGCGCTTTGGATTTGAAAGAAGAGAAATAGCTTTGGGCATCCTTAGGTAGTCCTAGTTAGTAGTTACTAGTGTAACTATGATATTAAAGTGATCCAGATGCCAAGAGAAACAATTCACAGCACGTCATTGAATTGATTTGAAATTTAAATTACATGCTCTTGTCTTTCGGTCTTTGCAAAGTTGTTACAATTTTTTTTTAAAACACCACTTTGCTGCACATATTATAATATTAATTGATAAATGGAATTTCAATCGTTTGCTATAACTTGAGATGGAAGTAAACATCGCAGTACTAAGTAAAGCTAATAAACTTTCTACAATAGTCACGCCACAGATATACGATCGCTCTTAAATTACTTATCTAAAGAGTTATTGCCTTAGCAACGACGCGAAATGAATTCATTACCTATTTTACGTCCAACGTTGTATCTTGGCTGTTGAACTCGGTGATATTTGAATTGGTAGTGATAGTACATAATACTTTTATTCAACTCTAGAAAAATGTACAATGTGCTTAGCTGCCGGAATAGAATAGAAATGTAATTGTTAGTAACCTTAGTCTTCGTGACAGACAAGGGGATAACTAAGAATATTTTTTTATAGAAGCTCTCTTTCAAACACTGACGAATGGAGGTACCTTAAGTCACTGTTAAATTAGAGGTACTTCTTTTATTAGAAACATACATAGTAACAATAATTATTTCTAAAGAATGTTCATATATATAACATAATATAAGCAACTTTTACTACGAGACCATAGACTAGGCCAAAACAAATTGGCACACATATATTTTTTTATTTTTGTTTAAAAAAATACTCAAGAAAAATATAAACCACAGATCTTTATAGATCTCTCAAGTCTAAACTTGTGTTGCTCGCAACAGTTGAAACTACGACGAATGACCTTCAGGTCAATATGTATCTATGCGTGCAATTAAAGATGGACCAGCTCAATCTATCGCACGCCGGCACAAGCCAGCCTTATCAACGCCGTTTATAATAATAATATAGAAAGGAAAGCGAAGTTGTTATCTTGCCTACGAAATGAACTGCTTGAACTTTCTTTACAGCACTGCAGAGTCTAGAATCGTGTGGCGATCGGCCTATGCAATTTTATAAGCAACAGTTAAACTCATTATTTTATTTAGTCGTGAGTTATGTATAACCTCATAATAACGGCCGACACGTGGACCTGTTATCCCGCATGTGTGACTTTATAGAGGATATTTTTCAATAAGTACTCATGCTGTAATGTAACAATGTTGGCAGACCTAATCTATATTAATAAAAATCAATTGCTCCAATTGTTTGGTCGCGCATTACTTTAGTACACCTGCTACCCTATCGGCTAAAAAATATGAATATGGAGATGGGCTTCATTTGACATTTGAAGCCCATAATATGCCCATATAAGGACAAAATATGGGCTTTAAATGTCAAATGAAGCCCATGTCCAAATCCATATTTTTTAGCCGATAGACCCCCTGGTCCTATTTGGCTAATTGTAAGGGGTACAAAAGCGTTCTGTTATTGTCATGGGATACTAAAGAAATAGTAATGTTGACACTAAAATCTAGTACTTAGTACCAAAACATTAACCACATTTACATTTTAGCGCCCTAGGTGTCGCAATCGTCTATAGACGCTTTGGACTGTTTTGGACGCTTTCCATCTGGCGGCACGTATAATCGTTAGCTGGATTAGTAACTTCAAAAAGGCTTATTCAATTCATGAAGTTAGAAATCTAGAAGCTAACTGCATTGATTTCCGTACATGTACTCGTATAATGAATAATGAACCCGCTTAGAACAGTAGGGCTCTTAAAATATTCATTAATTATACTATACACAGTCATTTAGTGCTTTCAATAGCACTTTACTTGGTTTTTTAATTAGGACTCTTAACATGATTTTCTAATTTGTTTTGTTATATTGATATTAGAATTCGCAAGTAGGTTACATGTATTTAACGGTACTGCTGATTTACTAGATGATTCTTAATTAATTAAATGCGACCTGTTAATACAGGGATTGATCAATAAGCAACTGATTATAGTTTATATTCGACATGTGTATAATAAATGGTATATTCGTATGTTGTATACGTAATATATTAAACATCTAATAACCTCCTTGGTGCAAGTAAAGGGATGTGCTTTGCAAACAAGTTGATTTTCTACTTTCTTAAAGTCTAGACTCTAGACTGTACAATACTTCATACAATACATTACGTGGGTCACTAAATAAGTACATTATCTTTATAAAAAATTAACTTTAATGAAAGTATTTTGTTAAAATGTAAGCTATGGCTTTGTCTTTCTGAAGAGAAAAACTGGTTCAGTGTTACAATGTAAGTTTAATTAAGTCCATAACTTTTATTTCTCGTGCACTTTTGTTTATTCTATCTGAAACGCTATGTTCATATTTTTTCTCATCCTCATAATCTTCCACTTTATGAGTTATGATTATGACATTTTGTTAATGTAGGGTTATTTTTTAAATATTTTATGTAAAACTATATAAACAATCTGTGGAGGTTTGTTATAAAATGTTACACGCCCAAGAAGCTAGAACCCAATAGTACAAATACCAATAATTCATATGACGGAGGTAGTAACTGGTTGATGACAGACAAAGAAAACGTAAATGCAATAAGCAGATAGCCTTTCAGTTTCCGTAAAGAGGTTTATCTCAGCCGGCAACTGTGTCCATTTCAGGCTGCCTTGACGTCACATACTACGGTCCGTCCGTACTGTTACGTCCGCCGCTGCCCTGTGACCCGAGCATTGTTTGCGAGCTGTTTACTCCCAACCACAATTCAGCTAGTTGATAAACACTGATAATACGGGGCACAAACATGCTTCTTCATTACCACAATTTGTTGCGTGCGAAAATAGACCCCATTGTTGACCGATCAAAGCGTAGTTTCGCTTGACACAACATGTGCTGAAAGAAGTAATCTTTTTCGAAAATTGCGTTCATTATTTGCGGTCAGTAGTGTGATAATTTATACGTACTTATGGCAATATACTTAAGATGATGTAATTAATTTTATAGGCAACATAAGAATATGTCGACTTACTTTGAAACGCGTTATTAAATGTAATTAATTATTGTCTCACGTTTTCCTGCGTAACCAAATTCGATAAAGAATGTTTGTAAACAAATTACATTTTACATTTCTTTGCTCAAATATCTACCTAATGTCACTCGGATTTTTAGTTTTTTTTAAGAGGGATAAAACTTTCCTCATAAAAACAGTAAAAAGCAAAAAAAAAATGTTTACAAACATTCTTCATCGAATTTTGTGGTATTATATTGTGATGCCACTTTCTGGGTTGTTCAGCTACAGTCTTGAGATCACCAAGAATCTCGCCTCTCTAGCCATCCGTAAAGAACGAAGACGGCCAAGTTCTATACCAAAAAAAATCAGTAGCACTGCAAAACAAGATACAATTATCTGTATTATTGAAATGTTGCATTCACAATGCTATATAAATAGGTATAGGATAAAATGTTTACTAAAAAAAATTAACATACAGTTAGTCAGTCATATCATTGGGTAAAGTGCTGATGGCTGTTGATTGTACATACGTACACTCACGTAATTTGTGGTACACAAGATCATAATATATTAGCTTTTGCTCGCGGCTTCGCTCGCGTTGAGAAAGTAGCCTATAAAGTATATAAAAAACAAACAAACGAACTCACTTTCGCATTTATAATATTAGTTAGGATTAGCATTTTTTTATTCAACTTATATCTGTCAAAAACATGGTCATACATTTATTTTACCAATTCGTATAAATACTTTAATTAATTTAATGCTGTTTAGTTCAGCCACCCTTAATATTTTATTTAGACCAATTAGTATTTTCCTAATAACATTGTGGTGAAAATTAAACAGAATAATTCACCTACATAAAATTTAGCTTAGGATTGGTCGACTGAGTTTATATTTTACCAACATGTGTGTCGTTTCTCACCCGCAGTGGGCCAGCGTGGTGGGTTGTGGCCCAATCTCCGCATGTGGGGAGGCCTGTGCCCAGCAGTTTGACGTCTGTAGGCCCACGATGACGATAATAACGTGACGTTTGCAGGTGTGCTGTACGCGGGGCTCATGATCACCAAGTCCGGCCCCATGACCCTGGAGTTCAACTGTCGCTTTGGCGACCCGGAGACGCAAGTGCTCATGACTCTTCTGGAGTCAGATCTCTACAAAGTGATGAGTGTAAGTTTAAATCTAATATTTTCAAGTCAGTCAATTGTTTCAGGCCTATATATTTATTCTAAAAAAATTCACATAAAATAACAATTAATAAATACTGATACTAGATTTCATTGATATGGTCTTTGCCCTGCATTGGGGCAGTATATAGGTTGTACTTTGATTTACTGTAATGTATTGACAACCATCTAAATAATCAATCTTCTGAAAATTACATCTCTGCAGAATACCAAGGCAATAATGTATTTGGACTACAGAAGACAAAGCTTCTTCTATATTTCTTAAGGACCCGTCAATGTACACGCTTCCTTAAACATGCAGTAGTACTGTAATGGCCGTCTGCAGCTAATTATAAATATACAGAAATAATTGAAACGCCTTCACTCCGAAATCACCTTCACCTTTTATTATCTCGAGCTCTGTGCTCTTCGCAATCTTACGGCAAACACTTTCCGCTCGGCAACTATGCTTTGTCTCTTTTTAAATCTATACATGTGATAGTGACATGTATCTTTATCGAAAACCCGTTAGAAAGTGATTTTTAATAATAGGCTGAATCAGCCAAAGTGGGTAATGCAGCATGATTTAACGCTATAATATTTTAAACTGGGTGGTGCTAAATGTGTGACACTGACAGAGTGGTAGAGTACTGACGCGTTGGGCCGGCTCGGCCGGGGTAATACAACCCTCTCAAAAATATTCGGCGTGAAATAATGGCACTTGGTGCGGTTGTGTTTCGTCCGGCCGGTGAGGGTTCCGGAGGTCCTCCCCCCCCCCTCTACCCGTTACAATTCCTTCTCCTATCTCTTCCTCAAACCTATTCCTTCCTTAAAGGCCGGCAACGCGCCTGCGATTCCTCTGCTTTTGCGGGTGTCCATGGGCGGCGGTGATTACTCTCCATCAGGTGACCCGCATGCTCGTTTGCCTCATTCTTTTATATAAAAACAACCTTATTTCTGTTTTTTAGCACAATTTTAATATAAACCTTAAGATTTTTTTAATGATCGTTTTTAAATAATTTGATTATTCAGTAAAAAAAATATATTTGACACTTGATAAAATATCCCGATGATTATCTGTGATTTATTCTAGAATTGTTGTTACATTGTTTGGCGACTACATTTTGCCGACAGATCTACTATTTTGCGGAAATACCCTATTATTTTAGATATGCAAAACCAATTAAATTGGCGATACATAGCTTGAATCATACCCATTATTAATGTAATTCATATTGCAGGCTTGCGTGGACGGCACGCTGGGCAAGCTGCAGGTGGCGTGGAACACGAAGCTGTCGGCTGTGGGGGTGGTGATCGCCTCCAAGGGCTACCCGGAGACCTCCACCAAGGGGTGCGTCATCAGCGGTACGTACTATAGTTATACTAAAGGAAAATAAGAGGAAACTAAAGAAATCATTACTTACTTTCTAAGGTAAATGTTTAATGCTATCAATATATTACTTTTGTAATAGAAAATATATGACGGTAGGTACCATTTAATAGTGATAGAATTCGACCCAAAATCGAAGTGAATGGTGACCACTCTTAATATTTGTTTCTGCCACCAAGGAGCTTTGTTTTATACGACTGCGGTGTTCGCTCCCTTTCAGGCAGGTCGCCTGCTAAAAGGAACTTACGTAATCTCAATTAAGGGGTTAAAAACTAACTAAAATAAGGGCGTAATTTCATACCGGTATAAGGGCGCCTTTGATTCGGACGGCCACATAATAATCGACTATGAGTGGATTCGACGAAACTGGAATAAGGTCTTATACCTAGATTAAGCGCCGAATTTGTATAGACTAATCTCGGAGTAAGTGTTATTCCAGTTTGGTCGAATCCATCCTATGTGTTTCACCCACCAACTTACCAATCCGTATTTACCCGGGAAACAGCATAACCCACCACCCCACAATGGGGCAGTGTAGTGGGAGGTAGGGCGGTTACAGTCTTTTTGATTTATACATTATCATCATCATCAGCTGTGTTGCGTAGCGGTTAAAGAATACTACCACCCCGTCTCTTCCCTTGGGTGTCGTAAAAGGCAACTAACGGACTAAAGACTGCACATACATCGAACATCATCATCATCATCATCATCAGCGGCGATGGGCTCACTACCTGTCACGCTGAGCACATGTGCAGTCGCAATTTGGTGAAAAATGGACTACGGTAGAGGACTGCTTTTGCTGTCCTCATTGCCTAGTCTATGAATAACCCTTCGGGGATAATAGTCGTGATTATAATGTGTGTATGTATCATCATCAGCCTACAAACTACGTCTAACTGCTGGGCATCTAACAGCAATGTGTAGATATGGGCTTAACACACCTTAGCCCAAAGTTGGTCGGTGAGATACGATTAAGCGCAATACACACCAAAGCCGCCGAACCGCCGTCTTTTTGTCGGCGGTCTCGTTACGGCATTCACTCTATGCAATATACAGGGTTAATTTTGGATCCCCCGCCATTTATTTTTACGTGATCCTATAGCATCAGTACAACCAAATAATGAAATAAAAAAACATATTTTTTTTACAAAATTGTCTCAACTTTTACTTAGAAAATTAAAATTATTTTCACCTAGCGCGCGGTCTGTCGCGGTTTTCTAAGCGCATGCGCGTGACCGCTATTATTCATCCCGTGCACCAATGACAGCGCGCCGTCGCTTTGACTGCGAGGGTGACCGCACGCACCTAGAACTAAAGGATGTAAAAAAGCGGGCAAAAAATTGTATTTAAAAAAAGAAAACATTCATTATTTTTACGTCAAATATTTTATTATTACTTATTTACCCCATATTTAGTTTTGGCGGGGGGTCCAAAATTAATCCTGTATTCTGCTGTGTTGTGTCGGCGGCTATGGTGTGTATTGCGCTTTAGTACCGGCATATGATAACGAGGTATGTCGTGGTCGCTCAGGGCTGTCTCAGGTGGCGTCCACCCCCGGGCTGGTGGTGTTCCACAGCGGCGTGGCGCGCGGCGCCAACGGCTCGCTGGTGTCGTGGGGCGGGCGCGTGCTGCTGCTGGTGGCGCGCGCCGCCGCCCTGCGCGCCGCCGCCGCCGCCGCCACTGCCGCCGCCGCCGTCATCGACTTCCCCGGCGCCCAGTACAGGAAGGATATTGCGCATAGGGCGTTCTCTAAGTACGTATACCTTGTGATTCCACTTGATTTATTATATGTTGAGTGAGTAAACTTAGAGTAGTGTTGAGTGAGTCAATTAAGTTGTGAACTTAGAGTGAACTTAGAGTGAACTTAGAGTGAACTTAGAGTGAACTTGGAGTAAACTTAGAGTCAACTTAGAGTATAAAATTTAGAGTTAGGGTGTACTCTACTCTAACTAGTCAGTATGTCGGTGGTTGAGAATTCCAACAGAGAATTGGGTATTATCGTCTAATGAGGAGGTGGGGATAAGATAAAGGGAAAGAGCAGGAAGAGTTACAGCTGTTACTTTAAAATAAATACTTTAATAACGCAGATGAAACATTAACGTGGAAAGATGGGAGGGAGGCCTTTCCCAGCAGTGGGAAAATATAGGCTTATAATAATAATAATAATAACGGAGATATTCAACAGGCGAACGCTGAATTTACCTTTCTACCGATTGATCAATCGCAAAAGTTAACTACTGTTAAATGCTGAATACTTTATTGCATTCCATAATGTTTTAACAATAAATGATAAGTGTATGACCCTGTCGGCACAACATAGCTTAGTAGGACAGAGGAAGACGGCTCATTTAAATCATTTTTATAGCTGTGGTTTTTGGAAATTCAAGCCTAATGTGTGTCATCGCATACACTTATAGCCCAATAGGCATTTTCGTGTGAGCACGTCACCACAGACACTGGGTCTGTGTAAAATAAGATCTTGAGGCTAGAAATTGTCGTCACAATTGTAAAAGTATCATCATTAATATTTTTGTACATTTGGGTCGGTCATTTCATTGATATATGTATGCTTTCCTCCTTTCACCTATTCATAATGTGTATTACAACTTCTCGTGTTGTATTGTTTCAGCATGTAAATCCTGGGGCATGATACATTCGCATATATCTCATACACAATTCCTTTATACAAATATATATGTAACTCATAATTGTATTTTGTCTTGTCATAGCCTACTACCACTTGCGATGTATAAGGAAGTGATATATGGTAAGCAGTGATTGTAGCTTTAGGGCATTTTTAAGAGTCGTGTGGTTTTTTGTCTCGTACCTTCTTCTGCCTAACATACTTCGAGATCTTACAGACCATTTTCAGAATGAAAAGGATTATATAATTACTATAGTCTGACCGCTACCGCTGTACCGCGCCTTAGGTATGCGCGGGGAGGAGGGGAGTGGGAAGTAAAGAGCATGAACTCACATGAGATTCGTAGTGTCAGACAGATCTTACGATATCGAAGCACAGTTTATTGAAGCTTTATATTTACGAGTACATTCAATCCGTTTTTGTCCAATATGATTTTTAGATAAGTACAATTAAAGAACCAATATAAATGAAATAAATCTTTAATTCTTGGAAATATAAATCAAAATCATCAATACCATGTTTTTTCTTTATAACTTTCTGTTTTTTTGGTGAACTAAATTGACAGTAAAAAATGACAGTCTTGATATCTCGAGATAATGCACGAACCATTTTTAGATATTTTATTTCATGTGCGTCTTACACAGACAGTCAACAGCAACTGTTTCGCCCCCCGCCTCGCCGCTCGCATACCCAAGGCGCGGTACAGCGGTAGCGGTCAGACTATAGTAGTAATAGTTATGTGCTTTTGTTTTTTATCAAAACAAAAATCAATAGGCTTTCATAGCTATTATATAGCAGAAAAATCGTGGCCTTGTATGTGCGCGCCATTTTCGTTGCAAAATATGCATGACTCTTAAAACTGTCTCTTGTCCTTTTTTTTAAATAAACGCTTCATTTTAACTTCTGCATTTCATTTTTTTTCGACCTGTTTTGTTTCATTCTTAGTTCGCATGAATATTTAATGGCCATACAATTTTTCAAGGTTGTGTATCTTTTTTTTGTCTTTCTTTTTGTTTTTCTTTATGGATGATACTTTCCTTTACCTATTACTTACTTGCATGCATACCAAGGCTATGCAATCTTATAATCTAGTTTTTCTCTATTAACTGTTAGAGAAGACAATACAAAACTCGTAAACAGGGCATGCTGTGTCTAAGGTCTAGTTTTTTTTTAGCTCAATAAGTTGACTAATATTATGACCTTCTTCTAATTTTCCAGTAAATTAATTGATCCCTTTTTAACTACTAAATACTTCGATCAACAATACCAACTAGATGTCAGGTCGGCGCTAAAAATATGTCTCGGTAAATAACAGCGCACTTGAGAAGTGAGCTCTTATTTTGTTTAGTTTGCTTTAAACACGGCCAATGTAAACACGTTCACGATGCCGCAATGTGTATTTAAAAGTTAAAATAATGCCCGAAGAAGCAATTTAACGGCCGGAGTGTCTTACTTTCGGTAAGTACATGTAGAATAAATTATATTTTAAGTTTTAAACTAACAAATAATATTAAATTTGAAAACATTTACCGATTTTAACCCACGCTACAAATGTTTGGCCAACGTTGACCAATAGACGCGCCAACATTTGTGTAACAGAACAGTGGATGCTAGAAACTTTGTGCTTATAGGATTTGTGACTTTATTACTGGTGTGCAGAACAGTTGATTACTGGGTGCCTTGGTGGTAATTAGGTTGAACATAAAACTGTTTTATGACTTTTGTCTCAGTTCGTTAGTAAAGAAATGTAGCTGTATAAGTAGGTGGAAAAAAAGACCGTGGTTGGAGGAAAAGTACCCTTAATGCAAATTTTACTGAAAGGAAACATTCCTTTGTTTTAAAAAATAATTAAAACTGCATTTAAAGATTTTTCAAAAATCATCATCAATGATGATGATGAACCGAAAAAGTCATTCATAAGGATCGATTTCTTTTAAACAACATAGTATCTTAAATTAAAGAAAGACCAACAAAAATATTTTTTTTATTTTAAAGCTTACTCACTATCTAAAGAAAATAGTTCACTTAACTTATGAATTTGCTCGAAATGAGACCCACTTTCACGACGTATGCATACACGAACGAGTACCTATTCTTCGACTGCATTCAAAAAAAAATATTTTTCTTGGTGATTCTTTAATTTAAGATACTTACTATGTTGTTTAAAAGAAATTGATCCTTATGAATGACTCTTTCGGTTGGTATCATATTATACAGGATGTTTTTTATGTCACATTTCACCGGTTCGATTCCCGGCTCAAGCAGGCGATTTTTCAAAAATCTTTGAGGAGCTCGATGGCGCAGCGGCTAGCGCGTTCGGCTTGCGAACTTGTTCGCTAAGCAACTTTCGCAATGCCGGGTCGCTGGATGGGTGACCAAATTTAAAAACATCTCGAGCTCCTCCGAGCTTCGGAAGGCACGTTAAGCCGTTGGTCCCGGTTGTTGTCGTAAGATGGCAGCCGTTAAAACGCACCAACCCGCACTGGGCCAGCGTGGTGGGTTATGGCCCAATATCCCCACGTGCTATTGTTCACGTGGGAGGCCTGTGCCCAGCAGTGGGACGTTTATAGGCTGATGATGATGACGTTTTTTTTTTTCCTGTATATTCACGTGGACAGAATTTAGCTTTGATTTTGTACGTGACGCGTTATCTAGTTGGTATTGTTGATCAAAGACTAAATAATATAGCTATCCCACAGCTGGGCGACGGCCTACATCATTAAAATCAACTTATCGTTACAATTGATGGCTATTGGGTCAGTTACCACGCTTCTCGCATTGGGTTGGCGATCACGAACTACACTTTGGCAAATTCGTGCACAGTCCCGTAGTCTGCGGGACGAGAGATGAAAGTTGTGGGGGCGAGAAAGTAATATAGCTATCCCACATCTGGGCGACGGCCTCCATCATTAAAATCAACTTATCGTTACAATTGATGGCTATTGGGTCAGTTACCACGCTTCTCGCATTGGGTTGGCGATCACGAACTATACCTTGGCAAATTCGTGCACAGTCCCGTAGTCTGCGGGACGAGAGACGAAAAGTTGTGGGGGCGAGAAAGAAGAGCGAGGGCGGTGGGGCCGCTTAGTAGGAACGTCAGTACCCATCCCCCGTCGCCCGCAGGCCATGGTACCAGCACCTACGAATTTGCCACCTGCTGTCCCACCAACGACGAGTTATCGACTCTATTTTCTCGCTCAAGAAACTTACAATAGATATACATTCCGTGTAAACAAAAGAGATGCATATATGAATAGTTGATCGTTGACTGTTCACACTGCCGGCGAGGACTCGCTCCACTAGTTCGTCGCTGATCGATAAGAGCTATCAAAGATAATTCTCTCTTAGCGATACTCGCTCAGCGATCAGAACTCACGAGAGACCTACCAGCGGCAGCGGTCATTTCCCGCCTAGAGAACTGTACGCTCGGCTCGGCCGCCGCGAGCGAGTGGCGCGAGTACTCGCCTGTCTTACTAGTATACTCGCTTATAGCCCAGTGACAAAACTATCGGAACTACACACTCGCTTTCCGCTGCTCGCCAACTCGTTTCTCGTTCTAGCTCGACTCGCTTCTCGCTCATCGTCGGCAGTGGGAAAACTGCCTAAGCAAAGTAAAAAGTCAACCTAAGCAATCTAAAGTATAGCCTACATACTGTCCTACTACATACTGGGCTAAGGCCTCCACCATTGAAATCAAGTCTTCGCTACAATTTTTTTTAAATTTATTAAAAATTAAAAGAAGAAAATACAGGTAAATATTCATTTTGTATCACAAAAACCTTGACAGTTTGTCCAGATACAAATCACCTTGAGTGTCGCATAACAACACTAACAAAAAATAGTTGTATAAAATAGTATAATATAAAAGACAAGAAAGACGACAAATTTTGCAACTTAGCCTAAATATAATTATTGTAAATAAACATAATGTTAAGTACGCGCGGGTAGTAAGCATGTTCAAATGGAGTCGACCAAGAAACGGCTACATTCTTATTGATGGGTATGTTTGCCAAATGCAGGTTGGTGATCACAAACCTGACGACAACGATCTGAGAATTGACCCGGTACACGCTTAGCCACTCAACTATTAGCACATGTGCAAAGTGGCCTTATACCTTTGGAAGGTATTGCGATTGGTGTTAAAGTTAGATAACTTGATACTAATAATATGATATGACCCATCGATAGACCATCTATCCTTTTTGCGCATCTAGTAAAATCATCCCACTTTTTTCCATATTTTTATCGTGCGCACAGCCTAGAGATAGTATTATTTTGTGGGTAGTTCCGTGTTTCTCATAGCTACAAACGAGGAGTCTCTCAGGAGGTTTTGTCTATAAAGATGCTGCATCATTAAAGCATCGACGCTTTACATAGACAAATTTATTACTTTATATATTATTTTTACTTATTTTATGGTAATGTTTGAGTTGTGCCTTAAACCCTCTCTCATACTCATATAATTTAACAATTGGTAGATGGTGAAAATACACAAATAAAATTAGTGGAATGAGGTGGGATCGCTTATCTTAAACTTAGACCACACCCTTCGAACGGTGTAAGTCTTTAATAAAATTCTATCCGCGTGAAGCACAGGTTACACTGTATAACCGAGTGCCGTTCTTCAGGCTCTCTTCCTACCACCAAACCGGAGATGGACATCAACGCACCCAGGCGGTGTGACGGAGGAGGATATCGAAACCGTATCATACCTAGACAATGTGACAAACACTGACATGTAGTCGTATAGTCATAACCGAGTGCCGTTCGTCAGTCTTCCGTCCAATCTCCAAAGGAGTTAGACATCGACGAACCCAGCTGTCCTCGAAGGACGAGAATACCTACCTACCCGAACCTAGAGCCTACTACTCTATGCCAACAAGACAATGTAGATTCCTCCAGCGGTAGCCTAATTGGCTATTTGACAGTTGTAACAATAAAATATGAAATATGTCGAAAATGTATATAATTTAACAATAATTATCCAATAGTTATTTTATTGAAATAATTCGTAAGTAAATATTTTATTTTTACAAAATGAGTTTGCGATTTTTTATCTGTGGATTACAAGACCTGAAACACGGACAGCCATGATTGAGCTTAGTGTGACGTCACATTTCACAAAATAAACAAAAACTATCTGTGAGGTTTCAAGATATTTGTTTGTTTATTGAAGTGTGACGTCACAGGGCTAAATGTCACGTGACCAACAGTTTCGCGCAAAATTTGAAATTAATGAAGAAAAAATATGTTTTTTTCCTATTAAATAAAGCTTTTCGAGAAAAAAATATTATACGGGGTACAAAATAAGCGTTTGTAATTTTTTAAATACTTTTCCGAGAACTGTCAAGTAGCCAATTCCTATCGGATGTTCATTCTGTGTTTATTTACAGTATCACTATAAGTAATCATCATAGTCATAATCATCATTATCGTCATCAATACATACATACATACATATAATCGCGACTATTATCCCCAAAGGGTTAGTCGGGGACTAATAGGCAATGAGGACCACATGCAGTGCACTGCCACAGTCCACGTTTCACCAAATTACATTTGCACATGTGTTCAGCGTGATATGTGGTGAGCCCCGCTGGCCCAATTCGGTTTCATCATCATCATTATCAACACCAGCCAGAGTACGTCCACTGCTGGACAAAGGCCACTCCCAAGAATCTCCACCACGACCGGTCAGGTGCTGCTCGCCTTCAGTAACCACCCGAGACCTTCACCAGATCGTCGGACCACCTTGTTGGAGGCCTGCTCACAATGCGGGTTATCATTATCATTACATGTTATAAAGTAAAGTTGTCATTTTCCTTAGTCTGTGGCTCCGCTTTATTCTTTTCCATCCATCTATGTCGGTCCCTCATGTCTGAGGATCGTGGTCAGCATCAGGGTTGCATCTAGAGCGGATGATCTGCCTCCACCGGCTCCTGTCCAGCGCGTCTCTTAGACCGTGCAAAATTTTGGAGGAGGACGAGTCCTTTACTTGATCGGTCCATCTTGTTGGTGAGCGACCACGCGATCTTTTGGCTTCGGTGCTATTATTCGGTGATATTGTTATTCTTTTAAACCACGCAATTTTATGCGGTTTTCACTAACAAGAAGAGCGATAAATGTGTTTGTTTATAATTTGTAAATATTTTGTACAAAATGGCTGAAGTGTGACTGTTTTTCTAAGTTAGCGTGGACGAAGTCACGGGCGGGCTACTAGTAAATAAATAAATAAATAAATAACCTCATGCCGTTCCCCAGGCTCAACGGCCTCTCCTACCTCCAAAGCGGGGTGGACATCGACGCGGCAGCTACCCTGGTGCGCCAGATCGAGCCGCTGGCCACCGCCACGCACCGGCGCGGCGTGCTGGGCCGGCTCGGCTGCTTCAGCGGCCTGTTCCAGCTCTCCGCCATGGACCCCACGCTCAAGGACCCCGTGCTAGTACAGGGCACTGATGGTGTTGGGACCAAACTCAAGGTATGATGATTTACCTCTACTATTTTAGGCATTAATATTTAGAACGCGGCGCCACTAGACACAATTGAAATTCTAATTCTTGAGCACAGATCAGTGCGCGGCCACGTACATACATAAACATCTCACGACCACAGCTTTCTATGACACACGTCCTTTGCTTCACTTAAGCCTCGTATTCATCATAAACATTTGTTTAGAAACAGTTGATCAACATTGTTGATGAGCGGCGAGAATGTTGCTGGAAACTTTGTTTAAATCAATAGAGGTTGTCCACACGCTAGTCTCCGTTAAAATGTTGCCCGAAGAAGTAGTGTTGTTGTGTTCTCTGTGTCTGATGTAAAGGATTTCTAATAAAAGAAATAAAAAAAGATGGTGGGTGCGAAACTATCTCCAGCAAAGAGAAAATTTGATGACTCAGAATGTTTACCATGAATACGAGGCTTTACTCTCATAACGTACTTCATACTTGCTCGTCGGTTAAGGTACTCGCGACCTGACCTTTACCTCTACTATTTAACGCATTTATTAGACGACTGAGATAGATGTCGATTAAGCTCAAAATTTGCTGACTGCCGATATTCAACTGGTCGTACATCATCGGTACTCCACAAGTTACTGTCATATAAGTAACTTGTGGAGTACCGATGATGTACGAAAATACGTAAAATGGCGCCTCACACAACTTTGTACATCCAGATCGCCGAGATAATGAACAAATACGACACGATCGGGCAAGACCTGGTGGCGATGTGCGTGAACGACATCCTGTGCGCGGGCGCGGAGCCGTTCGCGTTCCTGGACTACATGGCGTGCGGCCGGCTGCAGGTGGAGGTCGCGGCCACCATCGTCAAGGGGATCGCCGATGCCTGCATACTGGCGGGATGCGCTTTATTGGGTAGCAAGATTTTTATACCAACAATAAATTGTTAGGGTTTTTTTAAAATATGACACGTCATAGTGACATCCTGCCTGGTGATAAATTAAAAATGAAAAATTAATTGGATAACAATAATAAAATAATGTGTTAGCTTTCCTCTTTGGGTTAAACTTCTAGACCTTATCTTGTCCTGTCGGCCCATATTGCATTGAAGTCCAGAGAAAACCAATTAAAATTTAAAAAAAAAGGTTGTCTTATCTGAATTATCAATCACACACCAATACATTAAGCGAGGGATAACTCTTATTCGAAAGGTTTCTTTTAACAACACAATACATTGCAAGGGTATTGTTAGTAATGTATCTTCTGTATAGCGTTTTACACTTTTTATCATTCCCAGAAATAACAGTTAATAGGTCAAAATTATTTTTAATCAATGACTTCACAGGCGGTGAGACAGCCGAAATGCCGTCTATGTACGAAGTTGGCAAATACGACTTGGCCGGCTTCGCGGTGGGAGTGGTGGACAACCTGAAACAGCTGCCCAGGATCAAGGAAATTAAAGCGGGAGATGTGGTGCTGGCGCTGCCTTCCACTGGCGTACACAGCAACGGGTACAGCCTGGTGCAGAAGATCATGGCGGAGACGGGGCACAGGTGAATGTTGTGATGTGAATACTATGGATAACCTCAAGCAGCTGCCCAGCATCAAATAGATCAAAGGGGGGACGTGGTGCTGGCGCTGCCTTCTACCGATGTACGCTCACCACCTATCACACTGAGCACATGTGCAGTTGTAATTTGCATATGCACCTGCCCCTAGTGCTCTAGGGACACAGGTCACAATAAGAATACAATTATTTACATACATATATTCACGAGTGTTATCCCCGAAGGGTTAGTCAGAGACTAGGCAATGAGGACCGCAAAAGCAGTCCACTGCCATATTCCACATTTCGCCAAGTTACAACTCTACATGTGATCAGCATGACAGGTGGTGAGCCCATCGCCGCTCTATGCTGTTGGATGTATGTGCAGTCTTTGATCCGTAGGAACCTTTTACGACACCCAAGGGATGAGATGGGGTGATAGTATTCCACGACGGCTTTTACAATCAACCATTCTATTGCCTTTAATTTTTGTTGATCTAGTTCCCATCAAACCGATACAATAAAAAACAATGTTGTTTGTTGTTGTTGTCCTCTGGTTTTGCGGGTGTCCAGGGGCGGTGGTGATTGCTTTTCATCAGGTGACTCGCCTGTTTGTTTGCCTCCTTTTATTATGTAAAAAAACTGTCAACTACATATTAATATGACGACCTCCGTGGTCGAGCGGTTGGCGCACCGGGTCTGGCGTCGCGCTGTCTCTGAGGTCCCGGGTTCAATCCCGGTCGGGTCAATTTAGTTTAGAAAAACTGTTTTTCTAAATTGATTTCGGGTCTGGGTGTTTTTTCTATGTTTATGTATTTATCCGTTATCATACCATATTAACGAGCTTCAAAAGAATACTCATCTTGGTCTAGATAATTAGTGTGAGCGTAAACAAACTTAATTTTAAATTATTTTTTTTCCACTTTATCACACAGATACACAGACAAAGCCCCGTTCAGCACCATAGGCCGGTCGTACGGCGAAGAGTTCCTCGAGCCCACCGGCATATACGTGCGATCGGTGCTGCCCGCGCTGCGGCGCAACCTGGTGAAGGCGTTGGCTCATATCACGGGCGGCGGACTCCTAGATAACGTGCCCAGGATATTGCCTCCTGGGATTAAAGTGAAGCTGGACGCGTCCAAGTTCCAGATCAAACCGCTTTTCGGCTGGTTGCAGGCTAAGGGTGAGTCGGCAGTTGTTTATTACAAAAATTGGATTAATAGATCACTTGTAGAACCAAGTGAAGGCATGGGCTCAAATCACGGGCGGTGCACTGCTGGATAACGTGCCTAGAATATTGCTTCCTGTAAAGCTGGATGCCTCCAAGTTCCAGATCAAACCGCTTTTCGGCTGGTTGCAAGCTAAGGGTGAGTCGGCAGGGGAGCCCTTTCGGTCGCATAATCTCTTTCGTCATAATATAGTTTGGCATAACAGTTTCAGCATAAAGTTTTTTCGCATAAATTATGATAAGCAGAGTGTTATAAACCCATAATGGTTTCATCGGCATAATTTTAACTTAATATAATTGTCTTCTAGCGATTGTCTTGAATTTCGAGGTTATATTTTTTTATTAGACAACAGAAATACTAGCTGCCCTACTCCTGTAGGTCACGTGATAGGTTAGAAATTAAATCATTCATTTCATTCATTACGTCAATATAATTTTTGGGTCATCCCTGCTTCACCAAGTGAAGGCGATAGGACGAGTCGCCGCTAAGAAAACTTCCTCGATGTTTCTATATGTTAGTATAAAATTCTCAAATTATGCGTATCATTATTCATTGGGCGATGGGCTCACCACCTGTTACGCTGGGCACATGTGCAGTCGCAATTTGGTGAAAAGTGGACAATGGTATGGGACTGCTTTGCGGTCCTCATTGCTTAGTCTCTGACGAACACTTCGAGGATAATAGTTGTGATTATAATGTATGTATGCAATATTCATTGGTATCTTATCCTTCTTCTATTTTGTAACTAAAAATGACAACACTCTAATTTTGCATTTTACCTGATGGTAAATAATGATAAGACTGAAACAATCCTCAATCGTTGAGGAAATATCTCCTAACCTAACATTTCAACCGCGGCCGCGTACTGATCAATGCTCGATGCATAGAATTTCTATTTTGTTTAATGGCGCCGCATTCTAAGTGTCAAATAATCGTCTAAAGCCGGACCGTTACGATTTAGGGATCTTCAAGAAACGAGCCTATTCCTTCCTTAAAGGCCGGCAACGCGCCTGCGATTCCTCCGGTTTTGCGGGTGTCCATGGGCGGCGGTGATTACTTTCCATCAGGTGATCCGCTTGCTTGTTTGCCTCCTTCTTTTGTAAAAAAAAAGAGTATGAGGGTGTAACTTCCGTCCCCTCCAGGCATGGTGTCCGACTTCGAGATGCTGCGCACGTTCAACTGCGGCGTGGGCATGGTGCTAGTGGCCGACCCGCTGCGCGTGCGGGAGCTGCTGGCCGCCGTGGACGGGGACATACGCGTCATCGGCACCGTCGAGGACATCGGCAAGGAAGGTATGTATGTACGGTTTGCCACTTTTCGGCGAAATTCGCTTGTCACGAGCACCAATATGTATATGACGCAGGGATATGATAAAAACAGAGATTTGGTCAATTCCCTGAGTGATTTGATCACATCACGGGGGATGTTAAAATAGCAACACGATTTTATCATTTCCCTAAAGAAATCTAGGGATTTGAACAAATACCAGAACTGGTTCCGTGAAATGACAAAAAAGCTTTTCTATGGTATTTTAGACGTCGTTTATTTGTAATTACATGCATAATTATTATAATTAGTATGTGTAGTATTGTAACATTGATCTCATGACGCTGATTTTTGAGATCAATGTTACAACTTACTAACCTATCACGTGACCTACAGTAGGTCACGTGATAGGTTAGAAATTTAATTTTGAGGTTATTTTTTTTAATACTAGCTGTTATGTAGGTCATATGTTTTTTTTGTCATTTCACGGAACCAGTTTTGGTATTTGTTCAAATCCCTAGATTTGTTTAGGGAAATGATAAAATCGTGTTGTTATTTTAACATCCTCCGTGATTTGATCAAATCGCTTTGGGAATTTACCAAATCTCTGTTTTTATCATGACTGCGACATATACACATTGACTCTTATTCCATTGTACCTACTAAGATAAGAGTTACAATTGTTTACATATTTTTACTTGTGACTGTACGTACGCGCGGTCGGAATGGAGCGCAAGCGAATATCGCCGAAAACAGGTCGACCGAAAACTTCCTCGATCATTTAAAAAGTAACGATTCTGCGTTTTTCCAGGCGGTCACCAAGTGGAGGTAGACAACTTCAAACAAGCCATGTCTCCTTTGACGACCCCGTACGCCGCCGCCGGCCAGAATGCTCCCAAAAAGTCGCTGTCGTACAAAGACAGCGGCGTCGACATCGAGGCGGGCGACTCGCTCGTGTCGCTCATCAAACCGCTGGCCAGGTCAGTACACCCAACACAACATACTTATAGAAATAAATTCAATTTTTCACAATAACCATTTATTATTTTACAATATAGCTCACCTGTCAAACACACTCTCAAACCGTCAAACACCTTAATGAAAATAATATAGAGCCAAGAATACTTCCCTGCGGGACTCTGAAACTGATATATTGCGAGCTACTAGTTAGTCTGGCCAACCTTTACGCACTGTTAGTAGCTCATATCTATCATATCATAGTATCATGGTATTAAAGTCCACAGTTAAATACGAGTATAATAAGGTAGCCAGTTCCTCTGTAGTTGCAAGTCTCTAGTTCCCTCATTATTCATTCTCAAACTATCTACATCGTTCCGAATAACAAACGACCACAGACATATAATAGAAGCAGCCCAAACATTATTTCACAACTACATAGATGAGAATAAAACAATATCTTTACTTCTTTCTCTCCAACCACAAATTAATGAGACTATCTCGTTTCTTTTTAATGTCGCAACACTTCCACACACACAGACAAACTGGACCGTGAGACAAAACGCCATCTTGACAAGCTACAAATAAGCTACAAACACTTTATCTATGGCTACAAATGTCTTCCTAGACTTGTCAACAAAGGACGTATAGGAGATTGTTTTCGCTTATTTTTTGTGATCTAATAAAGTTTATGAGCCAAAAGTACTAAAATAAAATGGTGAAGTGTAGTGCGCCCTTGTGCGGCAACTCTTCATTTAGAAAAACACCTGAAATTACGTTCCATTGGTAAGTTTTGTTGTGCTATCTAATCTCATAATGTTTTTTTCAGTCATTGTGTGATTATTATTAATCTTTCGGCATTGTAGAAGTAGTGAATAATTGTCATAAGTGCAAATCCCGTGAAATCTTAACGTAAAGTAGTTTCTGAAAGATTCTTGTGGTAACAATAATCAATTATATAGTAACTCTGATCTCGTTTGACGTTTCATGTACTTGTACAATTTTAAGGGGCCGTATTTAGGCTCCAGTTTTGTTTAATAGGTATATTTTTGAAGATTGATTAGATTTAAGTATGCAATATATTATTTTATTAGGGATAAATTAAATATGAGTAAATTATTTTTATAACCTTTAACCCTTTAACCCTATGGTAGTCGTAGGGATTTATTTTTGTATGAAAATATGCATAAAATAATAACTTTTTACATTTGTTTTTCAGAATTCATCTAAATCTTTACTAAAAGGTCCGGTAAGAAGCAATGCCAGTAGAGATCATGTTTTGAGGAATTTGCAAAAATTACAGCCGAGTACCTCAAGTGCTGTATTAACTACATTAAGTGAGTTAACTTAACTATTATATTGTTGTACAGTATTCTAGGCTATAACATGAATAAGATGAGTCTGCGCAGTCTCTCAACTCTGTTACTTTGAAATATACAGAAAATGATTTTATTTGTTTTCAGAAACCTTCATCATTACTTCCTGAACAGACTCAAAAGTATCCCGGATATCATTTTTACGGGACTTGCAAAATATACAGTAACCCGCAGTCAGGGTCGCTGACTACTCGACCACCCGGCGGTCTTATCACTAGTTTAAAAAATTGTGACATTATTTATTGTACTTAATTTTTATTTTTATTAAAAAAATACCAGCAGAGTATGTATGATTGTTGTTTTTAATTACTTATTTCATTTTTCTTATTTTACCTAACGGTTCTACTACGAGTATTTCATGCATTTTAATAAGAGATCTATTACATCTAAAATGTGATTTTTGCGTAAAATGCGCATTTTTGCATTTTGTAGTAACTTGTTTAGTTGTATTTATCGTTATTAACAAAATAGGACAATAAAATCATGCTTAATATTACAAATCTCTTCTCTGCGAGAATAAGCTGAGTTCGGACGGCCAGCGCATCGTATTTTGTAATAATTTTGCAGTTATATTTATCGTTTTTATCGAAATAGGATAATAAATTCATTATTCAATCTTTATTTCTCAAGAAGTAACAATTATTTTGGTATAAATTTTGCTCAATAATATCGTAGATAGAAGAAATTCACAGTTAACCTAAAGCGATTTTCGAATTTTTTTGCTTTGGAATAAGATTTTTTTCTATATAAAATCAATGATATCTAAAAATTCCGAGGCCGCTACGCACTATACGACTATATAATAGATAACATTCTATTTTTTTTTTCATTTCTTTGAAACAGTAGTTCAATCTAGGAGCTCAAAAAAGTGCCTTAGCGCATTTTATGAAAACCTTCATCAATTTTGGGTTTCATAAAAAGTTGAGCAAAATTTACATAAAGCGAGGCCGCTACGAACTATGCCAATAGCTATTCTACATTATTCAATAAATCGAAACTGGTGATGTATTTTTTTTTCGCAGCCAGATACAGATACAGACATAGCCTGCCTGGCACTCAATGATAGATAACTTAGCATTCTACTGGTGTTTTTTTTTAATTTAATGAGTATCTTCAAATGTCTATAAAATATAAAATTATCCTCTTTACGTATAACATTACTATAGATGTAGGTACTTGAGGTCCCTTGCGTGCCTGAGTTCAGCCCCTTTTATTGTAAATGTGTGCATGAAATTTGTCTGTAGGCGTAATGGGCACGCTTTTTTGTCACACGGTCTGCTTCTATTATATGTCTGTGCAAACGACACACAAATAATTGTTGATATTGTGCAGGTCCACGTCTCGCTCGGGCGTGTTGGGAGGGCTCGGCGGTTTTGGCGGCTGCTTCCAACTGAAAGCTATTGAGGAGGACTATAAGGTAATACCACTAACACTAATCGTACCTATTCGTGATTTCGTTACGCTGCAATCAAACAATAAATCTGTCGAACTTTTTCTTAGGGGACAGAAGGGAGAAAAGTCTCTCAAGAAGACAAATTAAACTTGACCGAAGCATCTTCTTCTGTTTCTTCATGTGCCATCTCCTATCGGAGGTCGGCTATCATTATGGCCACTTGGGCTCATGATATTGCGTTGACCGAAGGATAATGTGGGAGGACAGAGGGGAATAATGCCTTCTGCCTGCCCATGTAAATGTTTGCCCAGCAGTTTGACTTTTATTGCTTATGGTCCAATCACCCCATGTCCTGTTTTCCTTGTGGGAAGGCCTAGGAAGTTTATAGGCTGATGATGATAATGATGATGTCGATGTTTATTATAACTAACTTAACCACCCTCCCCAGGACCCGGTGCTCGTATTGGCGGCCGACGGCGTCGGCACCAAACTGAAGATAGCGCAGAAGATCAACCAGCACTCCACCATCGGCGTGGACCTGGTGGCCATGTGCGTGAACGACATCCTGTGCAACGGCGCCGTGCCGCTCACGTTCCTCGACTACTTCGCGTGCGGCTCGCTAGATGTCGCTGTTGCTAGGAACGTGGTCTCAGGGGTAGCTGAAGGATGTCGGCAGGCCACCGCCGCGCTTATAGGTCAGTTTATGGAACACTTTAGTTGTTGAGTAGAAGACCTTTTTGTGAAAAGACAGGGTCAAGAGTTAACCAAAGCCGACAAGCATGGAGCGGTACTTCGCGTGCGGCTCGCTAGATGTCGCTGTTACTAGTAACATGGTGTCAGGCGTAGCTGAGGGATGTCGGCAGGCCACCGCTGCGCTTATAGGTGAGTTTTTAGCTTTGTTGTTGAAAAGAAGACGTTTTTGTGAAAGGACAGGGTCAAGAGTTAGCCTAAGCCGATGAGCATGAAGCGGTACTTTGTGTGCGGCTCGCTAGATGTCGCTGTTACTAGTAACATGGTGTCAGGCGTAGCTGAGGGATGTCGGCAGGCCACCGCTGCGCTTATAGGTGAGTTTTTAGCTTTGTTGTTGAAAAGAAGACGTTTTTGTGAAAGGACAGGGTCAAGAGTTAGCCTAAGCCGATGAGCATGAAGCGGTACTTTGTGTGCGGCTCGCTAGATGTCGCTGTTACTAGTAACATGGTGTCAGGCGTAGCTGAGGGATGTCGGCAGGCCACCGCTGCGCTTATAGGTGAGTTTTTAGCTTTGTTGTTGAAAAGAAGACGTTTTTGTGAAAGGACAGGGTCAAGAGTTAGCCTAAGCCGATGAGCATGAAGCGGTACTTTGTGTGCGGCTCGCTAGATGTCGCTGTTGCTAGGAACGTGTTGTCAGGCGTCGCTGAGGGATGTCGGCAGGCCACCGTCGCGCAACACTTTAGTTGTTGAGTAGAAGACCTTTTTGTGAAAGAACAGGGTCAAGAGTTAGCCTAAGCCGACGAGTATGTAGCGCTACTTCGCGTGCGGCTCGCTAGATGTCGCTGTTGCTAAAAACTTGGTCTCAGGGGTAGCTGAAGGATGTTGGCAGGCCACCGATGGTGGTTCTCATAGGTCCTTCTTGTGAAAAGACCGGGTCAGGAGTTAGCCTAAGCCGACGAGCATGTAGTGCTACTTCGCGTGCGGCTCGCTGGACGTCGCTGTTTTCAGGAATGTTGGATGTTAGTTAGAAGTCGCTGAGGGATGTCGGCAGGCCACCGCCGCGCTTATAGGTCAGTTTACATACGTATAATAATATATTCACGGCTGTTATCCCAAAAGGCAGTCAGAGACCAGGCAATGAGGGCCGCAAAAGCAGTTTACTGCTACAGTCCACGTTTCACCAAATGATAACTGCACATGTGCTCAGCGTTTAAGGTGGTGAGGCCATGGCCGCTCTATGTTGTTGAATGTATGTGCAGTCTGGTCCATTAGTCGCCTTTTACGACACCCAAGAGAAGAGATAGGTCGGTAATATTCTTTAATGAGCCAGCACCGCACTAGGTCAGTTTTTGGAACACCTTAGTAGTTGAGTAGTAGACCTTTTTGTGAAAGGACCTGGTCAAGAGTTAGCCTAAGCCGACGAGCATGTAGCGCTACTTCGCGTGCGGATCGCTGGAAGTCGCTGTTTCCAGAAATGTGAAGTTAGAAGTCGCTAAGAGCGGTAGGCAGGCAACCGCTGCGCTTATAGGCCAGCTTTAGACAAACGTATAGAGAAGATGGATAAGAGAAGTCTTACAAAAAAGTGTGAGAAAGAAGAATGAATTTGGCCACTGGAAAGGGAAGACTTTAAAATAATCAAACTAGCGAAGCAATGTACTTCTACTTGAAAGGTATCGGCGATATTCGCGATAGTGAGAAAGTGACATTCAATACTTTGATTGTTATTGGATTTTATGTGACTACGAATGGAGATTAAGATTTATTATTTTGTTGTTTTATACTACTGAAAAACCGCTGAAAAGGGTTATTCGCAGTTGCCTCCACCGGCATCGCCCTCACAGGGGCAACTGGGAATTTGTAAAAAATAATGTCCCAGTTGCCACCGGTACCTCCCTTCGAAGGGGCAACTGGAAGTTTCATTTTTAAATGCCCCAGTCTCCCCCACTTGAGACGCCGTAAAGTATAACTAGATATTTTTTCCAGCATTTGTTTAAATATTGAATAAAGTGGTTCTGAATGCCTAATGAAAAAAGAATGTCTAATGGAATATAAATATTCGTCGCCGTATCCGACACGGCAACGTCTCAAGGGGGAGACTGGGATATTTAAAAATTTAATTCCCAGTTGCCACCTCAAAAGGAGACACGGTGGCAACTGGGACATATTTTTTTACAAATTCCCAGTAGCCCCCAGTAGGGGCGATGGCGATGGGGGCAAATGGGAATAACCGACTTAAAACAGCGTTTCCTCTCCATTTGCACTGTTTCGTGTGTAGACATTTCCTAGAGTATAGTTTATCAAAGGTATAATGTGTTGCGGCCCTCAGGCGGCGAGACGGCCGAGATGCCGGGCATGTACGAGGCGGGCACGTACGACATCGCGGGCTTCGCGCTCGGCGTGGTGGAGCGCGCCAACGTGCTGCCCAAGATCAACGACATCTCGGTGAGTACGTTGGACGGTTGTGGTAACAAACATTAAATGTAGACAATATGCACTTATCAAAATTAAAACAGGAATTTTCAGATTTTTTGACATCATTTAGTATAACATAAAAATAAATAATATTATGTATTTATCAGTTGACTGACAAACTTCTGTGACCTGTTGGCTTTCTCATATCTTAATCCGTTTGGTAGAAGTTATGGGAATAGTGTATCCTCCTTGCACGGGCTAGCTAGCTCGTACATTGTCTCATCAGTACTTTCCGCCACATGCGTTAATTTCGATTATTAAAAAGTTAGTTTGTCATCGGTAATCAATCAAGCTGCGCGTACTCATACTCGTATCATTTTAGATCAGTAGTCATTTATCGATATTATTATATTATTTCTATCTGTTTATCAAGACTTTTACTTCTCTCGGTATTATCATAAAAGGTGTATTAACCTTTTAAACATTATAAACCTTAGTGGTTTCTAAGACGTGCTGTGGTGATATAATTATCATATTCTGTTTAAAAACTGATGGTACGGATGGGCACTCCTTATGGTTTGTTCTGTATTCAAATGCATAATAGCAACAGATAAACAAAGCAAATTTTAAACAAACTTCGCTAACCTAAAAAAATCCCACTGAAGCTTAAGCTGCTTAACTTAGCTGAAATGAACAAAGTACTAAGTTTACCAGTAGTTCAGTTTTGGGAGAACCTCCCATCGAGAAAGTCTGGAAAGATTTTTTTCTCCATCTTATAAACCAAAACTACAATGCAAACATTGGGGTTGGGTCACATTGTTAAGATGATTGTTCTATTTACAATGAACCATCAGGTGGGCGACATCATCATCGGCCTGCCGTCCAACGGCGTGCACAGCAACGGGTTCAGCCTCATCCACAAGCTGATGAAGAAGACGGGCCTCACGCTCGAAGACAAGGCGCCGTTCAGCAAAGAGGGACTCACTTTGGGTATGTTTATTATTAGTAACTTTAAGAAAAAAAAGATTTGAAAGCACTTTTAATTTGTGATGTTGAGTTGATTAAGTTGTCCTATAGATTTAGAATTAGTCGGATGTATGCTTGTTTTACGTTTTTTAGTAATGTTCATAAAAGCCAGAGTTTTGTGTTATTCTATGGCTGATTTCACAGTCACGCGTTTGATCAGCGCCGGCCACACGCGCGCGCTTGCAATTACACTGGTTGCGTTCCATAGTCACGCACGCAGTTCCATAGTCACGCACGCAGTTCCATAGTCACGCACGCAGTTGAAACGCGCAACTACTATGTAGTGTAATAGTTGTAAGCGCGCGCGTGTGGTCGGCGCTGATCAAACGCGTGACTGTGAAATGCAGCCTAAAACTAATAATTTTTGTGCTTAATATGAAAACCTTATATAAAAGCAACATCACATCGCATTTTGGTAAAATTTGTAATTATTATCTATCGCGAACACTACTCGAAAGCTACGCCATCTATAGATAGATAGCACTTACATAAATATTATAAATGTCAATTCTGAAGACATCAAAAAAGGAATTACCAAAAAAAAGCAGACAGCTCTGTTAACCTAGACTGTATTCAGCCACTTCTTCTTAAAATATGTAAAAAATTCTTTACTGCTCCCCTGTGTCATATTATAAATATAGCTATGCATATTGGTGACTACGCTTCTCAGTGGAAGTTATTACGTGTAACGTTTATACCTAAGTCCAAATGTAAACTCTCCGTTGAAGATCATCTACTAATTGTATATTACCAGCTCCGGTTAAATTATTTGAGCATATCATTCACCACGAAATGTACGGCAAGTTAATATCCTAATCTACAATGAGCAACATGAGTTTAGAAAGGGAAGATCAGTTGAGACGAATCTTTTAACAGTTGTAAAATACATCTTAAAGCATGGACAACGGTCATATAGTCGATGTAGTATACTCTGATTTTCAGAAGGCTTTTGATAGGGTTGCTAATGATATCCTATTAGGAAAACTAAAAATATTAGGATTCGCTTCTCGCTTGTTTTATCTTTTTGCAAACTATCTTCGCGATCGCCAATAATACGTAAAATATGGTTGCTATGCATCTAAGCCCTATCATACGCGTTCTGGAGTTAGCCAGGGGTCTATATTAGGGCCTCTTTTATTTTTGTTCATGATAATGACCTGTCACGTATGAATTCGCCAGCCTATAGTCGCTTAATAGCCATCCAACATGAATAAATGTTGTGTTTGTCGTGTCTAGGTGAGGAGCTAATAAAGCCGACGCGCATATACGCGCGCGCCGTGCTGCCGGCGCTGCGCGGCGGGCGCGTGAAGGCGGTGGCGCACATCACGGGCGGCGGGCTGCTGCACAACATCCCGCGCGTCATACCCGCCGCCGTGCGCGCCCGGCTCGACGCGCACTGCTGGAACGTGCACCCGGTCAGTGTTACACGAGTAGCTATAGTCTGACTGCTGCCGCTGTACCGCGCCTTGGGTATGCGAGCGGCGAGGCGGGGGGCGAAACAGTTGCTCCATTTTGACATTCTGCCGTCATCGCTCACGGCGGCAACTAGTGTGTCAGACGCACATGAGATCACATATCTAAAAATGGGTCGTGCTTCTCGGGATAATCAAGACTGTCATTTTTAAAGTGGCCGAATATTTTAAGAAAAGAAAAGCAAACAAAGAAAGTTTATATTATATATTTCCAAGAATTCAAGATTTATTTCATTTATATTGGTTCTTTAATTGTACTTATCTAAAAATCATACTGGACAAAAACGGATTAGATGTAATTATACTCGTAAATATAAAGCTTTAATAAACTGTGCTTCGATATCGTAAGATCTGTCTGACACTACGAGTCTCATGTGAGTTCATGCTCTATACTTCCCGCTCCCCCCACCACCCGCGCATACCTAAGGCGCGGTACAGCGGTTGCGGTCAGGCTATAGTAACTTTATAGCTAGGCTTCGATCAAATATAACATCTAGATACACAATCCTATTCTAAATCGTAGCGGAAATGACAGCGTTTACATACATTTGACGTATAAGTGTTTTAGAACGAAAAGCAATTTTCAAAGGAGCCCTTTGTCATGTTGAAACTTAGCTCGTTCACTACCAAACGAAATGCATATCTGGGGGGTTACTCTTGAACGCAAACTCAATCTTAATACAATTCCAATGCGATTAATATGTATCGATATTGGGACAAGTAAAGATAGTTCCGGAACGCTATTTCATTCTTTTTTTTTGTTGTGTTTGCGACAAGGTTTGTATGCATAATTTTTTTTTTTAATTTGTTACGGGTACTGGGTGTTCACGCGGACGAAGTCGCGGGCGGGCCGCTAGTTATTGTTATGTATGTGGTTATCCCTAGGTGTTCGCATGGATCGCGGATGCGGGCGCTGTGTCCGACGAGGAGATGCTGCGCACCTTCAACTGTGGCATCGGCATGGTGCTCATCGTGTCGCCCGAGGACCAAGCCGAGGTTAGTTCGATAACTAACTGACTAACTAAGTTGTAAAAAACCAAGAATCAAGAATCAATATCATTTATTCAGGTTAGGCCATGTTTAGGTTACAGTACATCAGGTGCTGCACTTATGAATGTCATTATGCCAACAGTTCGTAAGTCTATCTATGGGGCGGGAGCCTTGTTCTGAGAAGAAGCGGCAAGAAACTCAGCAAGGGCATTATTTTTCTCCCTTTCTTTTACAGCGTCTATGATTCTTGGTGATTTCTTGGCCTCTGATAGTAAGAGTCTCCACCTGGGTCTGTCCTCCGCCACTACTGTCGTTTTTGACTATTAACATGATTACCTAAAAATATTTTAAGTTCAAGATTGACATTGTTACAATCGAAGAAGTACCCGGTGGACCACTTTCCGGCGATATTCGCTTGCACTCCATTCCTCGCGCGCGTACGTACAGTAGCGTGCGCGTAGATAGCGTGCCAGCGAATATGAAGTGGTCGGCCGGGGACTTCCTTGACTGTGTGATGTATGAGAATGTCCCGTTCCCTACTGTAAAATGTCAAATTTCTTTTGTCTATTTTGAACCCTATCATTTGGGAATAAGGAACAATATCGATTAGAATAATACCGCTTTTGCGGTCCTCAATGCCTAGTCTCTGACTATCCCTTTGGGGATAATAGCACAGAATAAGTAATAGTACTACCGTACAGAAGGTTCACTCTCTAACGACTTTCACGCGAAATTGAAACTTATCGTGTGACTCGAACGTTCATATTCCGTTAAGTAACGTTGACTCGATATCGATTTGACGTCAGGAGCGCGCGCCAGCGTAGGGTTTCACTCATGGATATATTTACTCATGTGCCTAAGCTGCGGGGTGACACTCCCCTGATAATAGTAGTGAATGTTTAAATTCCGTGTTTCGGAAGGCACGTTAAGCCGTTGGTCCCGACTCCCGGTTGTTGTCATAAGATGACTTGTCGTTAAAGCCCACTAACCCATATTGGGCCAGCGCGGTGGGTTATGGCCCAATATCCCCACGTGCTATTGTCCACGTGTGAAGGCTGTGCCCAGCAGTGGGACGTTTATAGGCTGATGAGATGAGTAGTGAATGTGTGTCATACAGGTCATGAAATCCTTTTAAAAAGAAAGTCCGCATGCTCCTTTTTAATGAAACCATGGCAGAATCATCTCAGTAACGTCCTTTGTATAAGTTATGTAGTGTATTTATATATATATTTGTGTAAGTTTATATTGTTATGTAAGTATTATATTTTTGTTATTGTGTAAATATTTGTATATTAAATTTTTAATAGATTATACTGCCCTGTGTCACATTAATCGCAGAAAATTGCACCTACCATATCATCTCTGCACCACCCTATGGTTGACTGGTAGAGAATGCCTTAGGCATTAAGTCCGCCATGTAATATATTATGTTGCAAAAGTTTTAAATAAATAAATAAATCCCAGCCCCAACAGCAACACTTTGCCAGACCTAAAAATATTGTTAGCTCGTATTGTGTAAACCTGAACGCACTCGGTTAAATATAAAAATGATTGACCGTATGCAAATAACTTCTAACTATGAGACGACCAACACCTCAGTCTCCCTGTGACCACGGACCCTGTAAAGGGTTCGAAACGTCAGGATAATATAAAAAAAACTATGTAAATAGTAAATGAAACGCGATTTAATCCGTAAAAAAGTGTTTCGTTTCAATGTGTAGTGCTCGCTTAAACCTCAGAAAACAATATGGAATGTGTGTATGGTGCGTGTGGTAGGTGATGAACTGGACCCGGTCGTGGGGCGCCATGGTGGTGGGGCGCGTGCAGGCGCGGGCGGCGGGCGGCGCGCGCGTGCTGGTGGACAACTTCGCCTCGGCGCTCGACTTCACGCGCCGCATGCCGCTCATGCCGGAGAAAAAGGTCCGTTCTTATTAATTTAACTAACTATGTGTGTGATAGTGATAAACTTAAAGAGGCCTATTACAATTCTCAAATGTGATTTTTGCGTAATATGCCCATTTTTACATTTTGTAGTAATTTTGCAGTTGTATTTATCGTTTTTATCGAAATAGGATAATAAATACATTATGAAATCTTTATTACTCATGAAGTAACAATTATTCTGCTATAAATTTTGCTCAATAATATTATCGTAAATAGGAGAAATTTACAGTTAACTTAAAGCGATTTTCGATGTTTTTTGGTTAGATTAATTTTTTTTTTCTAAATCAATGATATCTAAAATTTCCGAGGCCGCTACGCACTAAACGAAATATACTTAGATCAGATAACATTCAAATTTTTTTTATTTCGTTTTTTTAGAACAGTAATTCAATCTAGGAGCTCAAAAAAGTGCCTTCGCGCATTTTATGAAAATCTATCTCTGCAATTTTGGGTTTAATTTTTAAAGAAAGTTAAGCAAAATTTACAAAAAGCGAGTCCGCTACGAACTATGGCAGTAGCTATTTTACACTATTATATAAGTCAAAATTGTTAAGGTATTTTTGTTTCTGAGATCAAGAACGCCAAAATTGGCCATATTACGCAAAAATTACAGTCGAGATGTAATAGACCTCTTTAAGCATGTTTATTTATTTGTATTTTGTTCTTATTTATTTAAATTAAAACACCATAACTGCTTTTTAAAACTTTTTATCTAGTACAACATGTTTGCCTGGAAGAAATTGCTTTTTAGCGATTACTTTTGTGTTTGTTCTTTTGTTGTTAATAAGGTGTACAATAAAGAATATTTTATCGTAACTTGTTATGGTATACACAGCTTTTGGATAGTAGTGTGCGATTTTGGGGAGAAGAAGGTCGGTTGATGCACAGCCCTCGGATAGTGTAGTAGGTATATATGGTTTTAAATATTTTTATACTTACATAATTATACGCAAATTTTGTTACGAATTAATTACAGTTGGGAAAATGTTAATAAAAACACGAATAGGATACGAATTTGCAACTTTCTGACATTCCGGATCAGGTGTACCACCATTAATTATTATGCTAACGTGGCACTGTCCACCCCATGCAAATTAATCAATATTATCTACTCTTACTTTGAAAGCTCAAGATATCTTTGCTTTTGACAAAACTGCAATATCTATTCGACCAAGATGACTTTTGTTCGCAATTGCAAAGTTGTTTTAGGATAGGTCGATATGTCTGCGTGTGTACGAACCCCCGTCCCGTGTCCCACAGGTGGCGGTGCTGGTGTCCGGCAACGGCAGCAACCTGCAAGCCTTGCTGGACACGTGTGGTGACCCCGCGCAGTGCATGTGTGCCGAGGTGGCGCTGGTGGTGAGCAACCGCGCGGACGCGTTCGCGCTGAAGCGCGCGCGCGCCGCCGGCGTGCCCGCTAAGGTCAGTGGGCTCATTTTTACTCAAACTCAAGGGGATTCAGACCTTCCGGCCTGTTTGGAACTAATCTCGAAATACCCCATTACTCAATACGACCTAAGATCTAAAAGACCTTTTCTCAAAAGAAATGAAACCCGAATGGACTTACTACCAAAAAGAGCGGTTATCAATATATATATATATATATCCCACAAGCAAACTTCCGTCCACTGAAGGCGAAATTACATTTAAAATGGCGTCCACCGCTATTTGACGTCCGCATACCGGACGCCACTTTTTTAATCGATGACACTTGGCGCCTCTAAGATCAAGCTAGCCGTAGAACAAAAATCGATGGAAGCCAAAAATTTATTGTAATGGCTGCAAATAAATACTGGATAGTTCCCAAAAAAATCTCAGCAGAGGTGCGGCGCTACTGTCGTGCGTATATCCACAGCCGTATTAAACGCGCTTCTTTTCTGACGTATTCATATAAATTTGGCGTCCGCTAATGCGACGTTGCCAGCTTACTCAATGTTTGGTGCCTACTAAAATACAATATCACACTAATATTATAAAGGCGAAAGTTTGTGAGTATGTATGTTTGTTATTTCTTCACGTAAAAACTACTGAATGGATTTGAATGAAATTCGGCATACAGATAGTTTATAACCTGGATTAACACATAGGATACTTTTTATCCCGATATTCTCACGGGAACGGGAACCACGCGGGTAAAACCGCGAGCGGCCGCTAGTTATTATCATAAATCGTAATCTATTATACTTACTTATTAAAAAATGTATTGTCATAAATGACTTTTTTTTTAAACAGGTGACATTTTAGCTTGATTGCGTAATGTTTTATCAGAAGGATAAGTTTTATCCAATGATTGAATAATCAGCCATAAAACTAATAAATAATTAATAAAAAATGTAAATGTACAGACGCCTGCAACCTATCCAAAACTGTAAAATTTCTTTAATACATTTTTAACCATATATTTAAGGCATAAAGTTCAAAGTCTATTGAACAAAAATTGGACATTTTGTGGTAGGTAGGTTGATGTGCTGGCGTGTGTACATGTTCTTTCATCATCCCACCTGTCGCATATTGTGTTCAGAATGCTCTAAGAGCTGGCGCAAACTGTGAAATAGCAATATACGGGCGCCAGATAACAATATAATAACTCCTCAACAAAAGGCCTACGCCTTTCATCTATAAAGACAATTAAGTTAGGAAGCCACTATCCGAGGCGCAATATGAATTCGTATATCGGATTGTCCGACTTGTCACATATTATGCTCAGGATGTTGTTAGAGCTGGCGTGAAATGTCAAATAGCAATATCCGATATACGGACGCCAGTCATCAATATACGGACGCCAGATGTCAATATACGGACGCCAGGTGTCAATATACGGATGTCAGTTATCAATATACGGACGCCAGATAACAATAGACAGACGCACGGTAAAAAAGGGCCTAGGCCTTTCAAACTATAAGGATAATTAAGTTAGAACCCAAGGCATTTACGCAATATGAATACGTAAATCGGACTGTCCGACTAGTTTTTTTTTTCTGTAAATGGGTTTGCTCTTGATCCCAATCAAGCCGATTCACGATGGAGCGAGCTAACCCAGAAGGTGTCTATTCACTCTTGCTTTGAAGATACTTAAGATAAGTACTCGGAAACACAGACGCAGGGAGGGAGTTCAACTCCTTTTCTGTGCACAGTATAAACGATGTTGAGTAGCGCTTTGTGCGACATTTAGAAATATCCTCCAAGAAAGGGTGGTAGCCGGCAGTGCGTCTGGATGTCCGATGGAAGAAAGGGGGATGGCGGTATGAGCTCATGGAGTTCCAGGTCTGTAAAAGACCGACAGAAAGGCAACTTTGCGGCGGTGAGCTAGGGTGTGAAACTTGCTCTTCACCAGTTCTTTGTCGCCAATTAGCCTCTCAACTCTGCGTTGAATCGTGTCCAGTGCAGTTAGTTGGTATTTTTTTTCATATAATTCACCAACGTTTGTTTACACTGATACATTAAATTACTTAATTAAGTTTGTAATATTATTTAAGTGTAACAAACACTTACAGGTAAATACAATATGTTAGGACTCTTTCAAGTTTAGGATAATAATTTTTAAACAATAATAATCTAAAAAAGTAACAAGAAATACAAATATTCACGATAGATCGATTCGATCAGCGATAGATGTTCACTGTAGTAATCTTTGTTTTTCAAAAAATCACTAATTTCATAATTTCGAGACGCTTTACTGTCACTATCAATATACACAGATGCAAAGTACAAGTAGTATTTCGCTGAGCCGTCCCATAGGTGACTGCAATATTCCATACAAGATCGGACTTCAGCTTTAAAGAGAGTTTAAAGCTATCCCGGCGTGAAATATCACTTGACCTTATTTAGGACGCCCAGCTTTTTGACTGCAGTTTGCATCCGAAAGGTATCTCTCTACGACAGTACTGTCATCTGCATACCCAACAATTCCTGGTATCAACAGGTCATTGATGTGCAACAGGAAAAGCGTCGCAGAGAGACCCCTGAGGAACCCCGGCATCAATAGCCACTGAGTCAGAGGACCAGCCATCGATGACTACTCTGATCGATCGTTCCGTCAGAAAATCAGCTATCCAACTACAAAAGTACATATAATAATATCTACAGCGGGGACACCATACGCAGGAAGCTTGCGCAGCAAACTTGCGTGCCAGACCCTTTCAAAAGCCTTCGAGATGTCCAGTGATACGGCAAGTGCTTCGCCGTGCATCTCGAGGGCCCCACCCCAGTAGTGCGTCACATAAACTAGAAGATCCCCAGTCGAAATCCCCGGCTTCCTCGGCGGAAGCCATATTGACAGTCACTGAGGAGGTCATTAACTTATAGGTACATACCTATAAGTTAATGACCTCCTCAGCTCCTCATACCAACTTACTGTTTAGAACTCTTTCCATGACCTTACAGAGTATGGAATTGATAGCGATTGGTCAGTAGTTGCATGGGTCAGCATGAGACTTCCCTTTTAGGGTACTGGCTGCACATTGCCAAGCTTCCAGCATTTCGGTACGGTTTTTGTCTTTTTTTCTCTTGTTACATAATTATGCTCAGGATGTTTGTTAGAGCTGGCATCAAAATGTCAAATAGCAATATACGGACGCCAGACATCAATATACGGACGCCACATGTCAATATACGGACGCCAGATAACAATATACAGACGCACGGTAGCTCCTCAACAAAGGGCCTAGGTATTTCAAACTATAAAGATAATTAAGTTAGGAAGCCAGAACCCGAGGCATTTACGCAATATGAGTTTGTAAATAGGACTGTCCGACTTATCACATATTATGCTCAAGATGTTATTAGAGCTGGCGTGAAATGTCAAATAGCAATATACGGACGCCAGATATCCAATATACGGACGCCAGACATGAATATACGGATGCCAGATGCCAACAACGGACGCCAGATATCAATATACGGGCGTACGGTAGCTCCTCAGCTTAGGGCTTGGATAGTTAGTAGAACATCATCTTTAAAGGAAAAAGAGAATATAAGTACTTATTTAGGAAATCAGAACCCAAGGAATGCAAGCAGAACCACTTACCCAAAACTGTCAATTTTCTCGAATCGATATTAACCTTTATAGCTAAATAATAAATTGTGTACTTCAGTGCAGCGGCTATTTATGATGGCCGCTGCACTTTTAATTAGATCGAGATCAAACCTTAAGGCATCACATTGATGAACCCAAAACTGATGTCAGTTTCTTTAATAAAGTTAAGAGCGTTATCGCATTTCAGTTTCCCATACAAATTTCCAAGTTGAAATTTTTAAAAACCATTAGGCCATTTTTGATGAAACTCTGCATTAATGTTTTTATATTTTAGCGTTTTATTAACGCTTAAATATACTTAAGTAAAATTTTAAACACTGAAAAAAGACGACAACCTCAGGCGGGAATCGAACCACGCACCTTCCGCATTCCGGGCGACTGCCTTAACCACTTGGCTACCGAGGTCTGGCTTTCAAACGTCGAAATTTGTCAGTGCTTGATGCTTATGTTTTTAGTGAACATTGCTTCATCAAATCTTAGAAGTTTTCACCTCTGAGATTCGAAAGAAATATTTTTACAAATATTTGAACATTCGGTTAAGATGAAGCTGCGTTTATAGATTAATGTTTTTATGTTTTAGCGTTTTATTAACACTTAAATATACATAAGTAAAATTTTAAACATTGAAAAAAGACGACAACCTCAGGCGGGAATCGAACTACGCACCTTCCGCAAAAATTTTAATTAAGAAACTCGGCATGCTGAGGTAAAATATAGAGATCTAGATAGTTTGTTGAAAACATTTTTAAAAAACCTTTATTTAACTGAGTTATTGCGATTTTAAATCTCAATAACTCAGCCAAATAAACGATTGGATCCCTGTGTTTTACTTTAGCATGCAAAGTTTAATAAAATATGGCTTAATGGTCTTTAAAAATTTCGACTTGGAAAATTGTATGGGAAACCGAAATGTGTAAACCCTCTTAAATAAAAAAAACTTTGGTTAACAATTTAAAAGACATCTGTCAAATTGGACCCAACATTAAAATATTCGGTGAAAGAAAGAGATAGGTAACGCATTGCTGACAACGTCGCATTTACAAAATCAGGAGGACGTGAAAATGTCAGCGCATTAAGTAAATGATAATCAGTATATCCAGGAAGCCAAAAATTTATCACCATGAAATGGAGTTCATAAATGTTTGGGCATGACTGCATGAAGAATATTGCCACAATTAAAATAATCGCAAAATAAACTATCCTACGGAGAAAGGCATCAAAAACTAAGAAACATTCGCAGAAAGATGATCTAAATTGTAAGCTGAACTGGAGGACGTCGTAATGATGCACAGCATGCATGACGCCAAATGCGTAGCTGGATGTAAATATATATATATATATATATATATATATATTGAGTCTTATTGACAATAGTATACTATTGTCAATAAGACTCAATTTCAAATGAACCGAGTCTCATTGAAACTTATTCCCAAAACGTCTCATTCACAAAATACAGTAAATTCAAGTACTCCATAATCATAAAAACTGATTCTCAAAACGTTTTAGTCACTAAACACACTAAATCCCATCATTAGACAAAATCATCAGTCAAATTTCAACACTATCAAAAAGATAATATAGGTTAAGTTTTAGCATAAAACAATCCTTTACCATAAAACGTTGATATTCTGTTAGTATTGTCTATTTCTATGTATAGTCTCATGTAATCTGTATGTGTTTCATGTAAATCTGTATGTTGTACGTGTACCGTGCACCGACAGGCCCCGCCAGAATACCAGCGTTGTTGCGATACGTTCTGTGCGCAACAACACAAGCTGAGGCGGGGTCTTGATTGACAATTGTCTTTTTTGTATGTACTTATGTATTTTTATTATTCTTTTTTATGTTTGTCAATAAATGTTTCTTTCTCTCTCTATCTCATATTATCACCCATAATCATGTACTTTATGCAAAGAAAATATTTCACTAGACATTATCTAACTAAATATGCTTACAGCACTAAGCCTTTAAAAAAGAACTTTTAACGTATGTACGTGCAGCTGGTCACTTTATTGAATAAAGGTGAGAACCCTAGTAACTGTAGGTGGCAGCTATAATGCACTTAAATGACAATTATGTATGCAGATGGCAACTTTGATGTATACAGGTACCCTACCATAGACGGAGAAACGGAGTCCATGCAGCACCTACTGTGTGACTGTGACTCTTTTGCTAGGAAAATAATGAATCTTCTAGGATCGGTCTACCCGAAACCAAAAGATTTTAGGCTCTTCGCCCTCAAAAATTATGGCTTATGGCAATTCTCTTCAATGAGGAGGCAGAGTGATAGGACGGGGTTGCACAAAAGATCCCAATGGGCCGACGTGCTGCTGCGAGAGGGAGACCTCTGCAGGCCCCACTAGATAAGATAAGATAGTGACTCCTACCATATAAAGATGTAGGTGACAACCCAAGTTTTTTTAAGTTGTAGTACGCAGTGTTGTATACAAATAATTTAAGCTTACTGTTTGAGGAACAACTTTACTAAAATCCTAAAATGAAGATTGTTTCCAACACTTTAGATATAAAACGTGAATTTGTCCGTGTGCACAGGTGTTCAACCACAAAGAGTACAAATCGCGAGAAGAGTTCGACTTGGCGGTGTCGGCGGAGCTCGAGGAGCATAAGATCGACATCGTGTGCCTCGCCGGCTACATGCGGATCCTGTCCTCGGAGTTTGTGCAAAAGTAAGGCTTCATTTCTACAATTTAGTGTTCAATGTTACCTAATTAATACGTGGAAACAGATGCGTGAACTCATCAAAAAGTCGCCACTGACTATAGGTAGCCCCTATAACGTCAAAATCCTACTAATATTATAAACGCGAAAGTTTGTAAGTATGGATGGACGTTTGTTACTCTTTCACGTAAAAACTGCAGAATGGATTTGGATGAAATTCGGCATACAGATAGTTTATAACCTGGATTAACACATAGGATACTTTTTATCCCGATATTCCCACGGGAACGGGAACCACGCGGGTGAAACCGCGAGTGGTCGCTAGTATATGATAAAGTTAAAAATCGATCGGAGAATTCAGATAGGTTTGTATAGCTTGAAATGCTATTGTGTATATTTGCTTGAAGGCTCGTCACTAACAGTAGGAGGTTACGATTAGTGATGTTGATGAACATTTACCAAGTAAAGCTTTTTTAGATTCATATTTGTTTTTTTTTTAAATAACCTTTCACTCTTACACTAATATCTAGCCCTAGTTTCTTTTGAATTATATTGGTTAGATAACGATTAACATACTTAATACCTATACAACGCATCAACATAGACCTAAAAAAAAATTTGAAAAAAAAACAGTTATTTCTAAATTGACCCGACCGACAATTGAACCCGGAACCTCAGAGATGGTGACGCCAGAGCCGGCGTGCTAACCACTCGACCACGGAGGTCTTCAAATTCTTTTACAGTACTTTGTAAATGTCGTTACTTCTGTAGATAAAGAAAGCTGTGGAGTTTCTTGCGCTCATTTTTCTCCGCAGCTAAAAAAAACGTCCCGAAAGAGGCGAAATATATGTCTTTTGCCGCTGTACACAGAGACGTCAATTAAGTTTTAATGACAATTAAGTCTCTTGCTGTCACTTTGTCATTAAAACTTAATGAATGTCTCTGAGTACGGCAGTTAGACTTTGAGTTTAATTCATATTGATATGTGTTGCGTGCCCAGATGGAAAGGCCGCCTGATCAACATCCACCCGTCGCTGCTGCCGCGGCACCCGGGGCTGCGGGCGCAGCGCCAGTGCCTCGACGCCGGCGACCGCGAGTCCGGATGCACCGTGCACTTTGTCGACGTCAGTACCATTCTGTACCTTATTACCAGTGATCGGAGTTGGTAGATTGATTTTCCGTACTTGCATCATTAATGTTCATAGATAGCATAACATGGATAAGCCATATTTCTGAAAAGTTGTTCCAGAATTTCGTGATTTAATTCAATATAAAACTTTTTAAACTATTACTAATGTATCCCATTTTATACTTTGTTAAGCTTTAACCTCAAATCTTTGTTTTTACCATAAAATCAAGTCACCTAAGCCTGGCATAGGAAGTGTTAAGAAAATAATCATGCTCATTATTACGAGGGGTGATCCAAAAGTAATGATAATCAATAATAAACACAATGAATATAATAAAAAAATAAATTCATTTCTCAACATAGTCTCCTAGCAAGTCTATACATTTAGTCCATCTCTTTTCTAAACCTAAAATTCCCTTAGAAAAAAAATCTTTATCTTGACTCTCAAAAAAGTCCTCAACCGCGGCCATCACGTCGCTATCATCGTCAAATTTCTTGCCTCGGAGGTGTTCCTTGAGTCGTGGAAAGAGATAGAAGTCACTGGGGGCTAGATCTGGTGAATAGGGGGGGTGTTCCACCAGCTCAAAGCCCGCTTCCTGAATGGCAGCCATGGCAATTGCAGCTTTGTGAACCGGTGCGTTGTCTTGATGGAACAGCACTCCAGCCCGCAGTTTGCCTCGCCTTTTCTCCTTAATAGCCCCCCGCAATCTTCTTATTTGTTCTGCATAGTAGGAGCCTGTAATAGTGGCCCCCTTTTCCAAGTAGTCCACCATGATTATTCCTTCAGCATCCCAAAAAACAGACGCCATAACCTTCCCTGCTGAGCTTGACACTTTGAATTTCTTCGGCATCGGTTCATCGGATCGTTTCCATGTCATCGATTGTTGTTTTGTTTCAGGATCAAAATGGTGGATCCAGGTCTCGTCCATGGTCACAAAACGTGACAAAAAATTATCCTTGTCTGCCTGGAACTTTTCGAGATTTGCTCTTGACATGTCGACTCGTTTCTTCTTTTGCTCGTCGTTTAACATTTTCGGTACCCAACGCGCGGAGACCTTTCTCATATGCAATTCGTTCGCAAGGATTCTTTGAATGCTGCCATATGAGATCCCTGTGACCTCAGCTACATGCCTGATAGTCACTCTTCGATCTTCCAATACAACTTCTTCAACTTTTTTCACATTTTCTTCAGTGAGGGACGTCGATGGGCGTCCTTCGCGGTGTTCGTCTTCCGTCGATGTTCTTCCCAGCTTAAACTCCTTAGCCCAGCGTGCAACTGTGGAATATGGAGGAGAAGAGTCCCCTAATGTTTTCACCAAGTCGCTGTGTATGTCTTTGGTAGACATTTTTTTCAAGCAGAGGTATTTAATGACAGCTCTGATTTCGTGTTTTTCCATTTTGATGTTCACTCCTTGACAGTTCGTATTCAAATGAATGTAGCTCTCGGGAATCGTGGCCTATTTATATGATTTTTTTTCCTGAACTAGTGGGTAACTGAGCAAGTGACTGATATTTTTTTTATATTTTTGTGTGCACTAGAAATAACTGATTATCATTACTTTTGGATCACCCCTCGTACATTTCATACCTTAATCAATTTAAAGGAGAACCGGCACTTTCCATAGAAAAAATGCTTAACTTGTATATTATAGAATTTGGTCATAAAGTAAAGCTAATATTATTTGCTAGCTAAAACATGTTTGTCTTATTTTTATCGAATCGCGGATAACAGTTATTTAATTATTAGTAATTTAATATGGAAACACTGAGTCTTCAAAAACAGACATGTTACTTTAAAAATGTCTAACGTGGCTGCATAAATCATAATTCTTTTGCTTTTAAAAAAGGGAAATGTCAACAATGCCGTCACGTCATGTTTGATTTGACAGCTAGTGGCTGTACAACTGTCATTTGTTGACAGATATTACCATATGGATTAAGCATACAAGCCACCTTAAGCATAAAACGCCGGGTCTCCTTCTATAAAAAATCTTATTATTTAACAAATTACGAAACTCTGGAGAAACGTCGTCGTGTCCATATTAATATAAATGTTTCAGATCATCGACCCTAATTCAATCTACCTACTCCGTTCACTGCTTATTAGCCACACTTTGCAACCACACAGCACAAAAGTGTGGTGTGGTGGCGGCTCTATAATAGATTACCGCCCCATCTTTTTCCTTTGGGTATCGTAAAAGGTTCCTATGGACCATAGACTGCACATACATAGATAGTTTAGAGCGGCGATGGGCTCACTACCTATACCACACGTGCAGTGGAACTTGGTGATACGTGAAATATGGCGGTGGACTGCTTTTGCGGTACTCATTGCCTAGTCTCTGAATAACCGGAGTTTTATCCGGAGGCCCATCCCCCCCCCCCCTCCCACAATTCCTATTCCTTCCTTAACCCTATTCCTTCCTTAAAGGAGGGCAACGCGCCTGCGATTCCTCTGGTTTTGCGGGTGTCCATGGGCGGCGGTGATTACTCTCCATCAGGTGACCCGGAGCTCGATGGCGCAGCGGCTATCGCGTTCGGCTTGCGATCTTGCTCGCTAAGCCACTTTCGCAATGCCGGGTCGCTGGATGGGTGACCAAGTAAAAAACATCTCGAGCTCCTCCCTGCTTCGGAAGGCACGTTAAGCCGTCGGTCCCGGTTGTTGTCGTAAGATGGCGGTCGTTAAAACCCACCAACCCGCATTGGGCCAGCGTGGTGGGTTATGGCCCAATATCCCCACGTGCTATTGTCCACGTGGGAGGCCTGTGCCCAGTAGTGGGACGTTAACAGGCTGATGATGATGTGACCCGCATGCTCGTTTGCCTCCCTCTTTTATAAAAAAAAACCCTTTGGCGATAATAGCCGTGAATCTGTGTGTATGTTTGTACTTTGTAAAGACGCCAGCAAGTCAACCTACCCATAACATGTCAAATGTAATAAATTTTGAATTTTATCGTTTGGTGTATAAGGATTAATATCGATTAGAGATATTTGAGAGTTTCGTGTAGGAGACTTACTGGCGTGTGTACGATATCATTTCGCTGACAATTCTTTTTGCCGTTACCTTTTATTTCCAACATAGAATAATATCTAAAGCATAGAAGGAATGCTATGACACTTGAGTGTGCACTCCGTTTGACAACAAACAATGCGATATTTTGTGACATGCACACGTAAAAATGTAACAAGTAAATTACACGGGCCCGTTGGCCCTTGCCTATGTCAATTGAAGTATATAAAGTCAAATATTAGCCTTCGAATTATATTTTTAGATCGCATTTGAATTTGTTCTCTTTCCTTTCAATGTTTATGGCCCATTTGAAAAAATAGGACAACTATACGTGTCTCATTTGGATTCCTATGCTTTTGTTATTGATCTGAGATTTCCAACCATTAAGCAAGCGACTGTCTTTAAAATCGCCGTTACCCCACAGGAGGGCATGGACACCGGCCCCATAATTACCCAGGAACGTGTCCCAGTACTAAAAGGCGACGACGAGGACAGCCTCACTAAGCGCATCCACCAGGCCGAGCACCGCGCCCTGCCGCGCGCGCTGCGGCTGCTGGCCGCCGGCCGGGTGCGCCTCGCGCCGCACGGGAACGTAGTGTGGCACTCCTAAGCTTGGGGGGCAACGGGAGAGACGCGGGGAGAGAGAAAGCTCATGCCCACCACGGGCGGGGGGAGATAGGTGAGGGTGGAACTACTAATCGTCACTGGCACTCGTAAAGGAGCACTTACACGGCAAATTGTTTGATCAATTATTGCTTGGCAACGCGTAGTGATCTATCTAGAGCAATTAGTGGAGCAATGTGGAACAATTTCAAAAAATTGCAGCAATTGTTTTGGCTTTATTGCATAAAATTGCTCAATGTTGTCGACACGAATTGCCGAATATACAGTAAGTCTGGAAATTTAAAGCAATTTTGTTTTCTGTCTCGCTTACACTTATCGATTTTGCGGTTTGACTACGTCTCGCTTCCGCGGGGAAAGCGAGCGAGCGGGTGGGCGAATGTGCAGCGGCGCCAGCGCGTACGTGTATGAAAATATTGCCTAGTTTCGTGGAGTTGATCCATATAGCTCAATATAATTGTTGCAAAACATTTTGCCAAATTGATGCTTGTGCTGTTGCCGTAAATTGCTTGATATTTTGTCACGTCGCAATCGGCCAATATTGCTCATAATTGATCAATTTTCATTGCCCGTGTAAGCGTACCTTAAGCGACGCAAGAAGATGGCAGAGAGACGGGGGAAACTACTACAACATCGTTTGGCACTCGTAAGCGTGCAAAGATTACAGAGACCGGGGAGATAGGTGAGGGTGTTATCCGTATCGTCTCTGGTGCTCGTAAGCGACAGGAACACGCGGCACGACAGAGAGACGGGTGGAGCACCTAATGATCACTGGCACTCCTAAGCGACGCGCGAGACGACAGAGAGACGAGTGAAAATACTAATCGTCGCTAAAAGACCACCAGACTACCCCTCTTTTCAAATTGGACGCCGTTACACAATTAGTACTAATCGTCACTCGGAAACACTCAGACACCTCCCTCTTTTCAAGTTGAACGTAGTTACACAATAAGTTCACATAGACGCCAGAGAGACAGGTGGATATCCTAATCGTCGCTCGGAGACCATCAGACTTTCTCCTCTCTTCAAGTTGGACATAGTTTCACAATAAGGATCCAATGCGTTTAAAAACTCCAAGTTTTTTTCCAAAAGCAAACCTACAATTTATGACATTTGTTAAAAACCTTGTCTTCACTCGGAGACCCCCAAACTGCCCCTCTTTTTAATTTGAATGTAGTTATAGAACAATGATCCAATCCGATTGATAATCCAGTTTATTTCCAGAAGGAAACATAGATTTAATGATATTTGTCAAGAAAAATTATATTTTCAGAGGCTTGTGCACACCTCCCTATTACCACTCGGAAACCCTAGACTCTCGCTTCATGCGCCACACAGTAACATCACATGGCACTTTTATATACCCATAGACTATTCCCTTCTTCAAATGATAGCGTTAGCATTTCTAACCGTTGTGTGACACTCCTAAATACCACTCAGACTCTCCAGAAACTTGTGCAGCTACTGTAACCATTATTGAAAGGCATTCTTCCCCTTTAAGATACATAATCCCCCTTTGACACAATGCTCTTTCATTGAGACACCACTCCACCTTTTAGAAACGTTTTTCACACATTCTTTACTAGAATAAAAAATAAATCAAAATCAAACTCCTTAAAAGTCTAAACATGTATGATTTATGATTTATAAATGTATGTAGCAATTCTCACTTTACTAATTCTAAATATTCTGAATGTGCCGTAAAAACATGTTAGATATTTGCATTCAATTTTAGCATTTAAAAATCGAATATAAGATATTGTGATTAAATAAGTGTAAATGATATTACTCTTTAGCATATTCCATATTTTCTCGAATAATAAGGCCTCGATAATGTTTTGTATATAATATTATTGTAAGTATTGTAATGTATAACAAAGTCGTTTTTGATACAATGTGGTTTTAAACCATTGTTTAGTTGAGTTATGGTCAAATGTAAATGTTGTTGATTGTTAGCCATCCTAGTTGTCATTTAAAGTTGTTTAAAATCATAAACTTTATTGTTAATCATGTATGTAAGTTATGAAATAAAAATATTTGCAGTGTTCTACTTGTGTTTATTTTTGGCATAAAAATCTATTTTCAAAGTTAATTTATCACAGCACAGTTATAATTATATTTCTACATACAGCCAATTATGGCTTGCATTATTATATTATTTAACTAAAATAAAATATTTAACTATCCATCTAAGTCCTAGTTTGATAGCTTTTTCAAATGTACAATTTAATTTACCTAAGCATTTTCTAAATTAAAAAGATCATAAATGGATGGATTAATATATTTTGCATTCAAACCTTTTCTTTCTTTTGGACATTTTTCTTTTGCTTGCTTATGTTAAAAACTTCCTCAAAAGCTTTGCAAAACAAACTGATAAAATCATCCCCACCCACTACATAGGTTTGAACGTTGGGCTCTTTATCCTCCACAACTCTCTTCACTGAATGCTCACCATTCTTTAAAATGTCATCTAATATCTTGTCAATTTCAACATAAAACTTTTGTTTGTTAATCAGAGGCACTATCAGATTGTACTTGTTAACTTTACTATTGATTGTTTTGACAAAATCTTTATAGTCTTTGCATATGCATTGCCATTTTATTGCATCATCATCATTGAGAGGATGAGGGCCGAGGAACTTCCTGTCATTACCAATATCCCTCTTCAGAAACTCCACATCTTGATCAATTTCTTTGCTCATTGTTATCCACTCTGGTGTGAATCCATTGTTGATGAGCACCTGTAACAGCACATTAGATAATTGAGTCAGAGTAGAATTTAGACCATTAAAGTTAAAATAAATATTAAAAATTTGAATGTGATTCCATGACATGCCAAATGATGATGGAAAGGGAATGCTCACCTCATTTAATTTGTGTGTAGTAAAATCAACATAGGGATTCATGTTTTGATCTTTCAATGGTTTTCCTTTACCACTCAAATTCTCAAACTCCCCTTTTGACATAGATTCTTGGATAAGATCCTCAACAAGTCTGTCAAATCCATACTTGGTTTTGATGTCATGCTTTTTGCTATATTGTTCCTTTTTCATGAGAGTATTCTCTGAGGCAACGGCTTTGGCCATTCGGTGCTCCATGACATTCGTGGCAGCTCTTTGGGCTTTAGCTTGAGTCCATTGTTTCTGCCTTTGAGATGGCGTACCATGACCTACACCTTCAAAACTTAAATATTGACGATGTTGCGGTGCAGTGTGCTGTAAATTTGCAATATTTAAAGTAAGAAAAATAAGTTAGATACAGTCCGATTCAAATAGAATGGCGTCTGTGAAGTTAGTCACAAGTAGTGTCACAGTAGCTAATTTTAGGTGTCACCCCCACCCGCAAGCAGACCTCAACCGCAGTGGCCCTCCTGCCGCTCGGCACCTGCGCGCTGCGTCACTCCCTACTAAATTCACAACCGCCATCCAAATTGAATCGAACTGTAACTCAGTTTATTGGTGCTCAATGAAAGAACTTAGTGAGACTTACCCTAATGTCAAATACAATTTTATCAACTTCATCATGGTTTGTAGAACCTGTATTGTGTTTGGACAAAAATCGAAAGGCATTTTCTACAGCAACAAACTTGTCCATATCTGCTTCAGGGGATCCTGAGTCAGGATGGTACTTTTTGGCGAGTTCCAAGAAAGCTTCGCGGACTTCATTTTGTTTGGAATGTAAAGGTAGGTTCAGTAACTGGTAGCATTCCTGTAAGTTAATGTATCCAAATGTATTGCGTTATATAATCATGACACATTTTAAACCATATTCCTGATTGGAGCATTTGTAACTAAGTTTATAAAATTGCGTTTTAAATATATGAATGATAAACTATGAGCAATTTACTTACTTGAACTTTTTTATTATCGGCCTTTGTACTATAAGTTCTTAGAAATTGAAAATTATAATTTAGGCTATTAGCACTACATCTAAAATAAAAGATAGGATAGCTACAAGATTTCATTTTGGTAAAGGGCAAATATTCTTCATTTACATTGTTGTTTTGAATTATAATTTAATATAGTTTTAGAAAATTAAATAAATTCGTAATACATTTTAAAAATCAAGAACCAAAATCGTAGAAAGAAGACCAAAAATGTTTGTTTTGTTTTGATGGTTCTGTCATCTGTCACTGTTAGTCATCAGTGTCAACTTTTTTTTATATATTTGTTCCGTGAAAGAATAGGCTAAGGTCAGAGACCATACTGCCTAGTCATTAGTTTTTTTTATATTTATTTTTCCCTAGACGTTATTGAGTAGTGATTAAGATCAAGAATGTTAAATGATATTCCCCAAACCCCTTGAGGAGACCTCACCTCAGTAAAGATGTGGGACTTTACTGAGATCTCACGAGGACTTCTTGAGAGAATTTGAAAAGTGATGTTGCACTGTTTTGTTTCATTTTCCAACACTCATGCATGTTCACAAACACTTAACGGTTAAAAACCCACTATTATTTCACTTTAATGTTCGAAAAAACACAAATTTAAGAAAATAAAACACAACTGCAGACATGACACTTCACTTTCTCGCCAAGAAGTCTCATCAGTGTCAAATGAACTTTTTATTTTGTCTTGTTCTTTTAAAATATGGCAAAAGACCTCAGAACAATAACCAACTATTGTTCTGAGCAAAAGACTACCTAGCTCACAGACGTCACAGCGGTGACACTCCGTGTACGTGTGAGCAAAGAGGATATAACCACTACGTTATACGTGTGAGCTCGAGCGCCGGTGACCTTGACGGAACGTGTAAACGCTAGGATTGTTAGCGAAATGGAATTTAGACTTGGGCCAAGAAGACGAATGTTACATGGTATGTTATATAATGTAAACCTGTGCAAGGACAATTATGTTGGAAAGTGAATTTGATTTTAAATTGAACCTATCTTAGGTTCAATAATTAAAATCAAATTTTAAATTTACAAATTGCTTACTTTAATAAATTTTCTGTTTTTCTATTACTTTTATATTTTTTATTATTTATTTTACTACTACTATCTACCTATACTTCTAACGATTTTATTTTATATTCTCGCAGTAGTATTAGCAGTTACTCCATTAAGTAAGTAAGTACCTATCTACCAATGTAAATTCAATTCTAATTCAATTTGTTTACGCTCACACCAATTATCTAGCTAGACAAAGATGAGTACCTATTTTTTGAAACTCGTTTATATGGTAAGACAACGGATAAATATACATAAACATAGAAAATATACCCAGACTGGAAATCAGTTTAGAAAAACAGTCTTTCTCTAAATTGACCCGACGGGGAATCGAACCCGGGACCTCAGAGATGGCGCGACGCCAGACCCGGCGGCGTGCTAATCACTTGACCACGGAGGTCGTCAACCTAGTTAGGTGCAAGCACAAGTTAGGCGTAGGTACAAGTAAATTGTAATAATATAGGTATTGTACGTGACTAGTAGAATTGATATTTTAATAGGTACTTAAGACTTAACTAAGTAAATAGGTACCTACCTACTTACCTATGTACGTAGACATACATACGCGGGGGGACTTTGTTTTATAATAAAAAGGTAGGTACACTAAGTAGGTAGTGATGAATGATGTTAGTGTTATGACGAGTACCTACTTACCTACCTACTTCAAACGTCGAGAGTGATTTAGGTACCTTCATTAATGATGAAACTGAACTGAAATTATAAAAAAACTGCTTCTTACGAAAGTGGAATCTGACGGCCGTTTACTAAATCTATATACTATGTGTAAATCGTGTAATATATAAAGTAGGTAAGTAATAGAATATTAATATAAAGTAGGCACTTACTTTTCTGGATCGCTGGGCAATGTGAAGAAACTTTTATCAATTTGTTTTTGGTTATTACCACAGCCGTATACACAACAATAACGAAAACCGGGCATGATTACTCGTGCGTGTACTCGTAGTCGTAGGTCAGTCCGTGCGTGCGGTGCGCAACACAGAATCACAGACGCTTGCTCGAGTCGCTCGCTCGACTCAGCCCGCGGCCGAGGGCAGTCACAGACTGCCCGGCCCGCTCTACCCCCGCGCGCCGCGCAAGACCCCCGCGCCGATCCAGACACCCACACATAGCCGCGAGCGATTTTACGAGCACACATGCTTAAGTGTCGCTTCTTTTCACGGTAGTGTATATATTTTCTGCAGACGTATAATACGTCTGTGACCTAGCTACACTAAAGGCGGGTCAAAATATGTCAAAATATATACGTAGGTCACGCCCATATTTGTTAGATGTTTGATGTTAGGTGTTAGAAAACACAAAACAGTGTCGCAGGAGACCCGCCTTAACTCAACTCTCGAAATCCTTGATTTCGTGTGAAATTCAGACACACAGCATAAAGTTTTGTTTTGTGCGATAAATTATTATCAACTAGGTAACCTGCTCGCAACTTTGTCCGCGTAAACATCCATGTCCCGTGAAAAAACAAACAACCATGTGATGGTTTCGCCATAATGGGCGATTTTCTGACAGCCCAAATTAAAAAGTAAAAATTAGTTTAAAAACACCCGATAGATGTCGTTTTATAAAAGCCGGTTACCAGCCGTACCTACCTAAGGGCTGTAATAAATTCTACACTTTTACTTGTCTACCAAAAGAATAAAAAAATAGTAAGTCCTTATCTATTTATATTCAGGACATCCAGAACCTATTTCTATTTAGGAATAGAATAAATATTACGCAGCCATACACGTGCTCTTCATGAACCCGCCTTTTACCATGCGCCATACTAATCTATGCTAAGCGCCATCTATGAAGTCATTTACGAACCAATTTCTTTTTTTTTTGATCTCGGAAAATCGCCCATTCCCAACAACATATTTCAAACTTTATATTCTACAAGAGAGAACACATCAAAAAAAGAATTAGCCAAATAGGTGCAGTTATTTTTAAGTGATACCATACCACAGAATATCTAAATACGCGAAGCACGAGAATACGGAATTCGGTCATTAGCTTTTATTTATACCTATACCTATAAATAAAAGCTAATGACCGAATGTATTCTCGTGCTTTGCGTGTTTAATTATACTGTGGTATCACTTGAGAATAGCTGCACCTATTTTGCTAATTCTTTAGATGGTAATAAATGGGTAGGTAACAATAATAGTTTATTGTTTTTGTGTTTAATTGGAAAACTAAGATAGATAGATTGATAAAACGCTTTATTGCACACACATAAATACAGAAAACATAAAATAAGCATGTTAATGTGGGCAAAGGCGGTCTTGTCGCTAGGGTGCGTAAGTTAGATTTCGTTGCCGCTGTACTGCATTGAAATAAAAACTTGACTTGACTTGACAGTTTTTGACACTGACACACGTCGTTGTACGTTTCTTCTGTGAGTGACGATTACACATCTTTGGGAAGGAGAGATGGATAAAATTGTGATTCATTAGCAATTCTATTAACATTTAGTGCCATTGATCAATTTAAGTCCATTCTTTAGTACAACATTGGTGTGGATAAGTGTTATGAGTAGTAAAAATCGTTAAATCTTCATTGAAAAACGGTTTAAAACATTGACGCCATGGCACAGAATATTATCACCGCAGACGAAATTGCTCGGCGTTGGCCTATCCATTGGCTTGTTTGGAATGAACAGGCAGAACAACTAAGAGAATCATTCGAAGCAAAAAGGGTTGGTATAATTTGTGACTCAAGTTGTGTTTTTTTACAATATATGGATGTTTGCTTCTACGATTACTAATATCAGTTACCTACGAATTAGTCATTAAAACAACACTGTTCGTATATATGGTAAGTACTATAACTTTTTGGTAGGCTTTTTAACTAATCATGATGATAATAATCATATTCAATGTTTCCCTTATATTCGGCACAGTATTTTGGAATATGATCATAATAATGATACATAAATGTGATACTGAAACACTTATTTATAATAATAGTCCTCATATAATTAAAAGCCCTTGTGTCACTGGTCTGAACACATCTATATTAGTAAAAATCAATTTTCGAAATAGATTAATGTTTTTTTATATTTTAGCGTTTTATTAACGCTTAAATATACTTAAGTAAAATTTTAAACACTGAAAAAAGACGACAACCTCAGGCGGGAATCGAACCACGCACCTTCCGCATTCCGGGCGGCTGCCTTAACCACTTGGCTACCGAGGTCTGGCTTTCAACCGTCGAAATTTGTCAGTGCTTGATGCTTATGTTTTTAGTCAACATTGCTTCATCAAATCTTAGAAGTTTTCACCTCTGAGATCCGAAAGAAATATTTTTACGAATATTTGAACATTCGGTTAACATGAAGCTGCGTTTATAGATTAATGTTTTTTTATATTTTAGCGTTTTATTAACGCTTAAATATACTTAAGTAAAATTTTTAAACACTGAAAAAAGATAGACAACCTCAGGCGGGAATCGAACCACGCACCTTCCGAATTCCGGGCGGCTGCCTTAACCACTTGGCTACCGAGGTCTGGCTTTCAACCGTCGAAATTTGTCAGTGCTTGATGCTTATGTTTTTAGTCAACATTGCTTCATCAAATCTTAGAAGTTTTCACCTCTGAGATCCGAAAGAAATATTTTTACGAATATTTGAACATTCGGTTAACATGAAGCTGCGTTTATAGATTAATGTTTTTTTATATTTTAGCGTTTTATTAACGCTTAAATATACTTAAGTAAAATTTTTAAACACTGAAAAAAGACGACAACCTCAGGCGGGAATCGAACCACGCACCTTCCGCATTCCGGGCGGCTGCCTTAACCACTTGGCTACCGAGGTCTGGCTTTCAACCGTCGAAATTTGTCAGTGCTTGATGCTTATGTTTTTAGTCAGTCAGTTAAGGCAGCCGCCCGGAATGCGGAAGGTGCGTGGTTCGATTCCCGCCTGAGGTTGTCGTCTTTTTTCAGTGTTTAAAATTTTACTTAATTTTCGAAATGTTTGTACTTGCATCACTTCTGAACAGCTGCACCTATTTGTCTAATTCTTTCTTTGTTGTATTTCTAATTATTATTTGTGTTCGTGTGAAAGAAAATTTTTAGAAATTCGTCACGGGGTACAGGTTCCACACGGACGTAGTGGCGGGCGAGCTGCTAGTAATGAAATAAAAAAAGAATTCATGAAAGGGAAACTTATTAATCAAATCAGATACTATTAGTATTAAAATTTGGGTTTATACTATTCTTTAGTAACAATTTCGTTAAAAGATTTTTTATTTGTGTATTAGCTTTAGCTTCTAACTTTCTCAGAGTGTCAATGAAGCCAAACAGTCAATGTACACTAATAACTAGTAAAAATAATCTTATTGTGAGAAGCCATACCAACATGATCGCAGTTTGTGCAGATTATGTTTCATTGCCAAATATTTGAGTAACAAATTGAATATTCTTGTGTATTTTTAATGACTATGTTACTTGATTATCTGACCCTGATTACTAATTAAGGGGCCTCATGCGGTGAAAATGGAGAAATTGACTGTTTTCTAGTAGCTGTTATTTAAAATAATATATTAGATATTTCGCACTGAAATTTTCCATGTGTATCCAGAGCGTATGTGTGAAGGGAAGAACAAAGCCAAAACACAATTGGAAACATTTGGCTCGATACAAAAAATTCCTGAGGTTACCTCAAAATTTCATATAAATGCAAATTACGACTGTGTTTTACAATAATAATTCTTATTAAATCATAAACACATAGGTGTATTTACCTTTTCGATTTCTTGACTGATTTGGGTTTTCAAGGCCTTGCGCAACATTCAAATTTTTGCTGACCGCCTAATCCCCCTTAGTGCCTTCGAGACGGCGTCGTATCGTAATTGTATCGTAAGACGCGCGTAGGACGAGAGCAATACGAGCACTTAATGTGAACTTAGCTACGCCTGGCTTTAAACTAACACTGTCTTGATTTTTATAGAGACAGCGTCAGTTTAAACCTAGGTGTGACCTTTGTCTTCATTTATTATTAAAATAAGGGTAAGAGTTTAAATTAATATACATTACCCTCTTTTCCCGTAGGGGTAGGTAGAGACTACAGCTTTCCATTAATCTTATAATTTAATTGGATATTCAATTTGCTTCATTCCACTTTTCTATATATTTTTATAGATGTAGAGATGATAAGATGATGATGATTTGTGCACTTTTTACTTGTAGTTCAAAATAAATTAATAATTTATAAATTAAATTTGTTTACGCTAACACTAATTATCTAGACCAATATGAGTATTCTTTTTGAAACTCGTAAATATGGTAAGATAACAGATAAATATACATAAACATAGAAAAAACACCCAGACCCGAAATCAATTTAGAAAAAGAGTTTTTCTCTAAATCAACCCAACTGGGAATTTGACCCGGGACCTCAGAGATGGCGCGACGCCAGACCCGGCGTGCTAACCACTTGACCATGGAGGTCGTCAGAAGATACACACATAGATTCGCTCATATTCGACAGTACCCCAAAGGTTTAGTCAAGAGACTAGGCAATGAAGTCTTTAGTTAGTCACCTTTTACGACATCCAAGGGGATGGGTTTGTTGTATTCTTTAAATGAGCCGCCACCGCACAGCTCTATAAAATAATATATAATATAATAATAGTATTCTTTTTTGATCTGATAATAATAATCTATTCACTTTTTTTATTATTGAAATTTTTGCATTTAAAATGCTATATAGATATAGGATAAAATGTTTACTAGAAAAAAATCAACTAGTCTCAGGAAGCTCGAATGGGATTCGAACCCTTGAACTTTGCATTGCCTGTCCACTGCTCTAACCGCTGAGCTATGACCTACTACCTACCGAGTAGGTACCGAGACCCCAGAAGGCTCTTTGAATTCTTTCTAGTAGTTTGTGATTCACACTGTGAGCCAGCGGTATTATCGTCACTGTGAAATGTGGACTGGCAATCCAAAGGTCATGGGTTCAAATCCCATTCGAGCTTCCTGAGACTGGTTGATTTTTTTCTAGTAAACATTTTATCCTATTCATTTTTGTCTTATAGTTCACTGCAGAAGACCTGGAGATGAAGGACATCCGGGGCCGCACGCCGCTGCTGCTGGCGGTGACGCTGGGCCAGCTGGACGTGGTGCGCGTGCTGCTCGACGCCGGCGCCGACGTCAACTGCGAGAAGGACGGCTGGTCCGGTAAGCGTTTGGGTTCAGTATAGGCCGAGGCCATTGTTCTCGCCAAGACGGGACGATTTATAAAACGACGGATTATAAAAACCGCCAGCGCCCTCTAGCGTGTTTGCACGCCCGCGCCAAGGCAGCTCGGAGAATCAGCGCGCTGCTGTCGTGTATGGCGTGATTTCCCGCCAATGGGATGGCATTGCCCGCCGGAACCTTCCTGCGCGCTCGCTAGCGCATCGGCGCCCGACAGTCCATAATCTAGCTTCAAAGAAGACGCGCGATAGACCTTGCTCCCAAAATTCACGCCACCTGGTACTCACAAAGCTGTGTGATATACTGTAAGAACATTGTGAAGTGATTGTGCGTTGTGCCGTGACCGCCAAGACCACTCCAGTGCCTTGGGCCGCACGTTTGCCAGTCCATCACCATCCCCCGTAAGTACCTTTCCTTGCACCCACAACGTCGAGTATTTGTCACGGTCCAGCAGGCCTACGAATACAGCCATCATGCGTGCGGACTGTGGAATGACCCTAGAGTTTCAGTTCTTAATTTCTTATGCTGTGTCATTTCGCTGTATGTAGTACCCTTCAAACCGGAAAGCAGCAATGTAAAACAATGCTGGTATTAGGGTGGTCGCGATCCATTCGGATTCTGGGCATAACCGTACCACCATGGAAACATACAACTTGGTTTACTTTTATATATACATACATCCACGACTATAATCCCCAAATCAGAGACTAGGCAATGAGGACCGCAAAAGCAAGACACTGCCACAGTCTACGTTTCGCCAAATCACAACTGCGCATGTGCTCAGCGTCACAGGTGTGAGCTCATCGCCGCTTTATGCCGTTGGTATATGAGCCAGCAGTTTTCAGTCGTCTTTTACGACACACAATAGAAGATGAGTTGGTTCCTTAAATAATTTACCACCACACCGCTCTTAATTTTATTTGTGCAGTTTCGTAGAAAAAAAACAACCAGTCTCACCAAAGCTTGAACGGGATTCGATCCCGTGACCTTTGGGGGGTAGACTTCACAGTGACGTAATACCGCTGGCTTGCAGTGTATCAACTACTAGAAAAATTTCAACGAGTCTTCTGGGGTCTCGGTAGTTTAGCGGTTAGAGCAGTGGACCGGCAATCCAAAGGTCACGGGTTCGAATCCCGTTCGAGCATTCCTGAGACTGGTTGTTTTTGTCTTGTAAACATTTTATCACAAGAATTATATTTCTGTATTTAAAAGCACGGTTACGTACAAGGAATTAATAGGCCATATAAAATTAGATTTGTTTTCATTGCAGCTGTGCAGGAGGCGACGGCCCTAGGCAACTGCCAGCTGCTGTCGCTGGTGCTGTCCCGGCGTGACTACCAGCGGCACGTGCTGCGCGCCGGCGGCATCCCCGACCTGCTGCGCAAGCTCAGCCTCGCGCCCGACTTTTATGTGGAAATGAAGTGGGAGTTCACCAGCTGGGGTGAGTGTTGTCTAAGCGGTGGTCATTTAATCGAAAAGCGCTTGGAGTTTTTTAAGCTTGTAAGCACGCTAATAACTTTTAGTCATTAAACGTTTTTCACCTAAAAAGTGTAAGTCCTGCCTCATCAACTATTCGTCATAAATTTACTTGTGTACTTCAGCATTTAAGCCACTAGAGGCAAACTCAAACTTAAAATATATTTATTCAATTAATCTAATTATAAGTACTTTATCGTCCAAATCTTTTTTAACCTACCACCGATTCAAGACGTCATTTGTGCTGTGCGCTTCTTTTTGTGCGCTGTGGCAAAAACCACAGCGAACAGAAGCAACAACATTTACAAAAAAAAGTAATATGTTGTTACCAGGTCATAAAATACAAAATATGAATTTGAATATAAACTATATTTAATGGTACTCTATATAAATTAATTATAGACAATTAGAAATAGCTGTTGAAGTACTTGGAGCATTTCAGACCCAAGCTGTTTTCTTTTCTGTGTAATCTGACACTTATAATAAGCATTTTTATGAGCACTTTGTAAAGCTTTTCTTTGATTTTGGTTTTAAATTTATCAAGATCTGTAAGTGATAAGTACTGCTAATTTGTTCTTACTTCTAGTGTTTAAATAGTGACTATCACTGTTTTTTTATAATATTTCGATATTTTTATGCACATACATCAGATTTTCATAAATGTATTGTGATGCAACTGTCATCATACTTATATCCCTAAATCTCTCTCTGAGAGAGTCACCAGGCAGCACTGTATGCGAATTATTATGCGACAGAAATTAATTGCACTCCTCAAAGGGTTAGCCAGAGACTGGGCAAAGAGTACCACGCTCCACTGTCATAGTTCACGTTTCACCAAATTACAACTGTACATGTGTGCTCAGCGTGATAGGTGGTGAGCCGATGGGCTGGCGATGGCCAGCAGTGGGTTCACGTCAGTAGTCTAACGGAGCTGTGGGGATTGTACACGATTTCTCGAGTTCAACCCGAGCATCTGTCCGCCCGGCTAACGACGGCTCAATGAACTGCGAAATAGTTATGAGCTAACATTTTTAATTTCACCCTCAGTGCCTTTAGTGTCGCGCATGTGCCCGTTCGACACGTACAAGGTGTACAAGCGCGGCGGGAACGTGCGCGTCGACACAACGCTCGTCGGCTTCGAGAACAACCGCTGGCAGCGCGGCGACCGCACCTACATATTCCGGGGGCAGGGTAAGACATATACATCGGTCTGCAAGTCACGAGCGATGATTGCCTGATATTAACTCTACGCAAGGACTGAAACTACACTGGCCAATCAGAATAAATATATTATAAATCGACTAATAGATTAGCCAATCAACGTTTGAAATTTCCAATCATACTAAACAAACTCGAGGTTTTGCAATGATCCTGAAAATACATCATCGTATATACGTCTCCAGAGGGCATTCTCTCTCCTTACATCGCTAATTTTATATGTACTGGCACCTCCAGAACAACCGTTAGGTTATGCAAGAAGTGCCAGACGTCCCTGCGCCAGTAAACCAACTCGCGCAGGAGACCTTCTGCGTTACGGCTTGACACCGAATCAGTGCCCGCCAAAGCGCGCTCTTCAATCGGTACTCATAAGACTAGTGTCTCGGGAGAGTTTCCCCGTGAACACGTGTAGTTCACTGCCTATTTTCCAGATAGGTAACCGGAGCTGTCGAGCTCGCGATTCGTTTCTGTCACTGAAAAGTTTCGAATTTATGATAGGTTACCGTCCAACCCACGTCCGGATCCCGCCGGAGCCGCCGTTAAGGGCACGACCAGCGGGGGCACGAACCGGAACCTCGTAGTACCCCTGAGCAATAAACAGCCGGACCCGTAGTTCCAGCTGCGAAACCCTATCTATAGGGGTGAGTAGATAGGATCTCCAGAGGCCAGGGTAATAAATAAAGCTCATATCTATGCTACCGGCTCTCCACAATACGTTTAACCTGAGCCAAGATCTTAGTTCCAGTCTGTCGAGGTGCCCTCGTGCACGTGCACTCTCTTACTACCACTCTGAGAATCTAGTACCCCTACTCGTTCGGTAATTGCGGATTGAGGGGAACTAAGTGTCTCGCTACCCCTTAAAACCGGTTACTTAGTAAAGGCCGTTGTAGACGAAGTATATCTTCCATACTGTGCTCGATTTGATCCATCATTGTCCATCCATTCATCATCCATCAATTACCCTTAGACCCGTGACTTGATCGTAACCGTCTCTTCTAAGGCAACACGGCGACCCTAGTAGAGCTGGACCACGAGGCGGGCACGGCGTGGCACGAGGCGCTGGAGTCCGAGGCGCGCGCCACGCCGCCGCGCCACATCGCGCGCCGCCTCGCCTCGCCCATCGCCATCAACTACTTGGACACGGACAAGATTTGCTTCGAGAGGTAAGCTGCGTTTTTTAAATAGAATTTTCAAAAGATATTAAGAAGAGTGGTTTTTAATATAAAGTTTCTTTAAAAGGGTTGATATATAAAGTCGCGGAAGTTTCCGGTCCACCACCACCTTTCGGCGATATTTGCTTGTACACGATCTACGCGCACGCTACTGTACGTACGCGCGGTCGGAATGGAGCGCAAGCGAATATGGCCAAAAAGTGCGCAAAAAAAAACGCGAGATTCGAAGTTACCGGTACTCTTCTCATCGAAGTCATTGTGTCACTTTCATAATGTAACCCTTCGCAGGAGCAAAAGCGGCATCTGGGGCTGGCGGCAAGACAAGACGGAGGCGGTGAACGGCTACGAGTGCAAGGTCTTCGCCGCCAACAACGTGGAGCTCGTGTCCAAGACGCGCAGCGAGCACCTGCCGCGCGACCGCCGCCCGCCGCCCTCCCGCGCGCCGCTCGCCGGACTGCTGGCGCTGGCCGACGCCCCGCCCCCGCCGCCCGCGCAGGTCAGTCACCCCGCGCGCCGGACTGCTGGCGCTGGCCGACGCCCCGCCCCCGCCGCCCGCGCAGGTCAGTCACCCCGCGCGCCGGACTGCTGGCGCTGGCCGACGCCCCGCCCCCGCCGCCCGCGCAGGTCAGTCACCCTGCGCGCCGGACTGCTGGCGCTGGCCGACGCCCCGCCCCCGCCGCCCGCGCAGGTCAGTCACCCCGCGCGCCGGACTGCTGGCGCTGGCCGACGCCCCGCCCGCGCAGGTCAGTCACCCCGCGCGCCGGACTGCTGGCGCTGGCCGACGCCCCGCCCCCGCCGCCCGCGCAGGTCAGTCACCCCGCGCGCCGGACTGCTGGCGCTGGCCGACGCCCCGCCCCCGCCGCCCGCGCAGGTCAGTCACCCCGCGCGCCGGACTGCTGGCGCTGGCCGACGCCCCGCCCCCGCCGCCCGCGCAGGTCAGTCACCCCGCGCGCCGGACTGCTGGCGCTGGCCGACGCCCCGCCCCCGCCGCCCGCGCAGGTCAGTCACCCCGCGCGCCGGACTGCTGGCGCTGGCCGACGCCCCGCCCGCGCAGGTCAGTCACCCCGCGCGCCGGACTGCTCGCGCTGGCGGACACGACGCGGCTGCCAGAATAGATGTAATAGCTTTCTCGTTTAAAAAAATAAACATCATCCATAGTGTTTAGTACGCAGCCGGTCGTGTGAAGGACAGAAAGCCTGTTGCCCTAACCTCAGCCAACACGCCGGGGCGTACTTATGTCCGCGATTCACGGCGTCTAGGTTGCCACGATAGATATGGCTAGCCTACTCTTAAATCTAGAACATACTGCAAGTGTCCCATCAGCAGCCTCAGGACAGCGGAGGAGGGAGGAGCGCTCTCCCTATATCGACCACGCCACTGGTACCGCGACACCATGACAGACCAGCCGGCCTAGCATGCGCAACACGAGAACTCGACCCGTTTTCTAGTGTTTTATTTATTTATCTTTAATGTCTATCGGCACTAGAGGCACATGCGCTTAGAACTCTACATAATATGTCAAAAATAGACTTAATAATAGTTTTAGCTTCATCTGTGGTATTTTTGTCTATGTGGCGGCCTGCGTCGCCACATAATCTACTATCCTCACATAATCTACAATGCTACACCTTTGTACGCACTGTCATCGACCGTTTTGCTTGATTGCACGCGACAGACTGGTAAGGCACCACTGCGCGCCTTTGGTTTATAACACAGTATACAATAATGCAAAAGCTGGACTCAAGGAGTTAAGGTTTCTACTTTAACCAACCCTGTTTTTCGGCCACCCTATAAACTCTGTGATGGCGGATCGGAACAGAGTTTTTGAAAGTATATAAAGTTTTATTAGTATTATATTATTTGCTATGAAAAAATATTTAACTTAGACATATATGTATATGGGCCACCGTAGGAAGAGGAGGAGGACACCACCGCGACCACCCCCGACAGCAACAGCTCGTTGGAGGAGTGGACGGAGGTGTCGTGGGCGGAGTACTTCGGCGGCGGCCCGCTGCAGCAGGAGCTCGGCCGGCCCAGGGTCATGGAGACCAAGGTGCAGAAGTTCCGCGCCACGCTATGGCTGTGCGAAGACTACCCGTTGGAGGTGAGCTTATGCATTTTGTAGGGCAGTTTACAGCTGGAGCAAATCTTTGATAGACTAGTGGCTGAAAAATGGCCAAAGAAATCAGAGACACGCTGGGTTGACAATATCGTCAAGGTCGCTTGCAACACCTGAATAAGATCGGCACAGGACAGTGGTGATTACGCACTAAATAGAGGGCTAGACCTAGCTGTGACCTGCCCCCTTTCTCTTGAAACCGATCCCGATCTATCCGAGACTCGTATTGTGAAGTTTTGTACTCCCAAGTTACGACGCCAGCGCTAATTAGGATTCACATTGCGCGGATATTGAGTGAAGTAAATGCTAAACTCAATGCCATTTAGTTCACCCAAAATAATAATAAAAAATAATCTAGCCCAAGATAAGCTTCTATTGAAACTCGTTAATATGGTTAAACTAGATAACGGATAAATATACATAAACATAAAAAAACACCCAGACCCGAAATTAATTCAGAAAAACAGTTTTCTCTAAATTGACTCGACCGGGAATTGAACCCGGGACCTTAGAGATGGCGCGACGCCAGACCGGGCGCGCTAACCACTCGAAAACGGAGGTCCTCTCGAATATAAATCTAAATTAACGCTGGTGTCATAACTCATCATTTTAGGGGGTTAACAATGCTCGCATCCGTAGGTGTGTACCCTCGTGACCCTACATGTGACCCCTGGGTGGTGCTAATTGAGCATTTGGTGGTAGAGCCCAGCTCGGCCGGTTATCGACCACCGTGCGGCAGTGTACGCCCGCCGAGTGATCTGTGCTCGTCGCAGGTCGCGTTCCGGGAACAGCGCCGCACTACCGGAGCCAGGGGAGCGGCTATTGTTGCAAACAATGGACCAGAGAGTTCTGCCGTGGAACCATTGAGCGGGAGACGAGACTCGACACGCCGGCCAGGGAGACCCGTAGAAACGGTGGTGCCGCTGGCCGCCCGCGGCACAGTACAGGGGCCCGACCGGGGCTAACCACCCCGGGAGGCTGCCTCACCAGATCGCGCATAATCTCGGAGTGGATCGTCGTGCCGGTTGGTGACCGGAAATGGTGGGACCCGGCGACCACTTCCGGGAGGGTATGGGGGCCCTTCCGTTCGGCGTGTCGGCTGTGGTTGTAACGCTCTTCCAATGCTGAAGTGGAAGACTCGCTTTGTTCATTTATTTGCAACAGAAGTGGCTCCTTGTTCACGTCCCTTCCTTCCCCTTTTCCAATGACAGTGCCTAAAAAGAATGCAGGTAATACAGCGGCTTTTTCTTCTCCCACCACCAATTCGCTGTTTGAGGTGGAGTTTACTAACATCCGTGGGCTCCATTCTAACCTCAACGCCGTCCACCCACACCTCGAGACGTCGCGGCCTGCATTGCTTTTTCTCACGGAGACTCAAATTCGTCGCCTTACTGACACGTCTTACTTAAGGTACCCTGGCTATCAGTTTGAGGAGCAATTCCTCGCGAAAGCCGGAGTGTGTCTGTACGTGAGGGCTGACATTTGTTGTCGTCGTCTGCACTGCTTGGAAGACCCCTCCTTTCCCATCCCATGGGTGCGCATTGAATTCGGCTCCCGTTGCCGTGTCTATGCGTGCCTATATCGGTCCCACACGGGAGACGCTAATACAAGCAACCTTTTTGACCACCTCGGCCGAGTGACTGATGTCGCGCAAGAGCGATTCCCAAACGACGAGGTGGTGGTTTTGGGGGACTTCAACGCCCACCATGAAACATGGTTAGGCTCCTCCAAAACTGATCACGCTGGTAGAGTCGCTCATGCCTTCGCTCTTACTCAAGACCTAACACAACTGGTTGACCAGCACACCAGGATACCAGATAACGTAGGTCACGCGCCCTCCTTGTTGGACCTAATGTTGACGAGTCGCCCTGCAGGGTATAGAGTGTCGGTGCTTGCACCTCTAGGCTCGTCAGACCACTGCTTGGTCATTGACACAGCACCGCATAGCGCTGGTCCACCGAAAACGGTGGAGTCCAAGCGTCGTCTGTGGCACTACTCGTCGGCAGATTGGGACGGATTGCGTGATTACTTTGCGTCCGTCTCATGGGGCCAGAGCTACTTTCTTGGAAAGGATCCGTCGGAATGCGCATCTGCCATCGCTGATGAGATCTTGTTGGGTATGGAATATTATATTCCGTTTACAGATCTTGCCAGCGTTGGAAGAAAACGGCCTTGGTTCAATCGCGAATGCACCAAAGCTGCTGAATGCAAGCAGGCGGCGTATCGTGCTTGGATGAGGGCTTGCGCACTAAATGACCCGAGTACCGGCTCCTTGAAGGCGGCTTACAACAAGGCCTCTAGGTTTAATAAGAGGGCTCTCGCAGGAGCGGATGCACAAAGAGTCGCGCGGGTAGGGCAGGAGTTGATCTCGCACCCTACGGTAGCCGTAGCTATTGGCGGCTCGCTAAGGCCGTGCAGGCCAACTTCTGCTCTCCCTCGTTGCCTCCGTTGAAACATCCAGATGGCTCGTTAGCCTACCAGCCGCTTGAGAAGGCGAGCTTGTTGGCTGATCTTTTCGCGGCTAATGCGCGCATCGACGATTGTGGCGCCGCTCCACATATCATAGCACATTGTGGGGCCACATGCCTGATATTTTTATTATTATCCTTTATTGTACAAATAAACAACATTTACACACACGTTACACGAGACATATAAAAGGGTGAGCTTATCTCTAAAAGAGATCTCTTCCAGCCAACCCTAGCTGTGGTTTTAAAAGCAAGTATGCGGGACTAATAAAATGTAAATTTAAATACACACTTAGATAAGACATAGATAAATAAATATATATTAATAGATTCGTATCAGGCAGTGTGATGTACGTGCCGTGCTGCGGTCGCTTAACGTGCGGAAGGCTAGCGGGCCGGATGGTGTTCCGGCGATTGTGCTGCTCAGATGCGCGGCTGAGTTGTCTCCTGTGTTGACACGATTGTTTAGGATGTCTTACGATACCGGTATTGTGCCGGTGTCTTGGAAGGAAGCGAACATACAACCCACCCCCAAAAAAGGGGATCGCTCGGATCCAGCCAACTATCGGCCCATCGCTGTAACTTCTGTGCTGTGCAAGGTGTTTGAGCGGATAATTAAGGTGAGGCGATTTTTCACTCCCGAGCAGCGCTGTTTGCTGTATTCTTCCGGTGCGATCGAGTATGGAGTATTGTTCCCATCTATGGGACGGCTCCGCTAAATACCTCCTCGATGCACTTCATAGACTGCAAAGGCGAGCGGTACGCATTATTGGAGATGCTGAGGTTACAGCCTCCCTTGAGGACCTCCAGCTGCGTAGAGACATTGCTTCTCTCAGTGTCTTCTACTGAAATTACTACGGAGAGTGTTCTGAAGAACTTTTTGATCTAATCCCGCCCTCTCCTTTCCTATCCCGGACTACACTTGCTGGTCTTAGGAACCACCATCATACTGTGCAGAATATCAGCACTCGTACTAAAAAAATTGGCAAGTCGTTACTCTGTAAGACCATTCGGCTTTGGAATTCTCTGCCGGCGCATGTGTTTCCCAGTTTCTATAATCCCGGGTCTTTTAAACGGGGCATGAAACGGCATTTATGCAGGCCGTCATGAATGGGTGCGCTCGTTACCGTGCTTGTTCCACGGTGAGAAGCGCTCTCATTATTTTGGACTACATCGGCTGCTTACCATCAGGCAGGATGTAGTCACTATGACGTGTCACATTAAAAAAAAAAAGTGTGTCGTCGGAGTACTGTGGCGGGCTGATGCAGCGAGAGCTCGGCCGGCCCAGAGATTCAGACATATGTAGGAAATTGTCGTAATGGAATTTAGTCAGTATGAACCGGAGTGATGGAGACCAAGGTGCAGAAGTTCTGCGCCACGCTGTGGCTGTGTGAGGACTACCGATTAAATGATCATCATCTCCAACAGTGATCGTCATTTAGGCGGAAATTATACAGAAACGGCGTAAGGTGACGGCGCAGCGCAGGCATGATGCCGCGCGCAAAACGTTTTCACACAAAATGTATGAAGACGTAAGACAATTTTTTCCCACATAAAACAACGCGAGCAAAGCCGCGGGCAATAGCTAGTGATGAGATAATATTCCATACTTACATAGCCATGCAAGACTATTATCCCCGAAGGGTTAGTCAGAGACTAGGCAATGAGGACACCAAAAGCAGGCGACTGACACAGTCCACGGCACACCGAATGATAAACTGCACATGTGCTCAGCGTGACAGGTGGTGAGCCCATCGCCGCTCTGTGCTGTTGGACATCTAACATATGTGCAATATGTGTCCAATAGTTTCCTTTTACGACACTCAAGGGTAGAGAGGGGATGATAGTATTTAAAAAAAATATATGAAAACATACAGTCAGACACAATAATAACATTTACAAAACAATTTACAAACAGACCAGATAGTTCCATTAAATATTACAAAAAGAACATAATTGAGTTTTCACAATTGACCTTAGACAAAGACAAACCATTTAAAAAATCAGTTCCTTTAAAATTATCTATTAAATATGATATCACCATTTTTTAAATAATGATAACAATGAAGAAAAAATTTTAACATCTTTTAAGTTATCGTCGTAATATCTGCAAGAACGTCTAATAAAAGTGTTTCTAGCGTAATTTGTAGAACAAGGAGTATAACAAAAAGTACTTTTAGAACGTATTGTATTAACGAGCCGCTACCAGCGCACCACAGATAATATTGGTATACAGTTGTAAGTAATCGCTTTATGCCTCCAGCTGCAGGAGCAGATAATGCCGATCCTGGACCTGATGGCGTCCATCTCGTCGCCGCACTTCGTCAAGCTGAAGGACTTCGTGCAGATGCAGCTGCCCGCCGGGTTCCCGGTCAAAATTGGTAAGCGCCATTTATCTATTTTTTTGATGAAGCACACTGACAGATTACAATCGTTACATGACAATTAGAACATACAATATGAATTTTATAAAGTTAGTTTAGATCGTAAACCTTAAGATAGGCTTGAATTGAGGAAGTATACAGCGTCGTGTTTCAGGAAATTAGACATTTGCACGTGTTACCGATATCGTAAACGTCATGGTCCCAATCTGGACGAGATTGTGCCGCAATCTTCTGAATATGGGACACACTAATTTAAACTTTATTCCTTTGGTATAAGGTCGAAATTTTTTAAAAGCTGATGATGTCACTTTATGGAATTTCTGTCTTGTCTGTTATGGAAGAGTAGCTTTTAGTGATAAGACTTTTCTGTCAAAGCGCACAATAAGGGACAACTATTTGTACAGCAATCCTGTTATTCCACGTGCTCGACGCTCGCATAACGTTCTGCAACATTTTCCCTACTGAAACGCGGGTGGCACATCTCATGCATCCGTATGATATAAATTTCTTAGGTGTAAATATTGACTCACATCTAAATTGGAAGTTGCACATAACTAAAATTAATAATAAAATATCGAGCTACTGCTATGCCCTATCTATAATTGCGGAAACATCATCTGTAGAAGTAGCCAGAGCCGCCTACTTTGGCCAAGTTTATCCTCTTCTTACTTATGGAGTTATTTTCTGGGGAAACTCTGTTAATGTAAAATCTACCTTTATACTACAAAAGAAATGCTTGAGAACTATTTACAGTATGTACTCTGATGACACTCTGAGAAATGTTTTTAGAGAAAAGGGTTATTTGAAACTGACAGGTATTTATGTATTAGAGATGGCTCTTTTTATAAAAAGCAATATTCAGTATTTTAAACATAAAAGCACAAATAATTGTAATTTGCGGAAGAGATATGCATATGACTTGGCTCTACCAAATATTAATAATGCCCTGTATCACAAGAGTGCCTATGTAACAGGAATTCAAATATTCAATCATCTGCCCACAGATCAAAAAGCCTCAGCAAATTTAAGCTGTTTTAAAATTAAATTAAAAAGATGGCTTATAGATAATGCGCTCTACAGTTTGACTGAATATTTTGGTACAAAAACAGCATAGTGGCTGTTTCTATGTAACATGTACCTACATACTAAAAATTGCATGCCCGACTAGGGTAAATTGTTTGCTCCCATTATTTTATGCATGACACCTGCTATGTATTTACACAATTTTATGGCAATAAAAATTTATCTTATCTTATCTTATCTTATCGTGAGGGCCAGCGCCTAGCGTGCGTGCTAGACGACGCGTACTCTTATAAGTGACACTTAAGTTTAGGTAGTACCTATAGGGTACTAATTAAACAAGCTTCTTTTTGATAGCATTATTCGCCTCAGAAAATATAAGTTTCCTTCTAAATTACTAAGTCGGCCACAACCAACACGCGCCTGAATAATAGTATCTCAGCCACTAGTTATCTTCCATGTTAGCCACTGTACTCAGCATGGTGGTTATTTTTTAGCATCTACATTCGTGGTATGCATTCAAATAGCAAACTTCTAAAATATTAATATCTGACACCAAAATAGTAATTCTATTAGCTTCTAATTGTATAATTTAGTATGATTAAAATGTAAGTCATCTTACATTAATCGATCGTTAAATTTACCTGAAATTGTCATTAAATATTATATTAAAGCCACTATTATTATTACATTTTTTTTATCCGTGCTGTGACGGAGAAAGAATACCAATCGCCGCCCCTCTCTCCGTCCGGTGGGTGTCGTTAGAAGCGACTAACGGACTCTTTCGAGCGATGATCTGCTCCACTGGTGGTAGAGCTTGACCCGTCTGGTTGGTGACCACCGTACGCATGGTGTAAAACCCGTCAAGTGACTGCTTGTCGGTCGCGTTTCGGGATCAGCCAGCGTATAACCAGAGCTCGAGAGGATGATGCTGCGATGGATTTGGTCTGTGGAGGCTTCCGTCAAACCAGTGCCAGAAGGACTTCGTTAACCTGCCGACCAGGGAGACCCGTAGAAACGGTTGTCCCGCTGGCCGCCCGTGGCACAGTACAGGGGCCCAAGCGAGCCTAACCAGCTCGTGAGGCTGCCTCACCATGCCACGCATAATCTCGGGGTAGTCCGTCGTGCCGGTTGGTGACCGGAAGGTGGGGTCCCGGCGGCCATTCCCGGGGGGGTTCGGGGGCCCTTCCGTTTGGCAGGTTAATAATACTCGTCTGTGGGAAAATTCCTGGGGAAACAGGCCACCACACTTTGACCATTCGTATCGCGGCATCATTTTCTCGATTCACGCCTCTCTCTTTCCACTCCTAAAATGACAGCGCCTAACAACAAAACTGGTAATACAGCGGTGCACACCCCCACCACAACCTTACCGTTTGAGGTGGAGTTCGCTAACATCCGCGGACTCCATGCAAACCTCAATGCCGTCCACCACCATCTTAAAACGGCACGGCCAGCAATGTTGTTTCTGACGGAGACGCAAATAATCCGCCCAGCTGACACCACCTACCTGAACTATCCCGGCTTTGTGCTTGAAGAATCCTTCAAAGCCAAAGCCGGAGTTTGCGTATTTGTTCGGGCGGATGTTTGCTGTCGCCGTCTGCGCTGTCTGGAGGACCCTTCCTTCTCCCTCGTCACACACGTCGACTTAGGCTCTCATTGCCGTGTCTACGTTTGCGTCTACCGATCCCATAACGGCGACATGGAGACAACTCGACTAATTGAACATCTTAGTCGGGTAACAGATGATGCGCAGGAGCGGTTTCCATCGGCGGAATTGGTGTTTTTGGGGGACTTCAACGCCCACCATGAGTTGTGGTTAGGTTCCTCCAAAACAGACCATGCTGGTAGAACTGCCCACGCATTCGCTCTCACGCATGACCTGACGCAACTGGTGAACCAGCCCACCAGGATCCCAGACATAGTTGGCCATGCGCCCTCCTTACTCGACCTTCTGCTGACGAGTCGCCCAGCTGGATACCGGGTGGAGATTCGAGCTCCTTTAGGTTCCTCGGATCACTGCTTGATATCCAGCACAGTGCCCTTGGCATCGCGCCCGCCAACAGCGGTTTCGAAACGCCAGATTTGGCACTACGCGTCGGCAGACTGGGACGGTATGCGCTGCTTTAGTGGGAAGGACTCGACCGCTAGCGCCACTGCCGTTGCTGATGAGATAGTATTATCAATGGAATACTATATTCCACACTCCTATGTCATCAGCAAAGGCAGACGCAACCGCTGGTTCAATCGCGAGTGTGCCAGCGCTGTTGAGAGCAAACAGACGGCATACCGCGCTTGGATCAGAGGTAAAGCTCATGGGGCTCCCGAAACTCGCTCGCTAAAAGCAGCCTATAATAATGCCACCAAGTCGTGTAAGAGGGCCTACATTAGAGCGGATGCCCAGCGCGTTGCACGAGTAGACCAAGAACTCCTGACGCATCCTACGGGCAGCCGTAGCTACTGGCGTCGGGCCAAAGCCGTGCAATCCAACTTCTGCCAACCCTCGCTGCCACCACTGAGATGTCCTGACGGAACTTTAGCTCACAAGCCGCAGGAAAAGGTCGATCTCCTGGCCAAACTCTTTGCGGCTAACTCCCGGATCGATGACTGTAATGCACAGCCACCCTCAATTCCTCACTGTGGCCACACAATGTCTGATATTAAAATCAGGCAGTGTGATGTCCGTGCGGAGCTGCAGTCAATCGATCTCCGGAAAGCTAACGGTCCTGATGGCATCCCAGCAATAGTCCTGAAAATGTGGGCAGCGGAGTTGTCCCCTGTGTTAACGCGTCTGTACCGTCTCTCGCTCTCTTCGGGTTGTGTGCAGGAATCTTGGAGAGAAGCTAATGTGCAACCGATCCCTAAAAAAGAAGATCGGTCAGATCCGACTAATTACCGCCCTATAGCCATAACTTCAGTGTTGTGTAAGATCCTAGAACGAATATTGAACAAACAGCTTATTCGATACCTAGAAGATCACTCTCTAATTCACGATCGTCAATATGGGTTTCGGCCAAAACGGTCAACGGGTGATCTTCTAGCGTACGTCACACATCTCTGGGGTGAGGCTATTGACAAGCGAGGCGAGTCACTGGCAGTTAGCCTTGACATAGCCAAGGCTTTTGATCGGGTCTGGCACAAATCTCTTCTCTCCAAGCTCCCGGCATACGGTTTGCCCGCTCAGTTCTGTACCTGGATTGCTAGCTTCCTGCATGAGCGTAGAATCCGTGTCCTTTCGGATAGATGCGCTTTGCGGTTCATGTCAGTGAACGCTGGTGTTCCTCAAGGCTCCGTTCTATCCCCCACGCTGTTCCTTCTGCATATCAATGACATGCTTCCACTTGGAAACATTCATTGCTATGCAGATGATAGCACAGTGCATGGGGGATATAACGGTCACCCAACGGCTGGGCGGGTAGACACCGAAATGAAGCGAGCAAATCTTGTCATTGAGCTCGATCGGGTGTTGAACCTTATTTCTAAACGGGGCTCCGATAATCTGGTGGAGTTCAATGCCAAGAAAACACAGGTGTGCGCGTTCACAGCGATAAAGTCGCCATTCCTTCCCCTTCCCTCTCTTCAGGGTACATCTCTAGGCCTGCAGAGCAGTATTAACATGCTCGGTATGAATATCCGCTGCGATCTGAACCAAAAGGACTACATCGAAAGCGTGATTAAAAATGCCTCACGTAAACTCGGTGTCCTGAATAAGGTGCGGCGATTCTTCACGCCTGATCAGTTGTGTCTATTATACAAGACACAGGTGCGGTCTTGCGTGGAGTATTGCTCTCACCTTTGGGACGGCTCCGCAAAGTACCTTCTCGATGCCTTGGACAGATTGCAGCGCCGCGCTGTGCGCATTATCGGCAATGCGGAGGTCACTAAAACTCTCGAGCCTTTGCAATTGCGTAGAGATATTGCGTCACTCAGCGTCTTTTGCGTTTATACCATGGCGAGTGCTCTGAAGAACTCTTTGACCTCATCCCTCCTTCTCCCTTCCTCCATAGGAGTACACGTGCTGCTCTCCGGAGTCACCAATTTACAGTCTCAAACATTCCACCACGCACAAAGAAATTTAGTGACTCGTTTCTTTGCCGCACTTCCAAAAGATGGAATAGTCTACCAGCACACGTATTCCCTCCTTCCTATGACATAGGGTCCTTCAAACGAGGCGTGAAGAAGCACTTTGTGGGCCGGCAGAGTGAGGGTGACTGATGCTACGTCTCTTACGCTGCACCAGTTGTCCTCGCGCCTGGACTTCATTTCCACTTAACATCAGGTGGAGCGGAGTCATTTGCCGGGCTTATCATAAAAAAAAAACAAAAAAAAAACATATGAACTATTGAGGACAGACAAAATAAAACACTTTATTTATAAAAATCAATTTGTGTATTGAAATACAATCATGTATAGTAATTAATTAAAATTAGCACGTATAATTACGTAATTAAAAGATAAAGAAAACATTACTGGATTATTAATGCCGCGCGCGCTTAGTTGGCCTTCCACGCTTTCTTGAAAAGAAGTCCAAGCGGCTGTGCTTTTGCCTCTAATGGTGGCATTACGAATTTCAGTCTGATTGCTAGGCCTACCAGATGCTTGCAGATGTACCTATTTGCTATAAAAATCAGGACAATCACAGCAACCAGTAATCCAGTCGGTCTGATTGTTTGGTAGTTACTTTCTAAAATGAAAAAAAAAACCACTTTTTTATATTCGTCAAAATTATTGAATTTTTTCTCAGCTTGAATATTTTTGAGCGAGTCATCATCATCATCATGACACGGGCGGGTCGGCACAAGAATCGAATGGCGCTCGCTGATTGGTGCAAATGGCCGGGTCGGCACAAAAATCGAATGGCGCTCTCTGAGTTTTTTATTTTTATTTTACAACGGGTAAGGCCTTGGGCCTTCATCTCACCTGATGGTTAGTGACGATAAGGCCGAAGGTGGAAGCGCGCTTCACCCGGAATCCATAACCACTGAGAAACTGGCTATCTTATCTCTATACCACATGAGTCTATACTGTCGGATTGGTGCAAATGGCCGGTTGCTGTCATGTCGCGCACTCGCGCCAAATGGTACAGTGGCTATTTTTCGATAAAAGAATATGAAGTATTATTTTACATGTTAAGTTATAATATATGATGTTGTCTATTGAAGCTTGAATATATAATTTTTGAAGAGCTTGAATTGAAGCTGTAAAACGTAAAATGGTGACGAGTTGCAAATTCCGTGGCCGAGTTAGTAAATTAGTTGGCAATGTATAAATCAGAAGGACAAAAGTAAATTGTTGATATTGACTTGACGCTTTCTTTAACATTTTTAGTTGGTGTTCTAAAGAAGATGAATTAGTCAATTAAAGGCTATGTCATTTTCCCGATGCTTAGTTATTAAATAAGAAGTTTGATCAGGTGGCCAAAAAAAAATCCTGTGGCCGGATTTATTATTTCTCGTACCTATGAGAACCAATTAGAACTAGTTTTAGTACTTAGCTTTGTTAATCCGTTATCTTACCCTTGATAATTGGTGTGAAAGTGGAAAAGTTTTATACATATAATCACGACTATTATCCCCGAAGGGTTAGTCAGAGACTAGGCAATGCAGACTGCAAAAGCAGTCCTCTGCCATAGTCCACTAAACACATGTGCTCAGCGTGACAGGTGGTGAGCCCACCGCCGCCTATGCTGTTGGATGTATGTGCAGTCGTTAGTCCGTTAGTCGCCTTATACGACACCCAAGGGAAGAGAGGGGGTGGTGTATTCTTTCACCGCTGCGCGACACGGTAAAGTTTTATTGTTATTATTATTTATTATTAGGCAATGACCTTTTATATATAGACTAGTTACACCTGAACAAATTGCATTTAAAAATGGCGAAATTGTTTCTATGACGTAATCACGTCGAAAGGGAAAGAAAATAAATGTAATCATATCATTAGCCTATTGTTAAAAAGAGATAAACATATATTTTAAGTTTTGTATACTTTTTAAAGTAGTTGACCAATGAGCTCATTGAATTTATGCGCCATCTCGGCCGCCATTGTTTTCTCTCTTTCACTCTTACAGAAACGTCTCTCTCTTACATAGTACACGCGTCTCACTCATTCATATCGAATTGGCAACAGGGCAAAATGTCCTCACTAAATGAAAACTTCTATTTTAAATTTATTTTTACAATAATTACGAGTAAAATTAAAAAAAAAACTGTCTTTTATGGTTGCAGTATAATTTTTACAATTTCTGTATACACAGGAAGGCCTTTTATCTAAATAAAAACACATAAACTTATAACGGTAACGATCGTATTGACGTGACAATGACTGACGTGTGACTGAGTGGGATTCAGGCAATTACCTGGATTTGTTCTAGTCACTACGGAATGCAGGCAACGTATCTACACATATAATTTATTAGATTATAAGGTCCTTTATGAAACATCAATGTTAAGACTTTTATTATTATTAGTCCCGTTATTTACATACAGAAATCCCGCTATTCCACGTGCTGAACGCCCGCATAACGTTCGGCAACATATTCGCGACTGAAACGGCCGTGCCGCACATCTCGCACATCCGCGAGGGCGAGCGCCTGTCGTGCGTGCTGGACGACGCGTGCTTCGACGTGGGCCGCGCCTACGCCGACGCCGCCGCGCCCGGCGAGCGCGCCTGCTTGGACGACGAGGAGAGTCTGCTGCAGTACGCGATACAGCAGAGCCTCTTGGAGGCGGGGACTAGTGATGAGCAGGTAATGTGTTACCTTCTTGTACATCATCTATACTAATATTAGGAAGAGGAAACATTTGATTGTTTGTTTGTATTGAATAGGCTCTAAAACTACTAGAACGATTTAAAAAATTCTTTTACCGTTGGGAAGCTACACTATCCCCGGGTGACATAGGCTATATTATATTTTCAAAAAAATTAGGGATCCTCACTAAAACACAAATAAATTCCTTAAATCGCGTGCGCTAAGAATACTATTGATGATAGAATAAAATGATGTACTATGGTTTTGCAGAACACACCCTTATCTACAAAAAGTGTCGCGATAGCATATGTCTAACTATTTTAGTTAGGTCACAATAAGTGTTCTTGGTCATTTTGAAAATTCGTCACGGGGTACGGGGTCCACGTGAACGAAGTCGCCGGCGGTCTGCTAGTTATACAATATGTCCAGGGATGTAGTAATAAAACTTTAGGAGCAGTATCTACTATTTATTTCATCTACGAAACTACCCCTACTGGGGGTTAATTCCAAAACCCCACAAGACTGCAGAGACTATTGGTTTGAGTTCTACGTCGTGTAGAGACTCGATTTTGGTGTTTTTTTAAAGGCAACGGTGTAGGGTAGCGAATACAATAAAAACATGCTATCTAACAACTCCTTTTTTAATTACCGAAAGGAAATTATTTTTTTACAGTTTTTGTGCGCATTTGGGCACTTTTTGAACAACAATAACAAAACACAATTGACCCTCCTTATGGGGCATTTTCGTCGATGAAATTTATTGTAGATACTGTCCCTAAAGTTTTATTACTACATCCCTGGACATATTGTATAACTAGCAGACCGCCGGCGACTTCGTTCACGTGGACCCCGTACCCCGTGACGAATTTTCAAAAGACCAAGAACACTTATTGTGACGTAACTAAAATAGTTAGACATATGCTATCGCGACACTTTTTGTAGATAATGGCGTGTTCTGCAAAGCCATAGTACATTATTTTATTCTATCATCAATAGTTTTCTTAGCGCACGCGATTTAAGGAATTTATTGAGTTTTAGTAAGGATTCCTAATTTTTTTGAAAATATAATATAGTCTTTGTTTATCATACATTCACGACTATTATTATACTGCCACAGTCCACGCTACACACAACAACTGCACATGTGCTCAGCGTGACAGCGGTGGTGAGCCGCAGCAGCTTTGTGCTGTTGGATGTATGTGCAGACTTTAGTCCGTTAGTCGCCTTTACGCTACCCAAGAGGAGAGATGGGTTAGTAGTATTCTATCCCGCATATTTAATTTATATCACCGCAGCTAGGGTTGGCTGGAAGAAATCTATTCTAGAGATAAGCTCACCTTTGTATATGCCTTGTGTAACGTGTCTTTATGTAATTTTGTGCAATAAAGTATTATTATTTATGAGCCGCCCCCACACTGGTGGTACATCATTATCATTACACGTTTTAAAGTAAAGTTGCCGCTATCCTGTGTCTGTGGTTCCGCTTTCTCCTTCTAAATCACACAATGGATTTTTAAAGCCCAATGCGCAGTTTAGGGTGTTTATGATACCGGTATTGTGTCTTGGAAGGAAGCGAACATACAACCCATCGCCAAAAAAGGAGATCGCTCGGATCCAGCCAACTATCGACCCGTCGCTGTAACTTCTGTGCTGTGCAAGGTGTTTGAGCGGATAATTAACTGTCAGCTCATTCACTACCTAGATGATCATTCGCTGCTCCATGATCGCCAGTATGGGATCAGAGTAGTTCAGACCCAAGCGATGAACGGGTGATCTTCTAGCGTACGTTACTTACACATGGGGTGAAGCGAAGGACAAGCATGGAAAATCTCTGGCAGTTAGCCTTAATGTCGCCAAAGCTTTCGATAGAGTATGGCATCGCTCCCTTCTTTCCAAGTTGCCGGCCTTCGGTGTGCCGCCCCGTTTGTGCGCCTGGGTTGCAGACTTTTTTAAAGATCGGAGGATTTGTGTCCTTTGTGAGGGTAGTTCCTTCGAGTTTCTGGAGTGCCGCAGGGTTCTGTGCTCTCACCTACTCTATTTCTTCTGCGTATCAATGACATGTTCTCCTTGGGCAATATTCATTGTTATGCAGATGATAGTACGGTGCATGAGCGATACTTAGGACATCCTGCGGCAAAGCAAGCCGATATCGTGGTCAAAAGGCAAGAACTGGTTACCAAACTGAACCTGACTATCGGTCACCAAGTGGGGATCTGAAATCCTGGTCGAGTTTAATTGCAGAAAAGCGCAGGTTTGTGCATTTTCGTCCAAGGTAACTTCCTCCTTACTCCTCCCTCTCTTCAGAACACTCCGTTACCCATTTCGGTGAACCTCAGCATTCTCGGCATGGACATCGGCCAGGAACTGAATCCAAAATGCTACATCGAGAGTGTTATTTTAACTGCCTCCCGTAAGTTGGGTAATCTCAATCCCTTCGGAGCATATTGTACAAAAAGCAAAATGACCACTACACTCAAAATGTACAAATCGCAAAATGAACAATACTCAGAATAAGGTGAGGCGGTTTTTCACTCCCGAACAGTGCTGTTTGCTGTACAAGACTCAGGTGCGATCGAGTATAGAGCATTGTTCCCATTATGATGGCTCCTGTACTCGCCAGTCTGAGTGGACCGTGGCGAGTACTCGACGTGGATAATGATAGGTCGGTGGTAGGGTGAAGGTACTTACGTGGAAGTGCAGGGTCGTGCAGGGCAGGAGACGGGAAATGAGCAGAACACGGTTTAGCAGACGATTCGATGCACTTCACATCTTTTACTTCATTTAGTTCGTTGGGTTTGAATGGTCGGTTTCACGGGTATCAGATTACGTGCGCGTGCGCTGACCGGTGAATGCAGACTCTAACGCCAGCGCATCACTTCATCCGCGGAATGTCCGGGTCGGTTGTGTTCGGTGCATTGGTATTATGGCGGACGTATCTGCGTGATTATTTTAGTAGATGACACTGGGATGACGCTGGGAGTTTAAACGTCGGGCGTCTGGCCCGTACAGCTCCGCTAAATACCTCCTCGATGCACTTGATAGACTGCAAAGGCGAGCGGTACGCATTATTGGAGATGCTGAGGTTACCACCTCTCTTGAGGACATCCAGCTACGTAAAGACATTGCTTCTCTCAGTGTCTTCTACCGAAATTATTACGGAGAGTGTTCTGAAGAACTTTTTGATCTAATCCCGCCCTCTCTTTTCCTGTCCCGGACTACACGTGCTGGTCTTAGGAACCACCATCAAACTGTGCAGACTATCGGCACTCGTACGTAACTAGCCGATAGTTAGTCGTTTCCTCGCCGTTGATGGGACAACTGCCTCAGTGGTGTGGTGTGGTATCAGCCTTGTGACCGCCGGCGTGTCGCAGGTAGACGTGTGGGAGGCGCTGCGCGGCCCGCGGCCGGCGCCCGCGCCCGCGCCGCCGCCCGCGCACCTGCACGCGCTCCGTGCAGACCTCTTCACCGCCGAGGAGCGCCAGCTGCAGCGGTATGTGCATAATACATAACACATATAGATATAACACGTACATACTGTAACGTTGTATTTTTTTTAAAGTGGTCTTTGTTTGTAAAATAATAAATTTTTCAATCAAACTTATTGGTCTCGTTGGTTTTAGTTCTGTAGTACCTAAATAGATGGCGCTAGCAGTCTCACGGGATAAGCGGAATTAGATATAATCGATGCGTTTGGTCTTTCTGAAAAACGGAGGGAGAATTTACCTGGTAAAAATAAAAGTTGATTCTAGGCTGTATGGTCTCTGACTGTAGCCTGTTCCTCCCAAAGAACGAAAAAACAATTTGACATTTATGATGTCATCTCGAGGACTAATTGTCATTTGTCATTTAAAAAAAAACACTTTAAAAAAATACAACGTTACAATACAGGGTTCATTTTGAACCCTCCACCAAATTTTTTTACGTGATCCAATAGCTGCAGTACAACCAAATAATGAAATAAAAAAGGAAGTGTATACAGTGCCACAAGCGGTACTCCATCTCAATCGGTTCGGGAACCGTAAGTTTTGCGGTGTAATAGTGACGCCGCCTAATCTGCCGTAAAGTTTTTTACTAGACAACAGAAATTCTAGCTGCCCTACTCCTGTAGGTCACGTGATAGGGTAGAAATTTAAGACAATCGCGAAGCGCAGCGTCACAGAATAATATTACTAGCAGAAACGACACTATCGACACAATTGCAATACAATATCAACCTACGGTGCAGGCCAATACGGTCCAAAATAACTCTACACCCGTGCTCTTTACCTCATACCTAACTCTTTCAAAGGCCGAGACAAACTAAAGTAAATCTTCTGACTAAGCCGCTACGAGCGCGAGCCGCTGCATTCACAAAATCCTGCTTGGCAAGCTTGACGTAACCCGGCCGCGTGTTGCTCATAGGGTTGGTTGAACATGAACCTTATATTAAAGGTTCATGTGGTTGAATGCAAATATAAAGCGTTTGCGCCACGTACTTTTAATAAAAAATACATACGCTTTTTCGTGGTTTGTTTGTTAATGATCAATAAAATGCAATATTATTAAGTAAGTAATACCACAGTATAAATATGAGCTAAAGCAGTAAGGAAGCTACGTACAAACGCTCGAAACGACGCACGCCCACAGACTCACGTCTTTACAGGGCCCATAAGTGGACATCGCAGTGCTCTCAGTAGCGCGTATCGCGTCGAGACGAGATGTACTGCGTGCGCTGTGCGCGCGATTTTTTAAAATGCCGCGAGTGTATTGCGTAGTACATATACGGCTGCTTGAACTCGGCTTCTTCAAAGCCGGAGCTTTCGTTTTTTAAACTTCCTGCTGATGTTGAAGGTAAGAATGATTTATTAATACTAAATAAAAAGCTTTTTCTTTTAAATAAATCGTTTGGTTGTTTAGGTGATATTTGCCGTACTTACTTAAGTATATTTTTTGAGCGCGCGTTATTTTAATGGTGAAAAATAATAAGAATTGATACTACGAAACTTCATCGTTAATAAACTTTGCTTTGAAAATCGATATCTGAGGATCTGTGTGGTTTCTTACAACGACTCCGTTATAGTATGAGACAAAATAGCCATCCATTTTGAACTTTTTAGTTATTTAACCGATTGCTTTAAAAATCGATGTCAGGGGATCAGTGTGGTTTCCGACAATGAATCCGATAATAGAATGGGGAAAGTAGCCGCCATCTTTAACTTATTAGTTATTCAACCGATTGCTTTGAAAATCGATATCTAGGGATCTGTGCGGTTTCTGACAACAACTCCGTTATTAGTATGAGACAAAATAGCCTCCATCTTGAACTTTTTAGTTATTCGACCGATTGCTTTAAAAATCGATATCAGGGGATCTGTGTGGTTTCCGACAATGAATCCGATAATAGAATGAGGAAAGTAGTCGCCATCTATAACTTATTAGTTTTTAATTTAAAAATAATTAAAAGTGACAACCCTTATGCTTTTCTAGTTATCTCAAAAAAAGCGCTAACTAGTTGAGATACAGCGCTAACTAAACAAAAACTTTTTCAATTTTACAAATATAAGAGGACAACCCTAACGCTCAATTGGCGCGTAGGTATATAAAACAAGAAAAAGGCCGAGCTTCCGTACTGCTTTAGCTTATATTTATACTGTGGTAATACTTAACCACCAAACATTGAAGTAGGTTATGCATACCTACTTATTAATACTCTGTAGTATCTACTTATGTTACTATGTCTTACTATGTGCTTATGTAAAGTAAGTACATACAGGCGGCAACAGATCAACCTACCTAACCTACTATCTCGAAATATATTTATGTAGGTAAGATAAGATAAGATAAGATAATTTATTGCTGTATAAAAACTTAGCCTAGATACAAAAGACTTATGTTAAGAAATTAGGGTTAGTGTATATTATAATAATATGTAATACCTAAGCTAAGCAAACAATATTGCCTGTGTATTAGGTATCTATGCATAAAAGTAGGTTAGTGCTTTTTAGACAATAAATCATTTACACAATAGCTAAACTATAAAATATACGGAAATGGAAAGTACAATTATAATATTAAATATTGCTCTACTAATCAACATTTTTCTCACTCGGTGTTCACGATTACGTAATAACTAATAGTAAGTTCTCTGTGTCATCATATGTTTTACCTTTTAACCACTCTTCTACGGTTTTTTTACATTTTACTTTGGTCATGGAGTAAATACATAGAGACAAGTTTATTCTGTTATACAAAAAATTACCCAGGTGACAGAAGAATCTGTGAGAGTTTGATCTTCTAAATGGTTCAGTAGAGCATACAATATCTGCACGTCTTCGGCTGGTTTCGAGCGCAGGGTCATAGAGCATTATTGAGTGCTTTTAAGTAATTGTTAGTAAAATAAACAGCTGGCGTACAGATAGGACATCGCATTTAGTAAGGAGCTCTGCCGTCGGGAAGCGTATTGGTCGGAAAGTGCTGACTTTTAGAACTGCTCTCTGTGCTCTTTCTAAGTTTATCGTAATAGTTTTGTGTGCACCGCCCCATGATGTAATACAGTATACAAATAATGACTGACAAAGTGTTAGATATATTGATTTTAGTAGACTAGCACATGCAATGTGACGAAGATTTTTAAAGACATAGATTAACTTTCTAACTCTAGATGTAAGTGCTTCAATATGTGGTTTAAATTTTAAATACTTATCAATTATTACCCCTAGGTATTTAATATTGTCAGTGCTGCTGAGCTTAGGGCAGAAGCAAGTGTCAGGCGACTCCTCGCACAGATGGGCTGTTATTGAATGTGAGTTTGGGATAGGTTGGGATAGTGAATTATAGGAAAAAGTCATATATTTTGTTTTATCTATGTTAAATGTCAGTAAGTTACTTCTAAGCCACTGAGTGACTGTATTAAATCCAGATTGAGCTAGTTCGTACGCCTCACTCCAAGTGTCCGCGCTGAAGAGCAGAGCTGTGTCGTCGGCGTAAGATATTATTTTTCAGCTTTTAGAAAGGGGAAGGAGGCATAAGTCGTTAATGTATGCGAGAAATAGCAAGGGTCCTATTATGCTTCCTTGAGGAACACCGTATTCAACAGTCAATTCGTCACTCATAGTGTCATCTATTATTACACGTTGTGTCCGATTAGAAAGATAATCTTTGATGAGGTTATGTGGAACACCCCTTATACCAAGTTCATATAACTTCTCTAGAAGTATAGATATTGAAATCGTGTCAAATGCTTTTGCGAGATCAAGTAATATGACTAAGCACTTTTTTTGTGACTCCAGTCGCCTTACAATGTAGTCAGTTAGCTGATGTACTGCATCGTCAGTCGATCTGTCTGCTCTAAAACCGAATTGAGTAGCTGCTAAGAGTTTGTTATTTTCTAAGTATTTTACAAGTCTGTTATAAATGAGTCTTTCTAGGATCTTGGATATTGATGGCAGTATGGCTATGGGACGATAGTTATTCATACAGCTAGTATCTCCATTTTTATAAATAGGGCGAATAAGGGCCTTCTTCAATACATTAGGAAAAATTCTTTTCGCAAAGCATAAATTAAAAAGACGTGTAAGCGGGGGAGTAAGTTTATCTTTAAATGTTTTTATGAAAGCACAAGATATTTTATCAATTCCCGTGGCACAGTCATTTCTTAAAGTCATAATAATTTGTTCAATTTCGGTTTCGTCAGTGTCGAATAAGGCAAAAGAGTTTAAAACTGGTAATTTGGAAGGGGGTGCAATACAGGAAGACGGCTGCATGTGACTGAATTTCGCTTTTGCAGCTAGGTTTTTTCCGATGTTTACAAAGAAATTGTTTAATCGGTTTAGGGAATGTGCAGGCGTAGCGGAATTTGCAATGAGTTTATGAACAGGCGGTTCGGTTTTAGTTGTGTAAGTAATGTTTTTAATGACTTTCCATAATTTCTTCTTGTCGTGACCCGCATTTTAAATTTGATTCCTTTCATATTGTCGCTTTAATTTTTTTTAACAAATTATTACAATAATTCCGATATCTGTAATAGGTAACTTTATTAATTTCACTGTCTGGGTTTTTATTAAGTGTTCTGTGAAGTTTATCACGATGCTTGATGCAGCGTAAAAGTCCAGGAGTTATCCAAGGTTTCATGATTTTATTACGGCGGGTTAACAAAACAGTGCGTGTATTAAATTCAATAATTTTAGTTAAGGATGATAATAGGTATTCGGTTGATTTATTAACGTCATCCGAGTTGTAAATAGTAGACAAGTCTAGGTTGTTGTCTAGGTCATGTGTCACTGACTCATATTGCAGCGTCGTACGTTTTACTTTTGCGAAAGACTTATCGTAGCGCTGTTGCAAACACAACAATAAGGAATTATGATCTGTCAAAGTGGATGTTAGTATAAAAGTTTTTAAAGGGATGTTAGTCTTGGCTAAAATATGATCTAAGCAGTTACCTTTTCTAGTAGGATGCAAATGAGTGGGTAAGTAACCTAAACAGGCTGTCTGAGTTAAATATTCCGGTGAATTACGATCTATATTTCCGGGTTTTATATCGATGTTTAAATCGCCCATGACAAATACATTCTTAAATGATGTTAATTGTTCTAAAAGTACACTCAAAGATTGTAGAAAGTTGGAAATATTATGATAAGAGGGAAAACGATATATAGCAACAATAGCGGTGTCATTGTTTATTTTTGCAATTAGACAGTTTGCATCTACTAGGTCAGGTTCGTCAACAGTTACCTTGCTCATATTACTTTTAATGTACAATGTCACACCATCACTTTTTAAAATATTAGTTTTGTTAGTAGTGTATGAGACATATCCAGGTAATTGAGGAATACAAGAAGCAGTGGACAACCAGCACTCAGTCAGTACCATTATGTCAATGTCTACATTGATTTGACTAAGCAACGCTAACATACCATCAAAGTTACTTTGCTTTTTTTTTTTTTTTTATAAAAGAGGGAGGCAAACGAGCAGGCGGGTCACCTGATGGAAAGTAATCACCGCCGCCCATGGACACCCGCAAAACCAGAGGAATCGCAGATGCGTTGCGGGCCTTTAAGGGAGGAATAGGTTTAAGGAAGGAATAGGAGTTGGGAGGGGGGGAGGGGGGGAAGGGGCCTCCGGAACCCTCACTGGTCGGACGAAACACAACAGCACCAAGTGCCGTTATTTCACGCCGAATATTCGTGAGAGGGTGGTATTACGCCGGGCGAGCCGGCCCAATGCGTGCTGCAACGCAGAGTGGCTCTACCACTCAGTTAATATTACTTATAAACGACGAACATGTATGAGGCTCACAAACCAAAGAGTCATATTTATATGAAGAGTCTAATTCTTTAATAATATCATGAGTTACATTACCCATCCTTGTGCAGCAATTAAACTGTATGTGCGGCGCTCTAGGCGCCCTCATAGTCAATTGAACTCATGTATCGTGCCTCGGCCATTTTTCTTGCTGGACACTGTTCATCTCCGGTTTTGTGGTGGCTGGGCTTGTTAAAGCGCTGGCACGTAGCACAGTTTGCGGGTTCTTGTTGTTTAGAGCATTCTTTTATTGAGTGGCCGACGCCGCCGCAGTGCCCACACGTACATTCGGTCTCACGGCAATATTTCGCCGAATGCCCATATTGCTGGCACTTGTAACATCTAGTCACAAATGTGTAATCCCTTACTGGGCAGGAAGTCCAATTGATGAAAACTCTTTCCTGATCAATGATAATTTTTCGAAGGTCAGAAGTTAGCTCCAGTACAAAGTTACAATAGGCCGCGTCTTTTTTACCTGATTTGTGGCTCAGTTTTATCGAGTTAAGGAACTTTTCGCGTCCCATGTGCTGATGCTTGTCCGAGATGTTTTGTTCATATAAACATTCAAATAGGTCCTTCTCAGTAGTAGTGGCGGGTACTTCTAACAATATAATTTTAGGCCTACGTTTTGTAGTCTCTTCCACTTGCAAACCTGAACTCTTAAGCTTTTCAGAACGCTTTAACTTCTCGAGGTCGTCTTTTCCTTCGGCGCTAATTATTACACCTCCACCTTTGATCTTCCTCATCCCTCGGATATGCAATTTAAGTTCTTCCGGTTTGATGATGGTCTGAATGAGCTTCTTAGTCTCTTCGCTCGACTTATCTTTGCTCGCTGGATAAATAGCAATAGTACTGGTGCTGGGGGGTCGGATTAAAGAACTATTTCTAGTTCTAACCACATCTGCGAAAGATATGCTGGGTGTCTGGGCCTTTGGAGCAGAGCGAATGCATTCTTTAATCACTTCGAGCTGATCGTCAAGTTGGGTAGAGGTCTCCTTCTGATCGGTTAAGGTCTTAATTGTCATTTGGGCTGTAATATATTTTTGTTTCAGCGATTGATACTGAACGGCCAGCTGAGACACACCTCCCATCACATTTCTGCTGACGGTGCTTATTTTTAGTTTTTGTTCTGTATTCAGTTTACTCTCGCCTGAAATAGTGCATATTTCGTTCAAGCACTGTTCAATGGAGGAGAGCCATTGCTGAATTTCGTGGGTCGATACAGCTTCGATCTTTGTTGGTCCGTCAGCTCCTTCAGTTGGTCTTTTCTGCGGTAGTGGTGGTGGGCTCCTGCCGGTCCTCGAATTCCGGTTGAAGGGACTATCCATTATTGAATTAATATTCAATAAAACAACAAAACAACACAAAGTATTCTCAATATCTGCATGACTAACATGCGCTGACCTAGTTTAACGCGGACGTTACTTGGCACAGATTTAAATTAATATTATTGTGTAAATAAAAATTAAATTGCAGATGGCACGTCCATCTGCAAGCGGTGCACGGTATGGTATTCTATTTAACTATTGGAAGGTAGGTAGGTAGGTATTTTAAGCGCTATACACCGAGATTTTTCATTGGTTTTGGAGCCGAAACCCTGTTCATGTTTATCATCAGTAGAAGCTATTTAGCATGTAAAACTAAAAATATGAGCATAAAAAAGTCATTAAATTTTTTTTCAAAAAAATGTAAGAACCCTTTACCTTTAACCCCCCCCCCCCCCCCCCCACCCCCTCCCTTTTTTAATTTTACCTTTACTCCTAACAACAGTTTTATATTTTTAATTCAGTCTTATTCATATAATGACTAATAATCAAATCACAACTTTCTCTTAGATGCTATTATTATGATATCTAACTTTTGAAAATACGCTCATTAAGAAGCAAATGGCATTTATTGTATCATCTCCGAGCCTGCTTGTGAGTGAACTACAAATATATCCTGATGCTGAAAACGCACTCTCGGCTTCTACGCTAGTAGACTGAACCGTCAGGATATTATTATATTCATAGGCGAGCGTCAGGTACTCTCCTCTGATACCATCGGACTCAAACAACGCCAATTTTTTTATTTGCGAGATCCGCGGATCCGCGCTTTGAAGGTGCGGGATCCAGCGGATTAATAAAATCAGCGGGATCCCGCGGGAATGCGTGATCCCGTTTTGCGGGATTGCAATCCGTAGATGGGACACGTCTACTGAGGAATGCCTACTAATGTAAGTAGGTACAAAATCGACAGACATTAGCTACTTTTAAATTACGTTCGCATTGCGCGATAATCGACATTCACGCGGACGAAGTCGTCGCCAGGCCACTAGTATCAAATACAAGATCATTTGCTTTTCATATAAATACCTATAAAAACCGTACATAGATAAATTTTTTGAAATATCTGTATCAATCATCATTGGTAAATACCTATTTAGCCTTACAGAAAGTACTTTCATCACAAGTAACTTTTGCTCTCAGCTCCTGGTCTATGATGTATGTAATTGAAACTTGACACTAGGTTGGCAATGTGTAAATGTACTATAGATAAATTCAGATGTTAACCCTTCAAGGATCATAAGACCGCCGGCGGTCGCAAAACAATAGGTTTTCAATTGTCTAGTTTTACGGTGCTTGAGGGATAATCAAAAGTCTCAAAATATTGGTCCAGCTCCTGGCCTAGGATTTATGAAATATTACGGCCTTGCCACGGGTCGCGATCTGGGGTTGGACCAGGTTTGGTAAAGTATTAAAATAAACGTTTTTGCGAAGCCAAATTTAGCGCTAGTCCGATGATAATTCATTCATGTAAATTTACCAAGGACTACCGCTAGGTTTGGTTTCGTAGAGGGGCGTTATTAATGCTTAATAACCACAGTACTTGTCTACTAAACCTAGTCTAACTTTGGACCGCGTTTTGTGCTAAGGTAGACCGCAATCAGTAATCAATAAACTATTTACGAACTTAAAATTTATTCATTCGTGATCGCTGACAAATTGAGTAAATTGACTTCTTATACGCAGTTGGTTGGTACCTTATATACCTACCTAACCTACAACGATAACTGCATTGAATTTGTCTACTTCTCTTATCAAACTAGTTAAATCATTATCATATTATTATTAATTGTCTTTAGATACCTACTACAAGTACCTACTTGTTTACTTACCTTACAGGATTCTTGGGAAGTCTGTGAAAGGCTAAATCATTATCTTTAAATTTCGCGTTAGTGCATTCGAATGCAGAACAGTAACGCTTTTGTATCACCATCCTGTGAACTTTCCACTTGCGAAATTAAAATAAAAGTGTGCCGCCTCGGTCGCGTCCTGCGTGCTGCGTGCGCCCTGTGAAATATCCACGCGAGTGGAACGAACGTGTAGGTAAATGAATAAGTCGACCAAATTACTTAGTGTCACGCCCCTGGCAGCGTAGCGATTGTCTTAAATTTCGAGGTTATTATTTTTTATTAGACAACAGAAATCTAACTCCGTACAAAGATATCTTCTGAACATTATGGCAAATAAAAACTATGTCACGGTTCACGAACCGATTGAGATACAATTTCGCTTGTGGCACTCTTTCCTTTCACTTTGTACTAGGATGCCGTAAAATTACGGCATCGTAACCGATCGTACTATGTTGCCGCTTGTGGCACTCTATACACTGCCTACACTTTGTACTAGGATGCCGTAATTACGGCATCGTAACCGATCGTACTAGAATGCCGCTTGTGGCACTCCATCCACAGCCAATATAAAAACCTTAATTTTTTACATTTTTGTCTCAACTTTTCCTTAACCTTTTGCGCGCCGTGAATACAGACACAATAGAGTTTTAATTATTCCGCGCATCTTACGATGTGCGCGAAAAGTTATGGATAAGGCTGAGTTATTGAGTTCATAATATAAAAATTGTTTTAACGGGACTAAACACGATTAATTTTGTAAGTAAGTACATATCTACTTACTGCTTGACGTTTCGGCCGCGATGCTGCGGCCGTGGTCACAAGCGAACTGGCGGTGCGCGGCGTCGTCGGCTCGGGCGGGTATTTGTTTCTTCATCCACCCTCATATGTTCACTTAAATTGTCACAGTGCAATGAATCTTCAATAACACGACTCCGGCACACTACACTAACAGTATCGGAGTTTCTTGTTATAGACTGACGTTGCGGTTTGCATTTGCCAATTACTGGATTCCATGCTGATGATAATTTAAACCCGTCCTCCCGATTGAAATTTTTATACTTCTTGATCTCAATCGCTTCACGTACTATCCTGCTATGATAATAAAATAATATCGGTGGAGAGGATTTTAGGATCATGTAACTCCATCCAGTGATTAACTCCAGCTTCCAGCCGGTGTTCAGCTACCGCCGATTTATATATTTATCGATTTTTGACAGCTGTGTTCCTTGATACGTTCTGCGATAGTCCGCTTAGTCTGTCCAATATACGAACTACCACAGCTACAATCGAGTTTATAAACTCCCGGTGTTTGGAAAGGTATAACGTCTTTAGGCGACCGCAATTTGTTAGATATTTGGCATAACGGAGTATATACAGTTTTAATGGAGATGTTTCTTAGTACTGTTCCAATTTTGTCCGTTACGCCTTTCATGTAAGGTAAAAACGCTGCCTGACGACTCACTTCTAGACGATTTTTCTTTCCATTCTGCTTTTTCCTCTTCTGTGACACCTTGTATCCGTTGCGTTTTAGTACCTCCTGAACGTGAGCAAGCTCAGCCTGAAGATGTTCAGGGTCACACAGGTTCTGAGCTCTGTTGGTTAGTGAGGTCATCACAGACTGAAGATGCCCAGGATGATGATGAGAAGAGGCGTGTAGGTACCTGTCCGTGTGTGTGTTTAGTCCCGTTAAAACAGTTTTAATGCAATGCAACGCGATAGTTTAAAGTGTTATTTCATAATATAAAGTTTAAAATCGCATAAACTCAGCTCAATAAACTTTTTTTTTTATGCCTAAGCTGAAGTTATTGTGTCCGGTATTTAATTAGTTTATTAATGTTTGCAGAAAATCACCCTTTTTCGGCAGGCGTCGATATTTTTAGTTTTTTATTTGTGTTGATGCACAATTTGGCGTGTGGTTTCACTTTTACACGTATTATTTGCTCTATTCATTTTCATTCAATTTCATTCAATTTGTGACATACCTAAATGAGCTAAGTTAGTTAAAAAACACAGCTATATTTTCATATTTAGAAAACAATTTGTAAGAAATCTTAGGTACTACTTTAGATATTTAACATTATGTTTTTTTCTGGCTCTAACTTATGACAACTGCCATTAATCTTAAAATCTCATCGTAAATATCGCTTTCCAGCCATGCAGACCCCAAAAAAATATTATGATAAATACAATGTTAGCGCATTCTGTGATCAAAGTAGCAGTCTTCTCATTCCACAATTTCCATACCCGAAACAATAATATCAACTTTAGCTACTATCGGTTCGATTCAAAGTTCAAACATAGTGGAATAAAGCTCGGAGGACGTAGATACAAGCAAAAGAGGAAGATACGACATGCCCATAGTAGTAGTAGTAGTATGAATCAAAAAATAGTTCTATTTGACATACATATTAATATTATATTATATATTAATACATACGTATTAATAGTGTGACGGCTAGTATCAAACAAGCGAGCGACAAAGCGATGAAATGAAACGCTACGCGGGCGGGTCAGCTAGTTCCGCGAAGTTCCACGACGACGACGAAAATGATACTCAGTCACGATGTTCGGTACATTGTACTTAATTTGCAAGGAACGCGTGCGGTACGCGGGTCACGTATCATCCTCTTGGGCTTATATCTTTGTTGAAGGCCATGTATTTGTTATTTATTTTCACCCAGGCATACTCTGGTGGTTAACTAAGACACATTATATCCTTCCCGAAGGTGGGAAGGAAGGGGTGCGGTTTTTGAATCGATGACAATAATCCTTACACTCTGATAGCAATTACCAGGTATCGCTATTTGCATTTTAACTCATCGTTGACTATTTTGACACTGAAAGTTCTCATATGCACATAAACAGTGGGAGAGGCTACTAATATTAGTGGTGGAATGTAAGCGGCTATAGCCTTTAAGATGTCAGACATGTGATTGTATATGTATGTATCGTAGACTGTACATGAAACAGCAATTATTATATATCTTAGAGTATTTTTAGATCACCTGTGAGATTAAAAAGTCGCACCCCTGCAATTTGATTCTCTAAAGCTCGATCGTAAACTCGCCTCTCACTTTTCCTTTGATGCTGATCAAGAGTGACTTTTATTACGTATGTTTAGAAAACGCGGATTTGATAACTCACTGCGGATTTGGCAACGAGCTTTGGATCGAGCCTTTACAGAATTGCACTGCTGTACATTTTTGGGTTTTTGCACAAAACTGCACTCGCCCGTGCTCAAGTTCGAAAGCTAGCGTAGCGCGCAGTGACTAAGCTAGTGTGACAGGGCCATAGAGGCGTCGCTGGCGTCCGTCAGCCTGGACACGCCCCCGCCCCCCGCGGTGGACGGGCCCCCCGCGCCCGCCGCGCCCCCCGCGCCCCCCGCCCCCGCGCCCGCGCCACCTACCCCGCCGTCGGCCGAGCGCGAGCTCGATGAAGACCTCCAGCGGGCACTCGCGCTCTCCGCCAAAGAGCACGCCGCGAGAGACGAACAACTGGAAGCGGAGCAGCGGGCGCTGGACGAAGCGTTACGCTTGTCCCTTCTTGAAAAATAGCAGGTGAGCATTTTTAGTTTTTTAAAGTTTGGATTTATAGGTAGTAAGTAGATGGCCAATTTTTTTGCGGTTATATCCCTATTGACATGCGGCTAACGCACGTTCGTTACGTTTGTAATACGTAATACGTTTGTAATAGTAATACGTAGACAAGTTTACAGATACGATAACTGTAGTCGATCGCTACCACAAAATATTTAATTAAATGAAGAATAAATAAGTATAGATGGATGTTACAGCGTTTGCTAAATGACGTATAGTGACATAAGTTAAATTCTATACATTCATCATGATTTACGAAAATCTGATTATATTATGTTCATAAAAATATTGAAATGTTTTCAAAAAACAGTGATATTCACAATTTAAACGCTGAACAAATTAGTAGTATCTTATACTAGGCCATACCATAAAATAAATATTTTTAAGGGTCTGTGTGTAAGATTCTACAACAAAGTACCAAATGTTATTCAGAAATTAGATCTTAATAAATTTAAAATCAAAATCAAAGAAAAGAAATAACATTTTAAACTTTCATGGTCACTAGAATTATTTTTATGAAAAATTATCTAATTAAACTACATTTATCTTTATAAAAAAACTTATTATAAACTGTACTAACAGATTACACAGAAAACAAAACAGCTTGGGTCTGAAATGCTTCAAGTACTCCAACAGCTATTTCTATTTGTCTATAATTGATACATTGTATTGTAGTATTGTATTGCATTATTTATTATTGTTGCAATTAATATTTTGTATTGTATGACCTGGTAAGGACATTTTTTTATGTAAATGTTGCTCATGTGCGCTGTGGTTTCTTGCGTCCGTTCTTTGCCACAGTTAAAAAATGACGTCCTGAATGGGTGCTCGTAGGCTAAAAAGATTTGGACGATTTAAAGTACTTGTTGAGTTATACTTGAGTTTTTTGAATAAATATATTTTGCGTTTGAGTTATATACTAAATAAAACAATTCTGACTGGGTTTCAGATCTCAAAGTACCCGAGAAGCGTCCACCAAATGAAGACTTACGCCTAAACTTACTTTATATACAACTATTTTAGTTAAAGTTTGTACGTTTAGTGACCCTATAAATATTTATTCAACGTTATTCTATTGTAAGTTAGCGTCGTTGTACGAGTGAGACCTTATTACCAAGTGATAATGATTATATTTGAATTGTGTGACGAAAACTGACTAATTGTCGGTCGAAAATTGATTGATCATTTGCCGGGTGCTTATTGAGTTTGAAATATATAAACAGTGAGACCAAAATTAGCAATTTAGCTTAGGAAAGTCATATCTCCATTATGATCTCTTGAAGTAACGGCTATAATCAATCAATTTCCTAAATATTGAATATTCAGAATAAAGAGAGCCACTCTCTTAGTATTTCAGCTTTATTGATGTAATGATAAGGTTCATATTGCTGACAGAGCTTAGTGTGATTAAAAGGCCACATTGAGCAATTTTTGTCCAAAGTCGCCTTGTGAGATCTTCTGTCGGCTGTATATAAATCACCTTCGTACTATATGTACACTCAATACGTACTATAAAAAAATGTATAACAAAGATGGTTGTCATGAATGTTCGTAAAATAATATATCTACAGAATAAGTGTCGTTTGAGTTATTAACTACGAGTATGTGCTGATAGGGACGGTCCCAGGAACGTTGGCAACACTACTTTTTCTGGTTGCCAGGCTGATACGCTAACAGAGACAGCTACCGGCTTTCTTAACACTAGATACCTTTTTAAGGCGAGTACTTAATCCTTTAACAAGCTTTGCCTTCGGTCCTCAAGCACTTATTGACCCCTCTGCAAAAAAATAATACTAGACTAATGTATTTGTTGTCTAAAAAATCATAACATTATTTCCATAAGTGAATAATATGAGTAATGGATGTGTAGTGTAATTTATATTATCTATGCGGTACTTATATCCCTCACTGGCAAGTCTCAGAAAAACTTATTGATATAGCCTGACCGCAACTGCTGTACCGCGCCTTAGGTATGCGCGGGGAGGTGGGGAGTGGGAAGTAAAGAGCATGAACTCACATGAGATTCGTAGTGTTAGACAGATCCAATCCGTTTTTGTCCAATATGATTTTTAGATAAGTACAATTAAAGAACCAATATAAATGAAATAAATCTTTAATTGGAAATATATAATAAAAACTTTCTTTGTTTGCTTTTCTTTTCTTAAAATATTCGGCCACTTCGAAAATGACAGTATCTCGAGATAATGCGCGACCCATTTTTAGATATTTTATCTCATGTGCGTCTGACACACTAGTTGCCGCCGTGAGCGATGACGGCAGAATGACAAAATGGAGCAACTGTTTCGCCCCCCGCCTCGCCGCTCGCATACTCAAGGCGGTATACAGCGGTAGTGGTCAGACTATAACTGAAATAATAGTATTTTGTACTTGATGGAGTTATCGGACGCTGCATGTCTTTGAGATGTATCCTTGAATGTAACGTAGAGTAGTATTAACAATATTACTGTTTATGGGTTATGAGCGCGTGTAGACTAGCTACCGGTACAATAATCATGTATCCGTGTATACTTAATGAATGTTTGGTCCAGTTAATACGATATAATGTGACATGTATGATTAGTGTCATTGGTTATTGCGTGGACACACGACACTTTATAAGTAAAGTTAGTGCGATAAATTGTCTATATCAAAGACGGGGCTGAACTCTGTACTTCACTCAACAGCACTTCAGGCTATATAAAACTGTAAAAATTCCCCAATCGATTTTCAACCTTAGCTGTTGCACGTTGAGTCCAAAACCTTTGTGTAAAGGCGAACGATGAGCATCGATGTACTGCGGTCTCGGCTTATTTCGCACGTGACTCGCGAGGCATAAAGCTAGAGCTGGTGGCCTAAGTTTGACACATTTATATAGTCCAAATGTCAACTCTTTAGGCCACAGGCGACTATGGTTCTGAACAGAGCTAGCGGTACTAAGTTTAGTTGTAATTAAGTAAGAATTCTGACAATGATGAAGTAATAATTTCCGTCTTGGTGTTGTCACTTAAGTTATCTTAAAGTCGCGGGTTTGTTATCGATTACACTTCCCGGTGCAGAAAAGTAATCTGAATGATATAATAATTTCTTCGATCAACAATACCAACTAGATGTCCGGTCGGCGCTAAAAATGTGTCTCGGTAAATAACAGCTCACTTGAGAAGTGAGCTCTTATTTGGTTCAGTTTGCTCGAAACACGGCCAATGTAAACACGTTCACAACGCCGCAATGTGTATTTAAAAGTTGCACAAATAATGCCCGAGAAAGCAATTTAACGGCCGGAGTGTCTTACTTTTCGGTAAGTACATGTAGAATAAATTATATTTTAAGCTTTAAACTAACAAATAACATTAAATTTTGAACACAACATTACCGATTTCAAAGCACGCTACAAATGTTTGGCCAACGTTGACCAACAGACGCGCGCGCCAACATTTGTGGAACAGAGCATGCGTCCACGCATGGAGTGATTGAGAGAGAAATACTTAGACGATTTATGACTTTATAACCATGGCACATGGTTGTAATTAGGTTAAACTTAAAACTGTTTAATAACTTTTGTCTCAGTTCGTTGGTAAAGAAATGTAGCTGTATAAGTATTTATTCATGTGGACAGAATTTAGCTTTGATTTTGTACGTGACGCGTTATCTAGTTGGTATTGTTGATCGAAGAATAATTTATATAAAATAACTTAGCAGTTAGTTCACTGATAACGAGCTGCTTCACTGATAAAAAAATCTAGAATATAGTTAATCACGGATTTTTATGACCTAAATAGAGGTTTATAAACACTCAATTGATGGAAAATAATAATGACGTAATAGGCCACTATCCTTACACTATTTGTATGAAAGAATATAGGTTTTAACAGGTAATTAAATGTTACTCTATTCAATAACTAACACTATTGTCTTAAGAATTATGATTTGTTTTCCACTTGATGACATACGGTCCACCTAATGGAAAGCAGTTACCGTAGCTTATAAAAGATTGCAACACCCAGGGCTGTCACTCTCGTGTTGCCGACCATGTAAAACCATAACGCCTTTAATAAACTTACGCTATAAGTCCCTTGGTAAGACCTCGGCAAGCTCATTCCATCAACTAAAAGTTCGCGGGAGGAATTACCTTTGAAACCGCTCCGTGCGTGTAAGTCCTCTGAACATAGTATTAAAAAGATCTCTTTATTTATATATTTAAATTTGATGGCACAAAATGAGCGAACAAAAGGAGGACTTCATACCTTAAGGCTCTATTTATCTACCAGTCAACCGTTAGATAAAGCTGTTTCAAAATATCTGTTCCATTTATAATTTTAGGATTTGCTATGGTGATATGTAAAAGGTTTAATGAAAGGCCTCTTTTGCGAGTATAATAAGAATATGGATAAGCTAAAGAACAAATGGTTTATGTGTTCTGGTTTACATATATTTAGTGACTATATAATGTACGCTGAAAGAATATTAAGTGAATTGTCTTAATGAATGTCTACAATGTTACCCTTCTGCATTCTAAGGCTGTTCTCGTCTATTTTTGTATGACATCGTCTAATCGGCCAGTTAGGATAGACATGTACTCCAAAGTATTTAATACTTAGTGATACCTATTTATATGAAGCATAAACCTATATTGTACAAAGATACTGTACGTCAAACTTACGCCCACGATTTCAATTTATGTATGTACAACCCTAGTGAATTGTGTATATTATTGAACTATTGTAATTATATTTCTGTATATTGAATTTATAATATGGTGGTTTTATTTTATTATTTTTGAAATGCATTTTAACATACTTACCAATAATTTAATTCTTGATTCATAAATCATAAACATTTATTCTCGAAAATCATGGTATCAAATGATGTTTACATAATAGACAAATAAAAGTGCTCAAGTTTCAGTTTTAAAATAGATCGATTGATTGAGCATTACATTGTAAATGTCTAATAATTTCTTAATCAGATTTTTCATAATTTATAATTTTTGAAGTAGTTACGGAGGTAGATGTGGAAAAAGGAGAAGGAACATGATTAGGGCACGAGAAATAAATGCTACCCACAATGTTATCTATGTATTTAAAATTTAATTTTCATTACTTATATACAAATTACAACATTCACTATTATAGTAGGTATTAGTTGTCCTATATTTACATAATTAGTACACTTTAGAAGCGTAATTTCATTTATCAAGTCAATAAATTACATCAGAAACTTTTGGAATAGTGAATTTTCACGAATGAATAACCAACAATTAGGTGGCGGCGGGCAGTGGACGCGACATCCCATAATACAGACAAGTTAAGCGATCGACTGGCCGAGGTTGCGCCGGTGGTAGTCGACAGCTATCATAGTATGACAGTGCCAATCCAATGTTGTATAATTTATTATACTGTATAAAGTAAACAAACTTAATCATCATTCATCACTGATGTTATTAATTTAGGTATTATTTATGTATGTACAAGTTATAAAAGATTTTTGTTCGATGTAGTAAATAGTTAAGGTGTAATTATACATGTTTAAATAGTTTTTTTAAGGGAACTTCCAAAGCAAAGTCTAGATTTTACTTCGAACGTCACCGTATAGGTAACTCAGATTTAACTAGATGCAGTATGAAGATTTTCCTGCAAATGACCCTAAAACTGACACAACATCCAATATAGCACATCCAAGATATATATTCAATACTCACTTAATTTCCATGTTACTTATAAAAAATGTTAAATAAAATGCACAACCTAACATTACCAACAGGGTTGACCCCTAGTTGCAATCGCATCCATATATTTATTGGTGGTAGAGTAATAGAATTACTTAAAGTATTAATATCGTATGCCTTAACATAACCTTAACTTGTCTGTGATTAATTACAACACTAACATTATCGGAATAGAAAAATGGAATTGTACACTAGAAAAGGAATTATCGATATATCCTTATGTGACTGGACATCCGGCCACCGATCCCCGCCTTACATACAGAACGATTATGTACTTACTAATTCTAAAAATCGATAAAGATCCCCAAGGAAAGTAACGAGAACAATTAAAATCATTGAAAACTTAAAAAATAACGAAATAAATAGTATTTTTTTATTTAATTCATAAAAAAGTTATTTGAATCGGTCAGGATTTTTTATGATTCTTCGACAGATATTTTCTACGTTTTATTATACTTCTAAATGCATTTTTGCATAAATACCATATCAATGATTATATGTTGTTATTACACGTAATCTTAGAAATATGTTTTTAAAATCTTTCTACATAAATTGTCCCTAGTATCTATAGGTACGATAAATAAGTTTTTGTTTCAGTCAGATCTTGGAAGATTATTTCAATTTATTAATTACGAATCATCATACTAAAAATCTTAAGAATCATAAAAATTCAAACCGATTTATCTATTAGTCTCTAACACTGACATAACCGGCTAAAGTGACAGCAGCGCCACCTATGTCATGTGTCGCTATAATAAATAACACAGAGTGAAGAGATCAGGAACATACGCCGCTCTCACTCTAACCAGGCGGTTACTCGAGTCGACAACTGTGTGCCTAGTGCGAAATTTTTCTGTACTTTTCAATCGAGGTAAACTAAACCGTATGGTATAGAAGCAGCGTCACCTTGGATCAAGTTGGTTTACAAGTTCGGTACTAGATCGCGTTAGTTCAATCTCATACGAATTATTATTGTGAGTAACTAAAATATTATGAGTTTTAATTTAAACTCGCACTAGTCACTTTGCTGCTTTAGATATGAAGCAGCTTACATTCGTCGGCTTGTAACTGGCTGTTATAAATATTAAAAGGTGATGCAGGTTGATTTTGTATTTAAATAAAAATAATATATTTGTAAAATGTGGGTCGACTTACAATTAATATGCGTCAAGTTTGCAGAACAATTTACTTTAATTTACGATAACTATGTTAAAAAGCTACTGTCATTTTAAAACTAGACTCATTATTTACACTGCCAATAAAGTTACGAATCAAAATGCATTGAATAAAACCCAGTTGCCAACTCGTACCTTTAATTGTAACTTAATGCACAAAGTTATAAGAACGTGGTGTTAACGTGCAAACGAAAGTGCCATTTGAATTACAAATCCAACCTGCACCAGCCCGCATATAAATTAAATGCATCGCACTGCCACTTAAGTTTTCTAACTACAATATAATATACATTTACATTCCAACTTCATTGCACTCATTCGGAATTATTTGCCGCCAGCGAGCGTTTCCATAATATTATCACAACTAAACAATAAAATATGTTCTATGCACTTAGTACTGTCACTGCACCCGATACTCACATTCTTATAATTAGGGATATGATATTTCAGCATCTAATTGTTAGCGAGTTATCGCCGCAGACACGTGGTGGGTGAAACAGCAATTCCCTTTTTACTACGGGCAAAGACGGGTGAACTTATCTGTATTTGACATTTGGGTTGCCTATACCTAAATGCGTTATTCTTATTATAGCATGAAAAAATAAGATTTTTTCCATTGAGGTCTGCCATATTCCGGAATTTCATTGAACTATTCAGTAAGAATTTTCCTGAATTTCCTGTTGATTTGCTGTGAAAAATTTAATTAGCATTTATGGATTTTGAATGGCTGATTCATAATTGAATTTGATAGACATGTAGACATTCTGTTTCGAGTTCAAACATAAGTTTTGGCATACCTGTTTGATGGTAAGTTTAACTGATCCAGGTGTATCCAACCTTATCCCGAGTCCATAAGGTGCACTTTTGACATACCTAATATAGTTGTCTTGTATTAAAACAATTGAAGGTGCGCCCTTTAGTAAGAGATAGTTTAGTGTGTGTTTTTGAAGAGCCAGCTACTAATTGTATGACTACCACAACCAGTAGTTCCTTAGTTTTTCTTAACCCCTAAGTTGTCTACACAGATAAGTCCAGTAGTCGTGACGCAGAGAGCGGCACGGGGGCCACAACATCGGACGGATCAATTCGTTCTCCTGTCAGGGCGAACCGGGAGTCTGGGTAGCTTGGAAAACCGTTCTGTCATTTGGTGAACTGATGGAAAGACCAGCGACCCGGATGGAGTGAACGGCGAACTTTATTTAACAGGCTCTCAAATATTGATGAGGTCATGGACATAGAGCCAGCTTTAGAGTACTGAAGCAATGTCATTGGTTAGTAAAACAGACACGTTTAGATATTTAAGCGGATTAGCCACGGGTAAGTAAAAGGTAGGATAGTATCCTGCAACTTTTATGACATTTCTCATGAAAATGGATAATTATTTACTGGTCTTATGGTGGATCCAATTAGATATTATTCCTGAATCGGTCTCTAATTTGTAGCTAAGTTAATGTCATTGAAAAAGATTTCACCATAGGCTCTTTAAAGTTAGCTCCATGTCAAGTATCAGTAGGTCTTCAAGATCAGGCACCGAAGGCTGTATTGTGTAACTGACAAGAATATGACATTGGCTTAAATTGGCAGATGTGCGTAATACATTGTGAAACAAAGCATCATTGTTAGCAATGTAGCATTAATTTGGCATAAATGCATAATTTAATATTATTATGTTATGTCATAACTTCATAAGATTAGAGCATGTTATATAATTTAAACCGCGTCGCGTAGCGGTGAAAGAATACTACCACCCCCTCTCTTCCCTTGGGTGTCTATGGCAGAGGACTGCTTTTGCGGTCCTCATTGCCTGGTCTCTGACTAACCCTTCGGGGATAACAGTCGTGATTATATGTATGTATGTATGTATGTTTCATCAGCTGTGTTAACTTTGATTCAAACAAAGTTTTATTTTAGTAATTCACCTCATTTTAAAGTGACGATATTTTTGATCTTTATATTAACGTTTATTCTTGTTCACTGTACATGGTGCGTAATCTAAGTACCTACCTAGTTAGTAAGTTATCAAAGAAAGCCAATGTCAATTCACAGCAATAAGACTATAAGGACACCAATTCACAGCAGCGCACGCTATGTCGTTTCCATATAAGCCACATTCATATGTAGTTTTTTATGGAAACTAGCAAGCCTACGTCGCAGTGGGTTAGTGCCTCTAGTCACACAATACATCACAGTTCCTCACATCAGCTACCGTAATCGGGGCCATAACCTCACTGCATGGACCAGATGTCGATGTATTTTAGCGCCATAGACATCGGCCACAAGCACGAGCGTCTAGCGACGCGACAAGCGGCTTCCTAGTTTGCGCGTCATAATACCGTGACAGTCTTACAGGCGGTGATAATAACCTATCTGTGTTTTGCTAGAGTTAAAATTTTAAAATAATTTGTACGGAGCTTAACTGACTTGACTTGATTCTAAGTCACAATAGGTCCTTACTAAAAGTGAAATCAAGTCACTTTAGCTTTAAACGAAATAATGTTAAATGTCTAACTGTAGTAGGCAAAACAACAAATAATTTGATTATTAATTACAACCTTTAGTCAACGGCAAAAGAAAGAACGAAGAGAAATCGCGTGTCGCGTCGCTCACCTCCAATCGCAGCCTCAAGCTTTACCAGACAGCGGTAAATATCTAAAGCTGCGATTTTGTCGATGCGCTATTGTTTTGGCATTTCACTCGCTCAATATCTCACTTTCCCCATGAAGGCCTGTGCCCAGTAGTAACACGTTTCAAGCTGATGACGTGTCTCGCTCACTACGGGCGCTGTGTAGCTACGAGTCCAGTCCCCCGCCCCCCGCCGCCCGTGGCGCTCACTGCGGGTGCGCGGGCGCCGCCGCCGGCCCGCGCGGCGCCCGCGGTCAGTCGCCCGTCGCCGTCACCGTCGTCCAACTCCAGGGACTGTTGTAGCCTTTTTGGCTGTAAACAAGAGAGAAGACACGTTAGATACCACTGGAAACGGTAGCTTACTAAACATTTATTGATTACGCAGATAGGCGGTTTGAGAAGAAATTTCGTACACAGGTAGAACAAATCTTTGATTGTCATTGGAGGAGCAGAATATCGATGGTGCAGCAGCTTACAAGTAAGTATCTTCCATGGAACTTATGCCACTTTTGCAATGCACAAACTTTCGAAATGCCAGATACTATGGGTAATCAGATTGAAATAATAGTATTTCGAGCTCCTCCTAGCTTCAAGCAGTCGGGCCATCCTCCGGTTGTCGGTCGTCGTAAGAAATCTGTCGTTAAAACCCGCGGTTGGTGGGTTATAGTCCATCTCCCCGGGTGCTGTTGTTCAAGTAGGCGTGATCCCAATTGTGGTACGTTTGTTGGCTAATGATGATGCTATTTTATGTCAGGAAATTACTCTCTTTTCGGAAGTTAGGTACGCGTCTGATCGAATTTCACGTACTTAATAGAGGCGCGGGCGGAAGTTACTAGGGAAACAGTAATTACATTGATTCGTCACAGATTTTCATTACTTTTGTCTTATAGTTAACTTATAGATAGATAGATAGATAAAACGGTTTATTGCACACACAAAAATACAGAAAACATAAAATAAGCATATTAAAACTAATGTTGGCAAAAGCGGTCTTATCGCTTAAATTTATGTCCTAAAGGTATTTTTAGTTACTTCTGCTCTGCGCTACGTTGATACATAAATCTATCAAAGTTATCATAAACATTTAATTGGCATACCTACATATTAAAATGAAATACATACTTTACTATAAATTTATCTGTGACAGGAAAATAGTAGTTTATTAATTCATTATTCTTAACAGTAAAATCTTTGTTTTTGCTGTGATTTCGCACAAAGGGATCAAATAAGAACCAAAGCAAAATGTATTCAATAAAGCTAATTAATTTGATTCAAGTCACTAGCGAATTCAATATCGAAATCAGGAAGAGGGGAGCGCTCGTCGGACAAAACAGTTAACTAATTGATTATCGGAGTCGCTCCGAGCGATTTGCAGACAGCAAGGCCGGAATCGAACGGAAAATAAAGGATTTCAATGATATGTCCTATAGCCTAAGCGTAATAAAACAAAAACCACCCTGTGTCTAGTCTCGGCTGTCTGGACTCGAGTGGCGTGGAAGCCTTATTGCATTGTGCTTATTACAATAGGACGATATCGTCAATAAAATGATGTGCTTTTAGAATTGTGTCGGTATAAGTATATTACGGTATAATTTTGTACGAAGGACAGGGCCCTTATTCTGTAACGATTCCTTGTTTCAAAACCACGTCAATTCCTTAAAAAGTTACGATATCTTCCCAAAAACGTATGCGTTTGACGTTTGTGCGCGGTAAGGTTTAGGTGTGGAATCTATAGATTGCGATACAGAATCAGTCGTCTGAATTACTATAGAAACGAATGAAGATTAAACTTTTTACACCTTATTAAAATAGGTACCTAAGTATTATATTTTACTTTTCGTCGAATGTTCTCGGCTATAATTACTAATAATTACAGTGTAATTACACATAACTACCTACAATTAAATTGTCATGGAGATATACGACAGGAATTATTTTTATGCTCAATTCATGTCACGATCCATTTAATTATATTTTTATTTGTTTGTTCTACGTTAAGAGTTAAAATAAACTGACAACCAGTGTCAGTTTATTTTAACTCTTTACCCTAAAGAGTGTATTGTAGAGAAATCTTAATAACATCATGGTTGCAAATTTTTTTTCTGTTATTATTTCACTCTACTCATTTTTTATGCGTACTTAGATACTTTATTATGTCACTATTAATTGTTAGTGTACACGACTGTTTGTAGCCAAAATAATTTAAAAAAAAAACAATATTTTCGGGAAACTACCGCTCCGTGGCCACAAACTTTGCAAAGGGTCTGAAACGTCAGGAGTTATAAGGTATGTATGTATGTATGTTGTAAGGTAGGTATGTACCTACATAAGAAGAAGATAAAATATTATGCTTGAATAAACCCGTATAAAGATAAACTGTTGTATTTCAATGTAACTATACTTACCACGTTCACGTTTGAAAACAATAAGAATTTGTCACATATTTAATTTGTGAAATTCAGTATAAGTATATTTGTGGGTGCAACATCAATTTGCCGCAGGCCTTAACTGAATATTACTGGACGATAACTGAATAAACGTAGAATGTGCAATTCCAAAGTTAATCACAACACTGTAAAATTGGTAAGCTTTACGCTTACCGACTAATAGTTATTGTCCTTGTTAGGTACTTGTTAATGGAAAATGTCTTTCTATCATAGGGAGGGAGGGCATTTTCCAGTTTGTATTGACGCCGTAAAAGAAAGAGAGAAAAGAAATGCCCTTGCTGAGTTTCTTACCGGTTCTTCTCAGTAAGTATAAGCATATTTATACTGTGGTACAAGGCTCCCGCCCCAGTTAGACCACGTAATGTAAAATATATTATATTACCATGGTTAGACTTACGAACCGATGGCATAGCGACATTCATATAAGTGCTCAATTATTGTAGCCTAAATTGAATAAGTACTTAAATGATTTTGAAATTTGTTCGTTTACAATATTGACATCCGTCTCCTCTTCAAAAACTTGTTTGAATTTCAAAATATTAATTATCTTAGCTCGTAGACAAGAGTAACAATAAATACATTATATGGAAAAGTCGTATAGAGAATACTCAATAATTACTTTTTGTAACTAGGTACCTAAACACTTATATAGACTCTAGACTAGGCAAACAAACTTTCATCCAGCGCATTCAGCCAAAATAAATCTAACATCAACGTGTCGTTAAATTTTCCGTCACGCTTAACTATAACATGCGTAATTTTGAAATGCGTTTTTCGCCACATTAGCTGCATACCGAGCGATGTAAAGCGTCATTAACGCTTTTTTCATGCGTGCGCGCGCGTGCTTGTGCAGTGCGCGGGAGTCGAGATCAACGCACGCGAACTTGACCCAATTGTGGCGAATGAATTATTTACTGTGTGTATAATGCACGCAATGCGAGCGGGCAGGGTATGGCCCCACTTGTCGCGGGCGACACCTACATCAATCCACATTAATTTTGTAGCATTTGGGGTAGGTAGGGTAACAATATATTGTTTTCTGAGGTTTAAGCGAGCACTACACGTTGAAATGAAACACTTTTTACAGACTAACTCGCGTTTAATTTACTCTATACTTATTTTATATTATCCTGACACGTTTCGCACCTTTTACAGGGTCCGTGGTCACAGGGAGACTGAGGTGTTGGTCGTCTCATAGTTAGAAGTAATTTGCCTACCGTGAATCATTTTTATATTTAACCGGGTGCGTTGAGGTTTACACAATACGAGCTAACAATATTTTTAGGTCTGGCAATGTGTTGCTGTTGGGGCTGGGATTTGTCCACGTCCCAGGCAGATGGTAAATTCCAACCATCCTCTGTATTGAAATTTCGATGTTTTTTAATTTCAATAGCCTCGCGATCATCCTAGGATTGAATCGTTGTTCTTTGGCGAGTATTTGAGGTTCGTCAAATCTGATGTAATGTTTGGGTCCCTCGAGAGCATGTTCACACCTGCAGACTTATTTTCGCGCCTATGCTTGACGTCGGCTATATCTTATCTATGTCAAGTTTTATGTAGCCCGGTTATTCTAGGCTGTTGTTAAAGTAAAACTGTTGTCTGACTCAGTACCATTGGAAATGCTTAGATAAATTTTTAAAGGTTGTACTCGGCCGGCTTAATTGCTGGTAAGATACTTTAATTGCTAGTTACCACGATCTTATCAAATCTGTCGAAATAACAACTATGTAAGTAGCAATAGTAAATAAACATGGTTTTACTAAAAAACAATACAATAGAAATCGACCTTATTTTCACTTACCATCAGGTGAGATGAAGGCCAAGGGGATTACCTGTTATGAAATAAAAAAGGTACATGACTAAACAATTTACGAAAACCCAAAATTTATGTTGCTCCTAAGTTATTTTAGGTGACAGTTCTATAAGTAAAATCGTTATCTCACTGACTAATTATTAGATAACACAGTTGTGTAAAGCAAACTTTAAACAAAAACAAAACAAAAACCCAAAAAATAAGGTTATAAAATTAACGAAAAACTGGTAAAATATCAATTCTTTGTAAACTTGTATTTTTATCATAAAAGCTGTGGCGATTAGTTACCATAGCTATTCGTAAATATATAATCGTTTTGCCATATCTACGAATTTTATTTATATATCTGTTGTTTCAAGATAACAATAGCACACAGGTCAGGTGACTGAACCAGAGATCATACTAAATTAAAACTGTAATACTTAGGTATTGTTTTGTTAAATGAACATAAGTGTCTGCTTAATAAATGACTTCAGGAACAAGTTTGGATTTATTACACCATCTTCGTCATTTTATTCAAAGAATGTTCAGCCATTGTTTAGTTCCATTAAATTTTGTCTTAGCACTTTAATAAAGTTAGATTTTGGATAACGTTTAAAGTTATTATAACTTTATTATAATTTTCAAAGTATCCTACGAAAATATTTAAATCTAATCCCGTCGTAATAAGAACATAAATTGTTTTATTATTATTCGCCTGTTCTTTTTAAGTGGCCCCTGAACTCGATTTCGTTATAATCGTTTCATTCGTACAGTTACATTGTCGGTAACCACCGCTATCAATGGCACCCCAAGCCAGTTGTCAACACACCGCTCGCATTTGCGGCCCGCCGCGCCATCCAGTAGAAATCGACAGACGACAGCAAAAACGCGAGAAAATGCTCTATTGACTATGTTAACGATGGGGCTTGATTGATTTATCACCACGGGCCTGCGTACCTGAGGCCCTACTCTCTAACCGCATCCGAAACTTCGTATGCCCCGTAATTCGTCGTACACGGCAACACGGCTGTGTCTGTGTGGTACCTAGCTAGAGTACCTACTGCCACAGAATAACTAATAGTACAACAACAGAATAAGCAATTTAACACCTTGAGGATCGTAAAACCTGACACAATAAAAATCAATTGTTTCGCGACCGCCAGCGGTCTTATGATCATTGACCTAATAAGTAATAGTACTACCGTACAGAAGGTTCACTCTATAACAACTTTCACCCGAAATTGAAACTTATTGTACGAGTATAACCAGACCGTTCATATTCCGATAAGCAACGCTGACTCGATATCGATTTGACGTCAGGGGCGCGCGCTAGCGTAGGGTTTCCACTCATGGATATATTTAAGAACGATTACGATTACGCACGACGTGGAGCGTGCAAGCCGAGCGGCAACCTTTAACGGCGGTGTATGGCAGGCACGCGCCTGCCTGGGAGGCGCGCCGGCCGAACGTACCTAAACTGCGGAGTGACACCCCCCTGGTACAACTACTGCGCCAATCGCTAGTGTAAAACAGTTCGCGTGCACTGTACGACCACATGAGTAATGTTGTACGACGAAGTATGGGCCAACGAAGTTTCGAATTCGCTTAGATAGTAGGCCCTCCGCTATGGAGTATTAAGATTTTCCGTATTTGAGGCTAATCGTGTTTAGAGAAGTGCACTCTTCAATCGTACTGGTTATTAGGTTTGCGTAACGTAGGTACTGAGTTGATTTAAACGTCGTCAGTCTGCTGATAAATTTGTTATTCTCGCAAACGGAACGGAACCTACAAAGTTTCTCGACCTGAATTCAAAGTGAAATAAATTATTCCATTTATGGTATTTATTAACGTCAAACTTACTTATCATAGGAGCTGGACTCCTAATTAATATTATAAACTAGCGAACCATTATACTGTGATGAATTTCCAAATTTCCCCAGCTACCAGCTGATTGGAAACAAGGCACAATACATAAAAAACCTTAAAGTTACCGAACGCTGAGTGTAAGTTGAAAATGTGCAAACGTTACTATCGCGTTTGAGTTTTGATTCTCGATCTTATTTACTTAGCATTAAGATCTATCTGTCAAAACTGAAATCAAACACGATAGTAACGTTTGCACATTTACAAACTTACACTCAGCGTTCTGATGAAGGTTTGTTTTTACCTATACGTAGCTACAGGAGCCGCATTGAGTGTGCTAGTGTATGTACTGTGTGTAGGGTTGCCAACTATACTGTTAAAACAGTATTATACTGTTTTTCAATACAGTATACTTTTTACTATTGAACAAAAATGAAGTATCCAAAATAGGTACTGTTTTAGTATCACTGTGCACTGGTAACCATAAAAGTACCTGTTTAAAAAGTAAAAAGTTGCGTACGTTGAACGTTGAAAACGAAAGAACGCGTGGTGCAACGCAGCCATATTTAAATCTTTGAAAAAAAATACTTTCCATTTTTCTAAAGTAGGTGCTGTTCGTTTTTCTTATCTTACCGCAAAATACTTTTTTTTTTTAAAGTCGACAACCCCTACCTGTGTGTGTTCGTCGCATTTATTTGTACATATTATTAAACACAATAAGGACAACATACATAGAAAACAATATAAAATAACTAACAGATTTTTTTTTTTCATTTCATTTCGTAACAAAGATGTTAGAGTAAATCCTCTTTAGATGGTAGATCTTCTTACTTGGAACAGTCGTTTGACAAAAGCGATTCAGATTCAGTACAGCTACATCTCTCTTAATGTAATACCTACTAGGACACATAAAAAGAAAATTGAAAGCAGCGCTGAGATCCATTCACGAAACATAAAAGAACTTTCGCGAAAGGAAACTTTGATGATAAGCGTTATGTTTTATCTTTTACGAAAACCAACATAATTATTATTTTCTTTATTAAGTACTTCATTTTTGTATTCTATGTTACTATTTGTCTCTTAGCTGTTCTTAGAAATGTGGATTGCTAACGAGCAACAATTGTTAACGTTAAAATTTTGTACCAATTTAAAAACAAAGTAGGTAAGTAATTGGTGTTTTTATTTACTAACTTGAAGCTAAGAAAATATTTCTAACTAAACACTATGTTAGACGCTTAGCTGACTCATAAAAGTTGTATTATTAATCTGAAAGTTATATTTGTAACAATAAGAGTTTTATTACGATTAATGAAACGATAAAGACTTATTTTCTCTTTAATGCTATGGGTTTCACAATTTTCACATTAACCACTAAAGCAGTTATTTATCTTATTGCTGTCGTTAAGTATATAACAGTTTGTTGTATAATATTAACGTAGTGTCGGTCGCCGAACGGGTAGATGTTTCGATTGAATGCAATGCAACAAACCGGGGGTTCAATCCCTATCTCCGTACGTAAATCAATAAACACCACCACACCACATTTGCTTCCTTGTCAGGTTAACAGAACTATAATAATTTATTATGAATGTGTTAGTAGCGAATTTTACTTTTCAATTTATTATAAAGTAGAGGCCGCTCGCGGTTTCACCCGCGTGGTTCCCGTTACCGTGGGAATATCAGGGTAAAAAGTCCTACGTGTTAATCCAGGTTATAAACTATCTGTATGCCGAATTTTATCCAAATCCATTCAGTAGTTTTTACGTGAAAGAGTAACAAACATCCATCCATACTTACAAACTTTCGTTTATATTATTAGTAGGATGTATGTATCTACATTTATTTATACATTTAGGAAGGATTTGCAGTTTTGTAAGTATGAAACAGCTGATTTTTTCCGCAATTTCAGATTTGCTCCCACACAAATAGTTCGTTCACATCATAACAGGATGGCTTCGTTGCGGGATTTACCTATTAGCTACTTCTTTTAACGTGCTCTAGAAGGATGGACTTGATATATTTTAATTTGATCACCCATTCTGTGCCAAACCGTAGCAAAAGTTACATAAAGGATTGTTTTACGTAACTCACGCGATTTTCATAATCCTGACGTCATCAAAATCCTTTTTACCAGCCTTGTGCGAAGCTCATTGGAATCGAGTGCATGTATTTGGAATCCGCACGAGGCCAAGTATATACTTATGTTAGAAAAGGTCCAAAAAGCTTTTCTGCGCTGCTATTATAAGCGGGTATACGGTTATTACCCCTTTATGTACCCAACGAAGTTCTTGCTGGGAATGTTGGGGATGAACTCTCTGGAGGGTAGGAGAGCTCGAATGGAGTTGTCAACTGCTGTAGCGATTTTGCGTGGGGGCGTGGACTCGCCAGAATGTGTTGAGCAGTTGTCTCGCCTGTTTGTGCCCGATAACTATCTGCGTATTCGATCCGGTCGAAGGCATCGATTGTTTGCGCCTCCGCTGTGTCGCACAGTGGCGCGCGCGCAATCACCGCTGTGTCGCATGCATCAGGCACTTAACGCACTCCTTGTGGCTTACCCAGATTTTGATGTGTTTGTCGACAACCTTACGAATTTTTTAAGCAAAATAGATATTTGTTTGTGAAGTAGTGATTCAATACTACACTAAACTATTCATAATTATGTAATTGGGTTACGCCCGTTTAATTATGTTAAATAAATAAATAAATAAAGTGGTTCTTTCTTCGCATATTAATAACTAAACGCCTATTTTTACATTACGACATTACCATATTAACTGAACATTTAATGTGCGGCTACACTTCATATTACGAGCTAGTACCACTAGTAGGTACTTATCTAATGTACTATCTACCACACGCAGCATTTAACCTGAAATGTCAAATAGCTGTATTATGTTTATTATGCCGCCGCGGTGAGAGAATACTACAACAATGTAGGAAAAACGAGTTATAATAAACAGGTGAGCTCTTGAAAGAAAGAAAGAATAACTATTTATTCAGTAACACAATACTTTGGATAATTTAAATTGAGAAACAATCTTGATGATGTCAGGGAATCAAGAGGAAACACTACGTCGACGTGACATGCAAAATTCTTATACAAAACACAGAAAAACGACGTTTCGTAGTCCCCTGTTTCCTCCTTCAGAACTAGACCAATTATTATTACTTTTTCAACATCGGTTAAAAAAAGAGATTTTCTATGTCTGTATGTTTGATTTTTTTGCATTAAGTCATTTATTTAATAACCAGAACAGAAGCCTCAAAAATTTAGCGAAATCACTCCGTTTTAAGGCGTCTTCAGAACATAAGGTGGCTGGTTTAAAAAAAAATCAAAAATACAGACATAGAAAATCTCTTTCTTTAACCGATGCTGAAAAGGTAATAAAAATTGGTCCAGTTCTGAAGAAGGAAACAGGGGACTACGAAACGTCGTTCTTCTGTGTTTTGTATGAGAATTTTGCATGCCACTTCGACGTAGTGTTTCCTCTTAAGTGAGTTCTGAAACTTCAATTCTTATATGTCTATGCTCTGTAATGTCCCTGGAACTAGGACCCGATGTATAGTAATCACCACCGCCCATGGCAACACCAGTGGAGTCGCAGATGCTTTGCCTACCTTGAGGAAGATTTAGGATTTTGAGGAAAGATTAGGAGTTGTGAGGGGGGGAGGGGGAGAGATGTGCCTCCGGTTCTTTCACTCACCGAACGAAACAACAGCATTTGCATTTGCATTGTTTAACGCCGATATATCGTTAGAGGGTGATATTACGCCGGGCGATACGACCCAATTCATGATGCAACGCAGCGTGGCTCTACCACTCAGAATGTCTGTGTGACGTAGACAAAACAATGTTTAACTAGTGTTATGAGTAAGACCGATTATGTATTTGGGTTTCATTGAAGGTTTCCTAAGTTACGTGTAAGTTAGTCCGAGACATTTAAACTAGAGATATTGATACTTTGGCACTTCCGAGTTACCGTAACAGCCTACGTTCATCATATTTTATAGCAATTAAACGCTTTCAATTAGTTAAACATCAGTTGGTCGAGTAAACAAATAACCTTTGCAATTTAATTAATGTCTGTTAAGTTCGCTATGAATTTCGCCGGCTTTTCAATCAAGACAAACTGTAATTTGATCAGTTGCCATTGGATGGGAGATGTCGTTATTGAAAGCTCTCCAATTAACATTTTGATTCGCGTTTCACAATATCTTTTATGCTACTATGACAATATTCCATTTGAGAGGAATAGTTAATTTATTGTGCCTTTTACTCTTTAGTTTATACTTAACTATTGTCTTTTAACTTTATGTATTTAGTTTTGTGTTCAATTTTTATGATAATAGATCATAAAAATTGAACACAAAACCTATCTAATACCAAGAACTAATACCAATGGTATTTGTTTGTAATCGTCCTTAATTTTCTATTCCGGACGGATACCACTCATAAACGAATCTTATAGTACGTTGAATGTAATGAGATACATGCAGTCAGTAACAAAAATTCTATGTTATTTTAATTTTGAATTTAATTTTGAATTTTGAATTGGCAATGATTAATGTAAATTTTTTGTAATTATTTTAGAAATAATGTTTTATACTCAATTATTTTTGATCTCGATGTATTTTATGCATGCTGTCTCCACATACATTGGAAGTGCAGTCTACCTGTGTTTGTTCAAGCCGAAAATAACTATGTAAACACTGTTATTCCGTTTTGTGTAGCTAATAAAATAAATAAATAAATAAATCACTTTCATTCACGGTTGGTATATATACTTACATTTAACTAACCACGGTCTCCTAACAGATCGAATCAAACAAAACGAACTACTCGGACTACGCACTTCATATAACCAGATGCTAGGCTAGGCAGTAACAAACCTTTCGACACTCGCAATAATTATCTAGCCATATTAAGTAGTTAAGCTACTTTTGAAGCTTCATTATATTGGTTAGATAACGGATAAACATACATATTATACAAAGAGAACACCAGACCTGAAATCTATTTAAAAAAACAGTTATTTCTGAATTGACTCGACCAGGAATTGAACCTCAGAGATAGCGACCGACGCCAGAACCGACGTACAACCACTCGACCACGGAGATCGTCAAATCTCAAGAGTCAGTAGTCTGACCTAGTAGGTAGGCTGTTCGTCTGTGCCTTGCGGCGTGCTGTGTGCTGTCGAATCGCGGTGGCATTTCACGGTAATGCCATCATACCGCCATAAGTCATAAGGTCAGCTCAGCTGTCGTTTTGTTTGTGCAACGCGCAACGAGAGTTATCGCGCCCCGATGTTGAATTGCAGTACCTTTCTATAAATTAGGCATTTTATTTCGAAACTATTAATTTGAAGTTAATCATTTATTGTACGCCACGTGGGTATATATTATTTTAGTGGGTAACACAATGCTGCGTGTGTATGTGTGGTGTGATGGGTGTGATCTTATCAAATGAAAGCTGTATGGCTGTGGTCTCTGTCTTAGGTAATGGGCGATATGTAATGTGCTATGTAGATGGTAACTCTATGCAATGTATGTCTGTATTTATGTACAATGTAGAGCCTAGTGCGCCTTTGAAGTTTAAGGATTTATTGCATATGAAAAAAAAATATTCGAATGTCAAATCCATCTCAAATCCAGTGATTCAGATATGTAAAAACCGCAAGAATCAAAACTGTTGGCGTTTACCTTAGTGATACTGTGAGTTATATGTATCGTGAACAAGTTCGAGTTGACAGTACGATCGCGAACAGTAGTGATACGGATGTCAAGCGCAGTAAACGAACGAGAAAGAGGGTAGACCGTTTCGTCTGCTCCTAACATCCACCCCAAAGACTATATATTAATTGCAGTTACTCCGTATGATGCATGCAAGTGCGCCAAAATATCGGGGACTCAAAATCAACAACATAAACACGGTAAAAATCCAGCTTTTTCCTAAAAATAATTGTAGTGACCATGAAAGTTTAAAATGTTAAGAATGTTATCAATTTGCTTCTCATGAGAACATAATAATAAACCTCAAAGTTATAACTTATTAAACAATATTGGAGAAGCGCATGCATAAGTCAGGGGTATAGCAACATGAAAAAAAAACCAACTCCAAAAAATTGGACTGAAATAATGCACTAAAAAGTAATAAATAATTGCCTACTTAGTTCAGTTTGTTCAATTTACTTGCAATTAACCTTTATTTGACTCAATCTTATGGTCTTAAAAACTATGCGCCTGTCATATAATAGGTAGGGGAAAAAGTTTCTTTGCATTTTTTAAGAAAATTCAAACCATATTTAATATAGTTTATTTACATTTTACTAAAGTATGTAGGTGCCATTTTGTTCGATAACTTTTTGCCATCTTGTAGGTAGGGAAATGATCCTATTGCTATATAAATTTTGGGGCTTTTAATCAAAATACCGCGACAAGTGGTTTTGGCAGTCCTCTCGTGATGTTAACTTGAAACTGCCTAAAGAATTCTGAAGAGACCGAAACTGGTGGAAATCTGAAGGTGCAAGGTCAGGATGCATTAACACCTCCCAGACAAACTCTCTTAATTTTTGCTGAGTGGCTAAAGATGTGTGAGGTCTAGCGATATTATGATGAAAAACCACACCCCTTCTGTTGATTATTTCCGGCCGCTTTCTCTCAACTTCTTGCTTTAATCTCATCAGTTGTTCGCAGTAGAGTTCAGAATCGATGGTTCTGCCTGGTGGTAACAGCTCATAATTAATAATGCCCTTCCAATCCTACCACACACACAGCATCACCTTGTTGCGAGTTAACCCGGGTTTCGCCACAGTCTGTGAATCCTGACCGGCCTTTGACCACAACCTTTTACGCACGTTCTTGTCGTACGTGATCCACTTTTCATCACTAGTTATCAGCTTCTTTAAAAATGGTTTGGTTTCATTACGTCGTAATGAAGAATCACAAATGAGTAGGTACACGGTTCATTAGTTTCTTTCAGTGAGCTCGTGAGGTACCCAAATATCAAGCTTTTTTGCGCAGCGATATAGTATACGTTACACTAGATAGGCCCTTCCGAACACGCACTATGTTCCACTCATCTTTGGAGTCGACTTGGCACCTTGCTTTAGTGTGGCTTTGACATTCGCGCGTGCGGAGCGGCAAAAATAATTCTTTATTTCTTTTCAAAGTGTACACCTAGACGTTTACTACAATTCAGTTGTCAAGTAAGTGAAATTAATTGTTATTCAAGTCATTATTATGTAGTTATCTAGGACGCCATCTTGATACACACTACGTTGTCTTTGACCGATCTGGCGCTGCGGCGCTGCGATGTCTGTCTGTTGATTAGACGACATTTAAATGTTAAAGCGCTACAGCGGCTGCTGCGAACTTTAGGTCTCTCATTCCAGAATTTAAACAAATGGTTTGTATGAATGTTCTTGTCTATACTTTTTTGTGTACAAATGGCTCAAAACTGTTTTGTGGTCAATTTCCAGTTCTTCAGCTACGTCGTAACTACATACTACACAATGCCGATCTTGCTCTACTTTTTCAAAAATGGCATCCATTTTATCCGTAATAGGGCGAAGAGAGCGACGTGCATCTTTGACATCAAAATTTCCGGATTGAAAACGCTTAAATCAAATTTGTGCTACTCTCAGACGACCCTACACACCGCAAATTTTTTTTGCGGCTTGTGCTGCAGTTTTTCCTTTCATATAATAAAATTTTTAAATGTATCGAACTTAGATTAATGATTAGTCTCGCTGCGGTCGACTTGTCAAATGCGGAAACAAATACTACGCCGCAATCGGCGTACCCGAGCCAGTCACACTGACAGCTGTGCTGTGGGTGAAGTGTACGTACCGAATGTTTTATTCAATTTTGGGCTTATGCCATTACGTTTGCGTAGCAAAACTGTGTAAAAATAATACTTCTAAAAATAAGAAGGACACTGGGATCACATACCATCAGTAAGTATCGTATAATTTCGAAATTTCATCATAAAATAATGTGAACAATAAACGCGCCATTCAGTGTTACCGCTTATACAAGAATAGTTCCCGTGGTTGAGATTTTTATTATGTGAATTTATTGTTATTGTCTTTTATTATATAGGTAACCTATTTCATTTGTCTTGCAAAGTTACTATATACTTAACCTAGTTCTATGTTATTTCATGTTTACTTATATTTGTGATCTATAATATCTATTATTTTTTGTGATCTATAATTTCCTAATTTGGCATTGTAAAATTATCTTCATCGTTTATTCTTATTAACTTAATTAGTAACTTAATTTTATAACGGCATGACCCTGGTACCTTGGAGGGTGGGACGGGCACTTGTGTGGGATGCTACATGTGTTGACACGCTTGCCCCGTCCCACCTTTCAAGTACATTTTTTTCTTTTTAAATTGTAAATATTTTAAAATCTAGCTTAAATTAATGTGTAAGATAACTTTGCAGGATTATTTTAAATAAGTACTGATATTTAGTTCATGTCATTTTAATAAAGTTTACCCATTAGTAACATAATAACATCATTTTAGAACCTCAATTAAACTTTTTTCATTAAATATGGAGTATTAATCGTCATATAGAGAAAATGTAATCGCTCTTTCTGCATTAAAATATACTGCAATGCTATGTGTTCTAGTAACTATACATATGTAAGTAATGTATGAAGATCTAATTAAATTATTTTAATCTCTCGCGACATTCCTCGCTTCGCTACAGTGCTACAGTGCAGGAATATTTAATGCTTTATCTATTTGATATCGCAGGGTCGAACCCGCTATTAGACGACCTCCGTGGTCGAGCGGTTAGCGCGCCATCTCTGAGGTAACGGGTTCAATTCCAGGTCGGGGTCAATTTAGAGAAAACTGTTTTTCTGAATTGATTTCGGGTCTGGGTGTTTTTTTATGTTAATGTATACTTTTTTTTTTTATACTTATCCATTGTCTTGTTTACCCATAATAACGAGTTTCACTAGAAGCTTATCTTGAGCTAAATAATTGGAGTGAGCGTAAACAATTTCGTCCACGTGAACACCTGTACCCCGTGACAGGGTGTTAAATTTTAATTTTCGATTCTTTAATTTTTTACTCCGTAAGAACCATCCTCGTACTTCAAGGAATATTATAAAAAAATAATTAGCGAAATCGGTTCAGCTGTTCTCGAGATTTACGCTTAGCAACACGTTTAGCGATTCCTTTTTATATTATAGAAGATATACTGGTTTTCGCAATCCGGAAACTGGTGACAGAGTGTTACGGTTTCTAAGTGCCTATTAATGCGAGTGTTCTGCACTATCCGATGGAATTTAAAGTAACTAGGATTTGTTAACACCTTGGTGGCCGTGCAGCAAGCGCTCGGCCCGATAACCAGAGGGCCCAGGTTCAAATCCCAGGCCGGCCATTTGGTGACCATTGACCTAGAAGTATAGACAAGAACGTCCATGCAAACCATTTAATCAAATTCTGGAATGAGAGACCTAAAATTCGCTGCAGCTGCTGCAGCGCTTTAACATTTAAATGTCGTCTAATCAACAGACAGACATCGCAGCGCCGCAGCGCCAGATCGGTCAAAGACAACGTAGTGTGTATCAAGATGGCGTCCCAAATAGGTTGTCAATAACAATAATTGAAAAAATATCTTTTCTATTCTTTTATTACGATATAACTACATAATAATTACTTGAATAACAATTAATTTCACTTACTTGACAACTGAATTATAGTAAACGTCTAGGTGTACACTTTGAAAAGAAATAAAAAATTTTTTTCGCCGCACCGCACGCGCGAATGTCAAAATCACACTAAAGAAGGTGCCGAGTCGACTCCGCAGATGAATGGAACATAGTGCGTGTTCATCGCTGTTGGTGACTCGTTTCTTTGACGCACCTCCAAAAGACGAAACAGTCTAACCAGCACACGTATTCCTCCTTCCTAAGATTATTCTGTGACATAGGGTCAGAGCTGTTCTTACCCGTGGTACTACACCGGTGGTCTTACTGGTAGTACCTACCACGGGTATTTTTTTTTGCCCGTAGCACCTACTACTATCCTGTCTGGTAGTACCACAGGAGATTTTACATTACCCCTGGTAATACTTATTAATTTAATATTCCTTACAAACGTATTTCGAGGTACTCCTATGCCTAGGCTTTAAAAATCGAGTGTTGTAGAACCTTTTCCAAATCAATATAGGTAGATACTGGTTAGTTATGAAATACCTACCTGCATACCTCGAAATACGTTTGTAGTAAGAAATATTAAATTGATAAGTAGTACCAGGGGTAATGGTGAGGGTGGCTGATGCTACGTCTCTCACGCTGCACCAGTTGTCCTCGCGCCTGGACTCCACTTTATTTATTAATTGAGGAGCTGCGGAACAAAAGCGGATTTGTCCCATTAATAGAATTTTACACTGGAGCAAAAAAACTGTAATTGCTTGTGCAATTTTGAACAGGACAAGTCCGTTTCTGTTTGAAACCGCATTTTTACAAAAATATTTTCTCTAGGATCGGACCGCTTTTAATGAATAATATTTTAAGGGGCGATAGATATGCATTCAAAGAGCTTGAAAAAAAATAATAAAAAATCTGAATATTAGGACAAGTCTGCTTTTGTTCTGCAGCTCCTAAATTATCATTGGATTGGATTGGAGTCATTTGCTGGGCTTCACATTAATAAAGACAAAATTATACATCAATTTACTATTAACAGATAGTAACGAATAGACATGGTTGCCTATTCGTTAGCGTTTGTTACTAGTGTATGGGAGGCTGATGAAGTGTTGCTATCACAGATATAGATTTACATATCTGTGGTTGCTATCGTTAGTTAGTTAGGTACACACGGAGAGAAAATTCTATTAGAGGTAACCAGAATAAAGTTAACTTAACCAGATTGTCGTGTAATATATACGACAGCTAACTAGTTTGTCGAGTTTACTACAAAAATCTAGTAATAGCTTACAAGAATATCTAGCACAGTTAAACAAAATGCTGGTACACATAATTAAAATTTGTGTATAGTGCACAAAAACCAATTTGTATCCATTACATAGTTCCCTTTTTTAAGTATAACGGAATTGGTATTGTTCACAACACCATTCTTTATTTTGGAGATAACCAGATTTTTAGTAACGGCTGATCGATTATTATAGTACTATTAACAAATTTAATGCAAATATAACCAAGTTGAGATTTTACTAAACTATATATTTTTTTACACTTTACTACTTATTTTGTGTTCGCTACAAACATTTTGGTTAGCCATTATCAGACCAAATTATTGAGTTTACTATAATAAGAATGCAATATTGTTCAGTTTACTATATTTTTTTAGTAATTACAACAATGTTTTATTTTTTACGTTACAATTTTTAGCAGGAGAATGGGTCTTTAAAAAAATATGTACACAAATACCATGTTGTTAAAAAAAAATTGGAAATCTGTCTGTTTTGTCACGAAATTTGCATATAATTGTAGCGACTAAACTGACAGATTTTAACTTTTTTTAACAACATGTAAATGTGTACATATTTTTTATAAACCCATTCTCCTTTTAAACATTGTGAAGCAAAAAATAAACACGATAACAGCTACTTACATTTTTATAAAGACTCAATTGCAGCAAGCTTGTAATACAAGCCGTAGGTACTAAAGTAACCTTCTGCGCCAAGCTTCATTTACCTACTATTTATAGTAAATAAAGATAGCTTGGCGACCGTCGAGGTGGATTTTGACACTTCTTGTCAAAAAGATCTGACCCCAGTGTCGCCACCTGGTGACTTTTTAATTTCAAGAAACCGTCATTTTATATGTTTATTGAAGGCATGGTCAACAAGTTTTAAATAAAACGAAACATTAAACGTTTGTGAGTGTACGAGTATATTACATTTATTTAAAAATTTACATGGTGGTCTTACATGTTTAAATGTATACAGATATATGAGTAAAAGTTTGACTAATCTTAAAAGTGTGATGCTTGATCATTAAATGTTTAATAGGTTTTATTTCGTATCAATTGTAGGCATATCAATTAATGAAAATATTGATGTTGAAGTCCTTGGTGATATACTTGCTGATATGCTGAATGGGGGCACCAATATTAAATTTGTTATGTCATCAAGGGTGTCGTCGTTGTGATCAGGAGTATTTACAGGTGTGGACGATGTGGAGCATGAAGGCTGCTGCTCAGCAACCTATAATAAAATATTACACTAATTAAAATACCTCATATGTTAAATTATTTATTTATTGTTCCACAATATAAATTGTCTTGCAATTGGCGGACTTAACGCTAAAAGTATTCTCTCTCAGTCAACCATAGGGATAAACAGATCATTTAATACAAATAACATAACAATTAAGTGACATACATGCACATGAAGGTAATGTAACTTATAATAGACAAGTACTTATACATATAAAATAAATAAATAAATATATAGGGACAAATCACACAGATTGCGCTAGCCCCAAAGTAAGTTCGAGACTTGTGTTATGGGATACTAACTCAACGATACTATATTTTATAATAAATACCTAAATAAATAAAAATCAAAGACCCAGGGCAATTTGATAAAGGCCATTTTCCAACTTGCCCTGACCGGGGATTGAACCCGGAACCTCTCGAGTGGTGGCCTGGTGTGGGTGCCATTACTGCCATTACACCACAGAGGTCGTCAAATATACATATATACCTATGATTATGCTAATAGTTTAGAAGTTATGGTTATAAGGGATCACAGTTAAAATCACAACCCTCCTTTTTGCTTCTCTGTAGTTGGATAAAAAAGAAAGTACTTAGATACCGGCTTTTGATGAAGTCCAAAGATATTTTCATATTCCAATGGAGTTGGATGTCTCAATTTTGTAACTTAGTTGTCATTGTCACGGCCCTGTTTAGATATCAATATAGGGTTATTGATATTTTTAAATTTAATGTTATATTTGAAAATGTTAAAACTAAATACCAATGGGACCATGCAAAGAAACAGACTGTTGCCAAATCGGCACAGTCGTTATCAAGAAACATAGTAACATACAAACACATCTTACTCCAAAGCACATTTTAACTAGGTACCTTCTCCGTGCTGTAGTTCTTATCACTACATTAACATAAAGTAAGAACAGTAGGTAGGAACTTATCACTTACTGTTAACGGGTTAGTTAAGTCGTTCCACTGGATAAGATTTTTTTAGAAACGCACACGGTCCCGTACAGTTCTTATCAGCTCTTTGATCGAGTCCGCATCCAGAAGACCAAGTGTTTTGATGTCTATTTTGTTCTCTGAAAATAATACAACATTTCATGTTGGTACTTAAGTAGACGAGCGAGCGAGAACCATCCCGCCGTGATGAATTTTCTAATAGATGTAGGCAAGTAAAACTTTCCTCACTGTGTTCATTAGTATAGCATAGAGTAGGTATTGTTCACAAGGCGCACGATTTTTCAACCACTGGCGTCGATCGAGCCGTCGAGTTTTAATGTTGCTCTATGCATTCAGTCACGTACCTATTCTTCGAAATTTCTAGTCTAGGTACCTATAAGTATAATTAGGTAGGTACATATCGTCCGTCCTATTGATAATGCTAGATAAATCTTTACTGGTCATAATAAATAGTATGCCTAATCATAATAATAACATAAATTTTCTTACAGGAATTCATAGGAAACTATTAGATACTTACTTAGCCAAAGGAATTTTATAAAACTTACCGGCAAAAATTGGTACATACTCGGCCAACTGCCAGGATTCCAATAATTTTTCAGAGAGCATTTAATCACGAACACTTCTTTTATTTAACTATTAACTATTTAATTGACTATTTGTTTTTCACAAGTCACAGCGCACGCGCACGTAGTGCTCCGAACCGAAAGATGAAATGAAACATGGCCGCCGGGCCGGCCGGCCACCGCCAGTCGATGTTGCCAACCAAAATATTTGCACACGTAAACAACGATTCGTTTTGTATTACGATCCACATGTTACAAAAAACATTATTTATGGTACTGAAAACATACCTAATCTGGTTAACAGTACTATTTAAGAATCTTTTTTGGTACTTGCGTTATTTTAGAGACAACTTAGATATTGTATTAATTATTTGACAGCTTGCAACAACAAACGAAATATGGGGTAAACAGTACTAATATGAATCTAGCTTAAATAAACAAATAAATCATTTTTTGTTACTTCCGTTATTTTAAAGACAACCTTAATATTTCATTGTTTAATTGACAGCTAGCAATAACAAACCAATTATGACGGTATACTTTACTATTATCGAAATTTTCTTTCTAAAATAATAAAATGTACTTATAAAAAGTTTTGGGTATTGTTTACTAAAGTGTTTTTACTATAACATTCTGTTTTTTATTAAAATACGACTATTTGTTGTTAAAAGTCAATACGGTCAATTTTACTTAATTCTGTTTCTTTAAACTAGAATGAAATTTACAATATGTTCTGGTAGTATTGTTATAATAATTTCTTTCCGTGCAGGCACTGAGGAGTGGCATGGCAGCCGCTGCGGCGTCAGCTGTGACCCTTGACCACCAATTGATGCCAATTGGTCAGATGACCCGACCGGCCGTGGGTACCTACTGTCCATTTATCGCGTTCAGGGTTTGACGTGTTACCTATTCTGCTACTAAGAATTTTGCGAAAGGGTATAACTCTACGAACTCTACTCGTTTTTTCATTCAAGTGCATATGAATGTAATATTTTATACATAATAGTTTATAAAAAATATATTAAAGTAAGTAAGTAGGTATTACAATTTCAAATTCAGATTGGTAAATAGGTAGGATTTTTTAAAGTAACATAATTACCTATAATTCAAATCTAAAAACAAGTCACACTAACATAAGTGAAAAGTTAGGCTCATGTGGAAAGTAAAGGTATCCGTCATATCGTGGTCATTATGTCCATAGCTAAAATGTTGGCGGTGCGGCGTTTCCCCGTTGTACTTATAGCTGAATAGCTATGCTAATTCTGCTAATAGATTCTTTTATACTCTGGTATGCATAAATAATAATTTAGGAATATAACATACCTAGGATACTAAACGAGCATATTTTTGCATATTTACAAAACAGCATCATGCAAACGAATTAAACGGAATAAGTATACATACTTATTCCGTTGTGTACATATACTTAAAATCACGACTGTTATCCCGAAGGGTTGGTCAGAGACTAGGCAATGAGGACAGCCAAAGCAGTCCTCTACCATAGTCCACTTTTCACCGCTCTTTAAACGGAACAGCTCTCGTTTATTTAAAAATTAAAGTCCCTAGCGTTAATATTTCATATTTAGAAGTGAAATGTTTTGAAACAACGCCAAATGAATCATGAACACAAAATATATCAAAGGGAACAGCCAGCGCCACTATTTCTGTAAAAAGGTCTCTAATTACGCGAGAAAAGTTATAGAAAAAAAATATAACACAACTCGCCTCCGATTCGTACGCAGCCGGGGGTGGGGTGTGGGGGCTGTGGGGCGGCCACCCCCTGACCCAGTGACACCCCATGCGTGCCCCCGCCCCCACGGCGCGCATTGTAAACATACGGGCTTATGCCCGTATTCTATTGCGATCTAGCAATATCGTGTTAGTTCGACGGATTCCGCATGCATATGCATGCATGCATGCATACCTGAATCACGACTATTATCCCCGAAGGTTAGTCAGAGACTATAGGCAATGAGGACCGCAAAAGCAGTCCTCTGCCAAAGTCCACTGTTCACCAAATAGCGACTGCACATGTGCTCAGCGTGACAGGTGGTGAGCCCATTGCCGCTCTAAGCTGTTGGACGTATGTGCAGTCTTTGGTCCGTTTACGACACCCAAGGGAAGAGAGGGGGGGTAAGTAGTATTCTTTCACCGCAACGCGCGCCACACGTCGAAATCCGAATTTTCGATATCTAGATTATTTCATTTATTTTGTTTTTAGAATAGAATACTTTTTAGTAAGTATTTGTACAGTCAGTCAGCATCAAACGTAAAATCAACAGTCAAAACTCAACGTTTAAGACTTGTACTACATATTATGTATTATAATTATGGTTTAAGGAAAATAGGTTTGAACGCGTATGTTTTAAGTCCCTCTTTGCTTAAATGAAAAAAAATAAAATGTTGAAAATTAAGCAAATACGTACTCTATTAACATTCCAGTAAGTTTTGTTGTTTGTTGTTGTTTTGTGTTTGTTTTTCTCAAAGTCAAGACGTAATTATTTATCTTTATTCAGATCGTTTTATTAAAAAGTTCAACGAGGTATTATCATGTCTGTGATATCGTAAGTATTTTGGAGTGGTTTTGTTTCTACTTATTGTCTTTTCCATTATTATTTTACAATTAATGAACAATTCTGAAGAGCAATTGAGTATTTTGGAAAAAAAATATTAAGATGGATGAATTGGAAGAGATTATTTTACAATTAATGAGCAATTCTGAAGAGCAATTGGGGATTTTGGAAAAAAAAAAGTAAGATGGATGAATTGAAGAGATATCGTAAATGTTTCGCGAAAAGCAAGATATACTCAACGAGGATAAATTTTAATGGCTTCGATTCGTGAAATGTCTATAGTTAAGTACCTTAAGTACCTTTAAGTAAGTACTTACCAGGAATAAACCTTGTCAGTTTATAAAATTTTACAAAACACATTTCGTATTCGACCGACCGGTCTCAAAAATGATGTTTCGCTACGGTACGGTTTAGTTACCTATAACCTATATAATACGTTACATAAAGTTTCGAATATGTACCGATTGTCTCCTAATCCTACTAATATTATAAACGCGAAAGTTTGTATGTATGGATATTTGTTACTCTTTCACGTAAAAACTACTGAATGGATTTGGTTGGAATTCGGCATACAGATAGTTTATAACCTGGAATAACACATAGGATACTTTTTATCCCGATATTCCCACGGGAACGTATGGATGGATGTTTGTTACTCTTTCACGTAAAAACTACTGAATGGATTTGGATGACATTCGGCATACAGATAGTTTATAACCTGGATTAACCATAGGATACTTTTATCTCGATATTCCCACGGGAACGGGAACCACGCGGGTGAAGCCGCGAGCGGCCGCTAGTTAGCTCATATACATGTTTAGTTGCTGAAGAATTCCTCCATGACCGACTGGCAATGCGCTCGGCTGTTATCCCTTGTTCGCACTAGGCGAGAAATGAATTTGAATTGCAAGTACATACATTGCTTCACAATTTTGCTTTTTAAATCTAAGTAGCTAATAAAATAAAAGTAAAATGACTTTATGGTGGGAGAGTCAAGCGTTTTGTCTTCTATTTTCTTTTCCTATTTGTGTTTAACTAGGTATACCTACTCGCTTAACATAATTATCAAGACAACGTAAGTCTTAGCCACTCCATACATAGGTATACATACATCGTTAGGGTACATCGTTAGGCAGTAGTGTACCCAACAGGGTATCCCTTCCCCCCTCCCCCCACTCCATCGCTCTGGCCGTGACAGATGAGATGACGCCACGTTACTGTGTGTATTATAATCCGGTTATTAATTAATTATTACGACTGCCTGCGCGAACATCGCAGTTGTACAATAAGGGATGACGGTGTATTAATAAATTCTACTAATTAAGCTACTTACATACGACCATCTGTTACGCTGATTAGACAAGGAATTAGGAGATTCTTTGAGCTAATGCCCGCGGCTTCACTCACGTAAAATTTTCGCGTGATAAAGTAGCGGGGCCCTATCTATCTCTATATCAATCTAATCTAATCTTTTTCATCAGAATCGGTTTAGTGTTAAGCGTGAAAGCGTAACAAACAAACAAACAAGCTCACTTTATTGAGACTTTACACAATATATTTTTATAATAGGTATTGTTTATAAATTTTATAGAGTGTACGCAAACACTAAACAAATTGATTATAAGACGATCAACACCGCACGTAAAAAGTGTTTAATTTCAATATTTTATTAAGTTATGTATGTATTGTAAACGTTACATTTACTTTGTTTATATTTACTCACTTCCCAAGTAACAAAGTTCTCCTGTAGTGCACAGTTTACAGGCTTACAGCACTAGTATGTACCTCTCTTTTAGTGGTTCCAGGTTTTACTACCAAGCTTATAACAGGTTACACGGAGATCGTTTGGGTTTATAGTACAACTGTTCTTATAAGTTGACTTATAGTCGTGTATAGATCAAAATTATAGGCGCAGTAAAGGCTAAGATGGTCTATAAAAGTATTGCATAGGTGTAAGTACACTTGAGAAAACTTGTACTAGTAAGTTACACTTATAATCGCCTACAAGAAGTAATTATAAATCCGCTATAAGTGTAATACGCCAGTAATAGTAATTTATAGACTTAGAACCATTTGCACTTGTTACTTGACCTATAGGGGTGTATAAGTCAACTTTATGTGCCAATTATAAGTGAATTAGTTCTACAATGGTGTCTTCTAAAGTAAGTGTACTTGGTACTATTGAGGACTCACGAATGCTGTTATAGTCTTCATTTCTATATAAGGGTTTCTTTTAAAACTATTAGTGTCCAAAGATATCTCCGTGAAGTCCATATAAGAAGACAATTGCTTTTAATATTTATCGCAGATTCACGGCCATTTTGACTTCTTTTGAGTTTTTATTAAATTATTACAGAAATGGATATAAACAAATGGAAATATGGCCATGATATTTCGATCAAAGTCACAACTAAACCATAAAAGTATTAAACTCTTAGTTATTAAAGTTAAGCATAACACATTTGTATGCGGAACCCTATTTCGTCACAATATGGCGCGACCATGCTGTTAGGACTAATATTATTTTTAAACACAACTTAGTAAATACGCCATGTTCAAAAGGCGAACAAAAATTGAGATGTAAAACACAATATACTTCACCGAAAATACTTACGCGTTTGCCGTGCAAACATGTACGCGCGTATAATATTACGTGCAAAATACTTGTTAATACATTTTATTTAAAATAGATGAATTACCTTTTATTTTTTTATTTTTTTTCAACCGCACAACCCAACAACAATTCACTAATATTTGAAGTAACTAGTAATGTAAGCGCAGAGTACGTTACACGCCTGCCTGGTCCTGTTAGATGCTCATAGTTGGCTTCGCGGGAGCAGATAGTTCTGCGTAGTCCAACTATAAGTGTATTATTGGTCTAAGTGGTGCTCGCCAAGTCTACTATGAGTGTTTTATTAGCAAAAGTACGCGTATAAAATGGGCCCTTTTCCGTGGTTACAAACTTTTACTAGCCTGTTATAGACCTGGCTCCGGAACCACTACAAGACCACATTTTGTTACTTGGGTTCGTTGCCATAATCATCTTTCACACAGTCTATCAAACATTTCTCCGGTCTTCCTTTCTCTTAATCGACATACATAAGTTGTATTACAGTGTTGAATTACTTTTTTTAGTATAAAGATACTAGCATCCCGCCATTTATTTATTCACATTATTCACATAATTACCTGTGTCTCAATTTCTCTTATAGTAAGTACCTAAGGATCCTTTTCTCCCTCTACGCCTTGTTAGGAACCTACCAGCCAAATTATTAGTTTATAGACTTTACGTTTCTGTGATTTCGTATATGCCTGTAAGTAGTAATTCGCCTTTATGTACGCAGATATTTTTTTATCTGTGAAGTAGTGCTCGAGCATATTTGAAGGTAAATGAGAGTAAATTCTTTGCTTAGCCCTTCGGAAAAAGGCCGTATCCGTGACGTATAAATTAGGGTTAATGAGGATTCCTCTTCCGCTTCCACATGTTGCGGAAATTCCGCAATTATTACAGTTTCCCTACCGCTATCGCTTTCCCAAAAATGAAAGTTAAAAAATCCTCTTCCACTATCGCTTCCTGAGGAATTAAGGAGGAATTGAAATTGCGCGCGAAATCTCAGGCCAACAATTTGTTACCGGCCTGAGATTTAGGCTGGCGTAGTATTTTATTTATTTGTTTTGTTTTTTATTTGAAATAAAAAACAAATAAATAAAATACTACGTAGGTACTTGGTTTTTATTGATAACTAAAAGAAAAACGGAGAGTGTGATGAAATACACTTAATAATGTGCCTGTTTCATCACACTTTCTTTTTGTTCCTCTTCCTCATCTGCATCCTCTTCCTCATAAATAAATATTCCGCATCCTCATCCGCATCCTCATCCGCATCTTCATCCGCATCCTCATCCGCATCCTCATCCGCATCCTCTTTCTTTGTGTTATACAATTCCTCTTCTTCTTCCTCTTCCTCATAACCACATCCTCAATAACCCTTGTATAAATGTAGCTTGTAGCTCCGTGATGTAAGTTCAGATAGCTCGTTCGCGTAGCGGAAAGCGCATTCGGTTTTCAATCGTATTAGTTAAGCAACATTCAAGTAATTTGGTGACGAAACTAACTTCTTAAAAGTTGTGGCAGTCACCTTACTTAGTACTCACAAACACATGGGGTCAGTGTGGCGAGGTACGGTTCGATTCTCCACTAGTGGGGATAATGGGGGAATGTTACGCTCAGATCGTTAAATAATGAATGTAAATGAAGACATTTCAAAATATATGTAGGTAATGTAGGTAGGTACCGTCAGAATAAAAACCTCAAGACAGATACACATCGCAGGACCAGTAAATTGCTCGTTGTTTTAATTAATTTCGCCCTCTGCCCACCTGTGCACTGCACTACAATGTGCGGTCGCCATCTTGCTTCGACGTGTGTGGGACGTGGGTTCAATCGGCAAGGAGTTGACTTGGGTAATTGCAACTTTCTTACATTCTTTTGTTTGAAGCCGCTAGCCTATTGTTGAAAATATTTGAGAAATTGTTTTGTCATTTTGTCTCATAAATACTGGAAAACGCTCGGCTCTTTAATGCGTGTAAAACGGATTGCGTTCGACGCGCGTGATTTTGATATAAACAAAGTTCTGAGTACCCATCGGTTGTTGCGTTGAAACCGCGGTTGGAACGGTCCGTATAACGCATTCCTTTTGTATGAAGTTCTCTATATGCGATAATCGCTTAAACGCATTTCCCAAATGAAATGTTAGCCCGCGCTCTAGAGTTCGTCACGGAATTTCTTTTATTATTGAAAGATACCAAAAATAAGGCTGAAGAAGAAGAAGAAATATCCTAATAATCATACTTACTTATCATCACACTTCACACTAATATTATAAAGGCGTTAAAAGTTTGTAAGTGTGTATGTTTCTTACTTCTTGGCGTAAAAACTACTGAATGGATTTGGATGAAATTCGGCATACAGATAGTTTATAACCTGGATTAACACATAGGATACTTTTTATCTCGATATTCCCACGGGAACGGGAACCACGTGGGTGAAACCGCGAGCGGCCGCTAGTATTACATATTGTCTACTAGCGGCCATACTTGACTTCACCCGCGTGAACAGCAGCCTGTACCACGTGATAAATTTCCAAAAATTTTCTTTCACACTAACCTTGTCCTGACAATTACGAACACAACAAAAAAAGAATCAGCCAAATAGGTGCAGCTGTTCTAAAGTGATGCGCGCACAAACATTTCGGCAATTGATTTTTATTATTATAAGTAGATTTGTTTTGTTAGCCTACTTGCAACAAATGGGATTGGAACCCACGCGTTGAAACAGCAATCGCTCGCATCGCCAAAAGTCTTTTTCTTCAAGAGCTTGTCAAATGTCAGTTGCGATAAATATAGAGCAAAAATATTCTCTTGCCGACTCAAAAATACATATCGCAATTTTTCCGTTCCCATTATAAACTAAAAGTATTTAAATATGACAGGAAATACGATTGTAATAACCGTATATAATGGCATGGTACCGAGTGATACATCGTTGTCTCTCTGTAATTATTTAATAAATAACTACAAGTACAAATACAGGGGCGAACTCGGAGAGTGCTAGGCCAATGTAAGTCTGTCTCAGTCCTTTTGATTGCGGTCTGGCGACAGCACTAACGAGCTTACCGAAATGAGGACGGATTTCAAATAAATTTGGTTAATTTCCATTGATAGTACTCGTAAAATCGATAGCCAGTTTATGCCAGCCAGCATAGTCTGGTACATTAAAATGATACAGTACCAGGGTTTGTTGTGTTTAATACAATTATTGCTTATCTACGTACCTGGGTTCACTGTTTTCTTCGAAATTCATAAATATAAATATAATAAAACATCGGACGAAGACTTTATTTTGAATACTAGATAAGTGTCATAAGTATCCGCAGTTCAGAAATAAAGAAAAGTGTTGCTGATGGCTTACAAAGTAATAAGATTGTGTTGATTATATTTATAAGAAATGTAAGAATCTAACATAAAATACCTAGCTAGATATTTCAATCATCATGTTTTTAAAAACATGTGTACAGTAAGTTATGTTGATGTCATTTATATATCAATCCATGACATTGTTTTCTCTTTTATTTCAATTTCCCGACGTAGCTTATGCAGGCTTAGTCGTGACGAGGGGAGTGACTAGCAAAAACAGAAGCTGGCTATCTGGTCTGAATTTTTACGACCGGCAATAGTCTGGGGAAAGATAAGTTTCCAGGGTATGGACTTGTGTTTTTCAAAATCCTATGCCGAAAAATCCTAACCCGTTTCGCGTAGCGATGAAAGAATACTACCACCCCCTCTCTTTCCTTAGGTGTCGTAAAAGGCGACTAATGGACTAAAGACCTCACATACATTCAACAGCATAGAGCGGCGATGGGCTCACCATTTATCACGCTGAGCACATGTGCAGTCGGTATTTGATGAAAAGTAGACTATGGTAGAGGACTGCATTTGCTGTCCTCATTGCCTATAGTCTCTGACTAACCCTTCGGGGATAATAGTCGTAATTATATGTAAGTATTATACATATATGTATGCCGAAAATACTGCGCCGTGAAGCTCTTCCTTATATTAATATTATTATTAGGTATAGTAATAAAAAAAAATCTTACCTTCTTATAAGGATACTAAAAGGCTTTTTAAATTAAAACCCCTTTCAACCAAATAAGATAATAGAATGCTCAAACGAAACTGTTATTAAATATTTAAAAGCTTTTTAAAGAAAATAACATTATATTAACTAAAATATAAAACAGTAAAATAATACTACACATTCATTACAGCGCAATTGTAGTGGACCTCAGTCGTCAGGTTTTATGTTGATTCCACGTAGCGTACAAAAATGAAGCACAAAATGTTTTATTTTCTCTTCACCTAAAAATTCAAACACGAAAAACATTTCCTTTTAACTATACGAAATACACTCGGCGTCAAAAAAATCGCACCTCTTAGAAAATCACTTTCAAATGTCATTTACTCTTGATATGCACATGCAGTCGCATTAATTATGATTTTATTTACAAGGTTACTTAATTAACTTAATAAAAAACATTACTTTTCATTATCAAATAAAACCTAATGCAACAAATAAAGTGTCACAAAAATTCGATGCAAATTTTGCTACCCGTGAGAGTTGCTAGTTGCGCTTCCTTTGTGGGTATAAAACGGTCAACACGGGTTCAATGTGGGTCATTCGCTATTCAACCGTTGAAGAGGACACACGCACAGATTTTGATGGATACCACAGCTGATAAAGCCGCTCAAGTGGTTGCACTACTGCAATCAGGGGTGCGGCAGTGTGATGTCGCCCGGCAACTGAACCTGAGCCGTTATTCCGTTCGAAGAGTGTACCAGCGCTTCATAGAGACCGGTGGCTATATCCGCAGACACGGTTCGGGTAGACGTCGCTGCACTTCGGAAAGAGACGACCGGTTCGTTGTGTCGAACTCTTTGAGAAATCGTTTCTCCAACGCTGTTGAGTTGCAACAGCAGCTCCAGGCAGTTCGCAGACGCACCGTAAGCGTATCTACGGTTAGAAGAAGATTGAAGGAGAAGAAGATAGCGGCCCACAGAGCTGCTACGGGTCCAAAATTGACTGCAGCGCATCGGCGAGCCCGCTTGCAGTTTGCTCGTGACCACGTCGATTGGACCCTTGAGCAGTGGAGAGCTGTTCTCTTCTCAGACGAGACGCGAGTGTGTCTTTTCTGCAACGACCGACGGAGAAGAGTATACCGGAGGCAGGGTGAACGTTTCGCCCAAGCCTGCATCCAGGAGACGGTGGAATATGGTGGCGGATCCTGCATGTTCTGGGGCGGTATGTCTGCTGCCGGCAAAACCGACCTTGTCTGCGTCTCCCGGACTGGAGGTGCTCGCGGACAAGGGTCGCTGACTGCTCGCCGCTATGTCACTGAGGTCCTGGAAGTGCATGTGGTCCCCTTTGCCGAATCTTTTGGCGAGGGGTTCACATTAATGCACGACAACGCTCGCGCTCACACTGCAGGCATCGTGAGCGACTTCTTGCAGAGGTCCCAAATCTCTGTGATGCAGTGGCCAGCGCGAAGTCCGGATCTGAATCCTATAGAGCACCTCTGGGACCATCTTAAACGTAAGGTTCGATCTCGGGATCCAGCTCCTTCGACTCTACAGGAGCTCCAAGACGCGGTGATTGAAGAATGGGGGCTTATCCCTCAAGAAGAGCTCCTGAAGTTGGTGAGGTCCATGAGGGACCGTATGGAAGCCGTGATCAGGGCAAGGGGGGGTAACACTAGATTTTAAGTTAATTTTAAGACACTTTTTGTACATTTTTCTTTGTAAATTATCTGTTGTTAATTAGGACTTAATTAAGGATTTTTATTATTTTATTAATTTTAATGTTGTTTGTATAATTATAATTAAACAGAAAGTTAAATTTAATTGTTTTTTGATACTCCTTTTTGTTACCTTTCTAATGATACCCAACACTATCCTCTACATAAGGTTTAAGAATTTTTAAAGATGATTTTTAAAAGGTGCGATTTTTTTGACGCCGAGTGTAGTTGTGGCGGGTATAAAAAATTCGAAACACTCTCGCATGCCGCGCACTTCACAAAATTACAGACGACTCGTCGCGCGAACGCAAAAAAAATACAATTTTCAGCGCTCTAAATACGTCCCTGTCGCAAATTAATCCGACCTCCATTTGTAGGTCAAAACGTGACGAGCCAAATTAAAACGTACACCGACGCAATACGAATTACTTTGGTGCGTACCGGCGTCTGTAACATTTGACGTCATTACATTAGGTATAGTATATCTCCAAGATCGATAAGGCTCTGAGACTATAGCATCTTTTATGTATAGAATATAAAGGAAAAGGATGACATTTGTAACAGTACATATGTACGCTCGTTTGTCTGTGTGCGATTCTGAGCTTTGTTGTTGTTCAGATAAGGTGGATAAGGGTGAGGAAGTGATTGGCTCGGATCGGGAGCGTTAGCGTTTGCGATGGGATGTGTTTGAGCAGCCGGCGCTGTTTGCGCTGGTGTCTGCGAAGAATTCGGTTTCAGGCTCCATATCGGATATCAGTGAATACCCAGAACACTGGATGTAGTTATAGAACAAATGCGTTCTACTTCCTGAACGAATAGACCTGTTGAACATCCCTTATATCCCTTGCCTTAATCAGTTTCCTAAACGACACCTTTTCAACTTGAACGGAATCTTTATGAAGAAATCTTTTCAACTTTAAAAATACTTTATCACTTTCTATTTGACGTAAAATATTTAAGTTAGGTATCCTAGAAATTAAACTTTAAGGGGTTTACTACAGAACGTTGTTTAAAGTTAATTAAAAATATTGCGACTTTTTCTATCAGTACTTACCAATCTATTTCAAACTTGGACTTACTTAATACATAGTAGATGTACCACACAGCAGTTATAGGCTCCAAAATGTACCTCAAAAAAGCGAAAAAGCTATTCTTAGAGTACCAATAATAATATGCAGTTCTAGTTAAACCCCCGGTTAAAAATTTACTTTTAAATGCTTACTTATAAAAAAATAAAACAAATACTTGGTACCTAATTGTTATTTTCTTTAGACTCCAGAGTGAAACACTACTAATTGTCTAGTTTCTCAAAGCGGTACAAAGCATTGCATTGCTTTTGAAGTCTGTATGGTTTCGTCGCGACGACTGGTAACTTGTGCGGTATTATTCAGAATAGAATATTTATTCTTAGGTGGCTATTTGTGTGAGACTACAGGTTTTTCTGTACAATATTGTTTTTATGTTATTTTACATCTGACAGGTAATATGACAAAGTTCTTTTAGGTATTTTCTGCGTAAGTAAACTAAACCTATTATGTATTCTGTACAGAATAACATTTATGATCGGAGCCTTAGCGCCACTCGTCTTAATGTACATACAGTCCACATCCTATTTTTAGATATATGCTAGGAGCTGCAATAAGTTTAACACTTCATGTTGCATATAAGTTACAACACACAGATGAGTTCTGCATATATCGTATATTAATAATATATCTATATATCCGTACTTTTAACAACATCCAACTTTAAAAAGGGGGTGGTCCATTTTACGAACGTCTTTCAATGTATGGCACTTAGGCCGTTTGAAAACACTCGTAATTTCTTAGTGATTCAGAATCAGAACATATAGCGGTAAGCGTTGGCTAGATGGAGCTACTAGCAATAGAAAAGCAAGACGAAAATGAAGATATTTGAAGTCATTACAAATATAAACTTGATTATCAAGAATACACGCTTATTTTTTAATTATACTTATAGGTTATCACTTCAGAGTTAGTCCTATGGTATAAGTTGTGCAAAATTATGAGAAAAATAAGGATGCCATTAATGTGAAACGGTGCAGAGTTACTCGTATATCTCTCATTCGCATTCGGTATCCTTTGCGTTTCGATAAAAGGCGCTGCACTAGCGCCCACTGTCTCAGTTTCCGCTTGATCGCTAATGTATGACTTTTGTCTTCTTCTTATTAGCTTCGAAACAGGCTCTTATTTATGTATCGAAATGAATAGCGTGGGAAACATCTCCGGAGGAAGCTGCCGCCGATTTACGAGGACGCGTTGGGCGGGAATGATGGCTGCGAACGGATATATGTGTTACTGTACAATGTGCGAATGGACCACAGGTGCGCGATGTTCCGGTATCCGTGCCTTAATTTAAATGAATCGACTTGCTACACTGTCTTTTTGATGTGAAACATTTTGTCAAACCGAACATTGGGTTTGCGAAATGTTTTTAATGCGTTTAATGTTTTAAATCACATTTTACTGACATGTCTAGAAGGTGGAGAAAATAAGGTAAGTTATGGCGGGTTTACCATGCCACATCATCGCAGTCGTCGTCTGATGCTCGTCCAAAATTCGAATTGAATCCTATTTTACTAGATCCGTCAGTAACTTTTCTCTTTTCTTTGTACATATGTAAGTACCTGTATACATGTTTTTACTGAAAAAATAGTTTTACTTTGAATAATGTTTATCTAAATATATTTTTATAGAAATGGTATTGTTTCAAAATGTGTGACATTTATGCAAATATTAGCCTATTATTACTATTATTAACTGGCTCTTTCAAAACGAACCTTAAATCTAGTTCGAAATGATGCGCAAAATCTGTGTGAATTTTCCCTTTTTGTCATTGTGACTTAGAAATACCTGTGGCTAGTTTCCGTACATAGTTTATATTCTTTTGTACAGGTATTTTAGCGGCGGGGTGTGGGTATGTGTCGGTTGGTAAATAAGTTTTGTGTAGACAGTTACGGACTGAGGGCTAAGATTGCTAGATTCGATAATAATAGTTTTTTTTTCTAATAATATAGTCTTGCAGCAATGAACTTTGAAAACTAGCTCACGATAAGTCTTTAAATTTTCGGTGTCTCATTGTCTCAGTCAAATTGTGGCATTAAAACAAAGATAATATTAACTAAGGGATGGAAGAATAACTTAGGGTAGATTCGACCAAACTGGAATAAGACTTACTCCGAGATTAGTCTATACAAATTTGGCGTTTAATCTAGGTATAAGACTTTATTCCAGTTGGTTCGAATCCACCCTTTTAAAATAGTGAAACGTTCAAAAACACCTGACGTGACATGTGAGCGTTATATTATCGCAAAAAACATCAAACAAATATTAAAAAAAGTTTATATTTGTTACATTTTCAAATAGTCGTGTTAGAGTACCACGTCGCACTTTAGCTTGCTTCGTTACGTACCGTCCGTCTGTACCTCTGTATCGGAAACAATTTGTTAATACATTTTTCAGAGCACAGTACCTATAACGTCTTATTTTTGTTGTTTATAATATTAATCCTGCATTTTAATTCATTTTAAAATTAATCTAATTCATTAAAAAATAAAAAATTAGGTTACAAGTAATCGGAAGACAAATTTATTTAAATGGTTGTTTGTACAGGCCGAGGTATTTGTATAGGACGAGCTAACGAACTAATCCGTCTTGTATCACTCTTGCACAAAAGATCTTATTGGGTCCACGTACTACTGCGTGCGGGACACCTCTGCAGGCCCCACTGAGATAAGAAGATCGCTCTTGAAGATCGTTGCCTAGCCCAGCAGCACATCAAGTTCGTTCAACAGAGTTCACAGAGTCCTAAATATCCGAGGGTAACTTATTCCTAGATAAGCTTGGTGACATGAAATACTATAAATGTAGAGAGTAAATTTATATTCGGGTAACTATTCTCGTATAATTACGTATAAGACGGCCTCCTTGGTCGGGTGGTTTGTACACCGGTTTTCATGATGTCTCCATCTCTGAGGTACCGGGTTCGATCCCGGTCGGGTCAAATTAGAAATTATTGTTTTTCTAAATTGTCTCGGGTCTGGGTGTTTTCAATGTACAAAAAGTATGAATTTAAGTATTTTAAGTATGTTTATCCGTTGTTTAGTAACCATTTAACGAGTTTCATAATAAAGCTTCTCTTGAGCTAGATAATTGGTGTGAGTGTAGGAAAGTTTATTTATTTATTTATTATAATTTGAATATAGATGAACTCCGTTCTTATTCGTGAAAACTGAAAACTGGTGTCCAAGTGCGGCCCTGCGGCGATCCTATCAATTGTGGCGAGCCCCGGCCGCATCGATCTCACGGGATGCTCCCTCACATGGATGGAGCATACATACATGTGTTGTATGAGCTATATGTTTGGTGTGTGTAAATGTACGGACACGCCGCGATTTATGATACATGTGTCGACAGTTTAAAATAAAATCATAAACAGAGGAGACTTTGTCACAACGTCTTCCTTGTAACATAGTAAAAGGCACACAGTACCTTTTCTTCTTAGCCTTATAAAACACTTTTTGATATTCGTTTCGAAAATGAAGGCTCTTTAATAAAAGAATACCAACCCATCTCTTCTCTTGAGTGTCTTAAAAGGCGACTAACGAACTAAAGACTACACATAGTTACATCCTTTGCCTACCTCTCCGGGAATCAGGCGTGATGTAGGTATGTAATATTATGTACTAGCAGCCGCTCGCGGTTTCACCCGCGTGGTTCCCGTTCCCGTGGGAATATCGGGATAAAAAGTATCCTATGTGTTAATCCAGGTTATAAACTTCAGTGTGCCGAATTTCATCCAAATCCATTCGGTAGTTTTTACGTGAAAGAGTAACAAACATCCATCCATACTTACAAACTTTCGCGTTTTTAATATTAGTAGGATAGGATATTTGCAGCAGTAATATTCGTATAGAATAGAAACCTTTTGAACCCCCTCATAAAATATTCACTTTTGCAGTATCGATATAGCTATGGCTTAAACTGGGTCAAACCAGTTATGGCTTTAATAAAATCAATTAATGCAATAATGGTGGTGGCCCCAGCAGCTGCTGTCAGGTATAAAGCATTTTATATATTTATTGTTATATACATATTTCACTTAAGTAGATAGATAGAGATAGATAGATAATACTTTTATTGTAACATAATAACACAAACATTTACAATGCATTTACATAAAAAAGAAAAAATAAAGAAAATTAAGTATTATCTCAATGACGATTCGGTTGGCCTTCTTTCCACCTGGTGGTAAGTAACGAAGTCCAAGTTCGGAAACGCATTTCACATGCAATCCTGGAAATCCGATCAACTGTCAATTGGCTATCTTATCTCTATGTAACTAAAGAAAACCATCTTGGCGACAGACTTCGATAGCTTGTAAGCTTATATTCGTTGTAGCTGGCTAACGTACTAACTAGTTACAAAACTAGGTACATACATTTGCACTATGTGCATTAGTGTAGTAATAACTGTGGTAGTATTAACCCGTGGTATTAACGATCTTAGGGTAGGTTCTGAGTGTAATTTTAGCATACAAATTCTCGTATTCGGTAACGTGATTCCTCTTTCATTCCTCATTTATTTATCTATACTAATAATAAAAAGAGGAAAGATTTGATTGTTTGTTTGTTTGGATTGAATAGGCTCCGAAACTACTAGACCGATTTGAAAAATTCTTTCACCGTTTGAAAGTTACACTTTCTCCGGGTGACATAGGCTATATAATATTTTCAAAAATTCGTCACGGTGACGAAGTCGCAAGCGGTCCGCTAGTTAAAAATATTATGGAGACGAAAGTTGATGTACCTCTAATAGCATACAAAACGAAATACTATGTTAACGTAAGGCCGGCAACGCGCCTGCGATTCCTCTGGTTTTGCGGGTGTCCATGGGCGGCGGTGATTACTTTCCATCAGGTGACTCGCTTGCTCGTTTGCCTCCTTCTGCTATAAAAAAAACGTATTTTTATTTTGATCACGCTGAGCACATGTGTAGTTGCAATTTGGTGAAACGTGGCTATGGCTACTATGGCAGCTAGTGGACTGCTTCTGCGGTCCTCAATGCCTAGTCTCTGACTAACCCTTTGGTAATAATAGGCGTAAATCAATGTGTGTATGCGTACCAGAGAGCTGAGTGTAAGTTTGCGTCACGCGTTTCACATCGCGTTTGAGTTAAGTTTTACAGATAGATCTTAATGGCAAGTAATAAGATCGAGAATCAAAACTCTTAACACAAACACGATAGTAACGTTTGCACATTTACAAACTTACACTCAGCTCTCTGTTGTATGTACACAGCACTTTCCTTTAGCGAGCGGTTATAACACGAGAGTAATAGCGCAACGAGTAAGCTAACTGTAGCCGCACACCATTCGGTTACAGTAACTGTAGTTACTTCGCAACTGGGTTAAGTCTTCGATGACGGATCATGCTCATTTGTTGTCCGTCAAAAAATCGCTTGATTGCCACTCACGAATTGGCTATCTACCACCATACGTTATATCTACCACCTTTATCTTTCAGTCTGTCCGTTTTCGAACGCCAGTTATTAATGAACTATGTTATTAGTTCGTTATTCGTTATTCGACGATGATAAGATTTTATTTATGCAAATACAATTATTGTATAAGTTAAATCTTAACATCGTCGCGGTCTTCAAATGTCTAACTGCTGTGCTGACTCGGCTTAGAGTTAAGGGCAAAACATACCACTCTATTTATATAAATATATATTTCGATTTGGTCACCGATATCGGCAATTGGAAAATTTGCTTAACTTCTAAGATCGCGTAAACTGCAGCTCTTTCGTAGAGTTCAAACTTTTATCAAAAAAATAACGAAAAACAATCAAGATTACTAAATAAAATGAGCACGTGTAGAAGGTCATTGGTCCCCGGACCCATCACGCGATGCAGCACCGGAACAACGTGCCTTCCGAGGATTTCTATTATGCCACCCTTCAAGACAACTGTAATTGTGATAGTTACTCAACTTGATCGGGACTCAAACTTCACTCAATAAAAGATGCAAGCACACATACTCATAGATTAATGCACGCTCAGAAGGTCAGTAGTACCCAGACCCATCACGCAAGCGCAATAAATCACACGAATGTGTTAGGAATATTCTAAAACTAACACAACCAACTAAGTACCTACTTCACGTGTCTTCCGAGGATTCGTGCGCTCGAGATTTTAATTTGCTCGCCTACAAACATTTGACAGTGGCCTAACTTGCAAGTTGCAACAACGCGCAGACTCACTGCAGCATCACGCACTCTATCAAGGATGCATGCACAAAGTAAAGCATCTTCAGAACGTCATAATTCGGCCCCAGATCCGTCACGCAAGCACAGCCATCCGAGGATTTCAATTTGTCTTTAAAGACAATTGTGATTGCGATAGTTACTCAACTTGATCGCGGCATTCGCGACTCAAACTTTATTCAATAAAAGATGCATGCACACTGTAGATTAATGCACGTTCAGAAGGTCAGTGGGCCCCAGAGCCATCACGCAAGCGCAATAAATCACACGAGTGTGTTGGGAATAGGGCGCGCTGCACCTGTAGCCTGTAGGTAACGATTCAAATGCCATTGCTGATTACAATCTGTCTGATTCCACCGTGGGTACTGGCGGCGGGTAATTACGGCGTCAATTTACAATTTAAATACAATTCAAATCGGAAGTTGCGGTTAGAATTTGACGTACCTAAATCACATTTGAGAATTTTTTTATGTTACTAACTAAATATTTGGTCGATTTTGGGGTTGTGTTTTGTTATGTGAAACTGCTGCGGATGCATGGTAGGTGCAATAAGATTCAATGTAATAGGTTGGGGGAAAAGATTCTTCGCATTTTTTAGGAAAATTTAAAACATTTTTTAATATAGTTAATTTACATTTAACTAAAGAGTGTAGGTGCCATTTTATTCGATAACTTTTTGCCATCTTGTAGGTAAGGACTTGATCTCATCGCTATAGAAATTTTGGGGCTTCTGATCGAAATACCGCGACAAGTGGTTTTGGTCCTCTCGTGATGTTAACCTGAAACTGACTAAAGAATTCTGAAGAGACCGAAACAGGTGGAAATCTAAAAGTGCAAGGTCAGGACTATACGGCGGATGCATTAACACACCCCAGCCAAACTCTATGAATTTTTGCTGAGTGTCTAACATCTTTAGAGATGTTTAAAGTCTAGCGTTATCATGATGAACCCCCCCCCCCCTTCTGTTGATTGATTCCGGCCGCTTTCTCTCAACTTCTTGCTTTAATCTCATCAGTTTTTCGCAGTAAAGTTCAGAATCAATGGTCCTGCCTGGTGGTAACAGCTCATAATGAATCATGCCCTTCCAATCACACCACACACACAGCATCACCTTGTTGCGAGTTAACCCGGGTTTCGCCCCAGTCTGTGAAGCCTGACCGGCCTCTAACCACGACCTTTTTCACACGTTCTTGTCGTACGTGATCCACTTTTCATTACCAGTTATCAGCTTCTTCAAGAATGGTCGGTTTCATTACGTCGTAATAAATAATCACAAATGAGTACACGGTTCATTAGGTTTCTTTCAGTGAGCTCGTGAGGTACCCAAATATCGGGCTTTTTTGTGTACCGTTTTTTTCAAATGGGCCAAAACTGTTTTGTAGTCAACTCCCAGTTCTTCAGCTACGTCGTAACTACTGATATCTATCGATCGACGATCATGCTCCACTTTTTAAAAAATGGCATCCATTTTATCCGTAATAGCGCCCTATTACCAGAGCGACGTGCATCTTTGACATCAAAATTTCCAGATTGAAAACGCTTAAACCAAATTCGTGCTACTCTCACAAACACGTACTGCACTAGGTCCAACATAGAAAAATATTTTCGCGGCTTGCGTTGCATTTTTACCTTTTTTGTAGTAAAATTTAAAAATGTATCGAATTTCTTTATTAGATTCACTCATCTTGACAGTAAGAAAAACCAATGAAAATCACACCATTTCCTAATTTGAATTTAGAATTATCGTCTTTCAAATCTAAACTTTTAGTGATCGCCAGTACGGTTTTCGTGGCGGTCGTTCGGCTAGTGATCTTTTAGTGTACCTTACTCACCGATGGGCGGAGGCAGTCGAGAGTAAAGGGGAGGCACTGGCAATTAGCTTGGACGTAGCGAAAGCCTTTGACAGGGTATGGCACAGGGCTCTTCTCTCTAAACTTCCATCATACGGGCTTCCTAAGAAGTTGTGTTCATGGGTTGCCAGCTTTCTTACTGGGCGAAGCATCAGAGTCGCAGTCGACGGTTCGTGCTCTGACATGAAGCCCGTCAATGCTGGAGTCCCGCAGGGGTGTGTGTGGTCCCTTACTCTGTTTCTTCTGCATATCAATGACATGTTGCATAACAACAGCATCCACTGCTATGCAGACAACACTACTGGGGTACGCTCTACACCGGGCGAGCTAATATTTCTCTGGAAAGCGTCATCGAGAGCCGGAATAAACTTGTGACTGACACCAAGAACATGTTAAGTCATGTCTCGAATTGGGGCCGACATAACCTAGTCCACTTTAACCCCTCCAAAACACAGGTTTGCGCATTCACCGCGAAAAAACATCCCTTCGTCGTACCTCTAAACTTTGAGGAAGCTCTCCTTGATACCAATCCGACTATTGGAATCCTTGGCGTCGATATTTCGAGTGACGTTCAGTTTCGTGGTCATTTGGAAGGTAAAGCTAAATTAGCTTCGAAAAAGCTGGGTGTGCTTAATAGATTAATAATAATAATAGATTAAACACACCCAGCTTTTTCGAAGCTAATTTTGCTTTACCTTCCAAATGACCACGAAACTGAACGTCACTCGAAATATCGACCCGCTCTAGCGGGTCAGTATTTCACGCCGGCCCACCGCTTGCAACTGCATAAAGCACAGGTCAGGCCGCATATGAAATACTGCTCCCATCTTTGGGCTGAAGCACCCCAATACCAACTCCTTCCATTTGACCGCATTCAACGCAGAGCTGCTCGAATTGTCGACGACGTGGTTATTTCAGGTCGGCTCGATCCACTGGCTCTTCGGAGAGACGTTACGTCTCTCTGTATATTGTACCGTATTATCATGGGGAGTGTTCTTAAGGAATTGTTCGGCTTGATCCATGCCGCTGATTTCCTTCACCGCACTACACGCAATCGACTGTCATTCCATCCACATCACCTTGATGGATGGCGGTCTACTACTGTGCGTTTTTCACGAAATTTCTTGCCTTGAACTACAGTGTTGTGGAACCAGCTCTCGGCGGTAATTCCGGACCGTTACGACTTAGGAATCTTCAAGAAACGAGCCTATTCCTTCCTTAAAGGCCGGCAACACTTCTGCGATTCCTCTGGTTTTGCGGGTGTCCATGGGCGGCGGTGATTACTTTCCATCAGGTGGCCCGCTGGTTCGTTTGCCTCCTTCTGCCATAAAAAAGTGAGTCAACCTTAAAAGAGAGACATATGCTGTCGCGGACTTTTTTTTAAAACTTTTAAAGGGGAAAAATTCTCTTTTACATGTTTTTTGCGAAACTTTAACCGTTTACGCAGCGCACGTAGCGGAAGCTCTCAAAAGGAAAAAAACCCCCCCGATTTTTAAATATTCTTCATTGGTGCTCCGTTCCTATTGGTGTTAGCGTGATTATTTACTGCCTAGATCCTTCTTCGATAAATAGGCTATCTAACACTGAAAGAATTTTTCAAATCGGTCCAGTAGTTCCTAAGATTAGCGCGTTCAAGCAAACAAATAAACAAACTCTTCAGATTTATAATATTAATATTAATATAGTATAGATAGAGGAAATAGGAAGTAGGTATGTTTGGATCGTAGCAACTTAAATGCTGCTGGTACTACTATAATCTAGCTACGAGCTACGAGCAATTTATGTAGGTATTTGGATAATTTAACTCCATACTTTTTTGTGCAATATAAATAAAAAGAGTAGAAATTAAATAATCCAGAACTAAATTCACTCATTTTTTGGCAACATTGATTATCTGTCATTAATGTCAAGTGGTTGTTCAACTCTGTCCGTGGTTACGATATAAATTGTTGTTTTAGTGATATTTCTACATTCCTGGATTTAAAACACTGATAACATGATTATGACCATCCGTGGCAGTTCTCGTAACATAATATATAAGGTTTTTTTTTGCGAAGTTTGGCAGAATTTCAATACGGAACTTTGTTACGTAATCTGGAGGATATTTACCAATATTTACCAACGTACAGCAGATTATACTGGTAAGGGTGGATTCGACCAAACTGGAATAAGACTTACTCCGAGATTAGTCCATACAACTTCGGCGTTTAATCTAGGTATAAGACCTTATTCTAGTCTGGTCGAATCCACCCTAAGTAAGTTATAAAAGATGTTGAAAGTATAATTATCTAAAATATGCCTATGCGCAATCGGCTAAATTCAGTGAAAAAATCAGTATTTTTAAATATTTTTAAAAGTTTTGGGGTTATGATATTACAAACAAAAATGTTGGTTATTATAGTTCGACTCGAGAATCTTGAACTTTTGAATTTATTGGGACATTTTATCAAGTGTTAAGGGGTAAAATGTGGTAAGTATAGTAAATTATGTGGGTTGGCTTTTGAATCGAGTCGCCTGAATTTGAAGAAACTAACACTTTGGGAGGGTCTTAGGGGTTCTTAAAAAAAGGTTTATTAACATTTTAGCTGCCGCTGTTGCGTTAAAATATTTAAAAAACCACTTGAAAGTTTTGCCAAAATCGGCTATAATCACGAAAAATTACACGTTTTTAGGTAATACAATACCATATTAACAGAACCGAAGTGTGGGGACGGGGGGGGGCGCAGCCCCCCTACGAGGGGGCTCGGGGGGCGAAGCCCCCCGCCATGAAAAAAATCTAAAGAGTTAATTAGGTTAGGTTAGTAGCGCCAGAAATGAGGTTTTTGTAAATTTCCATATTTTTAAAAAAGAAACATAACTTAAAAATTACTTGTCTGCGGCAGGAGGGGTAAATGGGGGGGTACTCCTCCCCCCACTCCTTACTGAACTGACTGAACAATTTTGGTTTTGTTATTTTTTATGCATATATGTTTTTATTGTTCTAGGTGTGTCTGAAAGTACTGTGCGGAGAATAGCTAAACAAGGCTCCGAAAATGGAGGAAAGTTTTCGACTCCCGCTAAACACAGAAAGGGTCGACTTGCAAAGGAACTCGATGACTTTGATATGTGTGCAATCCGTCAGAAAATGATTTTTTTAAAACTGTAAAAAAAGAAGTACCAACAATATGCAAATTAATAGCTCAATTAAGGCAACTTATTTGCTATGATGGAAGCCGCGAGCATTTGCGAAACTTGAAGAGTATCTGGACTTTAATTTATTAGTTTTATATCTAAATAAAAATAAGTTATATGTACAATGGCTGTTTTCATTAAGTACTACATACAAACTACTCAAATTAATTATGTTAACGACCTCCTTATCTGAGAGGCGAGCACCCCGGACTTGGCGTCGCCATCTCTGAGGTCCCGGGTTCGATTCCCGGTTGGGTTAATGTAGAAAACCAACTTTTTATATTGTCTCGGATCTGGGTGTTGTGGTACCGTCGTTGTTTCTGATTTCTATAACATAAGTGCCTTATAAAATAAGTTATTTAGTATCTATAAGTTATATTTTATTTTCGATGGCGTAAAAGTTAAACAATACAATCTTCAGTCCATTATCCGAGCTACCAAGAAGACTGCTACCTCTTTACTTCTCTTATAGAACCTCACTTAGTAGTCCCTTGAGTCTTCTCAAGACCTTGGTAGGCACTTACTAAGTAGTAGTTACTGACAACTTAACTAAGTACTAGCGGTGACACCAGTTAACATTTAACAGCTTCCTTGACCTGCGTTACTGCGTTTAAGTATGGCTGCGACGCGCAGTATTGCATTTTACGGCGACACAAACTTTTGCGGTGTCACGCCCATAAAATAGTTATGTTGCATTCTAACTAGTGCATTCATTGTAGTAGCGGTTTTGGGAATTTTGTTGCATAATTTTTATGTACAGAATCCAGGGGAAAGGGGAGGGAAGGACTAGTGGGGAGCACTTAAGCCGCAGCTCCTATACCGCCAGGCCACGACATGTGACCACTGACGGTCATCTGTTTATTGCGTTATTTTTATTATCGTTGACTAAGACTTCCGTAATGTATCGCGCATGGGACATAGAATACGATTCCTAGCCCTTATGCGACATTAATTTTGACGTTCAAGATTCTGATACTTTGATACAAAGATGTATTATAGTGCGTTGGTTATTGCGTTGAGCCATCTGTGTAACGTATTAATTATTTTCGTGTGAAACGATCTGAGTTGCTGACACTTCAAACAGGGCTTCATACGTAGCGTTTGAAGTTTAGTAGCGTTTGAAGTTTTATTTTGATACTATAGAAATAGTGAATGGAAAAACTAAGTTTTATTACGATAAGTATGCCACTTTGATACAATTTTTATCAGCAGTTATAGACTTTCTTTGTAAGTATTTTAAAGCTTTTTATGGATCCTTAGATTTCAAAGGCCTCTCAGTGGCAGACAACAGGCTGTCCCGAAACTTTTGTTTAGTTCTTCTCTGAGGCTTTCTTATGTTGTGTACTTTAAAAACTTTGGCGCAAGGAATAGGCAGAAACAACAGTTTTTGATGAGATTAAAAGTAAGTTTGTCTAAAAAACACATCAGCTGTTCTTAGAACAACGTACCTTTCATTTAAAGTTCTACGATACGACTTTGCCAAATTTATTTTAAACTTTTCCAGCCCAAAATTGAAACGGCTTCATATAAGTAGGTACAGTAGGTAGTACGGCTAAATGACAAAAGAAACTTCTATCAGAACAATATGTGACATTTTTACTACTACACAGTGTTCAACCACTTTTTTTCGAGAGTATCTTATAATGTTTCACTTATATAGCTTATCTTAGTGAACTGAAAGTTCAAGTACCTACCTAGTTAAGGTATACCACTGCTTTGGGTCAAAAAAAATCTTTTATTTACGTAGTGTATCTGTTTAGTGGATCTGCTTAATCTTCATAATCGGCTTTTTCTTCTAAAGCACAGATAAACTACACATATTATTTGGCCACCCATCTTTCGACCCGACATTGACAAAGTTGCTTAACATGCGAGATCGCGACCCGTACACGTACCACAGCGTAATTCATTTTCCTAAATGAAGTGCTAATAATGGTGGTAACCGGCACAGGGCCTCGAGGTCGCCGTTGGCGGGAATTCTCGCGAGTCGCGATCGCGATGTACGATCGACCCCAAACGTGGCTTAACACCTAAGTACTGTGTCACACTAACGCGCTTGAATAAATCGCGCTCGTGCAACCATTATGTATGAACGCAGTGGGTATGACATGGTGGTAAGTGTCAAGCTCGTTCTGAGGCCGACTGTACCTACCGCCGGGCGGCGGCTGGGGTCGACGACCGCGCGCGCCTGTCCATTGCACCGGCTTTGAGATGCAGCGGGTACTGAGTGACTGAGTGCTGTGCTGAGTGTGTTAGCTTCAATTAATCGGCAAGTAAAAGTATTGTGATTGACGCAAACAATGTTAGTTGTAGATTGGCAGCTGTGTTGGGTTCGAATTGTTTTTTTGCTTTTAATAACCTTTCTTCAGATCCATTACGGGCGTGTCGAGTATTTTTTGCGCGAACTGTAAATGTTATCATTTAGTTTTTGTAAAACATTTTTTAATAGGTAGGTTATACATTTTAATTACTACTGGTACTGGATATACATAATGTACGTTCGCCATCATAGTATTTGTTGTCATTATGATACTTTCGATGTAAGTCAGTTTTTTTTTGGGTTGCCTGGGATTAATCGCAGGTTAACGTTAACCTACACCAGCTCAGTGGCCTGATTCACGTATTTCGTAATAGTTGAAATGTCGTTTACGTTTAGAAGTCGTCCTATTGAAAAACAGTCACAAATCCGTATTCACCTGTCATTTCGCTAGAACGATTACTCGCTAAGAACCCAACTCAGAGATTTGTCAACTATTTAAACTTAATGTTGCCATTACAGTTCTACCAAATAAATACAAATACTTTTTGTTAACAAAACATGCAAAAATGTTTATTATTTTTTTCCAAAGACTTGGAAATTGTCTAATTTGACGTGTAATCGCTGAAATCCGATAAAACTAAACGTCTAAATAATAGGTGAATACCGCGCAGGCAACGATCGAACTTCGATTAATGCACGTGAATACGCTTAAACAAAACCGACATAAACAAAATCGTGCGATTGATACGTGAATACGAAAAGTGACTTCAGCGATCAAATCGCTTGCATGTCGTTGAAGTTTTGTTACGTGAATTAGGCTACAGAGTGCTGAGTGCGAGATTTCTTAACCATTCGATCACATTAATGAGAACGAGCGAAGCGAATACAGATGACATATGGAATAGAATGATAAAAGTTTGGGATTGTAAGTAGGTATCATGTCTAGTTGTCTACCAATTTACTAATGACAAATGCTAACGAATACATCATAACATACACTGTCTAGGGGGGCTGGAGACAAACGAGGTGAGTTGCAATTTTGCCATACAAATTGTCGTTTTCGGTAACGTAACACTTTAAATGTGTACCAGCTCGGAACACACGTCGGCGTCGTTCCCTATAGGTTATCAATAATTATCAATAACCTGACACAGCTACCTACCATGTTTTATATTAATTCGAAGCAGCATTATTTAAACTAAAATTGATCGATACAGTGTCATTACTTAGGCGCTACACGACCGCCAGTGAATGTTTAATTAACTTAATTGGGCGGCAAAATGGCCGCGTACTGATGCTGCTCTCTGCTCGGCTCGGTTGAAAATGTCATTTTGGTTACAGAACGCATGGACTAAGTGTGTGGCTACTGCTACCGAATGTTTACTGCCAAGGGTTGTCATCAACCATTTTCATTTTGTTCTTATACACCGCACCTAGAAATATTTATAATTTAATTTAGAAATGGCGCCTTGATGGCCGAGTGGCAAAGCGCTGACATGTAATATGATTTATGATTATGTAACATTATTGATATTACATATTATTTTTTTTAGGTTTGAAGTTTTTAAGAAGCTTTTAGTTGATTCAACTCAACATTAGGGATTACTTTTTGATGTCGATATATTTATTAATTTCTCTTTTTCTTTGTGTGCATCATTAATTAATTCATCCATTCATTCAACAGGCAAGCTTGTTGATTAAACTCATACTGAAAACATTATTCGATGTAGCTACATAGAACCAATAGCCAATACATATCAAATTGTAGATATATAACAAACATAATTATCAAATACAGTTATCATGGCTTTGTTGAAGTACGGTAAAGACTTGATGTTATTTATATTAAAAGTTAAAGGATAAATAATTATATGGTATTGTCAGTCTTGCCACTAGTCTTTTAGAAAAGTTTATAGCATTTTATTTCTTTGGCATCACTTGTTTCATCAACAACTGTATTCTATCTCCAAGTTTTAACTACTCAACAACTCCAAATTGTATTTTATAGCTCCATTAGCTATGCTCAAAAAGCTACTACTCGTATGTACGTGTTAAAATGATTGTGTGAATCTATAGTACGTAAATCTTAAAATTTTTTGTTACGCTTTGCCGGCGCGGGAATCAACTAATTTTTCTACAAAATCTTATTATAATCAATGTAAATTATGGTTTTATATTCTCAGAGATAGTGTAGCTCTCTATTGGTAAAAGCGTTTTAGGATTAGTTTGTTCGTTCTAGAGATTACCAGAGGTTATCTAAATAGAGTAAGAATAATAGGGTAATACATTCAAAAGCAGTCCTCTGTCATAGTCTACTTTTCACCTATAGCGACTGTACATGTGGTTAGCGTGACAGGTGGTGAGCCCATCGCCGCTCTATGCTGTTAGATATATGTATGACTAACGGACTAAAGAGTGCATTCTTTAGTCGCCTTTTACGACACCCAAGGGAAGAGGGTGTGGTAGTATTCTATAGCCGTTACGCGACAAGGCGGATAAAAATTATATAGGGTAATCTTAGATAAATATATGTAGAGTACATATTATCTATAGAGAAAGGAACAAACAATACCTACTATACTTAAGCTTTTATATTTTTTTGCAAGATAAGTTAAATTTCTCTTTAAAACTTACTAAAGTAATATACTGTACTATACTTTAAAAAAATATCTTACCGCGAAGTATTTATTTATAAATGTAATGCAACAGCCCAAAATCGCAGAGAATAAGAGAAAAACGACAAACATTTAAAGTAAGAAACCTTTCATTGCCTTCTTGCTAAAAGGAGACGAAGAAAAAGTATTCTAAATATAAAAATGCAACGATATAACGGTTTTGACGCAGATCGTCATTTTCGCAAATGGTCATCACGAAAAGTTTGGTCACTTTCGCAGCATGTCATTTTCGCAACTGGTCACTTTCGCAGAATGTCATTTTCTCTCGTGGGTTAAATCGTTCGCTTGGCCAGCCCTAGACGCTGGCCGCAGCTGCGGTCGGCCACGGGCGGCGCTGAGCCGAGCGATGTACTGGTTTTATGGCTGCGCTGAAGCCTACACAGAATACAATGATGTATGTACGAACTCAGACGAATATTAAAACAATTAGCTATGCACTTTACATGCATAAAGCACGACTCACAACACGACACGTCCTAAAAGTAGGCAAAGAGCACAGCTTTCCGATATTACTTACGATCCTGATAGGTACTCTTATTTAGATACATTACATTATTTATTGTATTTTTTACCGCATCTGTTTTATTGTAAGTTTTGAATATAAATAATTTCTGCTGAAATATAGAAAAATGATCAAACTAATCATTTCATTATCTAATTAAACAAGTATATTTTTATACATAGATGATAGCTGTAGAACGATGTAATTTTTTTTTAAATAAGTTGCTTGATTGAGATTTTCCGTAATTCTATATTCTACTACTATTAGTCGTAGTGGGTATCAACTTTCAACAGTATGGGTTGTGGCAATGTTTTAATGTTGAAAAGGAGAGATCACATCACATCCTAACATTATTATTTACATATCAATTATGAGACTACCAACACCTATGTCGCAGTGAGATATCGAAACGTATAAAGATCCGTATGTATTGTTTCATATCAATATGTAGTGAATACTTTTTTTAAATAAAATTTAAATAGACATTTGATTTACCTTCAATAAGATATAGCATTTGCCCAGTGAAAGTTAGGTGAAAATGGCATTTAATATGAATACAAATTATGCAGGAAATAAATAATTGGCATAAACGAAATGAAAAATTTCAAAGACTTGTACAGAGGAATTCCTCCCCCCTGCAGACGGAATTTGTCAAAGTATTTCATTGACGTCGGGCACAGGTGACTGCTTGCGAATGGAGGAATTTCATTTTGATATTATTTTGTCACTTCATTACTATAGCTTCCTATGGTTTGAAGAAAAAGTTTCCATTAGTCTCCTCGGAACTTTTTAGAATTGCCGAGTTCTTACAAATATGAATATACTAACAACAGAAAAAGAAGGTTTCCACTTCCCACCCGACGTAGACATTTTTTTTCAACGTTTCGTTATCAACAGAAAAAAACTCACATCTAGAAAAATGCATAATTATTTTGCTTAAGTTCAGTTATATTCTTCATAGTTATGCATATCTTTATTTCGAAATTCTACAAGAAAATGCAAAACCGGAAAAAACTGTCTGTAAAAAAATTACCACGTCCGGTAAAAACACAATGCAAAACCGTGTCGTTCGAAGCATTGGAAACGGAGCATAAACAGCGATCAAGCAAGGACCTTTTAGGTTATGCAAGCTCGAATATAACGTCTGCTGCTATTCGTAGCGACCTTATTCCGCTGTCGTTAACTGTGTTTCCAAACGTGGAAATAAAAATTGCATACATACTACGAGTACCTACACAAAGAATTTGATGCTTGATCCTTAAATCAGAGACACTATCCTCCATTGATTGGTTCTTCAGATAAGTTTGAGCTGTACTTTTTATATAATGCGTATAATTAATACATAAGTTTCTCGTCTGTGTACAAGGTAAACTGACAAAAGGACCTATAAAGAGCATTCCTTACACCTCCAAGCACTACATTTAAGAAAAAATGGGCGAAAGGTTAACGTTGCGTGCTACTTACTAAAGAAGGGCTTATTTATGTGCCCTTCGCGCATAATAACGCGAGATAGCAATTAGTCATCATTACTTGTCACACTTAAAGCCCTTTAGGATTACAAAAACTGCCACCGCGATCGTTTGTTACGTTATTAAGCAAAACTAAGCCTAAATGTGTGTAGGAAAAGGTGGTGCAGTCTACGACTAAAATGAGATCGCCTAATTTATAATAAATACTCTACTTGGTGCAGACACAGCGTGCACAAAAAAAAATTACATCAGGTGAACATTAAATAACTACAAATATAAAACAGGACAAAAAACTATATAAAATAAGATAAATGACAAACGCAATGAGATGTAAAGCAATGTGTTCAGTATCGCCTCGGTGGATGAGGTCAAGCGCCCAGCCTGCCCCCTTACTCTCGAAACCGATCGCTATTGGATCGGATTGGTATTGTGAATTTTCGTATTTTTAAGTTACGACATCAGCGCTAATTTGGATTCATATTGGGTGAACTAAATGGCATTTAGTTTTATATTTTTTTCACTCAATATCCACGCAATATGAATCCATATTAGCTCTGGTGTCGTAACTTAGGAGTACGAAATTTCACAATACCAATCCGATCCAATAGCGATCGATTTCAAGAGTAAGGGGGCTGGTCTCTGGATCTGGAGGCCCTGAGTTCAATTCCCATGTCGGCCAAAGTGTTTCGGATTTTTCGATGCATGCATGCCCAGGTTTGGGATCGATCACCAAACCGATTGCGGCAAGCATGGCGATTAAGCCAATACCCAGCATTATAATAGCCCAGCAGTGGGACAGTGCACATGCAGGCTGTTTACTTACTAATGTATCCAGCGTGAGTAGTAAGATTTTTATGTTGTTGTTGTTGTTGTTGTTGAACTTTTATTACCTTTTACCCTCAACTCTGCTGAATCTGCTGTTGAATATCCTCAATTTTAAATCTGAAAGGTCCGTTTATCCGTCTGTTATCTTGGTAGTAGGTAAAAAATGTTAAGACAATTCAAACACTTTAAACAAAATTTTACTTTTTTGGTAACTGCTGCTGTGTAAGAAAGAAGACATGCAGCTACAATCACGATATGGATTATTATGTGATGTTTGATATAACTGGTGGCTATTATAGAGCGCAAGGCATTTTATGAGCCGAGAGCTGGTTAACTGCGATCAGTAGCGTCCGATAACGCTTTAAGTATAGTTTGCATCGTCTTCTGGAGCAGATCTTTTGTTGTTTATCACAGTTTATATATCCTTCAACGATATACGCGGGGTAGGTGAGATTTGATTGTTATCATCCTGTAGGGTATATAGATAACTAGTAGTATAGGACTAGTATTTAAGGACTTCCAAATAGTAGGGTGCTTATTGCGATATTCAGCATTTGATCACAATAACGAAAACAAAAATGTATATGGCATTGAAGTAGCTTTTCTACTCTAGGCCATATTAAAATATTGACAGGTCTTGCGGCTTGGCGAGAAAGCGAAGCGTCATGATTGCAGTTTTGTTTTCGTAAACATGCATGAGTGTTGGAAAATGAAAGAAAATGGTACAACAAGTCCCTTTCCGAATTCTCTCAAGAAGTCCGTGTGAGATTTCAGTAAAAGTCAAGACGCACCAAGCCATTATTAAAGAAAAAAAGGATTCACAATCAATAAAGTTAAGTATAAGGAAGTGATATCGACCTGTTTATAATCTACTTTATATTCAGTCCAGTAAAGTGTCATTTCTATTGTGTTTCCATTTAACATCTGGGCGAAAGGCCCCTGAACCCTAATGCGCTACTGAATATTTCATTGGTCGATGTTTTTTCAGCGATGAAACTGATTCGTAATGTTTTTTAATACATACTTTTGAATTATGTATACAGTGACAGGTGAATGGACTTGACAAATGTATGAAAAAAACTGTTTCGGAGTCATCCATACATTTAAATAATAAGGCTAAATATTATTTTACCAATTTTTTTAGATATGAATCTCGTGTAAGAAATTATTTTTGCTAATTGAATAATAAACTTTTACCTACACAAGAAACATGAACCAGATAAAAACATCCCCAGGAGTCGTTTACAAAGCTTTCCTTCTATTTTTGTAGTCAACAAAAAGAGATTTTGTTTTGTTGCCTAATTGGCCAATTAGTGAACAGCCTCCACGCACGATCGGCTTTAGTTTCATAATAAACATAATAAATTCTACTAATATTATAAACGCGAAAGTTTGTAAGTATGGATGGATGTTTGTTACTCTTTCACGTAAAAACTACCGAATGGATTTAGATGAAATTTGGCAAACAGATAGTTTATAACTTTTTATCCCGATATTCCCACGGGAACGGGAACTACGCGGGTGAAACCGCGAGCGGCCGCTAGTATGTTTATATATTGCAATAACTGACGCCGTCAGCCCTTAGTTACGGTATACCTACCTCAACATCACCACTAAAATCACTAAAAGATAAAAGGCATCATAGAAAGGCAGGTAAAAAAAATGTTTAGTTGATTCAAATAGCACTTTTATAAAAGTTTATTTTAATAAAGGATTTTTAGTTTCGGCATTGCCTTTGACATCATGATAGTCTTAATAATAGTCCTTACAGTAATTGTAGAATTACGGCTATTTTAAATGCTGCAGAGACTTTACATTTTTTAATTTTTTAACTTTATACCAACTCCCAAGCACGACCATCAATAAAAAAACAGTAAAAAAGTTACTTTTTTTCTGAATAGAATACCTGGAACGTAGTTGCTGCTACATTTCACTTGGTAACTTTTCCGTTGAGCTAGCTGGCTTTGAATAGAAATATTTGTTGAATCTATGCTGCACAAGTAAAACAACATTTTTCTAGTGCTACTTACCTCTCTCACTCCTTTCATTTGCATGAATTTTATCACGCTTGAAAAGAAAAAGGCTGAAATATTTTGCTTCACCTACGTAGGTACATAACGAAATAGCTCAAAAATGTTTTTGTGTAGAAATGCCCAATCCATATTAAATGACTACTAAAAATTCCGACGCATAAATCAATAGATTTCAATAATAGTTACACGAGCTAGGAGTTCGTTGACTTCTGACTGAACCGATGAGTAACTATCACCCCTTTATTAAAACTAATATTTTGAATGGTGTTAGTGCCGGCCGGAGCGGTGCGGTGCGGGCGCGGGCGGCGAGCAGAGAAACTTCTAGAAGAAGAAGAACTAGAAGTTTCCTAAAGTTTTTGAGACGCAACCACGGGTGTGTTCTAAACTCCGTGGTTCTAAACAAAAATGTTGCCTTATGCTGCGTTCCGTAAATTGGAAACTTAGTGTTTAACTCAATTTGTAAGTTAATACAAAACAGTACTATTGAACAAAAATAGTAATAATAGAATAATGTCAAGTACACTAACAAATCTACATTACCGACTTGCTTTGAGCAAAGGTGCCGAGGTAGCATAGCTGCCACTCTTTTAGACAAGTGATTATTGTAAAACAGTCTCCAACTTGTATCGTCGTAGTATTTTTTGGAATGACAAATTTTAGGTATTAGGTAACATTTCTGATTGTGGCAATATCATTAGGTACTAAAGGTACCTTCGATAAATAAATAAAACATGCTTGATCGTTATGAATCCATTTTCATTCCCACAAAAGTTTATTAACGAAGTATAAAGCGCTAAAACCAATTAGAACTAACAATGAATGCCCCAGTTAAAGAGAAAATGGCGAACACAATGCCAGCGGGCTATATTTTATCAAATTTTGTAGAGGTCGGCTGGTATCTGAGGAATTTTCTAATAGAAGTCTGGTCATCCGTGTCTTTAAAAATGGCGGCGTGTTAGGGGAGTGTCCGCGATAAAGCTAACATGAATGTACAGTCTCCTAGCAACCTGTGACTATGAAAAAGTTTATCCTATCAAGGATTTTTCATTATCATCAAAGATCATAGCAAGTAAAAGGTGTATGGACGAGACCAAACCGAAAAACTAGAGTAGTAAATACTTAGAACCAAATCTTTAAAAAAATCGTTAGTTGCGTCTCGGTCACTGGCTGATTAATGTGATTAATTCTGTTTATACAGATTTTTTCATGCTGTATTTATTTACACGTTATGTTACACAACGTAACATTACATAGTAGCTAGATTAACAAAAAGAAAAAAACTATTGCTTTTAATAACCTTTACAATAGTTTTTTAAAAACTGTATAAACAGCTAATAAAAGGATAATCAGTAATTAATTAAACGATTAATACTTAATTATTCCAGAATAAACAAAAAGCTACGAAAAGCCGTAAGCCGTCGTAAACTAAAGCTTAAGACTTTATGTCCAATAGATGTTTTAATTTAAAAAATATGGCGTGGGAGAACTGCAGTAGGTACTGCAGTTAGCACTAAAAATACCTTACGTTGTGTTGTTACTTTTCCCTATTAGGAGAACAGTTAAAGGCATTGCAAAATAAATAGCTACGTTGTGTTATTCAGAACTGTTAGACTATTTAATTTGAAATACCGTTCAGGACGTTTTGCAATATTTCTATAAACTCTGTTGTCTGGTATTTAGACCATCTGTCTCAAACCAAGAGGTCTCGGGTTCGGTCAGTCAGGTAAAACTTGTAGGTATAGGTGCCTGGCGGAGTGGCTGGCATCATAATAACCATATTCTATATTTTTTTGCAATTCATACGTAACAACTGTCTATGTAACCTCTTGTACAACAATGGGTGTTACATGATTTTATGTGGTGTTATAAATAGTGTATCTTTACAGCATCGTTGTGATCCGGCAGCTAGAAGTAAAATAGCCAGTTCGTCGTGGTTAAGGATTCCGAGTGAAGTGCGCTTTCACCTTCAACTATAAATAATAAAAAATATAAGTAAAATAAACAAAAGCTATCATATGAAAGGTTTTTCATACTAAGTATAGCTTTTGTTAAGGTGTGAACTTACGAATTTGAAAATTTAATTAAGCCAACAACAGTCCCTTATACATTGCTAATAAAATTCACAGCATCTCACTCAGCAGCCTCTTAAAATCACATTTGATACATAGCAAAGAGAAAAGTAGTGCCAATTATTTCCACCTAAAGAGGAATAACGAATAAGATTAATAACCGTGTCGCCTATAGCGGTAAAAGAATACTACCACAACCTCTCTTCCCTTGGGTGTCGTAAAAGGCGACTAACGGACTAAAGACTGCATATACATTCAAAAGCATAGAGCGGCGATGGGCTCACCACCTGAGCACATGTGAATTCCCTATTTGGTGAAAAGTGGACTATGGCTATGGTACTCGTACTCGTAGAGGACTGCTTTTGCTGTCCCCATTGCCTGGTCTCTGACTAACCCTTCGGGGATATTAGTCGTGATTATATGTATGAATGTATGTAAAGAGGAATAAATGTTTGTTCCAAAAGAACTTACTGTCACTCTGTTGCCTTAGTAGCTTTTGCTTAATCGGTGAATGAATTTCAAAGAGAGTAAAGAATTTAGTGACGTGCTGCTTTTAGATGTTAAGAAAGAGGTCCCACATGTTCGAGTCTAATCCATTTCAGTTGTAAAGAAGAACAGAATATAAAACATGATCAAAAGAACTTCACAAGAGAAAATTGATCAGCATCACTTGAAAAAGCCTTATTCGATATAATTATTTAACTTTGAAGGCTAAGAGGACTACATTATTAATTAACTATATGGATGATCTATGTAATATGATACAGTATTGAGGAAATTAAACATTACGTCGAAGGTATTGTAATTGTGTAATAATTTAGAGATGTTGTAATAATTTTAACGAACAGAACTTTATGTAGAGTCATGTATACTCAAATTACTATCAACATTATTCGTTAATAAGAATTTGAAAGGAACACTTTTAGCACACGTACACAGTGCCCTCTACGAAAGTTTTCAATTCTTCTACTTTTGTTATTGTTATAGTTTTTGGACAACGTATTTTTCAATCTAAGTAATGTAATCATGTTATCAAAACAGTACCATTAAAAGATAAACCTCTATGATGCGAAATCAGCTCAGTATGTTATACTTTACAAATCTTATGCTGATAAATCTATTTTATGTATGTATATTTTTTGATACCACGTTCAACCCTTCACTACTTAACCCTAAACCAATTAAGCAATTGAAGTAAAACGCACAGCTAAATGACACAAGTCCAGTTTGCGAGCACTTAGCAACAGCCTTGAGCGGTTGCGTTGAACCGACTCATACATAAATGTATGCAATGTGTCTGTATGGGTCGCAATGCCGTAGCACGCTTTACGGCGGCCATGTGCCGGGATTGTTTGTACAATAATGTCAAAGGGAAGCGCGCCGCGCCACTTTACAAGAGGAATTTAAAATTCTGTAAAAACCTTGATGTTTTATAAAAGCAGTATAAAAGCAGTCCGAAACATCAATATCGAGAATACAAAAAAATAAACACTCCATAACGTATTCTTGAAGCTAGTCATCTTGTAGAAAGTATATATTATAAGTTAACAACTCTGCAAAAGACGATGAGTGTCTAAGCTAAGCAAATAAGCTGTTCAATTCAATTCAATTCAAAAAACAAACGTTTCAATAATCAAAGTGGAATTTATAAAAACGTTATAATCCCCTTTTAAACACCAACTCTTAATAAAGGTTTATTGCTCTAGTAATTTATATGTATAAGTATTAAAAATATATACTTTTCGTCGGCACGCGAGAATAAGTAATTATAGGTAAGAACCTACTTGTACCTACTTGTAGCGGCGACTACAAATTTATAATTTGAGATTTATCACGATATCATTGTTCGTAAATAGTCCGCGGTTAATGGTAACGGAAAATAGACTGTTGTGCTGTTACATTACGTACAATGAGCTGATAGCGATCAGCGATAAGCTGGCTGCGGGAACAGAAACGCGCAATGGAGTCACGACTGACTAGTAGAGCCATTTCTTCGTTGACTGAGTAGAGATTAGTGGTGAAAATACTTTTTTCGTAGGCTTTGGTCACGAGCACGAGCGTAAGGCGACGCGTCTAGCGGATTTATATTTCATTTCGCGTCATACCACTGTGGTCTACTACGGCGCGGCAGTCTATATGAACGAAAGAAACAGAGAAATCGCGGGACGCGTCGTAAATCGTCAGTGCTCGAGCGGACGAGCGGTTATGGGCTTCCACACGTAACGAGTACAGTGGCGAGTCAGTAAAATGATACTAGACCGAGAGAGTTGGGAGGACGAGTTAATATTTAATGAGACAGTTTAGTTTAAGCGCAGATCGCAAAAGAAAAGATTTTAAACGAATTTTTAACCGTCTGCGCGCACGTGTTGGCGAATGTTAGCTAGCGAGTGGAGAGTGCCGTGTGCGTGCGTGCATTTTCATACCTGCCGAGTGGTTTAACGTAACGAGTCGCTACAAGGGGTGAGGATTGAGGTATGAAGCGGGGAGGTGGGTACTCGGCCGAGCATAAAAATCATGGTTCTAGTCTAGTGACTGTCTCGCCACTCTGCTCAGCAGACCACTCGGCCGAGCACTCGTCAAAATGTTTATACGTACCGAGCCCTCAGCCAAGGGCACTGTCTCGCAACTGTACGCGTTACGCGTGGGAGCCCCATTATGTTTTATAGGTATTAGAAAAAGAAAAATTAATAAAAAATTAAAACAACCATCGAGTACAACCTCTTTAGCTTTGCGGAACAAAGTAATACCGTAAGTACTATCTTAATCTAAGTCAATATCTACTGATGTTGGTTTGTATAATGATAATGTGTCTGATCGTTTATAAAGTAATAAGTGGATTAGACAAAGATAAATCGTTCTTTTTCAAAAGGTGGAATAGAAATTTACCTTGTTTTAATTTGTTAATAACGTTAGAGACTGCATCAGATTAAACCAGGTTTATCTTTTCGTTTTTGATTATCAGAGAAAATAAATACTTATTTGTTTTGATAAGAGTCGGCGCGGCGTTTAAATCTTCTGTTATTTTGCACCCACCAAAGCAATTATAAGATGCAAATAGATTGTGTTAACACTTAGAAACCGTTCCGTCTGTAACTGTTAAATAAAACGAATTCGAACAACTCAAAAAGTACAAAATGATTAAAAAGTTAAGACAGCAAGACTTAACGGAGATTAAAACCAAAAACGAATTAACCCAAAAGGCCAATGTTCTCGGCTTTTCTCTCGATGTTAAGAGCATTAAGGAGATTACAGAAAAAAATCGTGCTCCATCATCAAATGACTGTCGGAAAAAATCGACGCCAAAGAAAACAAGATGGCCTGCTTTAGGCGCGAACCGCCACACTTTTCGTTTCCGATGTTTTGTCTTTGCGAGTTAGCTTTCGCAGAAGTGAAATATATTTTCTTTTGTATGTTGCTTTTCTCATTTGAGCATCATCGTAGGCCTCTTACATATTACATAATAGATGATTCAAGCAGCACAAAACATCACTTAATAGACAACAAAATTTCATTAAACATCAACATAAACGCAGTTACAGTGTTGAAAATTTGCAAGAAGTTACATAAAGTGTGTAATGTATTGTAATATTCGTTTACTTGTTAAATTGTTTGTTATTTTACAGTGACTAACTTCTCATATAGATGGCGCTGCTTTGTAGTAAACCTTAGCTCGATCGAAAACTGAAACACTTGCACAGTCAATCGGTTTGTGGGAACCGCAAAGCTACTAAACTAAAAAAATGAATTATGAGTTTCATCATTATTATCATCAGCCTACAAACGAACCCCTGCTGAAGACATGCCTTTCCGCATGGACAACAGCACATAAGAAGATGGAAGGCCGTAACCAAGTACACAGGCCCAATGATGGCCCAATGCATGCAAGTTTAATGGGTTAACTTTAAAAAAAAAACTAAAAGAAATGTAAATATTTTAAAGGTATAAAGTTGTAGGTGTAGCTACGTTCAACGTGTCTGTATTTTGTGTACTATTAAGTATATTCTATTCTACACTTAGCCTTCGTCGTGATTGAAAGGAGCCAGAAACCGTTTTGTGGGCAATTTCAGCAAAGTGCCGGATGTGCCTGGTGCGATATAAAAAGATTGCATTTATCGAACGCACCGCGACATGCGAAACTAAAGAGGTGTCGTTACAGGCATAGGCAGTAGAAACGATAGCAGGTGTAAGTAGTTTTTTGTGTTTGAAACGATAGCAAATACCTAAGTGTTTCTTGTAAATTGTTAAGAGGGTTCACACTTTTCGGTATCTATACTTGCAAGTTGTAACTTGCAAGTTCAAAATTATATAGAAAACAAATATTAAAAACTTTATAAATTTTTAATACTTTAAAAAAAAAATTGAGATTTTTTATTTTATTTTTTGCTATTTAATGTCCACTACAAAAACTTTAAAATCGCATAAACTCAGCTGAATAAATGTTGTTGTTAACATAATGTGTTTTAAATACACTTGAATCCTACATTATATAATTTACATTACATACATCATTGATTACACCGGTTTTCCAGGAGGGTTGGCTTGGATAATGGACCTACACTTGTTCCTATTGTGTTATACTTTAGTCTTATTCTACTCGCATCAGAGTGCCTGTGGACCCGCAGCCGTTAGCCGTCGTTATGACAATCTTGTGGAATCAGCATGTGACTACGTGGCGATGCTACGAGTATATAACTAGTTAGCGTCGCTCGGTAGCCGGTAGCCGAACGGATGCCATGGTTCAATAGTTCAATCCCCATATCTCCGTTAGACTTTAGACTACAGCGTGAACTCATACATGAGTACAAGTATACTAATCCATCGTCACAGTACATAAGCGTCTTAGCTTTCCGGATGGGTTAACATGACTACGAGTAGGTATTAGTAATGTCTTAATAGCGCATTCATAAGAATCTTTGTAAAAAAAATTGAATATGTATTGTAATTTTGTAAGTAGGTCAGTGTATCACATAACACATTGAATATTGTAGTTGACTTCAACTCTATCGACAAGTGAAAAGATACTTGCACTAACTCTATTTATGCACGCATGTCTATTCTTGATACCTTCCTCGTTAGTTCGTTGCCCTCCAAAAAAAGGACACCATTTCGACACGTGACACGAAGGGGAATTCCGGTTAGAGTTGATTCAAGGCAATATCTAAGGAACCCTAAAAACTTCACTCGAGCACTCCGCACCGAACAATGGACACGCGCCCGGCGTAACCCTACCCAGGACACCTCGAATTACCCGCAATCACAGCCAATTTAACCTTTAACACTTCCGAGCAGAACTGAAATTCCTTTGGCGCGACGACGATCAATTACAAACGCTCCGTAAACTCGTCGTGCAGCTGAAATAAAGCTTTTGTTGAGGGCTTAGAGTTGGGAATTGATTCCGGTTGAGACAATAAAACGCATTCCGCGCGAGCATCCTTGACAGGTATTCTGCAGGGAGCGGCGCGGAGGGTTGGCAGATTGCGAAGAAATTAATTGACTTATCTTGTTAACAGAACAGAAATATGAAAAATACAATTATCACCTGAGGTCTTTGTTAGAATGACTAATTAATTAGATAAAATATGTAATTAATTATTCTTTACATATTTTATCTAATTAATTAGAACAGGCCTTTGCCCAGCTGTGGGACAAGCTAGGTTAAATAATAATAAGGTTGGAAAATTATAGCATATTTCTTTTAATCATATTATGTACCTATCTATTCCCAGTATGATTGTGGTATACTCGTAAACATACATATTAATTATTAGTTTGGTGTTATAAAATTTTTCTATTTTTATATTGTGTGGTATGATGAGGAATTATTTTTTATATTTATAACCACCAGTAGGAAGACGTGGATTTTGTTAAACGTCTAAAGTATGAAAGGTATGATTTAAATTATGGAAAAACATAATAGCAAACAAACATTATAGCGGCCATTGTTTTTGTTCAACATCGTAAATGTTATTAATTATTCATAACCTCTTTTCCGAGTATCAAATTAGTATTTCTCACTTAGCCCCAGCCCAAGTATTGTTCTCGGGCAGCATAAAAATCAAGCAGTAATTTTAGTGGCGAGGCATTGTGCGCTGAGTGCTGAGTGCCATGCCCCTCGCAGGAGCTGGATTGAAACCGATCCGCTCTATTGTTGCAGGAGGGCGTTATAATGCAACGAGCACTACGAAGTTACACTTTCGTTGTCAGACTTTCCATTTGCTGATGGGGAAAGCCATTAAAAATATAAGCCAATATTGAAAACGAAAAATAGCGGATTTCGTGAAAGTTCTTTTAAACCTATAATCTAACATTAATATAAAGTATTTTTATTAATTAAATGAAAACAGCCTTAAAATAAGTTTTTCCAAGATGTGTAATAGCACTAATAGCTAATAAATACGAGAACATAACTAACTGCGGACCTCTGGGTCGGAAACCAATGGTCTCAGTGCTAGACACGGCAAACATTACACTAAAATTACAATCCTTGATAATGATGAAATTGTACTGTCAACGTAGGTAAACAAAACATAACGCGTCGAATAAGTAAATAGAATTTGAGTTGAATTTTTTTTTAAATAGTACTGGTTTAACAAGTATTTTTTAGTGTTAGCTCGATGCGCCAGCCCTGAGACCTATATTACAATTGATAAAAACCAGGGTTGCACCCGTTTCAAGCATACGCACGACAATTATTTGCATTTTTTTTAAACCGGTCCCACACGTCTCGACTCTGTAACCTGGTTTACTATACTAGTTTGATTAATAGCCCCACTACCATTTATGGCTACTGCAGTTTCATAGCGATACCCTATTCATTCTTACAACTATTAGTTTAGATGAATTTATTATAATTGATAGCAATTGATATTATCACGAGCGGCCGTAAAGTTTAAGATAAGGCTTGATATTCTTTGCAATTAAATTGATTGATTTATTGCAAATAATGATTACGGTTAAATGGTTTGTTAAATGTTGTGTAAATAATTGCAAGAAACCTTTCAAATTATTTGGTCGATCGTTAAAGCTGCTACCGGATGAATTGAAAACCACCATGTTTTAATTAATGCCTTTTACATAAAATAATAATTAAATACTTCGTTATTAACGTGAAAATACTGAAAATACTGGTAAGCTATGTTCAGTTTCGATATAAATATAGCATTGTATGTAGAATACAGAGTAATAAGTAACAGCAATGGAGTATATACTCTAAATAAATTGAAATCGAATAGAATTTGATGAAGGAACAGCTGTTTTTTTTTTGCAATTTCATAGTTGCTTCCACATAGTTTTTCTTTGCAACTAATAGAATGATCCAGTTGCGGAATTATATACCTGTTACCAAACATCCTGTATGGGCTAGTCGATTTACAAAACGGCGTCTCATAAAGCGGCTAATTGACGATCCGCCAGAATGCAAAGCGCCCAAACAAAAGGCCACCGCCTCGTTTAGGCGTTTCACGTTCTCCAATTAGAATGAGCAACGCGTCGCCTAATAAACTATTGGCAGGCCCCGCCGTTTTGTCCAACCCACCAACCCGCTTGGGGCAGCTTGGTGGGTTATGGCCCACTCTCCCTATGTGATAATGCATCGTTGTCATTTATAGTCTTAAGTTTGGTGGCTAAGTAGACCCCTACTTTCAAAACCCGCTAAAACCAATATCGGTCAAACTTTAACTATTACTAGAAAAACAAAATACTTAGGTACCTACTTACCTACTACAAATTTTTCTTACATGACCCACTAATGGTTCCGTAACAAATCCCATTAAAAAAGTTAAAAAGCCATTAGGAAAAGTGACGTTAGTATCAAAACCCGCTAAAACACCAGTCTGTCACTATCAAATTCCTCTAAAATAAAATTGGCCAACAGGACAGCTTTATTAACGACACCGTGACTATAGAACAGTATGTCGTTATTGGGCGTTATTGTAGTCGTCGCAAACGATGTTTTATGCGGTTTTGTATTAAAATTTACACATGAATTATCTTCATTTGTGAAAAAGTGCCTTAAGCGGGTTTTGAAAGTAGACCCCTCGTGTATCTCATTATGATCTTCATCATCAGTTCATCAGCCGAAAGACGTCCGCTGTTTTGAACATAGGTCTCTCCAAGGATCTCCACACCACCACGGCCGGTCTTGTCTTGCTCGCATCCAGCGGCCTCCACTAGTAAAGAAGAATGGGCGTTTTTGTATGAAAGCCGTCCCACCCCTTTGAAGTTCCCACATGGTAAGTTTCGAAATAAATAATGTATTTTGTTGTAAGGACAGCAAATATGAACAAGCGAATGAATGGATAAAAAAAAAGAATAAAAAGGGAAAATGAAAAATGAGGGTGTATAGTTAAATGAGGGTGTATAGTTAAATTCAAGAAAAAATCTTGACTTCAATTTTATATTATCGTTATTAATGTTTGTGTTATTATGTTACAATAAAAGTACTATATTTCTATCTATCGATTATCACTTATGATTTTAATTTTCTTCTTCTCAATAACTTTTTTCTCCAATACCTGACAGATTTGCTATCATACAATAAAATGCTTCACTTTTCAAGTACTTTTTTTTTGATGCATAGATGTAAGTGTTACAAAGGGGGGGACGTTTTGCCCATTCTTCTTAACTAATATGTATTGAAAATACTTAGTTAAAACACTTCATATTACTATATACTTACTTAGAAATATTTTATAAAAAACCTATTTTTTTATGCTTAATAAGACAGCTCTTGACCTCGATCTCGCCTGATGGTGAGCGTAGATGAGTTCTACGATGGAGCGAGCTGCCCCAGCAGATGCCTATTAACTCTCGCCTTGAAGGCATTCAGGTTATAAGTTTTTGGAAACACAGACGATGGCAGAGAACTCCACTCCTTGCCAGTGCGCAACAAAAATGATGACATGAAGCGTTAAGTGCGACATAGTGGAACTTCTACTAGGTGGGGATGATATCCTTCAGTACGTCTGGAGGTTCGGTGGTAAAAGGGCGGTGGTGGTATGAGCTCGAAAAGCATAAACATCGTCGTCCTATCTACCCATTAAATTAAAGCATTGATATGATTATCCTTTTCACCGAACATAGGTAAGTAATAGAATAGAATAGAATATAATTTATTGCCAAACTGTTTACAAATTGTGAAGATGATAATGCATAAAGTGGAAAACAGCAATATAGGTACCTACTCGTATCGGATATGCAATATAACAAAATAAATTGTAATGTTATAAACTAAAACATAAAATAATTAAAATTAAATGACTAGAAATAAGTAATTTATCAAAAAAAATTGTATAAAAATATTCGGCTTGGCTGTTAAAAGGGGCTTTTTAACAACCAAGCTTTTAATTTAAATTTGGATGTAGGTAAGTTCAACGCTTTTATATTAGAAGGCGAGGTGATTTAATATGTTGATACCGAAACTAAAAGCTGTTTTGTAGTAGCTACACATGATTGTTAATTCTAGGCACACACAAATCATAATTATATTTTATGACGAAGGTTTATTTGATATGAAGATTTATTTTTAAAGCACTAAGCTACTATTTTGGCTTGGTGAATATTGCAATTTCTAATACTTATATATACTTACACGTCAATGTAATAAGATAACCATTTTCTTTAAAAATATTTCGATTTTTTTTCAATTGAATATAAATTACAAATTATACGCAAACATCTATTTTGTAAAATGAGTTTCCCAAATAAATTATACCGTAGTAAGTAAGCCGTGGATAAACTTGACCAAAATATACAGCCCTAACCACATCTATGGAAGTTGTTTCAGCAAGTATAGATAAAATATAGCAAGTGCTGAATATTTTTTTATTTAATTTTGTTAATTAATTAATAATTAATTACTATCCAGCTTAACAAAAGCCGCTGTCTTATTTCACGTAGGTATTTATAAGAACATTCCGACAGAACATTAATAAGCCGCTATACAAAACATCGCAATTTCCTAAAGCAGCTAGCTTTAAGTAAACCAGCGTTTTAACAACAGGACCGCGACATAATATACATCCCTACTCAACAAAACTGTAACATAACATCATCAGAATGCCACTAGGGACTCGCAAACAATGATTGCGCACTGAGTTGCGGCCCATGGGCTGCAAACGCACTGCAACAACTTAAGCCGCGTCCGCTGTGCCATGTTTTGAACAGAACATTGTTCATGAACATATTTTGTTCAAAACATTTCCCGTCCGCTGCGCTGCGATTTAGCAATGTTCAGTAAACCAAGTTTTTTAACAAAACTTCACTCCGCCCGTAGACGAACGCGGGGGATGTTTTCCACAAACTCCGGCAAACACGTTAAAGTGTATTTGTTCGACAAAACATTTAGGCCATGCCCCATAAATAAGTTTTCGAACAATGTTCTGTTCAAAACATGGCGCGGCGGACCCGGCTTTAGGAGTGACTAGGCGTTTGCAGCCCATAGGCCGCAACTCAGTGCTCATAAAATCGCTTCGCGGTGTCAATGTAGTCTCTACTTTTAATACCCCATATTTATAAACCTGTGCGTATTTTTGAAACGCTAACTATCGCCCGTCGGCCCCGTTTCCGGCTCCATTATTATGACACAGGCCCCCCGACCACAAAATGAGAGGAACAATACTGTGGTTTTGAACCCAATTGTCAGTGTGTTTGTCGCCAAACGGGAACAAAGGATGTTTATGCTTTCGAGTGGCCGCCAACTTATTTAGGTGGCCGCCATGCCAGTCGTTGTTTGGTATTAGTGATTTCGGCTGCGGTCGCTGGCAATAAGTGGGTACGTATTGATTGAAGTTCAGTTATTTACTATTGACTGCTGAACTTTGCGGATATAGGATAAAATGTTTACTAGAAAAAAAACAACAGTCTCAGGAAAGCTCGAATGGGAATCGAACCTTTGGACTGGTTGTTTTTTTCTAGTTAACATTTTATCCTATATCTAATAGTGAATGCAAAAATTCCATTAATAAAGATATTTGCGGATATAATTGTAATGAAGTTATGATGTAGGTAAGTACATAATTAGTGGTATAATGATGAGATAACTCATCAGTGTTATAATTAGGCATAAACATCTCACTCTTGGATCCAGGCTTTCAGGGAGGCAGGGAAACCTCATGAACTACATCTACGACTACTCATGGTAAGCATTCTACTACTACACTATGCTGTTGCTGGTTGTAAGAGTTAAGAACTCTCATCTTATGATAACTAACAGTTTAACGTAACTAGAAGCACGAAAAATTCAATTTATTAAGTTGGTAAATCTATCTATCTATATCCAATGTGGCCAAATGGTCAGCTTTCCACACCAGCGTAAACAAGTGACGAAAAAGAATATCACTGTTGTACCAAAAACTGCAGGTCGGCTGGAACGCTTTAAAAGCAATCTAGATACAAAATTAAATTATTTAGAATACAATGACAACCCTAATGTCTTTTATAATAATTTTTTTAACATTTATTGTTCAGAATTTAATAAAACTTTTATTCCAAAAAAGATCTCAGTTAGTGGTACTGTAACTTTTAATGAATGGGCTACAATTGGTATTCACAGAAGTAGGAAACGCCTTTATGAACTTTATGGTGAACGCAACTATAACACCAGCGATGACTTCAAATTATATGTTAAAAATTATTCAAAGTTATTCAAAAGAGTATGTCGATTAGCCAAGGCAAACTATCTGAGTTCTAAGATTAAGAATAGTAATGACAAAATAAAAATGACATGGAATATTATAAATAGTGAAACAGGAAAGGTCAAAAGTCGTAATAATGAGTACAATTTAAATTGTGATAATAAAACCTTGACTTCTGATGCTGATGTTGCTGCAGCATTTGAGAGGTTTTTTACTGACATTCCAGTTTCAACTACAAAAGCCTTGATTTCCTCCCCCACTGTAGCTGAATCTGTTTTGAAGGAGAATGTTAAAGATTGTGAAAATAATTTCAGTTTTCAAAAAATTTGTGTTATAGATATAATAAAAACATTTAACACTCTCAATAAAAAGAAAACTGCTGATCTGTGGGGTAATTCCGTGGACGTCGCTAAATCTGTAATTATGACAATAGCTCCAGTTTTAGCTTGCATATTTAATGAATGCATTGACTGTGGTGTTTTTCCTGACCTCATGAAATATAGTAAAATAATTCCATTATTTAAATCAGGTAGCACTTCTGACCCCTCTAACTTTAGACCTATTTCTGTGCTACCCACATTTAGTAAAATTTTTGAAAAGTTAATGCTAGATCAAATGCAAATTCATTTTTATAAAAATAAACTTTTACATTGTAAACAATATGGTTTTACTAGGGGTCGCTCTACAACTGACGCCGGTGTTGAGCTTTTAATCCAAATATTTGATACCTGGGAGGAATCACAGGATGCCCTAGGGGTATTTTGTGATTTATCCAAGGCTTTTGATTGTGTTTTACATGAAACTTTGGTCAGGAAGCTTAACCACTATGGAATTAGGGATGCTTCTTTGAGCCTTCTGATCTCATACTTGAGGAACAGGATTCAAAAGGTCGACATTAACGGTAAAAGATCTCCGGGATCAGTGGTTAAAATGGGAGTTCCGCAGGGTTCAATACTTGGTCCATTCTTGTTTTTGGTTTATATTAATGACTTACCTTATTTTGTAAAAGACAGTCATGAGATAGTATTGTTTGCTGATGATACTTCACTTTTATTCAAAGTGAAACGACGACACCCAAATTATGACGATGTGAATAATGCGGTCTCAAAGATTGTTCACTGGTTTAGTGTTAATAACTTGCTATTAAACGAGGGAAAAACCAAATGTGTAAGATTTGTATTGCCTAATGTTAAGCAGGTAATAACTAGTGTACAAATTAAAGATAAGAATGTGAATCCTGTGGACACCACTGTGTTTCTAGGCATCACGTTGGATGCCAAGCTTCAGTGGGGCCCACATATAGCTAAATTGTCGAATAGACTTAGCTCTGCGGCTTATGCAGTAATGAAGATCCGTCAGTTAACTGACGTTGATACAGCTAGATTAGTTTATTTCAGTTACTTTCATAGTGTAATGTCGTACGCCATTTTACTGTGGGGAAATGCTGCCGACATTCAAACTATCTTTGTGCTGCAGAAGAGGGCTATTCGAGCAATATATAACCTACAGGCTGGTGACTCTCTCAGAGAGAGATTTAAGGATATAAGTATAATGACAGTTGCATCACAATATATTTATGAAAATCTTGTGTATGTTCATAAAAATATTGAAATGTTTTCAAAAAACAGTGATATTCACAAATTAAATACCAGAAGTAAGAACAAATTAGCAGTGCCTTATACTAGGCTCCATAAAATAAATAATTCTTTTAAGGGTCTGTGTGTACGATTATACAACAAAGTACCAAATGATATTCAGAATTTAGATCTTGATAAATTTAAAATCAAAATCAAAGAAAAGCTTTATAAAAAAGCTTATTATAAAGTGTCGGATTATACAGAAGACAAAACAGCTTGGGTCTGAAATGCTCCAAGTACCTACTCCAACAGCTATTTCTAATTGCCTATAATTAATTTATATAGAGCACCATATTTAATTAAACTATTTACATTCAAATTCATATTTTGTATTTTGTGACCTGGTAACGACATATAATATATATATATTTTGTAAATGTCGTTGCTTCTGTGCGCTGTGGTTTCTTGCGCCCGTTCTTTGCCACAGTTAAAAAATGATGTCCTGAATGGGTGGTAGGTTAAAAAATATTTGGACGTTTCAAAGTACTTATTAATTGAGTTTATTGAATAAATATATTTTGACTATTGACTATTGACTATTATCAGAATCAGATAATCTACTACGTTCCCTCTAATCTCTCACAAAAAAAAAATGAGTTTATATAAAATCTCATCATTTCATCACAGTTAACCGATACGAGCTAATATTACCTATACGAGTAAGTACCTACCTACCTACTGACGAAATCAGAAAATTCACGAATGCAAATTACAAATAGGTAGGTAATAGGTACTCAGTTCCTCGGTCTGTGTCAAGGAATAGTTTCGAAATTCGACGAAAATCCGGTTTAAAATAGTCCAGGGCGTCTGGAGAGTGACACTGATTGTGAATGATGGATGGCCCGTTTCAGGCACGATGAGGAATGGTGCGACCCGTCGCGTCGCCGTCGCGCCAGGCGTTGCGCGAAACCGGAACAAAGATGGCTTCTGGCGTCTCACAGAAACGGAATTCCGTCACTGTATTTTAAATTCTAATGCCTACGTGCCCCGAAAGAGTCGACCGAAATAACTGACATAATTCTTCAAATTACTATTTGTTTACTGGCATAGCTTAATTTTTACGAATTTTCCATGTTGTGATGAGTAGAACTTTGTAAGAGAAATGTCATCTGAATGTTTAACCTTTAAATAAATACAAGAAGATTTGCTTTCTACAAGGAATGGTTGCATCTTTACCAACAGTATGCAGTTTTCTTAAAAAATGGCAACAAAATGAATGGAAACTATCGTCATTACTTCTTATCTCAAATCTTTTCTGCAAAGCTTGAGGTAGAATATAGGAAAAACTAAGAAGGCGACGAAGAATACCTAATGTAAAAAGGATATTAGCATTCGCATAGAAGACACTGGGAAAAGTTTATCAATGGGTCATCACCCCGAGATGAAGATTGCTCCCGAGCTGCGTTGTTAGAAGAAAAACTTAGCAAAAACGCAAATAGCCGCTCTGCTACTCCTAGCGTGGTTAGCCATTTTGTTTTTGAAACGGTAAAAAGTGGCGTTGTCGTTAGTGCTTTGTTTTGCTCCGTGTTTCGCTTCGATTTCGTATCGTTATCGCTGTTTTGCGGTTTGCGAGGTGTCGCGTGAACGAGAAACGTAACAAACACTGCGCGAACCACGGACATCTTGAAACATAAAAAAACAAAAAATTACAACACTTTAATAAAGCTAGCTACGAAGAAATATATTTAACGTATGGTGTTCTGTCGTCATGACAACATTGTTTTTAGCTTCGTTATGGTGTTTTGATAGTTTAAGATAGCTAAGATAGCTAGTGCCTCAGAAGTTAAGGATACTGAGTGGCGTTCGCTTTTCACCTTCGGTCTTATCGTTACTACACGGTTTACCGTTATCTGAAAGTATCTCAATCTTTAAAACACAAAGCGCTGTAACCGTTTTTAAGCGTTTTTTGAGTTAGTTTATCTTTAAAAAGTTATTCAGCCTATAAACTGGGCAAAGGCCTCCATTATGGAAATCAAGGTAGGCTGCAACTGTTGGCTTGGAGTTTATCTCATTGAGTTCTAAATTCATTTCACCCGCGTCGCAGTAGTCTATGTCTAGCTAGTCTAAAGGGTTACCAGACGTTACCAATTGCCTACGTGTCAGGCTAGACACCTGTCAGGATCCGGCTAGACTTAGGAAAACTCGAGGATACATAAAATATTCAATGAAGTCGGTACAACATCGTCCTGTCGTTTTCTAAATTAAAAATATAATTACGTAGCGCAAGCTTGAGGCAAGAAAGATAGGATATATTTTTTTAAACCTTTTGATACGGAATTTTTAGTTTTTTTACGTCTGGTAACCCTAAGTGCAATACGACGTACTTACGTTACGGAGGAAACGGAACTAATTACGCTGAAGTAATTGCGTTTTAAAAGTGTTCAAATGTACTTCTTTCTCCAATTACTACGCGCAAGATAATCGCCTCGCCCACTAGGTACAGTGAGCCGTATTAAAATGAGTAGAATTTGTAATTTTGTTAATAGGTGTGCTATTTTACGTCGTGGTTATTATGTTGTTTCAGCTAACAGTTTATTGGAACGTCGTTGTCTCTATATTTTCTACTAGTAGCTAGCGGACTCACTCTCACTTAAATTAAAGTATTCGTTGAGAAAACTTGGAAGTTTTACTTTGGAAGTTTTACTTTGCCGGCACTGCGTCCCTACCAATAAAAAGAAAGGCAGGAAAGAAATGTAATACAGTTTTTTATTTGTTTTCTAAATATTTTGCAACATTACTTAACATTGTCAACCATAGGGCAGAAATGACATGGCTGTTCTATACCCTTGCAGATTTTCTTTTCTGTTCTTCTCAGTTCAAGATCTTCCGCCGTAGATTTACGAATAGATGGCGTAGCATAGCCTTTTGCCCTCATATGGATAAAGAACTTTGAATTTTGCTCAAAAGAGGTGCACACAGTGCCATTTCTACAGTTTTATTTGTTCTTATCGTATTGCCTAGTCATTCAAACGTAAATTTCTTCGTATACCATTCGTTTGAAAGGAACTAATGAAACATACCAACATAGTTATAGCAACATATAAAATAGCCGGTGAATAGAAAGCCCGACATCGGTTTTCCATCAGAGAGTCGAAAGTTGATCGCAACGCTGTTTCGCGTCTACCTTTCAGCGTACATTCGACGCCAAAAAGTTTACTTATTTATTTTATTTCGACTATTTTGCAGTTTTATGTTGTTTATCACGTTCTTCGGATGCGTGTAAAGTCGTTGTTGCTGGTCCCGGTCGTTGTCGTGAGATGACAGCCGGTAGAACCCGTCAACCCGCATTGGGCCAGAGTGGTGGGTGGTGTGGTAGGGTAGCCCCATTTTCCCTGTGTGCTGTTGTCCATGTGGTTAGCCATGTGCCCAGAATTGGGAAGATTATAAGCTGATGTTGTTTATCACAATTGCCTGGCCTTCCTAGAAAGTAAATCTAAAGTAAATTACAGGGCATAGAAGCAAAGAACTAAAGCTTCATTTTGTGTTAATTTTTAATTTGAATAAACACGTCATGTTGAATAAACGCCTTTGCATTTGACTGTATAGCCACAGATAACATGTTGGTTACAATGTTAAAACTGGGTTTCTGTTTAGTATAGGTAGTATAGGTATTCTGAATATATCTACTACCTGATGTTTCAGCCTAGTTGCACCGGCTAGCACTGTGAGGAGCACGAGCTGACTGTTTTGCTTACACTTTCGACACTTTGTAGGAGAAAATAAAAGTTCTGAGTAAAAAATATAGTTTTTACCATTTCTCACTCGTGATATACCTTACGTGATTATAACTAGGGTTGTTGAGGATGTGGTTATGAGGAAGAGGAAGGGGAAGAGGAAGTGGAAGAGGATCAAAAAGAAAGTGTGATGAAACAGGCACATTATTAAGTGTATTTCATCACACTCTCCGTTTTTCCTTTAGCTATTTATAAAAACAAAGTACCTACCTACGTAGTGTTTTATTTATTTATTTTTTATTTGTTGCCGGATGGAGATTTCGCGCGCAATTTCAATTCCTCCTTAATTCCTCTTAATTTATGAGGAGGAATTTTTAACTTTTATTTATGGGGAAGTGATAGCGGTAGGGTAACTGCAATAATTGCGAACTTCCGCAACATGTGGACGCGGAAGAGGAATCCTCATCAACCCTAATTATAACATATTGTTCGACAAATAATGAAAGAAATTGCATCGGTGGCGGTGTAGCAAAGCGCTCTGCCCGATATCCGGAGGAAGGTCCTGTCTTCAATTCCCAGCTCAATAGTGTGTGGAGTTACGGTGTTTTAATGCACAGCCCAAGTTTGTGATCACAACCCCGCATCCAAACATCGTGGTTATTTAGCAAACGCGATGACTTAATTTCAACGAAGAAAGCTTTTATCCAGCTGTTGTAGGACAAAATTAAAGGCAAATTAATTTCAGGACTAATGCTAGCACTAGCAAAGATGTAGAAATGCTCTTTTGAATTTTCCCTATATTGTCGCATGTAGGCGCACACACGGCGTCATATCAACCTACCCTAAACTGTCAAATTTCTCCAATGAATATTGATCCTTACAGCCAAACGATAAAGTTCAAAATTGATTGTAGAAATTTGAGAGTTTTGGGTAGGTTGATCTGACGTCGTGTGTACCCTAAAAGTGTATTCAAGATAATTGGAAATTGGCCACTATTCACCCGGCGGATGCTAGTAGTTTATGAAATTGGCGCCAAAATCAGTTAATTAATCATTAAGTAATTGGGTATTGCTGCTATTGTTGTGGTTAGAAGTAAGAGTTTGAATAAGACTATTATTTACTATACTATACTAATATTTTACCATTGCATTTGCAATTGTAAAATATTAGACGCAAATCGCCTGAGAAGTATTTTTGGCCATAGCTCCGAGGATTTGGTAGGATCGAGGAGGAAATAGTACCAAGAGTTGAGGAATTTATCGAGACACGTGGGAGCGTTTCAATTTTGAAAATCAGCTGGTATAATTTTTTGGAATTTTGTAAAATGTAAAAAAAAATCGAGTTGTGTTTAGAGATTGTTTGTTTACGAAATTGTTAATATTTCAGAAAATAACAAACTTATGAAAAAAATTAAAAAAGGTCCTAGGGTATTAGTTTACTACAAAATGGTAAAAGATAAAATGAAAGTCTATTAATAATCGTTACCTGTAGGTGGTCCCTTTAGATTTGGAATTGTAGAAAAACGGGTATTTCCGTATATAAAAGTGATGTAGCTTCTAAGATTATTGACCGATCATCATGGTAATGGTGATGTAGGCGAGAAGTGCATTCGAGTTATAATTTCGAAAATCTAAGTGAAATTCAAAAGAAAAGAAAGTGTTATTCTCTGTGTTGTGCAGTGTTATACCTTCGTATGTTATAATTCGACTTGTAAATAATGTAGTTATGTAATTTTAGGGAAGTATATCTCCATAAAAATTTTTGATTATTCAACTAGTAATGTGTTATTCAAAATAAATTACTTAATAATTTTTTTCGGATTCATTTTCAATGCTCCGATTCTTGCGGGGACTGCGAAATATGTGATTTTTTTATTTAATTTTGTTTAACTCTTGTCTATCGGTCGATATTAATAATCAAGTTACCTATCTGTTGGTTGGCTTACTAGAGTTAGAGAATTGACATAATTTGTATGGAGCTTTAGTCAATTTTTTTATTCTAGTAGGAAAAACCACAGACAGTTTGTTTATTAATTTCGGCGTAACTGTATGAGTATAGTAATGAAAAGCTGTAGCCTCTGTCTACAGACCCTTTAGACTCATAAAACCATATACGCGAAACACCATCTCTACGCAAAACACCTAAAGACTACACCTAGATCAAAGGAGACGGAAAGAATAGAGAAGCATGGCAAGTGGGGAAAATTTCATCTTTAACGAAAGGAGCGGACGGTATGATAAGAGTTGCGTAGGTGAAGGTTGGTGACAAGGAGTTTATTAGATCTATTGGCTATTGCACAGCTGTATCTGGGGAACGGGCGTGATGTGTGCATGTAAACTCCTATCTAGTTTTACACCTAGTTTATAAACATCCCAAATTAAAATATACACAATTCTTATCTCAATAATATCTGTCACTTGGTTTTTTACTGTTTTTTTTGTGCTTGACTAAACTAGGTAAGTACCTACCTACTTAACCCATCCTTTCCGTAATACCAGACACAATAGATTTTCTATTGTCTATGGCACGAGAATTGTCATGCGGTAATCAAAAGGTAAAGATACTTTATTTATATTTTTTATTCTTTAAAAATTAAGAGGGTTTACGCATTTCGATTTCCCATACAATTTTTCAAGTCGAAATTTTTTAAGACCAATAAGCCAATTTTAATGAAACTTTGCATGCTAAAGTAAAATACAGGGATCTAAATAGTTTGTTGATAACATTTTTAAAAAAGGTTTATTTGGCTGAGTTGTTGCGATTTAAAGTCCACTATAGAAAGTTTAAAATCGCAATAACTCAGTTAAATAAACGTTTTTTTGCAAATGTTTTCAACAAACTGTATGATGGTAGTAGTTGAAGTGCATTTGACCCGGATTCCTCAACTACTGGGATATCTTATTGTTATGTAATATTTTACTTCAACATTAAATATTTAAACAACAATTTGGTATGTGTACGTTGAAGATGGCCATTATATGGCCCATATTTGGTTCAAAAATGATTTCTTGATTATAGCGATAACTTAAAACTTAAATTAAAAAGCAATGGAAAGCGACCTTTCCAAAGTGGAATACACCAAGTTCAAGATTCTTGTCTTTCCTTATTTGTAAATTAAATTGAATACTTAAATTACGAGTACCCCGATAAGAAAGAAAGCCTTGCGGATTCCCTCTTATCGCTACTTTTTGATCCAAGTTAAGTTTCAGAATTCTAATCTATATTAGAGCCAATGAAGAATGTTTATACACAAATATTCACAAATCTTTATGCAGACATGTAGTCACGGGATAACTGATGTAGTGTCTCAAATTTTTTTTACTACCTATATCTTGAGAGGTTAGAATAAACATTGTTAGTTTTTATCTCGTAATCTCTCTCAAGAAACAGTAAAAATCTAAAACTTCTAAACCTACTAGGATTTAACAGATTTTAGTCCTTTGTGTTATACGTATTAGTAAAATGCAGAAACGCTCAATTTGAGTTTAAATTTTATGCTAGGTGACTTGGACGACCCGGCTACTGCAGCCCATGGACGCACCAAGCACCAAGGATATCGCGCGCGTTGCTGGCCCTGACTCAGTTTTCATGTGAATTCCCTGTAATTTCAGTAGATCTAGTAGCCTACAAACCGAAACACAGCTTGCTTTTGCTTAGAAATAGGTGCTAAGTCGTCATCCAGTCGGATTCGGGGCAGAATCGAAATCGAATTAATACTTTCTAATGTCTAATAAATGCCTAATACTGTCCCACCACAGGGAAGACTTTTTAATTAAAATCAAGTTGGCGGTACAATTGATGGGCATTGGCAAAATGCGGCTTGGTGTTCATCACAAAGCCTGGTAATGCATCGGAAAATTCGAAACATCAAGACAAGACACCGAGGCCACTACAAAAAAATGAAAAAGGAAAAAGGGAACCTCTAAGTCAACAACTCCCCAAAACTATCAAACTACTTAACTGGTTAGGCCAAAGAGTTTTCGCATACCGCCGATTGCGATCGTCTGTTGTTCCAATTATTCGAATTTCCGAAAATTTGAACTTAATTGTGCTCATGAATGGAGCAGTGGCGTGAACAGCGGCAGTGACCTTGCGGGCTGGGCGACTCAGCCGGGCTATTGCACCGCACGCGCCGCCCCGCCCCGCGCTCGCCCGCAAACCGCCCCGCGCCCGCCCCGCACCCGCGCCGCACCCGCCCCGCACCCGCCTCGCGCCCGCACGCAAATTATTGAGCGGGGCCCCCCGCGCTCCCCCCGCGCCCCGCTGCACTTCCTTCCGACCCCGGCTCCTCGCCCGGGAATCCAGTTTCACTAGGATTGCGTTAGGTTATGATTTCTTATTGGGACGCGTTGGTAAGGTTTCACTTTCGGGTTATTTTACAACCATTTGTTTTCTTAGTGGGTTAAATTTATATTTCGGAACGTGGTGTATTGTAACCAACCTATATTTTTTATGTAATAGATAAACAATGCGTTTGTAACGTACAAATTGCAAGAACATTGGTAAGGTAACGACGTAACGTCTCTTTGAGAGAGAGAATATAAATTCTCCTAAAGTAAGTAACATATTTATGTACCTATTTACATTGAACATGATAATGTTATATGTAATTTAACACAATGTATATTAATGTTAAATCAAGTTAAGATTACCATAAACTACGCTACCGACAAGGCTTATTTTCCTCAGTTTTTAAGAATAAAGTAGCTCTACTTTCTGTCCCTGTTCGTCGTTGAAATTCTTCATTTATTTAAGCCATCTTTTCCAGTCGATTAACATTTGAACATTTTATCACCACGGACCATTAACGATTAGAATTATCCAATTGGAAACTCAACACTCTTGTATTAGTAATAGATAAGATAACAAAGAGAGTAATGTTATTGTTTTTCCTGCATCAATTTTTTAATCTCTTGTTATTTAATCAAACATTTCCTTCTATTTTTTAATTGTTTTGCTTATAGAAATTGCTTTTCAAACAAAACATTTTACAATAGGAGACGTTACACATCATTAAATACTTTTTTTACCATTGAAAATGGTTTTCAGATGCAAACCGCCTGAGACGTATTTTTGGCCATAGCTTCGAGGATTTTGGGAGAATCGAGATGGGAATAGTACCAAGAGTTGAGTTTATCGAGACACGTGTGAGCGTTTGAATTTTGAAAATCGGTTGGTTACTTTTTTTGGAATTTTAGAAAAATGTTTTTTGGAGGGGTGTTTGTTTACTAAATTGTAAATATTTCGGAGCAAAAACAGACTTAAGAAAAAATTAAAAAGTGGTCCTATCCTAGGGTATAAGTTTAGCTACAAAGTGGCAAAAAAATTTGAAAATATAATTGTGACCTGTAAGTGTAGTAGTGTGTGGTGGTCCCTTTACATTTGGAATTGTAGAGGAACGGGTATTTCCGTATATAAAAGTAATTTAGCTTCATAATTATTGACCTATCGTCATGGTAATGGTGTTAAAAGATTCGGATGCAGGCAAGAAGTGCATTAGAGTTGGAATTTCGAAAATCTAAGTGAATTTCATCGGGCGCCAACATGAAGTTATAGTGGACGCCAATGAATGAATTTCACTTAGGTTGTGAAAGAAAAGAAAATGTTAGGTATTCTCATGGTATTCTCTGTGTTGTTCAGTGTTTGTACATTCGTATGTAATAATTCGTCTTGTAATTAATGTAGCTGTGTAATTTTAGGGAAGTATATATCTACATAAAAAAATCTTATTATTCAACTTGTAATGTGCTATTCAAAATATATTATTTTTCTTAAATTTTTGTAATTAAGGTTTATGAAAATTTTGTACTTATTCATTTTCAATGCTCCGATTCTTGCGGGGACTGCGAAATCTGTAATTTTTTGTTGACGGTTCACGTGACGTTTGCATAAGGAGGCTAGGTCATAATACGTGTATCGAGCGTTTGGGGTGGCTCGTTTTAGCGTGGCCCACATCCACGCGTCCCGGAGGAGTCGTGAGGCGCACCGTCACGTTTTTGCCGCCTGTTTTGAATTTATAAAGCCGCCGCGCCGCTCAACAGCTGATCGGCGGCGTTGCCGCTCCGCCGCCGCCGCCCCCGCGCGCCGTTGCCGCTCCGTGCAGGCCCGGCGAGTCTCGGTCTCGGGGCGATCGACCGACCCCCCCCCTCCCTGCCATAAACTCGACATAAAACGCTCTCCTGAAATAGTTGGTACAAAACCCTTTTTTGGGAGAAAATGTTCTGTTACGCTTTTGACGCCTTCATTCTACTGAACGGGGTTACGCGGTTACGATTGCGTGTTAGCAGTTTTCGATTTTAGAATTGTTACATTTTCATTAGTAGGCAATGGGTAAAGAAGGCAGTTGAACGTTTTACTGTCGAATTGTTTTCACTGTTCACGTTTATATTAGAAAGGAAATAAAAAATACTAACGATCATATTGTTAGAAGTCAATTAACAAATTGTTACTGTGCTGTAGGTTAGTAAACGCGAAATTACATGTCACCGTTTCACGTTTGGCTAAGGAATGCGCGCCCTTTTCAAGTTCTAAATAAACGTAGAGGTTAGTCGCGGTGGAACCCTGCTGGGATATAAGCCCTAGGGATTCTAATCCTTCCTGACGTCGGGCAACCAACCTTAGGATGGTTAAGCGGGACATTGCCCCGGACATCGTCAAAATGTGGAGCACTTTGCTCAGTTAAAAGGAAATGTATTTAAATAAAAGATACTGAAGAATTTTATCACCTGACATTACGGATCAGACTTAGATCAGACAATCATAAGTTTTGTAACTGCTAAACTTTCGTGTGTCGTCGGTTCGGTTCGATTCCCGGGCTGTGATTAAGATATTTTGAAAAATTTTGAATGCAGTTTTGTTAAACTTTAAAATCGAGGATATGGTTGCTAAGAAGAAATGTCTCTATCTATTATACTTTTAGACTATTCCATGGGTTAGAAATTTGGATTGCTTCTGTATAATCAACGCATGTAAACCAATTTTAAGGATTATTGCGCATGTTTCATTCTTGTAATTTCTTTTATAAGGAGAAAATTTGACACTGTAAAAGAAATGCCCTTGCTGAGTTTATTGCCGGCTCTTCTCAGTACAAGGTCTCCTTTCTCGACATCACAAGTGCTCGATTGGCAGAAGATCATTCCACCAAGCTCATTCCACCCAGAATCCTTAACCACAGAGGTGTATTTTCCTTTTCCGTCCGACTGTACCTATTTCTGAATTGTTCAAGATGAAAGTGCCGACGTTATTTACTATTTACAGCCGCGGTGCAGCCAACTGGATATCTAGAATTTCCAGAATCGCCACGAGCTCTAGAAGAGTGCCCTCAGGACACACTGAATCAATTTTCCAGAAGTTTTCTGACGGAACTATATTTGATTTACTGTTTGTTGCAAAGAAGCGTGGCTCTCGACTCATTTCAAATGTGAACCTTTCGAGATGTTTACTACTCTGCAGTTTGATAAAAACTACAATCTCATTTCGGTAAAATTTTGTTCCTATTTTATTTAAACGTAAATACATTTATTTTAACATCATTACAATAAAATGTATTCTGGAATTCGCTGATTGGAAATGACTCTTCAAGTAGAGCGATTATACTTATCACATTTATTTTAGCTAGGGGGTTTCCCTTTGCCTATTGTGTACTAAAAAGAGTAAATTTTCCAAGTTTAATTAACTGTTACTAAACCTTAACTATACAGAAACTATAAGTGATGCTTAACAAAATACATTACTATTAACAAACCGATCACGCCCACTTGCCCAGTGCCACAGATTCAACAGAAAAACAGTAATAAAAATAAAAAAATAAAAAGTATTTTTATAAAATTTTAGCACACTGCTACCAGAGCCCTACTTACCGTTTATTAGAGACGTTACATTAACTTAATTAAGCCGGGCCATTACACAATACAAGCTAAATGTACTAAAAGGATCCTGTTAGTATTCCGCATACTGAATTCATTGCTTATAAATACGCTGTAGAACGCTGCTTTGGTCTAACTCTAGGAAACCTGAGTGCAGCGGCCGCTGCTGACACGAATCACATCCCCTCACTTGCCAAACAATAACCATCTTTAATCCCTACCACATAGAATACCATATCGTATTGATGCATTCAGACTTTCCCACACTGTTTTTCTCCACAGTATGTAGGGGATTGAGCTTTCGAGAATTAACAGTTTCCCGCCTATTTAGACTGTGGTTGATCTGCGTCCGTCTCGCTCTAACGACTCCGAGATAATATCTCCGTTTCGGTCACACGGCACAATGCAAATTAGGTTTATGTGGAAAAAGTGGATTGCGATTGCGAATACTGATTTGACAATGAAAATGCGTTCAGGGTGGCTTGAGCTACAGCTCATTAAATCGCTTATTATTGTGTTCGGCTGAGGCGTTTGCTGTCTTGCAAGTTAAGCAACTTTCGCAATACTGAGTTACTGGATGGGTGACCAAATTAAAAACATCTCGAGATTCCCCGTGCTTCGAAAGGCACGTAAAACCGTTGGTCCCTGTTGTTTAAGATGGCAGTCGTTAAAATAAACCTACTCGCATTGGGAAAGCTTAGAGTTTCTTTTTCGACCTCCAACTACAGTCGCCGGAGGGAAATAAGGGATTTGCGCTAATCCTCTCCTCTTGCATACAAGTTCTTGCCATAATTCTGCTTAGAGAGTGACGGCCCAAAATCTCCATGTGTCGTTGTTAGTTTTACTTCATTTGGTACGGTCAGTATGAGAACATGGTCAAAACATCATCGTGGTCAAAAATATCTAATAATAAATAAATAAATAAATAAATCTTTCCTACAATCACACCAATTATCTAGCCCAAGAGAAGCTTCGAAGAAGCTCGTTAAATGGTTACTAGACAACGGATAAAGATACTCAAAATACTTAAATACATTCTTATTATACATAGAAAACACCCAGACCCGAGACAATTTAGAAAAACAATAATTTCTAAATTGACTCGACCGGGCATCGAACCTGGGACCTCAAAGATGGCGACACCATGAAAACCGGTGTACAAACCACTCGACCAAGGAGGTCGTCAAGTATCTATAAGTACATAACATAAGTTTCAATAGTTTTATGTGGTTACCTGCCTAATCTATATAAGAACCTGAAATAACTAATCACCGAACACAATCGTAAAGTAATCAATTCATTTTATAACAAATTATAAAAATATCATGCAATAGATAATCGTCGACATAATGTAAAAAAAGGAAGAAAGCTTTCATCCAAGGCTGTGTTGTAATCGACAAAAATAATATTAGTAAAGACATCGGCGTACACGTAGTAATTCGTATTGCGTAAACATCTAAATATTTGGTTAGGCCATGCTCCAAAAACAGTCATATTTTATGTTCGTAAACGCGATACGGTATCGTTAACGTTTAGAAACATTACGTATTGTATGGCTGTTAAAAAGCTGTAATTGTCTATGAAACTACTATTGAAACCTAAACACGAAAAAAATTATAAGACAGCTTTTTTTTAGAAAATGGTGCGATGATGGTCTGAATCACCAACATCGACTGGGAACATGGACAACAGCTAGGGTTGCCACCCGTACTCTAAAAAAGAGTATTGTACTCCTTTTCATGTATGCGTACTCTATAATCTACGACACCAAAGAGTACGCTAAAACACTCTATTTACGAAAAACTGATCGTTACTGGTTATGAGTACTTCAGAGTTCACTGAGAGAGTCTTCCTTCTTATGAATGTAAAGTGGAAATATGAAAGGAATAGAGCTACACTAAATTTAATAAAAAACGAGTTGATTATGTAATTTTAATCTAAATTATGATTGCAAAGAGGCTGTAAATATCTTCAAGAAAGACAAATATATATTCAATATCGCAAAGAGCAACAAAAAATACGTTTTTAAGGACAAATAAATAAATACTCTTTTTTATGCTACGAGTAGGTATGTACTCTATTTTTGTTCTAAAACAATAAAAAAAATACTCTATTCGTCCTAAAAAAAGGTGGCAACCCTAACAACAGCACATGGGGAGTTACGGCCATAGCCTACCTACTGGTCCAATGAGGGTTGGTGAGTTTTAACAATTACCATCTTACGACATTATTATGGTATATATGTCGCAGGGATATGATAAAAACAGAGATTTGGTCAATTTCCTAAGTGATTTGATCAAATCACGGAGGATGTTAAAATAACAACACGATTTTATCATTTCCCTAAACAAATCTAGGGATTTGAACAAATACCAGAACTGGTTCCGTGTAAAAACATGTGACTTACAGGAGTAGAGGAGCTAGTATTTCTGTTGTCTAATAAAAAAAAAATAACCTCGGAATTCAGGATTAAATTTCTAACCTATCACGTGACCTACAGGAGTAGGGCAATTTATGTTCTAGTGGTGTTCAAATCCCTAGATTTGTTTAGGGAAATGATAAAATCGTGTTGTTATTTTAACATCCTCGTGATTTGATCAAATCACTTTGGGAATTGACCAAATCTCTGTTTTTATCATATGACTGCGACATATATTACATTATTTTATTTAGTGTAGTTTACTAATTTAAATACTTAATATGTAGGTATACATGTAATCGAATATCTATTAGGGTAAGTATCGTTTAATTTACTGGAGACTTTTTTTTATTTGAAGGGTTTTTTTATAGGTAACTCTTCATTTTTGGAACTTTAAAGCCCAACATGAAATTAGACTGGTTGGTAAATAAAAGGCGTAGACATAGCCCAAGGCTAAAAAGAGATTTATTAAAAATCATTTTGAGATCATGGGATGTCAAGCAACGCAGTCGTCTGCAATTGTTCAAGTAGATATGCCAAGAAAATTCAGTCGACTTTTATTTAAGTAAAGAAAGGTTAATTTTTATCCAAATTATCTCATGGGAGTGAAGCCTAATAAAAAGGAATCAGAAGTCTATTTATGATGTGCGGTCATTCTCTTCCGAGCGTAATGGTTCTAAGCACTGTACATAATTCAAACAAATTAGTTCGGTCAACAAACTCGTGGCGTGCTTCTGAAAACTCTCCACGTTAATCAAAGTGACGCCTTTGGCTTTCAACTCCGCAGCTTTGCTTTAAAACGAAACGTGTTTAAAGCTGAACTAGCAGTGCATTGCGCGGTGCTCACATTTCAATACGAAAAAGGGTGCAGTTGGCTAGGCAGTGTAGAGCAACTGTGTAGAAACACTTTCTAAATTCGCCCCGCTTCACAAAGAAGGTTTCATTCAAAGTAAAGACGAACTCTTTGATGGAAGCCGTATAAAGTATTTACAGGTTTGCAACCCTAGTTACAATCAATGGATTCTAACAGTAGGTAGGTACCTACTACAATAACTTACTCGAGGTTTACGCAACTAGGTAGCTAAAAATACTTTTTGGAATAACTGCATAATAATAAAACTTGTTTTGCAGGGACTGTAACATTGTATCGTTGCTTCGCTCATTCTTACTTATTATTAAATGTACAGAGGGCTAAAACGCAATGGTTACTGGACAATAATAACAATATATGGTTGCGATTATGATGTAAAACTGTTAGCAAGCATTAAATCAATTATGTTTTTTTACAACATTTATTTTTTTGCTAAAAATCATTACTGTTTTCTATCAGAAATAAAAATTAGGCAATCACTTAAAGAACTATCTCAATCAATGGGTAAATAAATAATTTGAATTAGCTCACTATCCCGCATTGGGCCAGCGTGGTTGGCTATGGCCTAATCTCCATATGGCCTGTGCCCAACAGTCAGACGGTTGTAGACTGATGATGGTTGTATTACTGTATTTTTTTTTATAATAGAAGGAGGCAAACGAGCAGGCGGGTCACCTAATGGAGAGTAATCTCCGCCGCCCATGGACACAAGCAAAACCAGAGGAATCGCAGACGCGTTGCCGGCCTTTAAGGAAGGAATAGGTTTTAGGAAGGAATAGGAATTGTGAGGGGGAGTGCCTCCGGAACCCTCACTAGCCAGACGAAACACAACAGCACCAAGTGCTATTATTTCACGCCGGATATTAGTGAGAGGGTGGTATTACGCCGGGCGAGCCGGCCCAATGCGTGCTGCAACGCAGCGTGGCTCTACCACTCAGTCAGTGTCACTTATTTAGCACCACCCAGGGGTCACGTGTAGGGTGTCAAGGTAAAGCTGTTTTCGCACTTTTGAATAGCAAACTTGGACTATGCTTTACCATTTCAAACATGAATAGGAGGTTCTTGTTACGTAGGTATATTCTAAAAAGGATCAACAATACAAGCAGCGCTTGTTTGTTGGGCGACGTGGGCGTGGGCGTGGGCGACACCTGTGTATTTTTCCTGAAAACATTTGTCCCATTCTTAGCGTGAAAACAATTCATGAAAACATTTTATACCTTTCAAGAGTTTCTCTATTCATCAGCTCAAAACATTTCAGTGAGCCGTCGCCGAGGTATTATTGAAAGTACAGAAACATTTGGTCGTATTGTATTGTGTTCATAAGCGGATAAAAGTATTAGAATGTAACAAAAGATCCAGTCGACTTACTTTCCACTTTAACAATGGACTTCGTTTATAGACAGACAGATCTACATACAAAGCTGGAACACAGCTGTGATGTGTCAGCAGGGCTGTCACTACAAACATTTGGTTTATACATGGTTCAATGTTTGGTTGGAAGCACACCTCCACTTGAAATAAAGACAATAGACGCCATTGCAGTCACTGGCGCCTGTGACTGGCGCCACCACACAGATGTACTAACTTGAAACTTGTTTATACAAGCCAGTAACAAGACAACGCTCGCTAGCATTCCCTTTTTCTGTTTTTTATTTATGGAAAACGCATCAGTCTGTATCCTTGCAGAGGCAAACCGCTAGTTGTGTGGGCCTCTCTTCCTCGCAACTCCGAGGAATGCGATGTGGCGTAGGGTTTACTCACTTCTGCGTTTGAAGTATCACTCCAGCAGTTGCGGAGGTGATTTGAACCAACGAGCAACAGGCACCGAGTAACTTACAGCAGCAGTTGTTAGAGGTACTCTCGGGTTTTCCAAGACCAGGGATGTGGTTCTCTAATGCTCGATAGATTGATAATCAACATGCAGACATCAGACTCGAACGCCCTGGAGAATCTACAAGGGCGTACGGACGTTTTCGTTATGTTGACACGTAGGAACCCTCCAGGGCTTGATGGGGCATCACGGCAGTTTCTATACTTGGACATGAGGAGGTAAGTCGAATAAAATTTTCACTTTTTTATTCTTCTTTTGTAATAAAGGTATCTAATAACCTTCCTTTCTCAGACAGCTCCTAACAAATTCACATATGTTACCTAGATCATTTATTACAAACTATTCACAAAGGCACACAGCTATTCAGTAACAGTTTAGTAAACCTTTTAACACGAAAGCTCCTAAATCTATTGAGAAAGGTTTGATTTGAGCGATTCGTATAAGCCCATTCAAAAATAAAATAAAACCGTAACGGGGTCGTGTTGGCACATTCAATATTGACAGCAAAGAGCTAGGGTTAGTGTTTTACATTTACACATTCATTTTTGATGACCATTGGCGGGCGACAGCTAGGAGAATACTGATATAAAAGAACCTGATAATGGCTAAAAATTTATAATATACAAAACGTATCCAGCTAGAAAACATAATATAGATTTACGATATTAAAGTGTCTAGTTAATCTGAACCTGTAAGTTGACTTGAGACTGCACAAACTGTTACTTATTTACAGATTATGATAGTTATAATGATAATGGTAATTCCAATGCACCGATACTCTGCACGCATGCACACTATAAAAGACAGAAACAGACCAAGGCTTTTTTCGTTACCTCACAACAGGCTGAGACGAGATTATGCAAATAGAAATCGAAAAATCTTTATTTGATACAATACAATACATCACACATCTAGCCTTTAGAAGCGCAATTAGGTTCCCTGCAGTGCTCTGAGTGCCAGACTTTTAAGTTCCAGGGAATCTCGTGAGATATGGGGACACATTTGTCGGGTCACCAGAGCTAGAGTAACCACTAAGACCTAAGTTCACCCATACATGTTTAAGTTTTAAAGAGCTGTTTATATCATAATCGGCAGTTGAACAATATTTTGCTGTTCGCCAAGCCTTGAACATTGTTTAAGTACATTAATCCGCTGTTTAGCTTAAACATGGAAGGCAACTTCTGTTAATTATTGGTTACCACTACATGATTGTCATCAAATTGTCAATTATGTACCCAATACCTATGAAAACGAAAGAAGATTTAACTTAAATCTTTGAGCGCACTCCGTGCATTCTAAAAAAGTGGCGATTATTTCGAAAAAAAGAATCCTTTGATTAATTGACTGACACTGACACAACAGGTCAGTCAACATTGACAGTAGAAATGATGACAAATAACAAAGACGTTTACTTACGCTATGGAGCATTGACTAAACGGGGATTTTATTTCATAGTAGTGCCTTACAAATAAACAGAGAATAAGCTACGAATAGTTATTCCATGTTTTGTTCTTGTCATGTAAACGTATTTTCTAATTAGAGTGAAAGAGACAAAACACGGAATAACTATTCTGATCTTACTCTCTGTTTATTTGTAAGGCATGCTTTACTACCATTTTATGATGTCGTTCACTGACATCCTTACAAGTAATGTTAATACCATTCGATCTTTTTGGACATATTCATTCGAAAACATTTGGTTACTAGTAATACAATTGATTAAAAATTCCTGGTGAACACAAAAATACGCGTTCTGTTTAACAATTGTTACAAAATAACCTAATGATTCTAAAATCCTTGGTTACTCCTACTTCATGAACTCGAGCTTAAAGACCGTACCTAGCGGTTAGCGGTGAACCGCTCTAAGCTTTCCAAAAAAGGATACTGAAAACATCAACTAGAAAGATTGAAATGTAGTATAATTACAGAAGCACAGCGGTGTATACCAGAAGATACACTTGGCGCTATGAGTGTTAAGATTTATTTAGTGATTGAGAAAACTGAAGTTTTATGTATATTTAGTATAGTTTAATGCCTGGTTTTGGGCATGTTCCTAGCGATGGTAACCCTGGCATGTTAACCATTGAGCTGAGATGACGGCCAACTATCATTATCATGCTAATTTCGCGAAACGGGAGTCTGCCGCGGAAAAAAACATAAACGGAGCGAAGGTCGTTTGCATAATCCCTTGTTGTTTGTGAATCCTATTTAGTCCGTGTAGAGTTTCGTAATTTTGAATATATATTCTGAGTTTTTTTTCTTTGAGCAATATAATAAACCACCATCAGAAGTCATTAAAGAGGAGCAGCAACATAGTTGTTTGCTTTATGTCTTTTAATTTGCATCTTAATAACTAACTGTCCATCAAACTGTTAGAAAACAGTTAGAAATTTACTATTTAGTTCAACCTACGTTTTGCGTAGCTTCTTATTTTATAAGTTTATATTGGATCTGTCCATATATTTTTTTAAATTGTAAAGCAGGCAAACGAGCAGTATTTGGCTGTCACCTGATGGGAAGTAATCACCGCCGCCCATGGCCAAAACCAGAGGAGTCGCAGATTCGTTGCCGGGCTTGAGGAAGGAGTAGGAGTTGTAGCGGAGGAAGGGGGACATGATTGAATAAATTATAAAAAACCCGTGCTTCGGGAGCCACGTTAAGCCGTGGTTCAGTATAACTCAACAACCCGTATTGGGCTAGCGTTGTGTTGGGTCATGGCCCAAACTCACCATGTGCTTCTGTCAATATAGACCTGTGTATATCCAATTCAATGCACCTAATTCAACCCTAAGCTGCCGCAGTAGGTTAGGTACTGCCGGCCGCGCCAACTGCGCAGGGTCACATAGTCACATGCCGGGATTGCCGAGTCACATCGCGGCAAACCCATCAAATTCCATTGAGCGCGGTAATGTCTTTTGTCCGACTGCACGTAGATTCACGCGAGTGCCGCGGGTCGTTCACCCCGCCGCGGATGGAGTGCCGAGGTACCGAGGTGTATGACCATTTGAACGCTGGACGTTTCTGGTTATGGTTTGCACTTTATAAGTATTGATGATATAATAATATAAGGTGTTTGGCAATAACCGTGTTGCGTAGCGGTGAAAGAATACTATACCACCCCCTCTTACCATTGGGTTTCGTAAAAGGTGACTAACGGACTAAAGACTGCACATACATCTTACCTTAGAATAATAACGCATAGAAAGCGAGAACACGCACGATAAATGAGGCCATTTAAAATTTTAAACCAAGCCATACTGGCTTGGTACCGAAACGGCCCGCGTCAGCAAATTAAATATTTCATTTCATTTCATTTCATTTCAGTACTAATAATCTTAACTTATATTTCTATCTATCAACAGTTCCAATTTCCTTACTTTTGGAGCAAATCTGATTCCTCTAGCAACATTACTTGTACACTTGTGTGTGTGTCGCCGAGTACGCGTAACTTACTCCTACATCCTTTTTTTTTGCCTCACGCCATGACAGTTTTCTAATACGAGACTATCGTTTTATGCGTTATTAATTATTCTATGCATCTCACAGCTTAGAGCGGCGATGGGCTTACCAGTTCACCACCTGTCACGCTGAGCACATGTGTAAGTCGCTATTTGGTGAAAAGTGGACTATGGCCGAGGACTGCTTTTGCGGCCCTCATTGCCTAGTCTCTGACTAACCCTTCGGGGATAATAGTCGTGATTATACAAATGTAATTATGTATATTGTAGATAACGTATAATTATTAAACACATTAAAAACACCTATAGCACAAAGGAAAATTAAGAATAGCAGCTATTTGTTAATTGACCGGGAATTGAACCCAAGGTAGCGATAGATTCTAATTGAAAACTGAAACATCGTTTTCATGACGAACTGTAATTGTATTTACGCTATATCCAACGTTATTAACGTTCAGTAATTAACGATTAATTATGTTATGATGACTTATGATGATGAAATAGCTTGTAATCGTTGGTTAGAGAAATGGCAATGGGTTTGAGTCCCATCTGAGGCAGTTGCTTTTTTATTATGATTATATACATATATTATCCCCAATAGGCAACAAGGACGGCAAAAAACAGCCGTTCCACAGAGTGGTTTCACCGCAAGTAGGTATAACATTGTTTCAATTTATATAATTTTCCTAATAAATGTAGAGATGCGAGTGTAAAGGAGACTAAACGATTTCATACAACGTTGGGCCTGGATGGAATAACATGAAAATGATGCGAGTTATTACATTCAAAGTTAGCGGTACCTGAATGAACATTCTGTAGGATTGAACATTCTGTGAGCTGTGAGTAGTTATAAAGCGGTTTAGTAAAAGTTAGGTTACGTTACAACTGTTAACTGACAGCTGATTGTTGAAGAATGAAGGGCGTTATTTAGACACTACGAGCAGTCAATAGTTAGATAAGGATAGGACATCTAAAACAAATGAAAAAAACAAATAAAATATCATCTGAGAATTGTACCGGTGGAACAAAATGATTTTTGTACCTGGCCTAGTTTATTGCACGGACTTAATGCTACAGTACCATTTACACAGCTATCCATCGTGTCAACAATATCATAACGAATTCACAAGCGGGCAGTAAAATTCTAAACAACACTTTCAAATCAAACGTGTGAGTGTGAGCGATCTTCGGCGTCCAGTGTGAAAACAATCATAATTAAATTAACTAGGTACTTTAAACCCTTTTTTGCCACTGTAATCAGTTCCTGAAGGCTTACAACCTTCTATAGTTCGAAGCAGTTCATAACAACAAGTTGAAGTCGAGGACTAAGGCGCTGCGCAAACTTAGACACTTTCTGTTGCCGACAAGGAATACCATCATCATTATCGGCCCGAACGTATAGAAATCGTGGAAATAAAGTGATTAATTCTTTAAACAAAGACGGGTTAAAAATCGGGCAATCCGTTTTAAACACGCGCCAATGAAGGTCGAAGAAAAAAGTTCCATAAAAGTCAGTGTCGATTGTTTGATTGTTTTTTTATTCTTCACCTTACCTGACGGTAAGTTACGATAAGACCGAAGTTGTAGCGCTCTTAACCTGGAACTCTTAATTCCTCAACTGCTGATGAACATTGCTATCTTATCTCTTGATAACTGCCAGACACCCACGCACAGCGTGGCAGTAGAGAAAACACTACCCGAATAGCATCTATATCATTCGATATGACGTTAACAAAAACGGGAATTTGTATGGCATTCTATCAGCGTCCCCCGGTGGAAAAGAGGTGAGCTAATTTCGCGATACAAAGTCAGATTTTGGCTAACGCGACCGAAATGGGCCCTAACCTTGGGCCAGCGTAGTGGATAATATGTTGTTGTCCATGTGAGAAAGCCCTGTGCCCAGACAGCCCAGTACGACTATCGTACCACGCACCCAGACTGTCTGGGTGCGACGATACGATTAAACCCAGACTGCAACCGAAATACGAGCGTAGTCGGTCATGTCACGAATCGGTGACCGACAAAAAAGGCGGTCGTCTGCGCTCCGCCTAACCCGGCGTTTGTTGTCTGTCGGTAAGCAAAATGAGTTATTATGCAAGAGGTGAACGACCCCCGTCGAACCTCCGACCTCAAATTCACGGCTCGCCGGTCACGACTTACGAATTTAGCTCCAAAACACACAAAGGGAACTCATAGTAACCGAATATAATGATCAATGGATGCGTTTATGACTAATCTGTACCGAAATGGAATGGAGAAAAACCTGCATTTATTTTTAAACTATAGTTATTTGGGCGTGAACTGTACAAGTAATGTTTTGACGAGATTCTCTCTTACAATGTGTTATGCGTGGCCTGTGCCCAGCAGTGGGACGTTTATAGGAACAACACCATGCTACTGACAATGTTTTTATAGCAACTTAGATAAGAAGGTAATTTACTTAGAACAAAAACTACCCCAAACCAAACCGATAACAACGACATGTATGCCCTTCAGGCTCTGGGTTTGAGTCCCACCTGAGGAAGTTTTGTTTCAAATCATCGTATCGTTATCTTTATATAACATGTATCCTAAAATGGGAATCGAACAAAAGACTTCAGGCTTTAAGTCCAATCCTACTAATATATGCGAAAATTTGTAAGTATGAATGGATGTTTGTTACTCTTTCACGTAAAAACTACTGAATGGATTTGGATAAAATTCGGCATACAGATAGTTTATAACCTGGATTAACACATAGGATACTTTTTATCCCGATATTCCTACAGGAACGGGAACCACGCGGGTGAAACCGCAAGCGGCCGCTAGTGTTTAATAAATCCACTAGACTACAGAGGCGGTGAAAAATAGGTTAGTACCTAGGCGTCATAATTCTAGCCTCTCTATTTGTAACTCCAACTAGAATAAAACCTTTTTACGAGAAATTCAATATCGCTAAGTTTAGTCGCAGCGTTTTTTCTCAGAACATTGTTGTTATGGCGACAGACAGATAATAATTATGATGGTATGCCAGGGGACTCAGAACAAGCCTTACCACCCGAACGATACGCCACCAAACGGCGTACAATAAAATGTATCTGCGGTAATTGAAACCGCGACCGTATTCCGTATTACGGAACCCGGGATCTGGTTTGAGTTTCGTGTCTAAACCTTTGAGTCTACTACATCATAGAAGAGCTTCGGTCAGCAAAAGTAACTGAACATTTAGCACCTTAAAGCTTTGTCAAACCGATAAAATCACCTAAAAGACGCATGTCCACTTCTAGTAAAACTATATGACATGGTGCTTAAGTGGTCAGTGACTTCCGATGTCGAGCAGTACGCTCGACATCGGAAGTCATCGGTGCCGTAACTCTTGCCCCTCTATTGAAAAACCAATCAGGATAAAACCTTTTCACAAGTATTACAATATTGCTGAGTGCACTCGCGGCGTTATTTCTCAGCCTCTCGAATGTTAATCATCGCGTAATGAATAGCAAAGTGCGATAATTAATTGGTACATAAAAGTAAAGTTATCGAGACAATGCGCAGCCGCAGAACCGAACCGATAAGGCGTTGCTTTGATTCATTTGTTTGTTAATTAATCAGCGTTTTGTGGCGCGAATACATCGATAAATGTGTGTTAACATTTTTATAATCGGATATACGGATTTTGTTAAGTGTAGTGGACTCACTTGATTTAAGAGAACATGTAATCAAATGTAAATTGCTGATGCCGTTGTTCATATCAAAAGTGTCGAATATTTGAAGGATTAGTGGTACCTTATATGGTCTTAGTGTAACCAGGTATACACCATGCAAGGTTACACGAACCACGTTATGTAGCGTGGAAAAAAAAGACCGTGCTTGGAGGAAAAGTACCCTTAATATTGACGATGTGTTCTTCGATGGCAAATTTTACTGAAAAGAAACATTCCTGTGTTTTCAAAAATTTATTAAAACTGCTGTTAAAGATTTTTGAAAAATCACCTGCTTGGGCCGGGAATCGAACCGGTGAAATGTGAAAAAAAACCTCCTGTATTTTATGATCCCAACCGAAAGAGTCATTTATAAGGATTTGAAAACCGAAGTTCAAAATATTATTTTAAATATTCACTATAACTCGATACAAAAGACGAAACGTAACGAATTCAGTCGAAGAATACGTCTAAGCATACGTAAAAATGTGTCTCATTTTGAGTAATTTATAAGTTATGTGAACTATTTTCTTTAGATAGTAAATGTACAATAAAAAAAAATATTTCTCTTTCTTTAATTTAAGTTATACTTACTAAGTATGTTGTTTTAAAGTAATTGATCCTTGTGAATGACTCTTCCGGTTGGTATCATAAAATACAGGTGTTTTTTTTCACATTTCACCGGTTCTATTCCCGGCTCAAGCAGGTGATTTTTTTTAAGTATCTTTAAATGCAGTTGTCATTATTTTGGAAAATAAAGGAATGTTTCCTTTCAGTAAAATTTGCCATCATCAATATATGGGTACTTCTCCTCCAAACACGGTCTTTTTTTTCCACCCTGTAATACTGTGCACGAACTCTTTAATTTTGCTCATAAGAGCGACAAGACACTTATGGTTCTGAAGGCAGTAAGTAGTTACCAAACCATAACCAAAGGTTTTACACGGCCAGCACTACGAATGGGATGTGCGTCCTATTTTGGTCCCAAATCATTCAAGCATCCCTGGGGCATTAGTGTCGGATGACGAAAGCTCATAAAGGATATGACTTCGGTTCTGTATCTACTAAAGCGAAGATGGACGGAGTGGAAAGGAAAGAAGTGTGTAGCAAATAGAAAGCTGTAAAGTCAAAGTCAAAGTGAAAGTCAAAATATATTTATTCAATAAACTCAATTAAAAAGTAGTTTGAAAATGTAATCTGCCTTCTCCCACGGGAAACGGGAAACGGACATGACACATGTATGTATGTATGAAACATAGTAGATGTATAGCTATCATTATCAACCTATAACCGGAATAGTGATTTGGCTGAATCTTAATGGTTGTAGACGACACACACACATCTTCTCCCTCTCCACCCATCTCATCTGGTAAATCGTGCGAGTGAACCTGGCCTTCTCTCTTCGGACCTATGATAAAAGTGTATCTAAATGTGTACCTAGTGGCTGTGTGTGTAACAGCATCAGAAGAGTTAGAAGTCAAGGCGGTCTTCGTAATGGGACCCTACTGTAACCTCTTGAAGCATTATTACTTCAATCTTACTATGCAAAACATTTATGGGAAATTGCTTAGAACGATTAAAGTAATACTAGTCGGCCACGACGATGTCTGGGATCTATGCTACAGTGTGCATGTGCTGTGTTTCTAGGCGTGTAGTATCATTGTAAGAGTTGAAGGGAAGACGGTTTTCGTACTCTTCGCCGACTAAAGTGTCTTGAACCTATGCAAGTGTGCTGTTAGTGTTTCAGGTGTGTCACTTAACAGCCTCCATAGGGGGAGAGTGTGAAGGAATGTGCCTTATTCATACTCTCTGGCAACTATACTGTCTCGAACCAATGCCAGTGTGCATGTGTTGTGTATATAGGTATGAAATGGCATAGAAAAGTGCGAATGAAGCGTGGTTAACGAGCACTCGACGATGGCTCACAACAGTAACGTAATGGCACGCAGTAAAGTCCGATTGTAAAGAAACAAAAACACAGTAAATCTTTATGCTTCTAATTAGGTGGGTACTTCTTACTTCCTCACTATGGCAAATTGGCTTGCAAGGCAAATTTATTTTACAGATTTATTTGAAAACTTCTCAAAGTCTTTAGTAAAAAAGAGCTGCCGATATGATAGATTGGCTGGGGCTTTACACGACGAGACCACAGCAATAAAACCTGTCACTAAGTAAGCAGTCAGTAGTAATTGATAGATAGATAGACAATACTTTTATTGCAACAGTTTACATTAAACACAAAACATAAAAAACAAGTACAATACACAGTTACAATTAAGCGGTCTCATCGCTATAAAGCGATTTCTTCCAGATAACCAGTCGGATGGAGAGCACTTAGACACTTTAAAATCGGAGGTGCAAACATATCAAAGGTTTTCAATAACTTTTTAAATAACCCAAAAAAATTAAAACTCAACAAACAAACATACATACATACATACATAGTGTGTAATCTAATACATACATATAGGTACAATACTCATACATAATAGTCTCAGGTAGGGAGTAGCGGAAATAGCAACTTTGCAGCGGGATAAGGTTAGAAGGAGAGGTAGAAGTTTTTCACAAGCTCTTTAGAAGTGTTCACAGAGTGCGCACATATAGTTACTACGCAAAAAATAATAAAGGGACCACATGTCACAAACACTGCACAACACAGAGAATAAAAGTTTCTTTTCTTTTACAACCTCAGTCAAATTTCACTAGATTTTCGAAATTCCAACTCGAATGCACTTCTTGTCTGCATCCGCATCTTTTAGCACCATTACCATGACGATCGGTCAATAATCATAGAATCTACATCACTTTTAAATAACGGAAATACCCGTTTTTCTACAATTCCAAATCTAAAAGGACCACCGACAGGTTACAATTACTTAATAACTGATATTCAAAATTTTTTCACTATTTTGTAGGACCTTTTCCCACCCTTTTTCAATAACCCTAATTATTTTATTATCATTTTTTTAAGTCTTTTTTTCCAAAATATTTACAGTTTAGCAAACAAAAACCCGATTTTTCTTACATTTTTCAAAGTATCAAAAAATGCTACTTACCAGCCGGATTTTCAAAATTCAAACGCTTACACGTGTCTCGATAAATTCCTATTACCATCTCGATCCTCCCAAAACCCTCGGAGCTATGGCCAAAATACGTTTCAGGCGATTTGCATTCGATAACCATTTTCAATGGTAAAATACTAAATAAGATAGAAATATTTTTCAAATGGAAATTCATCTTTCCAAGCAGCGTTGGTATCGCAGTATTATTTATACAGGTCATATAGCGACTACAAAATGAAAGGGAATTACGACAGTAATAAAATTTATGGCACCCAATTTAGTAGGACCGAGTTCCGAAACAGTGTAAACGTAAAGTTCGCAATTTTGTCTCATCTACAAAATGTAAAAGCAAATTACAATTTATAGTAGCATTTAAGGTAATTTAAGCCGATATTAAAAGCACTCATGACCACTTAAAAGTCCGTGTTAAAAATGTGAATATACGGTGCAGAAAGTACAAAAGTGTGCTTAGGTCAGGAAAAAAGATTTAAGTAAACGAAATCTACATACATAAGTAGGTACATATAATCACGAGTATTTCCCCGAAGAGTTATAGTCAGAGACTATAGGCAATGAGGACAGCAAAAGCAGTCCTCAACCATAGTCTACTTTTCACCAAATAGCGACTGCACATGTGTTTAGCGTGGCAGGTGGTATATGTTATTGGGTGTATGTGCAGTCTTTAGTCCGTTAGCCGCTTTTTACGACCCCCAAGGGAAGAGAGGGGGTGGTAGTATTCTTTCACCGCTACGCGACGATATACGTATATATTATTCTGTGGTTATACGACATACTTTAACGAAATATATTACGGAAAATATAATCAGTTGCTATAATATATTATATCTTTCTCATATAGCTTAGAATTTATATGGAACCAAACTTTTACCTGCGTACAGTCGCCCGCAGAAGTAGCTTTACACTTTAGTACCGTTTCATTTCATACCAACTTAGGAACGATCCCGCTCGTGCAGCCATGTACTGTACGCGGTAGTTGGATGGACGCAAGGCACAAAAGTGATAAGCTACTTCTGAGGCTGAATGTACCTCGTTTGGAACGAAAACTTTCGCTATGAGGTTCAAAAGAAAAGTTAGTTCCCGTCTGTGGCGTGTTTTATACGAACTGACTTTATCTATAAATAGACGCAGAATTGTGGCTTGTAAATGAAAAATCAGAAGATTTCGTCGTAGGTTGTTTAGAAGGTTTGTATTCTCTAGTACCTAATACTTACACAATACAAGTGTAATTATCTCTACATAACAGACATAATCCAAAGGGATCCATAAGCGTACCAATTATCAAGCCCTGTAATTATACGCATCTATCTAAACCTACCTACCCATGTACCAAAGTTCGTCGTAAATTGGATCGTGTTAAAACGGATGGTTCCGCATCGTATCCATCACAATTACCTGTCGCAGAGGAACCGGCTCGGTAATCAGTCAAACGCAATAATTAGGCCGGTCTAGACGGGGGACCGGCCAGATTCGTATAACAAGCCTGCCTCACTGGATTTGGGAAGCATGCGTGTATGCAATCCCATCGTATCATGTACACACGCCTGCAGATCAACCTATCCAAAACTGTCAAATTTCTCGAATGATATTGATCCTTATTCCCTAGTGACAAAATTCAATATGTATTAAAGAAATTTGTCATTATGTGGTAGGTTGAAGTGCTGGCGATTGCGCGTGACAGCAAAGAAGTAGATACACACCTTTGACAGTTATTGACCTTTACGCTTTTAGGAATAACTACTACGAACTGTCAAATATTTATATCTAAGTACTTCTGATGCTGACTGTACGTATTTTGAAAAGTAGTGCGATGGTATAACATTGTAGGAACATCCCAATAAATTGACTAATAAAATTAAATTACTTATTTATTATACTTAGAGGATATCGTAATCTATATTTTTATTATAGGGTAGAAAATACTGTGGAGGTCTTAATCATCAACAATAACAAAATCAAAGCTAAATTCTGTCCACGTGAATATATACTTATTCTTTAATAACGAACTGAGACAAAAGTTATAAAACAGTTTTAAGTTCAACCTAATTACTACCATGGCAACCAGTAATAAAGTAACAAATGTATACTTACGATAATTCGTCACAAACAACGAGCAAAGCAAAATGTTGGCGCGTCTATAGGTCAACGTTGGCCAAACATTTGTAGCGTGGGTTATAATTGGTAATTGTGTTCAAAATTTAATATTATTTGTTAGTTTAAAGCTTAAAATATAATTTATTCTACATGTAGGTACTTACCGAAAGTAAGACACTCGGGCATTTTTTTGCAACTTTTAAATACACATTGCGGCATTGTGAACATAGTTTACATTGGCCGTGTTTCGAGCAAACTAAACAAAATAAGAGCTCACTTCTCAAGTGCGCTGTTATTTTTAGCGCCGACCTGACCTAGTTGGTATTGTTGATCGAAGGTGGAGGTACGATTTAACCAGAGGCGGTACTAATTAGCCAACTCTATTTACGGGTATTTCATTGATTCATTTCATAATTATAATATTATTATTAACGCAAACATAAATACCAAAACCACGAAGGAAAAGAGTGATAGTCTCTTGATGTTATTCAGGTAAAACTACAATCATGATTCATCATGACATGACGCAAATAAGTATCAAGCTAAACCAATATACATTAATGATAAATAATTAAATCGAATTGAAATATGAATGTGAACCATTATTATGTAAGTGATTTTCATATTTGAACAGAAGGCTTTCTATTTTCAACTTTGTTTTTGTGAAACGAAAACGACAACGACATATTATCTACCTACAAAATGTTCCATATTTTAATAGGCACCGAAATATTTGTATGGAAAAACTCTTTTGTAACCTTCTGCAACTGCAACAGTAAAAATCAAACTTATATCTATTACATAACTTAGCTTGTCCAGTTCAAAATCATTGGCAAGCCTTTTGTACTTCATTTAACGGTCTAAATTAAAGACTTTCAATAATAAGAGACTGTAGCAAAGACTTCTATCACAAATACCAAGTACTTACCCAAAACTGAAACACATAAATATTTCAAGAATTTATGTATGAGTTGTGCGTCCTGACGACAAACGAAGTGGTAGGTATGTAAATTTTTCCATACAATCTCTCATTTTCGAATAGTAAGTTAATAAAACTTGCACGCGCATTTTGCAGAAAGCGTTTCGATCCGCAGAGACATCCAAAGTTTAATATGATATACTATGTGATCGAAGATGACATATTTAAAAAAATGTAGTTACCAGTAACAAGTAGCTAAAACTATGGTGCACTTAATATAAATTATCATTCCCCCTCGGTGAGGAATAGTGAGGATACACGGGATTTAACGCGTCGGTAGATCTGGCGAGTGATGTGCCGTCAGAGGTGCGATGTAGCGCAGCGAGCGACGAGGCAATTAGAGGTGCCTTTCATAGATAAGTTAATTGGCTACAGCACTCATATCAGACACACCTTAAAATATAACTCAAAATAAAACTCTAAAATAATACGTATTTTCTTTACATAATTAAGAAAATTGAACAGTTTTTCTTACTTTATTATCGTCGTCTAAAAACACAAAAACATAAGGCTGAATCATTATAAAACAATTAGGTACTAAATTTTTATGTGCATGTATAACCCACCGGGAGTAGGAGGAATCTACTGACACACAATTGTAACATTTGAAAGACCTCTATTCTGTTTCTTCTTAAAGTCCAGAATCGTGTTTCTGTCGCTTGATTTAGCAATTTTCTCTAAATAGTCCAAATGTTGAAATCAAACACACTATTGAGGTCGTTTTAAAATAGTAGAATCAAAGCCCTGCTCGTCAAACACATCGGTAACTTAAATAATAGAAGACTGATTACTCCTGACATTATAAAATATGCGACAGCGCGTTCGTATGTCAATCACGTAAAACATTACACGGAATGGGCAGACGGCGCGACGCCCGCCGCTGCGGTGGACAAGGCTGGTTTAAAAAAAGTAAAACACATAAAGACATGTTTTTGGACATGTGACTTCATATCTCAGAATAGATTCACTGTTCTGAGTTTATCTGATAGGCATAACTGTCAGGCTAAGTTTTCGTGTTGATGATCTTAACTGCACGATAAAACTACATGATGCAAGTTTTCTATCAAAGGTGAAGGACATCATTTTTTTTGGGCCTTTCTGAAAGTGCCGGCCAACAAAAAAAATGGTACGTATTGTTAGAACTAGCCATTTGGAGAAATAGTTAATATGGCACAAAAGTTGTAGGATTGCTTTGAGCCAAGTTATAAAAGTTCGAAGATTTATCATTTTCATACATTTATTGATTCCTTTTTTTTTTGTATGAGCGGAACAGAGGACGACCCCACAGCTTTTGCGCTGTAATGACAATTGCTTCAGATCATTAGTTCTAGCAATATCCATCATTATTTTATGTTTCGCAGTTCCAGCACTTTCAGAAATCAATAAATGTATGAAAATGATGAATCATCGAACTTGTATAACTTGGCTCAGAGCAATCCTACAACTTTTGTGCCATATTAACTATTACTCTAAATAGCTAGTTCTAACAATACGTACTATTTGTTTTTGTTGGCCGGCACTTTCAGAATAGGGCCAAAAATGTGTGGAGCCTGATGATCTCCTTTGTAACTACATTATAGGTACTTTTTTTTATCAAGAAGTGACTTTATTACAACGTTTTAAAATTTACTCGGGTTCACGCCATACGGGTGTCAGTTTTGCTGACTTTCCACATTCTATTTCAGTTACTTAACTCATTTTAAATATTTAGAGACATCGAAGTATTCGCCAATTTAGCTTAGCATTCATCATTAAACATACTTTTGAATATTCCATGGCTATGCTTCTCACAAATTTACTGCAGTTAGTTTCCAAGAATTTATTTGTAAAAGGTTTAAAATATTTTACGCTACCCAGACCTAAAACGCAGGAAGTAATTTGCGCGTAACGACTGTAGATTGCAACTGTGGGTTGTAACCATTGGGAAAGCGGAGCCTTAAGTGACGTCACACCATTTGAACGCAGAGATGCAACATTTATATAAGAAGCGATGCAATTTAGCAATATTCGTTACTTCCATCTGTGTGTACGAAACTCTTATTGTGAGCTTCATGCAAAGGCTTTCTGGAAGATTCGCTTTTTATGCATACGTGATTAGCAAATTCGAAACCAGAAGACTTCACCCCTTTCTTTATGTGTGAAGAATAGAGTGAAAGAAGAAGTAGCTTGTGTTTTAGGGATTTTTCAGGAAAAGTAATAATATTTTCTTTAGTTAATGCTACAAAAAATTTACTTTTATGAATGTTTAACTTGCACTTACAATATCGGTTCCTCTATAACATACTCTAGGGGGCGGGAGACCTTGTAGATACCTACTGCGAGAAGAACCGGGGCGAAATACTTAGCAAGGGCATTTCTTTTCTCCTTTCTGTTAAAGCGTTCTTTATTGGATCATAATCTTTCATTTGCTTGTAAATTGTAAATAAACAATATTAATTTATTTAACCTACAATCCGATAAACGCTCTAATATAGAAGAGAGTGGCGATTGCTGTGTTGCCACTTTAAAAAACCCTAACGTTCGGTCAATGTTACCAACATACAGATACATATTGCCTGATCACAAGATTCCATTAAACATACGAGGCACTCAAGAAATAACAAAATCAATGTGGGTAAGCCAGCAGAAGACGTGACGCACTCCCGGCAAGGATGGCAATAGCCGACGAACACACGGGAGCGAGAGAGCCGGCGATACTGTCGATTTCATTAGGGCGTTACACATTTTACTGCAGCCGAACGTCGGTTTTAATTAAAATCGAGTAATTAGTGAGTGCACGTGAGTGTGGTTTAGTTTCCGTATAAATAAAACAGGACTAGATTTAATATACGAAAGTCAATGTTCAATGCAAGGAAAAGCCTAGGCGGAATTAATTTCCTCCTATACAACGTTCCGCCGACATTCATAATTAAATCTTAATTATGTAGTATTTGGTCAAATTTCATAAATTATTTTGAAATATAATAGTGCCTGGCTGTCTCACCGAATATAAGTAGGTAATGATAAGGCTAAGGAAAAAGTTTAAAAGCGCACTTCGCCCCAAAAAGGCGCTGCGCAAACGTACCTAGACACTACACATTCCTGTTTCCGCTACGGGAAACGTTTCTATTCCACGGAAAAATCGTTTTTGTATGATGGTGTTCCGTCCCGTGTCAGTAACTGAAAGTGTCCACGTTTGGGTAGTGCCTAAGGAAATCATCATCATCATCATCAGCCTATAAACGTCCCACTGCTGGGCACAGGCCTCCCACGTGAACAATAGCACGTGGGGATATTGGGCCATAACCCACCACGCTGGCCCAGTGCAGGTTGGTGGGTTTTAACGACTACCGTCTTACGACAACAACCGGGATCAACGGCTTAACGTGCCTTCCGAAGCACGGAGGAGCTCGACATGTTTTTAAATTTGGTCACCCATCCAGCGACCCGGCATTGCGAAAGTTGCTTAACGAGCAAGATCGCAAGCCGAACGCGCTAGCCGCTGCGCTATCGAGCTCCTCATCATAAATAACCGATGGAACACAATGTTGTCAACATTGTTGTGGCTAGGCTTAGAGACGTCCTGGACCACAAACCTAAGTGTGATTTGTTCGCGGTTAGATGGACGATGGACAAAAAATTATTAGCTCCTATAAACAAGGGGCAAACGCTCCCTGTCTATTAATAGTCAATTGGTAGACAAGTTTACAGATGCTTGGCGAATACTACTACAAATCTAACATCTAGTCAATCGCTACTACAAAACATATCATTGAATAATTTCTCTAAAGGTGGATCGTAAACTAGCATTCTCTAAATTCGACGAAGTGAAATGCGAGTTTATAATCGAGCTTTAGAGAATCGACACACTGAACTTCAGGATATCGGTCTGAGCGCTTTGCCAATAGACCATCGAGGCGTAATGTTAATAAAAAATTGAATAGTTGCAAGGCGGACTAAGAACATTAACCCGCGACAGCAAATCGGAAAAAAGTATAAATTGTTTGCAGTGGCCTTTTTAGAACTTCCATTCTTATCTACGAGTATATAGAGAATTCATGTTAAAGAAGCAGACAATTAAGAGTTAGACCCATCTTTCGCCAATCAACGCGAGGCGAGAACGGACGGCACAAACCAATCCGAAAGTGCGATGAGATCTTTTGTCTTCGCAGGTAGATAAAGCAGTTAATGGAAGTTTGTTGTTAAAGCATTTGTGTCACCGTCCAATCATAGTCGGAGTTTTAATATAGATGAACTTATATTCTACTTTTATGAATCACATCTGTTATATGGGACAGGGGTTAGGTAGATGATGTTCCCGATTTCATGTTGTCTTATAGAGTCACCGTCACCGTAGTTGTTGATTATACCTACCATCTCAAAATGTCACATTTAGTATTAGTTGGAGAGGAGAAAATTTCTAGTACCTATGCTGATGTAAAAAAATCGATAGATGTTATCATTACTTCATAAATAATGAAAAAGTTTAGTCTGTAGTTAAGGTAACATTCCAAGCAATGCGGTAGCGAGAAGCGATAACGATAGCGATAGTTTAGGGCACCTCGGTATTTTTTCAAGTAATTGTTGTTTGTGGTGATGACCAAAATTTCAATGAAGAAGCCCTTGGCTTAGCAGTGTACTTTACTTTTTTGTATTTTAACGTGTAGTAGTTTGCTTATATAACTTGTTGTTACACAAATTTACGCAATAAAGATATTCTGATTCTGCTTTCATCTTGCTGATGGTAAGTGATGAAAACACCGAACATTAAAAAAAAACTTCATCCGCTGAGGGATTGGCTATGCTACTTTACCTATTAGGAAGGGGTGCGCCAAAGTTCACCTACATTTTCAACTCTGATAATCAAAACTCCGAAAATGTTCTTCCTAACATTTTTCATCCTAACAATCACAATTCCTAACTACTCTGTTTCTAATGTTCTCAATTCCGAATCATTCAACTTCATAATGTCAGTAGCAATAAACATCTATTATAATATGATTTGTTTTCCTATATTTTCTCAACATAACCGTCTTTTACACTATTATCCAAATGATTGAGGATATTAGCTGCCCTACTCCTATAGGTCACGTGATAGGTTGCGCAGCGTAGCGATTGTCTTGAATTTCGAGGTAATTTTTTTTATTAGACATCAGAAATACTAGCTGCCCTACTCTTGTAGGTCATAGGAAATTATGTTTAGGGATAAAAGCGATATGAAAAACAACAGAAGGAGTTTAAATAAATTACATTAGTGATGTTATTAATTACAATTTTCGGGAACATGGGTGTTATGAACATCGTCGGTAGTACTATAAATTGTATGAATGAAAACTTTAGAAAGAAAAATTTTAGGAAGAGTGATCATTCGGATTACAAATCGGTAGGAAGAACAATTTTGGGTAAAGAACTTTAGATGAGCCAATATGGCCAATATCCACTAGGAAGACATGGCGGTGAAGTCATAAAGTGTGATGGTACCTGCTAACCAGCCGAGCACAATCTCAATCTCCACGATTTGACTACGGAATAGAACAGAGCAGATGTCTCCTGTCCAATCAGTAAACGAAGAGGTGATAAATGAAATCGAAATGTTGTTGTAAGTTGTTTTAGACACATCCCTCCTCTAAAAAGTTACAAACGAGATGCTCGAAGTCAAAATTCGTCTTCAGTGGTTTTTGATGGTTGCTTCAAATAGCTTTTATAGTTCCGGTGGTCAATGATAGCTGTCTATACCTTGATAAATAGTTCGTCGCCTATCGCAGCGATCGGAATGTAGGCTTTATCAACAAAGACCGACGCTTTTAACATTAATAATATAGTAGGTAGTGTGTTACGTTACGTTCTAGAATACTTGGTGGTCTATTATGTAAGGGGTTTTTAACGAATGGAAAACCAATAATGATAGCAGCACAAACAGAATAAATAATTGACTACGACGTTTTAATGGTTGTGAATATGTACCGTTCTCGCGAGCGTTGTCAAAGAGTATGACGGTTTTATATCAAAAAGTCTTTATAATTTACTTTTACTAGCGACCACCCGCGACTTCGTCCGTATCTACTCCCGTGTCACGTGACTCAGTGGGAACTTAGAATGCACCTCGTTCTTCGTCTACATTATAAAGGAAACCGATGTACAATTTTTTTGCCAATCTGTGAGTAATTAATTTTATATAGGTAGGTAAGTAAAAGTTACTTAAGTTATAATAGTTAAATAAGCCGCTTTTAATATTTATATGTGTGTTAACAGTATCATAACAAACGTTAATTCATTGTCGAACATTTAAACCAGGGCCTCTCAAGGTTAGGATTCAATAGGCAGTTTCAGATAAGCCTAAACCACCAGTGTTGAAAAATTTGTCAAGGCCAAATGTATAACTACAAAAACAATCGATGTAAATTAACATAAATGACTACGTTACGTATTGTCGAGTATTGTTAACCTAGGATATCTTTAATTTGGAGTTCAAATTTAAATGTGTTTATGCTAAGTGATACATAAATAGATCTTAAGATTTTGATACTTAATTTAATTACTTTTTTCAGGTGTTGTATTTGTAATTGTAGGTACTTTACTTAATCTAGTTCTCAAGAGCAGATTTGAGTCGATATCTGCAGGGGAGTAAGACAGGGATGCATTTTGTCGCCTTTGCTCTTCAAAGTTTATTTCGAAGCCGTGATGACTGAGGCGCTGGAAAACTTGCCCGTTGGCGTTACAGTGGCGGCAAGTCTATAAATAATCTGCGCTATGCTGATGACACCGTATTAATTTCGTCGTCAATCGCGGATTTGCAGATTATCGTAGACAGAGTTCGTGACGTCAGTAGGAGCTTAATATGAACATCGTTATGAAAAAGTACATGGTAGTAGCCAGAGACAAAGACATTGGCCCAAAACTCTGTCTGTGGCAGGTATACAACTAGAGCGTGTGCGGCAATATAAATATCTCGGTGCTTGGGTTAATGGAGAATGGGATAGTGACCAGCAAATAAAAACCCGGATAGAAATATCTCGAGCATTCTTCAATAAAACGCAAAAAGTCTTATGCTGTCGTAGACCGAACTTAAGGTTCAGAACGCGCTTGCTATAATGTTACATCTGGCCTATTGTGCTCTACGGATGTGAAGCGTAGACCATCAAAGACACAAGACGACGCCTAGAGGCGTTCGAAATGTGATGCTACCGCCGTATGCTTCGCTTTTTTTTTTTTTTTTTTTATATGAGAAGGTGCATTAGTAGAGTGCAGAAGGTTTCTAACAAAAGAGTCCTCCAGCGCGTCCACAGGACCCAAAAGTTGCTGCGTACCATCAAGAAGAGAAAAGTTGGATCATCATCATCATCATCATCAGCCTATACTCGTCCACTGCTGGACATAGGCCTCTCCAAGAACACGCCACTGAGCCGATCCGCGGCCACTCTCATCCAGCTCTTGCCAGCCACCTTGCGAAGATCGTCGCTCCACCTTGTCTGAGGGCGTCCTACGCTACGCTTGCCGATACGCGGTCTCCACTCCAAAAGTTGGATGTCTAGGTCATATTATAAGACATGATAGATACCAACTGCTTCAATTGATTATGATGGGCAAAATATAGGGGAAAAGACGCGTCGGCAGACGGAAGAAATCTTGGCTGAGAAACATTCGGGAATGGACCAGAATCACTAGCGTGGACCGGAATCACCAGCGTGGAGAAACTGTTCGAATGGCGAGGGACAAGGGTGAATTCAGCAAGCTGACGGCGGACCTCTAGTATAGGGTGCCACCATAAGAAGAAGATGAATAAAATAAAAGAACGGCAAAAATGGACGCTAATGAAGTGCTGGACATCTTTAACAGGAAACGTAATAGGTCAAGGATCATAAGACCGCCAGCGGTCACAAAACAATTGATTTTCAATTGTCTGGTTTAACGATACTCAAGGGGCTAACAGAAATCTATCTTTATTAAACATTTAATTTTTCTATCGTTTTGACACTTTCACAAACCTTCTTACATACTTACTTGAACTTTTATAGGTAGAAATAAATTTGAAGTATGATAGATGATAGTTTTCAATATAGAAGATGATACTTTTAAAGTTTATTTCTAACAGTTATTGTTGATTTTTTTTGCCCGTCCGCCCCTTGTGCCCCTCCCAGAAAAAAATCCTGGATCCGCCCTTGCTAGTTCTTATTTTTTTTTTAAATTAAACTCTTCTGAACATTAAACATAAGTGTTTGTTAGTGCTTATTATTATTTCTAGTAGCAACTAAACATACCACAGCAGCTACTCTTACAGTATCTAAACCCAAACTTGTCTCCGAAACCAAATAAAAAAGATCTCTCGCAAATTCGCAACACATAGTATCTTAAAAGACTATGTGGGTGTAACATCTAGCCTAAGTGATCGTCCAAGCGGCGTCTGAGCCACAACAATATCGATTGGACATCATCTGCAATTCAAAGGGTTATTTTCGACGCGGACACAAGGCGCCTTCCCACCATTACTCTATGGCGATGGCGTAGTCTTAATTTGCGGCCCACATACGACTTCTAGTAAATGGTCTACATTCTAGAATATTCAGGTCAAATTACATAGATTATGAAGAAACGCCGTATCAATTACCTTTAGCTACTTTTGTTCGGAACTACTTGCAAAGTGTCTGTTGTGTTTTGTTACTCTACAATGGCCCTTATTAGAATTTGTTTAGCATGAGGTGATGACAATACGTTGTTATTGGTGAGAATTTTTCAAAAATTAAGCTTGGTCAGCTTTGCTTGCATACGAAAGAATGGCTGACTTAACTTAGTAATATGTTTTTGATACAAATATTACTTAATTAATTTTACCGAACACGCCGGTGGCAGAGTAGCTAAACGCTCGGACAGATAACCGAAGTTCCGATGTTTAATTTCCAGGTTAGGCGAAATGCGTTTCGGATTTTTCCTATTTTTCTTCATATATTATGGCTACAAACAGTCGTATACATTAATAATAAATAGTAACTAACAATAATTGTTATGTAAAAAGACCAGTACGTACAGTAAGTCACAGAATAAATAATATAAGTGCCCAAAAAATTGTATTCACTGAGGCCTTTGCTCAGCAATAATAGAACAGTTCCTGAACTATCCTACTATTAATAAACGCGAAAGTTTGTAAGTATGGCCATCCATACTTAACATCCGTATGTTTGTTACTCTTTCACGTAAAAACTACTGAATGGATTTGGATGAAATTCGGCATATAGATAGTTTATAACCTGGATTAACACATAGGATACTTTTTATCCCGATATTCCCACGGGAACGGGAACCACGCGGGTGGAACCGCGAGCGGCCGCTAGTTTTTAATAAATAAGCTCGGTCTTTAGATCACGTAAAGACAGTTCTCGCAACCGTAATCAATTAATTGGAAGGTGTTCAAAAGGCTCTCGTCATTTTTGGCGCTCATTCGAGTAAAAGTAAGTTGGATCTTCTAATCCTCATTAAGTTGCCAGCGAGTGTTTGAGGAGCAAACGCCTTTGAGAGTTACGGCCAAAGAGTAGCCAATCTAGACATCTAATTGCGATCGTCGTCCTAGTTGCGAATCGTTCACCGTCCAATATTGGTTTAAGAATACGATTGCGCCCTACATTTGAGATGTTTGGTGCATTTTCGATGGTATGTTTATTTACTTATTTATAAACAGCATTGCCACATGTTTTTTATTTGCATCACAGTTATTTTAAGCTTGCCGGCCTCTAGAAGCTTCTAACTAGAGGCCGTCAAGTTTAAAGCCCCATAACAGAGGCTAAAAGAGGTCGAACATATAAACATAGTCAGCATTTTTTCCTTACATGTTTAATTAGGCGCTTCTACTCGCAATGTATGAATTTTAGCCAGTACTCAACCAAATATTCTTCTGTAATAAAATAAAATATTATCCAAATTTTCAAGAGTTTTCATCAGAGTCATACTAGGTATCTCTATCAAGTATGTTATATTTATACATCGTACAAGCCTTCAGTCCTTCTGGCAAAGATAAAATTGCTTGCTATCTTATTTTATTGTTTACCCCAAAAATACATGAATTCAAAGTCAAAGTAAAGAATTTAAAATGGTTTACTAAAGGTAAATAAGAGAAACCAAATAACCCATTACGTACTTAGAAAATCACAGTCCGATGGACGATCGTTCTATGCATGACTGCAACTATGCTTATATTTGCCTTAGGGGGGAACTGAACCCGGAAAAGCGTGGGTGAACCATACTATGGTAACAGATAGTTTTAGTCGTTTTTCTGTTGTTAATGAAAAAGGAATGTGTAATGAAAATGGGTTTAAGCAAAATACAATACGCAGACACTATAGATAGATAATACTTTTATTGTAACATAATAACAAAAACATTAAGACATAAAAGAGCAAAAATACAAAGTTACAATTTGGCGGTCTTATCGCTTAAAAGCGGTTTCTGATATAATGACAGAATAAGATGCAGTTAAGTAGGTAGGTATTCTAATATTATAAAAGTTGGTTTTGGTAATGCAAACGGTGAAGTATTTTCAATGTGGATTTAATAGAAATACGTAGATATTTCATAAATGACGGATTATAATCCTTGAAACACTGGAGAGAGTTAGGAAAAAAAATTGTTTTTTTGAGAAAATCCATAAAATAATACCAATTACAATGACGCGTTAAGTCTAAAATTTGTTATTTGGCAATCGAAGGCTCAGGCTCACTAATTATGCTAATTATCGCACTTCCTACGCACATAAATTCAAATATGCTAGTAACATCTGTCACTATGTTAACAAACTTTTCCTTAAAATATTCAAAGATGGTAGGTAAGAGTTATTGCGTAGGAAGGTAGGTACTCTTTTTCAGAGTGTTTAGAATTCGTCGGGAAATCCCCACTTACAAAATGAGTTTTCAACATAATAGTAGTCAAAACGTTTCAGTCATAGGAACCTCTACAACATTCTATTTGTTTCATTCTAATTGTTTTTGAATTAGTAATTAGTTACTGACATCAATGAAAATTATCAACAGGTAGCTTCTTCACTTATTGCCATCATGGTGTGTTACACAACAAAAATGGGATAATTTTTTTGGGATAAAAAACGTCTTTATGAGACGCGTACTTATTCATAGAAGTTGGGACAATATATTGACATCAGTGATTGGATAGACGATCGTTTATAATACTAGATAGTTTTATAATATCTAGATATACCATTTAGAGTAGAATAGTTCTTAATCTAAACAAAGTAAGGTACAATAAAAATAATCACTTCTTACCAAATAACATAAAATATCATTGCTTCTTACTTATTCGAGATAGAGAGTAGGTATATAACGTTAGCTACGTAATAAGGACTTGGATCAAATTAAGAGTCGGTTACATAAATCGCAAAGCCTTTAAAAATAAAAAATGATAAAAACATGTATTCGTTATCTGTTTAATTTTACACCGGCATTATTTTTTTATTTTTGTAGGTAAGCTTAAGGTCGGTTACACAATAAGAACAGAACTTATTGTTAATGACGTGTATGACGATGTACCTAAATGTCTAATATATTGTAATAAAAATTTTTTTTTGCGTTATCGATAGCTTGCGTATTTACTTAGTTGATTACAATGACCTTTAAAATATCATTGGTTGATTCAGTCTTTCTCGTTCGTCCGAGTTATAAACCAAAACGAATGAAATCTCTTATAATATATTTCTTATTCCGCAAACACCCCCAAGACCGCTTGTTCCTAACCTCAAGCCGCTATTTCGGGATGTATCGATCTTGCAAAGGGGTCGTCTCCTGTCTGACCCAATAAACTGTTTAACATAAATAAACTTGCCCGAACTATTTATGTTCAGACCCATATTTGCAGCTGCCGATGTAATTACGGAACATACATAATTTATTTATGAAAATTGTATAACATCTCTTTAGTAGATACTTATTGTTCGTAAAGGAACAGTAATAACAGTTTTTGTTTAGTAAAGACTCCATCCACATTACGTTAGTAGTCAGCTGTGCCATAAAAGTGTGCACTTTATAATAAAAGAACATCGTTTATTTTTATTTCAGCGAGTACAAAGTACGCAGCGCAGATGAAGACATAATAATTTTGTGTTCATCCATTCCCGACTTACGGCCGGCTCTTTAATAGTATGAAAATCATTCAACGACTGATAGATCTATTAGGATTGCGGAGAGCGTGGGTTCGATTCCTACCTGAGGTAGTAATTTTTTCAACGTTTCGTTATCTTCGAGTTTATTTGAGCGATATTAACGCAAAAAATCAAATATTACGAAGAAAGATTTATAATTAACTAGCGGCCCGCAAGCGCCTTCGTCCACGCTAAGAAAGACAGTCATAGTTCAGCCATTTAAAAAAATATATCTACAAAATATAAACAAAAACGATACCCAATTAACGCTCTATCTTTTAGTGAAAACCGCATAAAAATCCATTGCGTGGTTTAGGAGAATAGTGCGGCGCCACAGACAGAGGGAAACGGCGACTTTACTTTATAATAAGTAATGATGATTCCGGTCGTTAACTTGAAAGAACACGGTAAGACAAAAACAGTTTAGGAGTATTTTAAATAAATAATGTAACTTACTTGCCAAATAGTGGGTGCCACAGGTGGTAGGATGCGGGGTCGTGCGGGTGCGGCGGCATATGCGGCATGTGAGGTGGCATATGCGGCGGCGGATGCGGCGGCGGCTCGCCCGGCGTGGTGCTGCCCACCTCGGGCTCGTCGCGGCGCCGGCTCAGCGCCGCCGGCGGGTTGGCTGCCCGCCGCGCCGCCGGCACGCCCGACGCCGCCGCCGCCGTCGGCTCCAGCAGATTCTGCAGCGACTTCACACTTATCCGCGGCCGCGGCGACTCCTGCGAACTCGTGCTGCTACTCCTCTGGTGCGAACCCTCCGACTGCTTCACAGAATGCAGGTAGTTGTTGTTCGGATAGTACGGTGACGTCGGACTTTTCTGTTGGCCGGCTCTCGACCTTTGGTTCCCCATTAAATTCGGGTTGAAGTACGGTATTTGGAGCCCAGGCAGCGGCATGTTCGGCCGGATGTTGGGGTTCATGCCGGGGTACATGCTTTGTAAGAAGGGATTGTGGGCCATTGATCTTTGGTTGCTGTTATAATTGTGAGCTATAGGACTGGTTCGGGCGGCTGATGTGTGAGATTTGTTCTGAGAACTTTTAGTAGAATGCACATACGGATTTTGCACGTCACTCGTTTTAGACGCCATTTCTTTCATTTGGGCTTCCATCGGGTTAGGTTTTGCTCTCTGAGCAGCCGATGCGTTGGCGTGGTTCATCGCTTCTTGCCACATTGCAAACTGCAACCGGTTGTCATAGTCCATAGGAGGCATCATTGGGAAACCTGAGGGGCCCATAAATCGAGCAGCTTGTGGGCCGAACATTTGTGATAGATCAGGATAATTCGAGCCAGTGTATCCAGACGAATTCAAGGCTTTTAGGAAATCCATGTTTTGTGAACAAGCAGCCATAGCTTCTAGCTGGCTGAGGTAGGGCAGCCACAGCATCTGGTTGAGAGCGGCCGATGTAGCAGCGTCAATGTCGCCGGCCAGGGCGTCCATCGAGGGTATGGGCTTAGGCTGGCTGGTCTGGTCGGGCTGCGGTGTGTTTCTCGACTGTTCCGAATTCGGTGTAGTTTTAGTAGCCGTGGATTTCGGATCTTTTGATTTAGAAGCCATCTCATTTTTATTTTCATTCTCTAAAATGTTTTCTAATTGTGATAATGAAATTACAAGTATATCAGGATCTTGTAATATCGCAGGAAATGCAAAAGCTTCCGGTAACCTTAACTCTGGTCTTTGTAAAAGTAGCGCCTGTATTTCTTTCGCTGGAGCTGCTAAGATTTGATTTAGTCTATCTTTTGGTACCAATAGTGGATCTGGAATGTTAAAATCTGGACTCGTTTTTAGAGAATGCAATTGTTTCAACGGATTTACTTCATCGGATAGTTTAGAGCATAATACCTCCGGTTGTTTCTGTTTGGGGTTAGATTTTTCTTCATTGCATTTATTATTTAATTTAGCTAGATCTTCGGCCGATTCTTTTTTTATGCGTTTTTCTTCAGGTTCTCCATATTCTTTATTCATCTTTTTAATTTCATCTGAACAACTAGAAACAGTTGGGCTGGCGGACTTTCTATGTTTGCCTAAGTTCAACGGTTCACATTGTTGTTTTGTAATTGTCACTTCCGACGTATACATTTTTGGCGAGGGCGACGAAAGGAGTGTCTCTAAGAAAAGTGTTTGTTTACTCTTCGTAAGTGGCATAGTAAATATCTCCGGTGACGACGGCACGGCGGGGATGCCGCTCGGTTGTGGCGACTGCATGGCGTCGGACTCTCGCGAGGGCGCTCGCGGTATATCTATCCTTTTCGGCGACGCATGCGGGGTGGGCAACCTCCGGTGAACACTAAGATCTTTGGGCTGATCATCACTTTTCTCCGACAAACTATCTTCAGTTTGGTTTGTATTTTCTACTACACTAGCCACGACTAGAGGATTACTGGTCTTTTCCACGTGTTTTATACTTAAATCAGTGGGTATCATTTCATCACCGTTAGATGTTTCTTCGAGATCTTTCGTGTAGTCCATCTCTGTCGGTATTAATGATGATTGATCATTTTCATCACATTCTTCTGAAAGGTGAGAAAGGTTTAGTTGAGATTTATCTTCAATTGGTTCACAGCTCTCGTTTGTAACTTCTTCACTAGGTAGCGACATTTCACTTTGTACAGGTAACAATCCATGGGGTGGTTGATGCTCTTCAAAACCATTATTCACATAAGTCTCTTCTTTTTCAGAGACAGCTTTAGCATACATGTTGTTGGCACTAGCTTCGATGTCACTTTGTAGCCGTTTTTCAGCGTTCTCATTATATTCTAAATGACTACCTTCATTCGAATGTTGTAAATCGGTTTGCGAATTTAATGTTTCTATTGTACATTCTGTAGGTTGCTGAGAAACAAAAACTTCATCTGGAATGTATGTTTGTTCCTCAGTTTGATGATGATCTGTGTCAGTGAGGTGATCACCTATATGGTGAAGATGAAGAAGGCCTTGGGCAGCAGTTATACTATTTCTGCCAGGTGATTCTAAAGACTGCTCTAGCCTATCAATGATGTCAGCAACAGGCGCTCCGCTCAGCAATATGTCCTCTTCCTCTTCAACGTAATCACCAGAGGCGTGAACCAAATGCGCAAACTTATCAAGGGCCTGCCCGAGTATTTGATTATCCTCGCATCCCTTTTCAACAAGCGATTCCAACAGTTCCTCGTCATGCGGCCCGCCTAATTCGGGCAGATAATGTGCCTCACTAATAGTTTCGAATAGATCCTTGTGCACAACCATATCATTCTGAAAGGTGTCATCCTCCGTCGGTCGCTCTGGTGCGTGGGATTTACGTTCGAAGAACAACCCGTCCGTTTTCGGTTCACCGAGTTCGAAGGACATCACGTCACGCGCGACCTCCTCGTCCGGTAGAAACGCGTACGGGGCTCCGGTCGCTTGCAGCTCCAACTCGAGCTCTTCGCCGCGCTGCTGGTTGAATTCGAGTTCGGCCACCGCCAACAGGTTGTCGAGCGGCGTCGGCTCCGGGTGACCGAGTGGCGGGCGCGGCGGAGAGGGCGAGGGCGTGCAGCGGGCGAGCGCGGCGCGCGGCACCGCAATCGTGTGCGAGGGGATGTGCGACTCCAGGTCGGGAGCGAGCCACGAGGACGCCGGCAGGGGCTCCGGCCGCTCCTTGGGATCGACGCGCTCTCGTCTTCGCCGGGACCTGCCCGAGCGTCTGCGCCGGCGACGCTCTTTGCGCGCGCGCGGCGGAGGTTGCGGGAGCCGGATAGAGTTGTAGATTTCGGTTCGCGGGATCACTCGCCAACCGTTCGGGGTGCGCGCTATGCGAATGCGGTTCCGCGAGTCGTAGTCCTCGCAACGGACCTCCTGGACGGTGCCGTCGAGCTGGCGGGCCCAGAGGAACACCGGGCGCAGGCGCGGCTGTGTCGCGGGCGCTCGCTCGGGCTCGGACGGGTCGAGGGCGGCCAGGCTGCGCGCGCGGCGCCGGGCGGGCGCGGGGCGCGGGGGCGGGGGAGCACTGGTGCAGCGAGCATGGGCGCGGGGGCGGGCGGCGCGAGGCTCGCCGCCGCCGCCGGGCGCCCGCGGTCGCGGAGACACTCCGGCGCGCCGCACCGCGGACAAGCGACAGGCGACGACCGCGCGGACGCGGCCCCGAGGCGGACTGAGGCCGGGCGCGGCGCGCGGCGCTCGCCCCGCCCCGCGCGCGCCCGCGCCCCGCCCAGCATCGATCGCCGCCCGCTGCAGCCGCCGCCTGCACCCGCATGTAAACACGCGCCCCCCGGCCTCGTTAATCTCGGATCCATATCTGCGGGGCGCCGGGCCCGCGGCCCCGGCACGCCCCCGGGGCTCGCTTCCGCGTGCCCGCGTGGTCCCGCTCGTCAGATTCGCCGGCGGATCTCTCGATGTGATTAATCGGCTTTGGCGCGACGCACCGCGCGATCGTCCTCCGGGTCCCCAGCGTCGGACTGGCTCGCCCCCCGTCTGCGCTTTACGGTCAGATGATCGTTTCGCACTAATAAAGTGGAGACAGACAATGCAAAACGTGATCAAAGGGCCCGATTGATGAATGTAATCATGTCATCGATTCTATGAACACTTTAAAGCAAGCATAAATTTCACCGGGTCACATTGAGTCATAATATAACATAACTTTCTGTATTTCATTCGTTTGAAGTTTCTCGTTACGTTCACTTGTTGGAGCTACTTGGGTCGGAACGACCGTCGCTCGACTCGTATATCTCGGGATCAATAACGCAGTGCTGCCACCTTGCTCAGCCTCGCGGGCCTACTTCCGTAGTTGGCAACGCTTGGCGGCCAACAGGAAGTGGCCGGCACGTTAGACCTATATTCGAGTAGTTCAAGCAAACGTTATAAGATGGCGTTACGTGTTTCCTGGTGTAAATGTTGTATGCATCTTTGTAAAAAGAATATATAATATTATCATCTACGATATCAAAACAATACTTAAAAATTAGATAATTTCCAAGATTGAGTAAACTGCTTTTCTAATAAAAAAATTAGTATACTTTTGAATGGTATCCACACACTACCTACCTACTATTCGATACAATATACGCGGTCTGGTCTGACTATAGAAATTAATCCAAAAAACTTACTTTTAACATCACAATAAAATTTTGTCTAAATAATTAAGATAAAGGTTTTATGAATCCCTTTTGAGAAGTGCCTTGCCTTTTACTATTTTCCCACAGTACCTAACTACTCGGCCCATAAGCGGAACGCGCGCAGTAGTAGGTACCTAATTAGACTTTATTATTTATACTCTACTATCCCACTGCTGAGCAAAGACCTCCACATTGGAATCAAGTCACCGTTGCTTGGCGTGCGCAGTACCTACCTAGGTGTAAACAGCTTCCATCTATTGACAAAATTCAGAACTAACGAACTCGATCTTCATGCAAAACGGACTAGGGCCAAATTACAAATAGGTATTCACAATAAAATTCTTAGTGCACATATTATTCTAGTCATTTGGATTTGTACTGTTTCTTGAGAGAGGTTAACGAGAAAACTACTATCTAACAATGGTGTTTTTCTCTCAATAAACATCCCCTCTCCTTACATCACAAGTTTTATTTGTACTGGCACCTCGAGACCTACCGTTAGGCTATACTGAGTGGTAGAGCCACGCTGCGTTGCAGCACGCATTGGGCCGGCTCGTCCGGTGTAATACCACCCTCTCATGAATATTCGGCGTGAAATAATGGCACTTGATGCTTTTGTGTTTCGTCCGACCAGTGAGGGTTCCGGAGCCCCCCCCCCCCCCCCCTACCCAATTGCTATTCCTTCCTTAAACCTATTCGTCCCTTAAAGGCCAACAACGCGTCTGCGATTCCTCTAGTTTTGATGGAGAGTAATCACCGCCGCCCAATGGACACCCGGGCGGCGGTGATTAGTCTCCATCAGGTGAACCGCCTGCTCGATTGCCTACCTCTTTTATAAAAAAAATGCAAGATGTACCAGGCGTCCCTGCCCCAGTAAACCAACTCGCGCAGGAGACCATCTGCGTTAGGTCTTAATTGACGCCGAATCGTGCCCGCAGAAGCGCGCTCTTCATTCGGTAGGTACTCATAAGGTATATGGCAACCCTAACTATTCTACATAATAGACTGCTTTTGCTGTCCTCATTGTTTAGTCTGAGACTAACCCTTCGGGGATAATAATCGTGATTATATGTAATGTATGTGTATATTATCAGTATTATCACTTTCAGCCAAGGAAGTTCTCCATTCCGATCGCGCCTGCGTACAAGTAGGGTGCGCGTAGATCGTGCCATCGTAGGAGTGTAAGCGAAATTCGGCGAAAAGTGTAACTTCCTGGATTGTACTTACATTGAAATAGCCCACATTTAGGATAAGGCTTTACCATAGGGAGATCGGCGACCCATCATGCGATTGACGAGTGTTTACTACTTCCATCTAACGGCAGCGACCGGAAATAACTGGTATTGTGCTTTCCGTAGCAGTGAACTGATCATCATCACATCAGCCTATACACGTCCCACTGCTGGGCAAAGACCTTCGTCCATTAGATTAGGCCATAACCCACCACGCTGGCCCAATGCGGGTTGGTGGGTTTTAACGACTGCCATCTTAGGCTGATTTCACAGTCACGCGTTTGATCAGCGCCGGTCACTCGCGCGCGCTTCCAATTGCACTAGATAGTAGTTGCGTTTCATAGTCACGCAGTTCAAACGCGCAACTACTATGTAATAATAATTGTAAGCGCGCGCGTGTGGCCGGCGCTGATCAAACGCGTGACTGTGAAATCAGCCTTACGATGACAACAGGGACCACCGACTTGTGCTTTTCGTAGCATAGAGATCACGGTGATGTTTTTAATTTAGTCTCTCTAATCCGGTAATATTTTTTATTGGGAGACGTTTAAGGTTTTTAGAAGACCATCGGTCTAAGGCCCAAAGGTCCCGGGTTCGACTCCCGGCGGGAGGTACACGTTTGTACTCGGCACTATTCGGTTTGATCGGTGGTAGGCTTTGTTAAGTCCGCCTGGCTAGCTACCATAATCTTATCAAAATAAGTCGCCATAACAACATTGTTAGGTACTAGCATTGTTGTGTCCCAGCAGATAATATAGCCAGTTCCTCAGTAGTGAGGGATTCCGGGTGAAGTGCTTTTCCATCTTCAGTCTTATCATGACTTATCGTCAGGTGAGATGAAGGCCAAGTAATTGAAACAAAAGGAGCTTGAGATGTTTTTATTTTGATCTACCACCCCTAACCCTGCCTAACTAAACTTGCTTAGCTGGGCTCAGACCTTAGGTACCACATGGTCATAAGTAATGATTGACATCTTACGACTATAACCGAGACCAATATTCACATGGCTATTTGAAGCAGGGACAAGTTCGAAATATTTTTTTTATTTAGGCACTTAACGAGGAAATCACAAACCGAACGTTTTAGCCGCTGCGCCATCGTACTCTACATCATCATCATAATATCAGCCCGCAACCACCCACTACGGGGTACATAGGCCTCCTTTATTAAGTGCCAGTCCCTTCTGTTCTGTGCCGATCTCCTCCAGATGCTCTTCATACAGAGAATAAAACAAAAGCAATTAAATAACTTAACAACAAAATTCGCACTTTTATTTGAAGCACTAAAAAAAGTCGTATCACAGTCTCTTCTTGCACTCAAGCTTGTGCTGGTGGATTGCCCTCAGCAGGTAAATGGAGCCGGTGATGATGACCAGCGCAGTGGCCGCCGCCACGGGGTAGTAATGGGACAGGTTGCCTACAGGGACGTCCCACGACAACGTATCTGTCATCTGGAACAAACACAAACATTGATGAAATCGAAAGATAACAAAACGTTGAAAAGAAATGACACAAGTGGAAATCGGACACACGTTCTACATACAAACCAAATTGACAAAATGTTTATTTTTATGTGAAAAGGAGCCACAAACAGGCGGGTCACCTAATGGATATTGTTCAACGCCGCACCGATTTTTCATTGCTTACGTTTTTTCATTAACTAAGACCGTAGCATATGATTACTAAATCATTGCGCGTTACTAGTGACGTGAGACCTTCCTTACTTACTGTACTGTATTATATTACACTAGCGGCCGCTCGCGGTTTCACCCGCGTGGTTCCCGTTCCCGTGGGAATATCGGGATAAAAAGTATCCTATGTGTTAATCCAGATTATAAACTAGCTGTATGCTGAATTATATCCAAATCCATTCAGTAGATTTTACGTGAAAGGGTAACAAACATCCATCCATACTTACAAACTTTCGCGTTTATAATATTAGTAGGATTATAATTGAAGACGTGTGGATGAAGGTGATATGTCGCATTTTCAGATATTGGTGTTTTTTTGCTTATATAAAGGTTATATGTCGATACAAATGGCTACAGTCCTTAAAACTATCGACTTAAGGCACATTTTGGAAAATAGAAAGTTGAAAAAGGTGTTATGTACAGTTTAGTTTACTAATGGCTCTGGATGTAAGAGGTATGGGCCCATATCACCAATTTCCAAAATAAATAAACAATAAAAATGTTTCTGTAAGATCGAAGAAGGTGATATGTAGGTACGGACATAACACCTTCTTCCACTCAGCTTAAGATGCTCGAACGACGCGATGTCAGTTTTCAATGAATGAAGGTTTTAAGTAACATACATATCACCTTCATTCATTCTCGACATTTAATTGTTTTGATTTTCATTCTGTCAAAAATCTGTCATGTTTGTGTAGTAACGATGTTGCAATAAGTAGAACCTAAGGTCCATATAAACCCAGAAATAGGTTCACCGAGCATCTTGACGCCTCATATTGGCATCTCAAAACTGTTATGATGTTTTACACATATAACAGTTGGATAATGGCATATCAAAAGCTTTTGTAAAGCCTTTAAAAATCTTAACGCAGCTATACAGCTATTAGCTGTTAAAAAAATCTTGCATTTTTAATGATCAACTGAGTTCTGTCTTTGATGAAATGCACGTGACTTATTGTAATGCGTATGGCTGTATATACATTCATTTTACTGTATTCGTAAAGTAAAACCATTTGTTTATCGGCCATTTTGGAAACGAACGTATATAACTTAAACCAGTTACTGAAACTGGTGATGTTAATAACGCCCAATCCATAGAATCACAATAAATGGCCTTGTTAATTGAGTGATATTGAAGTATATACTCGAATGAAACTACAAGTATATCGAGGTACTTATTTTTTTTTTCGTTAACAGCACTATAATTATTTCAATAAGCAACGCGCATTGGTTATATAGATAATACGCTCAGAAATACTTATCTCTAGCCTATCTACTCTTGGCAAACTGATTCAAGTAGTACAAAAACTTTGAAATGGGTTTAATTGTTTTGCTTAAGGATCCCCAAAATGGCTTTCAAGTAATGGCACTATTACAGTCTACATCATGTCTATTGGTATACATATGAATTCATATAGAACTACTTTATAGAAAATGGTACTACAGTGGTTCATCACAAGTCTTCTCTCTGGCTTTTGGCTTAATAATTGTTCACGTGTAAGTATTTACACTGCTGGCGGCATTCATTAGCTTTTTTAAATGCTCGCCGGGCTGCTATAGACAAACACCATTTTGTAAATATTTTATAATAACATAAAATATTATATTATTATTTAGCCTAATCTGTCCCACTGCAGGACAAAGGCCTCCCTCTCCTTCTTCCACACAACTAAATAAATAAATAAATCATATAATTCGGACTTATTTATAAAATCAATAAACCTATAAAACAAGGATAAACCTATTTTAATATAGGTACTGCCCAAACAATACTTTTATGTTAATTATGTAAAATACGTTCTACACTAGAAATCGTTTTGACATGTCTTCGTGCATTATTATATTGCAGGACAAAGTAGTATAATTGCAACTTCAATGTATTATAAACATTTGTACCGTAGTGTTAGAGATGTTTTTGCAATAATGTAGGGTTTATTAAGTTCTAACTGTGAACACTTAAATAGCTCTTCTAATGTTTTTGTAATGCAATTAACATCTTCATTATCAAATATGCTTCTTTAATGCAATTGTTCCCTTCCTTGACTACAGCTACTTGCAGACTTTCTAGAAGAGCAAACATTCTTTCTAGAAGAAGAAACACCCTAGCGCATAGCGTAGAGAACTGGAGACCCAGAGCCCAATACCTGAGGAAGAGGAAGACCTCACAAAAGATGGGTTGATGATATCTGAAGATTGGAAGCCGTGATTGGATGGAGAGGGCGCAAGACCGCCGGAAGTGGAGAGGAGAAGAGGAGGCCTACAACGAACTTTCAAACGAACTTCTTCTAGAGGATTCGTGTCCTTTGTGAGGGTAATTCCTCCGCGGTCTACAAAGACAATGCCCGGAGTGCCGCAGAGTTCTGTGCTCTCACCTACTCTAGTTCCTTTGCATATTAATGACATGTTGTCTTTGGGCAATATTCATTGCTATGCGGATGACAGAAATGGTGCATGAGCGGTACTTGGGACATCCTGCGGCCAAAGTAAGCCGATATCGTGGTAAAAAGGCAATAACTGGTTGCCAAACTGAACCTGGCTCTCGATCGTGTCTACATGGGGATCTGAAAACCTAGTCGAGTTTAATGCCAGCAAAACCCAGGTTAGTTGAACCTCAGCATTCTTGGCATGGACATCGTCCAGAAACGGAATCCAAAATGCGACATGGAAAGTGTTATTTTAACTGCCTCCCATAAGTTGAGTGTTTTTAATAAGGTGAGGCTGTTTTTCGCACCTGAGTGTTGTACAGCAAACAGCAGCGCTGTTTGCTGTACAACACTCAGGAGGTGCGATCGAGTATGGAGTATTGTTCCCATCTATGAGACGCGGCTCCGCTAAATACCTCTTCGATGCACTTGATAGAGTGCAAAGGCGAGCGGTACGCATTATTGGAGATGCTGAGGTTACAGCCTCTCTTGAGGACCTCCAGCTGCGTAGAGACATTGCTTCTCTCAGTGTCTTCTACCGGAATTACACGGAGAGGAGAGTGTTCTGAAGAACTTTTTGATATAATCCCGCCCTCTCCTTTCCTCTTCCGGACTACACGTGCTGGTCTCAGGAACCACCATCATACTGTACAGACTATCAGTACTCGTACAGAAAAATTAGGCAAGTCGTTCCACTGTAAGACCATTCGGCTTTGGAATTATTTATTATACATAATATTTTAGGTAATTTAAACAAGTTTGCATCATAGTTTAGTACAAAAATCGGTTATGTACCTCGATTTACTCAAAATTCACACACGTCTTTAATTATTATATTATATTACCTTATTCAGCCCAGTTTGTCAGACTGCTAGGCAAATGCCTCCCTACTCTTGATCCACTCTCACGGTTTAGGGCAGTAATTTCTGATAGAAGTCAATCTCGTACTGCCATCTCCATCTTACTTACCATAGTGTAAGATATTTCCTTCCAACTACATTTGTCCCTGGGGCTACCGTTGCATAGGAATGTCACAGACGGTGAGATCGCCGTGCCGCATGCATCCAACCTGAGGTCTGGACAGCGCAGGTATAGCTTCGGCGGTTCGATTCTGTTCCTTGCAGTTCTGAAATAAAATTTGCTTAATGAGAAAAAGACATAGCGACAAGTCTAGACAACTAACACTTTCTGTGCGGAAGGCGTCATTTATGATGCCAAGAGCAAAAGTGAGCGTCAAGTTAGTAGTCTCACCACGGAATTAGATGGTTTTGACTACGTCAAAAAATTGTGTATAAATACACACATCAAAAGTGTCTAGGGATCAAGCATTTTTATGCGGATTTCTTGAGATTGAGATGTGGCTTTGTAATAAATTTATGATTTTATAAATTTATATGGATCCTTTTTGGTGCATTTCATAATTTGAAACAGGAACTTTCAATCAATTTCTAGTAAAAGATGAAAATCAGCTGTCAATATTTTCCCTATAAAAACATACAACGCATTGAAGACATTATTAGTGCTACTGTTTCCCTACTACTGATTAAAACCAACGTTATTATGGAGCGGCGACGTCATTTAAGCAGGGAAGAAATGCTCAGAGCCGTGGGAATGATAGAAGCTGGTTCCCGGCAACGTACTGTGGCTTTAGCTCTGAATACAAGTCAGAGTGTTATCAGTCGACTTTGGACACGTTACCGAAGCACTGGTACCGTGGCTGAGCGCCATGGAGGACGGTATCGCTGCACCACACGGAGACAAGACCGATACATTCAAATCACAACTCGAAGAGCTCCAACAATAACCGCCATGATGTTAGCCGTGAGGCTTCATCACTCTTCAGGGAACTTAATTAGCGACCAAACAGTCAGAAACCGCTTGCATGAAGTGAACCTTCATTCCTGAAGACCGCTAAGGGTACCACCTATAGCAATGCACAATCGTAGGATTCGATATCAATGGGCTCTTGAACACAGAAATTGGGCAGAAGAACAATGGCGTTTCGTGTGCTTTTCTGATGAGTCTCGTTTTGGTATGAGACCGGATACAAGACGTATACGACACTGGAGAACCCCTGGACGCCAACAGCGATTAAAATCCTGCCAGGAAGTCCATCCTTATAGTGGTGGAACCATCATGGTATGGGCGGGTATTTGGATCGGCGGAAGAACTGAGTTGATTTGGATCAGAGGCAACCTCAACGCTCAAATTTATGCTGAGACGATTGTATCAGACGTCATCGTTCCTCTACAAGTGCAAATCGGTCCCTTATTTCAGTTAATACATGATAATGCACGACCGCACACCGCAAGAGTTGTAAGACAGACTCTCGCCGCAGCTAACATCAATGTCATGCCCTGGCCTGCTCAGTCGCCAGACTTGAACCCGATTGAGCATGCATGGGATATGCTACAGAGAAGAGCTCTGCCGAATATGGAGGGTATCCAGTCGCAAGAAGACCTTTTTTTGTTGTTGCAACGAACATGGGCGGCCATTCCACAGCGTGATTTGGATGAACTCATTTTGAGTATGCCAAACCGATGTTCTTGTGTTGTTAGTGTTCGCGGTAGAAACACGGATTATTAATTGTTTAAGTTACCCAATAAAATTTTAAAGAAAACTGTTATTTCAGTCTTTTTTTCGAACTTTAATGTTAGTGGTTCAAATGTCAAAAATCCCTTTATTAGGAAAATGGCAAATTTCTTTATTAATGCAAAGGTGACTTGGTTTATCGTTACTGTAGACAAACGAAAACACTTTATTTGATGAATCCTTAAAGAAAATTTTAATTAATATCAATCAGGAAAAAGTTATTGCAAAAATATATGTTGATCCCTAGACACTTTTGATGTGTGTAGTGACGTACTGCATATAAATAGTGTTCAAAAGATATTTGGGTATCTTGGTAAGGCTGCTAACTTGACGTCAAGTTAGCAGGAACCTTAAGAAATACAGTTCGTATCAATGTGATTTATATGTCAAAAAACTGTGCATAAAATTTCAATAATAGTACTTCAATACAAGCCGAGATATTACGGTCTCGAAGTATCCTGCTAACTTGACATTTCCTGCGATGGCGATTCCAAAGAAACGGGTACAAGTTTAAGACAAATATTATACATGCAAAATTGTGCGTGAAATTGTAAATCTTACGATATAAATAAAAAAAGAATTCCTTTTTTCTATTATCTAAAAATCTAATGTAAACTTCTACATAATACTCTTAATATATATTTATAGGCTGTCGATCAATGTTGAACTTTGCTCCACAGTAACAAGGTTTAAACTTTATTTTAATCATGAGGTGGGTACTATCGCGCAAAAAAGTAAAATAATTTTTTTTTTAATATGTCGATATATACCCCTATTTTTTAGTCATTTTAATAAAATTAAGGGTGAGTTCCACCCATGAAACTGAACAACTTTCCCCAAGAAACCTATGTGCAAAAATGACAAAAAAATTTCGACTTCCCATACTATTGTCATCAGCTGATCGGACAGTTTTGTATGGGAGGTCGAAATTTTTTTGTATCATGGGGAAAGTTGTTCAGTTTCATGGGTGGAACGCACCCTTAATTTCATTAAAACAACTAAATAATGAGTGTACATCCTCGGTTCAATGCTAATTTTAATATAAAATTGACATTCTTTTCCGAGAGATGGTGCTATTCTTATGATTATTTTTAATAATAATCTAGTGTAATAACGGTAATTTTTTTTTTAATAAAACAAATTATTTTTACATATAGAATGTAACACACGCATAAGAAAATATCCACCCTTATATTAGGTACCTATATCTTTTTTGTAAAATCCAAAATGGAAAATAAGCTGCGTACCTTTAAAAATGTAGGTTGTTATTAAACGATTTAAGCACTTTCACTTCTTAAGATGCTAATGTACTTACTGCTTACCAATTTTAACTAAAACCAATAATACTTTTCGCGCACCATTCTCGTATCACCGCACGTAAACGTAAACAAAATCACGCAATCTCTCGGTGTTTCTTTGTAGGTACTACGTCAGCGACACTCGTTCGTCCACCACTATCCGAGACTTTTAATTCGAGTCACTTAAATGACAATTGCTTGACATAAGTTTCCACAGAAATAATATCAAACTAACATTACAACGATAGATTTAAGTGTCATTTTATGACTGGAATTCAAAATAATTAGACTTTATGTCAGCAGTAGGTACGTCAATAAATAAAATTGTGCACGATTGTACCTAAAATCAAATGTATGGTAGAAGTTTACATTAGATTTTTGGAAAATAGCAAAAAAGAATTATTTTTTATTTATATCGTAAGATTCACTATTTCACACAAAATTTTTTCATGTATTTATTTGTTTAAAGCTTGTACCGGTTTCCCTGGAATCGCCATCGCAAGAAACGTCAAGTTAGCAGGATACTTAAAGACCGTAATATCTCGGCTTGCATTGAAGTACTAATTTTGAAATTTTGCTTAAACGATTCACTATTCCTGCTAACTTGACGTCAAGTTAGCAGCCTCACCAAGATACTCAAATATCTTTTGAACCATAGTAGCACTATTTATATGCTATACGTCACTATTTATACACAATTTCTTGACGTAGTCAAAACCTTCTAATTCTGTGGTGAGGCTGCTAACTTGACGCACACGAGCAAAGCGGGCTTCTGGTTCGGAAGGCATTATGATGTTTTGGCATAGGCAGTGTAGAATCACGATTTTCATTTACATTATCTATGGACAGATGCCATTTTATCGACACAGACTGAGATGTGATTAGTTGGTCTCCATACTGAAGCAATTTAAAGTAAATTCGCTAGTCGCTAGTAGTTCGCCTTACTAATGAAAAAAATCAACCTACTATGATGCCATCCAAATTGTGCAGGTTTTTTCAAAAAACAAAATGGTTGATTTATAGTGGTGTCGCTTCGAAAATCGGGGTATATCTTATCGACATTAAATTTTATGTTTGGTGAGGGCCCAACCAGATATCATCTTGGAGATGACGAAATCGAGGATATTTAACTAAATTATCTTCCAAATTCAACTCTTCCATCAATAAATATGATTTTTTTGGATTCGTTTTATTTTGTATTGCATTTCTTTATATTAAATTGTGTACGAAAATTCTCTATTGTCGATAAACAATTTTATCGATATTGATAATTATGGTGACTCATAGTGTTCAATAGAAAGTTATGGTGATTTTGGATCGCAATTATAGGAGTGTTTCGGTTTCAATTGTAACTTTTTTGTAAATAATTAGTGTTTTATAAACCTCTTCTTACATAAAATGTGAACTGTTTGTGCGGAACGACAATATTCTAGGCTAATTTTCGATTTTCTTCCTTACCTGGGTTTGTGACTTTATCTCTATTTTTAACATATTTTTTTACCCAAAACTGTACTTAAATTTTATGAAAAAATAGTATCTGGAGAATGTTTGTACAAAATTATGTTACTCTAGCATTTTTGGGGGTTAAACCGTAGGTTTACCCTTGACACCCTACACGTGACCCCCTGGGTGGTGCTAAATGAGTGACACTGACTGAGTGGTAGAGCCACGCTTCGTTGTAGCACGCATTGGGCCGGCTCGCCCGGCGTAATACCACCCTTCAGACCGTCCAACCGGCGACACACCCTTCTCCAACGGATCCCCTCGGTCGAGATTGTGGTATTGGGAGACTTCAATGCCCACCACGTCGAATGGCTTGGTTCACGCACAACTGACCACGCGGGTAGAGCCGTTCATGACTTCACTTTGGCCTACAGTCTGTCCCAATTTGTAACCGAGCCTACACGGGTGCCAGACGTAGAGGGCCATGCATCCCAGACGGCTATCAAGTTTCTGTTGATGCACCACTAGGCCCATCAGACCATTGTCTGATTCGTAGCACTGTGCCTCTTACAGAAACTTCAAAAAAACAACCAGCGGCCAGCCGTCGAATCTGGCATTATAGGTCAGCGGACTGGGACGGGATGCCAAGTTTCTTTGCGTCCTATCCGTGGCGGAGAGTCGCTTCTCGCTGATGGGCCTGATGTTGCCGCCGACTCTGACGTTGATGTGATACTGCAGGGATTGGAACTTTTCATTCCAAACTCTGTGGTTCCCATTGGCGGCAGGTCCTACCCAACCATGGTTTGGTCGTTACAACAAGGTCGTTACGTGGGGCGCAGTAAAAGTTTCCGGAATGAATAAGAAAAAAATACTAATAAAAAACAAAAATGAATTTATTGTTTCTCAAAATAGTCTCCCTTTGCGTAAATGCACTTTACTTTAAATCAATTTTGAAAACTTTTGTGCCACTCCTCCGTGGTGACCTCAGAAACGTGTTTTTCATACTCTTCAACAGCCTCTTCTAGTGATGAAAATCGTTGACCGCGTAATTGGTTCTTAATTTTTGGGAACAGATAAGTCACAAGGTGCCAGGTCGGGAATGTATGCAGCATGGCTCAAAGTTCTACGTTTTTCACCTTCGTTTTCACCACCAAAAATTCGTTTGTCTGTCTGGCCGTGTGGTAACTAGCATTTGTCGTGGTGCAAGATGACACGGCATTTACGGTTATTTTTACGGAGTTCGTCAATAATTTCCGGCAAACAAATGGTCGTATACCAGTCACTTTTCACGGTACGACGATTCTCTAAAGCAACAGTAACCACGTGTCCAGTTTTACTAAAAAAAGAAGCAATCATCTGCTTAGATGCACTTTTCACGCGCGCCGCTTTAGTTGGTTTCGGCTCATCTTGAAAGACCTATACGCTCGATTGCTGATTTGTTTTGGGATTGTAACAATAAATAAATGTTTCGTCACCAGTTACTATGTCCCACACCAAATTTGACGCACTTTCGTTGAATCTGGTAAGCATGGCACTGTACCAAGTGACGCGGTCCGTTTTTTGAGCCTCGGTCAAATTGTGTGGGATCCACCGCGAGCGCAGCTTTCTCACACTCAAATGTTTGTGTAGGATTGATTGTATTTGACTCATGCCTATGTCTAAGGATGCGCGAATCTCATGGTACGTCACATGTCTGTCTGTTTCAATCATATGGCGCACAGCATCGATTTTTTTGTTGTTTACAGCGGTGGACGGGCGACCATCGCGAGATTCGTCACTGAGATTGACACGACCGCGCTTGAATTCTGCAAACCAGCTATAAATAGTCGTCTTGCGTAGTGCTTCATCGCCAAAAGCAGATTGAAGCCGAGCGATGCCCTGTTGAGCTGTCAAATTACACTTAAAATCGTAGAAAAACATACTACAAAATTTTTTTTTAAATAGAAACTAATAAATAGTTTAAACCATGTTAATGCTCGACATTCACGGTCAGTTAAACTGATCAGTTTAACTGACGTACATCCAAAAACTGACCGTGTGTGTGGAATCTTAAGTTGAAATTTTAACAAACGAAAACCCACGGATATTTCCGGGCGTACCGTAATCCGCTTGCTTCAGTCGTTTGCATCAGTTCAAACTGACCGTGAGTGCGCGTGCTTACATCCGTTTGCCATCAGTCGGAGCCAGTGTTGCCAACTTAGCTTCTTTATAGCTAGATCTAGCTATTTTTGGGAGCCAAGCAATTATAATTTTATGAAGCTTGTATTTTTCTAGCACCTTTCATGAGTATAGAAGTACATTCGAGAAATCGTATTAACCCTATTCTTGTCATTGTGGCATATTTGAGACGTTCAATTTACAAAACCTTACGTAAAATGAAAACGGCCTCATTTCATTTTTTTATAATGGTAAATCATAATTATTTCTTCCGATCCAGTATAAATGGTTGGTATGGTGAAACGTTGACTGTGGCAGTGGACTGCTCTTATGTGGTCCTCATTATCCTCTGACTCTCTGACTAAACAATTAATGAATTGTTATTGATATTTATTTATTAAATAGACTTTTAAGTTTATGGAAAATTAAATAATATAAAAAAAAATATAATATATTTTTTAATTCGTCATTTTGGAAATGGCCACACTGCTCTTCGATCGAGAAATGAAGGCCGGTTTGAAGCCAGTGAGTGGGGACCGTTTTAACTGATCAGTTCTTCAACTGATCAGTTAAACTGACCGTGAATGTCGAGCTTAATGTACACATGCAATTTTTAAAATGGCGCCACAGTGTAAAAGCAATTGACAGTCAGATGAAACAAAGATCTATTCCTTTCTAATACCAAAAACTAATACCAATGGTATTTGTTTATTATCGAATTAATGTTCTATTCCGAACGAATACCAAATTTAAAATTCGGATTCCGCCAGGTGGCGCTGTTATGTAAACAATCTGCTTGAATCAGTAAAGATTAATAAAATTTTATTTCTACACATTAAAAGTGAAAAGTGGAAGAATCTGGTATTAAACCGTCTAAATACCAAGCACAAGTGTTATTCACATTTTCTGTTGTGTAAAACAGCATACATCAGTGACTGTTAAATTACTTGTAAAATAAACAATAATCAGTGTTTAAATAAAAGTGTCCAAGGTATTTAATTAGTGAAAAACGAACGTGACCGCAATAACAAAAAACAATCAACAAACAGTACAGTGTTTAAGTGATCATTTTTAAATCTTCATAAAAATAAAATCGGTTGGTCATTGAATTGGACTTTGAACCTGCCACGGATTCAAATCTACCTGCACCATCCGTGTGCACCACCCACCACTCCCGCTTTAAAAATATCAAAACTTGTAAGCACTTCATCATTTTGCCGCTTACAATTGTCGCCCGGTGGTCGAACGGTCGAGCGCCCTAAGATCGCACATGAGATGACGAAATCGAGGATATTTAACTAAATTATCTTCCAAATTCAACTCTTCCATCAATAAATATGAGGTCCGTGGATCGATCCCAACACGGACAAGTCTTTTTGTTCTCGTTTTGTGTTGTTAAAACGTTTTCTGTGGCGCTCACTACCTTTTCAACAGCACAAATCAACACAAACGAGTGTCTCCACCTCTGCTTACATTTTTAACGGAGTTTACACTGCACTGCATACAGATGGCTAACAGTAGCGAATGCGCAGGGTGCCGAAATGCATTGAATGATGAGCCATTGCTAAACTGCTCACATTGTAAAGCAAAATATCACATATCATGTTTGAAAATCAATAAAAATGATTACGACTTCATGGCCAGCGAGGTTAAGGCTGGATGGGTTTGTGTACTGTGTCGCAGTAAAGAACGTAAGGGTGGTAACTCTAATACCCCGGTTCGCATCGCACCTTCTCCGCAAGACGATTATGTTACCCAACGTCCTAAATCTCACACGACCGCTAACTGTTCGTGCCTCTCGGCTAGTAGCATACATGACATTATTCGAGAGGAGCTCCACAACACATTCGCTCAGAAATTTAGCCCCCAACTCCTGGAGATTCGTAACGCAGTGTTGACACTAGAAGCGTCCTTGACATATTTTAGCGTAGCGATGCGCAGAATAACTCACTGTTAAGAAAAGAGTGATTACATCTTTTATATCCAAAGAGTTACATCACTCTTTTATATCTTTAACTCTTTAACTCCCTGGCTCAGATATGAACGAAATGAGCTAGGGAGTTAAAGATTAACTTAGTTGATTAAGCGTACGACAAGAAAGAGAATTAGAACAACCATAGATATTTTCCACACCTCTGCTTCTCAATTTAAGAAGCAAGTGAGTTTATTAATTTTATTTGTAATTGTTTAGATTCTTTTTTTTTGTTCATGCTAGTTGTTACGTCTGTACTTACTCTCTTTGTTCGATAATTTATTTAGCTGGTAATTAATTATTACTATTGGTGGAAAGTTAACTGATGTATGTGTAAAATGTATTTTTGTTATTCTTTAAACAAACCGAATTTTTAAAATTCCTTACCAGCGAAATTATGCCTTATTGCGTGAAAGATTTATTTACCTTAACAAAACTACCGTATAATATAACTAAATAACTCGCACTACGCATGCGCGGGCAAAATATTCTATCTCTTTTTTACTCACAACCTAGACACATCTATGTTTCTTTCAATTCTACGGAATGAGTTTTGACCAAAATACATCTTAGCTACATGGATATAAAGATATAATTGAAGTTATAGGGATATACGGAGTTAATCACTCCTTGCCTGGGATACTATATCTTTTGCGTTTGTCACTCCTGAGTTACACATCGCTATTTTAGCGACGATTTGGAAAAAGTCAAGAGCGAGCAGGCTGCGCAGGCTGAAGCGATGCAAACCATTAGAAAAGATTATGAAGCCTTACGTGCCGTAAATCAGTCAATCTCAGCGCGGTTAGCTCAGTTGGATCAACATTCGCGCTCATCCAATATTGAGATTCAATGTGTTCCTGAGTACAAGGAGGAAAACCTTATAAATACAGTTCAGCAACTTGGTAAGACGATTAAATGCCCTGTTAGTGAAAGTAACATTCACTACTGCTTAAGACTGGCTAAGATGAATAACGCGAGTCCTCGACCACGCTCTATTTTAGTAAAATTCAGCAGCCCACGTCTGAGAGACGAGTTTCTCGCAGCTACTACCAAGTTCAATAAAAATAATAAAGACGACAAGTTGAATTCAAGTCACTTGGGCATCGGCGGTAAGAAAAAGGCTGCTGTCTATGTCGTGGAACACCTCAGCCCTGAGCTCAAGAACCTTCATGCTGCAGCCCGCAGTAAAGCAAAAGAATTGAAATACAGATACGTGTGGGTGCGCGACGGTCGGATCTTTATGCGTCAAAGCGACGAGTCTAACTATGTGCACATCAAGAATATGGACATATTAAATTGTTTGTCATAATGATGCTAAATTTGTTTATTGTTTTTACATATAGGCGTCTTAAAGAACATAAGCTTTTATTACCAAAATGTGAGAGGTCTGAGAACTAAAACCGTACAACTTTTTAATAATATTGTTTGCTGCAATTTTGATGTGTTGGTTTTTACGGAGACTTGGTTGAACAGCAGTGTATCGGATAATGAATTGTTTGATGATAGGTACATATTATACAGACGTGATCGTGAGAGTAGCGGATTCCACAGTAGGAAGGAGGGCGGCGGAGTACTAATTGCAGTCTCAAAATGTTTTAAGTCCTACCGCTTATATAATTATGAAAGTGATTGTGAAGACCTTTGGGTTAAATTGGAATTGCGTGATACGAAGAACAAGGCTGAGTACCTGTATATTTGCGGTGTCTATTTGCCTCCTCCCGTTCAGCTGCATATTCTGGAACATTTTGTTAGTAATTCTAATGGTATCTTAGAAAATAGCGGTGATAAAGCGATTATTCTGGGTGATTTTAATTTAAGTACTTTAACATGGGAAATAACCCCTGGGCCTGAGCTTTCTCCTGTGACTTCAAACAGCTTGCTGCATAACGTAATAATCGACTTTATGGCGCTTAATAATTTTGCTCAATACAACTCTTCCTTAAACATAAAAAACAAAACATTGGATCTCATACTTAGCACCTTGGTAATATCGCAATTTACCGTTTGCACAGACCCACTTACTGTCGTTGACCCACTGCATCCCCCTTTACAGTTTTACTTGCCTCTCGAATGCGTTGAAAATCTATTGCCGAAATGCGCCGATAGATACCACTTCTATAAAGCGGATTATGCGAAAATTATAGAAGATTTGAATGGAATTGATTGGAAAGATGAATTCACAACTTGTCAAAATGTTAATGATATGGTTGCGGTTTTTTATGATCTGCTAAATTCGTTAATAATCAAACACGTACCGAAGTATAGAGCCCGCAACAAGAGAAAATACCCAATATGGTTCTCTGCAGCACTTATTAGGTCACTCAGAGAAAAAGAGAAATACAGATTGAAATATCGTAAGTATGGAAATCAGCGTGACCACGTTACTTTTGAACTGTTGAGGGATCGATGCACTTTATTACATAACTCAAATTATAGTAGGTACTTGGAATGCCTCGAGTTGTCCCTGAAGTCAAATCCAAAACTTATATGGACTTTTGTAAAGCAAAAAAGAGGCCGCAGTGGCAGTTACCCTGCCCAGATGTCATCCGCCGATAAAGTTGCTACTAGTGGTGCTGATGTTTGTGAGCTGTTTGCTGAACAGTTTTCTTCAGTTTACAATACAATCACTGTAACTGGCCCAGATAAAATAATTGTGCCCGTGGTCAACAACAATGTTTTAATGTCTTTTTCGGTTACTTCATCTCAAGTCTATAGGGTGTTAAAAAGACTTGATTCAACAAAGGGGGCCGGCTCGGATGGAATTCCTTCATTATTTGCTGTCAAATGTGCGAGGGCACTGGCAGAGCCCTTAGCAATCATCTTTAACAAATCTGTGAACTCTGGTGTTTTCCCAGATTCTTGGAAGGAATCGATTGTTTACCCATTGTTCAAGGATGGTGACGCTGGCATTGTCGGTAATTATAGGCCGATATCATTGATACCTGTCTTTGCAAAGGTGTTCGAGTTGTTGGTATGCCCAATTCTATCCTGGCATTTCAAGCATATTATAAGAACTGAGCAACATGGATTTATCAAGGGGAGATCAACTGCTACTAACTTAATGTCCTTTGTTGGGGACCTTGTGGAGGACGTAGATCACGGGCATTCACTGGATGCTATATACACCGACTTCAGCAAGGCCTTCGACAGGGTCAATCACGAGTTACTTGTCCATGAGCTTCACTTGTCCGGGATAGATGGCATTTTCTTGGACTGGTGTAGATCTTACTTGACAGACCGAAGATCCAGGGTCGTTATGGAGGGTTACTCGTCTGAGCCTTTTCTTACTTTGTCTGGAGTTCCTCAAGGTTCCCATTTGGGGCCCCTGTTCTTTAATTTATTCATAAATGATGTATACAGGTGCTTCACAAATTCAAAATTTTGCATGTTTGCTGATGATTTGAAGTTCTATAGACGAGTGGATACAACTGAGGATGTCCAACTGCTTCAGAATGACTTGGACAGCTTGGTGGTGTGGTGTCAGCTGAAGGGTATGAGCTTGAACATAAATAAGTGTCATGTTATTCGTTTTACAAGGAAGAAGTTTTCTGCCTCCAGAACATACTACATTGGTTCGGAACCACTAGCCGAGGTTGATCATATTCGTGATCTTGGCGTCATACTCGACAAAAAATTGCGTTTTAATCTGCACATTGATAACGTCGTCAAGAAAAGCTTTAGAACTTTGGGCTTCGTATTACGCAATTGCAAATGTTTCAAGAAACCCTCTACTAAAATAACAATTTATTGTGCCCTCGTACGCAGCATCCTAGAGTACTGCAGCGTTGTGTGGAGTCCGCACTATGACGTTTACAATAAGCGTTTGGAAAGTGTTCAGAAACGCTTTCTCTGGCATTTGTCTTATAATTATAATTTAGCTAAAAAGTTACCGGCTTACGAAGATCGACTTCGATACTTTAAATTAAGGTCTCTTTTTTATCGCAGAAAGCTGCTGGACGGTATGTTCCTTTTTAAGTTGGTCAATAACGTAACTGACGCCCCCTATCTATTGTCAAAAATAAACATTTGTGTACCTAGACCGCTGTCAAGACAATGTAAGCGTTACTCGCTGTTTGCTAATAGCACTGCCCATTCAAATTTGGGGCATTACTCTCCTTTAAATAGGATTTTAAGCAACTACAGAGCTATTCACAGCGCCAAGATTGACAAAAGCGACGAAAGCCGTTTAAATGGGCAACAAGAAATTGATATCTTCTCAGACCGCATGCATAGTTTTAAGTTAAATATGGGGCTGGCACTGTCACGGCTATGAGAACCCTTTATAATATTGCTTATTATTTATGTTTTTTATTTGGGTAAATCTACTATTTTTTTTTTAATGTAATTTTATCACACAAAATTATTTTTAATAATGTATTAGAATTTGTAATTACTCTGATTTAATTTTTATTATTGTGTTAGTTTAATTTTTTATTTTATTATTGTCATAACTTTGTACACATTGATATTTTGTTTACTCTGTCCATCCTGCATGCTGTTTGCACCTGTAATTGAGGTGGCACTTATCTTGCGTAATGTAGCATTATATATCCAATTTATGTGTAAGTGTTTGCTTTGTTGGTGTAACATATAAATAAATAAATAAATAAATAAAAATATTTCAATGAAGTACTTAATCTATTCCTAACGAATAACAAAACATAACTTTTGGTACAGTTACAGAAACAGTTTAATTTGCTTTTTAATATTATGATCGTAATGCAATCTTAAATCTCAACAAATTCACTTCATCTCGACATTTTTACTGACGAGCAAACTTATGTGAATTACTTGCTAATCTGGGGGCACGGTAGCGTAAAGATACGGTATATTTAAGTAAAATTTTAAACAAGCTCTGCGCGTACGGCATTGGCGAGCCCTTGCTGGGCTGGTGTCGGTCGTATTTATCGGACAGATCTTCCAATGTGGTGGTAAATGGTTTTTCCTCGGATTCTTTCCCTGTTGCACCTGGTGTCCCGCAAGGGTCACACCTGGGTCCTTTGATGTTTAATGTTTTTATTAATGATATTGGAGAGTGCTTCAGAAATTCCGAGTACTTATTATTTGCAGACGACCTTAAGTTTTTCAGAAAAGTAGACACCCAGTCAGACGCAAATTTATTGCAGAACGACATCGACAACTTAGTGGACTTGTGCGAGGTGAACCACATGGACTTAAATGTTTCCAAGTGTTGCTGCATGAAATTCTCACGAAAAAAAGAAGTCTCTGAACATGAATATGGAATTGGTGAGGATACTTTGGTTAATGTTGTTACTGCAAGAGATCTCGGAGTTCGCATGGACGAGAAACTTAACTTTAATCCTCACATTAATGATATTTGTTGCAGGGGCTTCAAAAGCCTTGGCTTTATCCTTCGTCATTGCAAGAATTTTAAGTCTCCCAGAACTAAAATTATTTTATATAATTCGTTCGTTCGTAGTGGTCTGGAGTACTGCGGTGTGGTATGGAGTCCTTTTTATGAAGTGCACTCAAAAAGAATTGAAAGCATCCAAAAGCGATTCTTATGGCACCTAGCATACTCGTGCCATTTAGGCAAGAATATAATAAAATATGTTGATAGGTTAGACCATTTTAAAATGGCTTCTCTTCTGGATCGAAGACGTCTGCATGATATACTTTTCCTTTACAAGCTAGCGAATGGCATCCTTGACGCGCCAGGCTTACTGGGTTCGCTTTCTTTCTCAGCTCCCCTAAAACTACCTCGGGCATCGAAAGGGAAGGTGCTTGTGGGCCGACCTTGCAAATCCAACCTCGGTCAGAACGCGCCTATTAACCGTATGGTACGTGAGTTTAACGTCTTAGCGAAAACCAAGGACCTGGATTTATTCGGGGGTGGCATTCGCAGCTTTAAAAGGTCTCTCCTTTCATAATTTAGTGGAAGTGTTTCATATATTTTATTTTATTTTATTTAATTCGATTTAATATCAATTTAAATTCAATAGCGGTATTTTAATTCTTTGTTGCCTATTTTTATTATCAATTAATTTTTCGCCTTAATTAAATTCTAATGTTATTTTATTATATTTTATAAATGTCGGTAAAATTTTAGATTAAGTATTTAATGTGCAATTGCGTGCGGTCTTCACCTATAATTGTATTTGCATCTAGTTTTTTTTTTAAATGATGTCCCTATGTATAGCTGATGTAAAATACGTTGGTGTTCTGAATAAATAAATAAATAAATAAACACTGAAAAAAGACGACAACCTCAGGCGTTAATCGAACCACGCACCTTCCGCATTCCGGGCGGCTGCCAAGATATCACATCTTGAATTGTTGCATTTTGAAGACTAAAATGAATAACTTTGATTTGTTGAAAAAGCTTTATTTTTAAGTATACCTTTAAGTATTTATGCAATTTCATAGGTCTGATTGTCTGATTTATTAAGAATGATTCTGTATAAATAAAAACTACTTAAAATCCATAAAATCACATTAAAAAGCATTTTTGTTACTGACTGTATCTCATTACATTTAACGTATTTTGGGATTCGTTTAAGAGTGTATTCGTCCGGAATAGAAAATTAATCACGATTACAAACAAATACCATTGGTATTAGTTTTAGTATTAGAAAGGAATAGATCGAAACAAACTGCATTCTACAGCCAAAGAGTTCCATTTTCAAATGTTGTAATTACTTTTTAAATATTGTTTATGTAAGTGGCCAGTTCCGGAAACTTTTAGTGTGACCTATGTACAATAAGTGACAACATAACCAAATATGGGCTAATGCAATGTCATCACAGGATCCAAACCCCAGTGCGCTCAGAAAGAGGTACAACTTTGCCGCCTTTAAGAAGGACATTGTCAAGGCGAAGTCATCATTCATAAGTAGAAATGGCGAGAGGCTAGTGTGTCTTCCTTCGGGTACGCGTGCGTTCTGGTTTCTCGCCAAAGCTCTTAGGGAATTTTAGTCTGCTGTTCCGACCTCCATTGCACAAGACCGATGACTGCCTGGCCTATACTGCAAAGGAGAAAGCCGATCTCTTGGGTACTCTTTTCGCATCAAACTCAACCTTGGACGATGGGGAAAACTCTCCACTAACCATACCGCATTGCGCTTGTTCAATCCAAACGTTCGGTTCCTATAAAGGTCAGTTCGTAAGGCTCTTTTTTCCCTTGGTATCCATAAGTCGAGTGGGCCTGATGCAGTTCTTCTCATTGTGCTTCGGACGTGTGCTCCTGAGTTGGCGCCGGTTTTAACGCGCCTTTTTCGGCTCTCTTACACTACTGGCGTTGTCCCGAGCTCTTAGAAGATAGCCCTTGTCCACTCGATTCCCTAGAAAGGCGACCCGTCCAATTACAGGCTAGGCTAGACAAACCGCCAGCTCTTAAGGTACCTAGAAGAAAACCAGCTACTAAGTGATCGCCGGTATGGTTTTCGTCGCGGTCGTTCGGCTGGTGATCTTTTAGTGTACCTTACTCACCGATGGACGGAGGCAGTCGAGAGTAAAGGGGAGGCACTGGCAGTTAGCTTAACGAAAGCCTTTGACAGTGTATGGCACAGGGCTCTTCTCTATAAACTTCCATCATACGGGCTTCTTGAGAAATTGTGTTCGTGGGTTTACCAGCTTTCTTTCTGGGCGTATTAGCATCAGAGTCCTAGTCGACGGGTCGTGCTCTGACATGAAGCCCGTGAATGCTGGAGTCCCGCAAGGGTGTGTGTTATCCCCAACTCTGTTTCTTCTGCATATCAATGACATGTTGCATAACAACAGCATCCATTGCTATGCGGACGACAGTACTGGCAATACGCTCTATACCGAACGAGCTAATATTTCTCTGGAAAGCGTCATCGAGAGCCGGAATAAACTTGTGACTGACACCGAGAACATGTAAAGTTAAGTGTCGAATTGGGGCCGACATAACCTAGTCCACTTTAACCCCTCCAAAACACAAGTTTGCGCATTTACCGCGAAAAACATCCCTTTGCCGTACCTCTGAATTTTGAGGGAGCTCTCCTTGATAGCAATCCGACTGACTATTGGAATCCTTGGCGTCGATATTTCGATTGACGTTCAGTTTCGAGGTCAAATTAGCTTTGAAAAAGCTGGGTGTGCTTAAACGAGCGGGTCAGTATTTCACGCCGGCCTACCGCTTACAACTGTACAAAGCACAGATCAGGCCGCATATAAAATACTGCTCCCATCTTTGGGCTGGAGCACCCCAAAACCAACTCCTTCCATTTGACCGCATGCAACGCAGCTGCTCGAATTGTCGACGACGTGGTTATTTCAGGTCGGCTCGATCCACTGGCTCTTCGGAGAGACGTTGCATCTCTCTGTATATTGTACCGCATATATCATGGGGATTGTTCTGAGGAATTGTTCGGCTTGATCCCTGCTACTGATTTCCTTCACCGCACTACACGCAATCGACTGTCATTCCATCCACATCACCTTGATGGATGGCGGTCTACTACTGTGCGTTTTTCACGAAATTTCTTGCCTCGAACTACAGTGTTGTGGAACCAACTCTGGCGGCGGTATTTCCGGACCGTTACGACTTAGGGATCTTCAAGAAACGAGCTTATTCCTTCCTTTAAGGTCGGCAACGCGTCTGCGATTCCTCTGATTTTGCGGGTGTCCATGGGCGGCGGTGATTACTCTCCATCAGGTGACACGCTTGCTTGATTGCTTCCTTCATTTAAATTGCTTTGCCTACAAGCTCCTCGTACGTACAGAAAAGGTTAAATCTTTAAATTTAAGCTGGGTATAGATTATGTTCAACACTACATGAAAGGTAACATGCAATGCAACACTTTCCATACATACATAATATGTGAAAGCATAAAATAAACAAACAAACCCAATTTCGCATTTATAATATTAGTTACGATATTGCTTACTAGTTAACCTTCCGCTATTTATCTTCAGTTTTTTTTCAATACTTAATTAACATTTATCAGGAGCTCTAATAAATAGCAACTTTCAGTATGACATACTGAATCATACATCAAATCAATCTTAACTTAAAAACTTGCATACTTGAAGCTTGTTTCTTAATTTGGATTGTATGAGGCCAAGAGATTCTCTATTGATCTCTATTGATCTCTTCTCTATTATCCCTATCTTTTTGCACAGAGCAGAGACTAAACCAAGCAAAAGTATAATATCCGTATCATACAGCCTATTCAAATGTCAGTACTAATAATAGAGTATTTGGTTTTTCGACTATTAAAAAAAAATTTAGAAAATCATATAATTTTCCAACCCCATTTTCTAAACTTAAAAAACACTTAATGTTTTTAATATTATGTTTAAGTTTTGTTCTATTATAAGTCTAAACATGTAAAATTACAAATATGTTTTAATAGAACCTATTAATTTTTAGTTAAGTATTACAATATATTTTTTATCTTACATCTTTTAAAAAGTTATTATTTGCTGATTTAACTTAGATTTTCTGGGTATGTCAAACCCCACCTAGTATGAGATGGGAGATTTGGTCACATCGTATGCGGAAGGTTAAAGTAATAAAGCTACACTAACCCTCCACCAGCCATAGCTCGATGGTATCGTGCATGTACCGGAAGCCACAAATAAACCTTGTTGTCTGCCACCAAGCCGATGATGTATACACTGCTGGCCTCTGACTGCTCCGCTGGCAGTTCTATGTTAATCCTGTTCTTTGGTATGGCATTCAACTGAAAAATAGAAAAAAAACTTGTAAAAGTCAACCTTGTTACAATTTATAAAAATTGAAATGAATCACCAAATGTGTTGCTAAGCACAAAACTCAAGAATGATTTAACCAATTTAACTGATTCATTCACAGGTTCACATGGACGAAGTCTGCTAGTATTATTATTATTATTTCAGCCATGGTTGTCCCACTGCAGGGCGATGGCCTCCCTTCCCTTTTTCCAATCTTCGCGATTAAGGGCTAGTAACTGATAATAATTATTGCATAGCATAATAACTGTCCATGAAAGTTCAAAGTCAAACCACAGTTCCTAGAGGTATAGGAACTTAACTTTCAGTTAGGTATCTTTCACCACTACACGACACTAACTAGTATATTTTTATGTACAAAAATATATAATATAATAATATTATATGTACACAAATTGAGTAGGTAACTGACCTTATTACTTCTCCTAAACTCTCCCAGCTCATCTGGGTTGGCATACACACCGGGTGGTAAAGTTTGATCTAGTGCTATAATACAGTCTTGATGCATCCAGGTATCCACTTCATCTGTATTGCTGAACACAACGCCGTATGTAATGTTTCTGAAATGTTATTAAACCGCTATTGATTTTTTGATGGCTCAGATTTTAGACATATTGACTTAATACATTTATATTAATATAAATACCTGTGAAATCCTTCATTAAGTAGACTTTGGCTCACTTTTGCATTAAAACTACATGTATCAGCCAACACATTTTTTAAACGGAGCAAGAATAATAGAACCGACATTAAATAATAAAGCATGTTTCTTCGTTTTGCACTAATGCCAATGGAATGTGTATAGGAAAACAATATTGAAATTATCAATAATAATAAGCATTTTTAAGTATTTTGGTTACGTAACACGGTTGCTAGTAATTAATATTATTGAGTAAAAATTACTAATTACATATCCTTTTTCAGAGTTACATAGTAGGGGATTATTTCAAAGAGTAGAGCAGGGGAGGGAAACTCCTATAGTAGGAGCAACGTTACGACACGTTACGAGTAGTGCCATCTAGGAGTGTTATTCCGCAATATTTAAAAAAAATGTTTAAGTGTCTCGCTAGATGGCGGTTACTCGAAGCGCAGCAATCGAAAATAAAAATCGATTAAACATAACTTTAGTTAACATAATCAGATGATTACTTAGGAACATCATGACTGTAGCATTTATTACAATAAATCGACTAAACTTAACATTATTTAACTTAATCAAAATATAACCTAAGAAAATCATGTATTCTTGTATTATTTAACTTGTATAATAATCGATGAATTGGATTTTAATCGACTTGTATATCGATCGATCGACACTTTAACTGCATTGTTTTAATTGCATATGGCCGCTGTTTGTTTTGTTGTTTGCTTTTGTGCGAATTTTTGAAGTATTGTAGTTCTTCGCTGTAATTACTAATTACGTTGAGACTTGAGTTATGTGCTTAATCCTTCTCCGGACCCAGAGTTACAAGATGAATTTAACTGTGAAACACTACAGTAGTGACCCTGCGTCTTACTTAATTTGCATTGTTGTGATGTGAATTGTGATATTTGGACGCTGGATAACTGGAAAAACTGGACGCTTTAATTAATTTTTGTGACATTGTACATGCATTGGACGCTATTACTACGTACGTACTATTATGTCTAGTTAAGTCAAGCAGACCTATCTTCAAATATAACAATATTATCACCACAAAGTACAGGTACCTATAATTAATAATATTATTGATTTATAATTTAGTAACATACTTATTGACTATATACATGTGTACAATCAAAGATACCTACTTACTGCTGGTAGAATTTTGCACAAATTGTGCCGCTTGTGACTTGGCCGGAGTATTAAGTTAATAGTATCATTTAAGTATTGTATTAGGATTTTCTGTGTACAATATTTATGACTTTTTTATCAAATGCATTTACCTAAGTTATGCTGTTTTGTTTTTCAGATATATAGGTAAAATACCATACCTATTGTCGCAAACCAGCTGATCAGTCATCACAAAGTAAAGGTATTTATACTATTATTATTCTCTTTATGTAATCTGTACAATCTTAAGATAAATGTTTACAATATTTCATAAAAAATAAAAAAAACATATTTACAGTATAAAATATTCTACAAAACTTAACCTAGGCTGCCACCGGCAGTGGGGATAGACCAAAGCTATCGTTTGGTAGGGCTGCAGAATGAGGAACCTCCTGACAATACGTGCCTTGTCACGGAGTACTGCTTTTTGTATCTGACCCTTGATCAAGCCTTTCAGCGAGAGGCTCTTCGCTATAAGACCGTTTGTCAAAACGATTATCGGTACAATAATGATTGAATCCACATCCCACATATTATTATTAGTTCACTTGCATGTCATGTTGTAATAAGTTTTTTATTTGCAGATACAAGGAGACAACCGCAAGGTTTTAGCCTATTTTAAATAATTCAGAAAGAAATAAAAAAACCTTAAAAGTGAAATATACAGGTTAAGAAATCGCAGCAAGAACTAGATTAGCTAGTGCCATTAAAATGTCTGATAAATAAAGGTTTACAGAAAGTTACAGTAAAAATGAGTTTACCAGCAAAACTATTTACAGAAATTCAACTTAGAGAAACTATGAAAAAAGCAAAGGGTCGTTGCTTCACAAATGAAGAAAAAATGTTGTCACTCTCATTCTATAATATGCTCTTCTTTCGAAATGTTTCACATTGCCTTCTGCAAAATCCTTAAAAAACATTTTATGAAAATTTTTAATATTACCTGCTGGAATACACAAAAAAGTAATTTTTGTAATATTAAAGCACACTTCTGAGCAAATCAACAAAGATGAATGTTATAAATCGAATTTTGTGCGGAGAATTAAAATATGATGGGGATGATTATTCTAAAATGTAAACTAAATTGTACTATGCGAAACATAAACATAATAAAAATAGAAAATGAATTGTCGTTTTATTTCTGAGTTCCCAAACTGGCTATTGCATGCAAAACCTTGTAAATCAGGCTGGTTTGATTTCATAAATTTAATGCTGAGTGAATTTCACTTATATTAAATTTATGAAATCATATCAGCCTGATTTACAAGGTTTTGCATGCTTTAAAATTAAAATTTAGCTCCTATTATACCTATAGGTATGTATATTGGTCAAAAGTTGTGGAATAATACCACGAGAGGGAGCCAGGTTCAAACATGTTGACAAAAAAAATCCGCGAGATGGCCATCTAGTTCCGACAGTATTACCTTTATCTATGGAGTTAGAGTAATATATTTGGGGGATTATTTCATTGAGGTGACTAACTAATTAGAAGCAATCTGTCAAGTGTCAATGTGTCAAGTTAAAGTGTCAATATTTTGACATTTAATTTAAAAATATAATAGATCCAAAATTATCTCAATCAATGCCTAGAGGGTTTAGGGGAATATCATTTAGCGTTTAAACGTTCATATTTTCATCACTCATTATTTAAAGCAAAATCAATGAACTTTATTATTACGACTGAAGGACTAGTATCCATGGTCACGAAATAAATATTAAAAAAATATTAAAATTTTTGCGACTCCTTGGCGGAAAAGTGAAGCGTCATGTCACTCATGTCTGATAATTTTGTCTTATTTTCTAAATTTGTGTATTCTCAAATATTAATGTGAAATTATGGTGGATTATTAACCGTTAAGTGTTCGTGAACGTGCATGAGTGTTGGCAAATAAAACTAATAAACTAAAGTCTGTGTAAGATCTCAGTAAAGTCCCACATCTTTTCTGTGGCTCTAGGGTTTTGGGGGAATATCATTTAGATAGCATTGAAAGTTCAGCTAGCTAAAAATTAACATCTACTTTATGCATTACTTTACTACGACTCTCTATTATTGCGACTGAAGGACTTGTATCCATGGTCACGAAATAAAAAAAAATCCTTTGATAGCTTTGCGTTAGCCTCAGAACAATAATAAAGCCTCATTACAATAACTAATATTGTTCTGAGAATAAAGCGTTAGCTCAAGGTTCGGTCCTCAGCTCAGAATAATAATTAATTGCTTATTCTATGGTCCTCAGTAAATTGTTCTGAGGTACTGAGGTTCGGTCCTTGGTTCCAAAGACATATGTGCTTGGTTCTGAGGTTCGGTCCTCAGAACAATAAATTGTTTTAAGGTTCGGTCGGTGCCATGCAATACATTGAGCTTTATAACTATAGAGAGAGCATAAGTTTGCTATCTTTTTCTGCCTTTAACCAGTACTATTTTGGTTCCGTTTCGCGGCACATCATGTTTACTCTAAGTAAAACAAAGACAAAACATAGGATGAAAGGGTCGTGTCGTGTCGGTGAAACTGTGCAACTTTTTACATGGGGCCAATCGCATTTGGACCCAAACAAATCGCTGTCATTATCTATTTTTTAGTTGAACAAGTTTATTTTTCGGTGAACCTAGTATTTCGCTGGGTTTAATTAAATAATGAATTGTTCAGTTAAACAATTTGTAGTAATAGAATTGACTGGAAGGTGTCTCGAATATAGTTTCCAAGGTAAGTTTTGTAACGCACACATAGGCGACTTTTTTTCGTGCATGTGTGAAAATTTTGCACATCAAAGTTATCTCTATTTGGTTTTATTTCCTAACACTCATGCACACTCACGAACACTTAACAGTAAATAATCCACCATTATTTCATCATTGAGCTTTTGTGCAATGTTGCCGTTTTAGCGACTTTGTCTCTAGATTTCGGATGTGTCTAGCAACTTTTTTCGTTTAAGCGACAAAAAAAATTTTGCGACTACTAGCATTGAGTTATAATACGTAGTACACGTACATTATGAAATGTTTTAACTAATTTTTTTACTTTTATTTTTGGCATTAATTTACTTATTTTCATTTCAATATTAGAAAATTAACAACAATTAATAAATATAAAAACTAACATGTTAGTTTTTTCAACAACATTATCTTACAACTGTACAACGCGGTAATAAAACTGTATGAACAGCGTGTGTCGCATCTGCGCGCTTAGAAATTTCTATGACAACCAGGTAAGCCCCGCACACGTAGTACTATTATTTATTCTGTGCCCGCACCACGGTACAAGCATCATTTAAGTAGTTAATTTACCTCAATGACTTCTAGCGGCTTTTCATCTGCAAAGCCGACTACCAACATTCAGAAGGTAGCGGAGTGAAATTAAAAGAAAACCTTAAGTGACTTTTTCGATATTAAAAATATAAAAATATTTTAGTATAAATTTAAATGAGTGCGACATAAAAGAGTAGAAAATAAATGAGGGCGCTGTTGTCGTTAACATAGCAACCCTGATAGGTCGATCAAATTGTTCTTGATACTTGTTTTTATTTAATATTTTTATATAATTGGAAAACATCACTTACACATTGCCCTGATATAAAGAAAGTAGCTAAGGCACTTATGTTATAGAAATCAGAAACAACGACGGTACCACAACACCCAGATCCGAGACCATATAGAAAAGTTGGTTTTCTACATTAACCCAACCGGGAATCGAACCCGGGACCTCAGAGATGGCGACGCCAAGTCCGGGGTGCTCGCCTCTCAGCTAAGGAGGTCGTTAAAATAATTAATTTGAGTCGTTTGTATGTAGTACTTAATGAAAACAGCCATTGTACTTATAACTTATTTTTATTTAGATATAAAACTAATAAATTAAAGTCCAGATACTCTTCAAGTTTCGCAAATGCTCGCGGCTTCCATCATAGCCAATAAGTTGCCTTAATTGAGCTATTAATTTGCATATTGTTGGTATTTCTATTTTTACAGTGTAAAAAAAATCATTTTCTGACGGATTGCACACATATCAAAGTCATCGAGTTCCTTTGTGAGTCGACCCTTTCTGTGTTTAGCGGGAGTCGAAAACTTTCCTCCATTTTCGGAGCCTTGTTTAGCTATTCTCCGCACAGTACTTTCAGACACCTAGAACAATAAAAACATAGGTATATGCATAAAAAATAACAAAACCATAATTGTTCAGTCCTATGGACTGAGTTATAAACATAATTGGTAAAACTTTTGAATTAGGCACCTGAATCGGGATGGGGGTGGTGAAGGTAAGGAGTGGGGGGAGGAGTACCCCCCCATTTACCCCCCCTGCCGCAAACAAGTAGTTTTTAAGTTATGTTAATTTTCTTGTATTTTTAGGTTATGTATCATGGCAAAACTTTTGAATCGAGTCTCCTTAATTGGTGGGGGAACGGGAAGGGAGGAGAGAGGAGTACTCCCCACTTACCCCTCCTGCCGCAGACAAGTAATTTTTGAGTTATGTTACTTTTTTAAAAATATGGAAATTTACAAAAACCTCATTTCTGGTGCTTCGCGGGCCGCTCCCGCGGCACGCTCGCTTCGCTCGCTCGGCTCGCGCGTTTTGATCAACATACTTACGGTAAAACATTTGAATCGAGTCGCCTAAATCGGGGGTGGGATGTGGGTGGAGGAGGTAGGGGAGGGGGGAGGAGTACTCCCCCACTTACCCCCCCTGCCGCCAACAAGTAGTTTTTAAGTTATGTTAATTATTGTATTTTGAGGTTATGTATCGTAGTAAAAAATTTGAATCGAGTCGCCATAATTGGTGGGGGAAGGGGAGGGGAGGAATAAGGAGTGCCCCCCCACTTACCCCTCCTGCCGCAGACAAGTAATTTTTAAGTTATGTAACTTTTTTTTAAATATAGAAATTTACAAAAATGTCGTTTCTGGCGCTTCGCCGGCCGCTCCCGCGGCACGCTCGCTTCACTCGCTCGGCTCGCGCGTTTTTGGTCAATATACTAACCTAACCTAACCTAATTAACTCGAGACTTTTTTCGTGGCGGGAGGCTTCGCCCCCCGAGCCCCCCTCGCAGGGGGGCTGCACCCCCCACCCCCGTTCCCCCGCTTCGGTTCTGTTACTATGGTATTGTATAACCTAAAAACGTGTAATTTTTCGTGATTATAGCCGATTTTGACAAAACTTTAAAGTGGTTTTTTTATATTTTAACGCAACGGCGGCAGCTAAAATGTTAATAAACCTTTGTTTAAGAACCCCTAAGACCCCCCCACAGTGTTAGTTTCTTCAAATTCAGGCGACTCGATTCAAAAGCCAACCCAGATAATTTACTATACTTACCACATTCTACTCCTTAACACTTGATAAAATGTCCCAATAAATTCAAAAGTTCAAGATTCTCGAGTCTATAATAACTATAATAACCAACATTTTTGTTTGTAATATCATCATCCCAAAACTTTTAAAAATATTTAAAAATACTGATTGTTTCACGGAATTTAGCTGATTGCGCATAGGCATATTTTAGATAATTATACTTTCAACATCTTTTTTAACTTACTTACCAGTATAATCTGTTGTACGTTGGTAAATATCCTCCAGATTACGTAACAAAGTTCCGTATTGAAATTCTGCCTAACTTCGCAAAAAAAACCTTATATATTATGTTACGAGAACTGCCACGGATGGTCATAATCATGTTATCAGTGTTTTAAATCCAGGAATGTAGAAATATCACTAAAACAACAATTTATATCGTAACCACGGACAGAGTTGAACAACCACTTGACATTAATGACAGATAATCAATGTTGCCAAAAAATGAGTGAATTTAGTTCTGGATTATTTAATTTCTACTCTTTTATGAGTAGTGTAATATTGGGCATTCTAGATCACTTTTCACTCCATTGATCTCACTGACGTTCGATCAATGTCGTTAAAAGTGATCTAGAATGTCCCAATATTACTTTTGAAAATTCCCAATATTCCTCCATTGATCTCACTGACGTTCGATCAATGTCGTTAAAAAGTGATCTAGAATGTCCCAATATTACTTTTGAAAATCACTGCCATTCGCTCGTATATATGTTTAAGCGCTATGCTTCAAAGTCATTTTATTGAAACTCCCGAAACACTGTGGTCAATAAGAAAACAGCTGCTATGAGATTTGTTAAACAAAAACAGTCATTAAAATTAAAATGCATTTGCCCACCATCATCAAATGAGTTAAAACGTCATGGCAACTTATTGCCGAACAGTATCCGTTGTATTGTTTGCGGCCCTTCGAATTGTGGAAAGACAAACTTAGTAATTAGTTTATTACTACATACAGATGGTCCACGGTTCCGCAACCTTTATGTTTATTCAAAATCTTTGTATCAACCTAAATACATATTTTTAGAAAAAGTATTAAATATGGTTGCAGGTACATCGTATCATAAATATAATGACAACACCGAAGTTTTGAGTCCACATGATGCTTTGTCTGACTCGATTATTATATTTGATGATGTTGCTTGTGAAAACCAAAACCACATCCGAGATTATTTTGCTATGGGACGTCATAAAAATATCGATTGTTTTTATATTAATCAAACTTATACAAAAGTACCAAAACAACTTATTAGGGACAATTCTAACCTAATTATATTATTTAAGCAGGACGATGTAAATTTGAAACACGTATATGATGAACACGTAGGGTCGGACATGACTTGGTCACAATTTCGAGAAATGTGCTCAACTGTTTGGAAGAAACCATTCAATTATCTTGTAATAAATAAGGATTGTGAACGAAACAAAGGATGTTATAGGAAGACATTTGATACGTTTATAGAATTAGATTAATGTACAAAAGCAGTTGTAATTATGCCATAAAATCACTTTCATTTGTGACTTAAAGCTGAAAGGAAACCTATTTATTGAAATGGAAAGAGATTTAAAAGAACAAATTGTAAAATCAGCATCAGCTGTTAAAAGGAAGGTAGACTTAATAAAGGATGCTAAAAATTCTAACAATGTTACCCTGGAAACAATATTTAAACCTATTGTTGACCCTCTTAACATTTTAGCGAATAGAAATGATGAAAAGAACTTACAGGAAGTAAAGCTTTATGATCCCATATCAAAAAAAAACAGGAAAAATGAAAGCGAGAAGTCGTATTCTTCTTGTGAAGAATATATTGATTCTAATAGTGTAGATGAAGAGGAATATCAAGACACACCACAAAAATCAGACAAAATCCTAACTACGTCACCTTTTAAGAACCATGATGTAAGTAAAGGTTCTTTTAAGTCCCTCCAATCATCACCAAACATTATAAATCAAGATGAGTCTTCCTCATGGTCTACGTCATCTGAAGTATTTAATGCCATACCTTTTGGAATTAGAAATGAGCGAGGGAAACTTGAGCTTGGAAACACTCGCGTTCATGATGACGGTAGAATTCTTAAAGTTGGAAACATTACTTTTGAAAAGACTCTTGGCTTAAAAGAACTATTATATAAAAAGGTACCAAATCTAGATGTTATTACAGATGACGACCTTGAAAACTACAAGCTACTACTTATCAATACTAATGCACACAGACGTAACTTTGATCCTGCCAAACCAATAAACAGCAATAAAGGGTTTAAATACATGAGTATTATAAAACCATTATTTAAATTCTCTAAACAACCTACTAGTACTGAGAGTCCTCCACAGGGAAAAGGTATCAATCTTTTTAAAAAAGTTAAAACAAATACAGATTTAGTTTATTGGGATGATCCAAATGAATTAATAGAACGATTGAAATTACTGCTTGCGTCAAAAGCTGCTGGTAACACGGGTTTGGATAATGAAATCGTTGCAATAATTGAAGAACTGCGCGAAGCGGGCATCATAAATATGGAATATAAACAAATAGCACGGGGAAAATTAAGCAGTATACTCGCAGTAAGCAAAGCTTCGAGATTATAATGAATATAGATAAATTCGGTCATCACATTCATAAACGTTTGAGGTTATCTGAATACATCGATACCATAAACGATACGTTAAAAAAGTGCGAAACGGGCGAATACGACTTAAAATCATCAAAACTTAAAGGTTTATCATCTCCAGACAAGGACGATGAAGCTGTAAATAAGGCATATTTGGATAAAACTGTACAAGATCTAAGGAATGAAATAAATAAAGTTAATAGTCGTGTAAAAATTTACATCCAGAACTTAGAATCAGCTACTTCCAATCGCTTGTCTACTATGTTTTACTCAAAAACAGAAATAGACCGTATGATTCAAGCAAAGTCAAACAAAAATGAGTAAAAGAGATATAGTAGAAGAAATTCACAGAGCGGCGAGAAGAAATTTTCCTCGCCGATGTACAATTATAAAAGGAGTAGATGATTCATGGCAAGCTGACCTTATGGATTTTCAAAAGTATTCACAATTTAATAAAGGATATAAATATGTTTTAGTAGTTATTGACACTTTATCGAAATACGTTTGGACAAATCCTTTGAAGAGTAAAGATAAAATTAATGTCACCAACGCAATGGAAAATATATTATTGAATTCGTCTCGGAAACCAAAAAATTTGCAAACAGATTTAGGTAAAGAGTTTTATAATGAAAACTTTAAAGAGTTAATGAAAAAATATGACATTAACCATTATTCCACTTATTCTGTGAAAAAAGCAGCAATTGTTGAAAGAGTAATTAGAACGCTAAAAGGTCACCTTTATAAGCTATTTAGCTTATGCGGTCAATACCAGTGGATAAATAAAAATTTGAAAAACGTGGTACAAAGCTATAATAACACTGTTCATCGTATAACAAAATTTAAACCTATTGATGTTGACAAAAGAAATCAGACAACTGTAAAGTACAACATCATCAAATCACAAAATAATAACATAACGAAAAAAAATAAGTACCGTGTTGGTGATCATGTTCGGATTAGTAAATACAAAGGTGAATTCTACAAAGGTTATACTCCCAACTGGTCAACAGAAATCTTCAACGTTGTGAAAGTTAACCATACAAATCCTGTCACATACCACTTAGAAGACAAACATAAGCAAATCATTTTAGGATCTTTTTACGGATACGAACTGCAAAGAACCCAATTTCCCGATATATATCTTATTGAAAAAGTTTTAAAGAAAAAAGGAAACAAACTCTTTGTCAAATGGTTGGGTCTCAGTGATGGTGAAAACAGTTGGGTTGACAGAAAATTATTAATGACTTAATATAAATATCGCCTGATTATGTTGTACAGTCACTTTACGAACATCAATGAAGGAAGGAAGCGGCATTGTCAACAATTTAATAGATAACATTCCGTTCGAGTTACACTTACCTGGATATCAGTTTTGTGGTCCAGGAACAAAACTTAAAAAACGCTTACTAAGAGGTGAACGAGGAATAAATAAATTGGATGAAGCTTGCTTGTATCACGATATTGCTTACAATAATAAAGATTGGAACGTTAGACAAAACGCCGATTTAGAACTTTTAAATATGGCAAAGAAAAGATTGAAATCGAAAGATGCTGGGAAAGGAGAAAAGATTGCATCATGGATAGTAAAAAATGCAATGAAAGCAAAACTTAAAGCCGGAGCAGGAGTGCGGTCATTCATGAAAGGTGTTAAAAAAATTCAAAAGCAAATGAAAAAAATAAAATGTAATGATAACCGCACGGCTATAAAATATGCGCATGCAGCTGCAAAAAAAGTGTTTTCTAATATAAAAGGAATACGCTTCCCACGCTGCATTCCTGTTCCGAAAACTGGTGGGTTGTTACCCCTCATACCAATCTTTGCTGGTTTATCAGCTCTTGGTTCACTCGCTGGGGGTGCTGCAGGTATAACAAAGGCTGTTAACGATTACAAGGTCGCTCAAAAAAATCTTCAAGAATCAGAACGACATAACAAGATGATGGAAGCTGTTGCACTTGGAAAAGGGTTGTATTTGAAGTCTCACAAAAAAGGAGCGGGCTTGTACTTGCAACCTCCAAAAAACTAATTAAACGGTTACCCAAACGAGCACTTACTAATTTAGATATATTAAAGCACTCAGTTGATATTCCATATTTTCGTGGCGTTTTTATGAGAGATACGTTACCCTCAAAACCAAGAAAAATTGAGTGTGCTATTCTTAATTTAGATAGTTCTTCAAATCCTGGAACTCATTGGGTAGCCTATGTAAAAGAAAATAATTACTGTGAATATTTTAACAGTTTTGGTAACTTAAAACCTCCATTAGAATTAATAAAATATTTGAAAGATAGGCACATAAATTATAATTACAAACAGTATCAATCTTTCGGTACTGTAAACTGTGGTCATCTTTGTTTATTATTTTTAAGAAAGTATTGGAAAAATCATTTATATAGGTTACAATTAAAATAACTTGACAGTATAAAAATGTCTTTCACTGTATCCATAACTGGGCAAGGAGCCTCATTAATAACTAACTATTCACCAACTTTAGAATTACGTGGGCAATATGAGTGCGGACTTATATACTTTTCTACTTTTAATTCTATTCCTAATATAGACGAAAGGAACAATAAGTTTTATTACGGTATCAATGAGTTCATCGAAATTCCTGAAGGATCATATGAACTTCAAGATATTTGCGAATTTTTAAAAAGCAACATTAAGAACACTGCATTAAAATTGACTTGTAATAATAATACTCTCAAAACCAAAATATTTTGTTCAGAAGATGTTCATTTCGAGAAAAATAATTCCATTGGTAGAATTTTAGGTTTTGCTAACGACACAATTAAGGCAAATATAAGTTGTGAGTCTCAGTACCCAGTCAGTATTTTAGCAACAACCATCGTACGCATCGAATGTGACGTAGTTAGCGGATCATTCGTGAATGGGAAAGCAAGCCATATTATTTATGAGTTTGTGCCTAATGTACCACCCGGTTATAGAATTATTGAAATTCCTAAAAACTTAATCTATTTTCCAGTCAATCAAAGTTCAATTAGTGCAATTAATATTAGGTTGTTAGACGCTGATAATAGACAGATTAATTTACGTGGAGAAGACGTACAACTTTATTTACATTTTAGAAAAAAATGATTAATTTTAATAAAAACCCTACCTCATCAGGTGTTCAAGTCAGTTCCAAAAGAGCAATAAGTAAAAGAACACCGTTTGACTTAAAAAAGAAGGTTACTAAAAATAATAAAGAATTTCTAAAGCTAGTAGGCTTGTTAAAATGAACATATTAAATATATCTCAGCCAACGTCATACGATAACAGTATCGAGAGTTTTGAATATCATTCGTATAAGCCGTATGTAACAAGTTTCAACAATAATGATGAAATAAGAATACCAATCAATCAGCAAGATTTGTATGTGTTGCCGTCACGCAGCACTTTGTATATTGAAGGTAAAGCTGATGTATATAACAGTACCACTAAAGAAAAGGTAACAAGTGTGCATTTTGTAAACAATCCTGCGTTATTTCTATTCCAAGATATTCGATATGAGTTAAATGGAATAGAAATAGATAAAATAAAAAATGCAGGTATCACAACGACAATGAAGTCTTATTTGTCTTTGAATGAAAATGAATCCAAAAGTGCAAAAGTTTGGGGTTGGTCTCCTGCAGGAATAACCAATGTTACAAACGGAGTTTTCTCTGTCTCCATACCATTAAATAAAATATTAGGATTTGCAGAAGATTATGAAAAAGTTTTAATTAACTGTAAACATGAGTTAGTACTGTTGAGGAGCAACACAAATGTCAATGCAATAAAATTGAGTAAAGAGCAAATAGTGGAAAATATAACAATAAATAAAATCGTTTGGCGTGTTCCACATATTAAAGTGTCAGATCGAGAGAGAATTAATTTATTAAAGCATTTAGAAAAAGATCGAGCCATTACACTAGCGTTTCGTAACTGGGACTTGTATGAATATCCGTTACTACCCAAGACACGTAAGCATACTTGGGCTATTAAAACTTCATCGCAAACAGAGAAACCTCGATTTGTTATTATTGCCTTACAAACAAACCGAAAACATAATGCTCAAATGTCAATGGCTGAGTTCGACCATTGCAATGTTCGTGACGTAAGAGTGTTTTTAAATTCATCATATTACCCCTACGAAGGACTTAACATAAATTTCTCTGACAACAAGTTTTTATTAATATACGAACAGTATGCAAGGTTTCAGCAGTATTATCACGGACGTCGATCAGAACCGTTGTCGAGTTTAAAAGAGTTTAAAGATATTGCTCCTTTATTCGTTGTTGACTGTTCTCGCCAACAAGAAATGCTGAAGGGATCAATCGACGTAAGAGTAGAAATCGAAACAGATCAAGAGATACCTGATCAGACCGCTGCATACTGCCTTATACTGAACGATTGCATATTTGAATATAAACCACTGAGTAACATTGTGAAAAAGCTATCATGAATAACGATACTATTATAGTGGATGTGCAAGGATTTAAGGATTTGAAAAATAATTTTATTGTAAAAGAGTTATCAATAGCAACTAAAAACCATACGCAGACGTTCTTAATTAAGCCACCATATGCTTTTAAAAACCTAACAGATGAAGAAAAGAAGCAAATCCGGTGGTTAGAAAGGAATCGCGGGCTCAAATGGAGTCAGGGATTCATTGATTACCGTGAATTTAGACGAATAATAGTTCCGTATTTAAGCAGTAAGAAGGTATTAGTAAAGGGATTGGAAAAAGGAATATGGGTTCGCGAGCTATGTCAAGATTGTGAAATAATGGAGTTGGAAGAAATAGGTTGTCCTAACTTTTTAAAATTATATAGTGATTACCATGTAGATGTAAATAAATTTAATTGTGAGTACCATAAAAAAATGTGTGCTTTAAAAAATGTTCTGTGTCTAAAAAAGTGGTACACTTTAAATGTTAATTGAGTTATTAATGTAATAAAGTATTTTCCTCAATAAATCAAATGTGTATAAATATCTTTTTGTTTAATTACTAAAAGTAAAAAGGGTGAATGAAACGATCTTAGTATTCAATTCAATAATATTTATTTTAGAATTTCTTAAAAACTATAACTATATCCACAAACTTTTTTTGATATATTGCTAATGATAGCCTCTGTTTGATCCATTATGGGGTCAATATGCTCTGTTACCACATACTGCGCAGATAATAATGGATCAGTATGATTTGTTTCGAAGTCCACCACTTCAATCTTAATTAATCGACGACCTTGAATCGGCGTACTTTTCATCACGTAAGAATGAGAATGCTTCAGATAACTTCTTCTTTTTCGAAGTCTCTTCTTGGTGATATTATTCACCACCTTGTTATACAGCGGGGAATCGCCTCGCCGTTCATCTGCTCTCCAATTCGGATACTCCTCTGTAAATCCCTCGAGCATATCTTGAGCGTTCTGTTCAAAAGTGGGAGATGACGGTTGTACGAACTCCTTGTTGATGCTGAGCGACACCAGGTTCTCTTGAGTATTCTAAAACATAAAATAAAATAGTTTATTACATACATAAAACCACGACTATTATCCCCGAAGGGTTAGTCAGCGACTACGCAAGGAGGACAGCAAAAGCAGTCCTTTACCATAACCCACTTTTCACCAAATAACGACACAATTACAACACAAATAAAATTAATTTATAATCATACAAAATTATTTAAACTTACCATGTTGATATTATCTAGCTGGACTACTGACGCCTTCACTTTAATAATTGAAATTGAAACTAATTTGAAACCCATTTATATTAATGTACATGATGACACAGCAAGACAATATAGGTAGTAAAACATGTAATTAATGGACATTTCAGCAAAATAAAAAGAAAGAATTGATATTATTAAAGAATGATTAACTTGCCAATAACGTGACCTGATTTGTATTAATTAGGTTTCATATTACCTTATAATCAGAAGAGTACAACCTACTCTGAATTTGACTTGTTCAAACTTGTTTGCGTTAGAATTTTCTTACTTATTTACCGTCAATGTTTTATTATACAAAGATATATAATAAATTAAATAAAAATGCAAGTTAGTCGGTTACTTTTATATTTTATTAGGTATATTAATACAGCTGGGTAGAGTAAATTTTACATTACATTTCATAATCTAAGTTAGATTTCCTATTCAAACAATAAATGAATCTGAGCAAAAGCAACAACTTACATATTTTTTAACAATTTTTATAAATCAAAATATTCATTATATGTACCTACTTAAGTATATTGAAAAACTGGTTACAATAGTTTATAAAAAGTTAATATTATTTTAAATTCAACCAATGAATCTTAGTAATGGTAATAAATAATAATACATTTTTTTATTTCTCAAGCCTTAAGTATAATATAACTCTAATATAATATATCTAAATCATAGTCATATATCTAAATAATAGAATTTAAAAACACAGTGAAAAAAATAATTGCTAAAATATATAATCCCAGTGGCCCCAAGACATAGTAGATATTTTATTTTTTAATATTACGCGTTTGTCATCATTACCTGACAAAGCTATCTTGTTCTGTTCTTGGGTAAATATTTCATGCTTTAAGGATTTAAAAATTATGTTTTTCTTTCTTAAAAAAGTATTTTTGTTTAATACGTTATTGTAATCTTCGAAATGTACGTTTTTCAAAACCTGTTTCTGTATACCTTTAGCCCTTTTTAACTCCTCTTGTACTGTTTTTATACAGTATAATTTTAATCGTAAACCAACAAATTCAGAAATTAAATTTCCACCTAGTTCATCTTTGAAAAGACCTGGTACTTTTTTGTTAAGACCAGGTATACCGTAACAGTTATTTAATGGATAATTACTAGTATCAAAATATCTAAGGAAATTCAACTTTAAATCTGTATAAAAATCTTTGCTTTCTATTGAATAAAGAAAACTGTCAGTATCCGTATAACAAAGCTTTAATTTTTCCCGATAAAAAGGTTTCATAATAGAGTAATGAAAATCAAACATATGACTTTTGGATATTTCTAATACAGAAAAGCCAATATATATGGGTTTGTCTAAAGTAATTGTCTCGGGTTTCATTTGAACAGCTATAAAATTTTCTGTAAAAATAGTAGCACTATGGAAATTTGGTCGAGCTATTAGTTGCTCAGCACCGAAACTTTTCTTTGTTATATTCTTTTCATCATTCCACTTATTAACCAACTTCACGCTGACCCTTTTCTCGGTGTCTTCTAGTGTTTTACCAAATATACTATTATTTAAAAGTTTGAAGAAATCTTGTTCAAATATAGATTTGGCCTTTTTTCGTAACTCAGTGTTCATATCAATGTACTGTTTTAAGTATGGACTCTGATTGAATTGAATTACTCTATGTATTTTTTTTAGCAATAAACCATGTTTTAGACATGTTTTCAGATGGGAAAAATGAATGACATACAAAAACTTATCGTATAAGTTTGGTATCAATTTCGAAGTTTTAGATCCTGGAGGAGCAAATTTTTGAGCACAGAATGGAAAATCGTTATGATAATTATGCAAATGGAAAGGGTATTCTAAGTCTACTTCGAGTATATAGCCAATGTCCCCGTCAATGGGTATATTATGAAAATCAATTTTTGAAATTTCTAGTTCACTTAATAACTTAAAATTTGAATGAGGTAAATAAGCGCACATAGCATAACCATAAAGATTATTACAATCAATATAAACAAGGAAGTTATCACTTTTTGCGGGGTCATAAGTTTGTAAGTACTTGTTATTGGCTTTCGAATATCTTGTAGAACATAAACATATACCACCGCGTATGCCTTTTTGTATCATTCTTATTATTTCCAAATCATTTATTAATTCTAATTTAACATCTGTTTTTAATAGCATAGCGTCAAAACTTAGGCTAGGTGCTGTTAAGTAAAAAGAAGGATCCAGTTTATAATTCGTCTTACACGTTTTTCGAAAACTTTCGAAGACGTCCGCTAGTAAGAGTACATCTGACTTAAGATATAAATCAGTGTATTCTCCAAGGCTCCGTAATTCAAAGGTTTGCCATACTCTTTTTGCGTGTTCATAATCTACTATTGATACGTTGCAATTGTGCAATTTACTAAAAAAGCATTTATAAGGAGGTATTTCTTCTTCATCATAAGAACTCCAAGTAGTGACGTATTCGTAAGGATAAACCCCTTTACGTCTAAGTAAATTAAAATGTTCCTGAGAAGGAAAAAAAAAAGATAGATGTTTAAAATCATTTGTATTTAAATTTGCAACTAGCTTCTCTAGGCTTGTGCCTAAAAATTTAAAAGAATCGACAAAACGAACAGGTATGATAGCTTCGTTACTAATTCGAAAAAATTTGGTAAACGATATGTAATTTTCTTTATTTTTTGCAATCACTTGTATCCTACCTGATAATTCTCCTAACTGTCGTATGAAAAGATGACTGTCGTAACCAGCTAAATTATGAAAAAATATGGGAACGAACTTAGGCAAACAATATTTTATATTACAATAAGAATGAGCTGCACCACGATATCGTCCAGTAAGATGACAGTGATCTTTTACTTTGTCGTCAAATAATATTTTGTTACAAAGATAACAGTTTTTAGCTTGAGCAAAATTGGTTCTATCTTTATCTGTTAAGAACATAGGGATCGATGAATGCAAAATATTATAAATTACAGTTATATCAGATAGAAGGTTATCAAAAAATTTATTCACACAGTCAGGTCCTCGATAAGACACATATTTATTAAGGGAGCTGTCGTAGGAGCATACAACGTAGTAAGCAAATGCAGCTGGTACATGCTTTTGCGTAATCGTTGTGCAACTTGTTTCAGAATTTGGTTCAACTGGCTCTAACAAAGATTCAAAGTCTGCGTATAAAACGAAAGGCATGTCTTGCATGCGTTCATAATGTTCAAATTGTATTCGAGTTCCTTGATTAGGTAAAATTGTTGCTACACCACTGCAAACGTGGGCTTCGAGTTTAAGATTGTTATCAAAAAATATCATACAATCCTCACATAAAAATATTTTGGAATGATGTTTAGTTAACTGCTTGCGAAGTAATTTAGCTAAATCTTTAATTAGACAGTAATGCGTACGTTTTCCATTTTCGAGAAAAAGCATGTTGACGTGATGTCTTTTACGTAATTCGCATTTGTACAGAGGTCCAACAACCTTACTGCTATTTTTAAGGCCATAAACATTAATACTTATGTTGGGATTATTCTTTTCAAAAATTCTTATATCTGTGAACCCTACTGGAAATGTCATATTTTTAACTTTAAGTACACTTTCAAAATGCGGATATGCGGTGGTTCGATTTGCGTTATTTTTTGCAGGAAAAAGTGATGCCATGACACACCATAAAAAGCAGTAATCATCCGAATTTTTAATGTTGATACATGCACGTTTGTTTTTTATAGCGTTAGGTAAATCTAAGTAACCTGAGGCTCTCAACGGGTTATATTTGTTTATATTTACTTCTAGATACAAGCTTCGTAAGTAAGCCCAACCACTATCTCTTTCCTCAAATTCTTCAACTTTTTTACAAATTTTATGGCTAATGTTTGTATACATAGCATCAAAATTATAACTTTTATGTAAGATAATGTTTTCAGTAGCAAAAGATTTCGTTGAAATCGAGTCATCCTTATGCAGAAAAAATTCAGAAAACAATTCGAAATTTACTTTAAGGTTTGTATAAGCCTCAATTCGGGCTGAGAGTAAAAGTTTCACGCGGAGGCGCAATTGCGATAAAAAATCTGCAGGAGCAAACACATGCATACGTTCTTCAACGTCCTCGCATTGAACACGGTACGACGCTATGCGACCGCGAAGAGCGCTATGCACTTGTTCGATACCCTCGCTCTCAATTACAGAACTATTATTTTTGTGTAAAATACTTTTTAAATGAGCAGAGAAAGCATTATTTTTAACGGATAAGTTGCAAGTTGAACAGAATATAGTCTTAACCATTATGATTTTGTTTTCACTGTGTTAAAAAATTACAAGAGGTTAAAGTAGTTTTTAAGTAAAATGTATAAAACCTAACACACATATAATATATAAGTAAAACTAGTTAAGTCAAAATTTACCGAAGAGAGTGTAACTAGTTAATATGTAGTACCTAGCTGACTGTGACTATTTTTTCTTTTTATCACTAAAGAATACCCCCTCTTCAGTAAATTTTGATTTGGCTAATTTTATGAATTTTTTTATAGTCAACAATTCAGGAGACTCAGCTTCGCCTTGTAGTCGAACCCAAATTATTGCCTTTTCACACCTTTCAAGACCGGTGAGGCTACGCACCTCCTCAGCGTCGTAGAGACGCAGCTCCGCCACCAGTTCACCGTCGAGCTTCGCAGTCCGACGCGTTACCCCGCCTGGTACTCGTCGCGTTAGTACACTGTCGAAGGTCTGGTCTGTCTTGCGTGGAGGCGGCGAAACTTCGTTATCTGACTCTGAATCATTTAACCAGTCTAAAGCGGAGCTAGACCCTTCTTGTTTTTTCACAATCGTTGTTGAAGTCTTAGGCACCGACGACGAGTACAGGCATTTCTTCTTAGAGCTAGAAAGATAAGAAATGTAATTAAATGTAACTAATTATTAATATTGACGATATACGAAATAACATAAAATATATTAACAGGTTTTAAAAGTAATCAACGCAAATTACCTTATGCTTTCGTTGTCCGAGTCAAATGAATTGGCTAACACACAGCTTTTCTTGGCAGAGCGTTTAACTTGCTTGCTTTCAGACCTAAAATAACAATAAATATTAGTGACATTAACATTTAACATATGACAGTAAATACTAGTACGATTAAATAATAACATTTGCTGGTCTAGGTCACTGCTCCTCTACAGACCTTCTTTAATAACTTCTTTACACATAGAGAGAGATCCGTGCTTCGGAAGGCATGTTAAGCCGTTGGTCCCGGATGTTGTCGTAAGATGACAGTCGTTAAAACCCACCGACCCGCATTGGACCAGCGTGGTGGGTTATGGCTTAATATCCCCGTGCTATTATTCACGTGGGAGGTCTCTGCCCAGCAGTGGGACGTTTATAGGCTGATGATGATGATGATGATGACATAGAGAGAACGGACCATAGCCCACCACGCACACCCACTGCGGTTTGGCGGTGCTAACGGTTGCAGATGCAGAAGGGATCAACCGTTGACATACCTTACAAAACATATACGAAGTCGAGCAAACACAACATTGCTAATAGAAAAATAAAAATATTTAAAACTTACGAACATTGTTTCGGTGTATATCTTCTGGATGATTCTCGTAGCGATTTCAGAGTACCGAAGCACTAAATATTAAAAACTTAGGCGTAGCTTAGGCGTACTAGTGGTCGATCTGACTTAGGAAGCACTGATACGACAACTACCATTTTTCGGGTATTTATTGGAGAAAAGTGTTTAACAGCAATTTTACTAAGCAGGAGTGATCAACTTTTTTTTTTTTTTTTGCTTGTATACAATTAAACTATTAGTGCTAGTTTTTACTTTCAAGAATAACACCGTATGTAAAAACTGTTAATTCCAAATTTTTTTTTTATTATTATTGCTTTTATTACAAACCAAATAGGTACATATTGGGCTTATTATAAACACATACATTATCTAAGTAAAGCAAGCTTAATCGGTAGCGTAACCTTCTGTACTACAAACCGTTACCTATACGATGTACACATAAATGCTTGCATTCATCAAACCATTAGCCTGAGCCTTTTTCGCGTTATAGTCAAGTACCTACCTAACCACTACATTAGCTGTTATATTTTAACGAGTGTACGTTTAAGCAAAAGTAATTAAATAAGTATTACAATGTTATAAATAAATATGTGTTATTAGTAGCAAGAAAGGAAGTAATTACAAAATTGAAGCAATGTTTGTAACCTCTGTTTTTTTTAAATTTTAAGCAAAATATTTAGTTTATCGATTAGTGCGAAAACTTGCAGCGAAAGTATTTTACATTTCCTGTGTAATTGCTAACCTTTCGATAAAGCGCTGACGACGATTGTCCGGATGTGCAACATTAGGACTGTTTTCACTAAGCATGAAATTTACTATTACATTTCATCTCATGATCGTCTTAACGAGAGTTTCATAACCACCACAATCACAGATCGAGTTCACCACTAGGTACCTCATCGAGTTCCTCACACTCTAACCCTGTCATTAATAAACGTTGATTAAAGTTACACTTAGGATTAAATTGACGCTGTCTCTATCTGTCTTCTTTAACAAAAACGAGACAGCGTCACTTTAAACCGAGGTGTAACATTTGGCCATTTTTATTAATGAGACGGTAAAAGTTAAACATTTTGATGTACGTACTAAATTAAACAAATGTCTCGGTATGTTACAAGTTAGCCGCTCGGATATCGAGAGACGCGGGTTCGATTACCGTGAGGCAGTCTATTTTTATAACTTCGGTGTTTATGTACTCATATTATTCCCACAATAATTAAATCTAACCATATTTAGTGGGTACGTATTCAAATCGACATTTGCTTTATAAGTTAAACCATAATTTGAAAGGTACTGTTATGAAAATCCTATCTGATCACTTGTTGCTAAACGTGACTTCAGCATGACGTAATTAATTGTTACTTGTTGCTCTGTCTATCCCACTTGTGGGAATACGCCGTGATGTTTGTGTTTGTATGTATTATGAAAATGTATGTTTAATGCGTTTGTCAATTAAAACAGTATAGACTTAGCTTTATCTTTCTAATTGTGTTTATGTTAAAGGTTATTCCCATTCTCCCACAACAAAATGGCCCAAAGTCCTCCCCAGAAAAAATACAAATATATTAATTTTCATGCTCCTCCGTGATAAAAAATGGTCATCATCATCATCATCATCCAAAAGACGTTCACTGCTGGACAAAGACCTCCCCCAAGGATCCCCACCACGTCCGGTCCTGCGCCGCACGCATCCAGCTGCTACCTGCAATCTTCACCAGATCGTCGGACCACCTTGTTGGAGGCCTGCCCACACTGCGTCTTCCGGTGCGCGGTTGCCACTCCGATCTGCCCCAACGGCCGTCGGTTCTTCGAGCGATATGCCCTGCCCACTGCCACTTATGTTTAGCAATTCTTCGGGCTATATCGGCTGCCTTAGTTCGTCTACGGATCTCCTCATTTCTGATTCGATAATATCTTTTATAATATTTGGTCTTTGGAGGAGTATAGGAATTGATGTATGGATTTCTTATATTTTCCAAACAAATTTTTGATGGCGCTTGGGAATAACCCGTATTAAAATTGTTTTCGTTAGCATTGAAACGGGAAGTTTCAAAGTCGAACTCGTAGTTAATGTATGTGTGTGTGTTTGTGTGTGTGTGTAGTGATTGCATACGTTGTTGTTTGCGGGATTGATATAAATAAGGTAACTAACAATTCCCTGCACAGTTGTCTGCATTGACTTAGATCAAAAAATACAAGTGTTTTTTTTATGAGAACCTTGAAAATGTGTTGAGTAGATCAGAGTCGACAATGACAATTGGCAACTGATTCTAATCAAAATACACAAGTGTTTTCCTTGGATCGAGGTTGAGGTGTTTCGGCATAAAACCTTTTCTTCCAATTGTTGAAAACCTTGAAAATGTGTAGAGTAGATCGGAGTCACCGTATACTGAAATGAAGTTTGGTTTAAAAACACAAGTGTTTTCCTATGGGTCGAGGTTCAACTTTAGCAAATGTTATTCATAGTTCAACTTATTCGGGGATCCAGTCCTGGGAGACCAGGAAGCCCCATCCAGCTTAAGTTGTGCTGTAATTCCATATTGTTAAAAACCTTCGCATTCATTAGACGAAATCCTTGAAAATGTGTTAAGTAGATCGAAGTCGTTGTATACAGAAATTAAACTATTACATACTGGATTCTGATCAAAATACACAAGTGTTTTCCTATGGGTCGAGGTACTACTTTGATAAATGTTATTCATAGCACTAACTTATTCGGGGATCCAGTCCTGGGAGACCAGGAAGCCCCATCCAGTTTAAGTTGTGCTGTTATTCCATATTGTCAAAAACCTTCGCATTCAGTAGACGAAATCCTTGAAAATGTGTTTAGTAGATCGAAGTCGTTGTATACAGAAATTGAAATATGAATTCGATTAAAATACACAAGTGTTTTCTTATGGGTCAGGAATAAAATTTGACAAATGCAACTATATGATACACCTTGGAGCGTGGTGGCAAATAAAAACCGTATATGACGGATACTTAAGTTTAATAATGTGATCTCAATGATGAATCGAAACTATATTACAAAATGGCATTATAAACAATATAGAATAAATTGACCAAGCGCCTTCGGAAAGACTGAGGAGCGTAGCTGTTAATGGTATATTGCTATTTTAATCGTGTAGGCGCTTACGTCTAAACAACACTTATTCCGTACTGAGAGTTCACTAAGTCACATTCATTTATAGTTGTGCTGTAATTCCATATTGTCAAAAGCTCCTGCATCCTATGAACGAAAGACCTTGAAAATGTGTAAAGTAGATCGCAGTCGTTGTATGGGATTCTAGATCACGAGAAGTCGATTAGACATTCTAAAACACGAGAAGTCGATTGGACAATCTAAATCACTTTTTGACGTTGACTGAGCGAGTGGCAGTGATTTTCAAAAGTAATATTGGGACTCACTCCATTGATCTCACTGACGTTCGATCAATGTCGTTAAAAGTGATCTAGAATGCCCAATATTACACTACTTTTATGTCGCACAATAGTTGAAACGAAACACTTTTTTACGGATTAAGTACCTTCGCCCACGGCGTCGTATCGTAAGCGTATGGCAGCCATTACACGGTCAATCCAGATCGCGATCCATGATCGTGATCAGTGATCGCGATCCAGATTGACTGTGTAACGTGTAGATTGACAGATCGCGATCCAGATCACAAAATATCTAGAAATTTTGAAATCTGGATCGCGATCCGAGATCACGATCTAGATTGCACGTGTAAACGCAGGATCGCGTCAGTCTACGCTACGCGCTATCCAAGATGAACGTCGGTGACACGCGCTCTCGCTCGCCGCTGTCGTCGGTCGACCTCAACTCGCCAAATTCACCTTCGCTTCCTCAAGTTGATGAAGATTTTATTATAATATTGGAAACATTACCAGTATTGTGGAATGCCCAGCATCAGCACTACAAAAATAAATACAAACGAAATGTTGGATATAAAAAATTACTAGATATATTAAAAAAATATATTTATTTATGGAGTTATCATTTGTAGTAACTCGTTAAAAGAATTTTCATCCATCCTGAAGTAGTTTTTGTATCTTTATTATTGAAATTTTGCATTCACAATGCTATATAAATATAGGATAAAATGTTTACTAGAAAAATAATTAATCAGTCTCAGGAAGCTCGAATGGGATTCGAACCCACGACCTTTGGATTGCCGGTGTACTGCTCTAACCGCTGAGCTACCGAGACCCCAGAAGACTCGCTGAATTTTTCCTAGTAGTTTGATTTACGCTGCAAGCCAGCGGTATTACGTCACTGTAACAATCAGTACTATTGCAAGTATTTAACAATCGATAAAGACGTAATTGCTTATAAATATCTTTATTATTGAAATTTTGCATTCACAATGCTACATGAATATAGGATAAAAATCAACCAGTCTCAGGAAGCTCGAATGGGATTCGAACCCACGACCTTTGGATTGCCGGTCCATTGCTCTAACCGCTGAGCTACCGAGAATCCAGAAGACTCGCTGAATTTTTCCTATTAGGTAGGTAGTTGGATTTACACTACAAGCCAGCGGTATTACAGCGGTGGACCGGCAATTCAAAGGTCGTGCGTTCGAATCCCATTCGAGCTTCCTGAGACTGGTTGATTTTTTTTCTAGTAAACATTTTCCTAGTTTTTGTAATCATCATCTTCAGCAGTTAGTTGTATTTCTTTATGTAGAAGATTTAAATGGGTATACATTTCTCTTTTCTGTAACTACTGTTAAACCCAGCGCCTTTTTCGAATCCTTTTCTTTAAAGTTAGGGCTAATACAAGGGATAATATAGTTTTAACTTTATGTAGATCCATGACAACACGTGTGATCACGCGGCGAAGGATTCGTGGACTGACGAAATCCAGATTGAATGTTGTAGCGCAATCCATCAATCTGTGATCGCGATCAGGCTGGCTAGATCGCGATCTGGATTGACCGTGTAATGGCTGCCTATCGTAATCAGAGATGGGAAAAAGTGCTTATTTTTTTTCACGTTTATTCGTTGTACGATTTTCAAAAATCATGCTTAAAAAAATGCTTTTTTACTTTTTTGCTTTTTTGCATATTACTTACAAAACGTTGTGTTGAAACGAAAAATGTAAAGCTTTTTATTACATTTTTCGTTGTTAACACAATTGTATTTCGTTGTCATTGAAACAAAAATTATATATTAAGTTGTACGACGTAAATCACGTAAATATTACATAACATGTAGAATTAATGTTTTTTTTAATCAACGAACTTTCCTTCATACATTTAATTACATACAGGCTTAAGACTGTCTGGAAACAACACTCGTGTCGTGATCCAGGCGTACTTATAAGTTAATTTTTTTCCGTTATTTAATTTTTTTTTAAATATTTATTTACATTAATTCTATACAGGTAGTAGTTTTCTTACTATTTAAAAAATTACATTTTTTTTGTTGTCATTTGTACATAATTGTTTTTTTTTATTTTTTTTTATTTAAGTACTTACCATTGTTTATATTTTTTTATTAACATGATTAAGAAACATAAGTTTTTTTTACAACATTTATTTAAACAAAATATATTTACACTGAATGAGTTATCTATTTACACTAAACAGTATCTAATACCGACTTACACAAAATTTTAAAACTTTTTATGTTATGTACACAGTACACATCTCCAAGACACGTAACGTATTCGTATTTAAGCAGACAAGCAAGCACACCAGACGGCGGACACCATACAAGAAAACGCACTTACCGCTTCACACTGAAAAACGTACTACTTTTGACTTACAAAAGCAAGACAAAATCGTTAACAATAAACCGACCAAAATAAGTACAATTCTGTGCAATACGTTTCGTTGCATAATAATACGCATACACGGCGCGGGAAATACTGGAAGTATTTGAAGTAGTTTTAGAGATTTCTCATAGATGGCGGGACGTGCACTTTTTTAAGTGAAAAGCATAATTCGTGTAAACCTAAAAGCATGCTTATTACTTTTGTATAAAAGTATACTTTTTTAAGTGCTTTTGCTTTTAACGCCCAACTCTAATCGTAATACGCGCGTAGGACGAGAGCAATACGAGCACGTACATGTTCAAACAAGTCCGCACACGAAGCGTTGCCTCCTACGATTCGCTGCAGCACCACAGCCACACACACCACAGCCACAGTATAAATATGAGCTAAAGCAGTAAGGAAGCTACGTACAAACGCTCGAATCGACGCACGTCTTTACAGAGCCCCTAATGCCCGATTTACACGTATTAAATAATTTAGTAGTTAACGTAATTTAGTAGTTAAAGTGACTTAACAACTAAATTGTGTTTACATGCAATGAATCACTTAAAAATAAGTTAAAATTTAGTTAACTACTAAATTATTTAATACGTGTAAATCGGGCATAAGCGGACATCACAGTACTCTCATCAGTCTCATCAGCAGCGTTGCCGATCTGGGGGGAATTCCTCTTTCTGGGGGGAATTTTGCATATATGAGGGGCAAAAAAGGGTATTGAGAATAAAAGGGGAATTAATAAAGTAGCTGTAATTACTTAACTGAAAAAAAAATTTTTTTTGACCTAATCCGTCAAGGCTGAATGGGCAATGATCCTTCTGCCTGTTCCATAAGTGGATAAAAAAACAAAAAAATATAGTGTCTTTGGTACTAGATAGAAGTTTTGTTTTGTTTTGACTTATTTTTGTTGTTGTCTTTGGCTTTGTTTTGATGTTGCGTGCGAATTATTTTTCTGCTTTCTACGAATAGCTACAATGGATAAGTTTATACGTAAACTACCTAAAAGACCTCCAGAACAGCAGGTATGTATTTCTCACTATTAAGAAATTATATTCCACTAAATAAACACGTAGGTAGGATTCTAAATTCGATACTTTCTCAACCTAGTTAAACTTCGATTAGTACGATTTCGTTCGTTTTTAGTTATTCCATGGAATTAATTAGTATATACTTTTGGAGAAGTTAATATAAAAATTGGTATTCATAAATATTCTTTACCTGCCTGAGTGTAAGTGGAATCTTTTATCTTTTATGATCAGTGTTGCAACAGTAAATGGTTTTACCCTACTCTCGGGTATTTCTAAAAGCCTTAGCGCAATATTTATGCACGTCAAGACGAATGGTATTTTATATTATTTCCATTTTTAGGAGATAAGCAGTGCCATAAACAACGACAATTCACCATCTACTTCCAATTCTGCTCAAGAAATCGCAAACGACTCTGAACAAATTCCTTCTACATCTGCTCAGATAACATCGACCACTAGTGAAGAACCACTCGAAAAAAAAAAAGATACAATAAATTTCTTGATTCATGGACTACGCACTCCGATTTCAAGGGATGGTTAACCAAGCACAATGAAATTAGAGATGGTCACGAACTAGGATTTTGCAGAGTTTGTAATATGACTGTAATCGCACACAAGAGTGATTTAATTCGTCACATGAATTCAAAAAAACATCTTAGAATTTCTAAACAAATATCGAGTACAAAAAAAATAGACAATTTAGTGCATAAATCACCTCTAGACTTAAAAGTGCGTCGTGCAGAATTAAAGCTGTGTTCAATGCTCGCTACAAACAACTTGCCGTTCTCATTGATGGATACTCTTGTACCTATAATGAAAGACGTTTTTGCTGATTCTGATATCGCAAACAAATTGGCAGTACGACGAACGAAAGCCTCTCATTGTATTAAAAATGCTTTAGGCAGCAAGTTAGCTATTAATATGTATAATGAACTTAGAGTTCCTGGTACTTTCTTTTCCATAATTATGGATGAAACTACAGACTGTAGTACTATTAAACAGCTTGCGTTTACAGTTATTTATTTTAACAATGAAAGCAACAAAGTTGAGACCCATTTCTTTGATATGATAGAGGTCAAATCAGGAGATGCTGTATCTTTAGTGAAGTATTTAACAAATGTAATAGAATCCAAACAAATACCTCTATCGAATCTCATAGGTTTCTGTTCAGATACTACCAACGTAATGATTGGAGAGCACAACTCGGTATTTGCTCATTTAAAAACCGCCTTACCAAGCATAGCATGCATCAAATGTTCTTGCCATTTAATACATTTGGCAGCATCTAAAGCTTGCTTAAAGCTCCCGCGATCTGTCGAAGATCTTATAAGAAACTTGGGGTCGCACTTCAGCCGCAGCTCTCTTAGGCAAGAGAAATTTGCAGAGTTCCAAGCTTTTTTCCAGTGTGATTTACACAAAATTTTAACTGTTGCTACAACACGGTGGCTGTCCTTAAAAACTGCTGTAGATCGCGTGTTGGAGCAATATACTCCACTTAGAGAATATTTAAGACTAGTTGTTTTCGAAGATCCTTCTAAAACAACTGAAGAAATGATTGGTACAATGGATAATGCATTTACGATTATTTATTTAGAATTCATGTCGTATACGTTAGGTTTACTAACTAAATTCAATTTATTGTTTCAGTCGGAAACACCACTGATATATAAAATGAAATCTTCAGTTGAAGATCTATTGAAAACTGTGTGTAGTAATTACATCAAATTTTCTTATGTGAAGTCTTGTACTGATATAATGAAAATTCAGTACGACGATGAGTCGAAATATGAAAGTTTGGACAAAGTATACATAGGTGTTTCAGCTACCGAAAGCTTACAAAAGTTAAAAAATGACTCGCAAGTTCCTGAAACTGATGTCAATGTCAACATGTTTTTGAGAACTTGTCGTAGCTTTTATGTGGAGTTGGCTAAACAAATTCTACAGAGGTTTGACTTTAAGGACAGCCTGTTTCATTTTATTGACTTAATAAATCCATCTGTTGCCCAAAGTTTCTCCTTCAAATCTTTGAGGCCAGTCTTTGTAAGATTTCCAGTGTTGTACGATTATTACAATCTGCAAACAGTTGACGATGAATGGCGAGAACACGCTATACTTGATCATGAAAGCTACGACTTGCATCCTTCAGATGACGCTGAAGAGTATTGGCGTAAAGTATTCCACTTAAAAAATGCCCTCGGCCAAAGTTTGTTTCCAAATTTAAAAGGCATCATAAATGCCTTGTTAGTTTTACCTTTCTCGAATGCCTCTGTTGAACGCGTCTTTAGTTCACTTAAAAATATTAAAAATGATCATCGAAATAAACTTAAAACTGAAACGATAGTTGCCATCATGCAAACAAAAGATGGCGTAAAAGATTGTGTCAAATTTGAACCAACAAAAAATATGCTCAAGGCCAACTTGTACAGAAAATAAGTAGGTAAAATCTCATCAAAACATAAATGTGAAATGAGAGCCAAGTTCAATATTACGATATATGCCTTAATTGTTGACTTCAACAACAAAATAAGTGAGATCTAAATGGGTGCCAACTTCAATGGTCAGTCCTGAAAGGACAATGCCCATATTGGAACTGTTTGTTTTTGAGGATGTATAAATAAATATAAATTAACTGTTAACGTTAAATATATTGATTAATTTTATGTTTATAAAACTATATTCTAGTTCTCCTTTTTAAGAATTGTAACCATGGCATATGTATAATTATTAACACTACAATGAATCATTACGAATTGATTGAACGGCTATACTTATTATTATTATTATTAATCGTAATTAATGGCTTCGCGTTTAGCATTAAGCCAATTTCGGGTAGTTCCTATATATTTTAAAATTATATTAAGTTTTGTACGGTAGATTGACTAAAAATGGAGTTTCACAACACGTGTTGTTGCTAAAACAACATGGGAGAAACTCCACGGCTATACTTATAAGGGTAAAACGAAACATATTTTTGACTTGTCAGTTGTCAGCTCCTTCTGTCACTGTTGTCTGTGGTTGTCTGATTCGTTATTTTTAGTTGAATGAAACTTATGTATAGTCTTGATTATTGCCTTCTATAATAATAAATATGTGTTGTGGATGCTTAATTCAAACAAAAATGGTATTAAACATGAGCTATGATTGTATGTTGCAGAAAAACCTCAAAAATACAATGTCCAACCACAAACTTATACTTACTTGATATTTTTAAACTTTCCCTCGCATAACTCTCTGGCTTTTAATAAAAAATCTGACTTTAGACCAATAAACTGTAATATAATAGATTATATTTTGCTACTAAGATCATTTTATACAAACTAACTCATTGTTTTCAAATGTATGGGGCCCGGGCAATGTACTACTACTACTAACTAACTAATCTACTACCTACTTTATTTATAACATCATAAAATATTTTATACACGCTACCGCGTGTCTAGATAAAGTTTTATTTTTTTACGTTTTCATCATTTTTTCCTACAAACCATCGCCGAGGGGAATTTTATTAGAAAAAGGGGAATTTTTCAACATGACGTGGGGAATTCACAAAACTACCCCTGGCAACACTGCTCATCAGTAGCGCGCAGTAGCGCGTGTGGCGTCGAACCGAGTGTTCCCTGTTGCATATTACGGGCGCTGTGCGCGCGATTTTTAAAAATGCCGCGAGTGTATTGCGTAGTATACGGCTGCTTGAACTCGGCTGCTTCAAAACCGGAGCTTTCGTTTTTTAAACTTCTTGCTGATGTTAAAAGGTAAGAATTATTTATTATTACTAAATAAAAAGCTTTTTCTTTTAAATAAATCGTTTGGTTATTTAGGTGATATTTGAAGTACTTACATAAGTATATTTTTTGAGCGCGCGTTATTTTAATGGTGAAAAACAAAGAGATTTAAAGAGTAGTAATAATGTAATAGAGCGGCTATTGGTCACTAGTTCATACAAAAACTTTGAGCTGGTGCTCAAGTTACCCCATCTAACGTTGAAAAGCAAAACCTTATATCAAGAATAATAAGAAGTATACTATGAACAATTAGAATAAGTTTCACCTACCCCACGGTAGGTGTCGCCCTGCAGTAGGGATGTTCCGTTAAAAATTCGACGTACCTATCGATAAGTTTGATGAAGATTAACTAAAATCGGTATAATATACAACACTGGAACAAGCAAGTGACAATTAGGGAAGGAAATGAAAATTCGGGTGTTTCAAATGATTATTTACTAAGTAATAAAGTGTAAAGTTATTAAAAATTCAACATACTTAACTAATTATAAACAAAGAATGAATGAATGAAATAACATAAGCACCTAGCTAGTACCTACGAACAGCATACTGGCAACACTCATTTTTGAAGTAAACCCACCCCCGCGATCACTCATCATAAGTAAGGATTATTATACACTCCCGTATACCAAAATCAAGTCAACTTCAAAACAAATGTAACATGGTTGTGTGATTGGATTAACGAATCAATTCATAGGAATGATAAGGTAAAATGGCTGACTTTAACAGATTAACACGAGTTGATCCATATAGTGATTCATTTTAAAATACCTAAGTTTACATAGATATTATAGACCACATTGCGTGTTAATGACAACTCGCAATCGCAAGTACATACAACCATGAGCAAAAATATATAAACAATTGTAACTCTTAAAACAATGGAATAAGAGTCAAAGTGTATACATATTGGTGCTCGTGACTGTACCTATCAAATTATTTTTGTCGATCTTAATTGCTTTTTCGGGCATTATTTATGCAACTTTTAAATACACGGCATTGTGAACGTGTTTATATTGGCCGTGTTTCAAGCAAAGTAACAAAATAAGAGCTCACTTGTTAAGTGCGCTGTTATTTAACGAGCCGCGCCGCGTGCCGACCTGACATCTAGTTGGTATTGTTGATCGAAGAGTTTAAAATAAGTAGTAATATTCTAATTTATTAAACGATCATCGCAGGATACTGTTACACTGCATAACATTGCGTTAGGGACGCAATGATCATTAAGTCAGAATATTACTACTTATATAAAACTTAAACTTACTATATAAAAATATTATCTACTTATAACATTATTCGATAAGTAAAACGACATCACTTGAACACCACTAAATCATCTACTTCCGCTTCGACATCGTGTGGTGACATCCTAAAAGTAGATACTTTTGCTTTTCACCACTAGAGGTCAGCATAGGGCAACGGTAAATGTTCTAGAATAATTTATTAGAAATTATGATTATAGTCTGATTATTGGGTAAATATACAAAATATTTACGAAAATAAGCTGTAATCACATTCAGCCTTTTTTCCATATCGGGATTTGCAGTATCGCAATACGCAATTTGGTATATTTTCTATTGTTTAAGTCAAATTTGTTCACGCACAAACACGACTGCACTAGAGGGCGCATAACATCATACTAAGCGATTTGTTACCACTTGGTAATAAGTTGTGGATTAAAGTTTTTATCGCTATGTCCTGTCTATTAGTAATAGTTTAATGTCTTTGGTGAAAAATAATAAAAATTGATACTACGAAACTTCATCGTTAATAAACTTTGCTTTGAAAATCGATATCTGAGGATCTGTGTGGTTTCTAACAACGACTCCGTTATTAGTATGAGACAAAATAGCCTCCAATTTTGTTTGTAAACTAGTAAATTCATTCGATTATTTGATCATTATAGAACACAAACAAACGTTTTGATAAATAATAGAAAAATTACCTTTTAACTTTATAAAAATTAAAAGTGACAACCCTTAAGCTTTGCTAGTTATCTCAAAAAAAGCGCTAACTAGCTGAGATACATCACTAACTAAACAAAAACTTTTTCAATTTTACAAAAATAAGAGGACAACCCTAACGCTCAATTGGCGCGTAGGTATTTAAAACAAGAAACAGGCCCAGCTTCCGTACTGCTTTAGCTCATATTTATACTGTGCCACAGCAGTGGCGTTAGCATCTCTATCAAAGAGTAGTAGATATATATCTCAGAACAATAACTAAAGCATAGAAACCACGCTAAAATAGCAAGCAAAGACATATATTCATCCTTCTTCTTCTTACGAGTCATGCTAATGAGCTAGAAAGAGATGGAGAATGTTTGACTTGTCCTAGTTTGTGTAGGTGGTCACTAGTTTATTCCACACTAGGGACGTCATTTTCCGGCATTTTATATCGACAAAAATAAAACTAAATATTGAACATATAAATAAATATGAAGGCGATGGATGAGCGCGCCGTCAATTTATTTCTTTTTATTAATATAGTACGTTTCCAGGGCAGGCGAAAAAGCCGACAATGACCGAAGTATTATGTTAGCATCGAGAAGACAGAATTTGTATTGCTTTCCATGCACTATTGACATTCTGTATATTTCGTTGCGTTTTACTACACGCACTACATTACTCACAAAATTCATTTCCACGAGAAAATTATACAGAATGACAGAAGTGTGTGGAGAGCGATACAAATGTCTTCTCGACGCTAACATAATAATTCGGTCATTGTCGGCTTTTTCGCTTGCCTTGGAAACGTTATAAACTAAATCAGACAAATTTTCAAAAAACTACGGTGCACAAGAAAAACACCTACAATATTATATTGAATCACTGTAGGTACAGCAGCGTCAGATCGACCTACCCAAATCTGTAAAAATATCCCAATCGATATTTAACTCTATGACTACAACATTAGGTTGATATTCGGTTGCAGGTATTTCACAGATTAGTAGGTCGCAGAGTAGGTAGAGTAGGGCGATATGACGCTATCTGTACAGCCAGCGTCACATCTATATCCTTGTATGTAAAATTCCCGCAACCAAAGGAGATCATTCGGGCTCCATACATTTTTCGGACTTTTCTGAAAGTTCCGGCCAGCAAAAAAAAATAGTACGTATTGTTAGAACTAGCCATTTGGAGTAATAGTTAATATGGCACAAAAGTTGTAGGATTGCTCTGAGCTAAGTTAGACAAGTTTGATGATTTATCATTTTCATACATTTATTGATTTCTGAAAGTGCTAGGACTGGGAAACATAAAAAATTATTGATATTGCTAAAACTAATGATCTGAATCAATTGTCATTGCAGCGCAAAAGCTGTGGGGTCATCATCTGTTCTGTTTATACGAAAAAAATTTAGGAATCAATAAATGTATGAAAATGATGAATCTTCGAACTTGTATAACTTGGCTCGGATCAATCCTACAACTTTTGTGCCATATTAACTATTTCTCCAAATGGCTATTTCTAACAATACGTACCAGTTTTTTTTGTTGGCCGGCACTTTTAGAAAAGGCCCAAAAAAATGATGTCGTTTTCCTTTCATCTTGATATCAATCAAGTAGAGTTCAATGTCGATTGGAATATTTTGACGGATTTGGGTAGGTCGATCAGTGGCCGTGTGTATACAACTTTTCGTTCTATTGTTAGGCAAAAAAATTGTCAACGGTAAAAGTGATCACTTTCGGCTTCAGCAAGTTTTGCGAGTTACTAACGAAAAGCAGTTTACAGTCAGTGTCACATCGGCCTACCCTTATCTGTCAAATTAACTAGATGGATAGTGAACTTTATGCTTTGAACGTACATCTAAAAACTGTACAATAAAATGGCGACATGAAGGATTATTATGGAAATAAAAAACTCATAAGTAAATAAATATTTAAAACATTTTTATTAAACCACTGCCCCTAAATAATGTTTTGGTTAGAAAGCTTCGTATTTTGTCAATAGGCGCACATTCCTGTAATTTCTGTTTGGTACTATGATGTATTCGTATTGTCAAATATAACTTACTTTTGGCTTTTATCAACAGGATTCTATGATTGTCATCGAAACTTTGTTCTAGAAAATGATCAACAAGATTACTCAAAATGCTTGTTGTTACAAATGTGTCGCAGATATTGTTCATGATTGATTGATCGTAAAATGTTTGGAACATATGACTGCGTTTATTCCATATCCAATTTAGTCTTCTTACACGCCGTAGCCATTCTTTTTTTAATATTATAATTTTTTGGAAACCTGTAACCAAAATGTAGAATTTTTGAAACTAGTGAAAATGCAGATAAAAGGTAGTAGTAGTAATCAAGAGGACGATTCAATTATGTATATCTTTTAATTATCAATAGGTAGGAAGTTTTAAAGTTATATTCTAGAGTTATTACTAGAGGCCGCTCGCGGTTTCCCCGCGTGTTTCCCGTTCCCGTAGAAATATCGGGATAAAAAGTATTCTATGTGTTAATCCAGGTTATATACTATTTGTATGCTGAATTTCATCCAAATCCATTCAGTAGTTTTTACGTGAAAGAATAACAAACATCCATCAAGTCAAGTCAAGTCAAAATATATTTATTCAATAAACTCAATTAATAAGTACTTTGAATCGTCCAAATCTTTTTTAACCTACCACCCATTCAGGACATAATTTTTTAACTGTGGCAAAGAATGGGCGCAAGAAACCACAGCGCACAAAAGCAACGACATTTACAAACAAAAAAAAGAGTATGTCGTTACCAGGTCAATACAAAATATGAATTTAAAAATATAAAAAAAATGATGCAATACAAAATTACAATACAATGTAGTATCAATTAAATAGAGACAATTAGAAACAGCTGTTGGAGTGCTTGGAGCATTTCAGATCCAAGCTGCACCCCTAGGGCATCCTGTGATTCCTCCCAGGTATCAAATATTTGGACCCCTAGTAAAACCATACTGTTTACAATGTAAAAGTTTATTTCTATGAAAATGAATTTGAATTTGGTCTAGCATCAACTTTTTAAAAATTTTACTAAATGTGGGTAGCACAGAAATAGGTCTAAAATTAGAGGGGTCAGAAGTGCTACCTGATTTAAACAATGGAATTAATTTACTATGTTTCATTAGGTCAGGAAAAACACCACAGTCAATGCATTCGTTAAATATGCAAGCTAAAACTAGAGCTATTGTCATAATTACTGATTTAGCGACATCCACGGAAGTACCCCACAGATCAGCAATTTTCTTTTTATTGAGAGTGTTAAATGTTTTTATTATATCTATAACACAAATTTTTTGAAAACTGAAATTACTTTCACAATCTTTTACATTCTCCTTCAAAACAGATTCAGCTACAGAGGGGGAGGAAATCAAGGCTTTTGTAGTTGAAACTGGAATGTCAGTAAAAAACCTCTCAAATGCTGCAGCAACATCAGCATCAGAAGTCAAGGTTTTATTATCACAATTTAAATTGTACTCATTATTACGACTTCTGACCTTTCCTGTTTCACTATTTATAATATTCCATGTCATTTTTATTTTGTCATTACTCTTCTTAATCTTAGAACTCAGATAGTTTGCCTTGGCTAATCGGCATACTCTTTTAAATAACTTTGAATAATTTTTAACATATAATTTATAGTCGTCGCTGGTGTTATAGTTGCGTTCACCATAAAGTTCATAAAGGCGTTTCCTACTTTTGTGAATACCAATTGTAGCCCATTCATTAAAAGATGCAGTACCACTAACCGAGATCTTTTTTGGAAAAAAAGATTTATTAAATTCTGAACAATATATGTTAAAAAAATCATTATAAAAGACATCAGGGTTGTCATTGTAGTCTAAATAATTTAATTTTGTATCTAGATTGCTTTTAAAGCGTTCCAGCCGACCTGCAGTTTTTGGCAAAACAGTGATATTCTTTTTCATCACTTGCTTACGCTGGTGTGGAAAGCTGACCATTTGGCCACAATGATCAGAGTCCAGGTTATTAATAATTTGCTTAGCCAGTGGTTTTACATTTGTATATATGTTATCAATACAGGTGGCCGAAGTGGCAGTTATTCTTGTCGGCTCAAAAAAAATCCATACTTACAAACTTTCGTGTTTATAATATTAGTAGGATTAACATCATGTTAAAAGTAAATCAAGTTGTAAATGAGGCGGAGGATAAAATTATCATAATTTAAAGATAGATGTGCCAACCACTTACATAAAATACTGATTTATCGATATAAAAATATACGTCACTAGGCGAAAAAACATAACAACCAAGATATGAACAAAAATTCAATGATATATAGCCTTAATCAGCACAGAACTAAACACGATGACTATTTGGATAAACTATGTGTGTATTTTAGTAGATTTATGCTATTTATTATGTTTAAGTAAAACGAAAACAGTCCGAGCTCACCGTTATAGGTTATTGTCTCCTGATTATTTTCTTTTCTTCCTTTAAGGGATTTACAGCCCTCAATCACACAAGAATTTTTGTCACACGTAACGCATTTATATCACTAACAATGCTATGGCTAGTTTATAAGTTTCTTCGGAAGAATAAGTTGTAAATAATTAAATTTATCTCAGAGGAGCTACAACATAATGCGAAAATAATCTATCATTAAAATGTAACCAAGTTAGGTTGCCACACTTGCCACTTATTTACATAGCAACAAAGGAAAATGACGACACGTTTCATCTGATGGTGTTATAAAGACATCCAATCTCGGACCAAATTTGGTCCGAGCATCCAATATTACATCCGTTTGACATTAATGACAATTTACCTTGTGACAACCTAGAAAAAATAGAAACGAATGTGGATTAGTTGTTACATTCCTTAGATTAGATTTTCAGAGTTACATTCACTCTCGTTACAAAATTAATTGAAGTCATATGAGTAAGATAGCTGTTGTTTATTTAGTCTTTTAGCCTTGTTTCTATGCTTTAGTTATTGTTCTGAGATATATATCCCAGCATTGCCAGACGTGCGATAATTATCGTAGATCCACCAATGATAATAAAAGGTCATTGAGATCCACGATAATTTTGAGGAGCATGCGATAAAAAATAATGTTTAAGTATCGCACGATAATTCGTAAAATTGTTCGACTTTCCGCGATATTTTTGTCAGTTCTACGATAATTTTGTGACAAACCTGAGAAACCTGTATTTGTACCGTCCGTTCAATCACAGTCCGGAAAGAACGGAGTCGCTAACCGTATGTAAGGGTACCACATGCAGTACCTACATTTTTCTAGGCGATGACCTTTTTTTTTAGCTCTTTACGTTGGTTGGTAGCAAATTTAGAGTGCCCAGACGTATGTAATCTGTCTTTTTCAATGCGATAAAAACACGATAAATTATCGCAGTAAATCTGGGATAGTTTTGACCACAGACGTATAATAGTACATGTCTGTGGTTTGGACCTACGGATCTGGCAACACTGTATATCTCTATTCTCTACTAGGTCTGTGACAGTGAGTGAAGTGACACTGACAGTCCGGACCCGGACCTACCCCTACTACCTCTCTTATACTAGCCACTTAGACAAGACAACAAGACAGACAGTGTCGCTGACAGTGTTTATTAATAATTTTAATAGTTATTTTCGTAGGTTGTTTTCATAATAGCGTTGTTTGTTGTCATAATATCTGGTTGTTGTTGTAATAAAATTATGGCAGACAACATTAGACGAAAATGTTTAAAATGTGGACGATCACCGAAAGTAGACTCTGACACTAAATTATATAGATTTCCAAAACCTGGAGTAACGAACATGTTGCGGTAAGTAGGGCACGCAAAATTCGCTGGAAGTTTATACTCCGTTATTTTTAAATAAATGTGATTGTGGTCAGTGTTCTGATATTATTGCTTGTTGTATAATTTGATCTACCTATTCCGAATAAGTAGATCATATTAAACAATGATAATATCAAAACTAAGCATAAGTGATCCTGACTGCCCCAATACCTCCAGTCAGGATCCGTAACAGTAACTGCCATTATGTCCATTCCAGTCCATCTTGGGGATGTGACAGCATCGAAGATATAAAAGGAAAGTTTTAAAATAAGTACCTCAGCGTTTTTTAGATAAAAAATTAAATTATAACCATCATTTTAACCTCACTATCAAGTCGTGATAGGAAGTAGTCTGTTTGTTACTAATATGGACAGCATTGCCCTCAGTCCTTAGGTTATTTGTTTCATTTGATTAAGTGTATTAATTTATTTAATACCTACCAAAATTATCCAATCTATCTTCTATTAGAATTGTAAAAAAATAAAGAAATAAGTTATTTGTTTATTTTTAATTTAAATGTGTGAAGCTTATATTCACAAACATTCCCTAATAATTTTTACAATCAATAGAAGATATTGAATAATTTCAGTAGTATTAAATAAATTAATACACTTAGAGTGGATTTCATCAAAGTAGTATAAGTTTTAATCGAAGAATAAATTCTTATTTACACGCGTGTAAATGAACTTTATGTTTCACCAACGCTTAACCTAATGATAAAGTCACTACACTAGAGTAAATTCTTATACCGCCAATTTTGCCGGTATATTTGGTGTTAGCCCCTATTCTTAACTTAGTAATGTCACTAATGCATTTAAAGCAGCCTTCAAATTAATATTGTAAATAAAAAATGCTGCGTCGTTTGAGATTGTTGATTGACGAATCTGATAGCAGTGATTATTTTAGGCCCACGCCCCAGATGGTTTAAGGAAAGAACAAATTACTTAGAAGATTAACAATAAAGGTCAAACAAACAATGTTACGCCAGAAGATAAAAAAGTGTAAAGCGCCTTTGCTCTCGTACGAGATAAACTGCAACTATACTTTAGTGGTTAATACGCTCATTCGTTCGATCCGCTTATGTTCGTTCAATAGCACAGAGTAACTATGCGAGAGTAACTTATTCTTTTTTTTTTTTTAATCTATTTATTTAATAAAGAGAGTTTTTTCTGTACAGAAAATGCCACCCTCATAGGTGAATCATGGTTGGTTAATGCTAACTTAAATTATGTTACTCTACGCTTAATCCCAACGGAGACCATCTTGTAAAGAGCTCGGGCTGCCCCTGATGAGGGAACAGCCAGAACACTGTTGTATAGGCCTATGTTACAGTTGTTAAAGTTAAATTTTTCTAAAAACTCACGCCTCTCTGCTTGGTTACGGACACATTCCATGAGTATGTGCATCACATCTTCCTTGCAGTCACACTCGGAACAGTTAGGGGAATCTTTTTTACCCATTAAATGGGCAAAACTGTTTAATGGTATGTGCCCGGATCGAAGCCGCAAAGCGGTCACAGTGTCATTCCTGCTCATATCCGTGTCCTCAACCCAGCAGTAATTTGGTAGTTCTGGCGAGTAACTTATTCTTACATTAGCGTATGTAAGTAACTTACATGAAATGAAATACAAGTTATACGTATGATAAATAATATATGTATACGTATGATAAAAACCGCCAGCTCTTGGGGTACCTAGAAAAGAACCAGCTACTAAGTGATCGCCAGTATGGTTTTCGTCGCGGTCGTTCGGCTGGTAATCTTTTAGTGTACCTTACTCACCGATGGGCGGAGGCAGTCGAGAGTAAAGGGGAGGCACTAGCTTGGACTAGTTAGCTTAGACGTAGCGAAAGCCTTTGACAAGGTATGGCACAGGGCTCTTCTTTCTAAACTTCCATCATACGGGCTTCCTGAGAAATTGTGTTCATGGGTTGCCAGCTTCCTTACTGGGCGTAGCATCAGAGTCGCAGTCGACGGTTCGTGCTCCGACATGAAGCCCGTGAATGCTGGAGTCCCGCAGGGGTGTGTGTTGTCCCCTACTCTGTTTCTTCTGCATATCAATGACATGTTGCATAACAACAGCATTCATTGCTATGCAGACGATAGTACTGGGGATACGCTCTACAACGGGCAAGCTAATATTTCTCTGGAAAGCGTCATCGAGAGCCGGAATAAACTTGTGACTGACACCGAGAACATGTTAAGTCATGTCTCGAATTGGGGTCGACATAACCTAGTCCACTTTAACCCCTCAAAAACACAAGTTTGCGCATTTACCGCAAAAAAACATCCCTTCGTCGTACCTCTAAACTTTGAGGGAGCTCCCCTTGATACCAATCCGACTATTGGAATCCTTGGCGTCGATATTTCGAGTGACGTTCAGTTTCATGGTCATTTGGAAGGTAAAGCTAAATTAGCTTCGCAAAAACTGGGTGTTAATAGAGCGGGTCAGTATTTCACGCCGGCCCACCGCTTACAACTGTATAAAGCACAGGTCAGGCCGCATATGGAATACTGCTCCCATCTTTGGGCTGGAGCACCCCAATACAGACTCCTTCCATTTGACCGCATCCAACGCAGAGCTGCTCGAATTATCGACGACGTGAATATTACAGGTCGGCTCGATCCACTGGCTCTTCGGAGAGACGTTGTGTCTCTGTATATTGTACCGTATATATCATGGGGAGTGTTCTGAGGAATTGTTCGGCTTGATCCCTGCCGCTGATTTCCTTCACCGCACTACACGCAATCGACTGTCATTCCATCCACATCACCTTGATGGATGGCGGTCTACTACTGTGCGTTTTTCAAGAAATTTCTTGCCTCGATCTACAGTGTTGTGGAACCAGCTCTCGGCGGCGGTATTTCCGGACCGTTACGACTTAGTGATCTTCAACAAACGAGCCTATTCCTTCCTTAAAGGCCGGCAACGCGTCTGCGATTCCTCTGGTTTTGCGGGTGTCCATAGGCGGCAGTGATTACTTTCCATCAGGTGAGCCGCTTGCTCGTTTGCCTCCTTCTGCTATAAAAAAAAAATCTAGGTAGTAAATTTATACTCGGGTAGCTATTCTCGTGTAATTTTAATATTGGTGAAAACGGGTCTTAATCAAATTAAACAAATAACCTAAGGACTGAGGGCGGTGCCTCTTAGTAGTAGCCTCTTAGTCTTCTTCCTAACACTACTTGATTGTGAGGTTAAATGATGTTGATAATTTAATATGTTATCTAAAAAACTCCGAGGTACTTATTTTAAAACTTCTACCTCTTCAATGCTGTCACGTTCACAAGATGGACTGGAATGGAAATACTGGCAGTTACTGTTGTGGATCCTGACTGGGGGTATTAGGGCAGTCAGGATCACTTATACTTAGTTTTGGCGATGTTCAGGGATAAGTGGTTGCTTACCAACCATTGGGCCACAAAAGCCAGGCCTTGTTCTACATGCTGCAACACACTTATTAGCGCTTTTAGTCCTTTTAGTCTTTCAATCCTTTTACGTTATAAGGTTAAAGACTACGACTGAAAGTCGTCAGTTTGCAGTCTTATGACTAAAGACTAAAGGGTTACAAGACTAATCTAGTTTTAAGGCTTTAAAAATAGTCTAGTGTCTTTAATAGGCCTTAAAAAACTAAGTCTCTTTCATCGCTACTTATGATAGTATTTTGTATCTCTGTTTAAAAAAGAAATAAACAATTTTATTATATTATTAATTACATTATTTATTTGTATTGTTTTAGTTGTGAATCATGGGCCAGGTTTTGTTATCCTGACAATGAGTGGCAATCAGTGGATTTTCAGCAAAAAATATATGCTGAACACAGAATGTTATGCAGTGAACATTTTAAGAAATCTGCATTTACTGACTTTGCCCTGACGAAACTTAATCGACATGCTGTTCCTGATGTAAGGGTAATTAACAATTAAGTTGTGTGTGTCGCAATTAAAATCCCCACAAAATATATGAGAGAGCAGCACTTCCGTCGTCTCTTTCCTTCCTATTTGTCAGTGCTGTTTTGCTCACAAATTATAGCCTCTCCACCACCGCGCAGTGTTCAGCGCCGTTCAGTTTGACGTTCCGCATTTAATTCCATTTCTAAGAAATATTAATTTCAATTACAGTTGAAGTAAAAATATATATATATTTATATTATTTTCTTAAAGAACAATTTAAAAGTCCTGCAACCTGAAATACCTGTTAAAATAGTGTTTTCTAAAATATGTGTTGTTTCAGTTTACGATGGATAACAATAACCAAGTTGTGGAGAAAAATGAGAAAGTTCTGGAAAAAATTACGCTTTCACCGAGTTCCTCCTCATCCACATCTAGCTTGAGCTCGAGCTCATTTTCCTCTGCACGGGAACACAAGAATAAAAATGGAGAAAGTAGACATCGCAAGTGTAACAACAACATCCTAGAAAAATTGGGCAATCCGGTAAATGATTTGCAAAATGGTACGCCGTGCCAGGAGCAAGACGTCCCTGACATAGATCTAGACATCAGTAGACAATTGTTTGATGGAGAAGTAAGCATTACTAGGGAATCTACGCCAATAACAACCGATTGTAATGTAACCCTCAGCACTAGTGTTAAAGAGCCTGCTGTACCAAAAACAGCTCCAGAATATTTAGCGGCGTTCCAAAACATTCAGCGATTCAACAATCCTGAATTGAACAGTATTCGATATGCAGAAGCTCAAAAAGTTTTTTCTTGCTCTCCTGGATTTGTTGAGTTAGAATGTAACGAAGAAGTCAAAGCTCTCGAAGAATCTAGTCATCTTCAGTCATCTGAAAGGTCATATGCAGCATTAACCTTTGCACTACTCAAACAGCAGAAATCTCTGCAGGTCGGAATAAGAGAATTTTTATCCTGGATACGAAACTCTGCCGGGGACAACTTAACCTTTGAGTCTGTTAAGGAAAAAATTAATTCTACCCTCCTTGAAGGCGAATTTCACAAAGTTTCTACAACTGCTCTGCAACTGGTATGTGGTCGAAGAGCTGACATTGTGGCACAAAGGCGTGACTCCATCCTAGCTTCAACAAAAGATCCGTTTGTTAAAAGTGTTCTTGGCAAGATTCCTTCAACATCCTCCTTCCTTTTCGAACCTGTCGCTTTCGGCTCTGCTCTCGAAAAAGCCGGAGGCGTAAAGAAAGCCTTCTGGCCACCTCCTAAGGCTTATTCCAACAGTTCTGGTGCGCAACCAGGAACAAGTGCATCAAGGCATCCTGCGCAGATGATGTCGGCTCAGTGCAATTGTAGTCGCGGAGGTAATGATGAGCGTAATTACTACCGTGCCGCCCGGCGACCCCATCCTAACCGGAACCAAGGTATTTTTTATTTCCGTGCTAGAGGCTTTCCAAAAAGAGTGCAACGAGCCACAGCACGTGGCCGTGGCCGTGGCAGGCGTGGCTCTTCATCGTACAGAGGCAAGTCAAATAAACAACACAAACAATGACTACAAATGTTTCCAAGCGGGCGAGCTTTCCCAGTATCGCATTTAGTGTGACGCCTTGCGCCAATTCGTAGAAGAATTTTGGTGTGCACCATACTGTAACGCACCTTTACACCACTGCTGCATGATGTTGCTGAAGACCGTTGCATCTTCAGGGCGTGCGTTGACGCGCCCAGGGGTCATCTCCTTCTATGCCCCACATGTGGGTTGACTCTCGAACTATATCCAGCTCATAAGTGAGTTGTAATTTAACTCGCGTGGGTGTCGAGTGTGCGTTAACGTGGACCTGTCTCCCAGTGGATTGTTCTGATTTTTTTATTGAGAAGAAAAAAAAACATTTGGAAAAAACAAGAATAAACTTTATAAAAATAGATTTATTATGATGTTGGAGGAGATGACGTAAAAAAAAACTATTTGGAATACAAATCCAAATTACCTTTTAAAAAGATACCAGGACCATAGGCCTCAGCATGGACGGACTCCACAAGAAGCAACCCATGCACTAGTATTCATGGTGGCTGGTATACGAAAAGAAGAAAAACAGCTCATTGCTTTTTATTTGTCCAGTTCGTATTTACTGCAGACAGATTGGCAGTCCATAAAACAGAGGTAATTATACTATTTATACTTATTCAAATTGAAACATGCATAATATTAGTAAGTTTATAAGCAGGACAGCACCACACATACTGGTCACTGTGGCTCTAAGGCCGCAATTTCGGAACGGCGGCGCGTGCAGCGGGGCGTTGTTTTGAGCGTGCACGCTCGACTACTGAACGTATGGAATTCTCTTTTGGTGTATTCGTAGCAGCGTTTTCAGCGTGTAGTTAATCGCTGCACGCTGGCTGGAACGCCCCGCTGCACGCGCCGCCGTTCCGAATTTGCGGCCTAATAGATATGGAAAGGTTATGCGGCATGTGCCTCATATTTTCAAGGCACATTAACTGAAAAGCATTCAAGAAGAGTTAAAAAACAAGAGTTTTTCAAAAAATCATAGTTCGAAAACTATTAAAAATCGCGGAACATACATGTTAATGTGGGTATTTTGGGTGCCCCTAGGGCTGCTTTACCTCGGTGCTTCCGTTTAAACCTATTTCTAGGGACACTGTATGTATCATACTGCACCAAGGAGTACATAGGCCTGCTTTAAGCCCGGTATCTACAGGGTGGCCCATAAGTCCCTTGAAGTGTAAAATAATAATTAAAAACTAGTTCCATTATGTATCTAATAGGTTTTTATTTTATAGTAATCCTTATAAAATGGGTAAAGTTATAATAATAAAGTGATCTCTCGAAGAGGAGATATTCCCTGGCCACAACATAGTCCGGATCTGACCCCAATAGACCTTTTTAATGGGGTCAATTCATGTCCTGAAAGAAAATATCCGACGAGAAATGGCAAGCATAACAGAGCTTACTTGCCGCGCAGTGATGGATAATTTTAGACGTCGCTTACAGGAGTGCCGGGATCGTAATGGATTACATTTAGATTAAATAATTTTCAAAAAATTATTCCCATTTTATAAGGATTAAGTACTATAAAACAATTTTTTTTACATAATTTAACTATATTTTTAAACGGTGTATTATTATATTATATTTTAAATTATTATTTTACCCTTCAACGGACTTATGAGACCTGTACCAAAACTAAGCCAAGTAGTGCGTTGTTATGTTGTTAACTCGTCGCCTCTCCGATTCATAATCCTATTGGTTGGTTACGACATATTTTTCACTCCGCTCCGCACATCGCCTTGGTGGATACCGGGTAAGCTCCTTATTGGTGGAGCACGAAGATTCTCTACAAGCTCACAAGCACATGCAGTGTGAATTCAGTATAGATATAAAAAGCTTTAAAAAGTGTTTGATTTTTTGTTTTTTTTATTTACTGAAAGGGTTTGTAACTAAAAATTTAATTTTCAGGCTCTACATACGTGTTTTAATACTGGGCTATGAATGTCTGCTACAGTATGTGATATAGCTGCAGTTACAGCAGGCATATTTTTTAATAATAAATAATGAAGTCATGTCAAATACCCAAACAGGATAAGGTAATTTTTTCAATGTTTATACAAACATGCATTACACATTGAATTAACATAGAAAGCGATTATCATATGATTTTATTTTACAGGTTTGGCACAATGGGTTTACTTATATAAAATTCTTTTTTGAACTTGCCTTAATAAAATAACAAAATCGTATTTTGTACCTAAACATTATTTAAATCCAAATGCAAAAGAATAAATGGAAGTTAAGTTGGCTGCACTAAGCCACTCAGTTGCGTCGGGCATGTTCTCCAAAATAGCGGCAGGTAAATAATACCAAAGTCTATTTTAACTCTTTATTTTCTATGTCACATTAGGACAATTTTCCACAACCTAAATTTACCAACTGTATTTTTTACATTTCTGACTCTCATTACTCGTTAATTTCAGGGGAAATGCCATTACACGCTACAGCCACAGCAGACCTAATTATCCAACATGGATAAGTTGTTCGATTTCACGAACAGTGAGAGTCCAGATTTACGAAGAGGAAAACCGTTTGAAGTTTTTTGTTGGCATGAAGATATTTTAAATAAAATGGTATTTGTGGGTTGTCCACAAACCCTAGTAGAGCAGTAGAGCGGTTGTGGAGAAAATTGGTGATAAACAGAATAATATAAAAAGTTGTCAACACGTCGCTTGCAGCAAGCTCCCCTTGACATTTGTTGCAGACAATTAGAGGAAATTGCGGAGCGAACAACAATCAAAATGTTGGACAATTGTAAGCTGCCTTTAAAACGACGGTCATACCCAACCTTGCCCATTTGTAAAGTTGAAATTTTGAACATGATGAAAATGGCAACATTATCCAAAATTATAATAGAAAAGATGACGCTAGTGAAGAAGATTTACAAAAAGAAAGCAACAGATTCGTATGACGAACTATGAACAAGAAGTATGTACTTAGTATATGTAAAGTTAATGTTATATTATTTACATAAAAGTATGTTAAAATTATAAGAAGCAGAGGTTTTTTAAATATTTGTTCGACATATTAAATATATACATCATACATTTAAATTCTTTTTATTTTTGAGTAGAATACTTGTAGATGAATAGAATCCCCTCTCACGAGAGAAAACCTGAGACCAGCAGTGGTAGGGGCTTTCCTAAAATTAGTAGATTTCTTCATTCCGTGTGTAACCCAGAACTTCCAAGTTTAAAAAAAGGCCTTTTTTCGCCAAAACGTACAGCACCAGATCTATTGACAGGCAAAACTCATTACTTAAGTTTTTTTTTGCTACCTAAAACTTAACCTTTATTATGTTTTTGATAGTGTTGAATTTTTTTTTCGCGTTGCGCAATAGGCCCTAGCATGCGCAACACGAGAAAATTTTGGGTCGGGCGCGGTTTCTATATTTCTACTTATTCTAGTAAAATTATGAAACCGAATAAGAATCAAATATAATTCAGAAAATTAGGTTTTTGGGTGATCCACGCCGACCCGACCCGATCCGAAAATTTAGACATTTTTAAGACGATTTGCGATGTGTACAAAGTGAGAAATTGATAATTTTAGATAAGTAATCAGACGAATTGCGATTTCGAATTCGCGCCCGACCTAAAATTTTTTCGTGTTATGTCTATACTAGGGCGTGCCCTTTGTTTGATTTCAGTTTCGGAAATTGCTTATGAAACTAACTCCGTCAATTTCGGAATTTCGAAAAAAAAAAACCATTATTATTTGAAAAACGAAGCCAGAAGCTAAATCGCGTCATATTTAGTAAATACGCGATTCTAATCAAGTTTCTCTACCTTTGTATACACTCACGCCAAAGCATTACACATAAACATGGTTTCTCAGACCGCAAATTGATCACGTCTTTAGTGTAGTAAATAAATAGGTAGGTAGTAGTAACTATATAAAATCTTATCTTTCGTTGAATGAAAATGAATCGAAATGTGCAAAAGTTTGGGGCTGGTCACCTACAGGTACAACCAATGTCAACAGTGGAGCATTCTCCGCATCAATACCTCTGAATAAAATATTGGGTTTTGCTGAAGATTATAAAAAAATCATAATTAACTGTAAGCATGAGTAAGTACTTACTTTTAAGAGTAAGTAATTCGTTTTTATTTAAAAAGAAGAGGTTATAATTATATAAAACAAATAAAAATATTAACTAAAGATTAGTAGGTACCTTAAAATACATAATTATTTGGTTTCTTTAACGATCAGAAAATACCAAACTTTATGGAAAATACCACCATGTTTATGGCAAAAATATGTTTGCATTTCATGCAGTTATTTTATTAGGTTTTTTTAAAGAACAGAATGAAAAATGACGTTTTTGGTGGTTTCCAGAAGATTGCAGGTTCTGTATCTTTTACCATCATTTGTATAATTATATCTAGGTAAGTACAACAATTTAATAAAATAATGCTTCATATTTGTGGTTGGATTGGTTAGCTGCAAGGGCTAATCAGATAACCAGAAAGCAACGTTTATAGGTAAGGGTGGATGCAGCTAAGGCTGATTTCACAGTCACGCGTTTGATCTGCGCCAGCCACACGCGCGCGATTACAATTACACTATGTGGCGGCGCCACCTACCTGCATGACGCCGCACATAGTTTGACACGAAGCAAACACCTTCTTAATCGTGTCAACAAATGGCGCCACAAAAACCAACTCAACGATATCTCCATACTGCGACAGTAAAATAGTATGGGAAGCCTGCATCGCGGTAGCGAAGTTTCACCACCTCCTTCGCTATACATAGCATCTCCAACTAACACCCGTTGGACCTCGGTCCCCGAGCTATACCACCCAGCTCGGAGGAAGATCTTCCCTTTTACTACAGTGGTGACCCCTACGGAGCACAGAAGCACCTTCAACATCATCGTCGCAGCGCCCATCCATCACTCCTCATCCATCATCAAGTCTACCTTCACCAGCAGACACAGCAAGCCAGCAATCAAGCCTCAAGGTTCCACCGCAGCATCTTGGACGACGCTTCCTGGACCTTCGGCACACTCGACGGCATCATCCCGACCTGGTCTCCGCAGCCCACGACCGGTGCATCAATATCGGCCGCATCACTCCGGCGTGGCAGCTCTGCACACCAGCAGCTCGGACCCACCGTCATCATCTGTCTCGACTCACCGCAGACAGACGCGCAACTACTATGTAGTTTAGCGCGCGCGTGTGGCCGGCGCTGATCAAACGCGTGACGTGACTGTGAAATCAGCCAAAAAATGAGTTTATTAAGGCTAGTTAAAGAATTAGAAAAAAGAAAGAAAAATTATCAGAAAGATGGTTATAAGATTGTCGAAAGATTTCCGAACTAACACTAAGGTTTTCTGAAAAATCTGTTCGTTTGGTTAGAGGTAAGTCTTAAAGCTCCGACTTTAGCTCTGTCAGAGACCAGACTGGAAGTTTAGTGAATGGTAAATAATGTATATTGAAGATAATATGGGCAAAATTTGATGAATGTGGATTAAGAATAAATGTCTTCTCTATGCAGATGACCAGATAGGTACTTCTTGCATCGCTTACGACGCAAGTATTAGTCTCTATTAGTCCTACCGATCTTTGCTTACTAGATGGTAACTAGTAAATATGCAAAGACCGGTAGAAGGAAGAGGAATGAATATAAGTAAAAAGAAAGTTATGGTTTTTAACGAGACTAGTGTACGATAGGGTGTGATACTTATTATGATTGATGGAGAAAGAATGGAGCAATTAAAAGAGTTTTCATTCCTCATACACGGAAAGTAGGCCTGAAGTTGCCTGAGGAGCGGGAGGAAAGTAGTACCTAGTACGGTTTAGTAGCAATTGGTCCAATTCCCAAAATGTCCAACTGTCCAATTCTCAATCATAAAATACTAAATAAAAAAAATAACCTCGAAATTCAAGACAATCGCTACGCTGCGCTTCGCGATTGTCTTAAATTTCACTGCACTGGACATTTTGGGAATTGGACCAATTGCTACTGAACCCCTAGTACTATTAGTTATTCTGTGGTAGTACCACAGACGTATAAAGAAGGGTAGTACTTACTTTTACACCCTAGGGAGCATCGTTTTTCTGACATGTGTAATTATTAAAATTATACTTACAACACATCTCTTCCCTTGGGTGTCGTAAAAGACGACTAACGAATCGAAGACTGCACATACATCCAACAGCATAGATCGGCGATGGGCTCATCAAAATAATACTACCAACCCCTTTCTTCCCTTGGGTCTTGTAAAAGGCGACTAACGGACCAAAGACTGCACATACATCCAACAGCATAGAGCGACGATGGGCTCATCAAAATAATACTACCAATCCCTATCTTCCCTTCGGTGTGGTAAAAGGCGACTAAGGGACTAAAGACTGCAAAGTGCAAATACAACCAAAAGCATAGAGCGGCGATAGGCTGCCGGGAACGCTTCCAGCAAAATTTCCAGTCACCGACAATGTTGCCGAGCACGCTACATCACTAATTACATTACATCCTCTTAAAATGAGACAAAGGGTACTTACCCCACTCAGTGTTGCAAGTTAACGAATTTACCACAGTGTATGCCTACTGGCACAATACATAGTAGTTCAATAATAAACGGGTATTGACTCTAATAAAGAAGGTAAGATCACGAAGAGCGAAAATAAATACAGTAAAAAAAATTGCATTCACAAACAAAACACTTGTTTTCCGTAATGAATGTCATTTTACGGTAGGTACGGACCTAATAGGATACCTAATAAGAGAATCTAAAATAAACACAATTCGACTCTAATTCTAATACCATAATCGAAGTGTAAGTTAGTCTAAATGACCCTAAATAATGTTTTGGTTGTCTATTAGAAAAAAATCTATAACCACATGCATGACTCAAACTTAGCGAACACTTGAGCACGGCTTGACTGATTTAGCCGATTTATTTTGTCGTTGTCTTCATAATTGTTAGGACAAGGTTTGTATGAAATTCTATGTCTGAAAGGACAATGCTCATTTCAGACCTGTTTTTTTGCGAATGTATAAATATATAAGGCGACTGCTAGAAACCGCAAGAAACTTCGAGGGCAGGTCAAGTGTTATGACCAAAATGACAAAAAATAAATTCGTGCTTTTTTATTTTTAATTAAATAATACATTTTACATAATAGTACTACACCAACCCCATTCTTCTCTTCGGTGCCGTAAAAGGCGACTAAAGGACTTAGGACTGCACATACAACCAACAGCATAGAGCGGCGATGGGCTCATCAAAATAATACTACCAACGCTTCTCTTTGGTGTCGTAAAAGGCGACTAACGGACTAAAGACTGCACAATACCTACATCCAACAGCATAGAGCGGCGATGATGTCATCAAAATAATACTACCAACCCCTCTCTTCTCTTTGGTGTCGTAAAAGGTGACTAACGGACTAAATACTGCACATACAACCAACAGCATAATAGAGCGGCGATGGGCTCAAAATAATACTACCAACTCCTCTTCTCCTTTCGGTGTCGTAAAAGGTGACTAACGGACTAAAGACTGCACATGCATCCAACAGCATAGAGCGGCGATAGGCTTATCAAAATAATACTACCAACCCCTCTCTTCTCTTCGGTGTCGTAAAAGGCGACTAACGGACCTAAAGACTGCACATACATAGAACAGCATATTATACAGGCTGTGGTGTAAACAGTTGCCATATTGTACACAAGTGTAGAACAAATAGTTATGGTTCAAATAAAAATATTAAAAAAAAATATTACCTATTGGTCGGTGTCCTATAACTTTCGTAACATCTCACGTTTCTATTCGAAATTTACATGTACTACTCTGTCAAGAAAGTACCGGGAAGAGATCAATGATACATAAAATGTTAGTTATTCATCCAAATTTGTTTTATCGCCTTCAAAGTATGCTCCTTCAGAAACGATACACTTAGGTACGCCAACGAATAATCCAATCATCAAAACATTTTTTAAACCCTTTTTACGGAATTATTTTCAGTTCTCGCCGCGAATTCTCCTTTATGTCTTCTACCGAATGAAAACGGGGTACCACTTTGAGTTAAAAAGTTGGCTGGAGCCATATCTGGTGAATAAGGTGGTTGCTCGATGGTAGGTATTTGTTGAGTTTTTGATCAAAAATTCGTTCACAATGATGGCCTTGTGCGAGGGCACATTATCGTGGTGCAAAATCCAAGATATTTCTTGCCACAAATTTGGCCTTTTTCGTCGAATTTGCTCTCTTAAACGCATAACGCTCAAATAATATTCTTTATTTACCGTTTGACCTTCCGGCAAGAATTCCGAGTGCACAACACCGATAGTCAAAGAAAACAGTCAACATGTCTTTGACTTTTGATCGACTTTGGCGTGGTTTCTTCGGTTTCAGTTCAGTCGGAAGGCGCCTCTCCGAAGCTTGTTGACTAGTTTGAATGTCAAACTCGTAAACCCACGTCTCGTCACCAGTAACAATGCGTTGCATGAATGTTGGGTCGGAAAGGACTTGTTCTAGCCAGCAATATATACGTTACAGATAGGCCTTTCCGAACACGCTGCGGAGTCGACTCGGCACCTTGCTTTAGTGTGGCTTTGACATTCGCGCGTGCGGAGCGGCGAAAATAATTCTTTATTCTTTTCAAAGTGTACACATAGACGTTTACTACAATTCAGTTGTTAAGTAAGTGAAATTAATTGTTTTTCAAGTCATTATTATGTAGTTGTATCGTATTATTAGAATAGAAAAGATGTTTTTCAATTATTGTTATTGACATTCTATTTGGGACGCCATCTTGATACACACTACGTTGTCTTTGACCGATCTGGCGCTGCGGCGCTGCGGCGCTGCGATGTACCTATGTCTGTTGATAAGACGACACTTTAAATGTTTAAGCGCGCAGCGGCTGCAGCGAACTTTAGGTCTCTCATTCCAGAATTTGAACAAATGGTTTGTATGAACGTTCTTGTCTATACTTCTAGGTCAATGGTTCTAGCATGTCCTCAGCGACTCTTATGCAATTGAGTTTTTGGAGAAAAAACAGGTCTTTTGGGACTAGCCGAGCGGTAACATGTTTCATACCCAAGTGATTATTTAATATGGTACGAATCGCCTCGTGAGACACAGAAAGTTCAGCGGCTATCTCTCTCAAACTTGAATGAGAATTTTCAGTCACAATTTCCTTCACTTTTGCGATGTTAACTTCAGTTGAAGACGTTGATGGCCTACCAGAGCAAAGCAAATCTTACATCACATCTCGACCGCTTTTGAACGCTTTGTACTACTCATAAGCAGGTGTTTTTGATAAAGTCGATTCACCGTAAGCCTTCTGTAACATTTTCAGTGACTCCGAACACGAAATTTCATTGGCGACGCAAAATATAAGACAAACTCTTTGTTCGAAGTTTTTATCCATTATGAAATTCGCAATACTGTAACCTCCCCACCCTTCTATAAATTCTATACCCAAATCCAAACCTAAATCCAATGCCCTTCACACCTATATGCCCAGCTACCCCACAACACATACACACATCCTCGCCGCCCTCACCCCAACCCAACTTATTATCTAAATCTTAAAACTAACTAACCCAATCCATCCACAATCTAATGGTTGTGTTTGGAGTCCCCGTTTAGTGCGTATTGCTTGTATGGTGATAAAACCCCAGCCCAGCTTAATTCTATTTGCAGTGAATTTCAGTCAAGCAATGCAACATTATAACAACCACTACTTTGGCCAGATCGTCCAGTGAACCCTCCGTTGCTAACCGCATTTAAGCAACTCAAGCTCTTTCGCGAAAGTTCAGTAATTGGCTCATCCCCGTGCCAAATTATTTTCTCCTGACCCAATTACCCACCAGTCCACAAATCATAACATAAATATGTGTAGCCTAGCAATGACTCCGTCCGAACTGTGACCTAAATCCTTCACTGCAGCTGCGGGGAAGATTTGTAACCACTCAAAGGTAATCAGATGATAGCTCAGCTTGTAGGTATTATTATTTATTATCAGTAGCATGATACATAAGAAGCCTGGCGCAATTTATGAGCCCCACCACCGCTCCACAGCGCACTATACATCTCATGGTTTAATTATAGTTCCGTCACATTGGCTTCAACTTCAATTATTAGCTTGTGCCTTTAACTCCTTAAACTGAGAACCCACATCTCTCCCCAAATCCAACTTCATTTTACATTATGAACTATGTGTTAGCAATTTAAATTCTTATTATTCCACATAAATCAATAGAGTTTATCTCAAGGCTTGCCATCATCCAAATATCCTTCCCACATCAAGAACTTAATCATTCAATGCAATAACCTACATTCAGTTCCGTAAAGGGTGGATAATTCAATAAAACGCCAATTCAGGCGGCGGCTAAAGTAGAATGCTATTAATACAGGCAAAACCACCCCTATTCACTCTTAGTATTTATTATACAGGCCTTGTAAAGTTCCAATACAACCACATTGGATTGACCGCATTGGCAGACTATCACATCTTAAGTTCATTAAAGGATGTTTAATTCATTCAATATCCCTGACCTTAGGAAGCGAACTGAAACAGAATACTATCATTTGAAGCAAACCACTTTGGGCCACTCTTAGTGCTCATTACACAGATCTCATAAAGCACAAGTACATCTCAAGTTTATTGAAAGACGCCTAACCTATTCAACATCCCTGACCTTTAGGGAGTGAACCTAAGTTAATTATCTTTCCATTAACTTCCACCCTCCGTCCCTCAGACCGAGTGGCTAATTTGATAGACTACTAAATCACAGTCAGTATACTTCTAGTAGGTAGCAAATTAGGCAGTTAATTATCCCTGCCAATCATTGAATCAATTACATTTAGAAGCCATCCCTCACTCACCTTAACAGATATAAATTAGACTGTACCAGGCATTAGTCCGATTGACTAGATTGTTCCCATCAAACACTTCTATGATTCATATTACCAGAAGCAAGCACTTACATATCTTAAGAGGTCCATTCAAACGGTATTAGCAGACCATTGTCAGGCCAATTAGTCGGTTGCTATCAATCAACCACTTCCATGTTTCAGATTATTAGAAGTAAGTACTTACATATCTTAAGAGGTCTATTCAAAAGGTATTAGTAGACCATTGTCAGGCTAATTAGCTGGTTGTTATCAATCAATTATTTCTATGTTTCAGATTACTAGAAGCTCATAGCTTGCAACGTCCTCTTTCAACGACCCATCCCAGGTTCCAAACTGGTTCTAGTTGTTCAGTTTGTATCAGCTCATTTTTGCTAAGGTATCGGATGTAAAACTTTAACACCTTGAAGAGTGCAGCGATATGAGATCGTATTGCATCCCAGGGAAAGCCAAAAAATGCCCGTTTGGTCATTTCAGTATTAGAAATCAAACATCACAGTACGGCTAAGCTTACCTGCTACAACTTCCCAGTACCTCTCCTGCAATAGGAAACCAGTCCAGACCTTTAGGCACTCCAAAGTAATGATGGTACAATATTATCATACTTCTGTTAATTATTTAAAATGAATAATCAATTGGCAACAACTTTAGGAAAACAATTAGAATTTTACCGGCCCGCGGCAACAGACTACTTGCCCAGCCAGGACCCACACCACCTCATCACAATTTTACTCAGCGCCGCAACTTAATTATCCCTACCTTATCAGTCCGAATCAACAACTAACCATATATATATCCGCCTACCCACAGATTCCTACAACCTTCCTCACCTGAAACTGCCCATATTTTGTCGAACCAACAGTCCCTCTTGTGCACCTTGCAATCTAGGCCAAGCCATATTTAACTTAAATTCGCGATGTGTGGCGAGAGTCGCACTGCCCCTGAAAGCAACCAACTCCCAAATGTTCCATCAGTCGAGCCAGTATACCCAGTGTGTCACTTTCCTATCACTACACTGTATGTACGGAGGTAGACTCGAAATTGGACTGGGTCATACGGGTCTACCTCCAGCCAAACGGTGTCCGACCCATCTTCAACCTTCACCAGGGAGACAACTGTCTCCCCCCCACCACTCCGTCGAAGACAGCGTATTGTTCAGCGCAATAATATAAAACGCCGATCCCATCAAATACAATCAAAGACCATCCAGACCGAAGTCTGTTGAAAGGTACATAGGTTCTCGTTGCCACCGTTACGCGTTTCCGCCGATGTACCCCGGAATACTTCATTCCGTTAACGGATTCGAGCCGCGATCGCAACAGTTTTACTTTACCAATCACTCTCAATTTCACAAATCCCAACCAATATCGCAGCTCGAATATCACTTAGCGCACCATCAAAGCCCGGACACTACCCCTCCCGTATGAGCAGCACCGCACTCTTAAATTGGACCGCACCGCCGACGTCCCAAAATTGAATGCTCGCTAATTTTCCGCCCTTTTCCCAAGCATCCTAACTTTCGCGCCACGCGCCCTCGACATCTTTCCCGCGCGAGACCGCTTTTCTCCCTTCAACCAATCGCTAGCCGTTTCCCCGATGCCCCCCGCCTTCGCGTCGCGCCACGTGGAGCTATCATCCGACCTCTCTTTCTGTCTTTTTCTCAACCTCTCGCTCGCTCATTGCCGCTTTCGCCGCGCAATTCTAAAATTTTTCCATAATCTAACCAAATCTCGTCCGACAGCCAATATTTCATCTTTGAATATCTAAATGTAGCCTTCTATTAACAATTCCCTCTTAATAATCCTCCACTTAAGCCAATAATCCTATATTTTGGGAAATTATCAAAAGTTCCGTATTCCGACCATAGATGGCGTCCGCCCGTAGGTGAACCACTTTCCCGACCCCAGAGCAGTCCCCGCGAAATTCAAAATAAAATACGGTCCTAGTCAAGTTCACAACCATGACTCCCACTAGACGCCGCCTACGTCGCAAGGGACGCGCAGAGCAGTCCCCGCGAAATTCAAAATAAAGAAGTCAAACTAGCAACCTTATGCGAAGCTCAAGTAAATAACTCACGCTAGATGGCGCCTATGTCGCAAGGAGCACACAGAGCAGTCCCCGCGAAGTTCAAACTAAAGATAAAGCGTTAGACCACGGACCATTATTCTGAACTAGTTTATTATTCCCTTTTTCATGCTTATTATATTAATGGTGCTACGCATTAATATTTATGTTAGTGCTACTCCCACACATTCCTTACTAACGGACGGATACCATTCATTCTGTACCGTTACAATACACACTAGATATAAACTAACTAAAAACAGCACTGTATTTAAACTCCGCGCCAAAATGGTTAACAGTTGGGCCAATCTAACAACAAAAAAAAACAAAAAAATTAGTTTGGAATCTTAGACAAATCAATCATCCATTCCCGAAACTTTTTGACAGAATGTACTTCTCAATGTTTGTTTATGTTAACGGTTGTTGACCTCGCGAGGCCTACGCGGGTTCCAGGTGTTGTTTTTCACATGCACCTCCCTTGTTGGATCTTTTGCTAACCTCGCACCCAGACGACTATCAGCCGTCGGGTCTGGCTTTACAGGTCAGCGGACTGGGATGGGATGCGAAGTTTCTTTGCGTCCTAACCGTGGTAGCGAGTCTGCTTCTCGCTGGATGATCCTGATGTCGCCGCCGACTCTGTCGTCGATGTGATACTGCAGGGAATGGAACTTTTCATTCCTAACTCTGTCATTTCCATTGGCGGCAGGTCCCAACCATGATTTGGTCGCTACTGCAAAATGGCGTCTCGCCAAAAACAAAAGCATTACCAAACCTGGGCTAATGCGGTGTCATCTAAGGATCCAAATACCAGCGTGCTCAGAAAGAGATACAACTTTGCCGCCAGTTCCTATAAGAGAGACATTGCCAGAGCGAAGTCATCATTCATAGGTAGAATTGGCGAGAGGCTAGTGCGTCTTCTTTCGGGTACGCGCGCGTTCTGGTCTCTTGCCAAAGCTATCTTAGGGAATTTCTGTCAGCCGTCCTTACCACCATTTGCCCATCTGCAAAAGAGAAAGCCGATCTCTTGGGCACTCTTTTCGCATCAAACTCGACCCTGGACGGTGGGGAAAACTCTTCACCAACCATACCGCATTGCGCTAGTTTAATGCCAAACGTTCGTTTGTAGGAACAAAGGACAGTTCGTAAGGATCTTTTTTCCCTTAATATTCATAAGTCGAGTGGGCCTGATGCAGTTCCTCCCATTGTGCTTCGGATGTGTGCTCCTGAGTTGGCACCGGTTTTAACGCGCCTTTTCCGTCTCTCTTACACTACTGGCGTAGTCCCGAGCTCTTGAAAGACCTTTGTCCACCCGATTCCCAAAAAAGTCGATCGCTCAGATCCGTCAAGGCTAGCCATCACCTCTTTGCTCTCCAAAGTAATGAAGTCCTGAAATAGCTACTGTAAGTGATCGCCTGTATGGTTTTGGTCGCGGTCGTCCGGCTGGTGATCTTTTAGTGTACCTTACTCACCGATAGGCGGAGGCAGTCGAGAGTAAAGGGGAGGCACTGGCAGTTAGCTTGGACGTAGCGAAAGCCTTTGACAGGGTATGGCACAGGGCTCTTCTCTCTAAACTTCCATCATACGGGCTTCCTGAGAAATTGTGTTCGTGGGTCGCCAGCTTTCTTTCTGGGCGTAGCATAAAAGTCGTAGTCGACGGTTCGTGCTCTGACATGAAGCCCGTGAATGCTGGAGTCCCGCAGGGGTGTGTCCTACTCTGTTTCTTCTGCATATCAATGACATGTTGCATAACGAAAGCATTCATTGCTATGCGGACGATAGTACTGGGGATACGCTCTAAACCGGACGAGCTAATATTTGTCGGGAAAGCGTCATCGAGAGCCGGAATAAACTTGTGACTAACACCGAGAACATGATAAGTCATGTCTCGAATTGGGGCCGACGTAACCTAGTCCACACTTTAACCCTTCCAAAACACAAGTTTACGCATTTACCGCGAAAACACAGGTGTGCGCGTTCACAGCGAAAAAGTCGCCATTCCTTCCCCTTCCCTCTCTTCAGGGTACATCTCTAGGCCTGCAGAGCAGTATTAACATGCTCGGTATGGATATCCGCTGCGATCTGAACCAAAAGGACTACATCGAAACCGTGATTAAAAATGCCTCACGTAAACTCGGTGTCCTGAACAAGGTGCGGCGATTCTTCACGCCTGATCAGTGGTGTCTATTATACAAGACACAGGTGCGGTCTTGCGTGGAGTATTGCTCTCACCTTTGGGACGGCTCCGCAAAGTACCTTCTCGATGCCTTGGACAGATTGCAGCGCCGCGCTGTGCGCATTATCGGCAATGCGGAGGTCACTAAAACTCTCGAGCCTTTGCAATTGCGTAGAGATATTGCGTCACTCAGCGTCTTTTACCGTTTATACCATGGCGAGTGCTCTGAAGAACTCTTTAACCTCATCCCTCCTTCTCCCTTCCTCCATATGAGTACGCGTGCTGCTCTCCGGAGTCACCAATTTACAGTCTCTAACATTCCATCACGCACAAAGAAATTTGGTGACTCGTTTCTTTGCCGCACTTCCAAAAAATGGAATAGTCTACCAGCACACGTATTCCCTCCTACCTATGACATAGGGTCCTTCAAACGAGGCGTGAAGAGGCACTTTGTGGGCCGGCAGAGTGAGGATGACTGATGCTACGTTTCTTACGCTGCACCAGTTGTCATCGCGCCTGGACCTCATTTCCACTTAACATCAGGTGGAGTGGGGTCATTTGCCGGGCTTAGTATAAAAAAAATCCCTTCGTTGTACCTCTGAACTTTGAGGGAGCTCTCCTTGATACCAATCCGAGTATTGGAATCCGTTACGTCGTTATTTCGAGTGACGTTCAGTTTCGGGGTCATTTTAAGGTAAAGCTAAATTAGCTTCGAAAAAGCTGGGTGTGCTTAATAGAGCGGGTCAGTATTTCACGCCGGCCACTGTACAAAGCACAGGTCAGGCCGCATATGGAATACTGCCCCCATCTTTGGGCTGGAGCACCCCAGTAACAACTCTTTCCATTTGACCGCATTCAACGCAGAGCTGCTCGAATCGTCGAAGACCGACGTGGCTATTTCAGGTCGGCTCGATCCACTGGCTCTTCGGAGAGACGTTTGGTCTTTCTGTATACTGTACTGTACCGCATGTATCATGAGGAGTGTTCTGAGGAATTGTTCGGCTAGATCTCTGCCGCTGATTTCCTTCACCGCACTACACGCAATCGACTGTAATTCCATCCACATCACCTTGATGGATGGCGATCTACTACTGTGCGTTTTTCACGAAATTTCTTGCTTTGAACTACAGTGTTGTGGAACCAGCTCTCGGCGGCGGTATTTCCGGACCGTTACGACTTAGGGATCTTCAAGAAACGAGCCTATTCCTTCCTTAAAGGCCGGCAACGCGACTGCGATTCCTCTGGTTTTGCGGGTGTCTATGGGCGGCGGTGATTACTCCCCATCAGGTGACCCGCCTGCTCGTTTGCCACCTTCTTTTATATATATATAAAAAAAAACAAAAACAAAAAAAAAACAATTCAAATACTTAACATAAAATTAATTTAATGAACTTACAATACTGATATAAATAGATAGTATTATACTAGTAATATGATAAAATATTTAAAATATAAGTAATACTTACTAATAGTTGTTACAAACTAGGACTAGGACCTAGCCAAGAGATGCGGAATGCAGTTTGGCTTTGAAAGAAGCAGGTGACTTGAGTGAGGAACTTCGGATGGGAGTTTGTTCCAAAGGCTGACAGCTATAACTGAAATGGAGTTTGAAGTATTCAGAGCGATTCAGGCGCTGTTTCAGAAAGTTGTCAGCCTTAGATCTGAGTTTACGCTTGTGATTCTTACCAAGAAATTGGACTGGAAACGTTCCTTAAGGAAAGGAGGGGTGCGAGGGTCATATACCAGCGACGTTATACAAGAGCACCAGAACGTGCTCCTCACGTAGCAGTCTGATAGGAAGCCGCCCGAGTTCTGTCCTGTATTCAGACACATGAATGAACTTGCGCAAGCCAAATACAAACCTTATGCACAGATTCTGTAGTCGCTGCAGCTTATCCAAAAAAATCTCATTGAGGTCAATGGAGCAGACATCAGCGTAGTCCAGAATTGGCAAGAGGAGAGATTGCGCAAGCTCGATCTTGATCCTCACAGGAAGCAGATTTATCCATCTCCGCAACGAACCAGCGGCGGCAAACATCTTCTTACTAACCTCCGCAATATTAGGCGCCCAGGACAACGTACTGTCGAAGAGAACACCAAGGTTTTTGACAACATCACTAAAGGGAAGGAAAACAGAATCTAATAGGAGTGGAGGAACATTGATGTGACGTGCTTGAGTCGGGCAATCTGCTTCGACCCACCAATAATGATCGCCTACGACTTGTGAGCATTGACCAAGAGACCATGGGTTCGACTACATTCATGTGTAGTCGCAAGGTCAACATTAAGGTTAGCAATCATGTTCTCAACATCCTCGATGGGAGCACGGGAGTAGGTAGAATTGTAGGTCGTCAGCGTAGAGGTGATACTGGCACTGGCAAGACAGGAGAGGAGTAAGGAAGCTGATAAATATAGAGAAAAGGAAGGGGGAAAAGACGGTACGGCGCGGCCTGTGGCACACCAGCAGTGACGTCGCAGGGAGCAGACAGTCTATCATCAATCCGGACAGACTGCCTATACGGTGCGCAAGATAGCTGTGGAACCACTCAACCACAGAGTCCGACCCAAGAACAATCGTCAGCATTGTCAAGAGTATTAAACATAAATTAAATTAATTTTGTTTACGCTCACACCAATTATCTAGACCAAGATGAGTAGTCTAAATAGACATTCTAAAGTCTTTCTGAGTATTATTTATATTCCGAGTATTCTAAATAGAAATAAAGATAACGGATAAACATACATAAACATAAAAAACCCAGACCCGAAATCAATTTAGAATAACAGTTTATCTCTATAATTGACCCGACCGGGAATTGAACCCGGGGCCTCAGAGTTGGCGCGACCGGGTCTGGACCCGGCGTGCTAACCACTGGACCACGAAGGTCATCAGTAGATATATCGAGATCAACAGTGTTAAATGCGTTGCTGAAGTCAAAAAGAACCATATCGTCAGCCAACTCCGTCAAAGCAGTCACAGTGCTGTGCCCAGGGCGGAAACCTGACTGGTAGGGCCTCAGTAAATGGTTTGCTTTAACAAACACACTGATCTGGTGAAGGACCAGGCGGTCGAGAACTTTGGAAAGAAATTAGAGAATGGAAATAGGACAGGGAAGAGAAGGATTTGAGGTATTCGGAATAGTGATGACTATACTGCCTGATGCCAGCAGTATGTGAAAGTTCCGGTGTGAAAATGTCTCAGATAAGTAATGGGAATGATACCAGCTGTAGTGTATTGGCTGTATAGTGTTGGTTGTCTCAGGCGCCTACGTCACGAGAGTCGCATTCCGGCGGTCGAGCGAAGCGGTCGTGTACTGCGATTGTAAGCGTGTTGTGGTATTGGTGAGCCGTAAAATATCCCAATAAAGCAGGATAGTACATGTGGCGACGAGGACAAAAGTAAGTACACAATAATTAATTATCCTAAAAAGGGAAAAGATAGGAAAAGAGTTATCTCGTATGATATGCGGACCGCCCGCGCCATGTTTACGTTCGATGACGTAACCTGCGCCGGACCTCATATTAAATTGTTTGCTTAGCGTTGTTCCGTTTGCTCAGCGAGGAAGATAACAGAATTTTGTAACGTATGTCCATGTGCTCGAAATAAATGGGCTTAAGTGATTATAGTTACCGATACCTAACTGCTTAATGTTAGAATAAAATGAAGTAAACAAGTTACTTTACCCGCAAGTTACTAGTATTATTTTTATCATCCAGTAGACTTAAACGTAAGGTAATCGTACCATTACAGTTGTATTAAACGATTGTGGAATATTTATCGTATTACGATAATAATAATTTCCCTAAATATTGCTAGCATTACAACAATATTATTATAAGGGTAATACCTTATAACAATACTTGCTTACTCATTTCAAGGGTATTTTAGTTCATTGTGAATTAACCTGCATATATTCATGAGAAAACATTTATGTAGGTACCTAGGTATATTTAAACTGAATACATACTGAAAACGCAGATTAAAATTAATCTGTTTTATTAGACTGATGCAAGACTCGGTTATGTGTTGACATAGGTATTGTTTATGTGTTTATTTAGCTGAAGCAGTAAGAAATTAACTGATCATTATATATATTTAAATGAAGCATGATAACGCCATCATGTATATACACAGAGCAGATTAAAATCTGATCATTAAATTGATATCATGTAGGCAGTTATATTGTTGACTTGACAAGCGTTATGTAAATAGCAGATAATATCTGAATCATTCAATTGATTATTCTGGGTTGTCCCGAAGTTTGCGGATAAAAATAATCCGATCATTAAATTGATATTAATAGCAGATAATACTTATTTATCTGAATCATTCAATTGATTATTCTGAATTGTCCTAAAGGTGGAAAAAAAAAACCCGGTCATTAAATTGATGTTAATAGCAGATAATACCTATTTATCTGAATCATTCAATTGATTATTCTTGGTTGTCCCAAAGTTGCGGATAAAAATAATCCGATCATTAAATTGATATTAATAGCAGATAATACTTATTTATCAGAATCATTCAATTGATTATTCTGACTTGTCCTAAAGCTTGAAAAAAAAATGGAAAAATAATAGCGGATAATCCGATCATTAAATTGATGAGTTAATAGCAGATAATATTTATCTGAATCATTAAATTGATCATTGCAGGTTGCCCCAAAGATGTCACTCCTGTCATTGGAAAAGTTCGATTGTAACGGGGAATCCACTTCGGTGGGTGTACGATGGGAACGATGGAAAAGAGCATTGTTCATATACTTGGAAGCGTCTAACATTGATAAAGACGTAAAGAAAAGGGCTTCTCTTCTACATTTTGCTGGTTTAGATTTGCAAGAAGTGTTTTATAACATTCCTGGCGCTAATATTGAGCCAAGTGATGACGTGGATGTGTTTGAAGTCGCAATATCTAAGCTAGATTCATACTTTGCTCCAAAACAGAGCAAAATCTACGAGCGACATTCATTCAGGCTTGCATTCAACAGGAACCTGAAGAAAAATTTGAGAAGTTTCTAGTGAGACTGAGGAAACAAGCTGATAAATGTCAGTTCGCTGATCGAGATGAAAACATTATCGACCAAATAACGGAAAAATGTTACCTACCTGAACTGAGAAAAAAGATACTACAGATTGGAGATGAAATCACATTGGACCGGGTAATCACGGAAGCAAACACACTAGAAATTGTCAATAAACAGCTAGAAGAATTTAAAAACTCTACAAGTTCAAAGGGGAATCAGGAAGTCAATAAAGTGGATAGTAAAGATAAAAGGAGTTTTTATAAACCAAATAACATACAACAAGGATGCGGTAGATGTGGTAATCCCAGACATGCCACATTTGACGCAAAATGCCCGGCAAGAGAAAAAACATGCCTGAAGTGTGGTCTCAAGGGTCATTTCAGACAATTCTGTAGGACTAGACGACCTCAGAAGAGGAAAATAGAAGAAGAATATAGCCAGGAAAGAAAGAAAGGTCGAATCGACAAAGAGAAAATGGAAATAAATCAAGTGCGTGACACTTCAAACGAGTTGGTACAAAATGAGGCAGAAACCGAATACGTTTTCCATATTGATGACGATGTCGAAATTGATTGCACCATTGGAGGAGTAGACACTAAGATGTTGATTGACTCAGGCTGCAAGAGAAACCTGATTACGGAAGCAACTTGGGAAACAATGAAAAAGAACAAAGTTAATCTGTTTAATCAACAACCAAATCCTAATGTAACATTCACGGCCTATGGCAGTACTACACCACTAAAGATAAAAGGATCATTTGAAGCTCGAATACAAATAGGTGTGAGATCCGAGGCCGCAACTTTCTATGTCGTTATTAATGGCACAAGAAATCTCTTGGGAAAAACAACTGCAATATCATTAGGAGTGCTAAAAATTGGATTGAATGCAGAAGTTAATCAAGTGACTGAGAAATTCCCCAAATTCAAAGACATATTAATTCAATTACCGATTGATGATTCAATTCCACCCGTGTCACAGCCTTACAGGTATTGATTTAATTGTTATAAAATATATAATTATGAAAGATAATGTAATGTATAAATCCAAATAAATATTGCTCATACTTTAGTATACATAAAATTGTAATTAAAGATGTTGATTTGATTAGTAAGTGTTATTACTCGTTACTTACTTCTGATTTTTACATTTTTAGAAGGACCCCGATACCTTTAGAAGCTAAAATTGAAAAAAAAATTGAAGAGCTTAAACAAAGGGATATTATAGAACCAGTCGTAGGCTCTTCCAAGTGGGTATCCCCTATGGTGCCGGTGTTGAAGGAAAATGGAGAAATACGTCTTTGTGTAGACATGCGTCGAGCTAATGAAGCTATTATACGAGAAAATCACCCATTGCCGACAATGGATAAGTTATTACCTAAAATGAAAAATGCAAAAGTTTTTACAAAATTGGACATAAAAGACGCATTTCACCAAATTGAGATACATCCGGCTTCAAGACATATAACCACCTTCATAACAAATAAAGGCTTATTTAGGTATAAAAGACTTATGTTTGGTATATCGTGTGCTCCGGAAATCTTTCAGAAAACACTAGAGCACATGCTTTTAGGCTGTGAAGGCGTGGTAAATTATACCGATGACATATTGATATACGGGAAGGACATGCATGAACATGATGCGCGAGTAAAGAAAGTAATGTCAGTTCTGAAAGACAATAATGTATTAGTAAGAGAGGATAAATGTTCTTTCGGGATGAGCAAAGTGAGTTTCTTGGGACATGAGTTGTCAGCAGAAGGGGTAAGGCCATTGAAAAAGTACATTTCCACAATAAAAGAATTTAGAGCTCCTAAAACTACCGGAGAGTTACGAAGCTTCTTAGGCCTGATTAATTTCGTCAGCAAATGGATCCCCAATTATGCGACAGCAACAGAACCTCTTAAAACACTACTTCGAAATAGAAATGGAGATCGAACAGATATTGCAGATCATTGGGGACCAGAACAACAGCGATGCTTCGATTCATTGAAGGATATTATGACAAATATACCTAGCTTAGGGTATTACGATGTAAACGATCGCACGATGGTCATAGCAGACGCAAGCCCGGTGGGCCTGGGTGGAGTACTAGTTCAGATTAATTCTGAAGACAACCCCAGGATTATTGCATATGGTCACAAAACTCTGACTGATTGTGAACGCCACTACTGCCAGACAGAGAAAGAGGCATTAGCCCTCGTATGGGCAGTAGAACATTTCCGCATTTTCCTCTATGGGAAAAGATTTGAACTCATAACAGACCACAAACCGTTAGAGATAATATTTGGTACCAAGTCCAAACCATGTGCTAGGATAGAGAGGTGGGTTATGCGCCTACAATCGTACAGCTACAAAGTAGTTTATCAATCGGGTAAGACCAATATCGCAGACTCATTGTCTAGACTTGGTAAAAGTGCAGAAAAATCTGTAGTACAATTGAAAGACGATCATATCTGCCAAATTGTGGAATTTGCCCGACCTCGAGCAGTTTCCCTTAAGGAAATAATAGATAGCTCAATGGACGATCAAGAAATCCTAAATGTAAAAGAAGGTTTGTATCACAACATATGGAACGACGACGTGAAACTGTATAAAATATTTCAAAATGAATTATGTTTCCATGAGGGTATACTATTGAGAGGAACAAGAATCGTGATTCCCTCGGCACTCCGTAAAAGAGTTCTAGATGCAGCCCATGAGGGCCACCCCGGCATCGTATCGATGAAGGCAAGACTTCGAACAAAAGTTTGGTGGCCTAAATGTGACAAGGATGCCGAAAACGTTGTAAAAGCGTGTAAAGGATGCACTCTTGTATCTGCACCACATGCACCAAATCCTATGAAACGACGCGAGTTGCCTGACGGTTCTTGGATTGACATTGCGATTGATTTGATGGGCCCCCTCCCTAGCGGTGACTACCTGCTTGTTGTAGTAGACTATTACAGCAGATATAAGGAAGTGAAGATTTGTCGGAAAATCACCTCTACTGAAATTGTGGCAAGACTCAAAGAAATATTTAGTCGTTTAGGAAACCCAACTTCAATAACAGCGGATAATGGAAGACAATTCATCAGCGAAGAATTTAAATCATTTCTAACAGAAAGAAACATCACTCTTTTCAATACAATCCCATACTGGCCTCAACAAAATGGAGAGGTCGAACGACAAAATCGTGATATACTAAAACGGCTAAAAATAAGCATAGCTGAAAATAAAGACTGGAAGGAAAATTTACTGGACTACTTAACTATATGTACAATAGCACACCACATTCTGTCACCGGAAGAACCCCATCAGAACTATTCTTCAATAGGAGATTTAGAGATAAGTTGCCTATGGTAAGTGATACAATGGAAAGGATATCAAAGGACTCTGAGGTCAAAGACAGGGATCAAGAAAGGAAAGAAAGAGGAAAGGATAATGCAGATAGAAAACGGAAGGCAGAAGAAAGTGATTTAATACAAGGAGATAAAGTTTACATAAAAAACATGAATAGAGAAAATAAATTAAGTTTGGACTATAATCCAGAAACTCATACAGTGGAAAATAAGAAAGGGGGAGATATCACAGTCCGAAACGATGAGACTGGTCAAATCCGTAGAAGGAATATAGTGCACTTGAAAAAGATTCAGGGCGAATGGAGCGTGTGTCAAGATCGAAATGAAATCGACGACGAAGAAATGAATGTTGAAACTTAATCCCACTTCTGTCACCACAATGGTGTTACATTTTGATTGACCTATTAATGCGCAAATTAATATTTGATTCGATTACTAAACAATGGAAATTAATCTAACTAGTAGTAAACTATACCACATACATAAAACTGTCAAATGATTTAGATTGATTAATAAATTTACACTCATTATCAATAAATCTAAATTAAAACAAAAAAGGGATGTAGTGTATTGGCTGTATAGTGTTGGTTGTCTCAGGCGCCTACGTCACGAGAGTCGCATTCCGGCGGTCGAGCGAAGCGGTCGTGTACTGCGATTGTAAGCGTGTTGTGGTATTGGTGAGCCGTAAAATATCCCAATAAAGCAGGATAGTACACCAGCCATGCTCAGCTGAATTATAAGCCGGCTGACTCCGCCAATCCTTTTGCATTAAACTTTGGTTTAATGCTCTAAGATTGGACTTGATAGCAAGGATACTTTTTTTAAATTAGCTCACTCTCAGACACCGGCCTCAAGGAGAAGGTAGGTACGGTAAAGATAATTTTTTCATTCGTATTAATCAATAAAACAACAATTATTACAAAACGAATTTATTAAGCACAGGTTTAAGGTCGTTTTTTATACAAACAACAAAACCTGTTTATCAGTTTCCACATTCAAACACAAGATCAACACAATGCAAAGTAGGTAATTAGCTTCCGTATCGTAATCCGTGTAATCAATCACTTAATACTCGTACGGAGAAGATCTCAACTCAAAAAAATCAACACGAAAACATACATACCTACATATAATTACGACTATTATCCCTAAAGGCTTAGTGAGAGACTATATAGGCAATGAGGACCGCAAAAGCAGTCCTCTGCCATACTCCACTTTTCACCAAACAGCGACTGCACATGTGCTTAGCGTGACAGTAGGTGGTGAGCCCATCGCCGCTCTATGCAGTTGGATATATGTGCAGTCTTTAGTCCGTTAGTCGCTTTTTACGACACCCAAGGGAAGAGAGGGTAGTATTCTTTCACCGCTATGCGACACGGTCAACACGTAAACACACCAAATGAATCGATAACACATCAAGCGACAACGCAGTAGTATGGCAACAGCAATGGCAAACGCACAGTAGTAGACCGTCATCTATCAAGGTGATGGAATATCAGTCGATTGCGTGTAGCGGTGAAGGAAATTATCGGCAGGGATTGGATAGTCATCCCCTCACACATACCTACGTTCTGTATTACCTACATATTAAAAAATTTTGTGCGAAATATCTAAAAAAATTTGAATAAACAGCTAATAGAAAACAGAAAATTTTTCCGTTTTCACCGCCTTAGCCCCCTTAAAGAGGTGCTGAGCGATCGCAAAAACTGACATAAGTCTCTTTATGAACTGCAAAGCAAAATCAATCATATTGATATTTATAATTAGAACAATTCTGCTTTGAAGTTTCAGATCGAGTAATTTAATTAGAGCAATGTTTTTATTCTGCGAAGTGTGCAAAACCATCACACGCTTGTGTTAAATGTGTTTAGGGGGTCGGGGGTGCTCTGCGGAATATCAATACAAATATTTTCATGTAAGAGTTATTGTTTCATGCGTAAAATTAAGAAAGTTATCGACAAAATATGTTTTTAGGAGTCATTTGATTTATGTATTGATTGTTATTGTTTAAAGAATTTGTTTCAAATTTCAACACGGCCATGACCTTGTGCAATGATCAGGGTAATTTACATAAGTTCTTTTAATGTATTTAACTAATACAGCGCATAGTCCAAGTGACTTAAAAATACGTAAATTTTCACAATTTCTTGCAGGACCTCCTTAAAGATTACTTTAAAATGAATACCACAAGAAAGATAATTTTATTAGATCAATTAATTATCTTTCTCGTGATTGAATATCACCTAAGAATACTTAAGACACTGTTGGTCGGGCAGTCGCCGGCACAATTTATTGTTACGACATATTTTAGTATAATTTACTCATTCATAAATATTACAAAAATATTAACCGAGTCGCGTAGCGGTGAAATAACACTACCACCACCTCTCTTACTTGTGTTCCCGTGTCGTAAAAGGCGACTAATGGACTAAAGACTACACATAACATCCAACACCAAAGAACAGCGATGGGCTCACCATCTGTCACGCTGACTGCACATGTGCAGTCGCTATTTACTGAAAAGTGTACTATGGCCACAGACCCACTACTATGGCAGACATTGAGGTAAATGATGGCAGAGGACTATTTTTGCGGTCCTCATTTCCTAGTCTCTGACTAACCTTTCGGGGATAATAAGTACTAGTCTTGATTATAAATGTATGTAACTATGTATTAATAAGAATAAACTCAATTCTTCATGATAATCATCTAACATAATTCGATCAAGTATTTTACAACAGTTAATAAAAGCGCGGTAGCACAAAGAACTGTCAAACCTCGGCAACTAGTGTGGTACGGTGACATTAGAGATGTGCGAATCGATTGATCTTTTGTCCATCTAACTGTATGTATATTACAAAAATTTCATTTAAAAAATGTAAACAAACCAAATAGCTGGATGCGGAGAGCCGAAGATCGGGCTCGCCTATGGGAGAGGCCTATGTCCAGCAGTGGACTGCGATGGGCTGATGATGATGATGAAACAAATCGAATTTCCAAATGCCCTATCAGCGAAATTGTGCTTTTATACATTGCGTGAATGATTTTTGTTTTATTCGGCAGCGGGTAAGCGCTTGGCCTTCATCTCACCTGATGGTAAGTGACGATAAGGCCGAAGGTGGAAGCGCGCTTCACCCGGAATCCTCAACCACTGAGGAACTGGCTATCTTATCTCAAACTACCGGAAGACAACAATGCTATAAACACGTTGTTACGGCGACAGAAGATGTTGGTAGCTAGCCAGGCGGACTTAACAGCCCTACCACCAACCAAACCGAGCACACAAAGATTTACCCCCCGCTGGGAATCGAACCCGGGACCTCTGGGTCTGAAATCGGTGGCTTAGCCACTAGACCACAGAGGCGGTTTATTTAGGTACCTTAGCAAAACTATAATATAACTCGCACTACGCATGGGTGCTTGCACGAGCGAAATATTCTATCTCTTTTTACTCACAACTGTCACAACCTAGAAATTTCTTTGTCTGATTTTTGATCAAAATACATTTTAGATATGTATCTATAGATATAATTGGAGAGGATATAAAGATATAATTGGTGTAAAAGAGATATACTTACTGATATAATCACTCCTTGCTTGGGATACTAACTACTACTAACATAAAATATATTATCTTTTTCGTTAAAGTACCTTTAAACTAATTAAAAGTAAAAGTGTAATAGTAAGAGTTAAGAGGCCTATTACATCTCGACTGTTATTTTTGCGTAAATTACCCATTTTTGCATTTTGTAGTAATTTGCGGCGCAAAAGTTACGACGGGGGACGGGGGACGGGGAAAAATTAAAATTTGGCACTTGCACTGACATTTACTATTATTTTGTTTTCACAAACTGTAAAATATATTTTGGATATTAAGCATGGATAATTTTACCGTTAATAAAAATAATAATAAAATATACTTACTTTTATTGCACACAAGAACATATAACAGAAAACATTTATACGAGAAATAAGAAATAGAAATATAAAATAGATTGGATAATAATATAACAATAATAATTAAATATAAATGAGATAAATAGAGATCATGTAATATAATGGTACATTAGGGAAATAAATAAAACTAAGATATATACGTAAAAAATTACTCCGGACCTGACCCTTGACGAATCCAACGTGCGAGCACTCCTACTCCTGATGCTCTCTGGTAGAGCATTCCATAGCAGGACAACATGCACAGAACCGTTATTCAACGTACCAAAGTCATAGAGTTTTATTTTCAATATCATGAGTCGATAATTCAAACCCAGCGAGCGTATTTCCATATGCGTAACTCTCCCTCTGAACACATGATTCGACGCTTGGCGGCACGTTTTCCGCAGATAGGTTCAGTAGCCGATCTCCCAAGAACTGGAAGATCACGGTCTGCTCGAAGTGCAGACAAATATTCAGCGAGTGCAAGCGAGTGTAGAAGAAAATCCGGAAACACAACGCGTAGGCGTTCGTCTCAGCTGGGAATCCATAGGAGGTCACTTCAAATTGACACAGGATTTAAAAATGTTTCCATATAAGGTGCAATTAGTCCAGAAATTAAAGCGAACTGATAACCAGCAGCGTCCTAATTACGCGGTTCGGATTCAAGAACTGGCTCAAGAGATCGAGAGATTAACGACTTCATTGATCGTTTGATAATGAGTGATGAGACTCATTTTCATTTGAACGGCTTCATTAACAAACAAAATTGCAGAATTTGGGGTTCGGAAAATCCAAGAGAGGTCCACCAGCATGAAGTGCACCCCATCAAGTGTACAGTCTGGTGCGCAGTTACATCACAAAGAATTATTGGGCCCTATTTTTTTGAAGACGACGACGGAAACGCTGTTGCTGTGAATGGCTTGAGATATCGCAATTTAATTGAAAATTTTCTAGTGCCAGCTCTTGTTGACAGTCCAGAGATGACCACATCTCCAACCATCCAACAAGATGGAGCCACAGCGCATACGGCTCGAACCACAATGACCGTCCTAAGAGAGACATTCGGCGAGCGTTTAATCTCGACATTTTCAACATTTAACTGGCCCGCTCGTTCCCCAGATTTAACAGCGCCAGATTATTTTCTCAGGTGTTAATTAAAAGACTAGGGGGTTAAAGTTACTCGCGTCCGTAGGTTTACCCTTGAGACCCTACACGTGACCCCTGGGTGGTGCTAAATGAGTGACACTGACTGAGTGGTAGAGCCACGCTGCGTTGCAATACGCATTGGGCCGGCTCGCCCGGGGTAATACCACCCTCCCACGAATATCCGGCGTGAAATAATGGCACTTGGTGCTGTTGTGTTTCGTCGAGCCAGTGAGAGTTCCGGAGGCCCCTTCCCCCCCACCGCTCCTCACAATTCCTATTCCTACCCCTAACCCTATTCCTTTCTTGAAGGTCGGCAACACATCTGCGACTCCTCTGGTTTTGCGGGTGTCCATGGGCGGCGGTGATTGCTTTCCATCAGGTGACCCGCCTGCTCGTTTGCCTCCTCCTTATATAAAAAAAAACGGGGTGTTCATCAATAAACCCAGGACAATCGAGCAGCTAAACGCTAACATCCGAGCTAAAATACGGTTGCTAACTCCTCATATTCTGAGGAAAGTAATGGGAAGTGCTCTCGAAAGAGCCCGTGTTTGTTAGGCTAAAAATGGTGGTCATTTACGTGATGTAATTTTTAAAACCTAACTCAAAACTATCTCCATGAGTGTTTTTTTAATTATCTCATGATAATCAAGATGAATTTAAAAAGAATATAAAGTTGTCACCAATTGCAACCCCGTCGTGACTTGTGCGCCACCCAGTATTTATCGTTTTTATCGAAATAAGATAATAAATTCACTATAAAATCTCTATTCCTCATAAAGTAACAATTATTCTGAGATAATTTTCGCTCAATAATATTATGGTAGATAGGAGAAATTCACAGTTAACTAACTTAAAGCGATTTTCGAAGTTTTTTGGTGTAGAATAAGATTTTTTTTCTATATAAAATCAATGATATCTTAAAATTTCGAGGGCGCTACGAACTATACGACGACTACTTAAGAGATAACATTCTAATTTTTTTATTTATTTGTTTAGAACAGTATAGTTCAATCTAGGAGCTCATAAAAGTGCTTTCCCGCATTTTATGAAATTCTTTCTCTGCAATTTTGGGTTTACACTGCAGAGTATAATGTCGGGATTCGCCAGCTTCGATTATCAAGACTACGGGTTCCATTCCAGCACTTTGGTACGCGTATGTACCTAATGGTTATTTTATTATCGTTCTTCTTAACAATCGTACTACCTATATGTCTATTAAGCATTTTGACTCTTATATTATTTGGCAAACATGTAATCGGACCATTTAGACATTCAGTCATGTGAACAGCCAAGTCCCGGAAGGATTTAAAAAGTTAAGCAAAATATACAAAAAGCGTGGCCTCTACGAACTTTGCCAATAGCTCATTCTACACTATTCAATAAGTCAAAATTGTTAACGTATTTTTGTTTCTGAGATCAAGAACGCCAAAATTTGCCACTTTAGGCAAAAATCACAGTCGATATGTAATCTTGAATTACAAATTGCTAAACGCCATCTACTGTGTCGGATTGATACTGCAACCAAGCTAACATGCGCAATAGTTTGCTTCAACTTTATCTAGATATCGCTAGCAGTATGTAAACTTAAATTATGAGAAATAAATTAAGAAATTAATTATTACCATATGTACATTCACTCAAGAATTTTATCTCCTAAGGATTAGGGTGGTTGTTAGCATGTTTGCTAGTAGTTACAGGGATTTGATTTTTATCGATAATGGCCCGCCTCGACTACGTTCGCGTGGACCCTGTCCCGTACCCCGTGACGAGTCTTCAAAATTATTCTATCATATTATTATTTCTTCTTGTCCTGACAATTACAAACACAACAAAGAATTAGCCAAATAGGTGCAGCCGTTCTGAAGTGATGCGCGTACAGACATTTCTTCAGTTGATTTTTATTAATATAGGTAGATAAGTAGATGTATAGACTGTCTCAATCCTGGCCCCTTCTTTCGCTAAGTTTAAAATGGGTTGTTTACAAAAGGCTGAAACCGCAGGGCTTATTATGTAATTACTTTTGATAATTAGCTGTCCCCAACAAGTTAGTTAATGTATTTCTCATCTAGTAATCACTCATCAATTCGGCATATTTTAACGATTTCTGGTACCTACTTAATTGTGTTTAGTGATTTTAGAAGATTATGTCGAAATAATTACTCTTTGAATGCCTAATGATGAACCGTACCTAGGTCTAATTACTTTTTGAATGCCTAATGATGAACCGTATCTATACTAAAATCATACCCAGAAAGATATTTTTATATGTTTATGCTAGCGGCCCGCCCGCGTCTTCGTCCGCGTGAACACCCCATACCCCGTGGCGAAACTCCAAAACATTTCTATTCATACAAACCTTATCCTTAATCCTGGCAATTACAAATGCAACAAAAAAAAAAGAATTAGCCATATGCGTGCAGCCGTTTTGAAGTAATGCGCGCACAAACATTTTGGCAATTGATCTAGGTTTTTTATACTTAATTATGTAACTTTTTAATTGAGACTACGCAACATGTTTTTGTCTTCAACTGTTTTCATAATAAAATTGTGTGTTTAATTATTATTTATGTACTATATTTAACAGAGCTTAAATGGCTGAAATTGTTTAATTAATTATTTATATTTTATTCGCAGATATACTGATGTAAACGAGGAAAATCGTGATTTACCCAATTATTGTTAGCATTAAAACTACTAATTATAGTTATGTAAATCCCGAATTAAATACCTATATGCTTCTCGTTTCAAATAATATCATTGCCTTTATGGGATCACGCACTCAGCTAAAATTTTGGCTTCTCCAGTATATTGCAACATTAAAATCCTGTCTACCTACAGACCTAAAATGCTGTCATATTATGGGAAAATATGTCTTACTCATGCTATGTCTATCATATTACATTCTTGACTCGGGTACAAGGGTACAACTGCTTCAGGTACATTCCATCACAAATAAAATCGCCTCTCACGGGGTTTATACCTGCGACCGTGAGCTTTGCAGCCAGGGTCGCTAACTCTTAAGACCAACCCATACATTTTAGTCTATTCAATATTTCCCTTTAATTTGGTCACAACAAGTTGATGGCATGCGACCTGTGGAATTACCACGCCGCTCGTCTCACCGAAATCTCGAAGTCCGACCTCCTGCTCTAAAGGCATACTTTAGACAGAGAGCCATTTGTCTGTAAGCGAGAAAAAAGTTTGTGGCGATACTTAGTAGTGCCGTTGATCAGAAAGGCAATCAACAAGCCGGCTTTGGCTGCGGTTACCTCAGTTTACGCCCGGCCACACAACTTGGTACTCGCGCTATACGTAACAAAACCTTTGCTTATTAAAGAGGTGCTAGTTCGGTTCACAAAAAATCTTGGAACGCGTTTGAGGAGTGCCCCGAGGTTAGTAATGCATTTTCAAAGTTTATGTTTTGCTAAAAACTATTTTTTATGCGTGTCGTGCTAATTTTCCAACTGTTGGTACGAAATTGTGGTTTCTCAGTCGTACATGGTGATCTAGAATCGATCAAAGGAATTAGGTATGGTGATTTATCGACATTCCTTCTGGCATTCGCAAATTGTAATTTAATGTTACTGTTATAAAATACTTCCGAACCAAAGTTTCCTTAGAAGAACGGACTTATTTTACGAGTATTTTGTGCATCGGTTTGTTAATATAAATGTATAATAAATAAGTAAAATGTAGAGCTTTCGTTTGTTTAAAATAGGTCAATAATTAACAATATTTAACTTTAAAATGTTTCAATTCACTAAAACTAGTTTAGCATCACCTACAAATATTTATCAGGAAAAAGGAATATGATTAGCTATTATTTATGAGTTTTTTTTATTTAAGTATTTTGATTAAAATTCTCCTTGAGAAAAATGGTTTTAATACAACTATTAAGTCACAAATTACTGAGCAATTGATAATAATCATTTCCACACAATAAGAGTTATGTTATTTTACTTTGCACAAAAAACGAAAATTAACAAAATACATAGTACCTACCTAATAAAGTACGAAATCTTAATAGAGGTTCTTTTCGGTAGGTAACATAAGGATAATCTTAAAGCCTATCTTTAATAATAAAAAGGAGTTAAAAAAACAAGGTTCTGCCCGTACAGGTAAACTACTTGAATACGAATCCGTGATATACGGCCGCACTCAGAAATATCTCTATAATATATACATTAAGATTAATTTAACACCTATGATTTTTGATTGTAAAAATAGGTCCGAATTCGGCGTCTTAAGTAGGTAACAATATGATATATTATACCACTGTCAGGCAAAGATTTCCATTTGAAATGAAGTCATCGCTATGTTTGATGGATATTGCCTAATTACCATGCGTGTTGGTGTTTACAAACTCGGACTGCATTGAAAAACCATAAACACACTTTGCCCCACGTGGGAATTGAATCCGTGACCTCCGGGTATCATATAGGACAGAGCGCTTCGCCACTCGGCCATTAAAGCGTTGTGTAATCTTGTAATCTCTAATGATTAATGTAACTTATATACTTACATATAATCACAACTATTATCCCGGAATGGTTAGTCTGAGACTAGGCAATGAGGACACCAAAAGCAGTCTTCTACCATGGTGCACTTTTCACCAAACAGCGACTGCACATGTGCTCAGCGTGACAGGTGGTGAACCCTTTGCCGCATTGATGTTAGGTACATGATATTATCCACATTTTCAAATTAAAAAAAAACTAAACGTCTTTTTTCTATGGGATTTACTATTTGTTCAGGATCAGGACAGTTCGTATAGGCAAAGCAAGTTGTACATAAGTAATTAGTACCTACCTACATGACCTGAAATAAAATAGGTTGATAAAGGCAATCGTATAACACATCTCTTCCTGTATTACATAAGTGCTCGACACCTTTCTCATGTATTATTATGTATTATATCCGAAGCATATAATGTGCTTTTTTATGGTTTGCTGGTCCAGTTTCGCTATCGTCGCCAAGTACAACTGCCTCCATTAAGCGTGAAGGCACGTTGATTTAATTATGTATGTCTGATTATGTATGGACATATATTTTTAAAATTGTTGTGTTACTTTTGACTGACTGCGTACAAAATACGTAAGTTATGACCTCCGTAGCGGAGTGTGTACTGAGTATAGCGAATTTCCATTCAAAATCCGGTGTTCGCTTCGAGAGTATTATCTGTTATTTAGGTATATTAAATACAGGTACTTACTTACTTTTATTTTTGTATTTTTTTTAACCGTGTCGTGTAACGGTGAAAGAATAATACAACCCCCTCTCTTCCCTTGGGTGTCGTAAAAGGCACATACATCCAACAGCATAGAGCGGCGATGGGCTCACCACCTGTCACGCTGAGCATATGTGCAGCCGCTATTTGGTGAAAAGTGCTGTTGCTGTCCTCATTGCCAAGTCTCTAACACTTCGTGGATAATAGTCGTGATTATACGTATGTATGTACAGTCGCGAGCACCAATATGTGTACACTTTGACTCTTATTCCATTGTATTAAGAGTTACAATTGTTTACATATTTTTGCTCGTGACTGTATGTACTTTTATACTAAATATACAAAAACCGTTAATTAATACGTCATTTACTAACGAACTACTAGTTGGTGGTTTTACAACTTTAACTACACTGGCCTGCAAAAATAGGTATCACACTTTCAAAATTTCATTTTTTTCTAAACTATAAAAATTAGAGATTTAAAATAAAAAAACGTTTTAAAGCAATTTTATCAGCTTTCTTTGAAACTATAGTAAATTATACAATAGTAACTTTTTTCAGTCTTGGTGTCATATTTATCTTGTGTAAGTACTTTAAAAGTTATTACAATTTTAAAAGTGTGATACTTATTTTTGCAGGCCAGTGTAGTTGATTCATAAACATCATTCGGTCTTTCGTAGCAAATTATATGTACTGTGGTAGAGCTACTAAATAAGTTAGCATTCACCAAGTATTTGTACTTACACTTGTCTACCAATTTAATGTTTATAACTACGGCTTAAGCGTTTAACGCAATGGAAGCGACATGGAGCGAATGCAACAATTTCTAAAGTAAACAAAACTAGCTATAATGTCTCTCTGTTTACTAACGCATAACGCTGTAATGCCATGAGCTAACAGCAACGTCCTACCTAAAAGAATGATTGAAGAAGAGACACTTTGTTTTGCAATAGCAAAGATAAAGTTTGAAGATTCCAATACAATGCAATCCACAGATACTTTGATAGATGTTCATGGAATGCTTTTCCTGCGTCCGCCGTGATAAAAGCTAAATTTATTTATTACTTTTGAGCTACAAACGCATAATAAAATTATAGCACATTAAGAGGGTTTACGCATTTCGGATTTCCATACAAACTTCCAAGTCGACATTTTTTAAAACCAATAACCCAATTTTGATGAAACTTTGCATGCTAAAGTAAAACACAGGGATCTAAATAGTTTGTTGAAAACATTTTAAAAAAACGTTTATATAACTGAGTTAATTCGATTTTAAACTTTCTTTAGTGGACTTTAAATCGCAATAACTCAAGTAATTAAAATTTTTTAAAAATGTTTTCAACAAACTATTTAGATCCCTGTATTTTGCTTTAGCATGCAAAATTTCATCTAAATTGGCTTTTTGGTTTTTAAAAATGTCGACTTGGAAGTTTGTATGGGAAACCGTAATGCGTAAACCCTCTATTTAAGAGTAAATGAGGCGAAGGAAGTGTGCCATTATCGTAGCAAACAGTAATCTGTGGTCTCTACCTACCCCGCCGGGAAACCGCTGTGATGGATGTATATGTATGTATACATATATTTATTATACACTAGCGGCCCTCGCGCCCTCGCCCACGCTAACTTAGAAAGACCCTCTTAGTTCAGCTATTTAAAAAAATATTCTACAAAATATAAACAAAAGCCATCCTCAGTTAACGCTCTATCTTTTAGTGAAAACCGCATAAAAATCCATTGCGTGGTTTTGGACACTAGAAAACGGCGACATACATATATTTGCAATTTAATATTTTCTTACCATCGACTTCCTCTTTTCAGAACATAGCCGTGAATAAAATGTATTTACAGGTGATAATAACCATATTTGTCAGGGGATTCGACTCGTGATCGTGACTATCTAATTGGCATAACATTCGGTGCACACATGTCTCAGTAACATGCTTTAGTAAGGTTGATCACATGATCACGGGTAATGTAGACGGCCTTATGCATAAATCGTTTATATGTCCTTTATTAATAACCGGCCACGTGCGAATCGCGGTCGCGCACCGAGGGATCCGTATTTAGTAATTGTGTTCTGTGGATCCGTACTTTTTGTTTTTCTTGAGACGAATTGGACGTAGTTGCGCAAGGATCCGATCCACAACAAGTCGCTTTTTCAACGTTTTTAATAAGTAATAAACGACCATAATGTGGAGATTGGGCCTAATCTGGGCATTAGCCACCACGCTGGCCCAATGCCAGTTGGTAGGAAAGGAGGTCTCAACCGTAGTAAGAGGTAAAAATTGTGCTTAAAGGCAATTAATCATTTTCAATTTCACTGAATTCTAGTTCTCCTTGAAACCGGAACAAAGCAATGCAAAGCAATGCTGTTTGGTGGTAGAAATATGTAGTTGCTATTCAGTCAGATTTTGGGCTAAAATTTACCCTCTCGGCGCATAATGTCGCATTAGCGGAATGTCCTGGTGACGATAAAAGTCCCTGTAGCTGAATGTCCCTCTCGCTAAATATCACACTCTCTTTGTCCCTGTAGCAAAATGTCCCTTTCGCTAAAAGCCACACTCGCTACAAGTCCCTGTAGCGGAATGTCCCCACTTAACCAGCCTCTCGAGCCCGAGTAAGAGTGTGACATTCCGCGAGTGTGACTTTGCGCGAGTGTGACATGATATAGTGCCAATTGTCATTTGTTTTACTTATAATAACACATTGCCATAGTGTGATGTCAGAAAGGGAAAGTTTCCTGCCGTCGTATACTATGATTGATGTAGACAAAGCCCACGTAATCAGAAGGATGTATTTAAATCCGTGTCGATGCATTGTCAGGACTACAATGCATATTGATGAGCGGTCACGACCCGTTCGTTAGTTAGCGTATAAGTTATAATGTTTAAAGTAGGTACTAAATTAATGTAATGTAGTGAAAAAATTTAATAAACAGGATTGTATGTAAGAAAGGAAGTGCTACCGGAAGAGCTTTAGATCCCTTAAGCTGAGAACGTAAACTTCCTAAAATGACAACTTCTTAAAGGACAACTTCCTAAAATGACAAGTTCCGAAAATGACAACTTCCTAAAATGACAAGTTCCGAAAACGACTACTTCCTAAAATGACAACAATTTAGAATGACAACATCCAAAAACGACAATATTGTCATTATTACAAACACTATGAAAAACAATGTAAGTAATTCAAAGTTACAACACAAACATCCAGTCAAATATTAGAAATCCTATAAATATAGGAAATTCAACAAAATACACACGTCATGTAGACACTTAGACTGCTGAGCTAAGTTAGTTAGACTCCTACTGACTAAACATCTCCTTGACATTCCACATAGTGAAATAAAAACTCTACAGGGTTTAGCGAAGCGATCGTCACTGTAGAGAGAGCGACGCAAGCGTTACTCAACAAATTAGCGTAATGCTGATGTGACTTAGGTTTACTAGTGCATCAAAATAAAAATAAACCAGATCTACAATTTACTTATTTTTTCTTTCTTTTCTGGTCATGTTTATTTAAAAAATGTAAAATTCTCTGTTCGCAATTGGTGAAAAGTGGACTATTATGGTAAAGGACTGCTTTTGCTGTCCTCATTGTCAAATAGTCTCTGACTAACCTTTCGGGGATAATAGTCGTGATTATACTTACAATAATATATCTCTTTTTGAAAATTATGCATCGTTTTTTGAATAGTTGCATAACTTCCGAAGAAAAGTATACTTTAGTCGGTAAGTTGAAAATTCTCAAAATAAAAATAAAATCATAGCTCGAAAACTACAAAAAATCGCGGAACATACATGGCGTATTTCTGGGTAGACCTGGAGTAAGAAATTAAAAAAAAAAATTGTCACCGTTTAGGCCATCCTGTATGTATGTTATCAATTTTTTTTCAACCTGATATTGTCATACAGCCCATATGATTCGTAAGCTTCAGCGCTTATAAAAGTTTTCATGACATAACAAAGCTAAAAGATTAACGTTAGAATACCAACGAAAGAGGTCGATGACCAACAATGCTTAAATAAGGCTTAAATACTCGCAAGCCACTGCCGGTTGCGGTAGACAGATTAACGTATACTATTTCAGTTTACTTCATTATTACATTGATTATTTTACGTGCAATAATCGAAAATTTATTTAAATGTATCTAGGTACTCAATAAAATTGTTGTTTATGACTGTCAGGCGTTGGCCCTGGTCAGACACAGATTTGGGCACTTACTATTATCGGAAACCAAGATTTAACTACTTTGAGTGTCGCTGCAGCCACTAAGTTAATTAGTTACTTATACATAGCTAATATGATGATTTTTAACTCAATACGCATAACGTCCAATCAAAGTAGGTACTTATATCATTAATTGCATTTAAAAAATAAAACCCGATAGTTGTTAAAACTTCCCTTTTATTTAAAACGAGTAAAGTTACTCTTGGCGGGACAGTGCAGCATGTCTTTTGTTTCGTTTTGGTAATTTTCGTGTTTCGTCAAATAATGTGAAACAATGGTAAATTATGAACCGTTAAGTGTGTGAACGTGCATGAGTTTTGGCAAATAAAACAAAACAGTGCAACATCACTTTTCAAATTCTCTCAAGAATACCGTGTGAGAGCTCAGTAAAGTTCCACACATCTTTAAATAAAAATTAAAAAATATCTACTATTATCTCTTTTACTTGACACTGGTTGAACGTGCAAACCGCTCCGAAGACATTTATTAAAAAAAAAAAAAACTTTCGAAAAAGAATTAACAGAAAAAAATAGTTCTCGTGCTTTGGCAGTAAGTAAGTTGGCACGCATTGCCAACATCCTTTACATTTTCGTGAGGTTAAACACCTGGATACAAATTCCTAACCTTCAAAAACTTAACAAAAAACGAGAGGAGTATCAAATTGACGATAGGATGAGGGATGGTACGGTCTCGCAGGAATCTGGCGTTGGTTACAGAACGGGTTATGCTAACCAGTCGAGTGCCAAGGTTAACATTCGGCAGCATTGTTCCCAATGTTATGACTTCACGCTCTGGCGGCGGACGAAACTCCGACCGAGAGCTAATTTCACATCGCTTTAAGAAATGGCTAATTGTATAACACTGCAACTTAATTAAAATAATCAAATTAGACATCATTAACGTATAAGGTAACATTGTCTCGAACCCTGTAAAATAATCTAAGTACTTATTTAAATAAAAATGTTTCTTTTCAATTATGAACTCGCGTATTTGCGTTTTAAAGCCTTTACCTCCAAAATAATCAGTTGTTAGTAGGCAATAGTTTGGTCTTTATGTTAATAAAACTGCAAAAATATAACGTAAGACTGTGTAACCTGGCAGCCTTTATGTAAAAATAAATAAAAATTTGCAGTACCTAACACTTGAGACCTGTTGTGCAATAGTAAAAAAAATATTGAGGAAAAAAAACATGCGTTTTTTGTTGCCATTGTAAATGAGTGTTCTATTAAAGATATACAGGAAATAATTACATGTCGACTGGTTGTATAAATATACTTTTTTAAGTGTAGTAGTTATTACAACTTATATTTCTATACCACACACTTATATTTTAATACATATAGCATGTTTGTTTGTAGATATAGAGTCAATAGAGTAGCTAATTATAGAAATATGTGCTACTTATCTAAAGAACGAAAGTCCATGTACCTAAACAAGAACCAATCAACCTTGGGTTAATGTCCGGCCAGAGACAATTCCTTTTATTTACATACAACGCACTTAGAGACTAGGCGATGAGACCCGAGGCGAAGAGGAGGATAGGTGGTGAAGCCATCGCCGCTCTATGCTGGTAAATGTAAGTGGAGTCTTTACTCCGGTACCTAGTTGCCTTTCAGACACCCAAGGAAAGATATGGGTTGTACTATCCTTTTGACGACCTCCTTGGTCGAGTGGCTTGTACACCGGTTTTCATGGTGTCGCCATCTCTGAGGTCCCGGGTTCGATCCCCGGTCAATTTACAAATTATTGTTTTTCTAAATTGTCTCGGGTCGGGGTGTTTTCTATGTATAATAAGTATGTATTTAAGTATTTTAAGTATGTTTATCCGTTGTCTGGTAACCATTTAACGAGTTTCTTCGAAGCTTCTCTTGGGCTAGATAATTGGTGTGATTGTAGGAAAGATTTATTATTTAGATAAAGATTTTATTATTATTATTATTTATTTTAAAGAGTCACCAACTTGCCACAGAGCTCTTTTTATTTAAAGGTAAAGAAAGAACAAAAGCTTATAGTTACCTTGCCCTTAATGTTTGTTCCACTTCAAATAAACATGGCTGCCATTATAAAGGTGTACGTCCACATCCCGTGTACACACGTCTGCAGATCAATCTTTTCTAAACTGACAAATCAATATTGATCATTATACATATATTCCCTATCTACTTACCCCCTATAGATAGGGTATCGCAGCTAGAACTACGGGTCCGGCTGTGTTTCTCAGGGGTACTACGGAGTTCCGGTTCATGCCCCCCGCTGGTTGTGCCTTGACCGGCGCCTCCGGCGGAACCCGGACGTGGGTTGGACTCGTAGTGGCTTGTGGTTAGCTGTAGAGCTTGGGAATGTTTGTTTGTCCTGGTATTGTGTGCCAGGACTTCCATACTCGCGCACAGCGAGCAGGGTCTAGTAGCTGTCTCTGTGAGGCCAGCAGCGAAAAGTCCTGCGGGGGAACGTGAGTTTCCCTTATAGTTCGCAGCTTTGTCCGGTGGTTCTCATTGGACATTGGTGTTGACATCTCCGGTACTAGTCTGGAGAACTAGTAGAGGCGGCCCCCTAGATGCCGTAGCCTCCGGTCCAGCCAGCCGCGTAGGACGTGGGAACTGGCTAGGCGCCCGGATGGGTTCCGAGAAGTGAGTGTGCTTACTAATTCGCGACCAAGGTGGACACTTGGGAGTCGACTTTAGAGTCGACGACCCGAGCAGTGGCAACTGCGAGTTGTGCCCTTCGTGCAACGAGAAGTGAGCGAGCTTAACAGCTTCAGTTACCTATTTGGACAATAGGCAGTGAACTACACGTGTTCACGGGCAAACTCTCACGAGACACTAGTCTTATGAGTACCGAATGAACAGCGCGCTTCGGCGGGCACTGATTTGGCGTCAAGACCTAACGCAGAGGGTCTCCTGCGCTGCGCGAGTGTTTTTTGGCGCAGGGACGTCTGGCACTTCTTGCATAACCTAACGGTTGGTCTCTAGGTGCCAGTACAAATAAAACTTAGTGAATAAGGAGAGGGGATGATCATTATACCCGAGCGAAAAAGTTTAAAATGTATTAAAGAATTTGGACATTTTGTGGTAGGTTGAAGAGCTGGCGTCTGTATGCCCCCTAAGCATGCACTAAAGCTGAATTGACAGCCACATTAATGTCGTTTTGAGCAACACGATCGGCCGTTTACACATTGCGTGTTTTATGTCGCAAGTCGCTGCTTGTGTGCGACCGTGAACCTAAGGCGCAGCCTAATTTACAGTTCTACCCACGCACGGGCCGTGTAAAGGACATTTTGTGCAATTCACAGTCACAGATTTTAGTTTTTATCCTCGTTGAACATGAATGATGAATTTCGGCTGGATAAGAGCCACGGTAGCTTCATTGAAAGAGCAGCTGACCCGGAATGTCAGAAGGGTGCAGGTTTGAATCCTGCTCGTGGAAATTATACTTATCAACATTTTCCAAATTTGTATCTTTTTAAACTCTTTCTGAGAGATGAGATAATGGGTAGAGCAGAAATGTAAATGATGATGGCTGATCATTACAAGTCTTTTTATAACCGCCCCACTGCTGGGCCATATCCCACCTTACTACAACATCTTACAACAGCCAGGACCAAAGGCTTAGGTAACGTGCCTTACAAAGCGCGGAGGAGTTAAGAGGCAAGACTACGTGGAAGTGGCATGCAAAATTCTCATACAAAACACAGAAAAATGACGTTTCGTAGTCCCCTGTTTCTTGCTTCAGAACTAGACCAATTTTTATTAACTTTTCAGCATCGGTTAAAAAAAGAGATTTTCTATGTCTGTGTGTTTGATTTTTTTAAACTAGCCACTTAATGTTTCTGAAGACGCCTTAAAACGGTGTGATTTAGCAAAATTTTGAAGGCTCCTGGTTGTAATGACTAAATGCAAAAAAAATAACATACAGACGTAGAAAATCTCTTTCTATAACCGATGCTGAAAAAAACATAAAAATTGGTCCAGTTCTGAAGGAGGAAACAGGGGACTACACAACGTTGTTTTTCTGTGTTTTGTATGAGAATTATGCATACCACTTACACGTAGTGTTTCCTCTTAAGATATTCTTGTATTTGTTCACCCATCCGTTTGTCTAACATTTAACAGTTGTTTAACTAGCTAGATCACAACTCGAAGCGCTAGCCTCTGCGCCATCGATCTCTTGACAAATCTGATAATTTTAATTGGGTTTAATTCTACTCGCTTGTATTATTAAAATCTTTCTTTTGACTGTGGCATTGTATTTTTGTGCATTTAGTATTTTTATGAATACATATGTACATGGTCAAGGATTGCAACATTTGAGAGGTAGTTAGATACTATCAGCTTAACTTTTTCATTAACCTAATACATGCTGAAGGTTCTATTCGCAGTAATCGAGTAAGCAAAGCGAAAAAAAACGAAACAAAAAAAATCCTTTCATTATAAAGTCGTTTAGATAGACTTATTATATTTTTATATTTTTACATCTAATAAATACAAGTATGCACTAACAGGTTCAGGTACAGTCACCAAAAACTATTAAGTGTCAATATTTTTTTGATAATATTATGTGCTTTGTGTCATGTGCGAAATCACCTTCCCGTAATAATCGCTAAAGCTTTGCTAGGTCTGCTTCATGTCTTACATCAAAAGCACGTTAATTCAAGAGCCGGTGGTTTGTTTTCTGTAAAAATTATCAATATTATATTGATTCTAAGAAAAAAGCTGTGTAGTTTCGAAGATGTTTCGAAGTTACGATATTTACAATATGGGCGAGAATTAAATTTGTCGCCATAAAGCTACTAAGTCAGTTGTATTGTAAACTTTGTATTACTTACTTAGAAAAAGGGCAATATTTTTATAGAGTACTGGCAGCCGCTCGCGATTTCACTCGCCTGGTTCCCGTTCACGTGGGAATATCGGGATAAAAGTATCCTATGTGTTAATCCAGGTTATAAACTATCTGTTTGCCGAATTTCATCCAAATCCATTCAGTATTTTTACGTGAAAGAGTAACAAACATCCATCCATACTTACAAACTTTCGCGTTAATAATTTAGTAGGATCTAGATTTTGCCAGATAGATGACCAGTAGGCCTAGCAACACGAGAAAAATTTCTCGACCCGTTTTCTCGTGTTATGTCTATACACGATAAAATATGTCAAAATAGACATAATAGTAGTTTTTGCTTGTCTGTGGTATTTTATCTACAAACCCTAACATACAACATAATTTTATCGAGTTTTGACAGCTGTAACCGAGATAGTTTGTCGTTCCCGCCATCGAAGGAAGAGAGAATATCGTCCGCGACATAGGTATCTCGTGTTGTAAAAACATCTCGATCGCCTCCGTGCTTCGGAAGGCAGGTAAAGCTATTGGTTCCGTTGGTTGTCATAAGACGACAGACGTTGAAACCCACCAACCCGTATTGGGCCATAGTTGACGTTTATAGCCCAGCCTCACCATGTGGTGTTATCCAATGAGAAGGCCTGCGCCCAGCAGTGGGACGTTTTATAAGCTGATGGTGATTGACCACAGAAATATATCTAAATAGAAGCCGCATGTTGGCTCTATTGTATGAAAACCAAGCATGTAAATTTTAAGTAAAATTTTAAACACTGAAAAAAGACGACAACCTCATGCGGGAATCGAACCACGCACCTTCCGCATTCCGGGCAGAGGTGAAAACTTCTAAGATTTGATGAAGCAATGTTGACTAAAAACATAAGCATCAAGCACTGACAAATTTCGACGGTTGAAAGCCAGACCTCGGTAGCCAAGTGGTTAAGGCAGCCGCCCGGAATGCGGAAGGTGCGTGGTTCGATTCCCGCCTGAGGTTGTCGTCTTTTTTCAGTGTTTAAAATTTTACTTAAGTATATTTAAGCGTTAATAAAACGCTAAAATATAAAACATTAATCTATAAACGGAGCTTCATCTTAACCGAATGTTCAAGTATTTGTAAAAATATTTCTTTCGGATCACAGAGGTGAAAACTTCTAAGATTTGATGATGCAACGTTGACTAAAAACATAATCATCAAGCACTGACAAATTTCGACGGTTGAAAGCCAGACCTCGGTAGCCAAGTGGTTAAGGCAGCCGCCCGGAATGCGGAAGGTGCGTGGTTCGATTCCCGCCTGAGGTTGTCGTCTTTTTCAATGTTTGAAATTTTACTTAGGTATATTTAAGCGTTAATAAAACGCTAAAATATAAAACATTAACATGTGAATTTATTTGTGTCAATTTTTGATCCGAGGCAAGTAGTAATTTTTTTAAACTCCATTTAAGAGGCCTATTACATCTCGAATGTGGTTTTTGCGTAAAATGCCTATTTTTGCATTTTGTAGTAATTTTGCAGTTGTATTTATCGTTTTTATCGAAATAGGGTAAGAAATTTGTGCATAATATTACAAATATCCATTCTGTGAGCATAAGTTGAATTCGGACGGCCGGCGCATCGCATTTTGTAGTAATTTTGCAGTTGTATTTATCGTTTTTATCGAAATAGGATAATAAATTCATTATAAAATCTTTATTCCTCATGAAGTAACAGTTACTCTGGTATAAATTTTGCTCAATAATATTATCGCAGATAGGAGATATTCACAGTTAATTTATAGCAATTTTCGAAGTTTTTTGGTTTAGAATAAGATTTTTTTCCTATATAAAATCAATGATATCTAAAAATTCCGAGGCCGCTACGCATTATTCGACTATATAAGAGATAACATCATAATTTTTTTATTTCACTTGTTTAGAACAGTAGTTCAATCGATGAGCTCAAAAAAGTGCCTTCGCGCACTTTATAAAAATCTTTCTCTGCAATTTTGGGTTTCATTAAAAAGTTAAGCAAAATTTACAAAAAGCGAGGCCGCTAAGCACTATTCCAATAATTCTACACTATTCAATAAGTCATAATTGTTAATGTATTTTCGTTTCTGAGATCCATAACGCCAAAGTTGGCCATTTTACGCAAAAATCACAGTCGAGATGTAATAGGCCTCTTATGTCCGTTGCTGATGACAACGGCTATAATGAAACGCGGTCGAAAGATGGGATTGTACCATCCTTTTGGCACCATTTTGACACGCAAATTAGGTACGTACTACACATGCGGCTTCTATTTATATCTATTTCTGTGTGATTTGACTATCATTATGTGTGATAAAGCCCAACCATTTACCAATTAAGTAATAAGAAAATAAGGCTAAAGTTTCCTCCAGTTAACTTCGTTAGTCTGTGGTTGCAATATTTCCCTTTGTCTTGTCGTTCAGCGGTATGTTTAAATAATTTCAGATAACAATGGCCGCATAATGCTTATAAATACAATTGCCGATCGGTGACTCAACTGTTTGTGTAATATTAATTTATTACCTACGTTGTGTGTTTAATTAAATTTTTATAGATAATATAAAATAATATTACACTATTTGACCTTGTCCTTTAGCGACTATTCAGAATATTATTATCGTTTTAATCGGTCAATGCTTAATATTTAATGACAACCACAATGTGTAACGAACGGGTGCCCTTCGGTTCGCCTAAAATTTTTAGTTCTGATTTCATATGGCCGAACTATGTTGGCCTTAACTTTTAACCAACAATAATTGTCTAGCCTAACTGTTGTTTTCGCACTATTAAAGTTTTGCCTAAAAACTGAAAACCCTAATTTTAGAATCCCTAATATTAAATGCACTAAAATGTATCTGCATAGCTTTCTTTCGGCATTACAAAGATTACCCTGTGGTGTTGAAAGTCTTAATTTATTATTATAATTATGTAAGGCAGTTGTCCCACCAACGGGGAGTAAACGACTTACTATCGGCTATTTTCTCGCTCAAGAAACGCACAATAGATATACATTCTGTAAACAAAAGAGACATAGATATACTCTAAGGATCTGAGAAAGATCTGAGAAAGATCTGAGATATAAAAGATAGGAAGATACGGCATGCTCTATCATGACAAGGGTAGTGTACCTAATTCAAAAATTATCCTACTCAACTACATATATATTTTTTTATTGTACATAAATAAGTGTATTGTTCCTACGCAGATAATCACATCACATCACACTAATATTATAAAGGCGAATGTTTGTGAGTGTGTATGTTTGTTACTCTTTCACGTAAAAACTACTGAATGGATTTGGATGAAATTCGGCGTACAGATAGTTTATAACCTGGATTAACATATAGGATACTTTTTATCCAGATATTCCCACGGGAACGGGAACCACGCGGGTAAAACCGCGAGCGGCTGCTAGTAGCTTTATATAATTATGTTAGTGGAAAGTTATTTCTATCTACACAAAATATAGTAAAGAGATAAAGTTTTGTTCGCATGTATTAGATACCTTACTCTCAACGATTTTATTTTTTGAACTGACAACTTTGCGTACAGTATTGTTTAATACCACAGAACAGTTATTTATCTTTCCGTGGTTTATGCGGCTTTTTAATTGGCACGTAACATTTGGTTAAGAGCAAGCCTCAAGTTTTGAAGCTGCGATGTAGCGAGTGAGTAAGACTGCGCTACTGCGCTCCCAATTGTGGGTCATGGCAGGCCAGTGCGCCGGCCGCGCCCACTGCGCCGCGACCACTGCCGAGGATCTTTCCTCCTCACATTTATTATAAGCTTTTATAAGATTATCAATTACTAGTCCGTCCAGCCGTGTGTCCACTAAATGAATACTACCATCCCCTCTCTTCCCTTGGGTGTCGTAAAAGGCGACTATCGGACTAAACACTGCACATTCATCCTACAGCTTGGAGCGGCGATGGACTCACCACCTATCACACTGAGCACATGTGCAGTTGTAATTTGGTGTGCCGTGGACTATGGCAGAGAACTGCTTCTGTGGTCCTCAGGCTCATCGCCTTTCTCGGACTAAACCTTTGGCGGATAATAGTAGTTTTTCTTTGTACTTATGTATCATGTATCAATTACCAGTCTGCACAATGGAAAGGAAATCTTTTTACGGATTCATCATAGTCATTATCAGCCCATAAACGTCTTACTGTTGGGTCAATGCCCAGGACTATGACTTCCCACATGAAAATCGAAATATTGTTTTTAAGTAACTGGCTGACTTACATGAATCGTCCAAACATGTTTTGATGACATGGTTGAAACTAATCCAGTCGTACTTATAACGAGCCTTATTACCAACCAAACTTATATTACAATATGTACCTGTACACGGTGTCGAACCCGGGACCTCCGGAGTTCTTATCGGTGCACGGAGTCTTTCCACTAGACAATGAGGCAATAAAAATGCAGAACCATGTCTTTGAAACTCCTCCTGATACTCGTAGTTATCCTCCGGTTATGACATCGCGACCGCTAGATGTCGTTGCAAGGTCCTATTGTGTAACTAAACTACATATTATTATTGAACTGTACTAAACAAAATATTTAAACGGGGATTGGTCGTGGTCACGGGTGGTCGCGCCGAACTGAATTTGTTGAATTTACAGATTTAGTAACATTTTAAAATCGATACAAAACAACCTAGGTAGGTACCTTTAACATACAGACATCTTATTATAATCACGACTATTATCCCCGAAGGGTTAGTCAGAGAATAGGCAATGAGGACAGCAAAAGCAGTCCTCTGCCATAGTCGCCTTTTCACCAAATAACGACTGCTCACCGTGAGAAATGGGAAGCCCATCGCCGCGCCGCTCTGTGCTGTTGGATATAAGTATGTGCAGTCTTTAGTCCGTTTGTCGCCTTTAACAACACCCAAGGGAAGAGAGGGGGTGGTAGTATTATTTCACCGCTACGCGACATGGTTAAAACCAAATGATAACAATATTCATCTTTATCAGCTTATATGGTACTTACCTTTTAAGACTATTTTTTTCTTAAATAGTCTACATATCAACTTTGTTTATCTCTCGCCGTCAGTTTTCTTTTGTATACAAATGACAATCAAATAAAATCAAATCAAATGTTTTTATTTGCATGAAAAGTGGTACAAAAGATCTTATATTAATGTTGAGTCGCTCACTATTCACCAGAGGCGGGCATGCAAATTTAACAATATCGTCACACAATTAAATATTAAAAAATTAGGCACCTTCATAGTACCAAAGCAAAAACATTACAATAATTTAAAGACATATTATAATAGATTTTATATAAGCATATAAACCTATTGTCGTCTTTACAGTAACCCATAAATTCCTAAAATGGAGTAAAAAAAGTTCTCAACTAAACCAGTTTTTTTTAAAGTATTTATTGGCAAAATCTTGATATCATCCGGCAATCTATTATAAATACTTATTGTCATACAATACGCGTTTCTATGGTAAAGAGTCGTAGTTTTTAAAGGAAGAGCTAGTTTATTAGGATATCTAGTGTTGAAATTACAGTGTTCTTTTTCCTTTGTAAATAACTCGGGATTAGTTTTGGCAAACACACTTTTTTATTTTTTATTTATTCTACAACGGTTAAGCGCTTGGCCTTCATCTCACCTGATAGTAAGTGACGATAAGGCCGAAGGTGGAAGCGCGCTTCACCCGGAATCCTCAACCACTGAGGAACTGGCTATCTTATCTCAATCTGTCGGAACACAACAATACTATAAACATCGTTGTTATGGCGACAGACTTAGATAAGATGGTGGAGCTAGCCAGGCGGACTTAACAGCCCTACCACCAACCAAACCGAGCACACAAAGATGTACCCCCCGCTGGGAATCGAACCCGGGACCTCTGGGTCTGAAACTGGTGCCTTAGCCACTAGACCACAGAGGCGGTTAAATGTACATGCACTTCGCAAATGTACATGCAGGGTACCTACTATCAGCAGCTTAAGCTGTTTAAAGAATGGCCTAGCTACAGGATGTTAGGGCATCAATGTTAGAAATAGCACGAATGCATTGTTTTTGTGCGATGAATGCATGGTTTGAGTGATATGAGTTACCCCAAAGGAGAATGTGGTATCTTAATAAGCTGCCTATACCTATACCGTGATAAGCCTGAACAGCAACAAGCTTGCTACTAATCTTAGTCAACCTCCACAATGCATAACCAAACGAATTTATTCTATTGCAAAGTCGGTTTATATTATGGTCTTTCCAAGAACATTTGTCGTCGACTAATAATCCTAAAAAAAATGCTTGCGTAGATTCTTTAAATTTTTCATTATTAAATGTCAAATTTTAATTATGTTTTCTACCATTTTTATTAATAAATTGAATAAATGTCGTTTTGCTTAAATTTACTTTTAGTTCATTTTTTTGCAATTTTTTTTTATTTGTCAACGGGTAAGCGCTTGGCCTTCATCTCACCTGATGAAGGCCGGAGGTGGCAGCGCGCTTCACCCGGAATCCTCAACCAGTGAGGAACTGGCTATCTTATCTCAAACTGTCGGAACACAACAATGCCATAAACATCGTTGTTATGGCGACAGACTTAGATAAGATGGTGGTAGCTAGCCAGGCGGACTTAACAGCCCTACCACCAACCAAACCGAGCACACAAAGATGTACCCCCCGCTGGGAGTCGAACCCGCGACCCGGGTTTCAGACCCAGAGTCTGAAACCGGTGGCTTAGCCACTAGACCACAGAGGTGGTTAAATGCAGTAAACATGTGGTGGTGGCTCATTATAAAAAGTATACTACCGCACCATCTTTTCCCTTGCGTGTCGTAAAAGACGACTAACGGACTAAAGACTGCACATACATCCAACAGCATAGAGCGGTGATGTCACCACCTATCACGCTGAGCACGTTGAGCACGCTAAGAAGGAAGCTGGAAGCTATAGTGTGATATACTCGTACGCTTGCAACACCAATGCAATGTAAAGGCTATATTCAGCCAACAACGCAAAGATGTAGGTACCTAATGTTATTGACCGTAATAAATACAGAGGCTATTAAACATTTAACCATATCTAATGAATTGAATGAATCATTCGTGTCTCATTATTTGTCTATTAGTAAATTAATGCGCGTATTTTCCGGCCTCGCTTCGGGTTTGAGTAGAAAGGTTATTGCTGTGTCGCGGTCACAAGGCAATGTGAGGTTGATGAATGCAATAAAACTGGTAGGCCAAAAACTAGGTCAAAGGGTTGACTTTAGGAAATAATTACTTATATTATTAACTGAAAAAGACAAAGTCGAAAAAATTTATTTTTCCACGAGTAGGATGATGCGTGGAAAAAAAAAATTAGACACTGTCTTTTCTAATTTGTAATTTGTTCGCAACAAAATTTGCGTTAAAATTATTTATACATTAACATTATATTATTATTATTATATTAGCTCATATTGTCCCACAGCTGGGCAAAGACCTCCCTCCCCCTTTCCAGTTTTCGCGGTCTTTTGCGTGTATTGGCCAATCCTTCGCGTAAGCATCAAGCTCATCTCTCCACCTCCGTCTAGGTCGGCCTCGCTGCCGTTTAACCCCACGTGGAACCCAGTCGGTGGTGACCTTCCCCCACAACTCGTTCGGCATTCGGCAGACATGCCCTGCCCAGTCCCACTTAAGCATGGCAGTTTTACCAGTGACATCGGCGATTTGTGTTGTGGAACGCAGTTTTGTATTTCTTATACGGTCTGTTAACTTTACCCCTAACATGCTGCGTTCCATCGCCCGTTGGCAAACCTCGAGTGCAGACCTTTGATGATTTGTCAAAGACCAAGTTTGAGCGCCATATGTGAGGATGGGGAGAATATTAGTTTAGTTAGTCAGTTAGTTTAGTTTTAGACAATCGCTACGCCGCGATTGTCTTAAACTAACCTATCAGTGACCTACAGGAGTAGGGCAGCTATAGTACCCTCAATCATTTGAATAATGGTATAAAAGACGGATAAGTTCATAAAATATAGTAAAACAAGTAATAGTAAGTTTAATAGATGTTTATTGCTACTGACATTATGAAGTTGAATGATTCGGAATTATGAACATTAGAAACAGAGTAGTTAGGAATTGTGATTGTTAGGATGAAAAATGTTAGGAAGAACATTTTCGGAGTTCCAATTATCGGAGTTGAGGTGAACTTTGGTGCACCCGTTCTGAAATTATGGGCGTACAAACGTTTCTGCAATTGATTTTTATTAATATGGATACTACTTATTAGTGTTTTAGTGGCATGCGTTTGGAAGAGGTATTCCTCCTAATGTATGCCACTAAAAATAGCCATATTTTCAGCAGTAGACAGACACGGGCTGATTTTGATATTGTACTGACGTTTGCGAACAATTTTCGTAGTTTTCCGGCCACAGGGGAACTAAGCTGTTAGAATGTTCTGATGTATGTTCTAGTAAACTATAATGTAGAAAACAAATATATTTTCTCACCTATACATTGTAAAAATTCAAGAGTGGGATTCGACCCTGAGCGTCTGACTCTGTATGTCAGAGGGTGCAGGTTGACATCTTGCTCGTGGTCATTTTTTCAACATTGTATCTCTCTGATTCATATCCTAAAACAAGTTTTTTTAAGTGCCTCAACCAAACACTTGATACAATATAAATCTGCTCAATTCCCTCCAAGGTGATCCAGTTTCGCTCCATTCGTGTGGTCTACATTTAAACAAGACTTTTGTTTTCATATGTATAAATAAAAAGTTTAAACGATCTATAATATCATTAGGAATACAGTTTATATGTACAATCAGCATGCTAAATGGTCCGAATAACCTTCATTTTTATAGAAAATAAGTTTTAAGTCGCCTTTTGCTTGAATCTTATATGTATGGCCACTTAATATCCATCATGATCATAAGTTTGATGCTTACTATTGGTCGAGTTGACTTATTGACGTTTTTAAAGAATAGTATATTTATTTATATCTTAGGAAGACCAACAGCTTATTCAAACAGTCTATGTAGTGGTAATAATAACAGATGGAGAATTACAGTTCCTCCACAAGTAACAACAGAAACATACAGACAATATCCTAATTAAAATAAAATTACTTATACAATTTTTTGCCTAAAACCAGCTCTAGTCCTAAACTCTCATTTTGTAATTTTAAGACTCGAAGTATACTCAGTGTATACCTACTTACTTTAGTTATACTTATCTAACAACCAGTTCCGATTTTAAGAGAGCGTTACGAACTTGTCAACAATTTATTTTAATAATCATAGCTCTTAAAACAAGACACGACAGAGACAAATGAAAAAAGAGAAGGGAGGTTTATCTTTAACACCTCCGCGGTCGAGTGCTTAGCGCCATCTCTGAGGTTCCGGGTTCATTTCAGAAAAACTGTTTTTCTGAATTGACTTCGGATCTGGGTGTCTTTCTATGTTAATATATATTTACCCGTTATCTAGTTTAACCATATTAACGAGTTTCAATAGAAGCTCATCTTTGGCTAGTTATTTGGCTATTTGACAGTTGTAACAATAAAATATGTCGGAAATGGTAGTTTATGATTTAACGATAATTATCCAATAGTTTTTTTATTTTGTAAATATTTTATTTTTACAAAATAAATTTGCGATTTTTTATCTGTGGATTACAAGACCCGAAACACGGGCGCCCCTTGCCGCCCGTGTTTCGGCCATGATTGAGCTTCATGTGACGTCACATTTCACAAAATTATCAAAAACTATCTGTCAGGTTTCAAGATAAGTTTCTATATTTATTGAAATGTGACGTCACAAAGCAAAATGTCACGTGACCAACCGTTTACGCACGATTTTTGAAATCAATTAAGAAAAAAATGTTTTTTTTCTGTTAAACAAAGGTTTTGAGAAAGAAAATATTGTACGGGGTGTAAAATAAACGTTAGTAATTTTTTTTTAACTTTTTCGAAAACTGTCAAGTAGCTAATTGGTGTGAGCGTAAACAAATTATATTTTATTATATTTTTATATTATAACATTCTCCACAAATCATCTTCATATAACAAACCATAAATGGCTATGGCTAACCTTTAACAAGAAAGTACCTACATTTTGTAATACTTACATAAATAAAATGAAACGACGCAACTGACATACAATTCCAAAAAACACAAGTTTAACCACCCACTGCGAAAGCTAGTTTCGCAATAGGCATAAAACATTCAAATGTATAGGTAACCAAGGTTGGCTAAACTTTTCATTCATTACCATAAATATTAACATTACTACGCCCAGTCACAGAATAATTAATAGTTCCCAGTGTTGTATTGTAATTTCTGAATTAAATGCTCGAAAAATAATGTTAATAAATATGTAAACAAGATATATTGTGGGTTTTGCCCAATCCCCATTGTTATTTCCATGTGGGGGGAAAGAAGGAAGGAAGGAAGGAAGCAAGGAAGGAAGGAAAAAAGGAAGGAAGGAAGGAAGGAAGGATGTGGGTGTGCCAAGCAGTGGGACGTTAATAGGCTGATCGTAAGTATTAGAAGGGTTTTTAAATGGTTACAAAATTCTTACGACACAAAACTTGACTTGCTGATTTTAAATGACTCTAGACTTTAGCCCTTAGCCTATTTCAGAGGTGAGATGGGTCAAGGTGTTAACATTATATCTTCAAGGATGATGATATTTTTCCGTTTCTTTATTCTTGTAAAAATACTTTACCAAATTATTTACTGCTTATGATGATTAGGAAATTATATACTTATTATGTTTCAGTGTTATGTAGGTAGGCATTTAGATTTGACATCCATACATTTTTGAAAAAGGCCTTACTACAAACGTTATATCTTACATTGTATTTATCCATACTTCCATATTTGTATGGATGTCAAATCTTAAGAAACACTTAAATTAAAGTCACGTTTTTATTAGTACCTAAAGCCGAAGGAGAATAGATCAGTGAGTATATAAAAGTAGATTTAAACCACAACAGGAACCAAATCGATCTTTCAACAGCCAACTATACGTTGGTACAATAAAACAAAAGACTGCGACCATTTAAAATGGCCACAAAGGAATCATTATAAAAAACCATTCCGCATTCGCGTTGGATCTTCGCAATACACATTTGTCTTCACAATGCTGATGCCGTGTCTATCAGCGTTTCTATGTCAAACCTTTCGTGTTGCTGTAGAGCTGATTGATACCAATAGAAAATACCATATAAATATTAAATAGATTTTCATTGAAATGTAAATTCATGACCTCATAATATGAATAAATATTACGAATAAAAAATACCCTAACGTTAGAATGGAACATAACAGTGATCAAAACTAGACTACAATTGATTGTTATTTCTTTTACTGTGTTTTCTGTTAGTTTGTAATCCTAATAGCACACCGTAGTTAAACTGAGAAGTATTCTTTTTAACAAACCATTTAGTGTTTTTTAGTTTTGGGTTAAATCGATTTTTTTGATATGTACCTACCTAAGTATAATTTGAGTGATTCTAAACGCTATAAGAATGTACATAAAAAAATAAAAGATCCCGACGAATTGAAAACCTCCTCCTTTAAAAACACAAAGGACTTACAGAATTACCATTCCACATTCACGTTGCATCTTCGCATTGCAATATTCGCAATCCTTTTATTACTTTACACAATGCCGTGTCTAGTAGCATTCGATGTCAAACCCTTCGTGTGGCTAATACCAATAGAGCTTATTAAAACCTGCTTATTACAATTAGTGACGTAATGAGTTAACGACATTGTAATTGGTGTTCAGTGATTGTTTGGCATGCCCATGGGAATTGTAGGGCTAACAGGTTTTCAAGGGTACGGACGTCTCGGGTTGAGTCACGGAGAGAGCATGCCGAGTTTCGTGCGATCAGTGAGTTGGTATCGGTATGTCAAAAATAACAGACGCCACGATTGTGGCTTCAAAGTTATACGGTCCTATCCTTCCTACTTCCTACTAATATTATAAATGCGAAAGTTTGTAAGTATGGATGGATGTTTGTTACTCATTCACGTAAAAACGACTACATGGAATTGTATGAAATTCTTCCTGGATTAACACATAGGAAACTTTTTATCCCGATATTCCCACGGCAACAGGAACCACGCGGGTGAAGCCGCGAGCGGCCGCTAGTACTAAATAAAAATATAGTCACGCCAATACGAGTATATTATGTACACTGTTGGAATGTGTTATAAATTAAAAGAATCTAAGCTAGGTAAGGCTTAAAAGTGTTTTTCTTTGTAGTCTTAATAGGTTTATTCAGATTCTGTTTAGGAAGTGTTTTATTCTAATGTGTAAAATATGTTTTATCCAAAGGCTATTAATTACTACTTAGTAAAAAAAACTAGCAAAAATTTATAGACTAACAAAACATAAGTATATAATAAAGATTTAGGTAAGAAGGTACACCTAAATATAGTTCTAGTTGCATACATAATTTATGAAACCGTTATTACTACAATCAGCTCTACAAAGCGGAATTACGTGGGTCAACTGTGAGTTTAGCAATTACGGGTACATTTAAGCATCATACTCGAACATATCTTAGTAGTACCTACTACCTACTTTGTAGTTTTAAGCCCTGAAGTATACGCCACTACGAACGGTGGGACACGCTCCATGCAAGGGTGGTCATAAATAGATTAAGTCTTATTAGGACATGTTTATCTTATTAAATGTGTTATTTGGATTGTATAAGTAAAATTAAAATATAATAATGAATAATGATTATATTAATTTATAATATACTCAAAATTATTAATGCCATTATTTTCAGTGTCATTTAGAGAGGTCAACAAAGTTTGTACGACATGTCGACACTTTTCAGTGTCATTACTTTTATTGGCGGTCAGCCAAATTTCAAGAACACGCATCCTTAAAAACGAGCATAGATAAAGTACCTAAAACAAACAAAAAAAATAATTAAGAAATTAAGAAACTCAGAAACGAATTTCGTAGCAAATTCTACAAGAAAATCTATCAACCGTAGCAGCCTTGACATCAGTGCATAGGCAGATGGAGGCAGACAATTTTAACTTTACCGAATTTAAAAAAGTACATAGATTTTATTTAAGTGTACTTCAAGAGTTGGAGTGCAAAGCAATATATTTAAAAGTTCACTCAAACTTTAAAAATGTAAAATGAAGACTAACATAAAGATCGCCTCGTAGCACGCGCTTATAAAATAAAATATTCAGTTATATATAACAAAAAGTATGAAAATGATTAAGACATACCCTGTTCTTGGATATCCATAGCAGAAAAACCACTCACAGCACGAATTGATCGAATAATTATAACAAATAACTCCACGCTTTTAAACGACTACTGATAACACTGTTTACGAAGGTATTCCTATGCGCTTACTTTGAATGCACAGAAAATAATGAATATGCTTCCTAGTTACTAACCTGTTTGTAGTTAAAGAAGGTACGTCAACTAGCCAGTGCAATGGCAAATAAAAATATAAAAAATTAGAGGGTACTTTTTACGATTTAGGACCTATCTATGGGCGTCCTATCGTGCTACGCCAAAAAGGCATCATTGAATTCAAGCTCCGCTACAATTGATGGGTGCGATGGGTGCCGTATTTCATGGAGTCGCTACATCTCTTGATAACATTAGAAATAAAACAATAAGACTAAGGTAAAGAAAACATATAAGAAGTGTAAAAGGCAATAAACTGGCTCAATGCAGGTTTGTGGGTCTTAGATGACTGCTATTCATGACTCGCGTTTATGTGGGTGGCCTTAAGCCTAGCAGTGGGACATTTGTTGGCGGAGCATCGCAAATCTATTAAACTCTAGTCTACATAAAAGAATTTTCCTAGGAAACATCCGGTCACAGTGAGGTACAAATGCGAGACTTTAACCTACCACAAAATGTGAAATATCTTAATAAGTTTTGTACTTTGCCGCTAGCGTAAGGATCTTTAGCGCTTTGAGCAATTTGACAATTTTGGGTACATTGATTTGCAGACGTTGTATGTACATTTTTAAGTTCGTGGTTAGTTAGGCAGTGCTCTTCACAAGTACTATTTACTCCAAATCTGACGCCGTAACAACAACATTGTTTGTTTGTAGGATTGCTTAGTAGAATTCAGAATTCCGAATAAAGTAAGCACGCCACCTTCAGATCCACCTTTAGATTTATCCTTAGGTACTTAACATCAGGTGAGATGGAAGTCAGGTGCTATCTCGTTCTTGAATAAATTAAATACATCGAATTGGTTTTAGTATCAAGTTTGTTTAAGTTACATTTATGAAAACATTTTCCAACTGGTGGAAAATCGCGGACGCCGCGTATAATCTACTGATAAGAGTATTGTAGTTACGGCAGTAATGAAATGTTGTTGACAGAACCACCACGCTGTTGGATGGCGCATTCTTCACACTGTTACTAGGTACTTGTGGGGTTTGTGCTGCGTTCATGAATGTCTCGAGTAATAACAAAATAGGTGTGGCATGAAAGACACAATACTTAGAATATTTCAAATTCCAATTCTAAGTAATCATTTATTTTAGGCTACAATATAGTTGATCGCTTATGAAAGTCACTATTCCAACGTTCGTAAGTCTTGAAGGGTGGGAGACAGCCGATAAGAAACTCAGCTATTTTTTATGGGCATTTCTTTTCTACCTTTTTTACAGCGTTAAATTAAATTGGAAAATGCTCTTTCTATTATATAGAATAGGACACTTCCCTTTACAAATAAAAATATAAATTAACAACATGCTAAGGAATTTCAAGCGTAGGTATTTGGCTTATTAGAGGCTCGCCAGCGACTTCGTTTGCGTCTTCCGAGACGAATTTCCAAACATAATTTCTTATCTGGAAGATCGCATCCAGAATTCTTTATTTTGCACAATCGGATCGGTCCAGTCTGTTCCGACTGGATTTCGATTATGGCCCAGAATCCGACTGGATGATGTCCTTCCCTAACACCTATTTCTGCTAATAATGCTTCACAAAGCTGCGTTACGATTAGAATGGTAGATACCCACTAGATCCAGTAAAATAACATGGCACAGATACAGCATTAGAACTTGATTTGCCATATTTTTTTTTTGCGTCTAGAGGTTTGATTAAATCACTTGACAAATTGTATCCGAAACATTTCATTAATATCACCAAGCCAGTGGAAATGCCGAACCGAATCCGACGAATCGCATAGGTACCAAACATTCAGTGTTACATTCAAAACTGGACTCTTTGTAAGCAGTCAGAGAGCTGTAAGTTATTTGCACAATGAAACAATGATGGTTATAGTGTGATGAATTTTATAAACGTGGTTTGTTTAAGTATTTTCGGATCAAGTTGAATCATCAATCGTTTGTGGAAGGTATTGTTTTTTTCACCCATCACTTATACAGGGACCGCCTCTATGTAGAGTTCGAATTTTTTTGGAACGATTAAAGTTTACTACAATTTGTATGGGTTTCAAAGAGTGCCATCTAGTGACGAACTTCTGTAACTAAATTTAATAAAAAAAATGTACCTAGTACCTATGCATCTGGTGTTGCAAATTAGTTTTTTGATAGAGCAAAGCAAAAAAAAAAAAAAGCAAAAACCGAAAGATCGGCATGCCGTCCGTCTGATGTAAAGCTAAAAATCTACGGTGGCTAAAATAGGAGGAAACGTAAATAATTCTACTTATTTGTTCACATTAGCCACACACAACACACAAGATACATACTTACTTAGTATAATTGATTACTCAAATAGCTATTCAGTAGTTGATATTTGTACTTATATGATATAAAAGGTTGTCGCGAGATTTATGTAAGTAGGTAGGTATATACTCGTATTTACTTAGATTGAAAATTTCAGTAAGTGTTAAAATCAATCACATCAAGTTATTTAATTTACTTGTTTATACACAAGTAAATCTAGCGACAAACTTTTATACTTATCATAAAATTAAAAACTTTTTAATTGTGTAATGACGTTATAATGTAAATGATGTAAACGTTATAATCAATGATATTATAAAATATATCATTGGTTATAATGTAAATGACGTTATAGTAAAAATGACTTAATAAAAGTTTTAAAGTAAAAGTTTATTTATTAATGTTTTATATTTTAGCGTTTTATTAACGCTTAAATATACTTAAGTAAAATTTTAAACACTGAAAAAACACGACAACCTCAGGCGGGAATCGAACCAAGGAAGGTGCGTGGTTCGATTCCCGCCTGAGGTTGTCGTCTTTTTTTTTTCAGTGTTTAAAATTTTACTTAAAAGTTATTTTTTAAAAAAAGGTTTTTTACTTTAATTGATTTTTTACTTTTTAGTTATCCCTGTACGTCCGCCATATTGGATTTAGAGTGACGTCGCTTTATTTTTCGAGTTTTTCTTAGCAAGCCTTTTATTTGATACACATCCATAATGTAGTAATGATTTAAAAATAATTAGTCCACCATCTTGTTCTGCCATCTTGGATTAAAAATGACGTCACACAATTAAACATACATTGTCATCCAAACTGAACGTGTATACAAAATTTCAGCTCATTCGGTTTAAGATATCTGCTTCAAAATTGAGTTGCAAGATTCTACCCGAACAAACATACATTGCAAGTTAAATAAAAGCTTGTAAATAATAAAATTATGAAAAATCAAAACAAAACAGTGTCGCACGCACAGATATAGATTTATCTGTGGTCGCACGCGTCAGTGGCCAAACGGGTCCGGCCATTACGGTCCCAGTCCGGTTTGCCCCGGTATGAACCCACATTGAAAAAAATTTTATTCCGGTTTGCACCAGGCCGTGTTGTCCCCGTAGTTTCTGTTTTTGTCATGATAAACACCAACTAAGCATTATGTCTGCTAATTTCTGGTGTAAAGATAAAAAAAACAAAACAAAAGAGTGCGTCAGAGCACAGACACCAACTTTTGATTATTTCTGCTAATTTCTGGTGTTAACACCATATCGGGCCGGTATTCAGTCAGCCAGCGCGCCGGCAGCAGCCGAGTGACTCATGCGACGAGCAGTCAGAGCGACACCCAAGCTAAAGGAGTCGACACGGCATCATGATTATATTAGCAGAGTGCAAACAGTAACTACCTACTCACTCACACACGTTAGTGTTGTTTACTACAAAATGGAGATAATGGTTAACCTTTACTTAGTTCAAATTCGATATCATACCTGCATACATATGATCACGACTATAATCCCCGAAGTGTTAGTCAGATTCTAGGCAATGAGGGCAGTAAAAGCAGTCCTCTGCCATAGTCCACTTTTCACCAAATATCGACTGCACATTTCATGTGCTCAGCGTGACAGGTGGCGAGCCCATCGCCGCTGTATACTGTTAAATGTATGTACAGTCTTTAGTCCATTAATCGCCTTTTACGACACCAAAGGGCAGAGAGGGGATGATAGTATTCTTTCACCGCTACGTGATATGGTTAATGTTAACCTATACTTGTTTCAAATACTATTAAAAATGTTTTTAAAACAATATTCATAAATTCTTTATGCACATACTTATCGTATGTCACTCGGGTTCTTACTGTTTCTCGAGAGAAAGGACACAAATATTGGTTTTCTCGTTTATCTCTCTTATGAAAACAAAAACACATTTTACAACCTTGTTAATACACCTACCACTGGAAGGTATGAGTATGACTATGCTTATATCTATATTTTGTTAAGCTATGACTCTAAAATAATTTCTCATTTACAACTTTAATCATTATTCTCTGCCTATAAACGTCTCACTGCTGAAATGAAATGAAATGATTTATTTAGATCATTCCACATGAAAACACATATAGGAAGATAGCGCCATCACCCACCGCGCTGCACGCTGGTCCAAGGCGGTGGGTCAACATTACCCGAAGCGAAACTGTATTCCAAGTAATTTATTTAGGTATTTTTTTTTTAGGACAACCAACAAGACAAACACAAGCAATAATTAGGTAGAACATATGGACTTAAAACTAAGTGTCGTCTCTATTAAAGATTGCCACGGCATGCAACGTGGTTTACAGTATTTTAATTTTATTAAACTACTTACTACTTACCTATTACTGTTTGTGGATATCAATACTATATTCGACTATGGCAAAAAAAGAAAACTATAATTTACTGTAATAATTACTTAACTACAACTTAATAATTGAACTATTTACCATTTTCTTATTATATATCGCACATAAGGATGTAGGACACATTCTTCAGATTCCTTTTTCGTCAGAATAAATAATATGCTGTTTTTCTGACGAAAGCGGAATTCCTCGTAGGACCTAAAAGACTGTTCCCATGTACATATTTGCTTATTTTATTCTTACATTTAAGCACCTCGGTGGTAGAGAGATAACCGGAGCTGTCCAGGAATTTCCCACACCGGATAAATAATGTTTCGCATTTTTTGGTGCATAGGCCGAGTTTGTGATCACCCTAGCTTTATACAAAGCGTGGTGATTTAGTCAATTCAATACCCCTATAATCGTCGCGAAGACTTGATTTCAATGGTGGAGACCTTTTTCCAGCAGTGGGACAGTATATAGGCTGTCATATCATCATCAGCCTTTAAACGTGCCACTTCTGGGCACAACCCTCCCCACATGGACCACTTGGACAAGATGAAAACAACTTCTTCTCTCTTTCAACCGCCTCTGTGGTCTAGTGGCTAAGCCGCCGGTTTCAGACCCAGAGGTCCCGAGTTCGATTCCCAGCGGGGGGCACATCTTTGTGTGCTCGGTTTAGTTGGTGGTAGGGCTGTTAAGTCTGCCTGGCTAGCTACCACCATCTTATCTAAGTCTGTCACCATAACAACGATGTTTAAAGCATTGTTGTGTTCCGTACAGTTTGAGATAAGATAGCCAGTTCCTCAGTGGTTGAGGATTCCGGGTTCGCGCGCTTCCACCATCGGCCTTATCGTCACTTACCATCAGGTGAGATGAAAGCCAAGCGCTTACCCGTTGTAGAATAAAAAATAAAAAAAGTCTGTCACGGCGACTCCTAGAGGTTGGTAACAATTGAATATCTATTATGTCTGGTTGTCAACTGACCTATTAAGCTTCCAGTTCCAAAGCTTCACGTTACACTGCGCAGGAGTCGACCGGCCACCGGCCTCCTTGCACAAGGTCGTTCACCCGGCGCTGATTGACACGGCCGATACTGGTCCAAGGCGGCGCGGATTCCGTAATTAACGTAACACTAAGATATCGATTGCTTCCGTAAATTAAAGCTCGATTGCGAAATATTTCATTTCCGCGTAATGGTAAAGACACATTTATATAAAGTTGGTGTTTGTTGATGTTTATTAAAAGTACCTGTTTTACTAAAAACTTTTAATAAAATCACAAAAATTCTTTGTTTTCGAAATAGCTTGTAATACGAATTGTAAGAATATCTTATCTAAGTCTGTCGTCATAAACAAATATGTATTTGTCATTGTCAGTGAGATGAAGGCGAACTACTTTCCTGTCAAAGGGTTAAAAAAGCTACATCGCTTGTAGGCAAGTAAGTACCGTACACCACGGAGTGTTAACGGCTTATCGGCTCAGTCTCAACGAAACAGCCGAAACATAACGGCGCTCATTGTTCTATTCAAGCCATTTTAAGGCTAGGTGTTAGTGAAAAATTAAAATAACACGTTCTTAGAATTACTTTTTGAAGTAGTAAACAATAAAATTAAAATCTGCGAAAATTATGAAATATTGTTGAGGCTTTATTCTGTGAAATACACCCGATGGAAACACGATTTTATAAAGTTAGCTCGATAGAATAAATTCACAAACTTACATATTTTTGTGTCATTTTACCTTCTTTCCAGGTTTTATTCTTAAAATAAGTGATTTGATATTATAAATCATTTACCAAAATGAAGCTCGTAAATAACTTGAGTTATTATAACCGATGGTTTTTTATTTATTACATCTATCAATTTTTTAAAATATAAAACGCGATTATTCGTTATTGTTATACCCGTCCCTTACCGTTGTACCGTCGAGAGAACGAGAGGGAAGCGCTCGAAATACCTCCCCTTAATTAGCTCCCTCTTCATCGACAAACTGACGATCGCAAAACAGCAACTACAATTTATCTACAGAGGCCCTATGGACTAGTGGCCTTCATGTCGTTTATTGCGTTAAACGCTTTGGCGTTGTCGATAATGAATTGGAAGACAAGCGTATGTTCACTTTAATCGATCCACATCAGAATATAGGATTCATCACGATAGACCGAATGACGTTCATGAATTAGCTCTTTAAAGTTGTTATATTATTACCAAATTAAAGTTCGCAAAATGACCTTATTTTTGCGTATGTTGGCAATTCCATATACATTATCACTCTATTCTACGCAAGCATTTTTACCACTTTTCTAGTCTCTAAGCAACAAAAATGAAGGGCTATGGAATTTTTACTATTATAATATCTCATAATACTTATAACGTTCTTGACAAATAAATTTATTTCATTATTATAGAAATATTTGCATTCACAATGTTATTATGTATAAGTGGCTTATATATATGTCGCAGGGGTATGATAAAAACAGAGATTTGGTCAATTCCCTAAGTGATTTGATCAAATCACGAGGATGTTAAAATAACAACACGATTTTATCATTTCCCTAATCAAATCTAGGGATTTGAACAAATACTAGAACTTGTTCCGTGAAATGAACAAAAACATGTGACCTACAGGAGTAGGGCAATTTATGTTCTAGTGGTGTTCAAATCCCTAGATTTGTTCAGGGAAATGATAAAATCGTGTTGTTATTATAACATCCTCGTGATTTGATCAAATCACTTAGGGAATTGACCAAATCTCTGTTTTTATCATATGACTGCGATATAAATATAGCAGTGTGAATGCAAAAATTTAATAATAAAGATATTTATAAGCAATTACGTCTGTAACGACTGTTAATTACTTGCAATAGTATTTCTTTCGATTGTGAGGGTAGACTTTACAGTGACGTAATACCGTTGGCTTGCAGCGTAAATCTCAAACTACTAGAAAAAATCAACGAGTCTTCTGGGGTCTCGGCAGCTTAGCGGTTAGAGCAGTGGACCGGCAATCCAAAGGTAATGGGTTCGAATCCCATTCGAGCTTTCCTGAGACTGGTTGTTTTTTTCTAGTAAACATTTTATCCTAATTTCATTTCATTTTCACGGCACACTGACGATCGCCCAAAATAACATCACCCATTTCTTTCCAGAACCAAAAATGGGGGGTATCAAAGCCCTCATGCTCCTCCAGCTGGTCTACATGACATCATGCATGGACCAGCTGCACATAGTGCACGAGTGGCAGCAGCTCGACTTCCAGTTCCCCAGCGAGGCGGCGCGGCAAGAGGCGCTGGCTGCCAAGACCTTCATCCCCGAAAACAACATCCCCATGGGGTTGGAGGTGCACGGGGACAGGCTGTTCATCACTGTCCCCAGGTGGAGGAAGGGGGTGCCGTCCAGTTTGAATTATGTCAATTTGAAAGGTAAGCTTCTTTTTTTTTTTTAGGAAACAACAGATTTTTTTTAACAAACATTATGCTTAACATAATTTTATAAATAACATTTAGTTAAAAACAAAGTTTCATAACATGGTATAGGTACTCGTATAATATTATGTATAAATTACAGTAAATGTAGGTAGTGTAGAATACTTATATATTCTTTATTATAGGCTAATTTACCTATACTAATATTAAGTAATATGTTAAATATTTGGTTTGGATGGCCAGCATAACAATAACATTTCGCCATCACGGGTTTCGGACTGATCGCCAAAAGTCATTTTGACGAACCCTATTTCCATACCACCGTATTGTGGAAGAGCCATTTGAATAAAAGGTTACACTTTACCAATGGCCAATTTCGTCGAAAAGGCATTTCGTCGAAAAGTCACATACATGTAAGTAGGTACGCAATGCCATCTCTAACAGAATATTTCGTTGGACGCCATATTCGAAAGACAATAAAATCATATATTATCAACAAGTTTTACTTGGACTTTCGGAGATCAGTCCGAAACCCATACATTTATCCAATCCAAATCAGTCTGTTTTTTGCAAGTCACAGATTTATAAAGATGTAACAATTATGCAGGGTAGGTATTAGTGACGCCCTGCAAGGTCACAGCAACCATGAGATTTTGTAATTTGCGTACGGTCTATGATTTTATATTGGTTACACGCAAATATTTTTGTAAACAAAGAGTTTAAAACGTCTCTACCTATATAAAACATACATATAAAATGACAAACGATTAGATTCGTAATTAATTTTCCTTATGAGGCATGGACGTAATATATAACGTCCATGGCCCATGGGACAAGCATATAAATGTGTTAATTTGTCAAACGTTTGATTATTTCTATCGATAACTATATCGATAGAATAAAATTAAAGGTACCTACCTATGTTTTTTTCTATCGTTACAATGCGTGTCTTGATTTAAGTCATCGATATGAATTCTATACAGGCACAAACGTTACTGACTACCCGTCAATACTACATCAAGTGAATTAAAAGCACGTACACAAAGTTACAAATCGTCACAGTCACCACGAGTTACTTTAAAACAGTACCTTTCAATCGTTTTTTATATTTCACGGTCATTTCGTATCAATATCCGTAAGTACTTCCGCCGAGCGAGTAAGGTAGATATTCTAGAAGGTCCCAAGTTCATTGTCGCCCAGCGGTTTTGGCTGGAGTGAAAGTACATATTACGTAATGTGCAATGTGTGTTAAATAATTGGCTTGCCCTTTACATTTTATGTTCTTGTTAGTTAAATAATACAATATGGGTAATATAGATTTGCGACTACAACTAAACTTCTCAAAGTGCTATAGCACGGAGAAGCGCGTTATATTTTAATTTGGTCACCCATCAACCGCCCGACATTTAGAAAGTTGCTTAGCTTTCATGATCGCAAAGCACCTCAATATAACAGTCGCATCTCAAGTTTCGCAGCCGAGCGGCCGATGAGTAAAAAGTCACATGGTGAAAGTCCACCGCTTTGTTTGCACAAGAGAATGACGACGCCGCGCGCCGCTGTTGACTGTTTCAACTAATAACATAATACTATGTTATCGATAAAAGAGATATATAGGGAGAAAAGAAGAAGAAGCCATGGTGCTTTTGGCAAATTCTGTAAAAATACATTTCAACATACATATTATCAGGACTATCATCCCCGAAGAGTTAGTCAGTGACTAGACAATTAGGACAGCAAATACCATCCACTTTTCACCAAATACCAATTAGGACAGCAAATACCATCCACAATTCACCAAATACCAATTAGGACAGCAAATACCATCCACTTTTCACCAAATACCAATTAGGACAGCAAATACCATCCACTTTTCACCAAATACCAATTAGGACAGCAAATACCATCCACTTTTCACCAAATACCAATTAGGACAGCAAATACCATCCACTTTTCACCAAATAGCGACTGCACATGTGCTCAGCGTGACAGGTGGTGAGCCCATACTGTAAAAATACATCAATAAAAATAATCTGTAGTTATACTTTTATTGTAGTAAGTAAATAACATGTACAACTAATTATATGTTTTTCTCTAAAAGGTTTAGAGTCATTGACAGAGTAGGTGCGTAAATATAGAAATGAATCACCGTTGATTCAGGACGATTCTCCAAATTAGCTGATGCATTTGTGGGCATCGGAAATCCCAAACATAACTGAACCGACTTTAAACGTTTTGCAATGCAATTAGTTTAAGGTAAACTCGGTACATAAACACTAGTTGCATAAAAATTTTTGCTAAAGTTTCGAATACCACATAGATAAAACAAATTCAATTGTTGATTACAGATAACACGACATCACCAAAACTGATCCCGTACCCGAGCTGGGCGGCGCACGCTACCGGCTCGGACGGCAAGCCCTCGGAGATCGTGTCGCCCTTCCGCGTGCGCGCCGACCGCTGCGACCGCCTCTGGGTCCTGGACAACGGCAAGATCGGCAACCTGGAGAACAACACCATCAAATATCCTCCCTCCATCATCATCTACGACCTGAAAACCGACAACCTGATCAGGAAATACGTCTTCCCCGATGACCAAGTCAAAGAAGACTCCGGCTTCGCTAACATCGCTGTTGAAGACTCCGACTGCGCTAATACATACGCCTATGCTGGCGATTTGGGCAAGGCCGGCATTGTGGTCTACTCCTACGACAAGAATGAGTCTTGGAGAATCACGCATCACTATTTCCATCCGGATCCACTAGCTTGTGACTTCAGCGTTAAAGGTCACAACTTCAGTTGGACCGACGCCATCTTTGGCATCGGCGTATCCGCGCCTAACGCCGACGGCTACAGTACTCTTTACTTCCACCCCATGGCTAGTTACAATGAATTCTCAGTCTCCACAGAGTATTTGAGAAATCAATCGATCGCTGAAAGCAATTTTGATGCATTCAAGCTATTGGGAAACCGTGGACCCAACGCCCAATCGAGCGTGTCCTTTGTGGACCCGAAGAATGGGGTCCTATTCTATTCGCTTGTCAATCTTAACGCCGTCGCTTGCTGGAGAACGTCCAACAAGGATTACAACATGAAGAATCAGGGCAGAATTTACATGAACGAAGAAACTATGATCTACCCTACGGACATTAAAGTGGATTACGATAATAAACTTTGGATTCTGTCCAACCGAATGCCTATATGGATGTACGGGAAACTGGACTCCAACGATGTTAACTTTAGGGTGTTCTCTGCTCCCGTGCTGGATGCTATCAGCCATACAGCCTGTGACGTCACACCGAGGTCAGACATACTGGACAAATACAAGAACAAGTTCCTGAATATCACAAACAAAATAGCCTCAAAGTTTAAACCAAATGCTGGCATATCTATCGCCCCCATGTCTTCAATTCTTATTCTCTACAGCTGGATTCTTGTTTCCAGTTGGTATTAAAGATTAGTGATAGTCGAAAGTTGTGTTTTTACAATTAAGTGATGAGAAATGACGTTACCGCTTTATTTATTGTGATTGAAGCAAGCGTTGGTGTCTATGTACCGATCGTATGTTTGTCTCATAAAGTGATATTGTATCTGTAAGCTACTAATCACGTGTTACTTTGTAAATATCTAACGTAGTTGTAATTAAAAGCTTTAAGCTTAATTGACTTTTTCTTTCACTCCTTTTGTATTTATAATGTAAATACATGTACATACATACATAATTATGTCGGAGGAGGATGGGCGAGCGAAGGTGAGCCTGACTCTTCATCATTCGCCATCTTGGGTAGTTGAGGATATTTTCACAAAATAACTCTTAGTCGGATCACGAATAATTCTTGTAATGAACTTACCCAAGTGATGTCACTTGACGTTTTAAGTAGGTTTACATTAAAAGAATTTACAAAACTTACCTTTTCTCTTAGAGCATTTGGTTCATGATTGAGGTTTGTAATGATTATGCTTATATTAATTATGGCTTGATACCATTATGCCTTTTTAAAATTAAGTTTGTGAATTTTATGCTTAAACATGAGCATGGTGATTGTATATATGATTAAAACAGTTACGATAAAATGTTATGGCTAAAAATATTATGAGTAATTATAATTAGTATAAATTACCATAATATGCCAAGATATTATGGTTAAAATTTTTAAGCAAATGGATAGTGAACCTTACGATCGCCATCTAGCGACACAATTCGGACACAACTTCTATAGCAGCAAAGTTTAATGTTTTATGCTTTAGGGAAAACTTTTGGAAAGTAGGGATAGAGTTAAATTGGAAGCACATTTCTTGAAACATAAATAAATTAAGGTTAATTTCAATATTGACATTAAAATTTAATATATACTTCGTATAGAGGTTCCAGTTTTTATAACCTAAAGCAGTGCCCGACAATATAAAAAAGTGTGCCAGTTGTGTTGACTAACATTGTAATTGTCTAATTCACATACAGATGGAGCCACCTGTAGAATTACTGCGTTATTTTTAAGTGTACTACTACAATAATGGACAAACCTTAATTAATAGTCGCAATAGGCAAAACGCTTTCCGTTGTGGAAAATGAAAAGTCTGTCTAAATAGTGATACAAACTTTACGTGGGATACAAACTAACGTGTTCGAATGCTCTCAGCGTCATGAGCATTATTGCTAAAATGCTGTGTGGTAGCGGTTCATTAATCAAAGAATACTACCAACTCTTCCCTTGGGTGTAGGGTTGACAGATGGTAGGTATCCAAAAGGAGGACATGTCCTCCTTTTTTATGTTTTATCTTAAGTCTTCCTTTTTGCTAAACGTCTAAGTGTTAAAAACATTAAATGTTTCTCAGAACTGCACATAACGCAAATGTGGAAAGAGTTTTTTCACTGATTAATACTCAGTGGAGCAAAGAGAGGAACAGACGTGTTGCGCAGTCAGTTAAATCTTTAATTATTGCTCAATACAACTTCAAAAACATGACATGTGAATATTTTCATAATTATGTATTGAAAAACCATGACTTCTTGCAAAAATTGGCAACTCAGCTAAATATGATAAAAATAAAGTAAAATAATATAAAAAATTCGTTTAATTGTGAAAGTCCTCCTTTTTTACAGAAAATCTTCCTTTTTCGACCCATCTGCCCTCCTTTATTAAATTAACATCTGGCAACCCTACTTGGGTGTCGTGAGAGGCGACTAACGGACTAAAGACTGCACATACGTTCAACAGCACAAATCACTGTTTTTGCGGTCCTTGACTGACCCATTGGGGATAACAGTCGTGATTTTATGTACTTATGTAAGTATTAACACAAAAAAATATACTTATCAAATATTACGAACCCCAATAAAACTTTAGGCAATGATAAACGCGAGCATAGGGGGGAGAGAAAGGCTTTTCACAACTACCTATCCGTTTAGATTAACCTCGTAAATTTACACAAAGTAATACAGCACTTTCACGCCAATATTTGAATAACAAGAGTTGATAATCTCCTCTGATAAACTTTATTGTGTCCGTCATGTAACAAAAACGTGTTGATAATAATAAAATATGGTCGTCGAATATTTACATGGACCTTAAACTTCGTTGATATTATTTTTATTTTATAAACATCCGTAGGTATCGATTTTTTGATCACCCATCCCTCCCAGCATTTCAAAAGTCGCTCAACTTGAAGATCACAACCGGAAGGCACCCTTATTTTCGAAGTCGGTTAACACGTTGAATGCCGACCTAAAAAGCTGGATTTCATAAGATGGCCAAACTGTCATTTTTCTTTAAAATTTATTATAGTGTGCTAAAATTACTTAATATAGAATGTCTTAAGTTTTAATATTATCTAAGTAGGTTTTACATGATGTCAATATTTATCACGCGCTAACGCGTGATCGGCCATACATATAACAATATTGCCCATATGGCCGTATGGACGCGATATCGCGTGATCACCCATATATTTATTGTTGCCCATATGGCCGTATGAATGTGGAGGTGAAGCTTATTAATTATTTTAACTGGTGAAAACAGGAATTAAAATTAGCAGTCTTTCAACATAATCACATTAATTGCTTATGAATTTGAAAATTAGCAGAAGCTATAAACTTTTACTAACAAAATCAATTTTTAGGAACTAAAGTTACATAATAATTTTGGTTTTGTAATAGCACAACACAAAAATATTTATTTTCGCAAATATAATAGTAAAATGAAATTATATTTCACAAATGTAAATCAAAGAAGCATTCAAAACATAGGGGAGGACAACCAGGGCAGTTTTTGCATTCCATGGTGGTGTATACTCTTTTAATACTTTTATAGCAATTCCTATAATTTTTTCGCGCCCGACGCCGCTTGTGTTTGTCCTGCGCTTAACCTTATAAATAATCACTTTTTAGATATTCCTGGTGGATCGAACAGTGACATATCGCTTTTGACGTTCTTTGAGTTCAATAGACACGGACATTCGGCGTTTACTTTACAACCAAAAGAGACCGCTGAGTTCTTAAAGTTACTAAAAACTATTAAATCGAATGCGCTTGGTGTGGATCGTCTGTTACTCGACATGATCCTCATGACATTACCTCACACCCTTAAAACATTTACAGAACTAGTCAATAGATCAATTGAAACATCCACTTTTCCTGCTTTTTGGAAGACAGCTATAGTCAAACCATTGCCCAAGATCACAAATCCTACTACTTTTAAAGATGTACGGCCAATTAGCATTTTACCCTGCCTCCCTAAAGTTCTGGAGATAAGTACCTTGAAGATAACAGTCTTTTGCCGGATAGACAGCCGGGCTTTCGAAAGAGTCGAGGTACTGGCACAGCTTTATTGGACGTAACTGACTCTGTTCTGGCAGCACAAGATCCTTGTTTTGCTAGACTTCTCCAGGGCCTTTGATTCGATAAACATTATTTTGTTGTTGTCAAAATTGGCATACTATGGTCTTGACATCAATGCGATCAAGTGGTTCGACTCTTATCTCACAGGCAGATCGCAGATTGTGGAGTTGCAAGGGGAGGATGGTATAACAACTTGTTCAGAGAAGTCAATGTTGCGGAGTGGGGTGCCGCAGGGTTCAGTATTGGGGCCTGTATTGTTTATTTTATATAGTGCTGATATAGTTTCGGTAATAAAACATTGTAAGTTCCATATTTACGCAGACGATGTAAAGGTATTTTTGTCATTTAATCCCAATAATACTCACGATGCTATTAATAAGATCAATAATGATCTTCAAAATATATTTCATTGGGCAAATAGGAATTATCGTATGCTAAATGCTAGTAAAACAAAATATTTGATACTGGGATCTAGGGAACAAATTCGTAGAATCAGTTTGCAAAATCATCGACTGCTTGTTGATAATGTCAAAATCGAACGAGTTACTGAAGCTCGAAACTTGGGGCTATGTTTCGATGAGGAGCTGCGTTATGAAAGACATGTGTCTGAAGTGGTACGTAGTTGCTTTTATAGATTAAAAACTTTGTATAAAATCAGGTATTTTCTCAGCATAGATCTTCGAGTGCAATTAACGGATTCACTGGTGCTTTCAAAACTCAACTATCTTGATGTGGTTTACGGTCCTAGATTGTTCTCTAGGACAGCTAATCTCATCCAAAGAGTACAAAATGCGTGTGCTCGATATTGTTTCAATATTCCACCACGGCAGCATGTAACTCCTCATCTAATTAGGGAAAACATACTGAAGATGCAACATCGGAGGGAGTTGCATCTGGCAACCTTACTGTTTGGAATAATAGAAAGTAAAAAACCAGCTTATTTGTATTCCAAACTTGACTGGAGGAATGAGCATAGTAAGTACGGTGTCCGCACTTTGTCTCAAGTGCTGAGTGTGCCTAGCCATCGAACCGCAGAATTTAGAGGAAGTTTTAAATACAGTGCCACTAAGTGCTGGAATGACCATGCCAATGCCACTTCGTAATTTGGTTAATGTATATAGCTTTAAAAATAAAGTAAAGGACATGCTATTACAGCGTCAAAAATCTAGCACTTAGGTAGCTGGTAATTAAGATGACATCTACTCGAATTTATTGTTACAATTTTTATTTTTTATTTTTATATTGCCTTAGTTTGTATAGTTTATTTATTTTTTAAAAGCTGAGCAAATTTATGACATTTAATTTTATTTTGTTTATTTAATTTCTTAACTGATTAATGATTTTAATTTAATAATGCAATAATTTCGTTTCGATTTGACTACTGATTGCTTAATCTGATTTTTGTATAACTAGTCAATAGCGTGGGGCCACGAGCCACCCATTGAGGCTTGGCCTGAAAATCGACGCTGTAGTCAACTGCAGCATTATGTCGAGCCTTGGCCTTATTAACACCACACCGGTTATTGTGTAATTGACTAATGTGTATTTCTTTATTTCATTAGATTTTTTTAAAATTATATTTAACTTGTTGTTTTTTATTTTACTGTACTGCATGTTATTATTGTTTTTTGGTGTATGTGTGTGTGTTAAATAAATCATTTCTATTTCCATTTCTATTTACCTTTTCGATTTCGTAACTGATTTGGATTTCCAAAAACCTAAACATTTTTATTAATTTTTGGATACAAATTTGAATGGCGCTTACGAATCACGCATCGCGCAATTGTGGCGCAACACCCGCGAGGGCCAGAAATTTTCGCTGACTGCCTAACCCCCCTTTTATCATCACGTTTACCAAGCGCGGGTTGGTGATACCAAACATGGCGCTATACGTCGAAAAATCTGAAACACACTTTGCCCAACCTAGGATTTAAACCCTGGACCTACTTTTATCGCGCAGAGCACGACAGCTAGTATGTAATAAATTAGCCAATGCCTAATATCGGCTATCTGTGAAGTGCCATAAAGAAGGCAGGCAGCCAGCACCAGTGATCATGCCTCAGACAACGCCAGTCGTGGACGGGCACACTTTGTTAAGGAGATCTCACTGGACTGTTATTAATGTGATTCAGTGATATGGCTGTTGAATTAAATGAGAAGGTACCTTAGGTTTTAACTATTTGCATTATCGCGGTCTGTTTACATTAGATAATAGTTATATATTTCATTTCCATACGAACGTGGTGTGGATATTGAATGAATAAAATAAATAGTTTCAAATTGATTCATTCTTTCGTGTAATTTTTTTTGTTAATGAATCAATTAGAAATGTATTCTGTTTAAGAGGGTTTACGCATTTCGGTTTTGCTTCCAACTTCCAACTTCCAACTTCATCAAAATTGTCTCATTGGTTTTTAAAAATTTCGACTTGGAAGTTTGTATGGGAAACCGAAATGCGTAAACCCTCTTAATATTATGAAATTTTTCTTATTGGACTTTATACTTGGAATAAAGGTACCTAGTTATGTTTTTTAAACCACTGTCCTGTCTTTATAATCAAAATTGCAAACGATCGTCTTTTGCGCTTTTTTATCAGGGTGAATTTGTTTTTCTTTTACTTACTTAAATTCGTTTCAAAATTAAAAATTCTTTAAATAGATCAATGAGCAACCAGCAGCAAACTTCAAACAGAAATGCTTCAGCTGTATTAAGGGACCGAACCTCATCAAAACCCTCGTGGTCCTCGTCTGTGTTGGAGTCGTGACTCAGCAGGTAAGGCCTTTTTAAAATTAGTTACAATGCTGTCTTACGCATACACCGCCGCAACTGTCATCACCATAGGTCGAACCTGAATGACAATAAGCTGGCTCGAACAGTAAAGCAAGTTCTTATTGATAACTCAGTGCTTGCCGTTCGTAGTCCCGATTCATCCCCATGGCATAGTTTTTTTAGAGGGTAGGTCTCCACTTTCTCCGTCGAGCTTTTTTGATTGGGCGAGGAAGGGGGAGGGAGAGAGTCGTGGGACTCTCTCCAGAATAACCCGAGTCGCCTCAGATGTAACACAGCAATTTATATAGTAAAAAATAGGTGCAGATGCGTGATGATGATAAAATTGTGTTTTTGCAGCTGTCAGCATGCGTGAACAAGTTGATATACACCCCCATAACGACGTACACCCACTTCGACTTTAACCGGACCATCGCCTACCCCAGCGTCACCTTCTGCAGGGAGCCACCTTACAAGTATGACAAAATGCTGGTGAGTCATCATCAGCCTATAAACGTCCCACTGCTGGGCACAGGCCTCCCACGGACAATAGCATGTGGGGATATTGGGCCATAACTCACCACGCGGGTCCAATGCGGGTTGGTGGGATTTAACGACTACCATCTTACGACAACAATCGGGACCAACGGCTTAACGTGCCTTCCGAAGCACGGAAGAGCTCGAGATGTTTTTTTTTAATTTGGTCACCCATCCAGTGACCCGGCATTGCGAAGGTTGCTCAACGGGCAAGATCGCAAACCGAAAGCGCTAGCCGCTGCGACATCGAGCTCCTCTAATGCTGGTGAGTAATTAATGTGAAATGTTTGTGTTTTTCTGCATAAAAAGTTCGTTTTCTACAGCATATTATCAACGGCATCGTCCATTGCTGGACGTACGCCCTTCCAGTCCTCCTTAAAACAGGCCGTTTCTCAATGTCGTCTGACCAACGAGCATTAGACGACCTTAAAGCTTCAGTTCTCATGCACGTAATTTTAATTTGTGGTGAACCCTTTAAAAATAGCATACTCTACTTCCCATAACTTGATCTATTACCGTCCAGAACGGCACATAGCAATGCTTTGGCGGTAGAAATAGATACTAATGTGGTCACCGTCAAGTTGGATTATAGGTAAAATCCAATGCCATGAAGGGACTAGCAACGTGACTGTTCTTGCTACTAGTACAATTTAATTTGTAATTATTATTCCAGGAATATGGCCTATATGCACATCCGCGGTTCACGTCTGCCTGGAGCGGCTACAACTTCTCCATTTCATTGGACGAGCTTTGGGAGGACATAACGTACGACGCAAGTGAATTCTTTGCACAGTACGGTTTGGGAGGATCAGCGGACAGTAAGTTTACTGACTATGATTGGTCACATCCCGTCAAATTGCTCAACTATTCGTTTACAGTATTATAAACAAAAAAAGAAAGGAGAAATCTAATCAAAAGTTTCCATCTTTCATTTGATTCGTTTTTTCTTTAAAGCATATATGAATCTTTTTCGTTTGGCTAACGAGCAGACGTAGAGGTGACTGCCACCGTAGGCTTCGTGCACGGCCGCTGCTACACGCTGTCGCCCCGGCTGCGCAGCACCACTGCCTCCAGGGCGACGGGCTACTCCATCATGCTGCAGCACAGTTCCGCCGATATCGCCAACTCCGCCAGCGTGTATCCCCCTGGCTACCATGTCTACATACACTACACTAGGGAACCTTTTACTGGTAGGTACAGTACCTAGTTACATCACGCTGTATATTGAAGGAGTTAAGCATCCTTCTTGAAAGATTCACCCTGGAAGTGACGGCGCATAATTTAACGCTAGTCCGTTTATTCTCCGGACTAATAAACCCCAAGGGTAATTTGCACATGTAGGAACGAAGCGAGAGGAGAGAATAGCTTGCGCATAGAGCTACAAGACGGCTCGCCATGGCAGGATGACCACTTCAAGGTCTGTCTGGTTTGGCCTTAGGTGTGGCGACTACCACCACTCGAAGGGATATTACTTCCAGTTTTCAGTTTTGGTAATGCTTCACTGGCACAGATGTAGGTACTTCGAGGTACCTACATCTGTGCTACGCTCTTGCAACTACACCATCGAGCACAGCAAAATATTTTTTTTATTTTATTTAAATAAAGCAACCAACAAGACATACATTAAATAAAAGTATAGAATACAAGTGATTGACTCATAACTAAATGCTGTCTCAATTACAGGTTACCACGGCATGCACAAACAGAACGAAACAGAGTTAAAAAATAACAGAAAATACTAACTAACTTAATCTAAAAACAAAACACAAACAAACAAACTTGGTCTGTTGTTTCTAGTCACATTATAAAGTTTTATCGTCAAGTTCAAAGTCAAAACCTTTCTCATCTCCTATTCAGAAGTAGCGGTATACAACGGTGGTCTGGTGGACTACCTCTACAGCAACGTTGGTGAGACGATCGACGTGAAACTGTCAGTGGACCAGTACGTGATGATCAGCCGTGAGGAAGACCCCTGCAGTGAAGACTACGGATATAGCGCGAACGCTGTGAGCGTCTTTTTACGTTTATCATTAGCCTTTATACGTCCCCCGCTGGTCATAGACCTACCCACATGGATAGATTGGGCAATGAGTAGGCACATGAGAAGATTGGGCAATTAATTACCAGGCTGGCCCAATGCGGGCTTGATGGGTTTTAACGACTGCCACCTTACGACAACAACCGTTGGACTTTGTAGTGAAACACGCAAGTTGGTTAAACACTGATTTTATTAACAAGTATCAACCTACCCACATACATGATTAAATATGCATACCCCCACGATATAATACTACATCTTTTCCCTTATAAAAACAAAAAAAAACATTTTTATTTTATTTTTTCACATATGCGACACATAAGTTTAAACATAACATGGTTTAAAGTAAATAAAAAAAAACATTTCCTAAGCTAAGTTAATTTGACAAATTATATACCTACTAATTATAAATGATTGCTTTTAACAGTAAAATACGAAACATAATACTAATTACTATTTACTAATTCTAAGACATAGCCTACAAAAACCCTCACCAAAAAAAAAAAAAAATTATGTTTGTACATATTTACCAAGTAGTATCTGAAACATTATCTGCCTTTATTAGACGTCCCAAAAACTAAATTTCTCAGCATTCGCGCAGTTCGTTCCCCCGACCTTTCCACCGGAACATTTGGTGGAGATGGTGATCGTGATGACTCACCTCTAATAGAATTAAACGAGCTCGTCGGGCTTGTATCACTACAAGCCCGAGAACTTTCTGATGATGGTGGTGGTGTGTGAGTGTCGCGGACCCTGTCTACCTGTCGCCGGCGGCGACGGATAGCAGCGCCCGACGCCACTGTGGAATTAAAACTATAACATGGTTGCGACGTGACTTCTATGGAACGTGACGGACCATCAGATCGTTGTGCATACGATTGCCTCATATAACTAGCGGCTTTCTTGCGTACCACCAGATGACTGCGAGTGCGACGAAATTTGTTTCCCTGTTCGTCCTGCACAATAAATGAACGAGGCTCTGGAGTGCGTTCTATAATCGTAACCGGTTTTTTATATGCATTGCACACCAAAGTCGCCTTATCACCTAACGATATTCTATTTAATGGCCGCGCCGATTTATCGTATTGCTCTTTAATGTAACGTCTTTTGGCCATCAGAGCTCGATAGTTTCTATTATTATCGACCGGTTCTTTTAACATTTTTTTAGTAATCGGTAATCTAGTTTTCAGACGTCTACCCATAAGCATTTGCGCTGGAGAATCTATTCCAATTTGAGATGAGCATCTAAAGTTTAACAAGCTCAAATTAAAGTCTTGACCTGAATCTATACATTTCTTTAACAATTTTTTTACTGTTTGAACGGTTCTCTCACTTTTGCCGTTTGACTGGGGATAGTGTGGCGATGAGGTTATGTGATGTACTTCCCACTCACCCATAAATGCTTTAAACTCTTTTGAATTATAAGCAGGGCCGTTATCGGTAACTAACTCGGCCGGTATACCGTGTCGCGCAAATTGTGCTTTTAGAAAATATATAACTTGCCTACTACCTATCCCAGTTAACTCACCTACTTCAACATAGTTGGAAAAGTAATCCACCAATATAATGTACCTTTTTTTTCTATATTCACATATATCAGACGCCAGTTTATGCCAAGGCAAGGACGACACATAATGCTGGTTGAGCGGCTGCCGGCGCGGGCGAGGCGCGTGCAGCGCGCATGCCTCGCATCGGCGCACAACTCGCTCCACATCCTCACTCATACCTGGCCAAAACATCACCTCTCTCTCTCTATGCCCAAGTGACCTTCGTGCACACGATTCAACATCTCCCTTCGCAGTCCACGTGGAATAAAGACACATTCCCCTTTAAAAATAATACCATCAATATAATGAAGTTGTTCACGATACGACCAAAAAACATTTACTTTCGCACTCACATCACGTCTATTTTTTGGCCAACCATTTTCTATATACTTTTTTAGCCACTTACAGTCCCCATCGGCCTCTGTTTCTTTTCTAATTAAATTCTTTTTTACATCACTGAACGGTACGTACTCTTACATAAAACATGTCAGCACATCCACTTCCTCAGATATACGATCATGCATCGGTTCATTCAAGGGAGCTCGTGACAATGTATCTGCAATATACATATATTTTCCCGGTACATACTTAACTTTAATATCGAACCCTTGTATTCTAAGCATCATACGCTGTAAACGAGCCGGTAAAGACACCAATGGTTTAAAAAGAGCTTCGAGCGGTTTATGATCACTGTGAACTATAACATCAGATCTACCATAAATATATTGTCTAAACCGTTCCACAGCAAACACAATAGCCAGCATTTCTTTTTCTATCTGGGCGTATCTACTTTGTGTATCCGTAAGTGTGAGCGATGCAAACTCAACTGGGCGGTCATTTTGTAGGAGCACTGCGCCCAGGGCAACGCTACTGGCGTCAACTGACAACACCACAGGTTATTCCGGCCAGTACAACATTAACACAGGTGTGCTCGCCACTTTACACTTTAACGTATTAACAGCTTCCAAATGACATGGCTCCCATATCCACTCGACGTCTTTCTTTAATAGATTTCTCAACTCATTGACACACTCTGAACAATTCTGAGTAAATTTTGATAAATAATTAACTATGCCGAGGAATCGTTCCAACGACTTCCTATCTGTAGGATGAGGCATGTCTACTATAGCCTTTACCTTGCAGTCATCGGCTCTCATCCCATTTACATCAAATCTATGACCTAAATATGTTATTTCAGAAACACCAAACTTACATTTGTTACGGTTAAACTTAATTCCAATATTTTTTGCACGCTGAAATAATGACTCTAATCGTTTATCGTGTTCTTCTTTCGAACGTCCCCACACCATGAGGTCATCACTGAATGATTCTACTCCTTCTAAGTCCTCTAAGTATTGTCTAAGTTTTCCATGGAAAACTTCCGGTGCACAACTTATACCATAAAGTAGGCGCAAAAACTGGTACCTGCCAAACGGTGTACCGAACGTAGACAGGTCCACACTGGCATCATCTAGTTGGACCATCCAAAAGCCACAACGAGCGTCAAGCACGCTGAAAACGCTGGCACCGCGCAGCTTCACCGCCAACTCCGTCACCGTCGGTAGAGAAAACTGTGCGCGCCGCACCGCACGATTTAAGGGCCTAGGGTCCAAACATACACGAATGCTGCTATCTTTTTTAGCTACTAATACAATTACATTTACCCACTCTGTCGGATGTGTAACCTTTCTAACTACACCGAGTTCTTCCATTCTCTTTAATTCTGCTAGTAATTTATCTTTAAGCCCCAACGGTATTTTTCTAGTTGGACACATCACAGGTGCCACACTTTTATCAATTACAATACTATATTGCCCTGGTAACTTTCCTAACCCTTCAAATAAATTTAAATATTTATCTATATTTATAATATCTATGTTTTTTATCAATTTCATAACTGTACATCCTTTTAACCCCAAAACATTTTGACAGTTCAAATCTGCAACTACAAATGGTAATAAATAACTTTTATTCTTATAACAAATAGTTAAATTAATTACACCAATAATAAATAGGCAATAAATTTCCAGTAAAAGAATGAACTCTTTTTGTAAACGGCTTAAGGTCTTTAAAAGACAACCCTAAACTTAAAAAAATCATTTTTAGAAATCACATTTAACATCGAACCCGTGTCTATTTTAATCACCAAATTTTTACCATTACACAAAACATTTTTAATCCATTCAATAGGTGACTTACTCAGTTTTTTGTCTTCGTTAATAGTGTTCACATAGAACATTTCCTCACCTTCACTCTCCGTTGAATGTACACTTAAGTTTAGCACTTCACGCATTTTATTTTTACGTCCGCATACACGTGAAAAATGACCTTTTTTGTCACAAACAAAACACATCGCGTCACGCGCTGGACATCGATCACCGCCAGCACAGCGGGCGCTGCCGCACCGTTCGCACATGCCGGCGCTGCCGCAGGCGGCCCGAGCCCATACAGCATTAACTTGCACCTCTGAACCGCCATCGATACATAAACATTCTTCTTTAGATATTTCTGCCGCTTGGCAGATTTGTATGGCTTTCGATAGTGACAATTCGTCTGTACGTCGCAAACGGTCCCTTACCATGTTATTCACAATTCCACAAACCATCTTATCACGCAATAAGCTGTCCTGCAATTCACCGAACTCGCACTGCTGACTCAATATCCTCAAAGCAGTAACGTATTCGTCAACATTCTTACTTTCATCTTGATTGCGTGTAAAAAACTTGTAACGCCGCACAGTAACATTTGTGTTACGGACAGAAGTCTCGACTTTATAATATTATATAGTTAGATATAATACGGCTAAATTTAGGTATATGTATTTGCATAAGTAGATTAAGTCTCATATGTGTAAAGGTTTTTTTGATAATAAATAATTAATTTATTGCGTTTCATTTAAACAAAAGGTAAAAGTTATTAACCAGGTAATGGTTTTTGACAACGGTAAGGGCCAGGTATACGTGCCCAGGGGCCTTACGCCTCTCTAAGGTAATTAAAGTTAGGAAAGTAAGAGATTAGCTTTCGTAATTATAGGTTTCTATTGTTAGGAATATCAATGTAATTAAGAAAATAAATAAGTAGGGTATCCAGATTACGAGTGATACCGTAGGGTAGGTAATAAATTTAAGATAAAAAGAGAAGTCCGAACGAAAGGGACAGCTGCACAAATTACGACGGTTCATGTGGGTAGTTAGTTATGGTAAAATGTAAAACTGCCCACATGAGCCGGCAGCTGTCCCACAAGGCTGCTAGTTGCCAACCCATAATATGTTTAAGTCACGGCCGGTCAGAGCAGAATTTGTAAGCTCTCCGGACCCCACCTAGAAGAATAAAGAAGCACTATTCAAGAACCGAGTTTTATTGAAGAACATACAGTCCACATCGAAGCACAACGGCTAAACTGTTCGGCGACTACACCCGTCGGGAACAATCTCTTTGGACCTTCGGAGCCGGATTTGAAGAACTGAAGCCTTCGTCCATTTGAAGATAGAAGATCTACGTAACCACCAACGTAACCACCAACGTGACCACCAACGTAACCACCAACGTATTGTAACCACACCACTTGTGTTCTGCAACAAGTGCTAACGCGGGCGGACCGCGGCTCAAAACGTCACATAACCTAACGGTGCCAAACGGTGTGCGTTCTGAGTAAACGCCGTTCAAGGCGGGACGACTTATCGGACGGGGTCGTCAGTTTGTCCTTTTTAGGGCAAGTTTAAGAGTCCGGCTACGCCAGTACGGTTTGTCGTGGAGCGGGGGTCCTTTCTGTAGGCACTGCCTAAGCTGTCGGACACTCCAGCCGATTCGCGAGCGCCCCGTTGTCCACGTCGACTCTCTGCTGGGTAGGTCCTACCTTTCCACTCCCGCACGTACTCCATCCTTGGACGGGCTCCCCACATAGCGTGCCCGTTTGAGATTGTTAGGAGTAGGGGCAGCAAGAAAGAAGATGCCGACCACCCGAAGACAAAGCCAAGCCGAGACGACAACGGGACTACGAACGTTCGACAGACCACCCGCATCACCCTCAAACCTTGCCTCAACCGTGACGCCAATGGAACCGCAACAAGAGACCGCTGAACGCGGCATCACCGCCACTACGGAAGTTAGACGCAACGACGACGCACCGCCACCCGACGCGCCCAGAGCCGGGCCGCCGTCGGTACGATCGACAACGAGCGTCGCCTCACGAGTAAAACAAGCGCAACTTCAAGCGGAGGAGCGGCTCGCCGAAGTACGTCGAGAGTTACAATTGGAAACGGAAATGATTAAGAAGAGACTTGCATACGAAATCGCCGTTATTGAAGAAGAAACGGATTTAGAACCGGAGAGCTTACCCGCCGATATTGCCCAACTGAGAGTGGATGAATGGTTGGATCGGCGTCGGAACGTGCATGAGCCCGACACAGATAAAGTCGGAAATGTGCGACAAAGACAAAAGGATGCGCGCGCAAGTGAGATGGACAGAGGTCGCCACCTCACTGATTCGCCATATGTTGAAAACGAAAACGTAGTGAAAGAGGCAGCGAACCGTGATCAAACGAGCAAAGACGACACGGGGATGGTTAAGCTCGCACTTACACTAGAGAAAATGATGCATAATCGACCGGTACCACGACAGGCGCTGGATTTGCCTATATTCAGCGGCTCGCCGGCCGAATGGTTGCCGTTTAAAGCGGCGATGCGCGATACGACTAAACAATTTAACTTTAGCAAAGCCGAGAACTTGGCACGATTAAGAATCTGTCTTAAAGATGAAGCAAAGGAAGCGGTGTCCGCTCTTTTATATACGGCCGTGGACCCGGAAGTGGTTATGAAAACACTCGAGCAATGCTTCGGACGGCCAGAAGTAATAATTGATCGAGCGCTGGACGACATTAAGAGACTGCCGCGTCCCGGCACGACGGCCAGTGAATTGAACACGTTCGCGATCAAACTGCAGAACATTGTGTGCATACTCGATAATATCGACAACAGAGGGTACTTACGAAATCCAATGTTAACGCGAGAAGTGGTGGACAAGCTCGGACCGCACCTACGCTCAAGGTGGTGCGACTACGCAACTGACTACGGAAGCTATGCCGAGCCTGAGATCGTCACGCTATCCCACTTCCTCATGAGAGAAGCCGACAGAGCCCTACAGTATGCATACGTGAGCTACAACCCTACGCGAAAGAACGTTATTACGGAAACACGAGCGAACGTGAAACAACGAATCGAGCGAAAGAAAAATACGGCTGTATACGCAACAAGTGATGACGTCATAAACAAAGAATGTCTATGTTGTGGAGGACGTCATGACGTGCCGCAATGTGATCGCTTTAAAACCATGACGGTTAAACAACGATGGGAATGGATAAAGAAAAGCGGAGTGTGTTTCCGTTGTGCAAATAAGAAACACCGTCGCCTACAATGCGATAAACGCGATCTGTGCGGAGTTGATGATTGCCGCCATCCCCACCACGCCTTGCTACACGAACACCGCACCAGGCCGAACGAAACCGAGATGGTGGCGTCGATTAATCACTCGACCGATGCTACCAAGGTGTTACTGAAAGTATGTCCCGTTACCATCAAGGGACCAAAGAGGTCAATCGACACATACGCCTTGCTCGACGAGGGGTCGACTGTTACGCTAATCGACCAAGACCTGGCGGACTACGTAGGCGCGGACGGGCCGGCGAACGATTTGAAAATACGAAGCGTGAATACACAAACGACGTGCGAAACCAAGACGGTGAATTTAAAGTTAATTGCAACTACGAATAAACGACAATTCGACATTAAAGCTAGAACGATGAAAGATTTATCACTCAACGGACAGACGGTGCACAACGACTGTTTGAGATACACTCATATGAAAGAGTTATCAAACAGCAACGTCTGCTACGGACATGTCAAGCCTCGAATACTGATTGGGGCAGACAATTGGCATCTCATAGTCACACGAAGATTGCTACAGGGCAAGCGAGACGAACCGATCGCATCGCTGACGAAGCTGGGGTGGGTAATACACGGATCAGCGCCACGGTCAAGCGTGCTGATGGAGAGTAATACGGCTGCGGTGTTATACGTAAACACGCCGCAGTGCGCGACGATCTCGCGCACTCTCTTACCCGACAACGAACTCCATGCTATGGTAAAGAAGCACTTCGAAATTGACTCACTGAGAATAACAAAGAAGGAGCGAGTGAGCCCGAGTGATGCACGCGCCATAGAATCGTTTAGAACGACGACAAAGAAAGTCAACGGAAAATACGAAGTTAGATTACCGTGGCGACGTGATGACGTCACGCTGCCGCCAAGTTACGAGTCAGCATTGAGACGATTGAAATCCAAAGAACGGAAGATGGACAAGTCTGACGAATTCAAACGAGCTTATACGAATCAAATAGAGAATCTATTTGATAAACACTATGCCGAGGAAAGTAGCGAGAGCGATTTGATGAGCCCGCATTTATGGTACTTACCTCACTTCGCCGTAACAAATCCGAATAAGCCCGGAAAACTACGAATTGTCTTTGACGCGGCCGCCGAAGCAAACGGAGTTTGTCTGAATGACGAGCTTTTGGAGGGTCCCGACTTACTACGCGACCTGGCGGGCCTGCTACTACGATTTCGCGAACGAGCTATCGCAATTACGGCCGACATCCGGGAGATGTTTCTTCAAGTTAAGATATTTAAAGGTGACCAACCCGCTCAGATGTTCCTATGGAGGGGCGCCGACCGAACGAAGCCACCTACACGCTACAAGATGACGTCAATGATATTCGGAGCTAAGAGTTCACCTTTCTTAGCGCACAGCGTGAGAGATTTGAACGCTGAAACGCACGCTGCCGAGTATCCGCGCGCATACGAGGCAATTATGAGAAACCATTATGTGGACGACTACGTCGACTGCTACGACACCGAGCAAGAAGCGATTGAAACGATAAAGGAGGTCGCGAAGGTTCACGCGCAGGCAGGATTCACGCTGGCCGGTTATAACTCTAACGGACCGTGCGTGTTGCGTGAGCTGCCAGCAGAAAGCCGTGACACATCACCTCGACACTAGTCTTCAGCAATGTGGCAGAACGCTCGGTTTACTATGGGACGCTGCTACAGACGAGTTGGCGTTTAACACCGAGATGGTTCGCGTGCACGACGACGTGAAGCAAATGAGGCGCGCTCCTACTAAACGAGAGGCGCCGAGTGCGGTTATGTCAATATTTGACCCACTCGGACTGTTGAGTTATTATACTATACGAGCGAAGATCATCTTACAAGGCATATGGCGGTTAAAAATAGAATGGGACGAGGTCTTACCCGATTACGAGGCCGGCGAGTTCCATGAATGGTTGAACGGATTGAGGGCATTACGTAGTCTGCGTCTACCCCGGCGTCTACATACGGGGGGAGTGACGAGAAAGCAGCTACATGTTTTTTGTGACGCCAGCGAGGTCGCTTACGGCGTTGCAGTATATTGGAGAATGAAGGGTGAAAATGGCGAAATACAAGTCGCACTCGCCGCTGCTAAGGCCAGAGTGGCACCGATAAAGCAACAAAGTATTCCGAGAATGGAGTTGCAAGCGGCGTTGATAGCTACGCGACTAGCGAGCTCAGTATTGAATGAACAAAGATGGCAACCTGAGAGAGTCGTATATTGGACCGATTCACAAACAGTGTTGAAATGGATAAATAACGACACGGTGCGTTACACCCCCTATGTAGCGCACCGCTTAACTGAGATCACAGAAACGACGATGCCGTCACAATGGCGATGGGTCCCTACGGCTCACAATGTCGCGGACGACGTAACGCGCGGCAGTGAGATTATGAAAACGAAGAATGATCGGTGGTTTGTCGGACCGGCATTTTTATACGAAAACGAAACCGAATGGCCTACGAGTGACGTCATCAACAACGAACACAGCGCGGAGAGTGAACACTGCGTGACGCACACGCACACGTGGCAGAGTGATAGTAGCGTAGTGCCAGACGCTAAACGCTTCTCTTCCTACGAGCGTTTAGTTAGAACGATGGCGAACGTGCTACTATTCACTCAGAGATGCCGCCGCCGCGCTAGTAACATGACAATTGAACATATCAACGAGGCCGAGCGCCTACTAACCATTGAATCGCAACGAGAGAGCTTCGCAGACGACATCGACCGCCTCAAAGCATCCCGCAAACTACGCGCGGGCAGCAGACTACGACGACTCGACGTGTTCATCGACGAAGGCGGAGTATTACGAGCAAGAGGGCGAATAAGGGCAGCGGGTGTGTCTGCCCCCGCTACTACGCCCGTAATACTGGACGGCAGCCACCCGTATGCGCGGTTGCTACTTAAACGTGAGCACCGTCGCGCCCACCACTCGCACAATGAGCGCGTCGTCAACGAAATAAGGCAACGATACTGGGTTCTACGATTGAGGCCGGCTGTGAGATCCGTGGCGTTCAATTGTGCATTTTGTAAAGTGAGAAAGACGCTACCTACGACGCCGGTGCACGGCGACTTACCAAAAGCACGTATGGAAGCCACCACTGGGCCGTGCGAGCGCGCCGACCGAAACACATGGCGGGCGGCGCAGGCGCTGGCGGACGAGTACTGGCGACGCTGGCTGCGCGAGTATCTACCACTACTCATACCGCGCGGCGGCACGCGCGACTCCGAGCGACGCAACGTACGAGAGGGCGACGTGGTCATAATTGTGGATAACACACTACCCCGCAATGTATGGCCTAGAGGCGTCGTCACGAAGACATTTCCTGGACCTGACAAAGAAGTACGCAACGTAGAGGTGCGCACCAAAGGCGGCACGTTCCGACGACCGACGACGAGACTGGCTGTCCTGCCGATGGAGTGAAGAGGCTACGCGGATGCTGCGCCGGGGGGAGCCTGTTACGGACAGAAGTCTCGACTTTATAATATTATATAGTTAGATATAATACGGCTAAATTTAGGTATATGTATTTGCATAAGTAGATTAAGTCTCATATGTGTAAAGGTTTTTTGATAATAAATAATTAATTTATTGCGTTTCATTTAAACAAAAGGTAAAAGTTATTAAACAGGTAATGGTTTTTGACAACGGTAAGGGCCAGGTATACGTGCCCAGGGGCCTTACGCCTCTCTAAGGTAATTAAAGTTAGGAAAGTAAAAGATTAGCTTTCGTAATTATAGGTTTCTATTGTTAGGAATATCAATGTAATTAAGAAAATAAATAAGTAGGGTATCCAGATTACGAGTGATACCGTAGGGTAGGTAATAAATTTAAGATAAAAAGAGAAGTCCGAACGAAAGGGACAGCTGCACAAATTACGACGGTTCATGTGGGTAGTTAGTTATGGTAAAATGTAAAACTGCCCACATGAGCCGGCAGCTGTCCCACAAGGCTGCTAGTTGCCAACCCATAATGTGTTTAAGTCACGGCCGGTCAGAGCAGAATTTGTAAGCTCTCCGGACCCCACCTAGAAGAATAAAGAAGCACTAATCAAGAACCGAGTTTTATTGAAGAACATACAGTCCACATCGAAGCACAACGGCTAAACTGTTCGGCGACTACACCCGTCGGGAACAATTTGGTTTGATACAAAAATGCTGATCGAATTTTTTCAGTAGACAATCTATGTCATCTTCACTTTCTTTATCTTCAAATGTAAACGTAGTATAAACCTCGTATCCCACCGGTCCTAAGAGGTTAACCAACAAGCTAGCCTGAACTTCCTTCGGCTCCTTGCTCAGTCCAGACGCCTTCACAAATACATCGAATAGCTTCCGCCATTTACGCCACGACTCCGCTCTGGTAGCCGGGCCACCTTCGTCGTGTTCCATAATTTACAAGTATTTAGTACAATTAAATATTATTATCACACTGTAAAATAAGATTTATTAACAGTTTACTTATGTATTGAATATTTAATTGCGCCACCGCTGTCACCATGTAGTGAAACACGCAAGTTGGTTAAACACGGATTGTATTAACAAGTATCAACCTACCCACATACATGATTAAATATGCATACCCCCACGATATAATACTACAGACTTTACGTCCGAACCACTAACAGTTGTAACGTTAGGTTTATAGGGTTTCTTTTATTACAACCGAACCAAAAAAAATGTATTCGTGTATCTATAAACTACACTTACTTTTATTACAATTTTCCTTCGTCTTCTATTTAGATATTAAAATCATTATCTATTTATCTAATCAGCCAGTTACGCCCACTGCTGGGAAAAGGTCTCTCTTTTTTTTGCTACTCCACGCGATCCTGCGCTAGCCGTATCCATCCACCGCTCTCTCACGACCCTCACAATATAGTCCGACCAACGAGCAGGTGGTCTGCCCAGAGACCTTCGCATATCTCTTGGCCGCCATTCGGTGACTGCCCTGATCCATCGATGATCTTCCCGCCTCGTGCCAAAGTTATAATACTTATTAAAAATGTAACAAAACTTTTTTAAGTTCCAAAAGTTTGATATTTATTTTCTTTTTTATCAGAGTCATAATGAAATTTCAACAACGTTTTCTTGGTGAAAATGCCCTGACTTCGACAAAAGGTTAGACGGACATATTAATTGATGAATAACAAAGAATACGCTCTTTTTCACAGTGCACTACTCGTTACGTTTCGGACAAAGTTGGCGAGGTAACTGGCTGCTCCGGACCCTGGATGCTGGACAGCAATCTACCGCCCTGCCACAACTTCACGGCAATGAGGACTCTTATAGCGGCTTACGTTATGTACGTCTATCTGTTAATATGTATTTAACATTAACTATTTAAGTTTATTCATCATCATCATCATATCAGCCCGCAATCACCCATTGCCGGGCCTCCATTATTATGTCCTGTGCTGATCTCATCAAGGTGTTGCCAGCGACCCTTACGCTATCGGCTTTACGATAAGAAATTATTTACTATCTCTCTTACTTGACACTGGCTCAATAGCGCAGCGGCTTGTGAGTCGGAAACTCAGAACCATAATGTTCTTGTAATCCATAACCGTACTTATTGCTGGTGGTTTTTTTATGTCCTACGAAATCTTGCTGTTTCACCATAGAATACATAATACTTAATGTTTCACATCGAATGTTTAAATACTCTATTACTTTATTACTTCCCTTAAAATATTTTATGATATACAAAGCGGACCTTTGTCTGTGAGGACTTGTGATTGTGACTCTATTTAAAGTAAGTGGAGTATTAATTATGCTGGTGTCAGTCGTGTACTCGTTAGTTCGGTTTTTGTTCCTATAATAATGGCTTGGTGCGGTTAGCACATTCAGCCAGTGTCAAGTAAGGGAGATAACAGTAATTATTTCACAATAATATTCGACTGAACACAAAAGAAAATAAAACAATACTGCAGACATGATGCTTCCACTTTCCGCCAAGAAAGAACGCGTCGCGTTACTCGCGTTAGTTCAGTTGTAAGTAAGTACCGTAGTTTACTAGATGCCTCGCTAGATGTCACTATACTGTTTGTATCATTTTCTACATGGCGGTATAGAGATTTTTGCTGAAAGAATGACCTTCTCCCGGTTTCTCTAGTAATGTATCGCTTCTCGGCCTTTTGGCTAAGATCAAAGTGTAGTATCTGTTCTTTTCAGCTTAATATCTGAAAGTTCCTTCACTGAGGGACCAGTATATTAAACTGATATTTGTATCACGACGGGATGTTCGGGGCTCGCTCCACTCCCGTCACGGGTCGGCCCGGCATTGCAGTGCCGCCGGGATCGGCCCACATAAAGCTTAAAACTAGTCAGTCAGTACGCAGAAGAATGATTATAATGAATAGGTCAAGTGTACCTTACATTTATAAGACCGCTGGGCGCTGGCGGTCGCGATACAATTAATTTTCAATTGTCTTGTGTGGTTTTACGGTTCTCAAATTAGACGCATAAAATCATTTAAGTACGTGAAATAAATAAAAAATACCAAACCAACTCGAGATTTTGTGGTGTTTTGCGGATTAGCAGAAATAATTACGTCAATTAATTATATAATATTAATTATATAATGTATGCCTCTGGAGTGGAGTGGGCCAAGGAACCAGCCAGTATTTTATCTAAAGAGGTAGGTATTGTTTTATCAATTAATTAAAATATTATTATTATTTATTCATTGTAAAATGTTGTTAATGCTTAGTTGGTGTTTTGCGTAAGCGGATTTTTCCAAGTTAGGTGTTTCGCGTATGTGGTTTTATGCTTCTAAAGGGCTCAAGGGGTTAAGGAATTCGTTTTTATATATTTGTTTATAAAGTACATTAGTATTACATTGATTGACATTCACATTTATTTACAGCACAAACCTAAATTACTAAGATTTAATTTATGTGCTTGAGTTCGTAATTACATTACAACATTTACAACCCTCCGTCGCTGCATAGCATAAAGCAAAACATGATGTTCGCAAAATATCATGTAGCAATACACCATATTCGCAACATGTCATAATCTCAAATCACCACATTCTTACAAAATTAACTTACTAAGATTATTTTTTTATTTGACGTTTTACCTTCTATGGCCATGGTAGATGGTAAAATTTTGCTTCTATTTAAAGGTAATAACCTTACTTACTATGTTTGGCTACCCAACCCAGCTCCCTTCACAAGTCTATCAAACTCTTTTTGGGGGTCAAAGTTGCTCGCGTCCGTAGGTTTACCCTTGAGACCCTACACGTGATCCCTGGGTGGTGCTAAATGAGTGACACCAACTGAGTGGTAGAGCCACGCTGCGTTGCAGCACACATTGGGCCGGCTCGCCCGGCGTAATACCACCCTCTCACTAATATTCGGCGTGAAATAATGGCACTTGGTGCTGTTGTGTTTCGTCCGACCAGTGAGGGTTCCGGAGGCCCCTTCCCCCCCCCCCCCCCCCCTCCTCCCAATTCCTATTCCTTCCTTAAACCTATTCCTCCCTTAAAGGCCGGCAACGCGTCTGCGATTCCTTTGGTTTTGCGGGTGTCCATGGGCGGCGGTGATTACTCTCCATCAGGTGACCCGCCTGCTCGTTTGCCGCCCTCTTATATAAAAAAAAAAAAAAAAAAAAAACTCACTAACATCCATGATGGAGTTCTTGACGGAGAAGTGAAGTGTCATTTCTGCAGTCTTGTTTTATGTAGGGAAATTCCTGTTTTGTCGATTATTAATGTGAATTGGTGGATTATTAACCGTTTAGTGATAGTGAACGTGTATGAGCGTTTACAAATAAAACAAAACAGTGCAACAACACTTTTCAAGTTCCCAAGAAGTCAGTAAACATCCTTAGTGACACTTGCAGTTTGGGGCAACATCATTTACCATTAAACAATTATGTTTTTTATCTACTTGACGCAAATAATTTATTTATTAATACTTAGAACGCGGCGCATTATCAAATTAGAAATTTTATCGATTGAACACAGATCAGTGCTCGGCCGCACTTGACACTTTCGAAATGCGCCAACCGCAGCCATCATTAATAAAAATAAAAACTTCCATGATCTGCCACCAGTTTGTCGGAGCACCACAACAGCAGCGTCTGCCCCCGCTTCTGCCGCAGCTACCTCTACAACGGGTTCGTCAACAACCGGCATACCTTCGCCTGGGACTCTGTCAACAGCCTGTGGATGGTCAAGACCCAGGAGGCTGCGCTGCAGACTCAGGTGTTATGTAACTTTTTGAAAGCTTTATATTCTGATATAGGGCAACTAAGCCTGAAAAGTTAGGTGGTATAGCAGCTCACTAAAAGAATAAATATACAGGGTCTAACAAAATCAATAAACGAACCTGTAAGGGCGGTATCTATACATCATTCTGAATACAATGACAAAAAATGGACTCCAGTTTTATAGTGAATTTTCAACGTTATGTTTTTTTTTAACTTTAAGTTTTTTAACAAACTAAATCAATTAAAATAATGCAATGTGCATTTAGTAAAGTTACAGCTCCAGTTTTATAGTGAATTTTCAAAGTTATGTTTTTTAAAATAATGCACATTGCATTAATTGATTCAGTTTGTTACAAAACATAACTTTGAAAATTCACTATAAAACTGGAGCTGTAACTTTACTAACACGCATGAGTTAAGGTTGAGCACCCCTGTCAAATATCATTCGTTTGCACACCATCAGCAACCCCATCTGGGTCAGGCGCCAGCACTAAATAAGCTGAGTAATTAGTTTCCTTTATATAATATTAGTATAAATAGACAATAGTAACTAGTTATAATCGAATATTGTAGCAATAAGTATCTTGCTGTAACTCTGTCGTAATAAATAAATATTTTTTTAATTGAAGTTTGGCTCGTTATCTTAATTCATGCAAGCGTCAATAAAATGGTAGCTCAGTGTGCTCCGAGTTTAGTGTGCATGTTCGGCTATCTTTGTGTGCGTGTAGTACAGCTGTACAGGTTTAGAAAGAGTGTATTTTTTGGTGAATAATTATGATAATATTTTGCTGATTATCTCGGTAACGAGCCTGTAGTTTTGGACCAAATTTGGTGAGCATGCTCAGTCTGATGTATAGATGCTCCCCTTAAACGTTCGTTTATTGATATTGTTAGACCCTATATATAAAAAAATAGGCGCAGCCGTTCTGGAGCGATAATTTTTATTTATATAGATAATATTTATAACGCTTCGGTGGCGTAGCGGCAAAGCTCTTCAAGGGTTCAATTTCCAGGTTGGGCAAAGTGTGTTTGTATTTTCGAAGCATAGCCCGAGTTTGTGATCACCAACACGGGCTGGCAATAAATACGGATTTGGCAAGCGTGGTGATTTTGCCAATACCCATTAATTATACTGGTGACTTGTTTTCGCCGATGGAGGCTTTTACCCATCAGTAGGACAGCATGTCTTACTGGTTTTGATAACTCATGTCGCATTCTTAGTAAAAGACATAACCATTGAGGTACAATAAACTAGAGAAGACACCGCGAAGCAAGTCTGTGCGCACTAATGTGCAGCCCATGGGCTGCAAACGCCTCAGTGGTTGCGAGTGATTCAAGCGATTGTGGACCTTGAGGCTGCACCTTAGTTGCGCACAAACTTGCTTCGCGGTGTCTTCTCTAGTTTATTGTACCTCAATGGACTTAACATGACATTTTGATTTACTGAAATATCGACTTTAGAGAGTCGAATTTACGACTTATTTAAAAAAAAATTAAGTTATTTTAGTTTTTAGTAAGAGTGCGATATGTACATATTTTATTTAACACGACACTAAGCTTCAATGTGTACTTAGGGACTAGAGCCGCAATAGCTTGTTCGTAGTGCAACAGACCCAAAATATCAGAATTTTCGCAGGTTCGAATGCGCGTCGAAATTATTTCAACATTTTCTTTATTAAGATCGAGATTAGTTTTTAACAGTACTTTTTGGTAATGCCTTTACGATTTCTGCTTTCCAGCTGTACATCTACTTTAACACGATGATGGTGTCCGTTTACGAGGAGCGCTACAACTACGACTGGAACCTGTTCATAGCAGACCTGGGCGGGAGTGTGGTGAGTCTAGGGCCTCACTCTCTTAGCGCATTCTTGACTTTTTCTTTTTCGCAACACTCTTGACAGAGTTTTTTTTATCCACTTTAGGAAAGCCCTTGGTCCTTATCTCACCTGATGGTACTGACGATAAGGCAGAAGGTGGAAGCGCGCTTCACCCGGAATCCTCAACCGCTGAGGAACTGGCTATTTTATCTCTAAACAGTTAAAACACAACTACCAATTAACATTGTTGTTAGGGTGCCAGACTTTAGACAATATGGTGGTAGCTAGCCAGGTGGACTTAACAAGCCCGACCATTAACCAAATCAAGTACGCAAAAATGTATATCTCTCTGAGAATTTAGCGCGGGACCCCAGGGGGATATCTAAGACCACAGAGGTGATTAAAACGAGTGTGGTCGTGGTCGCCACTTCAGCAGTTAACCCGCTTAACAATACGTCACCATTCTTCTTTGGCGGCCGCATTCCCAGTGCACAGTTGCACACACAAATGGCTATACGTGGCTGTTCTGACCTGGTCCATCCATCTCATCGATGATCCATCAAGCGGCCGACCGTTTGACAATTATTTCTCTTCTCAGTGACACTTATTTTCAATATAACTGGATTAGTACAGACGGCCACATCAAATGGCCCGCGAGATCGCCTCATATCACGCCACCCGACTATTTCGCATAGGGCTGAGAGAGATTAATTTTTTTAAATAAAATTACGCCACTGTAGAAGATTTAACAACAGCTTTAAAAAACTTAACACAAAAATTCGAAACGCAATATTGCATTCGTTACCCAACAGAATTAATCTTTTCATCGTCCATCGAAAATGGCCGCGCTTTGTGACCGGACAAGCCACACTTAAAGCATAACCAAAGTCCGGTCCGCATTGGATGGGCACCTCGTCCGAGTATGTCCCACTCCCATGCAGCGGAAGCACCGCATGGGAAGTGAACTCAGGGCTGTAATCATTTTGAACATTTACTTTTAAAAAAATATTATCTGATTATGGGTTTTTCTTTGAATTATTAAAAAATGTGTACTTTGTGACTTATTTATTATTCACACCATCATCAATAACAACGATTAGGTATACTTGTAGAATTTTATAATAATGTTTATAGAGATATTAACCGGGTTCGATTCCCGGTTATGTATGAGAGTTAACAAAAAAATTTGTATGCCATTTCCAATAAATCTAAAATCGACGAAATGGTTCCTAAGAACAGATTTCTCTGTTTCATATAGTTTTTGATTTGTCTCTACTGACCCATTTGGATTGATCACCCTGTACAGGCCAATACCATTTCTGGTGCCTGACTTATTGGCACTATTGGTTAGATTTGGCTTTTTTTATAGTGTGATAGGCTTGCATTTGGCCACTATCTCACCTGATGGTAAGTGATGATGTGGCCTACGGTGGAACATGCTTGCCTAGAAGGAACCTGTTCACTCGTGATTTGAAGACCTCAATATTGTACCTGATAGGAAACACAGACTCTGGCAGCAAAGCGCTTCGTACGCATATGCGGAATCTCCACTGTGAATCTTTGACGTCGCTCAATTTGTCTGGTTGTCGAAATAGGATAATAAATTCATTATAAAATCTTTATTAAGTATCCTCATAAAGTAGAAATTATTCTGGTATTAATTTTGCTCAATAATATTATCGTGGATAGGAGAAATTCACAGTTAACCTATGAGGGTTTACGCATTTCGGTTTCCCATACAAATTTACAAGTCAAAATTTTAAAAAACCAATAAGCCAATTTTGATGAAACTTTGCATGCTGATGTAAAACACAGGGATCTAAATTGTTTGTTAAAAACATTTAAAAAAATGTTTATTTAACTGAGTTATTGCGATTTTTAACTTTCTTTAGTGGAGTTTAAATCGCATTATCTCAGCTACAAAAACGTTTGCAAAAAATATAAGAAATCGGACCAAATTTTTAAATAACCGGTACATAACTCTAATTAAAATAAAAGAACAGATGATAAAAAACTGAAAGACATGCGACCTGGCGCCGATGTTCTAAGCTCTGCAGTTGGCGTCACAAAGGTTGTCATCGTCGATGAACTTTCTGGCTCTCCTGTCAATCGACTCCAGTGCGCCAAGTTGGTATTTAGCGAATCTGTCCCAAAGATGAGAATACTCAATGATGACAATACTCCATACACGACCGGACTTGTGCTTTATATAAAGTAAGCAATTGTCCCGGTGTGAAGTACCTTCTCACATTTGAGAGGATACCCAGCTATTTTTCTGCGTGCCCTACACTGATAGTGTCACATCATTTGCCAAGCTACCACAATTAAGGTATGATTTACGCGACGGCTATGGTCTAGTGATGACGATGCATTAGAGCAAATTTTCGGTCACCCATCTGAACTGTGACCACCAAAAAGGAGCTTAACATTTGCGATCGTCGCAAAGAGTTCATTATCGCGGCGCCACAGGCCAATACAATGTTTGGTGCCAGACTATTGGTTCAGGTTGCCCAAGCTACCACAATCAGGGTATGATTTACGCGTTGGCCACAGTCCAGAGATGATGATGCATTGACTGTGAAGAAGAACGGGACAGCAGCCCTTCATTGAAAGTATAATTAACGATAATTGGTTAATTTATTGAAATTGTTATTTCATATTTATCTAAGATAATAACTCGGTATTGTTTCCGAGACTGGAATGAGAATGAAAATAAATAATGGTTTTAATTTTTTTCCATTCCCAGCAGGATTGCTTATGAAACCCGGTATGGGTACATAGATCCTACAACAACAATATTATTACCATTCTATTGTGTTCCGACAGTTACACTCTCACTCTTACAGTTACACTCTTACAGTTACACTCTCACTCTTACAGTTACACTCTTACAGTTACACTCTTACAGTTACACTCTTACAGTTACACTCTCACTCTTACAGTTACACTCTTACAGTTACACTCTTACAGTTACACTCTCACTCTTACAGTTACACTCTCACTCTCTTTGTTTATCACTCTTTTCCTAACTTTCTCTCTTTTCTGTCTGGCTATATGGGAAAGTTTGAGGGCCTAGACAAGTGGCACAGACGCTTATAGATATAATGATAAATGTATGAGATTGATTTATGTCAACGATACGTCATTTAGCGAACTTTAAATTGGTTACTTGTAAGAACATCATTCATTATTTTTTCTTTATTTAATTATACATAATGTGTAATTAGCTATCATTAATTAATATAATTAATAATTAACTATGTAGTTATTAATTCTTTAATTATCGATCGAATAGTGTGATCATTCGCCAAGTACATGTATGCTTGTCTACCAATTTACTATTGACAGTGCTAATAGAATCGTCATGGAGCTGTTTCTAGTAATCTAGGGGGCTGAGCGGCCCACAGGCTAATGAAGGTTATTTCTTACTCGCAGGGATTCCTTCTTGGCCTCTCAGTGATCAGCATAATGGCGATTTTCGAGAAGATCTTGTCTTCGCTCATTAAACCCAGCATTAAGGCTCCCAAGGAATTGAAGGAGAGCGTCGCTTCCAATCCAGAAGACACCTATCTAAAAGGATGTATCATATGCACCAAAAACAATTTGTTAAAAATAAAAAACCACCTTACTGTAGCAAATAGGTAGGCTTCCATTGATCTCAAATTTCTTATTTATTTGTATATTCATGAGGGAAACATAAATTAGATTATTTTATACATTTAAACAGGATACGGGCGTTTTACAATTATCTTAAATAAGGTAGTAATGTATGTAACTAAACAATATTATAGAAATGGAGTCCAATGTTAAAAACATAGTTCTTTGAAAGAGTACGCTATAATTGAAGTTAACTATTCATTTGAGCATTGTTATTGGCTTAGTTGAGGTGTTGTATGCACATTGCCTTGCTGTTGCTGTTTACTCATGTATCTCTAAAAACACATTCTACTATAGAATTTATATCGTCGGCCTACTAAATGTAGTTTTTTTTCAATAAATTCTATAAAGTAAGTATAATTAATATTAATTTTGATTGTCTAAATGTAACATTTTACTTTCTAAATGTTGTCTCATACAATGTTAGCTGGATTTTGATCGGTTTCAAATATGAAGATTTTTAAATTATGAAAAAGTAACTTTCTTTAATGTGAAGTAAACTGTGTACCTACTAAGTTAGATAAATACTGTATTATGTGCACGTGTTTTGTGCTCAATAATAAATGTAAATCTTTGTACCTACCTATTAAAATTAAATATTTTTTTCAACTGCATCATTATTTGTGCGCAACTTAAAACCATTTGTGGAACCAACTTGTCCCTTAGAGCCACGGCACACATGCTACTTTACACATGCTGATTTTGCGACTGTATCGATGCTGCATCGCGTTTTGGCGACTCTCAGTGGTTTGGACGCTGTATCGGAATCGCGCGTTTTAGCGATGCAGCATCGCGGATTCGCAACTTCATGCGTTCGGACGCGGTAACGGAATCGCGCGTTTTAGCGATGCGGCATCGCGATTTCGCAACTTCATGCGTTCGGACGCGGTATCGGAATCGCGCGTTTTAGCGATGCAGCATCGCGATTTCGCAACTTCATGCGTTCGGATGCGGTATCGGAATCGCGCATTTTAGCGACTGCTCCGATGCTGGATCGGCAATCTAGCGCAGCACTGACTGCCAAATCGATGCGACCGGGCATCCGAATGTGTGCGTAGCGTTCAGACGCTGTGTCGAGATTCCGAAAAGCGACTCAATCACCGCGTTGGCGTTTTTAAGTATCCGGTCGCTGCGCATTCAGCTTCTAAAAAGCGGCTAAATCACCGACCGACCGCCGATGCTAAAAGTAGCATGTTTGCTTTGGCCTTTAGATCTCATACAATCTATATAAATTAAAATTCAATTGCCACAAATGTGAGTACGCGCATTACTTCAGAACGTCAGCACCTATTTGGCTAATTCTTTTTTGATGTGTTTGTAATTGTTAGGATAAGGTTTTTATGAAGTGTTTTTTGGAGATTCTTCACGGGGTATATACGGGGTCCACGCGGACGAAGTTGCGGGCGGGCTGCTGTATGCCTATAAATTAATCCCAAATCTAAAAATCAATTGATTTTTATGGAACGCGCTACCTCAGGAAGTTAGAATGGCTACGAGTCGTGACGATTTTAAAAAGAAAGTCCACATGCTACTTTTTGATAGAACCATGGCAGAATCATCTCAATAACGCCCTATTTATATGGAAGTATATGTGCTACAAGCGGCCCTCTATCTCAATCGGTTCTGGAACCGTAAGTTTTGCGGTATAATAATGACGCCGCCTAATCTGCCGTAAATTATTTTAAAGATAACAGAAATAATAGCTGCCATACTCCTGCAAATCACGTGATATGTTAGAAATTTAAGACAATCGCGAAGCGCAGCGTAGCGATTGTCTTAATTATCATGAGTAAATATGTTATATAATTAACATTAGTAAATATGTTACGTTTCCCGAACCGATTGAGATACAATGCCGCTTGTGGCACTCTACTCTATACACTTAATTTGTACTAGGATGCCGTAACTACGACATTGTAACCGATCGTACTATGTTGCCGCTTGTGGCACTGTATCCACAGCCATTTATATTATTATATAGTGTGTGTATGTATATTTATATTTTTGTAAAAGTATTTATAAGTATATGCGTGCACCTATGTATATGTTTATTTATATGTATTTTTTAATATTATTTTTCATTGCTTTATTACACCTTTTGTCACCGCAGCTAATTGCACCTACCATGTCATCTCTGCACCACCCTATGGTTGACTGGTAGAGAATGCCTTAGGCATTAAGTCCGCCATGTAATATATTGTTGCTAAAATTTTAATAAATACATAAATAAATTGACACAAATGTTTGTACGCGCATCATTACAGAACGGCTGCACCTATTTGGCTAATTCGTTTTATGTTTTTGTAATTGTCAGGACCCCTGGTTTGTTTGAAAGATTTTTTTTTAAAATCCGTCGCTGGTAATCAGACGGCTTGCTCTCTTTCTTCGAAACGAAATTTTGGCCGATTTTAGTTTCCTATTTAAAGCGATTTCCATTATTTTTGAAATTACAAACAATTTAAAAAAAATTAATAATCTAAATGCCAAACCTATTTTGTATGAACGAAATTTCGGAAGGAATGGGAACCGCTGTAAACAGCAAACCAAACTCGGGCGAAATTTCGTTTCGGAGAAAGAGAGTCAGAGGCCCTTAGGTTCCCCGCGACGGATTTCCAAAAAAACCGGCCAGGTGCGAGTCGAACTCGCCCATGAAGGGTTCCGTAGCATAATCTATCATGTCGTTCAAAGCAATTTTCGGTGGAAGTTTGCATGGTAATGTACATCATATATTTTTTTTAGTTTTATCATTGTCTTATTTTAGAAGTTACAGGGGGGGGGGGGACACATTTTACCACTTTGGAAGTGTATCTCGCGAAAACTATTCATTTTAAAAAAAAATATATTGGAAACCTCAATACATTTTTAAAGAACTATCCATAGACCCCACACGAAAGGGTTAGATAAAAAAAATGAGTTTTAGTTCTAAGTATGGGGAACCCCTAAAATTTATTGTTTTTTTTCTATTTTTGTGTGAAAATCTTATTGCGGTTCACAGAATACATCTACTTACCAAGTTTCAACAGTATAGTTTTTAAAGTTTCGGAAAAAAGTGGCTGTGACACACGGACGGACAGTCAGACATGAATCCATAAGGGTTCCATTTTTTGCCATTTGGCTACGGAACCATAAAAAAGGCCCTCTGGTCAGGGATTCTCGTGGACGAATTGGCGGGCGCGGCGGGCCGCTAGTCTATAAATGCAAATCTATTGCCGTAATGTTTGCACGCGCAACACTTCAGAACGGCGGCACCTATTTGGCTGATTCTTTTTTTGTTGTGGTTGTAATTGTCAGGACAAGGTTTGTATGACAGAAAACTTTTGGAAAGGAGATTGACCAAACCTGCCTATCGATACCTATTGCGTCTTAAGGTGGATTCGACTAAATTGGAATAAGGTCTTATACGTAGATTAAACGCCGAATTTGTATAGAGTAATCTCGAAAGAAGTCTTATTCCAGTTTGGTCGAATGCACCCTTAATCATTCATATATCAAAAATGTTCTCTTTAATTATAATTACTGTTAAAAAAGTTTTCTATAGAACGCCGCGTTATGAGTCAAGTGATAAATAAATGCTGAACTGAACTGATAATGAACATACGATAATAGACTAAGTCTATTCTATGATCTAAAAACTTGTTTTATTCTATATATCTTTTTTTTTAATTAAGTTCAGTGGGTAAATAGGTAGATACTGAAGCATTTAAATAATTTCATATTAAAAGTACAGTGGTCATAACCTAAAAATACCTAAAAAGTCTTAAGCTAAAAATGAAGATAGCTTCAAACTCCCGCTTGATATTGTAATGTAATTTTATCTTCCTATTTATTCAGAAGATTGCTGCTATTGATTACTACTTATTTCATTAAAGCGCTGTGTTACGCTAGCTAGCTAAAAATCTAGCCTAACTCCTATAGTAAAAAGGTCATTATCCTTTGTCACGGGTACAGGGTGTTCACGTGGGCCGCTAGGTTGTCATAAATATGTGTGCCTCGGCTGTTTCTGTCGCTCCCGTAGGGGTTAACGCATTTCGGTTTCCAAACTATGGACTGCAATATGGCTTGGTCGCCACATATTGCGGATGTAAGCAAGAAAATGCATTACTCTTTTCACTCCCTCAAACGCCTTCAATATTTTCTCCCTTTTAAAACTAAAATTATGCTTGCGCAATCCCTTCTGCTCCCTCTTCTCGACTACGCCGACGTCTGCTATTTAGATGTAACTCAAGAACAGCTTAACAAACTAGAGCGTCTGCAAAACCTGGCCATTCGCTTCATCTACGGCCTGCGTAAGTATGATCACGTGTCACACTTTGGCCCGGAGTTAAAGTGGCTCCCAATTCGTAATCGTCGTGACATGCATATTCTTTGCACCTTATTCAAAATCCTCAATGACCCTAACTCTCCTAACTATCTTCGTTCCCGGTTCCACTATCTCCCCATCCCTTCCCGCGGGCGGCGGTCGTGCATCACTAAGGTGCTTGAACTGCCGACCAGCAATACCAACTTTTCCCTCCATTCATTTACTGTAAAAGCCGCACAGCTATGGAATAGACTACCCAAATCCATTCAAGATTGTCCTTCTATAAACTCCTTTAAAATTAAGCTTAAAGAGCACTTTCTTAGACAAATAGTACCTATAACATGATCATATATATTATATACATACCTATTATATTATTATTTATATATATATTATACATAATATTATGTAAGATTTTTTTTGTTATGTATTTTATTTTTATTTTATTTGTGCAGTTGTTTTATTTGTATACCAGTATAGTATTAGTATTACATATTCTATAATAATATATTTATAGGTCTAGGTAATTTTGTCTTTTTTTTTTGTTGCACTTTGTGTCACCCCTATTACATTTTCTCGCACACTCTCTGGGTTGACTGGAAGAGATCTCTTTTAGAGATAAGTCCACCTTTGCATACAATGTCTCTTGTCACTTTTGTAACTGTGTTTCTGTGCAATAAAGAATATAATACAAATTTCCAAGTTGAAATTTTTAAAAACCAGTAAACCAATTTTGATGAAACTCGGCATGCTGAAGTAAAATATAGAGATCTAAATAGTTTGTTGAAAACATTTCTATAAACCGTTTATTTAACCTGAGTCATTGCGATTATAAACTTTCTATAGTGAACTTTAAATCGCAATAACTCAGCCAAATCAACTTTTTTTTAAATTTTTTCAACAAACTATTTAGATCTCTGTATTTTACTTTAGCATGCAAAGTTTCATTAAAATTGGCTTATTGGTCTTTAAAAATTTCGACTTGGAAAATTGTATGGGAAGCCGAATGCGTAAACCCTCTTAAGAAAATTACAAACCTCACAATTTAGCGCTTTTTGAATAATCTTTTATAGCTAAGTAGTAAGAGGCCCATGATGATGATGATTTAAATTTTCTTTACAAATTTCCATTCTAATTAAGTATTAAATAAAAATTCCAAATTGAATTATTTTTTAATTTATGGAATGTAATATTCAGTTGCGGTCCACGTAGGGCTGTTCTCTTGTACCTGGTATAACCTACCTAATTCTACCAGACAGAAGCCAGATTAGATATCCTTCAGATAAGCTTCATGTGGTGTATGTAATGACGTCAAAGCTAGCGTCAAAACCAATTAATGTGGAAAAGCGGAAATCTACGTCATTCGCATCTACGTGGTTTGTCTATTTTCAATACACTACTATGGATTACGTACAAATTCCTTGAAAATTGTATAGCTATTGCTGAGACGTTCGGATTGCTCTCTCAGGGTTGTATTGGGTTCGATTCCCAGCGGGAAAAGATACCGTGCTTTTTTTGGTTTGGCTAGCTATAGGTGTGGTTGCTTGCGCCCGTTCTTTGCCACAGTTAAAAAATGATGTCCTGAATGGGTGGTAGGTTAAAAAAGACTTAGACAGTTCAAAGTACATATTAATTGTGTTTATTGAATAAATATATTATGACTTTTGACTTTTAACTTTATAACTATCTTATCTAAATTATAAATGGAGACCCCATTACAAAAAAATGGTAAAATTAATGTATTTGGGTACCTAAATGGAAGTACGATAGCCCGACATTCGTGGTTAAGCTTGCTAAGTAAAATGCGTTTCCAGCTTCGCTCTTCGCTCGTATAGTCACTTACAATCAAGTAAGATAGGCTAAGCACTTTCCCGTTGTGAAATAAAGGAAAAGATAATTGACTCAGTTAAAGAAGAGTTAAAATTTGCATTAATATCATAATTAATTCGGCAACTAAATATCAAAACGTTAATTAGTCACAGTCTATATGTTTTCGTATAATCAATGTACTTGTCTATTTATGTACTAGCCATCGCACCTCTTGGCAATTGAGCGATCACATTGCTGTTGACGTATATTATAAGGATAGAGGTCTTATTAATAAGCGGAGCGATGAGCGTAAGCGAGTACCTACCTAGTTTTAGAGACACATTCGATTGAACGATTGAAATAGACAAATGCAAACGCTTCATGTCGATTCTATTGCGGTAAACGCCAACGCGAGCGTAAGCGAGTACCTACCTAGTTTTTGAGACACATTCGATTGAACGATTGAAATAGACAAATGCAAACGCTTTATGTCGATTCTATTGCGGTAAACGCTAACGCCTTATTATTGTAAATTATTAGATTCGATCGCTAATACAAAGTTTGATTCAATGAAGAATGATGTTCATAAAGCTCTATAAAGGTGACATAAGTCAATCTCATATAAATAGCCCACAGTCACACAGCGTCAGGCATAGATGACTGGCAAACAACACTGCGTTTGCGGATATATAAGGTGACTGCTAGAAACCGCAAGACACTTCAAGGACTGGTCAGGTCAAGTGTTTTAGACATGACAAAAATGACAAAAAAGAAATTCGTGCTTTTTTATTTTTCAGTAAATACTTAATTCATTTTATGAATTTTAATTTATTAGTATTTGAGTATCTAATTTATTTTAAAGCAATAACATAAGAAAAATAAAATGAAAGAATTAACTATTAAATAACGATTATTTACAACGCGCGGGCAGCGGCCGGCCGTTGACCCACCCGTCTGATGACCCGTCCGCGTCAGCTGGGCGAGAAATACCTACGTTAGTCTGCAATCTTTTTTGTAATTTTTGTTATGTTTAAAACACTTGACCTGACCAGACCTTGAAGTTTCTTGCAGTTTCTAGCAGTCACCTTATATATCCTTTTTCACTAAATTTATTATATCTATTATAAAAAACCACTCCGCCTATGCACAATGGCAGCGTCCAGTTTATTAGTCACTGGCGATCCATGTCGATAACCTAATTAAGCGACAGCTCATTTGTTGGGTGACAATAATAAATAAATCTGTGATCGATAAGCCACCGCACCGATGCATGCAACATTATTAGTTATTACCCAACGCCCATTTATTGTTCGCACCTAGATTTGGAAAGCACATCCAACAATTGCAGTCTAACTCAAATGTTAATCTGAGTCGACTGACCCCGGTAGGTCGGGGTCATTCTGTCCCTCTGTATATTGTCTATGTTTTTGAGCCCTTTGTGGATATCTACAAAGGGCTCAACTACTTCTCTGTACAAAAGTTTTAATACGTACAACGTTTTCTGACGTTTTTGGATATCCTTGAATAGAATAGAAATATATGTATTCTCTTTCTTTATTTTTACATAAAATATAATAACAATGAACGTAGTACAAATAGTGCAATTAATACTTAAAAAACCTTATAGAAAAAAAATAACTTGTTGTAAAATAAAAGACAAAAGGAATTGGCTCAGCCTAAAGTTACCTAGTTGAGTCCTGGACCTTAACCAATACTTAGTTTAAAATGTTATGTCAGTAGAGCTGTTTGACAAGAGGACATAAATATTATAACATCAATTTAAATAGATTCCACATAAATCTAATGAAGAACAATAAATAAGTGCTCGCGTGTGTCAATAGCATAGTGTATGTGCCGCATTTTGCAAGAGAATATACCGTACATGTCGCTGGATTTGCTTGGGGGTAAAGAAATAAAGTGTTTTAGGCCAGGTTGTTGTTGTAAGTTTGTTTCAATTCTCCGCCGCAATTTGTTTACTGAGTTTGACAATTTTTAATACATTTTAAATGTTGATGTACTAACTTTTTTACGGAGGGGCGGGGCGAGATCGTTCCATATTTTTGCCGCGTTAAACCTACAACATCCCCTATATCGTGAAGTTATGCACCCAGAATATGCAACCATTCCCGCGAAAAGCTTTTTAAGATATTGTTATTATGGTGTATTTCTAAAGAGCATTTCAATATTTTATGACTAACAACACAATAAATTCTTTAGCACTAAGTATTACTTAATTATCTATACTAATATTATAAATCTGAAGAGTTTGTTTGCTTGAACGCGATAATCTCAGGAACTACTGATTCGATTTAAAAAATTCTTTCAATGTTAGATAGGCCATTTATCGAGGAAGGCTATAGGCTATAATTTGTTTAGGTACGGGTACGGGTAGTAACCCGTGCGAAGCCGGGGCGGGTCGCTAGTTATTAATAATATACTACGGTGACAACACAGCGTATATAATCACGACTATTATCCCCAAAGGGTTAGTCAGAGACCAGGCAATGAGGACAGCAAAAGCAGCTCACTTCCACAGTCCACATTTTACCAAACAACAACTGCACATGTGCTCAGCGTGACAGGTGGTGAGCCCATCGCCGCTCCATGCCTTCTGATGTACAGTCACGCGCAAAAATATGTACACAATTGTAACTCTTAATACAATAGAAATCTCTTACAAAGCTTATAGTAACATAACTTAATAATAATAAAAAAAACTTAATTACTTACATAAATAAATAAAATTCCACCTAAACTAAACTACGGTAAAAAAAGAAAAAAAAACCTATAAATAAAAGATGTCCTCCAACTGTGGGCTCATGGGTGCGGTACGAAGAATGCTGGCAACGTTACCTCTTTGGATTGCGAGTCTGATACGCTGGCAGAGGTAGCTGCCAGCCTTCTTGTCACCGGAGGCCTCAATAAGGCGACGACTTAACTCTTTAACGAGCTGCTTGGCCTCCTGCCCCCATGGACCCATTGTCTCCACTGCAAACGGAACAAATATGTAGTTGCGGCCTAGGTTCGCGTACTTGTTCCGTTTGCGACTTTCAGCACTTACCGCAGCAGCCCCGACATGAAGCGAGGTGGCGCGTACATGTGAGGGAGCCACGGTGTCTGCACAGGTCGCATCCAACACCAACGACCTGCCGAGCTTCCAAGGTCCAATGGTCATACCGTCAGGCCTTTTGCCATCGCTGCGAGAGATACCAGTTGGCTCTAAAACAGCCGGTACACCAACGGTGGCAAAAGCACTGCGAATGATGCTGTTAATACAATAGAATAAGAGTCAAAGTGTATACATATTGGTGCTCGTGACTGTACATGCAGTCTTTGGTGCGTTAGCAGCCTTTTACGACACCCAAGGAAAGAGATGGGTGGGCAGTATTCTATTAATGAGTCGCCACACAGCTGACAATAATTTTCTTTGAAATCAAAAGTTAAAACTAGCAACTCCTTGAAGTGAACGATTTTCGCTGTTCGTCTGACAAACGAGCTCGGTAAGGTTAACGGATGACCGGGCTGTCGCTATAAATAGCCTCGGTGAGCCCGTTTCGTGGCATTACAGCGCCGCCCGCTGACGCGTGCGCACGCTGGGCGGGCGGGCGGCCGCAGGGCGGTATCACTGAAGTTACAGCTTGAACGCTTGTAATATCAGAGGCCCTATGCCGTACGACGAATTACGGGCCAACAAAGCCTCGATGCGCTTAGAGAGTAGGACTATTACCTGATAAATCAACGTTGCCGACTAATATTCGTAGTAATAAAATAAAAAAGTGTAGTTTTGCTTTCACAATTTTATATTTACATGGACAACTAGCGGATCATCCAATGAAAAAATTCTTACTCAGCTGATCATAGGTAGCCTAGGAACGTACCTTAAAAATGTTAAGTTTTGAGACATCACAGTTCCTGAGATTTCCTGATTAGTCAGCCAGTTAATAAATAATTATGTCGTATTTCGCTACGATGTCGATTTTTGTAAAAAAGACTTTAAATTTCACATCAAATTGCAGGTCATGCAAATTATTACACGTACTCAAAACACTAGTTAAGTAATAAACGCTAACAATTAAACTATTCTACTTCTTTGAAAAAAATCACAGCTTGACTACATTTTTGTTGATGAAGAGCTAAACAAATGTAAGTATGAAGTTTCCGTCCGTCTATATCGGTACGAACCCGGTCGACCGTTTGGGCACAACCCGTTTCCTGGTTCACCCGGTACGCTGCGGTAAACCCACTCAAAAACTAAAAAGATTTATTGTAGACGAGTTCATAAATGTATTTACAAATAATTTTATTTAAATAGTAATAAAATATTTAATTACTTAATAGGATTATCATTTTTGAGTACCTATATGACATTTCGACACATAAATATATTTCTAATAATTAATATTAATAATTAACAATGAATATAATTTTGTTCAGAAATAACGATTTATTAAATAAGTGCTCACACAATGATATTATTTAAGAGTGCTACCTCTTGTTTTCGAAGTCACCGATGACTCATGACTCATAATGTCATTTCGTGGCATTGAAATTTCTCCAACTGTAAATTGTAAATGATGCAAAAAAATATATTATAATAAGTCATAGTGTATTTTTGTCATGTTCAAATTTAAATATTCTAAAATTGCTCCACCGCTAGTGTACGACTGCAACGTTGCTACTTCTAGGTTTTTTAATTCGTTTGTAGTTTACTCGAATTTAGTTCCGTGTTTTTTACAGTATACTCTTAAATTTGTCTGTCAATATGGTCTAAGGAATGCTTCAGCGTGTCGATTCTCTTAAGCTCGATCGTAAACTCGCTCTCACTTTGGCAGGTTGACTCGAATTTACACTAACGTCACTAAGGTCACTTTGATAGGAACATGAGTCGAAGTGAGAGGCGCACTTTACAAAATCTCACTGCTGGTGTTCTAAGTTGGCTATGACAAAACTCCAGCATAAGTGTCAAGACCTTAAAAGAATCCACGAACCTTTGGAGTGAGCTTAATTTGATTCTAATGATTTACTCTACAAAATCTTGACCTAACAAACTGGTGAATGTAAAATACTTTTCAGGCTACCTTCATGACAGTCTACAAGTTGTGGTCCTTCACACAAGAGATCCCAATGGGTCCACGTGCTGCTGCGAAAGGGAGACCCTGCAGGCCCCACTAGATAAGATAGTGGTCCTTCGAGCTATAATGATTAGTTAAATCTATGCATAGTTCTTAGACAAGAATAGAATTTAAATGAAAATGTATGGAGTAAATCTGATAATTCAAGAATTGTCAACAACGGCTCTACGAAAGCGAACACAAGAGGATAATTAAAAATCACAATCCAAATTAAATTAAAATAAAAATCTTATTTATCTCTGTGTGACATTGTGGTTCAAGGCAGATTGTAAGTTATAAAGTTCAAAACGAAGTCTGAATGCGAACAACATAGACACCGGTCAGTGATAACCTAAAGAATAGATGGACTCATTCAAAAATAGCGTATAAAGACTATTTCAGAAAGAGCGCTACATCTCTCTCATCGCGCAACCGAACGAGCGAGACGGAAGATGCTCGCCTATTTCACGTATCCGGGCAAAGCACACCCATCGATCTTTTGTCCTTCCCACTTTGCGCTAAATATAGGTCAGAATTGGGCAAGTATGCGCTTGCGTTTGTCGTGGTACGAGTGTGACGTCACTGTTTCTAATTTAGACCGCTCGCTGTATTGTAATGTAGACTTTGTCACTTGAGCTTTAAGATTGATGAAAGCGTTTTGCAGTAAGCCCGCTAAAAGTGCAGTACGCTTTGATTATGCTAGAGCTAAGTCGGCAGCCTGTTGTTTTACACAACCCGTTGACTCATCTCTGCAAAATAGATTAAGGTATAGTGGTCATTACCTTCCTAATATTCAAAGAGGGGGTTTTCCACACAGCCTAAAGTCTACTATACAACGCATTAAAAGTATGCTGGTTCAGTCCGGACCTTACATAGTCCTTTCCAGTATTCATTAACCAGACAGCTGGATTCAGCATTCATTCTTCAATATTAAATTAAAAAGTGGATAATTTTCAGAACGGCTGCATCGATTTTGTTAATTCTTTTATTGTTTTGTTTATTATTGTCAGAACAAGGTTTGTATTACATATTTTTTTTGGAATTCCTCACGGGAGATGGATTCTGTGTTCACGCGGACGAAGTCGTCGTCTAGAATATAAATAAAAATGAAAAGCTGTTATTCCTTGGTAGTAAGACCGAATATGATTGGACGACGGTTGGCGACCCTTATATATTTCCTTATATATACACCGCGATGCGGTGGTGGCGCGGTGGCTTTCCATCATCACCATCAGCAGCCTGTCCCACTGGGTGTAGGCCTTACAACATGGACAATTGCACATGGGGTGATTAAAACCGACCAGTCTCGCCCAATGTTGATAGATTCAGGTAAGTATTGTTAGACTTTTCACCAGGCGGACCGTATGATCTCCTGTCGGCTCAGTCACATAAAAATCAACTTGTAGAGTTGTCGCGACGTAAGGCAGTCCAAGCTTCCGGTTGTCTAGTTAGATGTCCACATCGTTCTTGTCTGCGGCACGATCTATGTGAACAGATAGCATCACCGCTTGGCTTGCGTCCACCCTCGATTCATAAAAGTATTTTAGAGTACTGAAAACATTTCTGATAAAATCATTATTTACCCGAGTTGAATAATTTATAAAAATAGGAATTTCTAGGTATATAATAAAATTGTCAAGGCAGATAGAAACATTTACCATCAATATACAGTCTGTAGCGGAACTGGGCCAGACACATCTGTTGCATTTCGGACGAGGTATGGGTGAAAACCACGACCATAATATGGATGCCCGCAATGCCAGGAGACGTCGCGACAGGCCTAGAAGGAGATGGCGGCGGGACGGACTAGACCCCTACTGCAACGACTGGACATCGAGAGCTCTTGATCGCAAGGAGTGGAAGAAAGGAAGGGAGGCCTTTTCCCTGCAGTGGGACGACCATGACTAAAATAATAATAATAATATAGTTTCCACCTGATCTCAACAACCCCAAATTGTGATTATATATTTAGCCGCGTGACTGTACCGCGCCGGGCCAGCTGGAGACTCTCCAGATGGTTTACCGCAGCCCAGTCATTCATAAACAATGTCTATGCAAAATGAAGAATTGTATTTTGATAACGAATTCTTCACTGTCTTGTTATCGTCATATTTTAGTAAGGAGTTCTTTTTACGAAAATGAACTGTAAAACTTCGTAGAGGAAACCTTATGAATATAGGAGCTTTACAGGAACTAAAAGAGCGACGGATATGAGTGTTGATCGTAAAGAGAGCCCAAAGAAAAGTTGGATGGATTGTTTGAGGGATGATTAAGAAAAAGGGAATGACTATTTAAGTAACGGCTGGACGATAGAGGGTAGTGCAAAAAAAATGATTTTGCGCCGACCCTAGAAACATCTAAAAGATACTCGAAAAAATTCCTTACTATGCGGTCACTACAGGCAATATGCTTCCTGTGCTTTTTCATAATATGTATGAACATACAGATCAACTCGATGTCTCTGCGGCTTAAACGTTCGGTTTGCGATCTTGTCCTTTAAGTTGTGATCCGTGTTGTTGTCGTAAGCTGACAGTCATTGAAACCTACCGCAACTCGTATTGATTGTTATATGGCCCCCTCTCCCCATGTGCATTGTCCATGTGGGAATCAAGGCATGTGTCCAGTAATGGGACGTTTATGGGTTGATGATGATGTGTAACACGTGCCTTATTATTTCGAGAAGGCCGAAAACCTTTGGGATCGATATCTAGATTAAAAGCGGTGTAGTTAGCTGACCTGTCAAAGGCGTGAGTCAGCACGACCGGGCGACGTCAGGAACCAAATCCACCTCACAACTGCCAGTGCCAACTCTATTCTTAGTAACACAACACCCAACAGCGAACGAAACAGAATCGACCATAATCTCTTACATCTAAGACTCATTTTGAAATATCAGCTAGGCCCAAAAATTTGCAAGCTATTTTGTGTTCTGCTACAAAGGTTCTAGAAATACATTTCAATTGTTCCTCAGTTGATATGTTTAAATTGAGCCGACCATCGCCAAACTTCACTTTATAATAGACTATCGGATGTAATCGAATGACACAGGCCTGGAATGTTCTGGTTTACCTGCTAGGTGGCACCTGCGGTTATGAAATAATCATCTTACAGTGAAAGAACCGAACAAGAAGTTACCTTATGGCCGAGTCTTGGACGAAATCGTAGAAGTCTATCTTTATTACATTTATTTTGTATTATATTATTTTCAAAGGTTAACGCAAACACTGTAGATTGAAGCGAAACACATTTTAGGTTAGTGTTAAATAATAATTGAATCCTAAAATACATAATAATAATAATAACTTTATTTATTAATAAAATAACCTTTTACAATACTACATATTACATATAATCACGACTATTAACCCCGAAAGGGTAATCAGAGACAAGGCAATGAGACGGACAGACGGACCTCAAAAGAAGTCCTCTACCATAGTCCATTTTTTACCAAATAGCGACAACACATGTGCTTAGCGTGATAGGTGTAGAGCCCATCGCCGCTCTATGCTGTTGAATGTATGTGCAGTCATTAGTCCGTTAGTCGCCTTTTATGACACCCAAGGAAAGAGAGGGGGTGGTAGTATTCTTTTACCGTTACGCTACACGGTTATCATAAAATGATGAATTATTAAAGAACTTGTATAGTAGAACCAAGTAGAACTATAAGTCTATAGCCTAAAAATTACAGTAGCATTCTTATGTTCCGAGAGTTAGAGATAGGGCAGTTCCTCTTTGTGAGGTAATAGTGGACATTGACCACCACGCTGTCCCAATGCGGGTTGGTTCCATCAATTTAGTGTCTGTTAACCACACTTTGGATAACAGAAAATCGTGTTTAAGCTTAAATCAAAAAGGGATGTGCTGTTAATGTTTGCGACTTATTGGTTGTTGTCGACCAAGTTTGTTGTTATCTGGCCAGCTACACTAGCGACCTGGCTGGTTAGAGAAGACTGGAGTGGCCTTAGAGCATTCAACCAAATGCTCTAAAGGAGTGGCGTATGGCCAGCAGTGCGCGATGATACGCTGAAAAAGAAGAAAGAGTTGCGAACATCGAAACTACATTAAATTATAGAGTAACTTTATCTGAAGCTACAGATTTAATTTAATTTTATTTAGGTCAAAAATAAAGAAACTAAAATTTATCAAACATATCCACAAAAATACCATTAATTAAACATGGTCAATCGACCAGGACCGCGCAATTGAACTCTGACACATTACGATACCACAGGATACCTAAGTGAGGTTACCTTTACGTTACACGTAACCTTTTGTTCGCCCGATATCCACGAGTTATTTTTTATTGTGCCAGACAAATTAAATAAATATTGGATAATAAATAAATTATAAAATAATGAAAATGATGTCTATTTACGTTACTGACTGATATAAAAAAAAATCCTGTAAGCATATGAGATATGACCCAGGTTGTATTTGTTATTTTATGTGAAACGGAGGCAAACAAGCAGGCGGGTCACCTGATGGAAGTAATCGAAGGCGCCCATGGACACCAGCGCCCTTATTCTGTAACGATTCCTTGTTTCAAAACCAACGTTAATTCCTTAAAAAGTTACGATATCTTCCCAAAAACGTATGCGTTTGACGTTTGTGCGCGGTAAGGTTTAGGTGTGGAATCTATAGATTGCGATACAGAATCAGGGCCCAGTCCAGTAGCAGATGCGGTGCCGGCATTGAGGAAGGAGTAGGAATTGTGGATGGGGGGTGGGACCCCCACCCTCCATCCACAATTCCTACTGAAAGACCGGACGAAACACAACAGCAGCATGCCATTGATGATTGACAAGTCAATCGATCAGTTTATGTTGATTTATAGCTTATGAAATGTGGGGAACTAAATATTATTCATATAATTTTAACGCAAATTTTGTTGCAGACAAATTACATGTTGGAAAATGATGAAAATGAAACTGGCTTTCAAAGTAAAAAGTAAATAAGTAGTGTTGATGAACTTGCGCGGGCTGGATAAGACCACGGGAGCACAATTGGAAGAGCACCTATCACGGAATGTCAGAAGGTGCAAGTTCCTCGTGGAACGTTCATCCTGCTCGTGGATTCTTTTTTAACATTTTCTAATGTGGAGAACTGATTGTACAGGAATTACACTGAAATTAATGTTGCTAGATAGGTAGTTGTTAGTTGCATTTAATAGAATAGCCTATGCTGCATTATATATATGTTACAAACACTCTATAGGTCGCTTAATGGGTAGGTGGTTTTGAGATATTAAAATGACACATATATTTAATAATTTCACGTATATTAAACGGTAATTACTCAAAACATTCCTGTCAGCGCTGTTATTAGGATATTTGATTTTATGCCAAGACTATTTTGATAGCCATCCTTCAACCATGGGAAATGGATAATGAATTGTGGTTTCATCAAAGGATTTTGTCACTTGGGATTTTATTGAAGGAAACAGAAAACTATCACCTAAATGTTAATAATTTTACGGATTTTTGTACGGAATTACAAATGCGAAGCCCGAGACCCAGCAGTGGAGGATTCAAGGCTGATGATGATGGTGATGATGATGAACATTTTATAAAAGAATATTATTGGTTACCTCAGCTATTAATGTAGGTAATCAATTGTTTTTAAGTAGGTAGGTTTATTTAACGGATATGGTACGGTACATACATAAATAAAATCAATCACAACTTTATCCCTGAAGGGTTAGTCAGAGACTATATAGTCTCTTACTAGGCAATTGAATAGCAAAAGCAGTCTACCATAGTCTACTTTTCACCAAATAGCGACTTGTAATGGCGTTGGGACGGAGACCCGAAATGAAACAATGTCTTGCGTTGAATCAATTCTCCTTTATCCTCTAGTGTATCATCTTAAATACTAATTAACATCACATCTATACGTGACTAGAGGAAGGACGCCTTGTCAATCAGGAAGACCTTAATTATCACGTACTATTGAGTACGTGCTGATAGTGTAATTCACTATATCACACCTCCCCTGAAAAGGCTAGGCATCCCTTCCCTGAAAAGTAAACTCTTATTTTCTAAATATCTTAGTCCTATTCTTATGAACTATATACCTCGGCGTCAAAAAAATCGCACCTCTTAGAAAATCACTTTCAAATGTCATTTACTCTTGATATGCACATGCAGTCGCATTAATTATGATTTTATTTACAAGGTTACTTAATTAACTTAATAAAAAACATTACTTTTCGTTATCAAATAAAACCTAATGCAACAAATAAAGTGTCACAAAAATTCGATGCAAATTTTGCTACCCGTGAGAGTTGCTAGTTGCGCTTCCTTTGTGGGTATAAAACGGTCAACACGGGTTCAATGTGGGTCATTCGCTATTCAACCGTTGAAGAGGACACACGCACAGATTTTGATGGATACCACAGCTGATAAAGCCGCTCAAGTGGTTGCACTACTGCAATCAGGGGTGCGGCAGTGTGATGTCGCCCGGCAACTGAACCTGAGCCGTTATTCCGTTCGAAGAGTGTACCAGCGCTTCATAGAGACCGGTGGCTATATCCGCAGACACGGTTCGGGTAGACGTCGCTGCACTTCGGAAAGAGACGACCGGTTCGTTGTGTCGAACTCTTTGAGAAATCGTTTCTCCAACGCTGTTGAGTTGCAACAGCAGCTCCAGGCAGTTCGCAGACGCACCGTAAGCGTATCTACGGTTAGAAGAAGATTGAAGGAGAAGAAGATAGCGGCCCACAGAGCTGCTACGGGTCCAAAATTGACTGCAGCGCATCGGCGAGCCCGCTTGCAGTTTGCTCGTGACCACGTCGATTGGACCCTTGAGCAGTGGAGAGCTGTTCTCTTCTCAGACGAGACGCGAGTGTGTCTTTTCTGCAACGACCGACGGAGAAGAGTATACCGGAGGCAGGGTGAACGTTTCGCCCAAGCCTGCATCCAGGAGACGGTGGAATATGGTGGCGGATCCTGCATGTTCTGGGGCGGTATGTCTGCTGCCGGCAAAACCGACCTTGTCTGCGTCTCCCGGACTGGAGGTGCTCGCGGACAAGGGTCGCTGACTGCTCGCCGCTATGTCACTGAGGTCCTGGAAGTGCATGTGGTCCCCTTTGCCGAATCTTTTGGCGAGGGGTTCACATTAATGCACGACAACGCTCGCGCTCACACTGCAGGCATCGTGAGCGACTTCTTGCAGAGGTCCCAAATCTCTGTGATGCAGTGGCCAGCGCGAAGTCCGGATCTGAATCCTATAGAGCACCTCTGGGACCATCTTAAACGTAAGGTTCGATCTCGGGATCCAGCTCCTTCGACTCTACAGGAGCTCCAAGACGCGGTGATTGAAGAATGGGGGCTTATCCCTCAAGAAGAGCTCCTGAAGTTGGTGAGGTCCATGAGGGACCGTATGGAAGCCGTGATCAGGGCAAGGGGGGGTAACACTAGATTTTAAGTTAATTTTAAGACACTTTTTGTACATTTTTCTTTGTAAATTATCTGTTGTTAATTAGGACTTAATTAAGGATTTTTATTATTTTATTAATTTTAATGTTGTTTGTATAATTATAATTAAACAGAAAGTTAAATTTAATTGTTTTTTGATACTCCTTTTTGTTACCTTTCTAATGATACCCAACACTATCCTCTACATAAGGTTTAAGAATTTTTAAAGATGATTTTTAAAAGGTGCGATTTTTTTGACGCCGAGTGTATTCTTTATTATTCTTTAATATTTTTACATTAGTACCTAGCTCTTCTAAAACTTCAAATGGACCTAAATACAAGTCATTCAATTTATTATAATTTTCATTCTTATACAAGAGTAGATCACCTTTTTTGTAGTGTACTTCCTTACAATCTAAATCATAATTAGTTTTTCTACTTTGTTTTGATATTAATAAGTTGTTCCTGGCATCATTATGAGCTTTTTGCAATCTAAATTTTAACTCCGATGGATAATTGTCGTATACATATAAGGGATCAACTTTACTAACTAAATTACTAGGTACGTTACATGTTTTCCCAAAAACTAGTTCATAAGGGGAGTATTTGGTACTAGTATTTACAGAATTATTATAAGCAAAGCACCAATATGGTATCCAGGTACTCCAATTTGCCGACTGATTCTGTGTTTGTATTCTCAAGTAACATCCGAGATGTTTGTGCCAGTTTTCTAGCGAACCTATACTCTCATGATGATAGGGTGTTGAATTTAACTTATCAATATTTAGCAATTTACATACTGTTTCTAACGTGGAATTAATAAATTCCGTTCCACAGTCAGTCGCAATAACCCTGGGAGTACCATATCGTAAAATAAAATTTTCAGTAAAAACCCTAGCAACAGTTTCAGCTGACTTATCAAGTATTGGGTAAGCTTCTACAAACTTTGTCAATTCGCATTGTATTGTTAATATGTATTTATTACCCAAATTATCGACCTCCAACGGCCCCACAATATCTAAATATAATTTTTCAAAAGAAGTAGATGCTGTAGTGGTTATTACCATTTTCTCTTTATTATTTTTATTACAAAATTTCTGCTTTTGGCAATCTTTACAGCGAGTCACATATTCAGTTATGTCTTTTTGCATATTACTCCAAAAATATTTTTTTCGAATATTCTTAGTCATTTTATTTATGCCTACATGACCACTTGTCGGCAATAAATGATAATCATTTAGTATAACACGTATCAAGTCTTTATTTGTAACATGTTCAACTTGGTTATTAATAATACATAACCGCGGTAATTCTTTATGTTTCTGGTTTTTCTTCTTATTTCCTTCGTCCATCTTGTAGGCCCGTGTAGCACTATTTTCTTGATATTTTGTAGACTTCAACTAGCGATTTCGCGGCGCGGACTTGTGACACCATGTCACGGTCGCCATGTAATGGGTTTGGGACGGAGACCCGAAATGAAACAATGTCTTGCGTTGAATTAATTCTCCTTTATCCTCTAGTGTATCATCTTAAATACTAATTAACATCACATCTATACGTGACTAGAGGAAGGACGCCTTGTCAATCAGGAAGACCTTAATTATCACGTACTATTGAGTACGTGCTGATAGTGTAATTCACTATATCACAAACTGCAGATGTGCTCAGCGTGACAGGTGGTGAGCCCATCGCCGCTCTATGCTGCTGAATGTGCAGTCTTTAGTCCGTTAGTCGCTTTTTACGACACCTATCGAAGTGATGAAATGGTGAATTATTTTAACGAGCCTCCATATAAATATGTATAAAATACGCCCCATTATGCATCCTCAATCAAAATCGAAGTCTTACATTAAAAAAGAGGGTACAAACCAAAAAGTTTCCACTAATTTAGCCTGAGACTCCACAAATACCTCCGCGTCCAGGTTGACCTACAAGTTTCCTACAAAAAAGGTAGAAACGACATTACGCAAACACGTGCGAGCACAAAAGCAAAAGGAATCCCGACCCACATCGGCCGCGCGATGCCGCGGTATTAATAGCGCGCGGAATAGTCGGCAGGGCGGCGACGGAATTAGACCGCTTGTTCGCGCCGATTGTCGTGGCGCTTGTCGGTGCGATAACACTGTAACGGAACACCGCTAAGGAAAGCCTGTAGCCTGAAGGCTGGACACATAAACTAACCTAACCCCCTCCCACATGGGAATCCATGGCAATTAGATGGCCGATACACTTGCCAGGGAGGGCTCAAAGAGCCTATTTATTGGTCCTGAGCCGTTTGTTGCACTAACACCGACACCATCAATAAGGCCTTTTAGGACCAAATCCAAAGCAGGCATAAAACCACATGGGAAAAGCTACCCGTTATGAAACATTCAAAATCCTCCATAGGCGCAGACGCCCTAGGCGAAGTAACATCATATGCGGAGGTAGTAAAAGGCAGGCACGAACAATTATCGGAGCCCTGACCGGACACTATGCCACAAAACAAATACTCCATCGAATGCAGCTAGCAACAGACAGCTTGTGCAGGGCATGTGGGGAGAAAACGGAGTCCATGCAACACTTACTGTGTGACTGTGACTCCCTTTGCTAGGAAAATAATGAGTCTCCTGGGATTGGCCTACTCGAAACCAAAAGATTTTAGGCTCTTCGTCGTCAGAGACATTACCAAGCTTATGGCAGACATTTTCACTAAGGAGACCGAGTGATAGAACGGGGTTGCACAAAAGATCCCAATGGTGAACGTGCTGCTGCGAGAGGAAGACAAAAATCTAACTCTATAGAGCGCAGAGGCTTGACCACTAGGTCACCAAGGCCGAGTTATCCAGAGGGTTTGATTAACAGGCCGGGCCAGGCAAGTGTGTGTTCGGATTTTTTGATTCATAGCCCGGGTTTGCGATCACCAACCCGCATTAGGAAAGTGTGGTGATTAAGCCAAACCCATCAATTGTATCAATGGCTTGATTTCAATAATGGAGGCCTTTGCCTCTTTACTCACATAACTCCAATAAGTACTATCTAATCATGGTGGCGACACCAAGGTGTTCCGGGACCGTCAGTTGGCTTGATTCTGCTGCTTTCGGTGCCCACCCCGAAAGCAGCAGAATCAAGACTTTTCCTATATATGTCTTAATCCACAAAGAATAACTCGGTCTTCAAGCCACTTTGTAGTATGAGACGTAAGAGCCCGAAGGTGGAAACTCATTTCACCCATCAAGCGATAAGGAACTCATAATCCTAATACCTATAAAGGTATGCAGCAGTGCTGCCGCAGCTCTACTGGTCCCTATATAAGTTTAATGAGATTACATTACGAGCTACGCAGCAATGTCGCGGCAGCAATGCAATGCAATTTGGTGCTGCGGCAGCACTGCTGCGTGCAGCGGGGTTCGGAATCACACTTTTAAGGTCCTACTGCGGGGCACAGGCCTTTCTTTATAGACAACAGCACGTGGGGGATATTGAGCCATAACCCACCACGCTGGCCCAATGCAGGTTTCAAAGACTACCATCCTGCGACAATAATTGGTACCAACGGTTTTACCTGAAAGCAATCTGAAGCACGGAGGAGCTCGAGATGTTTTTATTTTAGTCACCCATCCATTGACCCGGCGGGCGTAAGTCTGCAAGGTATAGTTATTTTCAAACTTTTGTATGATAAAAAATATTACCTACCTAATCATAAAAGTTAAGTACTACAAGAAACAAATACATATTATCTAATCATAAAAGGTTAGTACTACAAGAAAGAACAGGACATCAAAATATAATTACGAAGACCAGATGAAAATGTTTTATAACATTTTCACTCACATTTTCACGAAAAAGCACTAACGTGCACTCTTTTGGACCAAGCCCTATGATTAAGCTAATTAATGCGATTAAAATCCCCACTTACTCTGTATTAAAATATATTCACGCTAAAAATTCATATTTCATTGCTTTTATTATGAGGTTATTATACCACATTTTTATTAGTCTCTTAAAATCTCAGAAAAATAGAATCTCCAAGATATACCCTAATAAAACTGTCAGCACGACATTAAAATATCATACTTTTGCTGTAAGATAGTATAATTTTGAAATATAAAAAAATAAACCAGCTTGATGATAGAGAGTAGTTAAGCTAAATTTCAAATTTAGCTTCAAAACAACTTATTTGTTAAGTTGTTAGTTGAGACATGATTATTATTCATTTTGGGTAGCTACTTTGGATATGGTATGATTATTGCAATCTCCTCTTGTGCTTTTTATCCTGTGAAAGGCCTGAAAATGTTTCCCAGTTCCTATAATCCCAGGTCTTTTAAACGGGGCGTGAAACGGCATTTATGCAGGCCATCATGAATGGGTGCGCTTGTTACCGTGCTTGTACCACGGTGGGGAGCGCTTTCATTATTTTGGACTACATCGGCTGCTTACCATCAGGCAGAATGTAGTCACTATGACGTGTCACATTATACAAAAAAATAGTGGGACTTTACAGGCTGATGATTGACTACTGCTCAAATTAAAATCTGTAGTAGAGATCAATATTAACTATGAGCTCAACTGTCGTAATACCTGACACAATATAAATTCAACTGTAAGCAACCTCTAGGAGTCTTGGTCACAGACAAAGGGATTTGGGCAGACACCTTTCATGAGAATCATCCTTCAAAGCCGTCACCTGCTATCAGAAGTCTGTAGTTTCTGTACGTACTAGAGCCAAAAAATATAAACTATGAATTATTTTGTGATATAAGAGACGTGCTATATATGACGGCTATACTGTTTTAAATTGTTTGCAAACCCTTTTACATAATTGGCAGAAGCTTTAAAATTAGACCTCTAATTACCAAAATATGGTAAAGAAAATTCTGTCCAGCCCATTGTTTTGATGTAATTCCGTTAAATGGCAAGTTGGCAAACAATACATCTAATAACTATGATTTGAATCTCTTTACGATACTAAGACTTTCTGAAAATGATCTAGGTACATACAAATAATCGCGTTGCATTGCAATAAAACTATTTTAACGGGACCTAACACGATTAAATTTTGTAATTAAGTACATATCTACTTACGGCTTGACGTTTCGGCCGCGATGCTGCGGCCGTGGCACAGACCATGTGGTCTGTGGGCCGTGGTCACAAGCGAATTATAAAAATTAATCGTGTTGGGTCCCGTTAAAATAGTTTTAACATTAAATCCATTTCGAAACAAACTTAACTTGATATGTATTTTATGTTAAACAAAGTGTAAAAATAGTTAAAAGAGAACAAACCATGAAACACTCCTAATTTATACAATATATAGTTCAGGCTATAACCGTCCCACAGGCTGGGCACAGGCCATCCCACGTGGGCAACTGTGGGCAGTGCGCTCAACAGCACTAGGGTAGATTGGGCCAAACCCACCACGCCAGCCGGGGCGATGGGTTATATTCTGAATGAGCGACTTCGAATCCCCGACACCAGATTAACTTTTCATTGCAGTATACTTACATACATACATAGAATCTCGACTGATATCCCCTAAGGGTTAGTCAGAGACTAGGCAATGAGGACAGCAAAAGCAGTCCTCCACCATTGACCACTTTTCATCAAATAGCGACTGCACATGTGCTCAGCGTGACAGGTGGTGAGCTATCGCCGCTCTATTCTGTTGGATGTATGTGCATTATTTAGCCCGTTAGTCGCCTTTTACGACACCCAAGGAAAGAGAGGGGGTGGTAATATTCTTGCAACAGATGACTCCATAACAACATAGTACTACATAGTAACTACCACAACAAACACAGCATAGTACTACGGCATAGTAATAATCGTGCCCAAATCGTGTCCACACCACCACCAAGTATGCAAACCATCCCATGGATTCAGACAAACGCCAGCGTGTCACAGGCGAGCCAGGTGGCGATCGACAACGCCTTATTTAGATAAACGGCCGCATAAAAAGCCATGCATCAATGCAATTTGTCTTAATCTTATGAATCGATGCCAATAGAAGTATTAATATGGACAGCTGTGTTGTTCTAATTTGTTTATTACTAATGGCATACAGTAAAAGTGAAGTAGGTATAGCCTGTACACTGCGGGCAAAGGCCTCCGTCATAGACGTCAATTAATTTTTTTTTTCTTAAATAATGGCTTCGTGCGGACAGCACATTTAGCTAGTGTCAAGTTTTTAATAGTAATTATTCTTTTCTTGACATTAAGTGAGTGATAATGAACGTTTAGTGGTAAATGATTTTCCCCCAAGCTCCTCGAGACTCAATAAAGCTGTGGGACTTAATTGAGGTCTCACACGGACTTCTTGAGAGAATTTGAAAAGTGATGGTGCACTGTTTTGTTTTATTGCTAACACTCATGCACGTTCACGAACACTTAACAGTAAATAATCCACCATTATTTCACATTAATATTCGACAAAACACAAATTATAGAAAATAATACAAAACTGCAGATGACGCTTCACTTTCCCGCCAAGACAGGAAGGAAGTCGTCAATTAAGTTTTAATGACATTTAAATGTCTTTCCTTCTCTATTTAGCACTATACATAAAAAGGTGACAGCAAGAGACTTAATTGTCATTAAAACTTAATTGACGTCTCTGAGTACGGCAGTTAGCTACAATTAATGTGTCTTGGCTTTACACGCTTGTCAAATGCGCGTTAGTGATCAAAAACCCGACCTAGGGATTGAGTCCTGCTTCGCCACATATGTGTTCAAGGATTAAGGTGTACAATCATATTTAATCATCGTCGTCAGCCTCTCCATATGAACACCAGCATATGAGGAGATTAATTAATTTCAATAAAAATAAAGTGCATGTGACTCGACATAACAGTTCTTCAAACAATTAATAATTTCAGATTAAATCTTAATTTCTAATTTCTGTAACCTGAAAAGTAGCTCGCTAGTTAGTCAGTTATTCGCGAGTTAGTCGGTTTTTATGACTCCCGAGGGATGAGATATCTCTCGGGAGTCTTAACACTTCCGGGATAATAATCGTGATTATAGGTATGTAAGTATTTATCTTTTTTTTTCTTTTCATTACTTTCCCGAAAAGAAGTCAATTTAAAATGCAGTCAGCTACATACTGCCTCATGTAGAGACGATAAGCACACATAAAGTTTTATATTATTGTCTACTATTGAGTTTCGAATTTCATATTTTAGCTTTCTAAACTTTGTTTTGATTTGATAACAAAGGCTTCAAACCAACTCTACACTAATTTAGTAAATTTATTATATTTCAAAATTCATAATTTTATTGTCTCACGTCAGGTGTACATATCTTAACTTATTGGTAAATTATAGGTATGACATGAACCCTGTTAAGGCACTACAATAGTACTAACATTATAAAATTTATTTTTTAATTACTCATGTTATTCCAAAATCGCATTAAATTATAAACATCTATTTATTGAAAGTAATAAAATAATAATGCTTAATAATAATAATAATAAGCTATAGAAAACTATTAACATTTAGGTACTTTTATTTGCTTATTATAAACGCTTCAATAATCATTTTAAATTCGTAGACTAAATTTTAACTTTCTCGTTGGCTTATAAATGTAGTTAGAGGTAGTTTCTGGTTAAACTAGTCCACGTTTCGGAATAACAGAATAACAAATTTATGATTGATGTTTTTTTAATATATTTTAGCGTTTTATTGACGCTTAAATATACCTATGTAAAATTGTTAAACACTGAAAAAAGACGACAACCTCAGGCGGGAATCGAACCACGCACCTATCGCATTCCGGCTGCTTTAACCACTTGGCTACCGAGGTCTGGTTTTCACCCGTCGAAATTTGTCAGTGCTTGGTGATTATGTTTTTTAGTCAACACTGCTGAAAAATTTTACAACAAATTTATGTTTTAGCAAAAGTTCCGGAATTATTGTTTTCAATTTATATGAAATTCTATAGCTATTATTACATGAAGGTGCAAATGACAAGTGGCATGCCTTGTATACGCAAACTAAGCGGTGGTTAAATATCTTAGTTCATAGCTATGCATTTAGTTAAATGGTGTTGTAATCATCGTCCCCCCAAGACAAGCGGCAAACGGATAGATATAATAGATGTCTATTCAATCATTCATGTCATTGGTAGACAAGTTTTTAGGTACTTGACAAATGCTTATTTTTTTTTAATTTCACACTATTTTTATCTATTGTTTGTCTAACTACTCATATACCCTTTTGAGGTGAGATCCACAATCACGCATTTTACGCCAATGCTCAACATTTGTCAACCACTCATGAACTCAATGGCGTCATTGAGCGATTAACAGATACCCATTTGTTACAATAAAACATGGTGAATTGACAAACACAGGTCTTAAAATGTAATGGATTCTGGAACTTAAAACCCAGTCAATAAAATGAATTAAAAAAGAAGTTGTTTTAACGTTTCAATACATTGGTAAGTTAGTTCCATTCCAATCATACGGTTGGAATGGAACTAACTTACCAATGTAGTAAAACGTTAAAAAAACGCATACCTCAGTTGGGAATCGAGCCCACAACTTCCACATAAAGGGCGGCTCCATGACCTCTCCGCCGCAGAGGCGTTGGTTAGACCTGTCGACATTATAAATAAGTGATCGAAACAGTATCCCTTGTTTTATTTATATCCATATTTTCGATAATCCAAAAAGAAAGTGGTTTCCATGACGACAAGTACTTTTGAACACCCTGTTTAATTCGCTACAAAGCTAAGCCGAGCAACAAATGCGCTATTCCTATCGAGTTAACGTGAAATATATACGTGCATTAAGAAAATATAATTATACAAAAAGTCGTTTGGTGAAACGATAAAATCACCAGTCAACTAGAAACAAACAATTTTATTCTGTGTAACAGAAATAAATCGGCCGAGGTAAACTCGACAATCGGGCATTCTTGGCAACGGGCGGACGTAAATCGGGATTTTTGCATTATGCCCGCAGCAGAGGAGCCTCATAATGTTCGGTCCGTCCGTCAGACAAACAACGGTGATATAACAACAGTACAAATACGTACATATTGAAACCTCAATACATTTTCTTAGAAAAAGCCACTGGTTGCTTTGCTTGGTGCTCATCATCTGATTTTTTATTTAGAGATTGCTACTGTTGGCCAAATATGGATACAACGTAACCAAAATAATAGACAATAGAAAATCTTCATGGTTAGGTTCGTTTCTGAACTAAGTAAAAATTAAAGGCCATATTGTATTCCATGCACTTTCCTGGCTTCATTTATGAAAAATAAAAATATATTACATATTGTTTTCTGAGGTTTAAGCGAGCACTACACATTGAAATGAAACACTTTTTACGGACTAACTCGCGTTTAATTTATTATACTACATAGTTATTTATATTATCCTGACGTTTCGTAAACCTGAACGCACCCGGTTAAATATAAAAATGATTACGTAATATGAAATTTTAATAATAATTATATAACATAATATATGATTAACTCTTTGTTCTTTGACACTTTTGCGTAGCAATATAATAAGAATGCTTATAAATAATTATGCGACTGAGCAAATGAAGTGATAAATCTGTTTATTTACTTTTACCCTCAAACTTCATTACAGCTCCGATAATTTTCTTGCATACGCAGTCAGTAGATACCATGCTTTAGCTTATTAAGTACACACGTATTGTCCAGTTAAAAAGTGTACGCGGTGTTTTCGAGTGAACGTTACAATGAAAACGGGAAAGAAAATTGTCGATTTAGTCGTAGAAAATTCGGTGCAGAAATATTTAAGACATGAAAATGAGCAAGAGTTATGCCTACCTCACAGAGAACCAATGGACCTGAATAAAGATCTGTTAAATTAAGATGAGATTAATCAACCGTCTAAGTTTTAGGGCGTGTTTGCCAGCACGTCAGTAGATTCATCCCCGGAACAGAGTGACAGTTCACCTATTAAATTTAGACGATTCAAAATGCTTATTTTAAGCTTACTGAATAAAGATATTTTGATTTAATTTGATTTGATTCCTACAACCACCAAAGGCAGGCGTTACATCATTTACAGAGGTGACAGTGATTCATCGAATGAATGTCTAGTAATTACAGGAATCGGTAATGTACATCGTAGCTTTCCAGTGGGACAGTATGTTGGGTATATTTTACTTCTTTTGGCATAAATTTACCGTTTCATCAGCATAACTATTAAATGTAAGTACTTTTTATTACTCACAGTTTTTTTTAAAATCTTTAGCAATATTTGAGTAAGTTTGTGTTTTTTTTTAATACTCGCTGTTCCAACATAATAGTAGTTTTTCTTATTTCTCATTCATACTAGTTCTCACATTTATTCCTCTCGCACTTTCATACCTCATAAGTACTTCACAGCAATTCATCATGTTTTGCTCTTTATCGGGTGGGTCTCCCGTTCCTACTTTATTTATCTGTACTACAACTTTACCATCTTATTATTGGTCTCAATCTTATGCTATGGGGAAAATAAGTTTTTTCAGTATGAGCTAGTTGCTCAGAAATTCTTTTTATATTTTTCTCTTTTTTAAAATTTTTCTTAAAAACTATTTTCTTAAGAGCTTTTGAAAAATTTAATTTATTTACTTATCTAAATATTATACTAATACCTATTGAACATACGTTTTCCTCATTTATCTCTACTTAATCAATTATGACTGTCGACCACATATAACCGACATTAATATTAATATTGCAATTACGAATTCATCCCAGATTATGACGTGGGCGTGCAATGAGTAGTTCTCCACCGGCCCTGGGCACGTATCAATTGCTCACTAATGTTACCTGCGATCCTTAACGAAGTTGCAGACGGCTTGGCGCACGGCCAGCCGCCGCTTAATGTGTCATTTATTAACAGAGAATGAGCAGTGCAACAGACCAGTCAGTGGGCAGAGAAGTTCCAGAGGAAACGAGAGGAAAACTTCATTTTGGGGAGAACTATTAAACCCTTTATCTTGATGCAATACTTCTTTTTACGTCATTATTAGACTATAAATGGTCCACTGCTAAGAACAGGCCTTCCCTCATGTACAAAGGCACATGCGGATATTGGGCCATCGTAACCCTACATGCTGGCCCATTGAAGGTTGGTTGGGTGGGTCTATTATAAGTGGTGCATCTGATTTCTCTGAGGATCAAATATCAACTCTGAATATCTGCATTTTGTCCTAATGAGGTGTCCGTAAGATCAACAAGAGAAACAGTGGTTAAAGCAGTCGGTAGTTCGAGCCGGATAACTTGTTAAGCACGCGATATAAAATGTATTGTAAATCTTCTTTATTAAGTTTGATAGAATAAATGATAAGCAACACTTCTTATGTTATGTTCCTACTCAATACACATGCCGAGCTATTCCTAAAAGTGACAAATCGTGTGTGATATATTTTTGCGGCTCGCATCTTACCGATTTCCTACCACGAGTATTCGTTAGCGACAGTTTTATAAACATTTCCTTCTGGTACTCATTAGAGCCCAAGATTCAAAGTCAAAGTAAAAATATTGCTAAATAATTATGTTCTTTTGAATCAACCAAACATGTTTTTACCTTCCATTCAGGACGTAATTTAGCTGTGGAGAAGAAAGGGCGTAAAAATGTTTGTTTTCCTTGCAGCACAGTGTATTTTGGTAAAGAAATTTGATCACGCCATTTTATGTTCATTTGATACCTAAAAAAGACGTTCTGAACGTAGGGTAAAAAAATTTTGGACGATTCAAAAGTGTTTAGTAATAAGTTTATTTGAATAAAAATATTTAAAGTTCGAGTTGAGTTGGGTTTATTAGAACGCACGGTTCATTTTGCTGTTTAGATACGCTGTCTCGTGGTAGGGCCACAGTACAGATTTCATCGACCATCGCTTAAAATTTTACTGAACTGGTATTTACAGAACGTAGTGCTTCTGGGTAATTTGCTACGATGTTAATAGATGCAACTTTGTAGAGATTAAGATGCGCCTGTCTGGTAATGTAAACTGTTTCTGCCTCGATGTTTCTGATTGTAAATGGCTTTTCAATAAATTTCATTTAACGATAGAGACTGGCTTTTGCTCTACAAATAAAAAATACTTAGTAACGATTGCTGAATGTTGTTGACTTTTATAACAAATAATATTGTTCTGCAGATGGAATTTAAGATCGCCTAATCTTATGATTATACTAAGAATCTGAGTGGATAGTGAATCAATGCAACAACATTTTATCACGATGTTATTTAGTATCCCCTTCGTATAGCATCAGTTTAGGTATGTACGGTATAGCCCCTACACGTGGCGACCACCTTAATGCCTATTTATGAGACCTATTGTTTTGCTCTAATGTGTTCCAGATTTTCTGTGTCTGTATGTTTGTTTTTTTTTAAACTAGCCACTTATGTTTCTGAAGACGCCTTAAAACGGAGTGATTTAATTTTGAAGGCTCCTGGTTAATAAATAATTGACTTAATGCAAAAAAGTCAAACATGCAGACATAGAAAATGTCTTTCTTTAACCGATGCTGAAAAGGTAATAAAAATTGATCCAGTTCTGAAGGAGGAAACAGAGGACTACGAAACGTCGTTTTTCTGTGTTTTGTATGAGAATTTTTCATGCCACTTCCACGTTGTGTTTCCTCTTGATATAAGGTTTGGAAACCTTAAAAAAATAATGAAATTGCACCATTAGCAGCCCTAAACCATGAAGAGTGGAAGGAGGGTAGGGAGGCTTTTGCCCAGAAGTAGGACAAGGCGGGCTGAATAAAAAAAATTGCCCTATTTGAAAATGCTAATAATAATCTGTTCCTTCAAAATGAATTCACCTTAAAAAAATATAAAATGTATGTACCTATATATCGAACCTGCTAACCCGCTTTGGGCCTGCGTAGTGGGTTATGGCCCAACCTTCCCATGAGCTGTTGTCCCCGTGGGAAGGCCTGTGTTCAACAGTGGCTTGTTTGTGGGCTGATGATGACCGATACTTCATGAAATAAATTTAAAACGAAAATGGTGTCAAGATGAATCATGCAATTTAAATTAGCTCAGGAGTTTACGGTATTGTGCTTATTACATCAGTAGCGGCTGCTTGCGCTTTTGACTACAGGAATGTGAAACTCAAAATCAATTTAAAGGGGCTAATTCCAACAGCTACTTATCCAATAAAGTATATTACAGTCACTGCCGAACAAAGGTCTACATCATGAAAATGAAGTAATCGCTACAGTGGATGGCTAGATAATAACTAAGCGCTGTCTATTGTTTTGCCTCATCATCATCATCAGCATATAAACGTCCCACTGCTGGGCACAGGCCTCCCACGCAAACAAAAGCACGTGGGGATATTGGGCCATAACCCACCACGCTGGCCCAATGCGGGTTGGTGGGTTTTAACGACTGCCATCTTACGACAACAACCGGGAGCAACGGCTTAACGTGCTTTCCGAAGCGCGGAGTTTTTAATTTGATCACCCATCCAGCAACCCGGACAAGCTAAGATCGCAAACCGGACGCGCTAACCGCTGAGCCATCGAGCTCCTCGTTTTGCTTACTAAAGTAAAAATTTTTACTTAAAAAAACTATCTCAAATTTCCCACTCTAGTCTTATATTATTTATATTCTTTTTATTATATTGCTATCACCCTAGGTTGCCTGGAAGAGATTGCTTGTTAGCAATAAGGCCGCCTGTTTTGTACTTTGTCACTGTATGAATGTTTTTCTGTAATATGTTCTTGTGTGCAATAAAAGTTTATTTTATTATTATTCTAGTTTAGACAAAACTGTGTAGTTTTGGCACTACATTAGGACTGCACTAGGCAAAACAACAGGTAGATAGGTTATTAATTTCGGGCGTTAACCACCACTCTTGTCAAATACGGGTTGGTGACCCCAAACCTGAGGGCCTACACTCTTTCTCCGGAACGAAATTTGGCCGATTTTCATTTGTTTTTACAGCGGTTTGCGTTCTTTCCGAAATTTCGTTCTACTTATTTTTATTTTATTTTTATTTTATTTGGTACACATAACATATAACAATTATTTATAGACTTAACAAAAACAAAAAAGGTAAAAGTTTCTTAATGGTAACACTAAAAGCATGTGTATACACACATAAAAGACAAAAATATTTATCATTTATATTACACAACATCAAACAATATCAAAGTAATTATCCATACAAAAACTACAACACAACCTACTAAAATTTCAATTACACACTGTTAGTAAGTACATAAATAAAAACAAATAATAATTGACAATGTTAAAAACAGTTATGTGATATATATATATATGTTAATACATATAACTACTAATGTAGTTAACCAAAATAACGTTAATCATGGTAAAACACGAACATACGAAATAGGTTAGGCATTAAAATTATAAATTTTTAGAAAAGTTTTGAAATTTCAAAAATATGGAAAGCGCTATAAATAGTAAACAAAAATCGACCGAAAATTCGTTTCGGAGAAAGATAGTAGGCCCTCTGGGCTATGCATCAAAAAATCCGAAATAAACTTTGACTGACCTGTGAATTGAACTCAGAACCTTCGGATATCGGGCCAGGCGCATTACCATTCGGCCACTGGGGCGTTGTAAAAACACTAAGGCCTTGGGCAAACGTAGTCACTTTCTTTTGCCGACACGGAACACCATCAAACTAAAAACACAGTTTCAGTGTCTGGCAACGGCAACTGAGAGCTGACTGTAAGTTTGTAAATGTGCAAGCGTTACTATCGCGTTTGTGTTTAGAGTTTTGATTCTCGATCTTATTTACTTAGCATTAAGATCTATCTGTCAAAACTTAACTCAAACGCGAAGTAACGTTTGCACATTTACAAACTTACACTCGGCTCTCAGAACGCACTGCGAATCGCGTTTTTGTATGACGGTGTCCCGTGTAAGCCGTGTCTCATAGCGGCGCATTAAAAGAAAACTACCCCCAGTAAAAGACGACTAACGGACTAAATACTGCACATATATCCACCAGCATATAAAGCGTCGATGGGCTCACCACCTGTCACGCTGAGCACATGTGCAGTCGCTATTTGATGAAAAGTGGACTGTGGCAAAGGACTGCTTTTGCGGTCCTCATTGCCTAGTCTCTGACTAACCCTTCGGGGATAATAGTCGAGATTATATATATGTACAGTCACGAGCACCAATATGTATACACTATGACTCTTATTCCATTGTATTAAGAGTTACAATTGTTTACATATTTTTGCTCGTTACTGTACGTATACGTATGTCCCGTGTCTGCAGCAGTGTCTTACGAGTTGTTCTTTTCTGCTTCCATTTGACTCCATAACAAACCAAAGCTCACTCGCGAATCCCAAAGTGTGCGTACGCGGGCATGAGTCAAATTTATTTTGCTCCAGTGTTCTATAAATAGCCTTAGTAAGTGTTACGAGTACCACGGCAGGGGTAATGGCTTACACATTAAAAAATTATACCTCATTCTTAGTTATTGTGTCTTTAATTGTTTTTCTTTAATTGTTTTTCATAATCAGCCTATAAAAGTCCCCATTACTAACTAGCACAATAGAACATTGGTAGATAGCCCTGAGTTTAGCACCATTGGTAGATAGAGCCCTGGGTTTAGCACCATTGGTAGATAGAGCCCTGGGTTTAGCACATTAGAACATTGGTAGATTGAGCCCTGGGTTTAGCACAATAGAACATTGGTAGATAAAGCCTTTGGGAATTTAAACGACTGCCATCAGACGACTATTAAAGTACCAACGACTTAAAGTTTTTTCCAGCACGTAGCACGCTAAAGATAAATATATTTTTAATTTGGTCACAATGACTTAACATGCGAACTGCTTTACTTTCAAGATCGCAACCTGAAGGCGCGAAACACCGCGCCATGAAGCCCCTCGATCGTTTTATTTTATTAATTTTAGTGGCATTAATTAAGGGGATCCTGCACGAAATTGTAAAAATGTACGTATTTTTTAGTTACTTGTACTATGCGCTGAATTAGTTAAACACATTAAAAGAACTTACATAAGTTAGCCTGATCATTGCACAAGGTCGTGGCCTTGTTGAAATTTAAAACAAATTCTTTAAACAATAACAAACAATACATAAATGTAATGAGTCCTTAAAACATTTTTTTTCGACAACTTTCTTAATTTTACGCATGAAACAATAATTCTTACATGAAAATATTTGTATTGATATTCCGCAGGTCACCCCCATCTTAAAAAGTAAATTTTAATTTTTAACACAAGCGCGTGATGATTTTGTACATTTCGCAGAATAAAAACATTGCTCTAATCAAATTACTAGGTTTTCAGACCTAATCTTGCTCTAATCAAATTACTAGGTCTGAAACTTCAAAACAGAATTGTTCTAATTTAAATATCATTATGATTGATTTTGCTTTGAAGTTTATTACGAGACTTATGTCAGTTTTGCGATCGCGCGGCACCCCCTTAATCTCCTTATTCTGAAAAATTATATTCATATAAAATGCATTGTCGCCGCGTTCGATTCATACAAACCAGTACAGACGGCAGTCGCCATTACAATAATAAAACACATCACTCATTCATTTTTATCAGATATTGTGTGTTTGTTAAATAATGTTTTTCTTTCTTTCATTCCTCTGAAAGTCAACGTTGCAGTTTCTTGAAGCTTTATACTGCACTTTAACATATGCTGCAATGGTGAGTCGAGTACCTATTAAGTTTAGGTTAATGTTTTTTTATAATAAACATAATATTATTAAAAATGATCAATTTGGTTTCCGAAAGCAAAAATCCACGTCTCAAGCTATGTTTGCTATGGTCTATGAAATTTTACATAACTGCAATAAAAAAAAACACACATCGGGTCTTTCTTTGGATATGACTAGCGCATTCAATCTTGTATCGCATAATCGCCTTATATCTAAACTTGAATATAGTGGTATAAGGGGGCCTGCTTTAAAATGGTTACAGTCTTATCTGAGTAATCGACTACAGTATGTGGAAATATCATTTCTTGATAATCGTAATATCTTAAAAACATGTAGATCTCCTACTGCATATAACTCATTTGGTGTCCCCCAAGGAAGTGTGCTAGGACCACTTCTATTCTTGTTGTAATAAATGATTTACCGGATATCTTAGTACACAAAACTATCCTATTTGCTGATGACGTATCAGTCATAATTACAACTAGCCAAAATTCTTCTCTTAATGAACATAATATGGACATATTGAATACACTGACATTAGTAAATAAATGGTTAATCGATAATAATTTAAAGATAAATCTGACAAAAACAAATTTAATTAATTTTAATAATTTAAAAAATGGACATGTTACCTTAAATTGTAATGATCATATAATAAGTTCTAAGAAGAAGGCCTCATTCTTGGGAATCACTTTGGACTCAAAATTAAATTGGAACACCCATACTGACAAAATACGCGGTAAAGTTAATGGATTTTCGTATGCATTATACAAATTAACGAAAGTAGCTAATAAAAAAACTGCCATAGTTGCTTACTATGCATACGTAGAATCTATACTGAGATACGGCATTGTAATATGGGAAAATGGTGCTGGTGCTAAAAAAGTTTTTATTGCACAGAAGCGATGTGTTAGAGCTTTATGTGGTATTGCCCCTGACATATCATGCAGGCCATATGTTTTGTCAATGGGTATATTAACATTAGCCTCTATTTATGTACTGGAGATAGGGAAATTTGTCAAATTAAATTATAAATATTTCACAGAAGCAAAGGACCATTATAGAACAAATTCGAGAAACCCACGTAGGTTGGTATTGGACACTATTCCCAAAACAACGCGTTATTTAAATAATTGTTACGCAATGAGCATAAAAATTTATAATAAAATCCCATTATTTATAATAGGGTAACTAGGTTTAAGCTAACGCTCAGAAAATGGTTAGTATCTAATGTTTTTTATACAATTGATGAACTTATTAACAATGATTTTAAGGTGTAATGATTAAGTAATTATGTATTTTATTATTAAATTTTAACTTTTATTATATGATTGAATATTTGTATCCTAATTACTTTAGCTAAATGTGCGATGCTCAACCTAACCTGTTCCACCTATGTAATGTACCACATTTATTACAAATAAAATAATTTGAATTTGAATTAGAACCAAAGCCAAAATGAAGTGTTTTGATTTTAAATATGAATCATACTTTTACAAAACACAACGAAGACCTACAAGAATAACAGAGTAAAATTCAAAAACCCCAGTCACATATACAGGGTGTTTTTAGGGAACTACCATAATACCTCTATATTTTAAACCCCCATGTATGTTCAGCAATTTTTGGTGATTTTCGAGATATAATTTAGTTTCTTTTCTAAGTATTTTAGGACGAATGACTTTTTTTAAGTATCTTATTTTTGGGTAGACATTTCTGTGCACTTTTTCTTTAACCAATCAATACAAGTTACAAAAAAATCATTTAAACTGATGTCGTAATAACATACCTACATGGGGGTTCCCTATATAGGTATGGTAGTCCCCTATCACCACGCATCGGCTTGACACCTTACAATAAACACCCGGTTTATAATAATGGCGTGTTATTTGAGAGGCCTATGTCCAGCAGTGGATGAGAATAGGCTGATGATGATGATGATGATGATGATGATACAATAAATGAAAGATTTCGTTTCCCGTGCAGAAATTGGAATTACAGTTTCGTAATTTTTAAATTTTTTAACTTACATAATAAATAACTTTCTTAACTAACCCTTTGCCCAGCAGTGGGACATAATAGGTTAAGTAAAAAAAGTTAACTTTCCTTTCATTTCAAGAGAAATGGAAAAAATCTAACTCACTATCCTTATCCTATAAGCCTAACTCGTAAGTTAGGAAACTTAATAGGTATTATGAATGCGAAAGTAAGTTTGTTTACACTTTCATGCTTAATCCACTAAACCGATTTTGATGGGGATAGGTGAGGCCCTGAAAAACAGTTATACCTACCTACTCGTGGGCTACTTTTTTCAATGAAAAATTAATTGGAGCAAGCTGCGCCGCAGGCAAAAGCTAGTGTTACAAAAAAAACCATCGTCAACCGTAGCTTCAGCTTTAATGTTAGCAAGAAATATACGGAAATAAAAATGCGTTGTCCAAATCAAAGCCTTCTTCTCTGCTCTTGCTCTGCTAGACAACAACAAAATTAATCGACTACATCAATATTCTATGCATGAGAAGCTACAACTGTAACCCTTTTTTTAAACTTTGGAAAACTTATTACCAAGTACCAGAGTGCCCGGAGAATTATGTGGGGTTCCCTTCCAATTCCCGCCTCCCTGTCCGGGTCCTAAGACTTCGACAGGGATTCGGGTAAAATGATCATAACCACTAATAACTCAAGTACAAGAGGAGGTTTCCTTACGGGCATGATCTGGGATCACTGGTTAGGCAATTCCAGAAAGGGCTACAGGCCCAGCAATATAAAATCAACAACAAATTGATGACTCTCCTTTCCTTGTTTTTTCTAATATAATATTAGTAAGACAGCACTCATAGTTACAAAATCAACAAACCACATGATAAAAAAACACAAAACATATAGAAAAATATTTTTATTATTTAAAATAGGTACATAATTTACGGAATTTAAATAAGAGAAAGAAAAAAGTGTCAAACAGTATGAAGAATTTAAAATTTATGTTTCAAATGTACTTCCCGAATAGTTCTTGCAGTCAAATTTTATTTGGAGAAGCATTACTTGCTACATTTTATTGCCAAAACCATCGTAGCGCCAAATAGTTTCAGTAAGATAATACTGAAATCATATTTCTACATCATTTGACATGTTTTGACGTTTTCTAAGCCTCTTGGCTACACTTAAATATATTAATTAATGTTGTGAATTTACCGAATGATAATATTTAAGTGACTGTCGTGAAAAACTATGCAATTCCAGCTACGTTTATGTGACATAACTGCGGTGCAGTGCCGTACGAATATATTAGCGGTAGCTTTTGAAGGTGAGTTTAAGTATAGCTGTAAACATTTACGATCGTAATTAGATCAAGAATTAAATTCAAATTTATTACTGGATGTATAACATTTCTATTTCAACTCCAGCCACCTTTACAAACTACCTGATATTCAATTTGAGCTTCCTATTTATTTCATTCATCCCATATTTTCATTTTAACATAAAATGTATCTACTAATATTATTTTAAGCTTACGCTTCAATCAGTCTAATTATTTAGGCTAATAAAACTGGAAACGATATTTTTATATACTTCGTGATTCAAGAGCAGGCATGCCGTTTTCATTACCTATGTTTAAAGTCGTAACCGTTACAATTCACAGTCGATTCATTAGTATACATTTGGGAAACTTTAACTCAATTTCCCAGTTTGTAAACATACGTGTGGGGCTCTGGCGATGGAGTGCGAGCTTTCGCCAACCCAGCGGGGCTTTTAACTGTACGTCGTTCGGAAACGCGTAGCGTACTGCCGGCGAAGTGAAAGCTAAGCTCGGCTGAAAGAGTAGCTGTGGCCCAGGCTGGCATCCGCCTAAAATGGGGTGATCACGCGTGATGGTGTCGTATTGCGCGTATAAAAAGCATCGGCACTCCGCGCCGCCGGTCAGAACGGCTTCAAACGTGAGTACCTCCGCACGCGGACCGTGCGCCAGTGCAGTGCGTCAGTGGCTCGCGAGTGCATGTACCTGCAACATCGAAAGTGACGTCGAAGGACGCGTCAGCTGATTTATCGGATTGGATTTGATTTGTGCAAGTGGCTTGTCGAAGTGCGACGCTTCGTGGTGGTGGTTCATGGTTTACGCAATTTAAAAAAGGCAGCTTCGGATTTTGCATACTATAGTGATTATTCATTGTTATATGAACAATTATTTTGATAATTGTATTAGCGCTTATCATTTATTACGTTTAGGTAATTAATTATTTTTAAATTTTCTTTTTAATACAGTGTCGAATTTATAATGAAATAAAATTAAATCAATCGAGTTTATGCAATTGAAAATTACAATGAGAGTTAGGTACAATTGAAAACAGAATAATAGGAATCAATTGGTACTTATACTTTAACTATAATTTAAAATTGAACCAACAGTCTTAATAGCAATCCGAAATAACTATAGTGAAGTAAAACCGATTGATCCATAGACCATCACCATAAAAGACAATAAACAATAATCCAACGGATAAATCGGTTGGCGGGCCTCCAGCTCGCATTCCTTGTGACGTAACATCCGCGAAGGGCCGTTGGGGGAAGCTAATAAAAAACGCGCGCGCATAAAACACGGTATTACGCAAACTGCGTTGGCACCGATCCCAAAGCAGCGCTACTCGGATTACAGCCACAAATAGACGCACGCGCTGAGCCGCTGAGCCGCTGAGCCGCTACTCTCCAGCCTTAGCACTCACCCGCCCGACTAACAGTGTGTGTGTGTATTTCGCAGGAAGGCTCCAGGGCTGCGTTCTCGTGTCTCAACTAGCCCAGAAGTCTCGTTAGCCCTCCGAAAATGCCCAAGCCAGCCGTCCAAGAGGGCGACGACCCCGATCCGACCCCATACCTGTTCGTGTCTCTCGAACAGAAGCGCATTGACCAGAGCAAGCCTTACGATGGCAAGAAAGCGTGTTGGGTGCCGGACGACAAAGAGGGCTTCTTGCAGGGGGAGATTAAGGCCACCAAGGGCGAACTGGTGACCGTCAACCTTCCCGGAGGCGAGGTAATGCGCCGTCGATTCACTTAACCACAAATAAATTGGGGAATCCCGAACCCTAGGCCATGTCAGGAATTCGAACTCTTGCACAAGTGCATTGCGAATCCTCTTACTTCAACTTTGACATGCTATTGATAATAGGAACAGTAATTTGGAATGGTGGTAGGCCTTTATGATATTTAACATCTAATAGTTTGTCTTTTCGTTTAAATTTATTGGAAATATGTCACAGTTTTTTATGATTTTAAAAACACGATAAGATAAAGTATCTAACTCTTGATACAATTTGATTAGAGTTAATAAACGATAACAGCACGTAGTTTACAAATAACGTATTGTTATAATGTTCCTTCTGCACTAACACAGTAATTAGAGTTAATTCAAACCCATTTTTATTTAAAATATTGAATGAGCAGGAAAAGACTTTAAAGAAGGACCTCCTATCACAAGTTAACCCGCCGAAATTCGAGAAAGTCGAGGACATGGCTGACTTGACATATCTAAACGAAGCAGCTGTACTCCACAACCTGCGACAACGATATTATGCGAAACTGATTTATGTAAGTAGGCGCGAAAAGCGCCTTTTTCATTTCTACATAACTAATATAAGTATCTCTCCCACAGACCAAAGACTTCAAGAAGGATCTTGTAGGTCAAGTCAACCCACCTAAGTACGAGAAATGCGAGGATATGTCCAACTTGACATACCTCAACGACGCTTCAGTTTTGTATAACTTGAAGCAGAGATATTACCATAAGCTTATCTACGTAAGTCAGGGGCCAGGCCAGGAGTTGCAGCCTTGCAGTGTGCATGCACCTCACCTCTCCCATCTCTCAACGCTGTAGACACATTTCTATTTGGATAGCAACCAAGTTTTAAAGTGCATTAACTGTCTTTGAACGACGCAATTCGTCTTGGATTGATGTTTCATTTAATTTTATAAATAGTACCATCGACTTGCCGGCTGAATCTATTTCAGTAGATTTTTAAGTGCTATTTCTGTCGCCGGCGAGAATTCTTCGATCGTTGGCTAATGCTATAATTACATTTTATTATTTGGCATGCAAAGGATTATCAAATTTAATTTAGAATACATTAATTATATTCTTGACTAAACATTAAATTGGTATAATGCACGAAATAGTATTTGAAGTAAAATGTGTCTACAAATCCACCATACCCCATTTCTACCTGTGACTAATCCGAGACCTTCCTAAACCGGACTTGAAACCTATTGACACAGGACAAGTCGGTGGCGATCTTCGGGAAGACTCTTCTCCAGATTTCTACAAACAAGAATAGTTTCTATTTAATGGTTTTATTTGTGTCTAGAGTAGATTTAAGTGTTGTGTTTTATAATTCCTTAAACTTTTTTTACTTAAAAGTGAAGGATTTCTTTTTTCTATTGTAAGAGCAAAAAGGTATCATTACAGTACCCTTGCTCTTTAACTAAATATTTCCATTCTGAATGAGATTTTTGACATCTTTTTGGTTTTCAGCAACAATTTTTTTTTTGTTGTTATTGTGTATATTAATATAATTCTCCAAAGAACAAAATAGATTTTATATAATTTAATGTTAGTCAAAAAGATTTGGGGAAAATTGTATTAATATTGTTTTTTGTGCAGATGACTAAAGTATCAATACAATACTATCTCTGCACATTGTGTGGTTTTATGACAAAAATTGTAACTGCATATATTTCCCAATTTTAAACATAAAGTCTCGTATCTACGTACATTATTGATTTCACTAATAGTAAAATTTCCATAAAGTTCAAATCATTGAAGACGAGACAAAACTCCTTAAAAATATCATGTTCTAAGTAAAATCCAGTAAAATATTTCTTGTCTATATCAATCTTGTTAAAATTAGACATTCCATAATATTATTTTGCAAAGTTAGCATTGCTTCCAAGTTTTCTTCTTATTGCTTCATGTGTTCTCCACACCACGCAATATTTGTCGCAACCTCTAACTCGTGTATCATCACACAGACGTACTCGGGTCTCTTCTGTGTGGCTATCAACCCCTACAAGAGATTCCCCGTGTACACGTTCCGATGCGCCAAGCTGTACCGAGGCAAGCGTCGTTCGGAGGTGCCACCCCACATCTTCGCCATTTCCGACGGTGCTTACGTCAACATGTTGACCAACCACGAAAATCAATCTATGTTGATTACGTAAGTATATTCAATATCACTCAAAAATACCTATTTTCCATGATGTTACGCAAATTATTGGGTAAATTCATTAAAACCTAGCACTCTTTACATTTTTCGTACAACATTAAATTTTAAAGATATATTAGAATATAAAAAATTTGTCTAAGAGTTGACAAGTGTCAAATTTTGATATATTTTATGCGTTAAAATTGCATCTATATCCACGTTGTTAAACGTTTGTTAACAAAAAACGACCTTTTCCCTGTAGCGGTGAGTCTGGTGCCGGAAAGACTGAAAACACGAAGAAGGTAATTGCGTACTTCGCCACCGTGGGTGCCTCCCAGAAGAAGGACCCCAACGCAGAGAAGAAGGGATCCCTGGAAGACCAGGTAGTCCAGACTAACCCTGTGCTTGAAGCCTTTGGTAACGCCAAGACAGTGCGTAACGACAACTCCTCCCGTTTCGTAAGTATTCCAAATACAAATTTGAACTTTAAGACAAAATAATTAGTGATCATTTGACATTGGTTATTTTGTCTTTAGTTAATTCTTGGGAATCTGCAATTGATGGTAGTCTTACAAACAGCGTTTTCTTCCTTCCCCAGGGTAAATTCATCCGTATCCACTTCGGCCCATCTGGTAAACTGGCTGGTGCTGATATTGAGACCTGTAAGTTGTCTTCTTTTTGATGCCTGATCCCCTGAACCTGACTTTCAGCCAGTACTTAGTACTACAATATTCACTTTTTCCTTCAGACCTACTCGAGAAGGCCCGTGTCATCTCCCAACAGGCTCTTGAGCGTTCTTACCACATCTTCTACCAGATGATGTCTGGTTCCGTCCCTGGACTTAAGGGTGCGTATACATTTATGACGAAAAATAACTATAATGAGATTGATTAAATAGCATAATAGGGTTCCTACAAGAAAAAATGGATTATCTAAAAAGTTTACCAACTTACGTTAGTCGCATAGCCTGCACCAATTGAATTTAGACTTAGTAACGATAAATTTTTAAAAAAACATATTAATTTATTATAATATTGAAGAACTTTCTAATTATCTCTGCTCTTCTAAGTTACTGTTACTATATTGAGATTGAATTATTAAATTATATAGATATTGTAGAAAAATTAAAAATAATGTTCATTAGGCCCTTAATTTTCAAAGTAAATATTATTCTGTTAATATAGCATTGTACGGAACCCTAAAACGCTATACCTGTTTAAAATATTTTAAAAAAATATTCAATAATTCAAAAATTATTAATAAGGGCTTTGTGATGCCTTTACATTAATTTAAAAAAAAATAGATAAATATACTTAATTTAAAATCTATTGTGCAATGTCAGATCATGTTTATATTTTTATTATAAGTTTGAGTATTTTACTACCTTTGCGTTTATAATATAAAGGCTTTAGGTAGTAAGTATATTATTAATATTACATTTTCTGTATAAATAAGATGACTAAGTACTTAAACATTACCTGACATAATTTATATTTCTACACTTACACCAACAACCTGTACGAAGATTTATTTACACTGCACAAAAAAAATACATAGACCAATGTAACTAACATGTATTTCTATATTTAGAGATGTGTTTACTGTCAAACGACGTCTATGACTATTACATCGTATCGCAAGGAAAAACCACTATCCCGCACGTAGATGATGGAGAGGAATGTACCTTAACCGACGTAAGTCCAGCCTTCAATGAGCCGAAGGCTTCTGTCGGAGTTTGCAAGTGTTGTTGAACCCAAAGCCAATCCGCAGGAAACCGGGAGGCTGTAGGGCATCTCGCCACGGAACTGGCATGAGATACTATCAATTAGTTTTTTCTCCTTCGAAATCCATAGTCAGCATGTTATCCTATTTCTAGAAAAAAATGCACCAATTATCAAATGTGACTGTTATTGGTGTTGTTTTATAGATATATGCTTTTTATCGAACGACGTCATGGACTACCACATCGTGTCCCAAGGCAAGACCGTCATTCCCGGAGTCGATGACGGCGAGGAAATGAGACTTACAGATGTGAGTCCAGAATACGACAACTGGCTCTTTCTCATCTTTCTGTCTTTATCTATCATTCTTCAGCTACTACGAATGCTTGCTGCTTCGCTTGCGGCTGAATTAGACATCAGTCACGCATGTGTATGTCAGATCGTAATTGGTGTTTACAGAAATGTTGATGCTAAGCAACCGGATGTCGGACTATCCCCTCATAAGTCAGGGCAAGACGCGTATACCTGGAGTCAACGACACCGAAGAGTTTGATCTGACGGTCGTAAGTCACGAACTGCGCATGGAGCGTGCGGTTGATTCAGTTATCCGTCAATTGGCCCGTTCTGTTCAAAATTTCCTGACATACACATGTCCGCTCCCTGCCAGAGTTCAAAAAAATTTATGCACAGGTTTTTATCACGGAAATATACCCCCAATCCAGCACAAGCACCCCCACATCAACTAAAATGTGTTGACACTACACGAATTCGTACAGATAGGGTTTTTACAGGTAAACCAGGTAGAATTTACTATTTGTATTAAATTTAGTGGTTTGATTTAATCTACAGACATGTGTTTGTTGTCCAACGACATCCACGATTACTATAACGTCGCCCAGGGTAAGATTACCATCCCCAACGTCGATGACGGCGAGGAATGTATGTTGACCGACGTAAGTGAATCCAGGACTTGATTAGTTCATCTTTTTAAGTGAACCACCAAAATTGCCACGAGAGGCAAATGAATGACCAAAATCAATAGTGCAACACAATGTAGAAACAATGACCATTAAAATTGACAGTAATGGGAAGAAAAAACCTTTATTCAAATGTTTTGCAAGATTTTATACGAAACGAAACTTGTGCCCAATATTTTTCAAATGTTATGAGAAACGTCCATTTCCACAGATTTTAGTTTAGTTATGAACCAAATATTTTTGTCCTTATCCTGTGCACCTTTTGGAAAACAAAACAATGCCAGCCTCTAACTTGCTAACGCTTTCTTTATATACATACCTGACCAAAGTAACTAATTTAATTGTATAAGGTAAGTCGACAGCAATATTTTTAGATTGTTTTCATTGTTTGTACCAAACATTTGCAAAAAGTACATACATAAAAGTAAAAAGTGTGTTTTATAATTCTGTAATTTGTTATTTTGTCTGGTTTCACTTCAGCTTCGATGTGTGATCGTTGACGCAAATCATACTTGTTTATTTAAAACAAGTATGATTTGCGTCAACGATCACATCGTAGAAATATTCCGACTGAGTGATTTTTAAAATTATAGCAAGCCATGGACGTTTTGGGTTTCACCCAAGAAGAGAAGGACAACGTCTACAAAATCACCGCCGCCGTCATGCACATGGGCAGCATGAAGTTCAAGCAGAGGGGTCGCGAGGAACAGGCTGAGGCTGATGGCACTGAGGCAAGTAACTTCTACGTACAAGCAATAGAACTTTACCTATAGAGTATTTGACACAAGAAATTTTCCAAAATAAGTATCCTTACACAAATTTGCTAATGTTTGTTTAAATTCTCTTACAGGATGGTGAGAAGGTGGCCAAACTTCTTGGTGTCGACTGCATGGACATGTACAAGAACTTGTTGAAGCCCCGCATCAAGGTCGGAAACGAGTTCGTCACCCAGGGCCGTAACAAGGACCAGGTCACCAACTCCGTCGGTGCTCTCTGCAAGGGCATGTTCGATCGTCTCTTCAAGTGGCTCGTCAAGAAGTGTAACGAGACCCTAGACACCAAGCAGAAGAGGCAGCACTTCATCGGTGTGCTGGATATTGCTGGTTTCGAAATTTTCGACGTGAGTATAAAAACTTATAGGGCCAACTTCAAAAGTATTATTAGATATCGAATTTTTCCCACTTAGTAATTAGAGTAGAATTAATATAATTAGAACAACTGCAATAATGAAAGATCAATTTGGAATTATTTCATCTATTTAACTTTTTGCATCTAAGTCTTATCAAGTACTTAGATTCAAAAAAGATTTAGTTAATTTTATGTAGAAAATATTTAAACTTATACATATTATACAATAATAAATTTTATATTAATGCAATTTTAGTAAAACATGTTATTTCTTTGATAATAATGCAATTTATTTTATTAGTACAATGGGTTTGAACAACTTTGTATTAACTTCACAAACGAGAAACTACAACAATTCTTCAACCACCACATGTTTGTGTTGGAGCAAGAAGAGTACACCAGGGAAGGCATTCATTGGGAATTTATTGACTTTGGGATGGACTTATTGGCCTGCATAGATCTTATTGAAAAGGTACACCGAGTGATACCACAGCATCCTCGGTTGAAAAAACATCTAGAACCCCCCATAGTTCCATACAATAGATATAGTAATAGTTAATAGCCCCTGCTGACTAATTGATGGTTAAAATAGTTTAGAGAGTATCTAACCGTTTTCACCTGTGATTTATTTTGGATTTCCTATGTTCCTATTATTATAAAAGTACAACGGTTTCGAGCAACTCTGCATTAACTTCACCAATGAGAAGCTGCAGCAGTTCTTTAACCACCACATGTTCGTACTTGAACAAGAAGAGTACAAGAAAGAAGGCATCAACTGGATCTTCATCGATTTCGGAATGGACTTGCTCGCTTGTATCGATCTGATCGAGAAGGTAATAGTCGGCCGGGTCTTCGGTTTGCAACCGTCGCCGCTGGGACCACTAGTGACGGGATAACTCAACTTCAAACTTTCCGCCATGCGATCAGAGACTGGCATTGGCTCGCACATTCAGGTTACCCTTAGGCAACTGACCTGCGGAACGAAATCCGCAGCCATTACAATACCCACCCTTGACATAACATTCCACATTACTTATCTCCCTGCAGTTCAACGGTTTTGAGCAACTCTGCATTAACTTCACAAACGAGAAACTGCAGCAATTCTTTAACCATCACATGTTCGTACTTGAACAAGAAGAGTACAAAAGGGAAGGCATCAACTGGACCTTCATCGATTTCGGAATGGACTTGCTCGCTTGTATCGATCTGATCGAGAAGGTAATAGTCGGCTGGGTCTTCGCTTTGCACCCGTCGCCGCTGGGGCAACTAGTGACGGGATAACTCAACTTCAAACTTTCCGCCATGCAATCAAAGACTGGCATTGGCTCTCACATTCAGGTTACCGTTAGGCAACTGAACTGCGGAACGAAATCCGCAGCCATTACAATAACCACCCTTAACATAACATTCCACATTACTTATCTCCCTGCAGTTCAACGGTTTTGAGCAACTCTGCATTAACTTCACAAACGAGAAACTGCAGCAGTTCTTTAACCATCACATGTTTGTACTGGAGCAAGAGGAGTACCAGCGCGAAGGCATCGAATGGACTTTCATTGACTTTGGCATGGACCTCCAAAATTGCATTGACCTTATTGAAAAGGTAGATGGCGGCAACGCAACAGAGAACGCTTGCAACTCGCCACTGAGCTATCGAATAATGATACTAAAATACCTACATTTAATTGAATTTGTATCCTAAAAAACATTAGCTTCTCTTTTCAATATTATTCGATGGCTTTATCAATGCTACCTGCTCGTTTTGTTTTGTGTGACTCCTATCTTTCTGTTTTTTCATACACTGTCTACACCTTATGAACACGTATATACAAAACAAACTTAGTTTCTATTTATTAACACAGTGATTCGTTTGTTTTCATGTTTACTATCCAGATGAATGGGTTTAATCAGCTATGTGTTAACTTTACCAATGAAAAATTGCAACAATATTTTAATCACTTCATGTTCGTGCTAGAGCAAGAGGAATATGAGAGGGAAGGGATCCAATGGACCTTCATAGATTTTGGTATGGATCTCCAACCGACAATAGATTTACTAGAAAAGGTATTAGAAGTATGTGATATACAGCTTGAAGGTATCAGGGCGCGATTAGAAGAAGCTTCCGGCTGGATAAATTAAAGTAAACGCCTGCAAATGCTAGTTGATCCCCTTGCTCCGCGGTATTAATATCCCTGTACAAATATATACAGAAGCGCTTATATACACGCAATGTATTGAAACAAAATGCAAGCGATGCTATTGTAATAATATAGTTACATATATGTAGGATTTAAAAACTACCTACAGTCTCAAGTAGATATTAAAATACACGCACCATACGAATGCACACTGAGAAAACATAATAAAAGTAAATTGGTAATTAATTATTAATCACTTATTCTTTTAATTCAATTAGTATTAACAATTGTAATGAAACCGTTTGAATGTTACATAACTTTGACATTGACTATGAAAAATAAAATATAAATTAACACCTAAGTAAAATGCATTAACTTTAAAAGTTACACACTTCACACACAACTTTTCTATGCGCATGTCATCTGCTTTCTTCTACTATTTCTTACTTACAATTTTAGCTATAAGATACACAATACACTACACATTAGATATTTTTACGTTCACTCAAATATTTTGAAGTAATTTTTCTAAACCTTCAGTTTTATTTCTATAAGTATAGAATATAATTTTCTTTGTTATCGTAAATTTAAATATTACATTTTAATACTACATTTGTTGATTAAAGGTAAAAACTGTATAGCTCAGCAACTAAAAAAATACCCATAATATTGTACAAAGCAGAAAACAAAATCTCATACACAATACAGTCAGTTAAGCTTTTAACGTATTCTAATCTAACCGGACTGATTTTAGCCTATGGGTATCCTCTCCATCCTTGAGGAAGAGTCTATGTTCCCGAAAGCCACTGACGCCACCTTCGTCGAGAAGTTGAACAACAACCATTTGGGCAAGTCTGCTCCCTTCCTGAAGCCAAAGCCCCCCAAGCCTGGTTGCCAAGCCGCTAACTTCGCCATTGGCCATTACGCCGGAAACGTAAGTATATATCTTTATTTTTGCATTCACAAAGCTATAGAGATATAGGATAAAATGTTTACTAGAAAAAAACAACCAATCTCAGAAAAGTTCGAATGGGAATCGAACCCATGACCTTTGGATTGCCGGTCCATCCAGTAGCTTAGCGCTTAGCAGTGCACCGGCAATCCAAAGGTCATAGGTTCTATTCCCATTCGAGCTTTCCTGAGACTGGTTGTTTTTTTCTAGTAAACATTTAATCCGTAAGTATATACTTATATTTTGACGTCGTTATAGAAATAACTGTATTTTGAGGCACCACTTGGTGATACGCACAATCTAATATTTGCACTAGGAACCTATCGCCATCATGGTATTAAAACTATCCTGGCTTTCACCGCCAGTAAATATACAAGTAATCCCCGAAAGAAGTTTCATCGTTAATAAAACTTTCCAATTCCCTTGTGAAACAGGTCGGCTACAACATCACCGGTTGGCTTGAGAAGAACAAGGACCCCCTTAACGACACCGTCGTAGACCAGTTCAAGAAGGGTCAGAACAAACTGTTGATTGAGATCTTCGCTGACCATCCTGGCCAGTCTGGTGATGCATCCGGTGCCAAGGGTACGTTTCACTTCAATGACTCTTATAAGATAGATTTTTTTATTAAAGTTTTTCTTTAACTTGTTACTGCAATATACTATTTTTTTATTAATAGACAATCATTTTTGTATTTCAATTCAAAATCCAGGATTATACTAAATGGATATAAACTACAGGTACCATGAACTGATAGTACAACTATGTGAACATACACCACATTCAACATCAAAAATACTTCAAATATACTTACTCATTATGTGTTACTGTCACTGACTTTTCATCCTGGTACCTTATATCATGGGCACAGTTACTTCCATGCCCGAGCACCATTTTTATCACTCTGTCAATTAAACTTTATACAGCTGATGTCACACTTGCATTAGCTGCTCTCACCTGTCAAAAACTTTAATAACCTTCTATTATGATGCATTTTCCAAACAAAATAGGCGCTGGTGGCAAGCGTGCCAAGGGTTCTGCCTTCCAGACAGTATCATCACTTTACAGGGTAAACGGGAAACCATACCAAATTTGCTTCTGTGCCTTCCACGTGGCTTCACTGTCTTCTGTCTACACGCTTGAGACTGGTTTCTACGGAGAATTTTTTTTAATCATTACACTAATATATCACCGATACCGTTATCAAATCAAACCTACCTCCTATTAGGAGCCAGTCTTCCACGCTCTCACATTAATCATTCGTCCTCGTCAGTGTATGTTTTACAGTCAGTTCGTGTCACCGTGTCATGTATTGCAGGTGTATAGTTGGAGATGCCTCGGCCATGCTATGTGGCGTCTGTGATCGTCCTTTTACTAATGTTATGCTTGTTAATGTATATCCATAGGCGGTCGCGGTAAGAAGGGCGGTGGTTTCGCTACTGTCTCCTCCGCTTACAAGGTTATTTACAGAAATTTTATCAAGTACCTAGATGATGATTGATTTTATATTCACCTTGTCGATGTAGAATGCTACTTGAACGTAGATCTCCATCGACAGATTTTTGAAATTTGAGTGTTAATCGTAGTTGTTAATAAAGGGTTGTATAAAAATCACCTTCTTACAACAATGATTAAAATTTGTTTTTAACGCACCATATCATCTTTGAGAGGCACTCGTCTCATACAAGTGTCGTATGTAACTAGCCCTACTCAAAAGTAGTTCCTAAAACAATCGGTACGACATATACCGCGATTTTCGCAGCTGGTCTAATAAGCTTAATATGTGCTTGTGTGATTTTATGTTTTACTCTTAACATTAGTTTAGTGTGTTGTTTATTAAAATTTCACTTTTCATTAAAGTACTTAAAAAAATCATCACATCAAGTTTTTCGTGTTTTACTTGTTAATTTTTATTTATGACATAAATTTTATGTAAGAAGGTATGTGATTTACAAAAAACAAACACACATAAAAATTATTTTATGTGTTTTTGTTTCTTTAGATTGTAAAGACTGGTTCCCGGTAATGAGTTTGATACTAATTTGGTATATCATTCACAGGAACAACTTAACAACCTGATGGCAACTCTGAGGTCTACCCAACCTCACTTCGTGCGTTGTATCATCCCCAACGAGTTGAAACAGCCTGGTTAGTACTCGTTTGACTCTCAATCCATTTATGCCAAAGCGAATGCTACTTAATGCTCCAGAAATATAACTCTTTTTTTCTCCACACCTTAGGTCTCATCGACTCTCACCTTGTGATGCACCAGCTGACCTGTAACGGTGTGTTGGAAGGCATTCGTATTTGCCGTAAAGGTTTCCCCAACAGGATGGTTTACCCTGATTTCAAGCTCCGGTAAGATTCAATTACAAAATTAACCTTAACTATTTTCATATTCAAAGCAATCTAGAAGCGAGTTTACGAGGTCGCGATTCATATAAACTGTTTATTTTATTTTTGTAGCTAAGGATTAGAACTTATTTTGATACACCTAAATTTGTAGACGCTGAGTCAAAACAAAATTCTTTTACTTCTGGAATATCTGGAACGAATATATTCTTAGTGTTGCAGCTGACTCTACTGACGTCATGCGGGCCTTATATCCGTAATGTCGATGACTAACGTTTTCTAAATTTACTTTGATCCGTACCTGTTAGATTTTGTACCTCTTGACCACAAATTAGGAATGTTGAAGTAAATAAACTTTGTTAAATTTCTAATTATGTCGAAAGCACTAATGTATTATTCAATAAACAGTTACATGATTCTTGCGCCGGCCATCATGACCGCCGAAAAAGATCCCAAAGAAGCAGCTAGGAAGTGTCTGGAGTCGGTTGAACTTGACCCTGAAAGCTATCGTATTGGTCATACTAAGGCAAGATGAATAACTGATACCATCTCAGAATGGTGTTAGCATGATAGAAACTTAGTTGAACCCTACTATAATCTCTAAAGAAATAGAGATGTTTCATACCCTACATTATGAACCCGTTTCGGTTATGGACATAATTTCATTTTCGTAATTTTTGGTTTGCACCCTTCTCCACAATGACATTTAGTTAAGTTGTTAGATATGTATTTCCGAGTGCTACCCTTTCAGTTCAACAACTAAACATAATCACTGGACACGTTACATTGGTTAAACGTTGTATTTACTTCCCCTCTATCCTACTGACCTTTATTTATTTGGATATAAAAAGGTATCTAAGCATCTAATATTACTTGTTTTCACAACATTCCCTCATTGTGTGCCCATACTTTTAATAATGTAGCTACAAGATCCTGGCCCCTCAAGCTGTGGATAAGGAAACCGATCCTAAGAAAATTGCTCAAGTGATCCTGGAAGTCACCGCTTTGGATGTCGAGTCCTACCGTCTCGGTCACACAAAGGCATGTCCTGAACCACCCTTTGGTAGTTAGATTTGAAATGAAGAGCGATCCCACACACCCGGCGGGTTGCGACGCTTCCGAACGCTTAGTTGAATTATAACAGCACCATTTAAGACTGGTGATTTAATTCGACTTTAGGAACCTTTAAGCTGCTTACCTTTGGAGCCCTAATTACACAGGCTCTTGTTTGAATTTCCTTTTCCTATACAAACACACACATTATACACAGTTATCTTACTTTGTGTACTCCCAAACGCAGATACAAAATTCTGTGCCCGAACCTGATCAAAGAACCAATTTCACCTGAGAAAGCCACCGAGAAAATTCTCGAACAAACCGGCTTGGATTCCGAGTCTTTCAGACTTGGAAAGACAAAGGTAGAATACAGCATGCCAACACACTACACCATAACTTCTGTATTTTCTATGCACGTTGTTTTAACACTATGCTTTTCCCACAGCACTGAAACGTTTTATTTGTATATTATCTTATTAATTATCTATTATAGATTTTAACTTTGGTAAAAAATCACCTACAATAGTATAAAGTTTTCTACACCTTACTAACGAAGAATGCTTGTATGTGTTGTCTATAGTATATGTAAGTACTTTTTAATTACATATTATATTGTTTTATAACTTAATGATGTGGTTGTTGTGAAACGTTCAGAACACAATTAATGAAAAAAAATAGTGATACGCATGTTTATGACCCTTGGCATTATTTCGTTTGTTCTTACACTTTACCTGGGTGAGCAGGTGTTCTTCCGCGCCGGTGTCCTGGGTCAGATGGAGGAGTTGCGTGACGACAGGCTGTCCAAGATTGTCTCCTGGATGCAGGCTTACATCCGCGGTTACTTGTCCCGCAAGGAGTACAAGAAGCTGCAGGAACAGAGGTAACACGTCAAACAAACAACACCGAACAAGGGTAAAGATATATATATATATATATTTTATACATGTTTACTAATTAATCTTTTTTTTTTCCTAAAGAGTGGCTCTCCAAGTTGTCCAGCGCAACTTGCGCAAATACCTGCAGCTCCGCACCTGGCCCTGGTGGAAACTGTGGCAGAAGGTCAAGCCCCTCCTCAACGTCACCCGTGTCGAGGATGAGCTCGCGGTAAGTGTGTTTCACTATCAATCACCTTATTAAAATGATTGAGCACTCTGACCCAATCTGCGGGAATATAGCACGCGTGATTCAGCGTAACGCAAATAGATCGGACCGCACCCACCTGTCGGTTACGCGACACCGCAGCACCTGCGCAGCCATTTCTGGACGCCCCACCCCTCCCGCACTTACACCCGCGCGCTTTTTCCTTACAATATTCATGCGGGGGCGCATAGCGCGCCGCTGGAAAACTCCAGCGAGACTCAGTTGCTGAGCGGTCGGCGGCGCGCGCACCCTTCCAGCACTCACGAACGAATCGAATTGCATTCCTTGGTGTTCATATTTACTTGATGATTAACTCCGAATAAAAATGGCAACAGTTCACGTGTCTGAGTGGGATAGTGCAGTAGATAAAGGAAGTGACATTTTGCAGAAACTGGAGGAGAAGGCTCAAAAGGCCCAGGAAGCTTTCGAGAAGGAAGAGAAACTCCGTAAGGAGTTGGAGGTTCTTAACGCCAAGCTTCTTGAGGAGAAGACCAACCTGTTGGCCAACCTCGAGGGCGAGAAGGGCTCCCTCTCTGAGTTCCAGGAGCGCTCCGCCAAGCTCCAGGCACAGAAGGCCGACCTCGAGACACAGCTCAGGGTAAGTCTGTCAAAGTTCAGCGTAGCCCATTCAATCAAGTTCAACCATTAATTATCTTCTAATCAATGATAGCCGGTAATTAGGGAACCATAGGTCATACCAAAAACAAAAATAGTAACTAAAATCAGGTCGTGAATACTTAGCTAATTAATTAAACAGGTTGTCATAACACTATTAATTAATGCGAGTTGGCACTTCTTAACGTTAGAAAAACATCTACTATCTTCTAATATTACAAACCTAATATGCGTTTAGAAATATACGTAGTTACGAAATACATTACAGCTAGGTTAGCTCGACGTGATTCTTTAAATAAACATTAAGTTTGTTTATACGGGAAATAGTTCGAAAGTTAAAAATACACGTCTGCAAGCTGCACGATTTTATTGCAAAACGTTAATAGCTACCTTTATTAACCGAGAGATAGAAAGCAGGCATACTAATAACAGACCTTGCTCGTTTCTTATTAAAACAACATACAAATACCTTTGTTAAGTAAGCTAACACATACTTTTTCAATTTAGGACACCCAAGACCGCCTCACCCAGGAAGAGGATGCCCGCAACCAGCTGTTCCAGGGTAAGAAGAAGTTGGAACAGGAAGTGTCCGGACTGAAGAAGGATGTCGAAGACCTCGAACTGTCCGTCCAAAAGTCCGAACAGGACAAGGCTACCAAGGACCACCAGATTCGCAACTTGAACGACGAGATCGCACACCAGGATGAGCTCATCAACAAGTTGAACAAGGAAAAGAAGCTCCAGGGCGAAAGCACCCAGAAGACCTCCGAGGAACTCCAGGCTGCCGAGGACAAGGTCAACCACCTCAATAAGGTTAAGCAGAAGCTTGAGCAGACCCTTGACGAGCTCGAGGACTCCTTGGAGCGCGAAAAGAAGCTGCGCGGTGACGTTGAGAAGCAGAGGAGGAAGGTTGAGGGTGACCTCAAACTGACTCAGGAGGCCGTCGCTGACCTCGAGCGCAACAAGAAGGAGCTCGAACAGACCATCCAGCGCAAGGACAAGGAAATCTCATCCCTCACCGCCAAGTTGGAGGACGAGCAGTCTCTTGTCAGCAAGCTGCAGAAACAAATCAAGGAATTGCAAGCCCGCATCGAAGAGCTCGAAGAAGAGGTTGAATCTGAACGCCAAGCACGTGCCAAGGCCGAGAAACAGCGTGCCGACCTCGCCCGTGAGCTCGAGGAGCTGGGTGAGCGCCTTGAGGAAGCCGGCGGTGCCACCTCCGCTCAGATCGAGCTGAACAAGAAGCGCGAAGCTGAGCTGAGCAAGCTGCGTCGCGACCTCGAGGAATCAAACATCCAGCACGAGTCCACCCTCGCCAACCTCCGCAAGAAGCACAACGATGCCGTCGGCGAGATGGGTGAGCAGCTCGACCAGCTGAACAAGCTTAAGGCCAAGTGAGTATAACAACCTTTTCACTACATTTTGAATATCATGCAAAAATACAAAAAAAATTAAGTAAGTAAGTAATTGTAATAACTGAATTTCAATATATTTAAACATATTTTTTTTTCAATTCTCCTATACTTTGGTGACTCGTTCTCAATCGAATTACAATATAAACGCAGGGCTGAACATGACCGAGCGTCTTGCTACAGCGAGCTTAACAACACGCGCGCGGCTGTCGATCAAGTCGCAAGGGAGAAGGTAACATGTCATCTGAAGGGCATGTCTACCGCCTGGGGTGAAATTGCATGGAACCTCTTAGTACCTCCCAGAGTTATTACAACCACACAACTATCTGTCTGTACACGACACGACGACCAACATGTTTCAGTTATTCTATTTCACAAGAACCACCACGTAATTAGATAGTATACTAAATTGTTTTGTGGTGTTCTATCCATTCAGGGCTGAGAAAGAGCGCTCTCAATACTTTAGCGAAGTCAATGACCTTCGTGCCGGTGTCGACCACTTGTCCAACGAAAAGGTACAAAATGATCATGATGTGGAAATGTGTTGGCACCAGCCATTGCAGGATGAACATCGCTTTGCAGCTTTCGCAATTTAGTGGAGAATTAATACAAACACAAAAACACATAAAACAAATTAACTCATTCCTTCATAATTATAAAAACTCATACTCATAACCCAAAAATATTGACCAAATACGAATCATAATGAGCATGTCAGCAAAAATGCTTTGAGAAATCAAATGTTTTAACTTATTTATGACCAATAGAAAAGCATGCAATAAAATAATTAATGCCTAGATCAAACTAAAACGTTGTTTCGCTAAATTAAGTTTTTGTCCAAAAAAGAAAATTATTCTAACATTAACTTTGATTACCAAGAATCCGAGTAACAATAAGAGTTTGATTAACGTTTTTTGCTCACAATAAAATAAATACACCAACAACAAGCAACTTTTTTGCAAAACTTTGAGCTTAAATTATTTTTTACTAACACATTATTTTTCAATTAGGCTGCCCAAGAGAAGATCGTCAAGCAGCTCCAGCACCAGCTCAACGAGGTGCAGAGCAAGTCTGATGAGGCCAACCGCACCCTCAACGACCTGGATGCCGCCAAGAAGAAGCTGTCCATCGAGAACTCCGACCTCCTCCGCCAACTGGAGGAGGCCGAGTCCCAAGTGTCGCAGCTGTCCAAGATCAAGGTTTCCCTCACTACCCAGCTGGAGGACACCAAGAGGCTCGCCGACGAAGAGGCTAGGGTAATTGTCACCTACTATATTATCTCTAATTATCATCATGAATTCTCTAGAATTGAGATTTAATGCTGTCACAAAATTTTTCACTGATAGTCATTGCTACAATTTATTTTGTGTCGATACCAAATTAATTGGTCCGAACATATCCATTAAATTACAAAAAAACCCCTTTACTACAGTTATTGCTTTTACAATTACAATTTAAAATATCAATACAATTTGTTCGCAGGAACGCGCCACACTTCTTGGCAAGTTCCGCAACCTCGAGCACGACCTGGACAACATCCGCGAACAGGTTGAGGAGGAAGCCGAAGGCAAGGCTGACTTGCAACGCCAACTGTCCAAGGCTAACGCCGAGGCTCAAATCTGGCGCTCTAAGTACGAGTCTGAGGGAGTCACCCGCTCCGAGGAGCTCGAGGAGGCCAAGCGCAAGCTCCAAGCCCGCCTCGCCGAAGCCGAGGAGACCATTGAGTCCCTCAACCAGAAGGTTGTTGCCCTCGAGAAGACCAAGCAGCGCCTTTCCACTGAGGTCGAAGACCTACAACTTGAGGTCGACCGTGCCACCGCCATCGCCAACGCTGCCGAGAAGAAGCAGAAGGCATTCGACAAGATCATCGGAGAATGGAAACTCAAGGTCGACGACCTTGCCGCCGAGCTTGACGCCAGCCAGAAGGAATGCCGCAACTACTCCACTGAATTGTTCCGTCTCAAGGGCGCTTACGAAGAAGGCCAGGAACAGCTCGAGGCTGTGCGCCGCGAAAATAAGAACCTCGCCGACGAAGTCAAGGACTTGCTTGACCAGATCGGTGAAGGTGGCCGTAACATCCACGAAATCGAGAAGGCCAGGAAGCGCCTTGAAGCCGAGAAAGATGAGCTCCAGGCTGCCCTCGAGGAGGCTGAATCTGCCCTCGAACAGGAGGAGAACAAGGTCCTGCGCGCTCAGCTCGAGCTGTCCCAGGTCAGACAGGAGATTGACAGGCGCATCCAGGAGAAGGAAGAGGAATTCGAGAACACCCGCAAGAACCACCAACGCGCTCTCGACTCCATGCAGGCTTCCCTCGAAGCCGAGGCTAAGGGCAAGGCTGAGGCTCTTCGCATGAAGAAGAAGCTTGAGGCTGACATCAACGAGCTTGAAATCGCACTTGACCACGCCAACAAAGCTAACGCTGAAGCCCAGAAGAACATCAAGCGCTACCAGGCCCAGATCAAGGACCTCCAGACCGCTCTTGAAGAGGAACAGCGCGCCCGCGATGACGCCCGTGAACAGCTCGGCATCTCTGAACGCCGCGCCAACGCTCTCCAGAACGAACTTGAGGAGTCCCGTACTCTGCTGGAACAGGCCGACCGTGCCCGCCGCCAGGCCGAACAGGAACTTGGCGATGCTCACGAACAGCTCAACGAACTCTCCGCCCACAACGCTTCCCTGTCTGCTGCCAAGAGGAAACTCGAATCAGAGCTGCAGACCCTACACTCCGATCTCGACGAGCTCCTCAACGAGGCTAAGAACTCCGAAGAAAAGGCGAAGAAGGCTATGGTTGATGCCGCTCGCCTGGCTGACGAGCTCCGCGCCGAACAAGAGCACGCACAGACCCAGGAGAAACTCCGCAAGGCCCTGGAGCAACAGATCAAGGAATTGCAGGTCAGGTTGGACGAGGCCGAGGCTAACGCGCTCAAGGGAGGCAAGAAGGCCATCCAGAAGCTCGAACAGAGAGTCAGAGAGCTCGAGAACGAGCTTGACGGCGAACAGAGGAGGCACGCTGACGCACAGAAGAACCTGCGTAAGGCTGAGAGGCGCATCAAGGAACTGACCTTCCAGGCTGAGGAGGACCGCAAGAACCACGAACGCATGCAGGATCTCGTTGACAAACTGCAGCAGAAGATCAAGACCTACAAGAGGCAGATCGAAGAGGCAGAAGAGATCGCCGCCCTCAACTTGGCTAAGTTCCGCAAGGCACAGCAGGAGTTGGAGGAGGCCGAAGAAAGGGCAGACCTTGCCGAACAGGCTATCAGCAAATTCCGTGGCAAGGGACGTGCGGGATCCGCCGCGAGAGGAGTCAGTCCGGCGGTAAGTTAAAACTCCTTTATTTTCGTGCATTTCATCTACTAAGTATTCAAAATACTAAACTGTAATTATTTCGTTCAGGCGTCCATTAAAGGGCGTCCCTAAGTCAGCACTGGAGGCATTATTATGTAAGTCAGCAACTTGTTGTTGCACGCTCCCTACTACAGCACATAGAACAGTGCTGATCCTTTGGTTTTTTCCTTATTATAGTTTTAGAGCCTTCCCGACAAATGTTCACAAATATATTCGACCATTGTACAATAGTCCGGCATGTATCCCGCACGCCCTTAAGTGCCCCTCGTCGTGGCTGTGTATTGTGTATTGACGTTGTGTTTTGTTGCAGCCCCACCGCTCGCGCCCCACCCTGGCTGATGCCTTCGGCACCTTCCCACCAAGGTTCGACCTGGCGCCCGAAAACGATTTCTAAACGTTCCACTACACAAAAAACGGACTGTACAGATTTTTCGTTGATATGTAACTCAATTTTTTTTATACATAGCAGTTGAATATGTGTTACGAAAGCGTGAAAACGAGAAACTGTAAAAAATTTTGTAAACCACAAAAAAATATACACTCTAGTGATCTAATCTTTTTACGAAAGGCTATTTTGTAACTTGTTGATATTTATTTATATAATTTATTACCGTGAAGTATGTATCGAGGGGGGGGTGCGGGGGCCCGCGCGCGCGCCGCTAGCTCACAGAGACACGCCCTCCAGCCCCGCACCGGCCTAGCCCGCTGGCCCCCGCACCCTCCTCGGTTTGATATCTAATAAAGCGATATCGTTGTCATAAAATACTAAACATGAAGTTTTCATTTTTCAACCCTCACACAACCCAACCTCACAAAAAGCAATCGAGCCTTAACAAGCAGTCACTGAAATAAAATGGGTTTCTAGTTAACCGATTTGCTTGAATCAAGTCAGTATGACCATGATCATAAAGTACCTGAGTTTATGATTGTCCATTGGTTTATAATAATTTTCATCAACAACAGTTTTACAGAATACTTTTAGAAATCATCGCAGGTCATATATCCAGAGGGCCCAGGTTCGACTCGAAAAGAGAGCTCATAGTATAACACTGAATTTAATAAGTGATAGGGCTCGATCTAAGTCCGCCTGGCTCACATAATCTTATAAAAATCTGTTGCTATTACAACAATGTTCTATAAATAAATAGCGTTGAGAGATTACATAGAGCTAGTTCCCCCATTATCGTCACTTATCATCAGAGGTTTTTTCGAGTCGTTAAATCCGCATTCTCTTAATTCGCCTATACACCAACGTCACGAAGGTCACTTTTGATGGAAACGTGAGGGCTTTAGAGGCAGTAACCCTTTATGAGGCAGACCACTATAGAATAAATGATTGGTTTTCTTATATCAATCATAAATATATTCAAAATCATTATTCATATATTCAAATTCTATCCGTGTCGCGTTGCCACCCCCTCCTTCCCTTGGGTGTAGTGATGGGTTTACGCCCGGACGTTTTGGGCGCATTGGATAAATGCCCGATAAATGTCCGTATATGCCGAATAAATGTCCATTCACTGGGCAAAAACTATAAAAGAACATTTTATCTTTTTTTTCATTAAAATACTTACATTTTATCATGCAACATGAGTAAATACCTACTTACATAAAATTTAGATTATGACTATATTATTGACATATAAATTACTCAACATCTCAAAATGAAAAAAATTAATTAAGTTTAGTAATTCTGAACACATTTAACTACTTCTTACTAGCGAAAACGTTAGAATTTCGGGGGCAGGAGGGGGCAGGGTAACCGCGCGCCGCGCCGCCACGCGGTTCTTTTAGCACTCATGGATTTATACACACTCAGTGCAAAAAGGAATCGCTTTACGACAGAACGAGCACCTAAAATTTCGTTTTTGGCGTACAATTGGAACTTGAAAAGTAGTCAAGGTGGCAGTATACCACTGTCAAACGTTCCCAATTCAGATTCAGATATTGAAGGTACTTTTAGTGATGATGATGATGATACACAATATGACTTTGATTCGGTTGGATTTGGTTTGATCCGGACCAATCAAGAATTAGAATTCGTTTATGTTGCTATTAACAACCTCAGTGATGATGATGATGACCGAAGTTTCCTATATGCTGGTATTATTATATTTAAAAAAATTAAATTTATGCATACTAATTTGTAATATTGCCCTTGATTTCATTCATGTAAATGTGAAAATCCAAAAGTTGCACCTTTGTTGTTAAGTAAAACCCAAATATCTTAAAATAGTTAGAAAAAGGCGGCATATTGAGAAGTATTTATGATAGTTAGAATTAGTTCTAATATTATATTTTAATATGTAGTTAAAACGTTGAACTGTAATTTAATGTGACTGTGATTAGAATTAGAATTCGTGCTCACTTTGAGTCGTCAAGTTTGGTGGTTGAGGCGGACACAGCTCTCCTCACAATCTTCCGCCATCTCTCCCTGTTGGTAGACTGTCTGGCACAGTCTGATACACTGTCCCCTATTACGGATTTGACTTGGTCAGTCCAGCGCATAGATGACCTGCCCTGGTTCCTTCCACTCTTTCTTGTACGACCAGCCGCTGCATGGAATCGCCATCCCGCCCAGAGACATGGCCAAAGTACTGCAGTATGCGCTACTGTACTACAGCCGACAGACGCTGCGTGATGCCGAGCTCCTGGAGTATGGACACGTTGGCGCGGAACTCCGTCCACGATATCCAAAGCATACTACGTCACCTAGATCAATGACGTATGTGAATGTGGCGACGCGGGTACCTGATGCTGATGGCCATACGCCAAACTGTCTCGATTTTTTACTGACAACGAACCCTAATATACACTCAGTATCGGTCTCAGCTTCCCTGAGAACGTCCGATCATTGTATGGTGAAATTCGTATATCTGCCCGCCTCCTGATGTCAGCCCTAGAGGCACGAGGCGTGTCTGGCGTTACGAGTCAGCTGATTGGAACGAGATTCGGTACTTCTTTGCATCATACCCTTGGCGCCAAGTGTGTTTTTCTTCGAACGATCCATCTAGTTCTGCAGACTATCGTGGAAGTGATTCGTCAGGCAATGGAATAATTTATTCCGTTTTCCGACGTCCCTCACTGTCAGAATGCCCGACCTTGGTTTAATGCTGGCTGTGCAAGTGCAGAAGCACGTAAAGAATCCACTTACCAAGCCTGGGTACGCGCTCGTGATTATAATGAACGGGCTCGGAGGGTTCGTGCGAAGAAGAAGACCTTCAACTCTGCAGCTAAGCGGTGCAAAAGAATGATCCGCAAGGCGTGATTCGACCACATAAGTCGCATAGGAGCCAGACTAGCAACTTACTCTGCTGGTAGTAAGCAGTTCTGGTCCCTGTCCAAGTCAGTCGAATAAAATTTTTGCCGGCTTACTTTGTGCCCCATGCTGCGTCCCGATAGGACGTTGGCCCACACTGCAACGAAGAAAGCAAATCTTTTTGCATCTCTGTTCGCGGGCATTTCGCGACTAGATGCAAACTGTGCGTAGATTTTCTCAATCAGCCGTGATCGCAACGGCCAAGGATCGTACACGTTGATGACATCCTCAAAGACCGCGGTACGGCGGGTTCGAAGCGTCGCTTTAGGCCCTTGAGTCGTTGATAATTATTGATGGTGATTCAGATGATGAAAAATAAACACTTTACTTTGTCACACTGATTTTAATAGGTAACAAGATTTAACTACTATAATTTACATGAAATGGCGTCCACGCGCCTTTGAATTTGAATACCAATGAATGACTATAATGAATATTGAACTGGCATCCACACGCCTTGATGGCAAAACCAATGAACAACTGATTTAACTAATATAATTAATATTACATGGCGTATACACGCCCTTTATGAGAAAACCAATGCATGGCCGACTGCCATCTTTTATCACATCTATCTACTACTATAAACTAGACAGGTTTTTGATTGAATGACAAGTGATTCTTTTTTTTTGAACGTAAGATCGATAACGCAAAGGCGTTAAACATTAAGATGATACACAATGAAATATATACAAACATGTTAATTTTCGATTAACATTCCTCCCGCTACCAGGGGGAAATGAACTGAATACTTGAAGTCCTTAATGCGCTCTATTTATAGTAACAATAACACATAATATGACTCATACACATGACTTAACTTTAAGAATGAAAACACTATATATACACAGAAGTGCAATGGGTAACTTAAATTACTTTCTATTGGTATCGGTAATTTACACAATTTGACCACTGGTCTTACAAGCTCTCCGCTTTGAGTCCTTAATTTAACTGATCTAACAATGTGATCTGATCCCTTAAACAATTCAATAACTCTACCCTTTCGCCAGTGAAGAGGGGGTGAGTTCTCGTCAATAATAAGAACTAAATTGTTGAGCTCTATATTGTTAATATGCTTATACCATTTATTACGTGACTGTAGTGTACTGAGATACTTAACATGCCAGCGCGACCAGATCGTCTGGTACAATTTCTGAATAACTTGAAAACGGGACAATCGCGACAGTTTAGTCTCCTTCCAGTGAGCTTCTGGCAAGGCAACTAGTGGCTGACCTATGATGAAATGACCTGGCGTGAGAACCTCTAAATCACTGGGGTCCACTGCCATAGGCACAAGAGGCCGTGAATTAAGTATAGACTCTATTTTAGTAAATAGAGTAGACAGTTCCTCGAATGTTAAAATGGTATCGCCCACCTCTCTCTTGAGGAGGTTTTTAGCGCTTTTGACTGCAGCCTCAAATAGTCCCCCCATATGGGGCGATGCAGAAGGATTGAACTCTCAGCGAATGCTCTGTTTTCTGAACTCCTCCTTGAGGATAATCTGGTTGTCCAACAAGAACTGAGTGATCTCCTTTAGATACGAATTAGAACCAGTAAAATTGGTACCTCGGTCCGATCTGATTAGTGAAGGCAGCCCTCGTCGGCTGACAAACCTGGTGAATGACGCGATGAAGGCCTCGATGGTCAATGCAGAGACCACTTCGAGATGAACAGCTTTTGTACCTAAACATACAAAAACACACAGGTAAGCTTTGAGTGATTTCGCATTTCTTAGTAAACTGCTTTTGACTAAGAAGGGTCCAGCAAAGTCAGTCGCTACGCCTGAGAATGGTCGTGCCGCCGTGACTCTATCTGCTGGTAGGTCTGCCATAAATGGTGGCTGAGATGAAGCATTGAACCTGAAACAAACTAAACAATTTCTTATGACCTTTGATACTTGACGTCTGACTGACGTAATCCAATACTCTCGCCGCAGTATAGCAATGAGCGCGTTTGTCGCCGCATGACAATATGACTTGTGATAATATTCTATGAGTAATTGACCCCACTATGATCCTTAGGTATCAAATATGGATGCCTGGCTCCGTAAGGCAATGTTGATTTCCGTAGTCGGCCGCCGACTAGGATAAAGTGATCTTCATCCACGAAGACACTTAATTTCTGTAGCGATTTACAGACCAATTTTCCTTGCTTGATTAATATAATTTCATCTTTATATGAATCCATTTGAATTTTCTTAATCCAATGTCTGGTTGCTTCACGAGTCTCGTCTAATGAGAGTGTAGAGTTAAGATTCCGTCTTTCTTTAGGCAATCTAATATTTCGGCAAAATCTAAGTACCAATGAGGTAATATTGATGAGCTTACTGAACGAGCTGACACGTGATAACAACGCGTTTTCCCATGGTTCGACAGGGGTAACAAGATTGACCAATTTCTTGAATCCAGGTTAACCGTAAGGCATAGTAAGTGGTAACGCAGGCCATTGTGACTCCTCCTTAAGTAACCAGTCTGGGGACCACCATAAATTGAAATGTATGAGATCTTCAGCCGCCATGCCTCGTGAGGCGACATCTGCAGGGTTTAATTCGGAACGTACATGTCTCCATATCATAGAACGTTTTGAATTTTGAATGTCTTGAACTGTGTTACATTCGAATGTTTGAAGCATGCATGGTTTTGTGTTTAGCCAAGATAACACGATTGTGCTATCGGACCAAGCATTGATGCTGTCAAATTGAATTGAACTGTCATACTCTGATACATGATTCAATAATTTGAACACTAGATGAGCGGCACTGAGTTCCAGTTTTGGTATCGTTCGCTTTGATCTCTGAGAAGCTACTCTTGATTTAGCTATAAGTAAACGTACCATGACATTTCCTGACGCGTCCACGGTCCTGAGGTAGACGCTCGCGGCAAAACCAGTCTCTGCAGCGTCTCCGAATCCGTGAAGTGAATATGAGACAGTCTGTGGCAGTGCAACACATCTAGGTATCTGCAAATTTGACAAATAATTAAGGTCTTGAATGAGTTCGTCCCACTGACGACATTGACTATTACTGACAGGTTCGTCCCATTTGACTCCATCTGAAAATAGTGTCTGAAGAAACACCTTGAATCGAAACACAATAGGCGCACAATATCCACACTGGTCATACAGGCGTGCTATTGTACTAAGGATATGACGCTTAGTAATTGCTTGTCCTAGCGGTACATTGATCTGATATGACATTGAGTCTGATACTGGGTCCCATTGAACACCTAATACTTTAATAAAGCTTATATCGTCAGTATCAAACTGATGGGGCAGCTCGCAGTGTTCCTGCGGCAAATCCTGCAGTAATTCATTGAAATTTGATGACCATTTCCTGAGCTCATATTTGGCGCTTTTCATTAGTGCGATGAGTTCTGATTTGAGGTGTTGAGCCTCTGATAACGAGTCTGCGCCCGTGAGAATATCGTCAACGAAGGTGTCTCGTCTGATGACGGTTGAAGCTGATGATTCATGATGACTAGCCTCCCAATCATCGGCGAGTTGTACCAATGTTCGAATTGCAATGAATGGACTTGATCGTAGGCCGTAGGTATTAGTATTCAACTCATATACCTGAATTTGGTCAGACGGGTCCTCTCTCCACAAGATGAGCTGGTACTTCCTGTCTTCAGGGTGTATCCAGGTCATTCGAAACATCTGCTTGATGTCGGTCGTGAAGACTATTTGATGCCGTCTGAAATTTAACAATATTTGGGTAATATCATTTTGAAGTGGTGGACCGGTGTGAAGACACTGGTTTAGTGATGTTCCTGTTGATGAACGAGCACTCCCGTCGAATACTACACTGATCTTATCCGTTCCCTTTTTGAATATGCCATGATGAGGGATGATGAAATGTTCGGAGTCTAACTGAAAGTCCGATTTTGACATATGACCGAGAGTTTCATATTCCTTCATGAATTCTTTGTATTTACTTGCGAATACTGAATTTTTTGCCATCTTTTAGGCCCTTGAGTCGTTGATAATTGATGATGGTGATTCAGATGATGAAAAATAAACACTTTACTTTGTCACACTGATTTTAATAGGTAACTAGATTTAACTACTATAATTTACATGAAATGGCGTCCACGCGCCTTTGAATTTGAATACCAATGAATGACTATAATGAATATTGAACTGGCATCCACACGCCTTGATGACAAAACCAATGAACAACTGATTTAACTAATATAATTAATATTACATGGCGTACACACGCCCTTTATGAGAAAACCAATGCATGGCCGACTGCCATCTTTTATCACATCTATCTACTACTATAAACTAGACAGGTTTTTGCTTGAATGACAAGTGATTCTTTTTTTTTGAACGTAAGATCGATAACGCAAAGGCGTTAAACATTAAGATGATACACAATGAAATATATACAAACATGTTAATTTTCGATTAACACAAACCTTGGCAAGCCACCAACTTTACCTCACTGTGGTGCTTCCATGCCAAGTGTCACCATTCACACCAAAGAGGTAAAAAAAGCTTTGCAGAATCTGGACGTGAATAAGGCCAGCGGCCCGGACGGGATTCCAGCTAGACTACTTAAGGTCGGTGCGCCTGAATTGTCTCCGGATCTAACGCGTCTGTACCGCCTTTCTCTTCTTACTAGAGCGGTTCCTCAATCCTGGAAGCTTGCAAATGTGCAGCCAGTGCCCAAGGAGGGCGATCGTGTCGACGCCACCAAATACAGACTAATTGCCATCACCTCCATACTCTGCAAAGTTATGGAAAGGGAATAAAAATACTGAATAGAAAACTTTGTCGTATCTGGAATCCCACGACCTTCTCAGCGACTGCCAATATGGCTTTCGGCGGGGCCGTTCCACGGGGGACCTTCTGGTGTACGTTACACATTGCTGGGGCGAGGCAATCGAGAAGCATGGCGAAGCGCTTGTCGTGTCGCTTGACACCTCGAAAGCCTTTGACCGGGTCTGGCACGCTAGCTTGCTGAGCAAGCTTCCAGCGTACGGCATGTTTGCTGATTTTTGTGTCCGGATTTTGGACTTCCTGAGTGAAGGGTCAATCAGAGTAGTCACTGATGGCTGTTCCTCTGACCTCATGGCTATCGATGCCGGGGTTCCTCAGGGTTCCGCTCTCTCTGCTACCCTTTTCTTGTTGCGTGTTAACGATCTGCTCAAGCCCGGAATTGTTGGATATGCAGACGACAGCACGGTCACAGAGAGGTATCTGTCTAGTGCAAGGATCGGTGGGCGGAAGTTCGTTCCGTAAGAGAGGCCATGGTTGAGCGGACAATTGTCTCCCATTAGGGTGACAACCATTTGGTCCGTTTTAACGCCACCAAAACGCGTGCGTGTTTGTTCTCGGCCAAAAGGAGTCCTTTTAACCTGGCTCCTACTTTCCGGGTGTAGATGTACCAATTACCGACAACCTCGATCTCCTCGGCATGAAGTTGACATCTAATCTTAACTTCAGCGACAACATCGAAATCAAGGCTCAAACTGCGACCAAAAAGCTGGGTGTTCTAAATAAGGTCAAGCGATATTTCACGCCGGGACAGTTCTAACACTATATAAAGCACAAATCCGGTCGTGCATGGAGTATTGCTGCCACATTTGGGACGGCTCAGCAAAATATCAACTTGCCGCGTTCGATTCGGTGGAACGCAGAGCCAGGAAACTTATAGGTGACGATAAGCTTGTGAAAACCAAGCTTCACAGTCTCGCTCACGCGTGTCGCTCAGTTGCTTGCTTGTCGGTATTTTACAGGTGGTACTTTGAAGAGTGTGCTGTTGAGCTACACGAGCTCATTCCACCGTCCCCTTTCCACTATCGGGAGTCCAGACGTACGGCGGGTTACCACGCTTACTTGGTTGATATTCCACTCATACGCACCAAGCCTTATTCGTCTTCATTCATAATACGTACAGCCAAGGTATGGAATTCTCTGCCGGCGTCTGTGTTCCCGAGTGCATATAGCCCTAACATCTTTAAAGCCCGAGTGAATAGGCTGCTTCGGGGCCAGCTCGCTTCATCGTCGGCCTCTTCTTAATCTTACGGATAACAATGTGGCCAAGAGCAAACGCTTCTATCATAAATAAAATATCATAATATCATATCATAAAAAAGTAGTAATGTTACGTAAAAACCTAAATATCTTGAAATACTTGAAATTTTCAGAAATATTAACGATAGTTAGACTTAGTTATCATATTATAATTAAGTTATTAAAATGCTCAACTGTGATTTAATATGACTGAGATTATTTTATGACTATAATATATACTATAAACTAATATCAATATTTAGTTTTATTTTAAAGATATCCATAACATAATATAATTAAAATCAAAACTTAGGAGCTTTTTTTACAGAATAAAGTTGTCGTTTTGTTTCTGCTCAGTGATCGGGCATTTATTTGGGCGTAAACTAGTTTTTGCCCAATATGCCCGTTTATGCCCGTTTCTGCCCTGTACTGTTTTTGCCCCCGACCCATCACTACTTGGGTGTCGTAAAAGGCGACTAACAGATTTAAGACTGCACATACACTAAACAGCATAGAGTGGCGATGGGCTCAGCACCTATCACGCTGAGCACATGTGCAGTCTCAATTTGGTGAAAAGTGGACTATGTTGAGGACTGCTTTTGCTGTTCTCATTACCTAGTCTCCGACTAACCCTTCGGGGATAATGGTCGTGATTATTGAACGTTTGTATATTGTATCAATAATATAAAGTTTAAAATATAGTGGGAATATCCGAATGGTGGTGGACTGTTGGGTAACAGTCCACTGACCATCATTCGGATTGGTTTTCACCACCAACCCGCTTTGAGCCAGCGTGGTGGGTTAGGCCCGATCATCCCATGTAATGTTGTACATGTGGGAGGCCTGTGCCCAGCAGTGGGACGCTTATATGGAATTCTAACCGCCCCTGTGGTCTAGTGGCTAAACCACCAGTTACAGACAAAGAGGTCCCGGGTTCGATTCCCAGCGGGGGGTACATCTTTGTGTACTCGGTTTGGTTGGTGGTAGGGCTGTTAAGTCCGCCTGGCTAGCTACCACCATCTTATCTAAGTCTGTCGCCATAACAACGATGTTTATAGTATTGTTGTGTTCCGACAGTTTGAGATAAGATAGCGGATTCCGGGTGAAGCGTGCTTCCACCTTCGGCCTTATCGTCATAAGTGACGATAAGGCCGAAGATGGTAAGCCATCAGGTGAGATGAAGGCCAAGCGCTTACCCGTTGCCGAATAAAAAAAACAAGAGGGGCTAGATAATTGCTCTGAGAGTAGAAAAAATATTATTATTAAAATGACTGAAGGATTAACGCAGCGAACGGCATTTTTGTTAATTTTATGTAGCTACTTCACGAGTTCTAGGTTTCAAAAGCACATTAAATGGTTTTTTCGATGCTTTTCAAGGATCACAGCAGTCGACGAATCATAACCAGCTATCCTACATTATGTTTTTCGAGGTTTCAATCATGTAAATCGAGTTTTCAATCATCTCTTTTTATTAATGTTTTTTTATATATTTTAGCGTTTAATTAACGCTTAAGTATACTTAAGTAAAATTTTAAACACTAAAAAAAATACGACAACCTCAGGCGGGAATCGAACCACGCACCTTCCGCATTCCGGGCGGCTGCCTTAACCACTCGGCTACCGAGGTCTGGTTTTCACCCGTCGAAATTTGTCAGTGCTTGATGCTTATGTTTTTAGTCAACATTGCTTCATCAAATCTTAGAAGTTTTCACCTCTGCGATCCGAAATAAATATTTTTACAAATATTTGAACACTCGGTTAAGATGAAGCTGCGTTATAGATTAATATTTTTTATATATTTTAGCGTTTAATTAACGCTTAGGTATACTTAAGTGAAATTTCTTTTTTTTCAGTTTATAAAATTTAAAAAAAAAATTACTTATCTCTTTAATAATTAGACTAATCGATAACAATGCAAAACATGCCTGCTTTGGCGTGGTTAGAATAGTTGAATTATTCCTTTATTATTATTTATTATATATATACAAAGAGAAAAACTGTGATATGAAAGGTGAAGAAAACGGGAAAGGAATATAAAAAAGGATGTCGCCGCAACGCAATGCTCTTTATTGTTCGCCGTTTTTTTTGTTATTGCCAATTCGTTCATGAATATGACCAAAAAACCTTGCACACATAATGTGATCAAAGCCAATAAACAAACAAACAATCTATCGTAAGCATTCATTAATGAATGAAAGAAAACAGAATCAACCAGATGCAATCGCAACAAAATATTTACAATCAATTCGTAATTCGATGACATGATCCTACATAAAGTACAAAAGATATTTAAATAAGCAGCGACAAATCACACGTCATCGAGATATTTCGCATCAATGTAAAACAGCAAGAAGGTGATCCGACCGAACAAAAAAATAAAAGACATCTCTATATCCCGTGTACAAAACAAGAGACAGTCACGCAGATTATGAATTCATACTATAGTTAAGTTACCTTTGGATGAGCTCAGTATTACGCGAATGAGCGCAGAGAGAACATGTTCTTGCGTTCATCGATTTTTTTCTTTTATGCCTTCTTAGTGGTCGGCAAACCCTGCTATTGGAATTCCAAATGTAATTACGCTTACTTCGGTAGTAAAACTGTGTACGATGATGTACGAGGTGACGTAAGAGACGCCCCGGAGGTGAAAGGTGAGTGTTGATTTGAACTGATAATATTATGTTTACTGAAGTAGTTTATTAACATAACTGCTGGTGTGCATGAATGGCACCTTGTTCTTAAATGGAAAAAATAAAATAAAATTACATTAAGTACATTCTTAAAAAAATATTTGACAAAATCATTTTGATTTATTAAATTCGTACCTAATCCTTTGTTCAGTAATAAGCTATTAATTATGCAAACTCTAATTTATCGCTATCACAATTTCACAAAACTAATTTTAAACAAGTACCTATTATGGTGTGGTTTCGTTTTGTAAAACATGTAAAAGTGATTGTAAACTTAAAAATAAAATGAACTAACTAAACGAATAACACGAGTGAATCATTATATCGACTATTTTACCACGGTAGAATAAACTAAGTAAATAGGTAAATTTTACACAATAACTCTTCTAACTTTTTATTCAGCGAGCTTACGGCTCTACCTCAATAAACGACGCTTTTGTTATTGTAATAGTAATTGCCACAACGTTCCCACAGATAAAAACAAAATTGATGTGCACTCAGAGTTAAAGGTCACATGTTTTGTACGTTTATATGACAAATTGTTACGTTTCACATACCTATCTCAATTTAAAAGTCAACAATTCTTATTTCATTAATTGACCATTCATTTTTTATAAGTTTTTAAGATATTGTTGAAGAACAGTAAAAATAGAAATCGATAAACACACGACTATTTGAAAAAGACAACAGTCTATCCAGACCAGAAATAAGCTTTTTCGTGGAGGTAGAGAAATTAGATCTTTAGGGTGCGTCCGTCTACCACAATATGTTTATAAACTTAAAAAGTGGCGGATCCCGTCCGAGACCACAGAGCTAGCAGCTCCAAGGCCCGTTTCCCACTAAAGCAGATCGGAGCGGGGAAAAAAGCGTTAGTGGTTAGCGGGGTAAGAAGAGTGGGTGCCGCGTCACCGCTCCACATGTACTTTGTATGGAAACGCCGCACACGGGGTTAAAGTTACTAAACTACTAGTAGGTTTACCCTTGAGACCCTACACGTGACCCCTGGGTGGTGCTTAATGAGTGATGATTGAGTGGCAGAGCCACGCGCGTTGCAGCACGCATTGGGCCGGCTCGCCAGGCGTAATACCCACCCTCTCACGAATATTCGGCGTAAAATAACGGCACTTGGTGTTGTTGTGTTTCGTCCCACGAGTGAGAGTTCCAGAGGCCCCTTCCCCCCCCCCCCCCCCTCTTACAATTCCTATTCCTTTCTTAAAGGACGGCAAAGCGCCTGCGATTCCTCTGGTGTTGCGGGTGTCCATGGGCGGCGGTGATTACTCTCGATCAGGTGACCCGCTTGCTCGTTTGCCACCTTCTATTATAAAAAAAAACATCTCCGCTCTGCTCAACCGTCTCTTTTGAAGCTGAGTTGAGATGACATTGTATAAATAACGAAATTGTATTAGTTGCTTAGGACATATCTAGTCTCTCTGGTGGTAAACGTGCCTAATCCAGCCCAGCGAGGCTGTGCTGCTATCTTGCTGGGTACTGCTGGGTACACTGCCTGATGGGGATATAAGGAGCAACTCCAAGTTTCGTTTTTTTTACCATTTGGATTTTTGGAGATGTTTGTCTCCAGACATGTTATGTCATTAGTTAAGTTGTAAAAAGTTAATATTAAGTTTATTCGAATAAAGAGTGGCCTCCGTATTTCAGACTGTAAAGTGGTGGGGGTGTGGACCCTGGTGCGGCACGGCACCCGGCAGCCCAGCAGCTTCAACGTGGTCAACATGAGGCACGCCGCCCAGCTCAAGGAGGCCATTGTGGTACGGAACCTCTTCGAGAACCACGGCGAGATGTGTGCTCAGGTACCGTGGACTTTCAAATCATCAAATCATCAGCCTATAAACGTCCCACTGATGGGCAAAGGTGTGGACAACATCACATGGGGAGGTTGGGCCATAACACGCTGGCCCAATGCGGGTTGGTGGGTTGTAACGACTGCCATCTTTCGACGACAACTTTTGGGACCAACGGCTTTACGTGCTATCCGAAGCACGGAGGAGCTCGAGATGTTTTTAACTTGGTCACCCATCCAGCGACCTGGCATTGCGGAAGTTGCTTAGTGGGCAAGATCGCAAACAACAACAACAAAACTTGTGTGGGATTGTTACCTGTCTAAGTCGAGTCAACGTAAAGCACGCCGCCTAGCTCAAGCAGACTATTGTGGTGCGAAACCTCTTCGAAAACCTGGCGAGCTGAGTGCTCAGGCTATATGGTATAAGTTTGATTAGCAGTGTGACGTAAACTTAGTTGGACCTGCTTATAATAATAATAATAAGTTTTTTGTAATATTTTATATTGTAAATATATTTTTTTATATAAAATATTTTAATAAAAATTATTTGAGATAATATTTTAAATAAAGAGCATAATAATAATAAAATGCGTTTATTTCAACCAACTTTTTTTTTAATTGGCAACGGGTAAGCGCCTGGCCTTCATCTCACCTGATGGTAAGTGACGATAAGGCCGAAGGTGGAAGCGCGCTTCACCCGGAATCCTCAACCACTGAGGAACTGGCTATCTTATCTCAAACTGTCGGAACACAACAATGCTATAAACATCGTTGTTATGGCGACAGACTTAGATAAGATGGTGGTAGCTAGCCAGGCGGACTTAACAGCCCTACCACCAACCAAACCGAGCACACAAAGATGTAACCCCCATTGGGAATCGAACCCGGGACCTCTGGGTCTGAAACAGGTAGCTTAGCCACTAGACCACAGAGGCGGTTAACTTAGGATCATAATTGTACAATATCAAATAATTCGAAATAATAACAATAAGTATAAATATTATAAAATCTAAAATAACAAAATTAAAATTCAGCAAATTAAAATGATAAATTAAAAGCAAAATTATTCAATTCAAAAATTAATTAAAATATAAGGTGATAAAATTCTTACATTTAAAATAACACGAATAATAAAGTAAAATTAATAAATTTTAATTAATGAAACAGCATTAAAACGTATAAAATAATTATTTAATTAATAAAACAGCATTAAAACGTATACAATAATTAATAAAATAAATAATATAAAAAAATGTCAAATCAATTAATTAAAATAGAAAATGATGACTTTGTGTGTGTTTGCTACCCGTCAAAGAAGAAACAAAGATTTATAAATTTGAAAATCATGACATTTTACAGGAAAGACGAAGAAGTGTAGCATTAACAAAAATAATATGTCATTTTAAATTAAACGCCGGCCTGTAGAATAGTTTAATTTTTTTTATTAAGTGTAAAAAGTAAAGCATATATCTATTAGTCTAAGATCCGAGTATAGAACGACCTTCACCGGGAAGGTTATTGGATGAAAAGTATTTTATATCAAATTTAATATGTTGAATAATATAACGTGAGTGAGTTGGCTGAAAAATTTCAGTCCAGTACCTTTAATGAATAATTTAACATTAAAAAAATTGGTTGCCTGTAAAGTCGGTATACGGGCGAAAGTTTTACGTGACAACGACTTTGAGTGGTAAAATAATTTTAATGTGAAAATTCATTCGTATAGTAGGAAGAAGGATGAAATAATATGGAAGGGACGCGTGCCTTTCACTTTTTATGTCTGTCTCTCTCGCTCTTAGGCGGGCTAACCATGCCCGAGTGGAAGGGACGCGTGCCTCTCACTCGCTCTCATTGTGAGCGCATAACGTGAGCGGAGCGTAACGCAGTTTCTTGAAGTGTCACCCGGCAAACCAATTTATAAGACGTTGTCACGTCAAAAAAATATTTTTTTTACTTTGCACTGGTTTGGTGTGTGTGTTTGTAATGATCTCATCTTTATATAAACATAAATTTTATTTATTTAACCAGACGGTTGCAAATTACTAATATTTACTTACCTGTTTACACCTGCCTACCCAATGTTATGACAGGAAAATAATAGTCAACCAAACGTTTTCATATTCTAAAGGCTTCATACTTTCGATTGGTACCTATGTAATTTATCTATTATCTAAACAAGTGCAATGTTAAACAAAATATACTTTTAATATTTAATTAATCATATACTGGACTGAAATTTTTCAGCCAACCAACCGCAATAAATTTTTAACACATTAAGTTTTGATATAAAATACTTTTCATCCATTAACCGGCTCGGTGAAGGTCGTTGTATACTCGGATCCTCTACTATATTAAACTGTTCCACTGCCGCGCAAAGGCCTCCAACATTTAAAAGTCTTCACGACTTGATGGGTTTCGTCTAATTAAGTATTTGTGGGTATTTTATAACATTTTATTAATTGCTGGCTAGGAGGCTAGGCTAGGCATATTTATCAAATGTTATATTTTAAAAATTAAAACCTAACATAAAAGTTATTTTTAGGACATCACCAACCTCCAAAATTGGTCCTGGAACGACACCATCGATTACAGCCCAGGATACCTCACAACGGAGGGATACCGGGAGATGTACGAGCTTGGCGCCCGGTTCCACAAGAAGTTCCTGACGCTTCTGCAGGACCTCGACCACTACCAGTTCAGGCCTACCCTGGAGCAGCGGACGACGAAGAGTGCGGGCGCCTTCATCGAGGGCTTAAGCCAGGGGTACTGGATGTTCCACAACTCGAACGCTACAGACAGGGACGAAGTGTTGAGGGTAAGTTCGAGGTTTCTGTAGGGTTAATTTTAACAACTGAAATCGGAAGTCGCCTTGGTGAGATTTCTTCTATAATGCCACTTCTGCAAGCGTAGCAGCGGAATAGTACTTGATACTATTATAGCGGGTTTTAATGGGTAGGTATGCCTTCGTATTATGGTTTTCACAACGTTATTATGTGTTGACTCTCTAATAAAATCCGCTTTATTCAAACAGTTATTTATTTTAACGTTATACTTTTCAGCCATATTTCTACTGTACGAGGCACAACGTGGAAGTTTATAATGGGAAACGTCCTAATGACGAGTTAAACAATTATTATGAGACCAAAGAATTCCAAGAGGTAACTATTTGTTTCATTCTTTACACGTAACCTAGTTTAAGAGAAACTTCTATTAGACTTAATAGTACCACTGCGAGAGACGACGAGAAATAGGTATATGCATAATTGCTGCGTACGCTCTCAAAATATGAACTATAAAAAAATCAAAAACCACGGCTTTCCATTTGTACGATACATAAATATTTATTTATTTATTTATTTATTTCGGGACAACAAACAGTTACAACATATTATATAAACATAAAATCTTATATATCTGGTGTAATACACCACATCAACAAACACAATATTGTAACCCACGACATTATCCACATATTAATAAAGAAAAAGTGTGCTACTGTGGATCCTGCGCCACTGCAAGTGCTTATGAAAACAATACAATTTTATATTTTAATTTGAAACATTGAATAATTCTGAAATAAACAAAAGTAAAAGATTTGAAAATGCTGCACCTATTGTGAGTTTACAAAATATACCTAAGCTAAATTCACTTATTTTTATTGTAAGTTTACAAAATATTGCAAGAATAAGAGAAGAAAACAGAACCCTGCTAACACCCCCCAACCATTCCCCTCTCTTGCCTTTGTCTATACAAAAACTAAAGGGAGTCTGATTTAATATATAATATATCTGATTATAAAGACAAAGGAAATGAGAGTAAACGAAACAAAATAGATGATTCAAGAAATAAATATTTTGGAGAGTCAGTTAACTGACTTAACTTTACTAAGTTTAAAAGCCAACTATGTAGTTTTATTAGTTTTAGTTTAGCTAACTTTAAGCACCTCATATTTAGTTTCGAACTAAAAATTATTATCAGGCAAAAAATCGTCAAAGAATTAATGGCTCCTCCAAATTGAAGAGGCACAACGTCCACTACGCATGGCCGTTAGTGAAACACCACCGTCACCCGCGTCACCCGCGTCAGTCGCGGCTGCGGAAAAGATATATCACCAAACGAGAGATGAAAAAGTATCTCACAACACACGAGTACATCGAAGTTAGTGTCGTCTATTCAATAAAAGTGTTTAATAGTCACTATCATTTAGTAAAGCCACTAACTAAGTAAGTATTCCGTAGTTTCTTGTTAAATGCCGTGTCTGACGAATTTAGTACTATTTTGTGTAACTGCACAAGCAGGGCGTTCTTTAAAATAGAGTAGTTAAATAAGTATGAAGATTTATGAAAACATAACCGTATACCATTTATAGAAATATAGCTCACCCACCCACCTTCACGTATTATGTTCTAAAAAGTTTCCTAACAATTTGTGTAGGATATTTTCAGAAACATTAATAATACTAAATGCGTTCCGGAGTAGAAATAAAACAATGTGGACAAATTCATAACACTTCCAGAGAGTTTTCCATAATGTTTTAATTACTTTAATAAATTTGAATGTTATAGTGCACAGAGCAAACAAGACAACCATAAACCAATCATGTACCGACAATTTTATTTAACATTTCCAGATGCTCCATCATGTCCAAAATCGAGCTGGACTGAACCAAAACTTGACATATGCCAACGTGACAGGCCTGTATGACCTGTGCCGGTTTGGGCGAGCCTCCTCCGCCTCCAGAACCTCGCCTTGGTGCGCGCTATTCACTGACCAGGACCTCATAATCTTGGAGTACCTCAATGACATACGACATTATTACAGGTACTTTAAACACAGAACTCTATCTTTATATAAAATTTCATTAATAAAGATATTTTTTAGCAATTACGTCTTTATCGATTGTTAAATATTTGCAATAATATTTCTTTCAACTGTGAGGGTAGACTTCACAGTGACGTAATACCGCTGGCTTGCAGCGTAAATCAAACTACTAGGAAAAATTCAGCGAGTCTTCTGGGGTCTCGGTAGCTCAGCGGTTTGAGCAGTGGACCGGCAATCCAAAGGTCGTGGGTTCGATCCCATTCGAGCTTCCGGCGACTGGTTGATTTTAACATTGAAAATATTTTTTCGTTCGAGGGCCCCCATTTTCGCTGAAAGTGTGTTTGCCCTGTGGTATATAGTGGTTTAGTCCATAAGGACGTATAAGGGCTCAAAAGAAGCATAATTTGAATAGCTTTCAAATGGTGAAAAGTTGTTTGTAAAAGTCGAAAACTTTTTTCGAAAATTGAATAAAAAACAAAAAAAAAACCTTGATTTTTTTTAACACTCCCCCTCGGAATATCTTCGATATCTCGTGAAGGAGATCGAAAATCGAAAAACTGAGAAAGACGCCTAGGGATATTGAGACGGAGAACATTTTATGTCTTATACTTTTTTTTGTGGGAGTGATAGGGGGGGGAGGGGCGGTATGCTCCCCCTTAGCGGCGCGTGCAGCGTCGCCGTGCGGTATTACTCGGGCGTCATAGCCCTGTAGAACTTCGAAGCTTTGAGATACGAAGATCTATTAGAACTTAATAGACGCAAAAAATTAAGGGCTTTAGGATAGCATAAAGAAATTGTGGAAAAGTCGATTATTTCTTATGAAAATAAAAAAAATAAAAAAAATCAATGTTTTATACGAAGATCTATTAGGACTTAATATTATGGTGGAAAATTAAGGGCTTTAGGATAGTATTAACAAATTTTGGAAAAGTAAATAATTAAAAAAAAAAAAAAATCATTAATAATCTATAATAGCTAGGTTCATTTTCAATGCCCTTTCAAGTCGTGTAGAGCACGAGATCTGTGAATTTTTTTTCTAGTAAACATTTTATCCTACACTGAACTCTTTTAAAAGTGGATAGCAATAAAATAATGTTTTTGCTTATGCCTCTTTATTGCTCGAAGAAATCACAACAAATAGATTGTCATTGTCATCATTATATTCATCTTGCAAGGAAGCCTAACAAATACACTAATTGTCACACATAGGAGTACACATCTAGTCTGGTACGCAGGAGATTTTAAAGATTCGGCAGGCACTTTACGCCATGTTGGTCCCGTTTATTTTCTTAAGATGACAATCGTTAAAGCCCGCAGTAGACCAGCTGGTGAGATAAGTCCCGGACCATGGTGTCATCATACTACGGTGATGATGATATAAGAAACACGTTCACTGATACGTCGAAATATTATAAACTAACAAAAATGTAATGTAATTCTTTAACAACTATAATAATTCGGCAACAAAATTATCTCACAGAAACGGTTACGGATCAAGCATCAACGCCAAGCTGGCTGGTCCGGCCCTCAAAGACTTGTTCGAGAACTTTCAGTCGGTCGTCTCCGCAGCTACGACCGGCTTCACCGGCTACTTCACCCACGACAGCCTGCTGCAGATGGTGTACACCGCGCTGGAGCTCTTCCGGGACTACCCGGGGATCACTGGGTTCGAGAGGGTTGAGGGAAGGAAGTGGAGGACGAGCTTCATGACTCCGTTCGCTGGCAACTTCATTGCGGTTCTACATAAGTAAGATTTGGACTCTGTCTCTAAACCGACGATCACGTATGAAGATCCTTTTCTTGTCAATGAAGTTTTTTGGGTAAATGAAGAATCCTTTTCTTCAAGGTTGTGTGATGTAATTAAGAAGGATCGTAGGAAATGGAAAACTGTGATTCTGGTGTGATGTATGTATGACTCTACTACTATTCTCTATCTCGACTTATCTTGACTTTGTCAGTACTTTGTCTTGGCTGCTAACGAAGTAGACTAACCGATGACTGACCGGGCAAAGGTTGCCAGAGAAGCCTAAGCACGATCTGCTGCCCAGCAGTGACTGTGAACGAAATGCTGAATTTAAGACTTTCTAAGGCGTAGGCGCTAGGGCATGCATTTCAGAATTCCGAAATTCGATAATTTCAGAAGTTTTTCGAAAATCCAAGGATTTCTCTAATTCCGAAATTGACTAAGCAAATTTTGGAGTTTCGAAATTTTAGTAGTAGATAAATATTTAAATTAACATGCATTAGTGTCCGCACTGGCAGTAAGACTCACATGTACAGCTAGTCGCTTTTAGCTACATATTCCGGCTGCTCATAAAGGCGTCATCATCATCATCATCATCAGCCTATAAACGTCCCACTGCTGGGCACAGGCCTCCCACGTGGACAATAGCACGTGGGGATATTGGGCCATAACCCACCACGCTGGCTCAATGCGGGTTGGTGGGTTTTAACGACTGCCATCTTATATACGACAGTAACCGGGACCAACGGCTTAACGTGCCTTCCGAAGCACGGAGCATAAAGGCGTACAGTGACCTTTTCAATGTCTTTATCATGCTTACCATCCGTAACATCGTGCCTAAGTACACAAACTCTTTTAATTGCTCCACTTTTTCTAATTAACCATGTAAGTGTTCTAAGGCGATGGGCTCACCAATTGTCACGCTGAGCACATATTATGTGCATTTGGTGAAAAGTGGACTATGGCAGAGGACTGTTTTTGCGGTCCTCACTGCCTAGTCTCTGACTAACCCTTCGGGGATAATAGTAGTGATTTATGTATGTACTTTTTCTAATTTAGGTAATCATATTAGCACACCCTGTCGTACGTAACTTTCGTTTTACTTTCATTCATTTTTATTCCTTTCCATCTACTTGATCTTAGCATAATGGAATTAACATGTCATCTAGTATATGTATATTCTTTTTATTTTATTTTATTGGAGACTGATTGCGCGTTTGTCCTCGATTTCACCTGATGGAAAGTGATAATGAGGACGATGATGGAGCACGCGTAGTCAGTAAATGCCTCTTTACTCTGGCCTTAAAGACGCTCAGGTTTTAGCGTTCAGGGAAAACAGACGCAGGGAGGTCACTCCACATCCTAGCTGTCCTAATAAGGGAACTAGAAGCAAATCGCTTCGTCCGGGCGGGTGGAATATCTACAACATAGGGATGAAAGCCTTCCCTCCGTCTAGTAGTCCGATGATGGAACGGGGAAGGAGGTATGAGGTTATGTAACTCCTGAGCACACTCTCCAAAATGTAACCTGTAGAAGACCGATAAGCGATGTAGAAGTAGAAGATTTTCGTAGAAGATCTTCAGCGACGCAAGTAGTACCTGGTCATCTGCATAGAGAAGAAATTTCACTAGATATTTATTTTTAATCCATATTTATCATTTTTCAAATTTTACAAACAACTGTCTATGTATAGATTAAACAGTCACTGTAATGCTACACATCCCTATCTAACACCCTTTTTGATGCTAAAACTAAGACCCGTTTATCCTCACGCAAGCACTGGTGTTGATAATTTGTTAATTGCGACGAGGACTCCAGAATCCTCGGAGAGATTTCAGTGCTCGAATGAAGTAGCCGCTTACTCCATACATGAACAGTATTGACCATAGTTAATTTCTCACCGCTTTATCATAATCCTTTTCCAGATACCTACACGAAAGCGCAGCAGACCTTTTAACCTCTGGTCAAATGTTTCTCAGCTATGCTTCGCAAGGAAAAGACCGGATCCGTACATCTTATTCTTTTTCGAAATCCTGCTTGTGCATCCCATATTTTCTCATCTGTTTCTGTCACGACCCTTTCGATCAAAGCTTTCGCATACAATTTCCCGACAGTGCTGAGAAAACTTATGCCCCTGTAGTTTTTACAGTTATTCTGTGAACTTTTCTCCTTGTTTAGCGGCACATTACAGCCTTTGCAGCAATCTCTTAGTATGAGTTATGTATGAGTTCTGTGCGACTGAGAAGAAGATGGCAAGAAACTCAGGAGGCCTTACTTTTTTGTCCCTCTAAGTAACAAAAGTTACAATGTCGTCACCAACTCATGCAAAATACATTGAAAAGAAATGTATTAATACAATTACTGATAACATAAGGTCGTACATGCACTATTTCCATACATATTTGTCATTTCTTCTTCTTCCACTTTGTAATACCTAACCTTTACTCATGAGGGTTTTTTAACACGTGCATTAAATGAACGTAAAGGCATTTCACTTATATTTAATGGAAGTTTGTTATAAAACCCTACACATTTATCCAAGAAAGAGCCACCTGTTTTATGAAGCCTTAAACTAGGGAGGCAAGCTTATTTTTCCTTACGAGTGTTAGTAAGTTATGAAGATCACAATTTATATACTAAAGGATATAAAATGTCTTCAAAAATAAATTGTGATCCAATAGTTAATATTGATAATATAACTGCATGAAATGCAAAAATCTTTTTGTTTACTGCGTGCAGATATGGTCGTTACATCTATTAAACCATTTATTAATATTTTTTTGTTCTATTTTGTTACTCTTGTTACATTTCATAGCTTTTTTTTAAGTTAACACAAGAAATAGACGTAATTTTTATTTAACTAATGGCCGATATTTATTGCATTTTATCTTTTTGACTATAACTTCTTCTTTTAATTTAAAACAAATTAATCTTTATGTTATTTATTACTTCAATAAAAACATGCTCAATTTTCGGTCTAAGAAACCGTGTAGGTATATCAGAAGATTCCAGATTCGAATCCTGGCCGGGTCGCCATGCAATGTGGGTATCGGGAGAAGCTTCAGTGAAACGCCGGTTCCGTATTAAGTATGATTTATTACTAGTTCATCATATAGTTATCACATGTAATTATGTAATGCAAAGGTACGGCGAGTCACACACTACAACACAGTGTAATCCTTTGACGCGCCTGTAAGCGAAGGTTAAGAAACTTGATTAGAATCGTTCATTTACTACATACTACGCATTCTAAACTTCTGGCTCCGTTTTTCAAATGTTATAGTAAAAATTCGGTTTTATTACCGAAATTCCGAAATTAATAGATTTATTTTCATAAGCCAGTTACGAAACTGAAATCGAAAGATACCTACTGCAAGCCCTAGACTAGGCACTGAGGAAACGCCTCACCCAGTCTAAAATTATGAAAGTGGACACGTTCTGTTGCCGACACCATCCTACTATAATAAGTAATAAACGCGAAAGTTTGTAAGTATGGATGGATGTTTGTTACTCTTTCACGTAAAAACTACTGAATGGATTTGGATGAAACTCGGCATACAGATAGTTTATAACCTTGATTAACACATAAGATACTTTTTATCCCGATTTTCCCACGGCAACGGGAACCACGCAGGTGAAACCGCGAGCGACCGCTAGTCATACATAAAAGCGGGTGCAGTGTCCGGTAGCGGCAAATGAACGCACTACAAATCATGTTTTTGTATGATGGTGTCCCGTGTCGGTATCAGAAAGTGTCTACGTTTGCGCAACGCCGAAAGCACATGACTTTCCTTAATTCAAGCGCCGAACCAGTTTGAGCTGCTAAGAAATTGATTTCCGTTTTCTCATCTATCGAACATCTTAGGTGCTCCAAAACGAACGGCACTGACCAACACCAAGTGCAGTTCTTCATCAACGAGGAGGAGTTCCACCTCTGCAGCGCCAGGACCTGCAGCTGGGAGCAGTTCCGGGACAAGCTCAGCCCATTCCTCAACACCAACTTGGAGATATGCAACCTCAATTACGAGTACACTTCCACCACGAGACCTAGTGAGACTCGCAAATGATTTACGATGAGAAACCTGTACATTTACTGGGTATAAGAACTAAGGCTACTGGCCCGGCAAGATATGGTCCTAGTATGGGCTGTATTTTGCTACTTACATACAAATATACATACATTTAATCAAGACTATTGTCCTCGAAGGGTTAGTCATAGACCAGGCAATGAGGACCGCAAGAGCAGTCCAGTGCTACAGTTCACGGCACACCAAATGAAAACTGTACATGTGCTCAGCGTGACAGGTGGTGAGCCCATGTTCTATGTAATTTTTATCACCATCATCATCATCTTAATCATCTTCATGTATGTATGTAATAATCATAATTAGTAAATAAAATGTTTTTACGAATGAAAATTCATCGTCAAAGGATCTCCCTGGCGATACAGCGCGGCAACGCGGCCGGTATCATGTTTTTTTTGTAGGTACTACGTTGTAGCTTTTGGTTTTTTTTGAGTTGTTATTTTAGGGTGGTTCTTGGGAGAGCATAACACACTCATACAGCCCATAACAACAAAATAATTGTGAATAAATCTACTATTACATTGTATACTGGACTGGTTAGGGATAGATGAATTGTGATTGGTGTTTGCGAATCGTCAGTTACCGTGTCGTGCCGTGTCGCTGTTTCCGCGCGCTTTCGGTGCCCAGGAACATCTTAGGTTTTCAGTTCTCAGCCATTACCATGTCACATTTTTGCAATATAATTGTACCATTTTTGGAAAACGGGGTTTTGAAGTGTAATACCTAACTCACAGATGTAGATAACCAGCAATAAACTAGCAGGTTATATCATTTCAATGCTGAGGAATTTCAAAATATATGCTTTTTTGTAATTTCCATGGTGTAATTTCCGTGTATAAAACACCAGGGAAATTACGTAAAACCCATGGAAATTTGTTTTATTAATATTGTTATTTTTTACCAAATATTTGTTATTTTTATAATTATGTTAATCCACATGGTTTGTCATGGGAACAATTAATAATATATACCTATATAAGAACTTTGTTAATTATTACCATTATTATTACTTTCATGTTTTTACTTTGAATATCTTTTGTAAGTTTTTTAAATACTTAAAGCTACTATTTTTTTCTAAATATATCGTTTTAATGCATGTAGTTCTTAAATACTACCATGTAACATTATTTAAGATAAATGTTATACATGGTGTTTAGCAACATTTTATTTTTGTCTTTATTGTAATTTCCATGGTCCGAAAATTCTTTATAATTTTTTTTAAGCGTAAGTGTAAATCCGCTTCGTGTCGAATTTTTATATGTTGTTTGAATTTGCATAAGCTTTCAAAATGATTGTGTAATTTACTATAATTTAGCGATTTCAAAAGTACCATGGAAATTACACGGAGAACAAATTTCCGAAGAACCACCCGTTAAGTAGGTATATTGTACTTCAAGACATAAGACATAGTTAAGTATAAGATGAATTTTACTAACATAAGTAATACATTATATGTTCCTTTTACGACATAATTTTTAGTTTTATTAATCCGTTTCCTCATGTAGGTAATTCATAATTTGGAAGGTATAACAATACCATTTCTTTCTTATTCGTGCGTGTACGCATGACTGTATCTCGTAAATAATATTTATTTGCGCTCGGAAAAGGAGGTAAGCAAAAAATAATTCTCCATTACTAAAATTATGGAAAGTTCTTTAATTACAGGTTTAATACAATAATAATAAATACATCATCATTCATTTAGGATTCATTTGCCAACAACGTAAGCTATAGCTAGACCAGCAGCTACAATCATACTACTGATGTGGAAATCTGCAGCCGCCCCGGGGGTGCCAGGTGCTCGCCCATCCATACTGCAGAAGTTCAGGTTGGCGTCTTCGAACTTCTGGAAGATGTCCCTGAAGGCCTGCCAGTCGCAGCCCTCTGATGGACACAGTTCCGTGGGCTTCTCGTTAACGAAGAGCTGGACACGGTAGCTCGGACTGGTGGATTGTCCGCAGCTGTAATAATATGAAAATGGTTTTATTTGTTGTAAAAGTACCAACAGATTCTGTAATGTTTGTAGTACCTACCTACGTCATATTTTAAGTTTTGATCTAAAATCTTAATAATGCTTCGTGAAAATTAATATTTCTAAGTGACCAGTTTGAGCAGGTAACTTGTAATAAAGAAAACACATAAAAATACACAAAGGATAAACACTTAGAGGATTATTTATTCAAAAGCAACTATGCTGCGACTGTGAACTGATTGCTTTGTTGTTATTTTTTTAATCTATTGTATTCTATTGTTCCAAGTAAACGTAAAAATGTCGGTTTAGATATATTTGTGGAAATAGATAAATAAAATCATAAATGAGGACATCACGAGATAAGCATATCAGCGCAGCAAATACTGCCGACAATAATTCAATAAACTGATAAAACTTTGACGGAAGCAATATTTATGTAGTAGCTTTGTTTTAGTCATATCAATCAGCCTATAAAGGTCCCACTTTTGGACTCTGGCTATTTAGATGATCGAAGTTTGTATAGTCTGACTGAAGTGCTGTTGTGTGAACATGGAAGAGATTCAAAAATAACTTACCACAGTACCCCAGTGGTATTGTGGGTTTTAACGATTGCCATCTAACGACAACACCCGGGACCAACGTGTTTAACGTGCCGAAGCATGTATTGAGATACTTAAATTTTATCAACCATCCGGTGACTCGCCAATGAAACTTCATTGAGTATCGTTATACTGACTAACTAGGCTTCCATCATTGTAATCAAGGCATCGCTACAATGGATGGGTATTGCTTTAATAACCACACTTGCCAAATACGTATGTATTCCGTACAAACATATAATATATACATACAAACATATAACCACGACTATTATCCCTAAAGAGTTAGTCAGAGACTAGACAATGAGAACAGCAAAAGCAGTCCTCTACCATATAGTCCACTTGTCATCAAACCCTCGTCTATGTACAAAAAAAATTAAAACTCACCATGTAATGGCACATAAGTTCTCGACACAACAAGGTGTTAATTGGAACTTAAAGTTAATTTCTTGCATCGCTTTGATAGTCTACTTACCTACTAAGCACAGCCATGATATTGGCCGAGAAGGCTCCGATGTGGCTAGTCCTCCACAGACGGCTTGGAATCCTCTCGGCACCTTGCAACACGTAGTCGTCCTTGAACAAGCCCATCGCGCAGAGAGCCATCTCAATCATGGTGTCATGGGTGAAATACGCGACCACTTTCTTCCCGGTCCCCTGGACGGCAGCCTCCATGCGTTCGTACAGGTCTTTCATGGCGGGACCTCCTAAGTTTACGTTCACCTGGAACGGAAAGATTTTCTTTGGGATACTTGAAAGGTCCTTTCTTAATATTGGGTACATTACGTTATTGACAGAATGCATCACGACAATAATACAAATCCTCACGAAGTTTAAAAACATTTCATTTTTAGAACAATCAAGAATCCCTTTGAATTCAGCTTAACTACAGTGTTGTGAAGGGATAACTTTACGATTCATTAAGATAAACTTTTATAGATTTCAGTACCAAAAACAGAAAGACATTATAACTTCAATTTATTCATCACTGATTCGTAAATATACTTCCGAAATAAAAAGTCAAAGAATTACGAACTCTTTACAGTTTTGTAATGGTGTATGTCGTGGCCATATCGTAATATTGTCCATAAGATCATGAAATGCTCGGCCACTTCATGATTAGGTTAGGTTATAACATGATTATTTCATGAAAAAGTTCATGATGTGGCCAATTTAACGATATGACCACGACATAAACGAGATCACGACTATTGGTCTCCGAAGGGATAATACGCATATGACAAAGCTCATCGTCAACCTATAAACGTTCTACTATTTGGCACAGGCTTTTTTTCCCACATGGACAACAGCACAGAGATTGGGCCACAACCCACTACGCTGGCCCGATGTTAGGTCAGTGAGTTAAGTTTACAAAGCTCAAGATTTAAAAAATTGTAGTACTCACCGATGAACCATATCCGTTTCTGTGGTAGTGCCTTACGTCGTCCCTGTACTCCAGCACCTCCAGATCTGCGTCAGTGAAGGCGGCGCACCAGGGGCTCCTGTGCTCTGGCTGCCAGGAGCGGTGGAAGCGGCACAGCTCGTAAAAGGAGTAGATGTCGTCTGGTGTCAGTTGGGTCGCGATACCGAGACGGCTCTGCACATTGTTCCACACCTGTGATTACAGAATAATGGATATTTTTGTAGTCATCAACACGTTAGGTGTATCCTATAATCAACTGGATTATTGATGCTCAAGCTGCTGCAATAATCAATCTAGACGGCTATCACCTTCAGCAGGAGTATCCTATATGTTATAATGGTAATATTATAGGTAGATTAGATCGAGAAAAATTGCTAAAAATGTTATTATTACTTGATTAATATGCATAATAATATGCATTAATATAAGTCCTACAACAAACAAGCAAGCAAGTACTATCTATAATGTTATAAGTGTAATGTAGACAAATAAATCGTAATCAGTAATAGTGAACTTAAGTGGCCATAGTCCTGTTTGCATTGTCAATCCAAAAATAATTGTTGTCTAGTACTAGCATAATTCCTTAAGTAATTAAGCAGCTAGTATTGCTGGCTTCTAGAAACTATCCTAAATAAAAACCTCGGGCTAGCAAATGCTGAGTATATGTAAGCCATGTTACAAGGAACAAATATTAGATAACATCAAGAGATCGTTAAATACCCATCATGAAGCTAGCGTGCTAATGCATGTCTGATAGATGACTTACTTAAGAAACCTCCTGAATCACTTACATTAACAAATTCCGCAGTTCTATAGTAAGCGTTTAGTTGATCCTCCAACTCTTGGCCAGTCTTTTCTTCCAATTGGTATCTGTCGCAGTTCTCATATGCCTGAAACAAATTATCTTCATTAAATAGCATGCAAATCTTGTAGATACTTAAAAATATTTGACTTTTGTGTTTCATTATAGTACGTTTTTCCAGTAAAATACAGTAGTTATTGTACCTACTATATATAATACATACGAGTACATCACACCCTTTTACAGTAGGGTTACGTACAGTTCCATTTGCTACGATTTTGACACACTGCTTTTGCTTCATTTACTTTTATAACATTCTTCATGCATCCTCTTTTTAAACCTCTCACAAATGTCAATAAAATATACATACCCTGATCACGTCATCCCTAGGCCATGGACCATCTATTGGCAGACTCAGGTTAGTGTTCTCCGTCAAACCATGCACGAACGCGATCGAGCTGGTAATCGTCCTCTGCTCTTCAGTGGTCCTGAAGTAGAAGTTGTCTTCTGCCCCATTCAGGAGATGTGGATACTTCTCCCGGATCCGAGCGGCGATGTCATACAACTCTTCATAGCCGGTACCGGTCAGATACGAGGGGGACACTTCGAGAGTATCGTTCCATGTGAACTTCCTGATGTTTTCAACGTCCTGGATGTAAAGGTATATTAAGTAAGATTTACTAAGTTTCATTGTTCTGTATTACTTTTACATTGTATTTCTTTCTTCGGGTACTGATAAGAAACAAAAATAATTTGTAAGTGACACTGTAAATTTTTTTGCACGTGATATCCACTCAGCGTTGAGTTGCAATACGCTGAAGAAGAAGAATAAGTTATCAGCTCATTGATGCAGTTACCACGGTGGTGAATATCTACTTCCCACAGAGATCCAAGTACTAGTCTAGTTGACATGATATAGTATGATATAGGGTCCTTCAAACGAGGCGTGAAGAGGCACTTTGTGGGCCGGCAGACTGACGCTACGTCTCTTACGCTGCACCAGTTGTCCTCGCTCCTGAACTCCACTTCAACTTAACATCAGGTGGAGTGGCGTCAATTGTCGGACTTAATAAAAATAAATACCTGTGCGCAGAGCTGGCTCCTGCCCTCCTGGTAGCTGTCCACGATCTCGTCCTTGAGGCCAGCGATGACCTTCATGGCGCTGGTGACGCTGCCGCCAGGGTTGCGGTTGCCGTGGCGGTTCAGGGTCCACACGCTGACAGCTTGGCAACCTGTAAAGTTCACATTGTTCATTTCATACTGTGTGAAGCTGTGAGGAACTCGATGGGCGTCAGGTTTGCGATCTTGCCAGTTGAGCATAAAAAATCGTAGAGTTCACAGATATTTTTATATTAAAAAGAAAACATCAACTATGGTTTCATTTTACCTTATACTATATTTTTTTGTATATTATTACGTAAACAGCTATTTTTATATAAAACAATCGTTAAGCTTTTATAGAGTTATTCTGTGTACCAATATTTTAAAAAGTTTTTTTAAGTATATCTCAACATAATCCTCAGAAAACCGCATAAATAACGCCAAAGAAATAGTAGGAAAGGTACTTACTTTGAGGAATAGGGTGGTCCCTGATGTCTCCCCTGACGGTGTCGTAGGGAGTTTTCGAGGAGAACAGCTGATACGAGCACCCATTATTAAAGTAACAACTCTGACCTACAACTAAGCTCACAGCCAGGAAGTGTATTAATATTGAGATCATTTTGTTGGAGTTAAGGAACTATACTAGATGTCAAACTATATTTATAGTTACCTATTTATCTCGATTTGTAAAGGAACGCCCACTTTCTAAGACCTTGGTCACAATGTTGAATGAATGTATTTATATTTCTTTATTAAATCATCTTCTGTGTTATACATTATTTGTGATTGTGGTCAATAAATGTTATCTTATCTTATCTTATCTAACGTGCCTATCTCTATATATTTTAGTTATAAAATGTAAATCCATTACTGGCTGTTAGTTTCAAAATTTGTATTCTCGGTTAAGGTTAACAAAATGGATTTTGTTAAAAAAAATTTGTTAACAATTGATTAGGTTTCGGTTGAGTCGATTTTAGAAAAAATTTGGACACCCACTGGTCGATTGGTAGAGATGAATTCTACCTTTGCTCTCTTTGCAATAAATAAATAAATAGATTCTCTATTTCACCTATGGCAGATATTCGATATATTATGTTATTAAAACTATCTTGTACCATTAAGTTACGCGCAAAATGTCAAGAGTTCACAGTTTCACATCACACCACAGGTCACTAATCACAAAATATCCGTTCCACGATATCGTAAAAGTAAAGCCAAAACAAATACATAACATGTGAAAATTCAGTGGTTTCACCTCCCGATATACGTTTGCAGTAAATAATTAATAGAATGTAAAGTCAAGCTCAAATCGGATGGCTTAAACCGTCTGGTGCAATGCAGCCGGCTGCGAGATTCGCCTCTGACTGAAGTGCGTAGGTAGTAGGTGTGTGCTTAAAAGGGTTACTGTAATTTGTTGGCACAATTAGCGTCCAAACTATTTGTGTTTATCTTAAAAACCAACTTCAACTTTGCGTTAGAGTTGTAAATAGGTGCATGGTTTGTAGCTATCTGAAAACCAAAAGTAATTTCTTTTCTGGTTTTTCTGAATGTAACTTTATTTATTACGCCATCGCCATCTATTAAAGTATAGGTAGCCTTTATTATAATACTAGCAGCCGCTCGCGGTTTCACCCGCGTGGTTCCCGTTCCCGTGGGAATATCGGGATAAAAAGTATCCTATGTGTTATAAACCAGGTTATAAACTATCTGTATGCTGAATTTCATCTTAATCCATTCAGTAGTTTTTACGTGAAAGAGTAACAAACATCCATCCATACTTACAAACTTTCGCGTTTGTAATATTAGTAGGAAGGATTAGTAGGAAGTAGAATATGGGGAAAGGCCTCCATTATTTTATGGGTAATGGCTTACCACGGTTGCCAAAATCCGAAACACTCTTTGCCCGAACTGAGAATTGAACCCAGGTTCACCGGTCATCGGGCAGGAGCATTAGGCCACAGAGGTAAATGGCAGCTACATATTTAAGATAAAAAAATAAAATATGCTTTATTCTACACCACAGAAAACCTATAAGGACAAACACATAGTACATACAATTAGCGGTCTTATCGGTAAACAGCCATTTCCTCCAGGCATCCATGTTGGACTGGATAGAAGAAATTGTTAAAAATTTCAAGGGGTAGTGGTCATGGTGTTTTATATAGGTAGGTACCGGTATGATATATTATTTTTATGCATGAGCTTGTATATAAATCATACATATACTTACTTAAATATTTATACATGCTTATACTTATGTATATTCACATTTACATATTATAATATACACCCTCATTTTTTAAGCGTTTTAATGAAATTAAGGGTCAGTTCCACCCGTGAAACTGAACAACTTTCTCTAAGAAACCTATGTGCCAAAATGACAAAACAACCCTTAACTTCATTAAAACGACTAAAAAATGAGAGTGTATACTTAAGTAAATAAATACATACCTACTTAGTTTTCTTTCTAAGGAATTAAAATAAATAAATCTTATACATTGTCAGTCACTCAATTGCAAGAAGCTTCACATTAAACCTTCTTTAGTTAATGCCACTTTCCGCCGTACTCAGAGACGTCAATTAAGTTTTAATGACAATTAAGTCTCTAGCTGTCACTTTCTTATGTATAGTGCTAAATAGAGACGGAAAGACATTTAATTGTCATTAAAACTTTTATCGCTAATGAAATCATGAAAATAATGATTTCATTAGTTTGTTGCATCAAACTACTTTAGGCTAAAAACTTGATCCTTTAACTAATGATAGCATTAAACATTGTTGCCAATAAAAAAATTAAAAAATGAATGGAATGAATGAGAGGTTGCTTTTTCTTTTGAAAAGTATTCAATATTTGTGTTTAAATTAACCGAAAACAAGCCGTGTCTGACACATAGTATGGATTAACAAATTTAAATTTTTCTTTCAAATTTTTTGGACGTGAAAGTCGCGTGAAACGTTTATTATTTTAGTATTATTTTGTTAAAAAAGCACTATTGGCTGATCTCGTATAACAGTATGTTTTTTGTTAAAGCGTACTCGACGCGTAAGTTTGTAATTTTGTACTCATTGCCTATCTGACTAACCCTTCGGGGATAATAGTTGTGATAATAAGTAATGTATTTTTTTATATCTTAGTATGTTAGCATAATACTTATAAAAGAAAAATCCACAACTACCTACATAGTTACTAGGATAATAATAATATTATGTTTACAAGGGCTGATCGCACAGATGTTTCATTTTGATGTAATGTATGGGTGTAAAGGTGAAGGAAAGATCTCTTTTTTTGTCCACATGAAAATCATTTGGAGGTTGAATTTCGTCCAATTCAATGCAAATATTATGCAGGACTTTTCTACTTCTTCTCAGTCAAGTTTTTCGAATTTTATTCTGTCTGGGATCTGGGCGGCGAGGAACATCTTCTGGTTCCGACAACATTAGATAGGCTGGTCATCGACATATTCAGCGAAAATACAAAATAAACACGACGTGAAATCGGTTTAATGGCCCGTCATCGACCCATTCAAAATTATGATCTCTAACATGTAATTTTTAATGAGGTCTGATACGCTAAAGTCGTTTGGTGCAATACAAAATACCGTTAATGAGTGGTTTGACACTTCATTAGATAAGTTTGACATCTTCATATTTAAATTTTGAAGGAGCTTTAAACTGCATCATAATTATTTCTTGCAATGCTTTAATGAAATATTACGGTTTAAAGTGGCATTAAAAAGATAAAAATCTTTCTTACAATTGAGTGAGTGACAGGCAGTGCTCTAACATGTCGCTTAAAGCTGTCTAGAGATTGTGCATGCTTTATTTCTGCAATGCATTCCACAGACGGGCAGCTTGAACAGTGAAAGACTTCTCAAAAAATTTAGTGGAATGCATTGGTATCGCCAACCTCAAGTTCTCCGATGACCTCAATATACGATAATGCGTGTCATTAAGGAAACTAAAGCGTTCCTTTAGATAAGGTGGGGAAAAAGGATTTGATAGAATACAGTAAAGTAGGGAGATAATATGTAAATTCAGGCAAAGGTGAATTGATGCGAAATATTCATATTAATATATTTAAAAAATATACGACTCTCACGGGCTCTCCGGTATGTTTTAGTTTAGCAAAGTTAAGACTTTTCTCTTGTGCCTTATTCTTCCATATTTTTAAAACTTTTATATTAAATTAATCAAAAAGAATTAAAAAAGAAACATGTAATTTCACCTAACACTACCTACTATTGCTAAATACTTTTTATGTTCTTGTGACGCTGCCTTATTTAAATGTTACATTACGCGATTACAAACAAAATAGTTTATCTATGTAGGTACTTATCGATCGGACTGCGATATGAGATGCTATTATTGTCAGCACAGCAGATAGTAATTTAAGATCTTTTCGCTGATCAATTTATTGTACTTTTTATCTTATTTTACTTATCTACTATATATGAAAATTGTAACAATAGGTAGGTATATATATCTTGGTACTATTTCAAATAATAGTGAGGGTATGTATGTACTTGGTTTTTAGTGGGTATACCCCCCCCCCCCTCCTCTTTCCCTAATCCCTTTTGAAGCCACTCGACCTGGACAGGGAGGTGAGAGCTGGGCGAAAAACCCCCACTTAACCATCCGCGCCATCCCGGGCGCGGTGGTACTCAATAATAAGTTTTACCAAGTAAAAAAAGGTGCGACAACTTTTTCTGTGTAGAGGCCTACCCTCTAAAAACCTTAAAAGGCGAGGGACCACGACGATATGCATCAAATTCCATCCGCGCAAAGATAGTCTAATTGTTGTACAGAGTGGCAGTCGAGGCAAGAACTAATACAAACTTCTTTTAAAATAAAGCAATCTTTTTTAAAATAAGTCCTAGATCACTCATTATCTGACTCTGTACCGACTAGCATAAACCAAAGAAGCTGAAATTTGGCCCTTTATAATGTAGTCGAGAAGCTCGATGGCGCAGCGGCTAGCGCGTTCGGCTTGCGATCTTGCCGCTAAGCAACTTTCGCAATGCCGAGTCGCCGAATGGGTGACCAAATTAATTACATCTCGAGCTCCTCCGTGATTCGAAGGGCACGTTGGTCCCGGTTGTTGTCATAAGATGACAGTCGTTAAAACCCACTAACCCGCATTGGGCCAGCGTGGTGGGTTTTGGCCCAATATCCCCATGTGCTGTTGTCCACGTGGGAGGTCTGTGCCCAGCAGTGGGACGTTTATAGGCTGATGATGATGATGATGACGCCTTTATGAGCAGCCGGAATGTGTAGCTAAAAGCACGACTAGCTGTACATGTGAGTCTTACTGCCAGTGCCGACACTAATGTATGTTAATTTAAATATTTATCTACTACTAAAATTTTGATGATGATGATAATATAGTCATGGAATAAGGTTTAATTTGGACTGGATCATGATTTGACTAACTCTCTCTCTCCATTCTGGTCTTGGTACACTCTTTTAGAAAATTATAGACTTTAGGTAATCCCTAAGTTTTGTTATTTATATAAGAACTACACTGTCTATAATGTTTTAATCAGAAGGGTTTTTATTGCTTGTCTAAAATAAAACAAGATAGAAGTTAGTAAAAGTCTATTAAACGACGCACATAGTTCCACAAAATAATGTCAATTTGAACTCGATAACTACTAACTAGCACGAGAAAACCGGCAGGCACGCGTGTAGGGCTACGACTGTTTGATGCGGCTACGGTATGCGGCTACGATGCTACGGCTACTAATACTTTTGTTGATGCAACAAACTGCGTCGCTACACACGTCCCTCCCTTTTTCGAAAGTTTTTGAGACAACCAAAAAAAAATTTTAATTCTTATTCTAAAATGACACACTGCACGTTACTTTTACTGTGACCAGTTGCAGCTACAATCCTTAACATACTAGTACTTATTGGCTCAACAAAACAAAGTTCACAATAATGCTGCGTAATGATATCCGTTAGCTGTTATGGTTAACTCCGAGTTCGCGATTGTTCTTTCTGTAAACAGAAAACTATTTCAAAACACTAGATATACTGTACATATATACTACTATACTATATATATATGTCGGCGCCAGGAAAAATAAAGCGCTCATATGATTAGTACAAGGCACAAGCGCGCGAGCGCATGACAGCGTCACAAGATGGCGCATGTTTCGCGCGCTTTCGGAACGTCGGAGCGGGGCGTGTAGGCTGCCGCGCGTTTCGAGCGGCACTTTGCTTCCGGCACGCACCGCGCGAACATCGCCTTGTCTGACGGACCGTCGTGCCTTTAAATTTTGCTATTATTTAATTGTCATAATTTGTGATTAAATTAAATTGTTTCCAATTGTTGTAATAAGTCATTTCTATTTTGTAATCTACTATGTCTGAGTCGCACGAGGAGCATAGCTCTGGCTATCTGCCGACATCAGAAGTGGGATACGACGGAAATAGCGAAAATGACAATGGTTCCGTGAGTACGCCGGGAATGAATAAAGACATGGACGTTTTTATTCGGGTGCTTCGAAGTATGTCGAGTGGAGTACAATGTCAAGCAACACCTTCGCTGATCAAATTCAACCCAGATGACCCGGACGCTGACATCGAGGGATGGTGTTCCATCAATGAGGTTATAATAAAACAAAAGGATGTCAAAGGTACCGATTTATTACTTGCTTTTACTCAGGCCTTGAAGGGCCGCGCTACCACGTGCTTAACAAAAATTAAGGCTGATTGCATTACATGGAAAAATGTAAAGGAGTTACTCATAGCAAAATTTTCGAAACCAATGCTTATGCAGGACTATTTTGATGGAATAATTAACTTTCAAATTAGCCCAAAAGAAACGGCAGCAGATACCGCCATGCGCCTGTGGCAATTAATCGACACTATACCTAAAGTTGAATTCGCAGATGAAGTATTGACTGGCTTTGTAATATCTGTTTTATCTCATTGTGACTACAGTATCAGACGCGAACTGAGTGCCTATATTATAACCTCCAAGTCTCAGCTATGTCGTGTTTTACGAGGCGTCACTTTGAAGAGGCGTACAGATGATGTGGATACTCGTTCAGATTTTAAACGCACACGATATCATGATGCACGTGGACTACCCTCTTTTCCCTCTTTGCCCTCAAAATCGTATTGAAAGTTTACAGCCCTACAAATCTGCACCCCGCCTTGAAGAGAAGCAACCTGTCATCTGCTATGCGTGCGGAAAGCCGGGTCATATTTCCACCAAGTGTATAGCTGCTAAAAAAACTGCTGGGATCAAGAAGGGCGTAAAGCTGTGTACCAAGCGAGCGGTAACCGGTGAGCTTGAGATTGAAGGTATGTGTTGCCATTTTCTTCTAGATACTGGGTCAGAGTGTTCATTAATCAAAAGCAGTTTCGCTCAAAGGATTCAGGGAATACAATATCAAAAACCGGTAGTTCTTGTAGGATTAGGAAATGTCGATGTAAAATGTTTTAAACAAATTTTATGCAATATTAATATTAAGGGGTTGCTGATAGAGATTCTGTTTCACGTAGTTGCTGATGAACTCTTAGTGGAGCCTATTTTGTTGAGACGTGATTTGGTTGAAAAAGGAATCCATATAGAAATTAACTGCATGGGAGTTTCTGTGTTAAAAGCCCGTCAAAGTTTAATTTGTGCCAAGGTTAATATAGCGGAACCTCAACTAAATAAAGACTTAAGCGCTAGTGATAAGGAAGCTCTTTTCTGTGTTCTTAATAAATTCACTAACAGCTTTGTTGAAGGGACACCAAGTAGACGCGTAACTACGGGTGCTATAAAAATAGATTTAGTGGACCCAAACAAAATAGTTCAGAGGCGCCCGTATAGGCTGTCAGCTTCTGAAAGACAAATCGTACGTGACAAAGTTGCAGAGTTACTAGCAGCAGGTGTCATAAGAGAAAGTAGCTCTCCTTTTGCAAGCCCTATCCTACTTGTAAAAAAAAGGATGGTAGTGAGCGTATGGTAGTCGACTATAGAGAATTAAATTCAAATACGCGTTCTGATAATTATCCTCTCCCACGTATAAGTGACCAAATCGACGGACTTCACGGAGCTCAATATTTCACGTCCCTAGACATGATATCAGGTTTTCATTGTATTCCTATAGAGTCAGACTCTATAGAGCGCACTGCCTTTGTGACGCCTGATGGGCAATTTGAATACGCTGCCATGCCATTTGGTTTAAAAAATGCACCGTCCGTTTTAATTTATACTTATTATTTATACAGTCATAACTCAAAATTAGACATTTCGAGTAAAAGCGATTTGAAAGTTCAAAAAATCATAGAACCAAAACTATTGAAGTGGTTTAGTAGACTTAATGCACCCAGGTGATATGAAAGTTCAAAAATCATAGAACCAAAACTATTGAAGTGGTTTAGTAGACTTGATGCACCCAGGTGATTTGAAAGTTCAAAAATCATAGAACCAAAACTATTGAAGTGGTTTAGTAGACTTAATGCACCCAGGTTTAACTCGAAATTCAAATCGCTTTTACTCGAAGTGTCTACTTTTGAGTTATGACTGTATATGTTTTCATGTGCGATATTTGATACCTGTACCTGAGATGACACACGGGATGCCCTAGGGGTATTTTGTTATTTATCCAAGGCTTTTGATTGTGTTTTACATGATGCAATGTGGGGACCGGGAGAAGCTTTGAGTGAAACGACTGTTTCGTTTTATGTATGATTTATTACTAATCGATTGCCGGTGTGACATGTATTTGAGAGGTGAGGTGAGTCTCACACTACACCTCCCCCCTTTTTTGGAAAAAAAAATTTGAAAATTACACATTTGATAAGTTTTTTTTTCCGATACATAATGGTTCTGAGCATGTTATTAAAAGTTAAAACAATAAGTACTATTGAAATACATGCTTTGTTGAAAAGATTTAAGATTGTAACAAAAAGGAATAAGAAAGATGATATCAAACCGCTATACACTTATGATGGTACTACACCACGATTACATATTATGATAAACAATAAAAATTTAACTACTTATAAAACCATAAAGAAAATAAACTAACGCAAAGTTGTTACAGTTTTCATATTGCTAAATATTAAAATATAAAAAAAATACATTTGAAATAGGATATAAAATACCTAGTTATGTAATGAATTTAAAAAAAAATGTGGTTAATCTTAACATTTTTTCGTGTAAATATACGCTTATTATATGACAAAGTATGTTATAATATTTAACACGATAAACAACTAGAAAAACATAATGACAATATAGTCTACCTATAGCATAGCTTAAGTTGTTATGATTTACCATATTATAATAATACCCAAATACATATCCGGATGTACATACTTACATATTAATAAAATCGAATTTAATGCACTAACTGCTTAACTTTTTATTTATATCATTCAATACATTTTGAAAATATTATTAGTTAACATACATTTTATAAAATCATTAAAAATATGAAACAAAACTGAAGTTAATCTTGTTATTTTTCCGGATGACTATTGCTTACATTGCTAGGTACTATTTTAAACTATGCTTTATTTTAACAACCTATTATTCCCTCATATTATAAACCAATTTTCTTAATAATAATATAAAAAAAATATATATAATTGTTTATTTTACGCAGTTGTTGACGATTTTCAAAACACTTTAGGAAAAAAATACTCCTTTTTAACCGACTTCTATTATCTTCTAATATAAATGACACAAAGCTTTATAACTCTTAGCATTTCATCTAATTAGTCATTTCTTATATGTGTTAAAAAACCCACTTATTGTTTCACAATAGTCCTTAACTTACTTTTTAATAATTTATATCAATGTCATACATATTATTATGACGTACTCGTATAATTCAGCGAGCTCTCATTTTACTCGTAATTTTTATTTTCGACATTTTAACTATAGTTTGGTAAGGTACCTTACATTTTCCACTCATTTTATTCTCTTTACATTACATCGTGTGCACACTTTTATTCATCTCGTACTATATTTTATTTCTTTTATAGACTAGTCATCACATTATTCATCGGTACACCTTTTTATCATTATAACATATCAATATTATTAGGTACTTTTCATTATTGGGCCGGCCGGTCCCTTTTATTTATTTATTTTTGGTACATTTACATAAAGTCGACTTTTATTTTATTATTTATTAATATTTTTTAAACAGTGCAATTTAGTGCCTGTTTGGGTTGTGCGCAAAACTCAATTATTTTGGGGGTCATGGTTTAAGCCTCTATTGGACTTCAACTTATCTCACAGAGAAATTTCCTTTACACCATGATCGAATGGAAGGATCTGACCCTCCATGTACCATTTTTATAGGGTCATAAATTAAGACATCTTTTGGTCTCCAACAGTTTTCAAAGAGGAATCTCGTTCACATAGATATAGATAAACCTGAAGGACCTGATCCCTATAGTACCTTTTAATGTGTACCGCATCATCTTTCATCTATCTCTTTCATTTATTTATATGTTATTTTATCTTTCATAACCATTTACATAACAACAATCCAAAATAAGAAAAATTAGGTAAATAAGATTTTTCAATGCTTTTGGGTGATGAGTCCAATCGCATTTCATCCTCAAGAACCTAATTAATCACAAACTCTTTTATCCTTAAAACATTCCATATCTTACTTATACATTCCAAAACTGTCCTATCTGTACCTAATTGTCAACATATTGTTACAAAAAGATTTTTAATACAGATTGTGTAAGCAAATACACCTACTTCCTATCTTTATCTTATTTTTCTCGTCCTTGTATCTTCTAAATACTAAATTGGTCTACTTCCTCCTAATATTTCAATAATTTATTCTCTCATAATCCGTTTTAGATAAATAACTTATTTGTCTTTGCATTAAAACTCATAACAATCGGGGGCAACCCGGGTGGCATTGTTTATGAAATCACTCCGAGTTAGTATAGACACCTCTCTCGCTACATCCATATTTAGCGATGATACCTTCATCTATCGTCTTGCGCGGTCATACCGCCGTTGGTACAGGAATGTGATAACAATCCTTATTTATTAGTCGTGTAAATTAATAACTGATGGCACCTAAACATAAGCTATCCTAATGAGAAATATTTAGCACTCTGTTTGACCTAATGACCAGAAACCAGAATTAATCAAATCAATGTTTATAAATTTCTATGTCTCATATTTATAATTTAAATCAAACTAATTTTGACCTAAGTACGTCATGTTCTGTTTAAATGTCAAAAAAATTAAAACCATTATCTTTCTCGATAGTCTACATAAACAAATACTAAAAAAAACCTTTTTATTTATTAATATAATTTAAATACAAGACAAGCTAACTAATCAATGCAATGTACCTAATTAACCTAATTGAATTGTATAGATCACCTCAAATAATTAAAAGTTTTTTAATACAAAGCAGTGAATGAAACTCTACCTTTTTCCATCAGAAATTGCTAGCAAAATATTGCATTTATTAATTTCTTTTATTTACTTAATTTTTAATAAATTTATCGGATACTATTTCATCTAGTTGATACCTTTACTACTTAAATGTAATGCTAATAAGTGCTTGCATTAACGTGTACAAATATTTTTTATTAAGTATTATTATTTAAAAAACAAATCTAAATAAAATTTCTTTTAAAAGTTACGTATGAAATAGTCGTCTATTGTTGTTTTAAAATAATGTGTTTACAGCATAAGAACCAATAATTACTCATGGTCTTCTGCAATAATTTTACTATTTATGTGAACAAAATTTTAAATTTAACTTGGTTTTCAATTACTATCTCATGATTCGGCTTAAGCTTATTATGCTTCCGAAGTAATAAAATGAAATGTTGATTAATGATTACCTGGAACAAGATTGTTATTGTAACGTTCTGCAGCATTTGCAACGTGTAAATTTCGAGCGCGTTACGCTGACTTGACTGAACACAAAACCAACTTACAACATGTTGTGGTCTTTGTCTGAATACTAAGAACTCGTGCATGATTTGAATGATTTAGAATTACTAAAATTTTTACTAACACTTCTTTTTATATTTTACAACAAATTTCCCAATTATGCAACAAACTTCTTTTACCAATATTCAACACTATAACAAAACATCAATGTTTAATCTTTTAACAAACTACTACGTAAATTAAGCCAAAAATAACGAAAGTTCATTTCAAGCAGTAATTTAACTTCACTTAATTTTTACGTTACTTTCGATTTAAGTAATTTAGAATAAACTGTTTATTACAATATGACATATGACATATGACATGAAGCGAGAACTGCTAATTAATAAACTTTTATAATTACTAAGTAGATACGGCCATTGCCAACTTTCGATTAAAAAGAAAACTGTATAACTGGATGAACTGGATAACTGTAATATATTTTCGATTAACAAGAAATAGGTTAAAACAAAATACGTTATCTAATTAAAAACTATTTGTAACAGTAATTTTCGTTTTTAAATTATACTTATACAATTCACTCTATTGATAGGTACTTACTTACTTCTGAAGACGTGGCTAAAAGATTATTACCAGCAACATAATTACACTGTAAATAAGACAGGTTACAGTTACAACAATAAGAAAACACCGTTTCTAAGACAAATATGAATCTATAAATCTCTCAAAGTAAAAGTATTACTAATAACACAAAACAATTATAATCTTTAGATAATATTGAAATAAAAAGCAATAAAAAAATATGTCTTCTAATAAAATCTATAGGTAAGTACAATAAATTACTTCTTCAGACCTTTTTTATTATTAAAGTTATTTTCGATTATATTCCTTTCTTATCTTTCTGAATGAATTTACCTACATAGGTCACTTAGTTTTTTTATATGTATAAGAACCTTTTATAATAATTTAGAACATTAAAATTTAAGTCATTATGCTTATAGTGCCACTATTATTTAAAGTCACAAAATATCAATTTATCGTCATATCGTCAACAACTGTTAAACGTATCAGGTGCTTATTATTCTATATAATCTAATCTATCGATTACATTTAATTTTATTGCTATATTAAAAACGCACAAAACACACAAAATATTCGATAAAAAACATACAATTCATACAGAAGTCAGTTTGCTTTCACAAAACAAATATGAACGCACCTACAGAGTGAGACGTGTCTGCAAAACTATAAAGTAGTAAAAATAAGTCACATTAAAATTTAAAAATTAATGAATTTAGCATTAGAGGTCTCTAATATTCATTATAAAAATAATCTAGTAATCATAAAAAAAACTCATATATTATCGTGAGCTGTACTAAATAAATTCTTTTACAACCCAATTAATAAGTGCTTTTACTCGATTTATACTGATTTTTTTTTACCTTTTACAAATAAAATGTTACTTGAAAACTTACTATATTACCAATGAATTTAATTACGTTTGAGAATAGTTACTTTTATAAAAGTAATAAGTTATAAAACTGTTACGCAATAAATAAAATGTGGAATTAAATTTTTTACTGTGTTTTTGGAAAAACTGGCCTGATTCTCGCGGCTGGTCCACATCCGACTCCTGCTTCACCCAGCGCCCAGCAATTTCTTCCACCACTCTCAGCAGTCATCTCTCGACAGCAGCACCAAATCATTTTCTTTGTTTTAAATGTATTTGCAGCAACAACATTTTCAGTATTCTATAAAAACTTTTACTGTTTACATCTTCATAATAATTATAATTCTTGATTTCTTCGAAGCACTTACGTAGTTTAAATTTTGATGACATTATTTATTTAGTCAGCATTTACAGCATTCAACAGTCACAGTTATTATTGTTATTATATTGTATTTTTATTTATATTGTTTCTTCACTTTTTTTTGCACCATGTATTGTTTATATTATACACTTTCACTTTACACTCTTCTTTTCTAATAAACCATCTGGCCCAGCGCCGCCAATAGGCAGCACTGGCCATGCAATGTGGTGACCGGGAGAAGCTTTGAGTGAAACGACTGTTTCGTCTTATGTATGATTTATTACTAATCGTTTGCCGGTGTGACATGTATTTGAGAGGTGAGGTTGAGTCACACACTACAATGAAATTTTGGTCAGGAAGCCTAACCACTATGGAATTAGGGATGCTTCTTTGAGCCTTCTAATCTCATACTTGAGTAACAGGATTCAAAAGGTCGACATTAACGGTAAAAGATCTCCGAGATCAGTGGTTAAAATGGGAGTTCCGCAGGGTTCAATACTTGGTCCATTCTTGTTTTTGGTTTATTTATTTATTTATTTCATCAAACTTAGTACTAACATTACAGAAAAATCCACTGCGATAGTACAAGCACTTATCAAAATTACTAACCTAACCAATTTACCCTATCTACCTTTGTAACAAATGACAAAAGTAGTGAGATATTGGGCATTCTAACTCACTTTCGTTCGGTCGCAGATGCGACCTCGCTTGTTCGTTAGAATGCCCAATATCTCGAACGTATCGCAGTTTTGCAATGGATAGCATACCATCTTCTGTTTTCATGTCGTCCGTTTGAGATGTACAATATTTTAGAATGAGTATCGGCACGAAAAGTATGCAATTATATTAAGAACGTTAAAAACAAAATAAATGTAAATAGCCGATGTTGTCAATTAATTGGTTCATAATACAATTATTTAAACACCAGTTTCGTAATTACTTTAAAACGCATCATCAGCATTTAGTTGCCCGCCTCCCGCTGCGCGCGGCTTCGTTGCGCCATGCGGATGCCGGATGTAGCGATATGACGCATTACCAATACTCATACCTAAATCACTACCTAAATGCACCCGTTCCTGATTATTTACTATAATCGATGAATGAAACAAAATATTATTTGAATGTGGTCCGACGTTTGTATTCGTTTATCAAAACTAAGTAAAATTCATATGGGATGATAAGATGTTTAGTAAACAAAACAGAGAGCATTTTATTTTCGTCAAATTACGATTTCTAAATTTGATTCCTGATTGATTCAATATGACGAAAACCGATTTTCTTATTTCGACATAGATGTTTAATATATTAAAATAAGAAATAAATATTGTAGGTTGTAACAATTTTTCACAATATACATATAAATCATCATAAAGAAACTGCATCTTGTTAATTTTATACTACACAATGATAAATTAAGTTCTAAAATATAAAAATAAATATTCTGTATTCTTTGTGTGATTAAACATTAACGTATTTAAGAGTATTCCGAAGTTCGATTCCCAGCGCTAACAATATTATGTAAGCTGCTATGAACGAATCTGGATTGTGTGTAGTGTTTTTAACCAACTAGTAATTTAAGTCTCTAAGTATAGTAAAGTGGGATTTATAATTACTAGTGATTCGTTTTAAAATTAAGAAGAGAAAATAATTTACATTAAAATATTTACTGTCACAGATGTCGCCATACTAAAATGTCTTTTCGTTATCCTTGCTCTAACCACTGAGCTACCGTGACATTCTTTACTCGTTACGAATTTTGTCAATGATGGGATAGTTATGCATTATAAATAGTTAACATAAATAATATTCAAGTTGTTATAAACTTTTTTAGTTTTCCTTAAATACCGCCTCTGTGGTCTAGTGGTTAAGACATCAGACCTTAGACCAGAAGTCCCGGGTTTGATTCCTTTATATTAATTTATTTTATTTACTATAAACGATCGCTTCGGTGGCCAAGTGGCAAAGCGCTCGGCTCGATACTCGAGAAGGTCATGGGTTCAATTTCTAAATTTTGTCAATGACTGGATAGTTATGCATTCTAGATAGTTAACATAATTAATATTCAAGTTGTTATATTTTTTTTAGTATTCCTTTAATACCGCCTCTGTGGTCTAGTGGTTAAGACATCAGGCCTCAGACCAGAAGTCCCGGGTTAGATTCCTATAATCATTTATTTTATTTACTATAAATGATAGGTTCGGTAGCCGAGTGGCAAAGCGCTCTTACCGACACCGAAGGTCCTGGGTTCAATTCCCAGGTCGGGCAAAGTGTGTTTGTGATGATCACCAACTCGCATTTGACAAGCGTGGTGTAATCACCACGATGGGTATTAAGCCAATATGATAGCGATTTCAATGATGGAGGCCTTTGCCCAGCAGTGGGACATAATAAGATAAATGATATGAACATTTTTCTTTTTATTTATAAACTTGTTTATAACTGAAAATTTTAAACGCGGACATTTAGGGTAGTGGCGCCAGTGTTCAACATATTTTTTCCTTTTAATCATAAAAAACTGATTTTAGTATTTAGCAACAATTGAATACAGAACACCTGCCTCCTAGCTGTCATCCCGTAGAATTTCAATGAAAATCTGTTATTTTTTGTGATGAAAACTGTGTTGAACACTGGTGTGAAAGTGTTGAACACTGGTCCCAATACGATATGTAGGTTGTACGTATTTCATCACTCTATTTCCGTCCTTCACGCAAATTCACGTTGCTGCAGAAATGCTTTTGTGCACAAATGCACAATGCGTTAGGGTTGGCAAAGATATTGCTACAGCAAACGTTGCTCTCATCGCAACGTTTTCACATTCGAAACCATATTGATGAATTTTTATAATGGAGATACCAAGCAATTTTAAGGCTTTTTACTTTTTTCTGTATTAATTATTTCTGTTTTTATTTTGTAAGTATTGTGTTTCTAAAACGGAAAGCTATGGTAAAGTTTAATAATTGTTGAACACAATAGTGTTCTGTTAATAGTTTAATGGAAATCAGTATTTTGTTACAAAAATATCAAGAGTCAGTAAACCTAATGAAAATCCAGTATAATATTGATTATAAATTATGATTAGCATGATATTAGACAATAACTTATGTTAAGAAAAATAGAAAGAAAAAACATTTACTCATTAAATTGTTATTGTTATGCCCTTACAGAGCGCTACATTGTTTATTTTGACACCTTTTGTACCTATCTATTTCATTACTATGTACACCAATGTGGCATGCAATAATAATATAGAAGAACACCAATGAAATAACCAAACGAATAAACAATTAAAAACCACAACAAAATTCTAGAAACGAATAAACAATTAAAAACCAAATAAACAATTAAAAACCACAACAAAATTCTAGAAACGAATAAACAATTAAAAACCACAACAAAACTCTAGAATGTTTTAATTAAATAAAATTACCTAAATTACCAATATTCATTTTAAATTATATAGATTTATTTTCACATACGTGACGTGAGACGCCGTTTTCCATTCTAAACTTTTTGTGACAACCCTAACACATTTTGCCAAATTATCAATATTTGCCAATAAAATCGAGTATTATTCGATCAGTGCTTCATTCTGTCTGTGCCTTCATTACCATCGCGCTACATCTGCAAGAAGTCTTAGAAGTTCTTCGTCAAGCTGTACCACGTCGATCTCTACAGTCTACAGTTCATAGTGAGTTTCCCGATACCTACTACAACTAAAATGTAAGTTGTTTCAAGTAACTAACAAAAATATTCTAAGTCCTAAACCTTGTTAAAACACTTAGAATATTTTTCACTATTACATTCTCCAGTGATGGAAAAGGCTAGTTTCTGTTTGCATGTGCTAATGATTGATTATTTCACAGGTCTGATTCTGAGTACGAGAGTAGCGGCCCGGTGCAGTGCGAGCGCGCCAAGCCCAAGCAAGTGAAGGAGTCCGTTAAGCGCAAGTCGTCGGCCTGTGATTCTGAGTACGAGAGTAGCGGTCCGGTGCAGTGCGAGCGCGCCAAGCCCAAGCAAGTGAAGGAGTCCGTTAAGCGCAAGTCGTCGGCCTGTGATTCTGAGTACGAGAGTAGCGGCCCGGTGCAGCGCGAGCGCGTCAAGCCCAAGCAAGTGAAGGAGTCTGTTAAGCGCAAGACCTCGGCTAACAGAAGCGTTCCGACCGACCGTTCGAGGTATAATAAATTATTGTTATAGCGATAATTGTAGTTTACATTGTCTCTTGCATTGTCTAATGTGGATTATCACTGCAAATGTAATCTTATGTGTGTTTTTCTTCACAGGTGTTAGTAGATTTTGTATACTTTTTTAACAGAACGCTTTTACTTTTTCAGAACTAATAAGAAAAAAGCACCGGCTCCTAGTTTCGACGTGTTCAACCTACAAGAAGGTGAACTGCCTACCGACCGCGACCGAAAGAGCTCAGCGACGTCGGTGCTATACAATCGTGTTGCTAACGGGCAGACGCGGCGTACCGCGCACCTCGACGGCTCATTCTACATCGAGTTGAAAGTCTTCGACTCGGAGGACGTCGATGCTGGCGGCGACGACCTGTGGAAGAAGTCGTTGCTGTGGTTGAAGCTGCGCACCAACAACGACACTCCGCACTGGGATCACGTGCAGAAGTTTGTGAGGCAAGCGAGCTCTCTATTTGAATCGGAGCCCACGTTCTACTCTAATAATATTAAATTTAAATAAGTAGGCTGTAATTTAATTTAATTTAATAATTTAAATTAGTAGTCTGTAATTTAATTAGTATACTTTATAAACAAAATAAATACATATTGTACATCGAGCGTTTATAATTCACCAACATAAATTTCAATCAGGCTTCAATAATTAACATAACTTTAAGTAATTAATCAATTAATCATGCCTTTCTGTTCAGTTTGTAGTTTGACTGTGGATAGCAAGCAGTGGATAGGGCACTTAAGAAGTAGAAAGCATAAGCAACATACTGACAACGTAATTAGTTTAGGTCAGGGTATAGAAAAAGTGAATTCTGCTTTTCGTAACCGTTTAGCTACCTATAGAATAACTGCTCGAGACGAGAGTGAGCAACTATCTTTATCTGTTTTCTTTGATAACCTTCGAGATAAAGTTAAATCTTTGATAGACCAGTCTCTTGCTATCCACAACTGCATAAAAGTTAATTTTGAAGTATATTTGTTATTTTTAATGATAAAAAATAGCACTCAGGAAGTAAAATCATTTGGAACTAAAAATATAACGATTTGCTTCAATTATGATTTTACAAATTTATTCTCAGATATAGTTAGCAATTTAATGAAGAAGGTAAGTGAGTTTGAACAACGGGATAGCGGGTGGACATTACTCAGTAATAGTCACATTGAAATTAACATAAATAAATACCAACCGCTTCGTGGATCTATGTACATTGATTTGCCGCAAAGCATTAAAACTAAAAAGGCTTGTGTAAATATACGTAATGAAGATATGTTTTGTTTTTTGTGGTCGGTCACAGCGGCTCTTTATCCTGTCAGTAAGAACGTTCAGAGAGTATCGTCGTATCCACATTGCAGTAATCTGTTCAACATTGACGGAATGGATTTTCCTGTAACTTTTTCTGATATTAGTATGTTTGAAAAAAATAATGCAAATATAAGAATCAATGTTTATGGATTAGAAAACGGTAAACAGATTACTGGACCGTTGTATAAATCACAGTACAGCAAACGAAACCGAAAAACTGTTAATCTATTATTACTAGAAAAAGATAAGTGCTCACATTATTGTCTTATAAAAGATTTGTCTCGTTTGGTCAGAAACCAAATTACAAAACATCATGGTAAATTATTTTTTTGTGATGAATGTCTCCTATTTTTCAGATCTAACGATGATATAGATTCTCATATATGTGCTGGCGTAATGACCCAACTGCCTCGAAAGGGTTCGGTAATCGAGTTTAAGAATTATGATCGGAAACAGAATGTGCCTTTTGTAATTTACGCCGACTTTGAAACCATGTTGGTCCCGGTGCAGGGGTGCGAGGCTGACCCGGGTATCGCGAGCACCGCTGATCGTCAGGTGCACGTTCCTATAGCATTCGCTTACTACATAGTTTGTTCGTTCGATCCCAGTAGAAATCGTCTTGTGTCTTACCGTGGAACCGATTGTGTAGATAAATTTTTTAAAAGTATTTATCATGACGTTCATTGGATTAATAGCCAACTATCGAATAACGTCCCGATCATATTTAATAAGGAAGACGCAGTTGATTTTAAAATGACCACTCGTTGTCATATTTGTCAAAATTTACTATTCAACGACAGAGTTAGAGACCATTGTCATTTGACTGGTAGATATCGCGGGGCGGCACATAACTATTGTAATCTGATGTTTAAGCTTCCTAAATTTATACCAATCTTCTTTCATAATCTTTCGGGTTACGATTGCCATCTTTTTATAACTAAACTAGGAGAAGCTCATGGTGCACTTAAAATAATAGCTAAAAATAAAGAATCTTATGTTTCGTTTACAAAGTTTATACAAGTTTCAACAAATGAATGCGTACAACTACGGTTTGTTGATTCCTTTAAGTTCTTGTCAACTAGCTTAGATAAACTGGCTAAAAATATGACACCGAGTCAGTTTGAACATTTGAGAAACTTTTTCCCTTGTTCAAAGCAATTCAAATTACTTACACGAAAAGGTGTCTATCCCTATGACTATATGAACTGTATAGAGCGTTATGCGGAAAAAAATCTCCCAAGCGTTGATGACTTTTACAATTCATTAAACAATGAGAATATTTCGTCTTCTGATTACCAGCATGCACAATTAGTGTGGTCAGAGTTTAAGATAAAAAACCTCGGCGAATACACTGATCTTTATCTTAAGACCGATGTACTGTTACTGACAGATATTTTCGAAAATTTTAGAAATACGTCAAAACTACATTATCAACTCGACCCTGCATTTTATGTAACTGCTCCTAGTTTGTCTTTTGACGCTATGCTTTTGAAGACTGGTATAAAGTTAGAGCTTATTGATGACTTAGCAATCATAAGAATGATACAAGATGGGATAAGAGGAGGTATATGTATGTGCTCGCATCGTTATGCTAAAAGCAATAACAAATATATGGAACATTTTGACCCGCGAAAAGATGAAGTTTTTATTGTATACGTAGATTGCAATAACTTATATGGATATGCTATGTGTCAACCTTTGCCTTTGTCTGATTTCAGGTTTCTAAATCAAAAAGAGATAGAAAACCTACAAATAACTGATGTAAAAGATGACGCGGATCATGGATATATTTTAGAAGTAGATTTGATTTATCCTAAACACTTGCACAGCACGCATAATGATTTACCATTTTGCCCAGAGAAATGTATTCCTCCTGGAGGCAAGACTTCGAAACTTATTCCCAATTTATATGATAAATATAAATACGTTATACATTACGTTCACTTAAAAAATTGCATTAAACATGGTTTAATATTGAAAAAAATACATCGTGTTATAACTTTTCGTCAAAAAGCCTTTTTAAAGAAATATATTGACCTTAACACTGAGCTTAGACAAAAGGCTCTTTCCACATTTGAGCAGGATTTCTTTAAACTACTTAACAATAGTATATTCGGTAAAACCCTTGAAAATAGTGAAAACCGAGTGAATGTTCAGTTAGTGAACCAATGGAGCGATTATGACAATAAAACAAAAAAAAAGTTAAGTGCTGATTCCTTAATAGCTAGACCAAATTTTCACAGTGCATCTATATTCTCAGAGAATTTGGTTGCTATTCAAATGAAACCAGAAAAGATAGTTTTAGATAAACCCATTTACATCGGTTTTTCTGTTTTAGAGCTATCAAAAAAACACATGTACGATTTTCACTATTCCATTATCCAACCGCATTATAGGGATCTCGTTAAACTGTGCTACACTGATACAGACAGTTTTATCTATAAAATACATACTAGTGATTTTTACTATGATCTCCAAAAGCATTTTTTAGCTTATTTTGATACCAGCAACTATAGTCCAAGTAACCCATATAACTTATCACTTTTAAATAAGAAAGTACCAGGTCTGTTCAAAGATGAAATGGGTGGTAAAATAATAAATGAATTTGTTGGGTTACGTCCAAAGTTATATTGCATTCAATCTGAGAAGGTTACTTTGAAAAAAGCCAAAGGTCTGAAAAAATGTGTTGTCCGAGATATAAATAAATCTGACTACGAAAAAACTTTAATCAGTGGTGAACTGATACGTAAACAGAATTTACTGTTTAAGTCACTAAAACACGAGATACTTACACGCAGTGTCAATAAAGTTGTATTATCTTCAAACGATGATAAGCGTTTGATATCAAAAAACAGCATTGAAACTGTTGCTTGGGGTAATTGCTCAATTTTATGTTGAAGGTGTTTTATTGAAATTTATGTTGGTAACTTGTACAGTAAAATTATTATATTATTATAGTAACTGTTTTATAAACCTGTTATAATCGTTTATAATACCGAATTAAATAGCTTGCAACTTCTATTTTATCCTCTCTATCTAAATGGTTGTCTGGAAGAGAATATTTTAAAGCGATGTGTAAACCTGCTTCTAATATGCTTCAACATTGTCATAAAAAGTCTAGTTTGTGTTAGATTTACGTTAAAGTTATAAGTATAAGTATTCGATGTTAAATATATACATAAATAAATAAATAATAAATCAAGTTATCTTTAAACGGGTAATTGCTCAATTTTGTGTTGAAGGCGTTCGATTGAAATTTATTTGGTAACTTATATAGTTATTTTATTATATTATTATAGTAACTATTTTATAAACCTGTAATAATAGTTTATATTAAATTGTTAGCAACTCCGATTTTGCAGTTTATTAGCTCTCTCTATTCAAATAGTTGTCTGGAAGAGATTTTTTTAAAACGTTGTGTAAACCTACTCCTAATAAGTTTCAACATTGTAACAGTTATAAAAAAGTCTAGCTTGTGTAAGATTTACGTTAATGCTATAAGTATTCGATGTTAATATATAAAAATAAATAATAAATCAAGTTATCTTTAAACGGGTAATTGCTCAATTTTGTGTTGAAGGCGTTTCATTGAAATTTATTTGGTAACTTATATAGTTATTTTATTATATTATTATAGTAACTATTTTATAAACCTGTAATAATAGTTTATAATACCGAATTAAATTGTTAGCAACTCCGATTTTGCAGTTTATTAGCTCTCTCTATTCAAATAGTTGTCTGGAAGAGAATTTTTTAAAACGTTGTGTAAACCTACTTCTAATATGTTTCAACATTGTAATAGTTATAAGAAAGTCTAGCTTGTGTTAGATTTACGTTAATGCGTATTCGATGTTAATATATACATAAATAAATAAATAATTAGTAAATCAAGTTGTCTAATATCGGTGGTTTTATTTATTTCATTCACGGTCAAAGTACATGCCCCGCATTAAGGTCAACGCCCACTAAGTGCAAACCATGCAATTTCGTAATTCGCTCGCTTAGTAATATAATAATTCATATTTATATCACCGTTGCTTAGAAAGACACGTTTTGAACTCTCTGGTAAGTGTAAATACTTAAAAAATTTAAATACTTAAAAAAAAAAAAAAAAAAAAAACTTTTGTTCTTTCTGTTACAGATCATGACTGAATCGTCGGAAATCGTATTTTCGCAGTACGCCCAAGACCCTCTTGAAAATTTTACTCAGCAATGTGAGGAATTGTTTGGTAAACAACCCACCAAATTAAAGATCGACAAGAGAAACAGCAAGCAAAAACGAGAACCTTCAAAAAAGAATGGTGTTTCGTTGAAGTCATTCGTCATCAGTAAGGAGCAAAGAGGATCAAGACTGATACAAATTAAAATATTGGATTTGGCAGCGGATCAGGCAGCGAGGACGACGGCACAGGGAGCCGATGGCGACGACGATGAAAGTGTGGTGCTCAGTGCCCAGTACGTGGTGCAGGATCCGGTGGATGAAATTATGGACCTTACGGAAACCTTAGTTAGAAAGATCTCGAAAAGATTGTGCGGTGATAGTTATTAATTTTATAGGATAAGATTAAGACTGTAAATATACTTTATGTGATATAAATAATTATTGTTTATTGTTTTTTATTAATATTAGTAGGTATTTATGTAACTGATTATTATTAAAGTTGAAAGTAGATAAAGAAAATGTTTTTATTTCTAAAATTTTATTTTATTCTATTTAATAAAATATGCACAAAGAAAATATAAATGACCTATGAATAATATTACTTCCTAATTAGAGAATTTAACACACTGACAAACAGATTTAAAAACATGTAGTTTTTTATAATGTTCTTTACTAAAGATCATATATTATTTCAAAAAGTAAAAGAAATACATTTATTATCATTACACCTTTATTTAAAAAAAATGTTTTAAATACATTATAATTTGCTATAATTAGATATAATAACAAAAATAAAAAGAAACGAAAATAAAAAGTTCATGTTTTTTAAAAGAAATCATGCTTAAATTTATCGTAGTACCACATTTTAAGACATAGTACATTTTTTAATGCACAATTCTTATTGTGATGAACACAATACAAATTTGTGTTTTCTTTCTCACAGTAATCATTATATAATTTTAAAAAATTGGGACAACCTTTTTCCTCTAATTCTATTATTTCACAATCTTGACATAACTCTCGAATCCACATTATTTTTTCCAATCCCTTGGTTAACACTTTTTTGCCATTTATATAAGGAACAATTACTCTTCGAAATTCACGATAATCGATGAATCCTTCACTCCAAGTGAGCCCTCGATTTTTTTCTAACCATCGAACTTGCTTTTTTTCTTCATTTGATAGAGTTTTAAAAGTATAGGGTGGTTTAATTAAAAATGTTTGTGTGTGGTCTTTGGTTGCTATTGCTAACTCTTTAATAATGAAATTATTTTTTGAATCCTTAAATCCTTGCAGATCCACTATTATTGTGTTGCTGTTCATGATATCTTCTTTACAATATTGCTCAAAGGTTTGTATTCAAATATACAATCGTTCAGTATGAGACAGTATGCAGCGGTCTGATCAGGTATCTCTTGATCTGCTTCGATTTCAACTCTCACATCAATCGATCCTTTTAATGATTCGTGTTGGCGAGAACAGTCAATTACGAATAAAGGAGCAATAGCCTTATTCTTTTAAAGACAGCAAGGGTTCTGATCGGCGACCGTGATAAGACTGCTGAAATCTGGCGTACTGCTCATATAATAAAGAAAACTTATCATCTGAGAAACTGACATTTAGTCCTTCATAAGGGTAATACGATGAATTCAAAAATACTCTTACATCACGTATATTGCAATGGTCGAACTCTGCCATAGACATTTCCGCATTATGTTTTCGGTTGGTTTGTAAAGCTATAACAACGAATCTCGGTTTTTCTATTTGCGATGAAGTTTTAATAGACCAAGAATGTTTACGCGTTTTGGGTAGTAATGGGTATTCATATAAGTCCCAATTACGAAATGCTAGTGTGATAGCTCTATCTTTTTCTAAATGTTTTAACAAATGAATTTTCTCACGATCTGACACCTTAACATGCGGAACGCGCCAAACAATTTTACTTATTATTATATTTTCTACAACTTGTTCCTTATTTAATTTCAAGGCATTGACATTTGTGTTGCTTCTCAAAAGTACTAACTCGTGTTTACAGTTTATAATAATTTTTTCATAATCTTCTGCAAAACCTAATAGTTTGTTTAATGGTATTGAAGCAGAAAATGCGCCTCCACTAACATTGGTGGTTCCTGAAGTAGACCAACCCCAAACTCTAGCACTTTTGGATTCATTTTCATTTAACGATAAATAGGATTTCATTGTTGTTGTTATGCCTGCATTTTTAATTTTATCTATTTCGATTCCATTTAATTCATAGCGAATGTCTTGAAATAGAAATAACGCTGGATTATTAACAAAATGCACACTTGACACTTTTTCTTTAGTAGTACTGTTATACACATCCGCTTTGCCCTCAATATACAAAGCGCTGAGTGAAGGCAACACATACAAATCTTGTTGATGAATGGGTATTCGTATTTCATCATTATTGTTGAAACTTGTTACATACGGTTTGTATGAATGATATTCAAAACTTTCAATGCTGTTATCATATGACGTTGGTTGAGATATATTTAAATAATTCATTTTAGCAAGCCTACTAGCTTTAGGAAATCTTTATTATTTTTAGTAAGTTTCTTTTTTAGTAAAAGCGGTGTTCTTTTAGTAGATGATCTTTTATAACTGACTTGAGTACAAACTGTAGCAGTGTTTTTATTGAAATTTATCATTTTTTTCTAAAGTGCAAGTATAGTTGTACTTCTTCACCTCGTAAATTAATTTGCTTATTATGACCGTCTAGTAATCTAATATTAATCGCACTAATTGAATTTTGGTTGACTGGAAAATATATTAAGTTTTTGGGTATCTCAATAACTCGATAGCCTGGTGGCACGTTAGGTACAAATTCATAAATTATATGGCTTGCTTTTCCATTCACGAATGATCCTCCAACTACGTCACATTCGATGCGCACGATGGTTGTAGATAAAATGCTGACTGGATACCGAGATTCACAACTTATATTAGCCTTTATTGTTTCCCTAGCAAAACCTAAAATTTTACCGATGGAATTACTTTTCCCAAAGTGAACATCTTCTGAACAGAATATTTTGGTTTTGAGTGTATTATTATTACAACTCAATTTTAATGCAGTATTCTTGACGTTGCCTTTTAAAAAATCACAAATATCTTGAAGTTCATATGATCCTTCTGGAATTTCAATGACCTCATTATTACCATAATAAAACTTATTATTTCTTTCATCTATATTAGGAATAGAATTAAATGTAGAAAAGTACAGAAGTCCACACTCGTATTCTCCACGTAATTCTAAAGTAGGTGAGTAGTTTGTTACGAGGGAGGCTCCCTGCCCAGTTATGGATACAGTGAAAGACATTATTATACTGTCAAGTTATTTTAATTTTAACCTTTATATAAATATTTTTTTCCAATACTTTCTTAAAAATAATAAACAAAGATGACCGCAGTTCGTAGTGCCAAAAGTTTGATACTGTTTGTAATTATAATTTATGTGCATATTTTTCAAATACTTTATTAATTCTAACGGAGGTTTTAAGTTACCAAAACTGTTAAAGTATTCACAGTATTCATTTTGCTTGACATAGGCTACCCAGTGAGTTCCCGGATTTCTGGAACTATCTAAATTTAGAATAGCACACTCAATTTTTCTTGGTTTTGATGGTAACGTATCTCGCATAAAAACGCCACGAAAATATGGAATATGAACCGAGTGCTTTAATATATCTAAATTAGTGAGTGCTCGTTTGGGTAACCGTTTAATTAGTTTTTTGGAGGTTGTAAGTACAAGCCCGCTCCTTTTTTGTGAGACTTCAAATACAATCCTTTCCCAAGTGCAACGGCTTCCATCATCTTGTTATGTCGTTCAGATTCTTGAAGATTTTTTTGAGCAACCTTGTAATCGTTAACAGCCTTTGTTATACCTGCAGCACCTCCAGCAAGTGAACCAAGAGCTGATAAACCAGCAAAGATTGGTATGAGAGGTAACAACCCACCAGTTTTCAGAACAGGAATGCAGCGTGGGAAGCGTATTCCTTTTACATTAGAAAACACTTTTTTTGCAGCTGCATGTGCATATTTTATAGCCTTTCGGTTGTCATTACATTTTAATTTTTTCATTTGCTTTTGAATTTTTTTAACACCTTTCATGAATGACCGTACTCCTGCTCCGGCTCTAAGTTTTGCTTTCATTGCATTTTTTACTATCCATGATGCAATCTTTTCTCCTTTCCCAGCATCTTTCGATTTCAATCTTTTCTTTGCCATATTTAAAAGTTCTAAATCGGCGTTATGTCTAACGTTCCAATCTTTATTATTGTAAGCGATATCGTGGTACATGCAAGCTTCATCCAATTTATTTATACCTCGTTCGCCCTTGAGTAATCTTTTCTTAAGTTTTGTGCCTGGACCACAAAATTGATATCCAGGTAAATGTAACTCAAACGGAATGTTATTTATTAAGTTGTTAATAATACCACTTCCTTCCGTCATCGATGATTATAAAGTGAGCGTATAAATAATAATGCTTAGTTTATATTAAAGCACCAATAAATTTTTATCAATCCAACTGTTTTCACCGTCACTGAGACCTAACCATTTGACAAAGAGTTTGTTTCCTTTTCTTTTCAAAACCTTTTCAATAAGATAAATATCTGGAAATTTGGTTCTCTGTAATTCATGCTCGTAAAAAGATCCTAAAATTCTCTGTTTATTTTTGTCTTCCAAGTGATAAGTAACTGGATTTGTATGATTGACTTTAATAACATAAAATATTTCTGTTGACCAGTTTGGAGTATAACCTTTGTAGAAATCCCCTTTGTATTTACTTATCCGGACTTGATCACCAACATGGAACTTAAATTTTTGATGTTTTCTGGTAATTTGTGATTTAATAATGTTAGACCTAACAATCATCTGGTTTTCTTTGCTAACATCAATAGGCCTTAGTTTTGTTACACGGTGAATAGTGTTATTGTAGCATAGTACAACGTCTTCCAAATTTTTTTGTATCCATTGATATTTACCGCAGACGCTAAATAATTTGTAAAGATGACTTTTTAGAGTTCTTATTACTCTTTCAACAATTGCTGCTTTTTTTACAGAGTAAGTGGAGTAATGATTTATGTTATATTTTATCGTCAATTGTTTAAAATTTTTATTGTAAAATTCTTTGCCTAAATCTGTTTGTAAATTTTTGGGCTTTCGAGATGACGTGGTTAATATATTTTGCATTGCATTTGTAACACAACTTTTATTCTTTGACTTCAAAGGATTAACCCACACATATTTCGATAAAGTATCAATTACGACTAAAACATATTTATATCCTTTATTAAACTGTGAGTACTTTTGAAAGTCTATAAGGTCTGCTTGCCATAAATCATCTATTCCTTTTATGATTGTACTTCGACGTGGAAAATTTCTTCTCGCCGCTCTGTGAAGTTCGTCTACAATTTCTTTCTTACTCATTTTTGTTTGGCTTGAATCATACGGTCTATTTCTATTTTTGAGTAAAACATAGAAGACAAACGGTCTGTACTCGCTGATTCCAAGTTCTTTAAATAAATTAATACACGACTATTAACTTGGCTTATTTCGTTTCTCAGCTCTTGAACTGTTTTATCCAAATATGCTTTATTTACAGCTTCATCGTCCTTGTCTGGAGACGACAAGCCTTTTAGTTTGGATGATTTTAAATCGTATTCTCCCGTTTCAGACTTCTGTAACGTATCGCTATAGATATCAATATGTTCAGATAATCGTAAACGTTTATGAACGTGATGACCAAATTTATCTATATTCATTGCGGTCCCGATGCTTTGTTTACTGTAAGTATACTGCACAAATTTCCCGATGCTATTTGTTTTTATTCTTTGTTTATGATACCGGCTTCGTGAAGTTCCTCGATGATTGCAATAATTTCATTATCTAACCCAGTGTTACCAGCATCTCGTGATGCGAACAGTAATTTCAGTCGTTTTACTAACTCGTTAGGATCGTCGCAGTAAACTAAATCTGTATTTCTTTTTACTCTTTTTACGAGTTCAATACCTTTTCCTCGAGGAATACTCTCTGTACTAGTGGTCGGTTTTCTAGAGATTTTGAATAATGGCTTTATAATATTCATGTATTTAAATCCCTTGTTGCTATTTATTGGTTTAGAGGGATCATAATTACGTCTGTGTGCATTAGTATCGATAAGTAGTAGTTTATAGTTTTCAAGGTCGTTATCTGTGATATCATCTAGATTTGGTTTCTTTTTAAACAATAGTTCTTTTAAACCGAGAGTTTTTCTCAAATTATGATTTCCAATTATTAGAGTGGTGCCGTCATCATAAACGCGACTTTTTCCAAGCATAAGTTTTCCTTGTTCATTTCTTATTCCAAAAGGTATAGCACTAAATACTTCAGATGAAGTAGACCATGATAAAGATTGATTTTTAACGTTTGGCGATGATTGTAGCGATTTGAACGAACCTTCACTCACATCATGGTCTTGAGTAGGTGATACAGTAAGGGTTTTGTCGGTTGTTCGGAATTTTTCATGATTTTCTTCATCATCTTCGCTACTTTGTTCGTTAAATTCTTCAATAGACGAATACGACTCTTCGCTTTCATTATTCTCTATTTTTTTAAATAAAGGGTTATTAAAAGTCTCTTTGTCATGTTGCTTTTCATCATTTTTATTTGCTATCATATTAAGAGGGTCAACTATGGGTTTAAATATTGTTTCTAAAGTATTATTTCTTGTAGTTTGTGCATCCTTTATCATGTCGAACTTTCTTTTAACAGCTGATGCTGATTTAACGATTTGTCTCTTTAGATCTTTTTCCATTTTATTGGGTTTCCTTTTATCTCCGAATCTCATGTGGAAATGATTTATAAATATAATAACATCCGTATATGTAGTTATTAATCTACGACTATAAATGTATCAAACGTCATTCTATAGCATCCTTTATTTCGCTCACAATCCTTATTTATGACAATATAATTGTATGGTATTTTCCAAACAGTTGAACACATTTCACGGAATTGAAGCCATGAGATATCAGACCCTACATGCTCATCATAAACATGTTTTAAATTTACGTCGTCTTGTTTAAATAATATAATCATGTTAGAATTGTCTCTTACGAGTTGTTTAGGTATTTTGGTGTAAGTTTGATTGATATAAAAACAATCAATATTCCTATGACGCCCCATAGCAAAATAGTTACGGATGTTGTTTTGATTTTCACAAGCAACATCATCGAAAATAATAATGGAATCAGGTGACGCTTCGTGAGGGCTCAATATTTCGCTATTATGATTATATTTGTGAAATGATGTACCTGGAACCAATTCTAAAACTTTTTCGAGATAACTGTATTTAGGTTGATACAAAGATTTTGAATACACGTACAGGTTTCGAAATCGTGGACCATCTTTATGTAATAATAAACTTATTACTAGGTTGGTTTTCCCGCAATTAGATGGACCGCAAACAATACAACGGATTGTATTTGGCAATAACTTTCCATGTCGACTTGCCCCTGACAATGAAGTTGGACAAATACATTCCAATTTTAACGATTCTTTTTGTTTTAAGAATTTCATTATATATTATGATTAAAAATTAAATTTGACTGCAGTGTTAAAAGGATTTTACAGAAATGACAACATAAAATGGTTGCTACGCTTAAATAACGAAAATACCAATAATCCACATCGATTATTGGGCGTTCTAATTCACTTTTTCAAGAGAGCGAACGGAGTGAGCGAACGGTGAAATGTTTGTACATTTTTACAAATAACAATATTTGTCCGTTTGAGATGTACAATATCTGTACATCTAAAACGGACGACATGAAAACAGAAGATGGTATGCTATCCATTGCAAAACTGCGATACGTTCGAGATATTGGGCATTCTAACGAACAAGCGAGGTCGCATCTGCGACCGAACGAAAGTGAGTTAGAATGCCCAATATCTCACTACTGACAAACAGTGCAGCCCTTGTGAACTCACTCAGAGTACACCCAAACAAATCTACTTCATCAGCTATATTATTAATGATCTGTGTGGCGCGGGTGAAAGACGCCTCCTTCAACAAGTTGGTGCGAGCGCGTGGTATCGCCAGCAGAGGCGGCCGTCGCCTTCTCTCAACGTATCGGTCGGGTACACAAAAATATATGTTTTGTAATAAATGAGCATTATGTATCTTTTCTTTTAATACTTTTAAGATAAAAGTCACCAGTGTCATGTCTCTCCTAACACTAAGTTCGTTATATCCTACCATTCCTAAAATAAATAATGTAGGATATTTTAAAGGAAAAAATGGGTATACCCCGTAGTGCCTCATATATAAATATCAAATGAATTTATTTTGTACTCGCTCCAGCATGAGACTATACTAAGTCTCATGTGGAGCCCAGATAACTGCGTTATACTCAAGCTGGCTCCTAACCAAGGCGTTGTATAATGTGGCAATAGCTTTAATGTTTGTGAAATGGAAAGCTGTGCGTACTATAAAACCTAAATTGCGATAGGCTTTTTTGCAGATAGCAGTAATATGGTCTCGAAATGTAAGTCCCGAAGTGAGTCGAACTCCCAAATCCCTAACTTCATTCATCCTCTCCACAGCCGCTCCATTTACTGCATAAGTATACGAAACGGGATGGCGAGCGCGAGTGAAAGTTACCGTTATACACTTTGAGGTGTTGAACTGCATTTTGTTGTCCTGGCTCCAGGCCACCACTCTATCGATGTCTTTTTGCAGCTTTTCACAGTCTCTTGGTCCCCGAATCGTAAGATACAACTTAAGGTCGTCCGCGAACAGCAAACACTTGGCGTCCTTTACGACCCTCGGCAGATCATTTACCATTAAGATGAACTCAAGAGGGCCAAGATTACTACCTTGACTCACCCCTGACCTGGTATGATATATCTCTGATACGCAACCATCATACTCCACATACTGCTGTCTGTCTCGCATATAGCTAGCAAAGAAGTGTAATAAATGTAGAGTAAAGCCAACGCTCGCTAACCTCTTTAGTAACACATCATTGTCTACTAGATCAAATGCCTTTTTGTAGTCAATGTAAGCGGCGTCTACCTGCGCCCCACTGTCTATGATTGGCACCACATCCGCCATGTAGCTGAGGAGGTTACTAGTTGTACTACGAGCCGGCCGAAAACCGTGCTGAGCGTCCGTCAACTGCGGGCTTACCTGTGAGTACAACCTTTTGTGAATGGCAGACTCCAAGACTTTAGCTGGCGTTGACAGGACAGCCACATGTCTATGGTCTTCTACTTTTGACGAACCACCTCCCTTCGGCACCGGAACAACCCGAGTTATCTTCCACATCTCGGGAAACACCGCCGATCGTAAGCAAAGGTTATATATGTGGAGTAACGGTTCGGCCAACACCTCTCGACAATCCCTATAAATAAATGGAGGGATACCATCCGGCCCAGCGGATGTCTTAGGTTTGAGTCTTTGCAGTGCCCCTCTAACGTCCTCAAGCATCAAATGATCGAGACTCACGCGTGCTCTGTCATTATCTTGGAGAGGAGAGTGCTTACGAAGGTACAGGAGAGAGATGGACTAATCTTTTATATCTTTTTAGTTGTTTTATTTTACACTTATTGGAGTTGTGATGTGAACTAAATTAAATATATAAAAAAAAGAATAGAAGCGGGTTCATATTTTTATAGAGGATCCCAATCCCGAAGGAATTATATTGCACATGGATAGAAGTGAAATTGGACCTTTCCTTGTTCAAGTCTAGACGTAAACAAGGCCAGTGGTCCTAATGGCATACCAGCAAGGGTACTGAGGTATTGTGTGCCTGAGTTGTCTCTTGTGCTAACACGCTTGTATCGCCTCTCTCTCGTGACAAAAACCGCACCGAAATGCTAGGAAGCTTGCCAATGTACAATCAGTACCCAAAAAGGGAAGTCGTGCCGACCCATACAACTACCGACCGATCGCCATCACTTCCATACTCTGTAAGGTCATAGAAAGAGTTCTGAACAGTAAGTTGCTTTCTTACCTAGAAGTTAATGACCTCCTCAGTGACCGTCAATATGGCTTTCGCCGAGGAAGATCGAATGGGGATCTTCTAGTTTATGTGACGCACTACTGGAGTGAGGCCCTCGAGATGCATGGCGAAGCACTTGCCGTATCACTTGACATCTCGAAGGCTTTTGACAGGGTCTGCCACGCAAGTCTGCTGCGCAAGCTTCCTGCGTATGGTATCCCCGCTGACTTCTGTAGTTGGATAACTGATTTCCTGAAGGAACGGTCGATCAAAGTAGTCATCGATGGCTGCTCCTCTGACTCAGTGGCTATTGATGCCGGAGTTCCTCAGGGGTCTGAACAGACCGAGAGAACTCTCGGCGATTATGTGGATTGTAAGCTACTTTTAAGAAGTTAGAAGTTTTATGACTGTGCTTTAGGTATGGTTTAGGTATTTCATAATATTTCGTGTAACGTAATGTATATAATATTAAAGTTTGAAATGTTGAGTGTTTCATAATAAGAACTATCTTATCTTTGTGTTGTAAAAAGATTAGAAACTTATTATATGTGGAACTATGAAAATCACAAAATCACTCTTTTTGTCTATGAATAAAATTTTAAAATTTATGAAATAATATTTAAGACTTTCAGTGGTTAGTGGTATACATGTTGAACAAAGTTTAGAAAGTTAAGTGGTGTGCTTCTTTGATAATTTCATTTTTCTTTCGTAACACACGCAATAATAAATTAAAATTGACAGAATCGCTCATACGTGGCTTTTGTAATACTATTTTATACCACACAAAAAATTAGAAACATAAATGCAGTGCATTTTGTTTAAATCACGAATAAAATATTTCGCTAAAATACGTTTGTTTATGCGGGACGCGGGCGGCTGCGGGCGCGGCGCGGCGGGCAAGCGCGATAACTGATTTCCTGAAGGAACGGTCGATCAGAGTAGTCATCGATGGCTGCTCCTCTGACTCAGTGGCTATTGATGCCGGAGTTCCTCAGGGGTCTGAACAGACCGAGAGAACTCTCGGCGATTATGTGGATTGTAAGCTACTTTTAAGAAGTTAGAAGTTTTATGACTGTGCTTTAGGTATGGTTTAGGTATTTCATAATATTTCGTGTAACGTAATGTATATAATATTAAAGTTTGAAATGTTGAGTGTTTCATAATAAGAACTATCTTGTTTTCTGAGGTTTAAGCGAGCACTACACATTGAAATGAAACACTTTTTACGGATTAACTCGCCCCTTCAAGATGCAGGCGTGTACAAACTGGACTGCGACTGTGGGCTCTCGTACATCGGGCAAACAAAGAGAAGTGTAGGAACCCGCGTAAAAGAACATATAGCCGACGTCAAGCATAGGCGCGAAAATAAGTCTGCAGTGTGTGAACATGCTCTCGAGGGACCCAACCATTACATCAGATTTGACAAACCTCAAATACTCGCCAAGGAACAACGATTCATCCCTAGGATGTACGCGAGGCTATTGAAATTAAAAAACATCGTAATTTCAATAGAGAGGATGGTTGGAATTTACCACCTGCCTGGGACCCCATCATACAGGTCATCAAATCCCAGCCCCAACAGCAACACATTGCCAGACCTAAAAATATTGTTAGCTCGTATTGTGTAAACTTGAACGCACCCGGTAAAATATAAAAATTATTGACGGTAGGCAAATAACTTCTGACAATGAGACGACCAACACCTCAGTCTCCCTGTGACCACGGACCCTGTAAAGGGTTCGAAACGTCAGGATAATATAAAAACTATGTAAATAGTAAATTAAACGCGAGTTAATCCGTAAAAAGTGTTTCATTTCAAGAACTATCTTATCTTTGTGTTGTAAAAAGATTAGAAACTTATTATATGTGGAACTATGAAAATCACAAAATCACTCTTTTTGTCTATGAATAAAATTTTAAATTTTATGAAATAATATTTAAGACTTTCAGTGGTTAGTGGTATACATGTTGAACAAAGTTTAGAAAGTTAAGTGGTGTGCTTCTTTGATAATTTCATTTTTCTTTCGTAACACACGCAATAATAAATTAAAATTGACAGAATCGCTCATACGTGGCTTTCGTAATACTATTTTATACCACACAAAAAATTAGAAACATAAATGCAGTGCATTTTGTTTAAATCACGAATAAAATATTTCGCTAAAATACGTTTGTTTATGCGGGACGCGGGCGGCTGCGGGCGCGGCGCGGCGGGCAAGCGCGGGGCGAACGCGGAGCATACCTACTTACACTCTATATGACCACAGTATAAATTTGTACTGTGATATGACAGATATTCCACTCGTCACGTCAGACGAGTGTGTGCGTGATTGGCGAACATAATACAAGCAGACGTAATGCAGAAAAGTAAACTAAGTACCTTAACCTACTTACTTTACATCTTAGCTGACATCAATACAAACAAAACATTATTAAATGGCAAGTTTTGAGTAGTTAAGTACAGATCGCGCAATTCTTCTTTCAGATAAGATTATTCTACAATCATCCGAATTAGATGAATGGGATGAAAACGTAAATACGCAATAATACATTAAAATTGACAGAATCGATCATACATGGCCTTTGTAATGCTGTTTTATACCACTCAAAAAATAGAAACATACATACTGTGCATTTTGTTTAAATCACGAACAAAATATTTTACTAAATACGCGATTAGGCATGCAGGACGTGGGCGGGTGGATTTAGGCATCAACTCGTCACGCCAAAATTTTGTTCTAACTGGTCACACCGCCAAAAGCAGTATTATTTGTTTCAACCCGTCAGAAGCTATATTTCTATTACACTCGGCGTCAAAAAAATCGCACCTTTTAAAATCATCTTTAAAAATTCTTAAACCTTATGTAGAGGATAGTGTTGGGTATCATTAGAAAGGTAACAAAAAGGAGTATCAAAAAACAATTAAATTTAACTTTCTGTTTAATTATAATTATACAAACAACATTAAAATTAATAAAATAATAAAAATCCTTAATTAAGTCCTAATTAACAACAGATAATTTACAAAGAAAAATGTACAAAAAGTGTCTTAAAATTAACTTAAAATCTAGTGTTACCCCCCCTTGCCCTGATCACGGCTTCCATACGGTCCCTCATGGACCTCACCAACTTCAGGAGCTCTTCTTGAGGGATAAGCCCCCATTCTTCAATCACCGCGTCTTGGAGCTCCTGTAGAGTCGAAGGAGCTGGATCCCGAGATCGAACCTTACGTTTAAGATGGTCCCAGAGGTGCTCTATAGGATTCAGATCCGGACTTCGCGCTGGCCACTGCATCACAGAGATTTGGGACCTCTGCAAGAAGTCGCTCACGATGCCTGCAGTGTGAGCGCGAGCGTTGTCGTGCATTAATGTGAACCCCTCGCCAAAAGATTCGGCAAAGGGGACCACATGCACTTCCAGGACCTCAGTGACATAGCGGCGAGCAGTCAGCGACCCTTGTCCGCGAGCACCTCCAGTCCGGGAGACGCAGACAAGGTCGGTTATGCCGGCAGCAGACATACCGCCCCAGAACATGCAGGATCCGCCACCATATTCCACCGTCTCCTGGATGCAGGCTTGGGCGAAACGTTCACCCTGCCTCCGGTATACTCTTCTCCGTCGGTCGTTGCAGAAAAGACACACTCGCGTCTCGTCTGAGAAGAGAACAGCTCTCCACTGCTCAAGGGTCCAATCGACGTGGTCACGAGCAAACTGCAAGCGGGCTCGCCGATGCGCTGCAGTCAATTTTGGACCCGTAGCAGCTCTGTGGGCCGCTATCTTCTTCTCCTTCAATCTTCTTCTAACCGTAGATACGCTTACGGTGCGTCTGCGAACTGCCTGGAGCTGCTGTTGCAACTCAACAGCGTTGGAGAAACGATTTCTCAAAGAGTTCGACACAACGAACCGGTCGTCTCTTTCCGAAGTGCAGCGACGTTTACCCGAACCGTGTCTGCGGATATAGCCACCGGTCTCTATGAAGCGCTGGTACACTCTTCGAACGGAATAACGGCTCAGGTTCAGTTGCCGGGCGACATCACACTGCCGCACCCCTGATTGCAGTAGTGCAACCACTTGAGCGGCTTTATCAGCTGTGGTATCCATCAAAATCTGTGCGTGTGTCCTCTTCAACGGTTGAATAGCGAATGACCCACATTGAACCCGTGTTGACCGTTTTATACCCACAAAGGAAGCGCAACTAGCAACTCTCACGGGTAGCAAAATTTGCATCGAATTTTTGTGACACTTTATTTGTTGCATTAGGTTTTATTTGATAATGAAAAGTAATGTTTTTTATTAAGTTAATTAAGTAACCTTGTAAATAAAATCATAATTAATGCGACTGCATGTGCATATCAAGAGTAAATGACATTTGAAAGTGATTTTCTAAGAGGTGCGATTTTTTTGACGCCGAGAGGACACATTGTAATTTTTGTAGCTATTGCTGCTACTTACTACTTACTACTTACTTACTTACTGCTCTTTAATGATTTCTTGCAGTAAGCCGACGATATTATCTAATTTGCCCCTGCCCCTTATCTGTGCATAATACCATGTGTGAAAGGTAGGTCGTACGGATGATAGGTAAGAAGTAGGTACAGACGGATAACGTACCTACTACCTACCTATACTTCTTACGATTTTATATTAAATTCTCGTAGGTAGGTAGTATTAGCAGTTACTCCATTAAGTAACTACTAGGGCTTGCAGTCCCGGTACTGTGGAGAAAAGAGGATTCCCGGTACTGCGCTAACTATGGTACCAGTAAAACTAGGAAATTTGGGTACTTTTCGGTACTGATTTTTTTTAACCCAAATGTAACTAACTTTTGATATATGAATCAATGAGCAAAACAAAATATTACACAAAATGTTTATAATAAAAATTGTTTTGCTAATTGCTATACTATCTGTGGCATCACTTTGTCTAATGGAATTGGTTAGAGGTCATCCGAGTTGAATGTTTTAAATTTAAAAGAGTCTACATACAATGGATTTTTATCATGAGTGTTTTAAGGTGAGTAATAGTACATTATGATATAAGTGCGGTAAGTTGAAAATTACAGCAGAGGCGATATTGCTAGCCCGAGCCGAAGGCGAGGACTACAAGAAAGCAGAGGCTGTAATTATCAAAGCGCACGTATGTCATACGACGTTTTATAACATATTTGCGAGGAAAACACATTTTCTGAAAATGACTGCGTGTTTTTGTTGCTTTTCTAATGTATAATTTTCGGTAAGCCAACATGTATTTTTCTTTGGACTTAGATGGTAATAGGCTGTCAATAATATTTTGTGCTTCACTTATTATGTCCGGTGGTGTAGACTGTAAGTTTAGTTCTTCATTACTAAAACTAGACATATTTATTTTTATACTTTCATAGTAATTATTGAACAAGAAGCCGCTGTTTGAATCGATAAAAATAGGTATGTGAAAGGTAGGAAGTCTTTCCATCCAACCCCTTGGGTGACGTAAATGGCGACTAATGGACTAAAGACTGCACATCCATCCTACAGCATTGAGCGGCGATGGGCTCATCTAAATAATACTACCAACCCCTTTCTTCCCTTGGGTGTCGTAAAAGGCGACTAACGGACTAAAGACTGCACATACATCCAACAGCATAGAGCGGCAATGGGCTCATCAAAATAATACTACCAACCCCTCTCTTTCCTTCGGTGTCGTAAAAGGCGACTAACGGACTAAAGACTGCACATTCATTCAACAGCATAGAACGGCGATGGGCTCATCAAAAATAATACTACCAACCCCTCTCTTTTTTTCGGTGTCGTAAAAGGCGACTAACGGACTAAAGACTGCACATTCATTCAACAGCATAGAACGGCGATGGGCTCATCAAAATAATACTACCAAACCCATCTTTTCTCTTCGGTGTCGTAAAAGGCGACTAACGGACACATACATCTAACAGCATAGAGCGGTGATGGGCTCTTCAAAATAATAATAGGTACCAACCCCTCTCTTCTCTTGGGTGTCGTAAAAGGGACTAACGGGCTTAAGGCTCACCATCTAAGCACTTGTGCAGACTGTGCAGTTGTTTCTTGCTGAAGCGTGGACTGTGTGGGCGTGGTCTGTGTTGTCCATAGATGCAAATTATTACTTATTTTACATTACCGCACTAGTGTGTTATTACTAATTCTACATTACCGCACTAGTGTGTAATAAGCTACATTACGATGCTGAAATCGGTGAAATAAGAGCCACTTTACGAGCAAATGTGTTATAAATATTATAAATTCGTCCAAACCGAGACTGTTCAAACGGCGACAGACCTTTCTCCAACGGATCCCCTCGGCCGAGATTGTGGTATTGGGAGACTTCAATGTCCACCACGTCGAATGGCTTGGTTCACTCACAACTGACCACGCGGGTAGAGCCGTTCATGACTTCGCTTTGGCCTACAGTCTGTCCCAATTGGTAACAGAGCCTACGTGGGTTCCAGATGTGGAGGGCCATGCACCTTTCTTATTGGACCTTCTGCTGACCTCTCACCCAGACGGCTATCAAGTTTCTATTGATGCACCACTAGGCTCATCAGACCACTGTCTGATTCGTAGCACTGTGCCTTTCACAGAAATTTCAAAAACGTCGAGTCTGGCATTATAGGTCAGCGGGCTGGGATGCGATGGGAGTTTCTTTGCGTCCTACTACGAGTTTGCTTCTCGCTGGATGATCTTGATGTCGCCGCCGACTTTGTCGTTGATGTGATACTGCAGGGAATGGAACTTTTCAATCCAAACTCTGTGGTTCCCATTGGCGGCAGGTCCCAACCAAGGTTTGGTCGTTGCTGCAAAATGGCGTCGCGCCAAAAGCGACAACATTACATGGCCTGGGCTAATGCGGTGTCATCAAAGGATCCAAACACCAGTGCGCTCAGAAAAAGGTTCAACTTTGCCGCCTTTTAAGAAGGACATTGCCAAGGCGAAGTCATCATTTATAAGTGGAATTGGCGAGAGGCTAGTGCGTCTTCCTTCGGGTACACGTGCGTTCCGGTCTCTGGCAAAAGCTATCTTAGGGAATTTTTGTCAGCCGTCTCTACCACCATTGCACAAGACCGATGACTGTCTGACCCATACTGCAAAGGAGAAAGCCGATCTCTTGGGCACTCTTTTCGCATCAAACTCGACCTTGGACGATGGGAAAAACTATCCACCAACCATACCGCTTTGCGCTTGTTCAATGCCAAACGTCCGGTTCCTATTGGCAGGTTGGCGCTGGTTCTAACGCGCGTTTTCCGGCTCTCTTACACTACTGACGTTGTCCCGAGCTTTTGGAAGACAGCCCTTTTCCACCCGATTCTCAAAAAAAATTGATCGCTCAGTTCCGTCCAACTACAGGCCAATAGCAATCACCTCTTTGCTCTCCAAAGTAATGGAGTCCATTACAAACCGCCAGCTCTTAAGGTACCTAAAATAAAACTAACTACTAAGCGATCGCTGGTATGGTTTTCGTCGCGGTCGTTCGGCTGGTGATCTTATAGTGTACCTTACTCACCGATGAGCGGAGGCTGTCGAGAGTAAAAAGGAAGCACTGGCGGTTAGCTTGGACGTAGCGAAAGCCTTTGACAGGGTATAGCACAGGGCTCTTCTCTCTAAACTTCCATCATACTGGCTTCCTGAGTAATTGTGTTCGTGGGTGGCCAGCTTTCTTTCGGGGCGTAGCATCAGAGTCGTAGTCGATGGTTCGTGCTCTGACATAAACCCCCTTAAATGCTGGAGTCCCACAGGGGTGTGTGTTGGCCAATATTCTGTTTCTTCTGCATATCAATGACATGTTGTATAACAACAGCATTCATTGCTACTCGGTCGGCGTAACGTTCTACACCGGACGAGCTAATATTTCTCGGGAAAGCGCCATCGAGAGCCGGAATAAACTTGTGACTGACACCAAGAACATGTTAAGTCATGTCTTGAATTGGGGCCGACATAACTTGGTCTACTGTAACCCCAAATTTGCGCATTTACCGCGAAAAAACATCCCTTAGTCGTACCTCTGAACTTTTGAGGTAGCTCTCCTTGATACCAATCCGACTATTGGAATCCTTGTCGTCAATGTTTCGAGTGACGTTTAGTTTCGAGGTCATTTGGAAGGTAAAGCTAAATTAGCAAACAAAAAAGAAATTATTTAAATGGAATTATCAAATCATTGGAGGGCGATGACGATGAAACCGTACGGTGTAGGGCACGGGTACATTAGTTACAATTTTTTCCCCAGTAAATAGTACCGGGCACGTCACGGTTGAGAACTGTGGATATAAAAATTTGGTAACGCTACGAAACTTGTATGGTTTACAACTAAGAGCATATGCCGAGGTTGCCCGTAACGACTACGGAGCCTAATATTGGCGTAATTTGAAGTTATAACAAAAGTACCGAAAGTACTGAATTTTACGGGAAACAAAATCTCAGTACCGGTACTACGTAAAAAGTTAATTTCCCGGGAAATACCAAGAAAAATGGTACCGGGAATTCCCAGGAGCAAGCCCTAGTAACTACCAACCTAGTTAGTTACTTGTAAATTGTAATAATATAGGTAGGTACTTAATAATTGTAGATGACTAGTAGAATCGATATTATAATACTTAAGTAAATAGGTACCTACGTACTTACGTAGACATACAGACGCGGGGGGACTTTGTTTTATAATAAGTAGGTAGGTAGTGATGAATGATTTAGTGATAATAAGAGTACCTACTTACCTTACTATAATTTAGGAAATACTTTTGCATACTTACCTAAAGCTCTTAATTGATTAATTGTCAAAAAACACGTAATTGTTGTGGAAAAACTTTAATCGTATGATGTGGCCCTAGCTAGATACGCAATGCAATAGCCTATTGTACATCTTAACAATTACTTTCCTATTATTGTGATTTGTGAACATGACAGGATGATAGATTGATTAACCAAAATGAAAAAGAAACAGTTAAGTACTTAATCATTTGCAGTTTTTATTTTTAAGAATATACGTTACATACTCATCCATTTACGTTACGTACGTATTCAACCCATTCATCCGATTCGGATGATTGTAGAATAATCTTATCTGAAAGAAGAATTGCGCGATCTGTACTTAACTACTCAAAGCTTGCCATTTAATAATGTTTTGTTTGTATTGATGTCAGCTAAGATGTAAAGTAAGTAGGTTAAGGTACTTAGTTTACTTTTCTGCATTACGTCTTCTTGTATTATGTTCATCCATCACGCACACACTCGTCTGACGTGACGAGTGGAATATCTGTCATATAGAGTGTAAGTAGGTACCTATGCTCCGCGTTCGCCCTGCCGCGCCCGCAGCCGCCCGCGTCCCACATAAACAAACGTATGTTAGCGAAATATTTTATTCGTGATTTAAACAAAATGCACTGCATGTATGTTTCTAATTTTTTGTGCGGTATAAATTAGCATTACAAAGGCCATGTATGAGCGATTCTGTCAATTTTAATTTATTATTGCGTGTGTTACGAAAGTAAAATGAAATTATCAAAGAAGCACACCACTTAACTTTCTAAACTTTGTTCAACATGTATACCGCTAACCACTGAAAGTCTTAAATATTATTTCATAAATTTTAAAATTTTATTCATAGTCAAAAAGAGTGATTTTGTGATTTTCATAGTTCCATATATATTATGTTTCTAATCTTTTTACAACACAAAGATAAGATAGTTCTTATTAAGAAACACTCAACATTTCAACCTTTAATATTATATATGTTACCGGCCAAACCCGATTTCAGGACAAAATAGTTTTGCCTAGGCTAAACTAGTTCTTCCTATACGCGATAGGATTAACTAGTATAGCCTAGTCCAAACTAATTTGTCCTAAGCCCGATAAGATAGACCAGTTTAGGCTAGGCCAAACTAGACTAGCTAGACTAACTAGATCCTGATATAAATACGCACACTCTAGGATAAACTGGTATGGCCTAGTCTGTAACGGTACAGAATGAATGGTATCCGTCCGTTAGTAAGGAATGCATGGGAGTAGCACTAAAATAAATATTAATGCGTAGCACCATTAATAATAAGCATGAAAAGGGAATAATAAACTAGTTCAGAATAATGGTCAGTGGTCTAGCGCTTTATCTTTAGTTTGAATTTCGCGGGGACTGCTCTGTGTGCTCCTTGCGACATAGGCGCCGTCTAGCGTGAGTTATTTACTTGAGCTTCGCATAAGGTTGCTAGTTTGACTTCTTTATTTTGAATTTCGCGGGGACTGCTCTGTGCGTCCCTTGCGACATAGGCGCCGTCTAGCTTGAGTTATTTACTTGAGCTTCGTGTTAGGTTGGCAACGGGCTTTATCTTTATTTTGAATTTCGCGGGGACTGTTCTGTGTGGCCTTATGACATAGGCGTAGGTTGGCAAGCCGGTAGACATGCGGGCGGGCGCCACCTATGGTCGGAATACGGAACTTTTTATAATTTCCCAAAATATAGGATTATTGGCTTAAGTGGAGGATTATTAAGAGGGAATTGTTAATAGAAGGCTACATTTAGATATTCAAAGATGAAATATTGGCTATCTGACGAGATTTGGTTAGATTATGGGAAAATTTTAGAATTGCGCGGCGAAAGCGGCAATGAGCGAGCGAGAGGTTGAGAAAAAGACAGAAAGAGAGGTCGGATGATAGCTCCACGTGGCGCGACGCGAAGGCGGGGGGGCGTCGGGGAAGCGGCTAGCGATTGGTTGAAGGGAAGAAAAGCGGACTCGCGCGGGCAAATCTTAGGCGCGCGTGGCGGGAAAGTTAAGATGCTTGGGAAAATTAGCGGACATTCAGTTTTGGGACGTCAACGGAGCGGTCCAACTTAAGAGTGCGGTACGACTCATTCGGGAAAAATAGCGTCCGAGCTTGATAGTGCGCTAAGTGATATTCGAGCTGCGATATTAATTAAGATTTGTGAAATTGAAAGTTATTAATAAAGTAAACTATTGCGATCGCAACTCGAATCCGTTAACAGAATGAAGTATTCTGGGGTACATCGGCTGAAACGAGTCACGGTGACAACAAAACCCTATGTACCTTTCAACAGACTTCGGTCTGGATGATCTTTGATTGTATTTAATAAGATCGGCGTTTTACACTATTACGCTAAACAATACACTATCTTCGACGGAGTAATGGGGGAGAGACAGTTGTCTCCCTAGTGAAAGTTGAAGATAGGTCAGACACCATTTAGCTGGAGGTAGACCCGTATGACCCAGTCCAATCTCGAGTCTATCTCCATACATACAGTGTAGTGATAGGAAAATAACACACTGAGTATACTGGCTCGACTGATAGAACATTTAGGAGTTAGTTGCTTTCAGGGGCAATGCGACTCTCACCACACACCACGAATTTAAATTAAATGAGGCTTGGCCTAGTTTGCAAGGTACACAAGAGGGACTGTTAGTTCGACAAAATATAGGCATTTTCAAGTGAGGAAAGTTGTAGGAATCTATAGGTAGGCGGATATATATATATGGTTAGTTATTAATTCAGACTAATAAGGCAGGGATAATTAAGTTACGGCGCTAAATAAAATTATGATGAAGTGATGTGGGTCCTAGCTAGGCAAGTAATCTGTTACCGCAGGCCGGTAAAATTCTAATTGTTTTCCTAAAGTTGTTACCAATTAATTATTCATTTTAAATAATTAATAGAAGTATGATAATATCGTACCATCATTACTTTGGAGTACCTAAAAGTCTAGACTGGTTTTCTATTACAAGAAAAATACTAAAAAGTTATAGCAAATAAGCTTAGTCGTACTGTGATGTTTGATTTCTAACACTGATATGACCAAACAGGCATTTGTTAGCTTTCCCTGGGATGCAATACGATCTCACATGGCTATACTCTTCAAAGTATGGAAAATTTTACATCCGATACCTTAGCAAAAATAAGCTGATACAAACTGAACAACTAAAACCAGTTTAGAACCTAGGATAAGTCGTTGAAAGAAGACATTGAAAGCTATGAGCTTCTAATAATCTGAAACATAGAAATAATTGATTGATAACAACCAGCTAATTAGCCTGACAATGGTCTACTAATACCATTTGAATAGACCTCTTAAGATATGTAAGTACTTACTTCTAATAATATGAAACATAGAAATATTTGATGGGAACAATCTAATCAATCAGACTAATACCTAGTACAGTCTAATTTATACTTATTAAAGTGAGTAAAAGATAACTTCTAAATGTAATTTATTTAATGATTAACAGTGATAATTAACTACCTACTAAAGGTATACTAACTATGATTTAGTAGTCTATCAAATTAACCACTCAGTCTGAGAGACAGAGGGTGTAAGTTAATGGAAAAATAATTAACTACATTCACTCCCTAAAAGTCAGGGATGTTGAATAAATTGAACATCTTTCAATAAACTTGAGATGTACTTACACTTTATAAGATTTGTATAATGAACACTAAGAGTAACCCAAAGTAATTTACTTCAAATGATAGTATTCTATTTCAGTTCACTTCCTTAAGCTCAAGGATATTGAATGAATTAAACATCCTTAATAAACTTAAGATGTGATAATCTGCCAATGCTGCCATTGCAATGTAGTTATATTGGAACTTTATAAGACCTGTATAATAAATACTAGGAGTAAATAAAAGTAGTTTTACCTGTATTAATAGCATTCTACTTTAGCCACCGCCTGAATTGGCGTTTTATTAAATTATCCACCCTTTACGGAACTGAATATAAGTTATTGCATTGAATAATTAAGTTCTTAATGTGAAAAGGATATTTGGATGATAGCAAGCCTTGAGATAAACTCTATTGATTTATGTGGAATAAATAGAATTTAAATTGCTAACACATAGTTCATAATGTAAAATGAAATTAGATTTTGAGAGGAGATGTAAATTCTCAGTTTGAAAGAATTAAAGCTACAAGCTAATAATTAATGTTAAAGCCAAAGTGGACGGGGCCATAATTAAACAATGAGATGTAATGGCACGCTATGGAGCGGCGGTTGGAGCTCATAAACTTCCACAAGACTCTTATATTTCCACAAGACTTATACTTCCACAAGACTTTTATAATCCCACTAAACCTTTATATAAATTGCACCAGGCTTCTTATGTATCATGCTACTGATAATAAATAATAATACCTACAAGCTAAGCTATCATCTGATTACCTTTGAGTGGTTACAAATCTTCCCCGCAGCTGCAGTGAAGGATTTAGGTCACAGTTCAGACGGAGTCATTGCTAGGCTACACATATTTATGTTATGATTTATAGACTGGTAGGTAATTAGGTCAGGAGTAAATAATTTAACACAGGGATAAGCCAATTACTAAACTTTCACGAAAGAACTTGAGTTACTTAAATGCGGTTAACAACGGAGGGTTCACTAGACGATCTGGCCAAAATAGTAGTTATTATAATATTACATTGCTTGACTGAAATTCACTGCAAATAGAATTAAGCTATGCTAAGGTTCCATCTTCATACAAACGCTACACACTCTACAAAACTCCAGACACAACCATTAGATTGTAGATAAATTAGGTTAATTAGTTTTAAGAATTAGATAATAATTTAAGTTAAGGTAAAGCGGCGAGGATGTGTGTATGTATTATAAGCTAGCTAGGCATATAGGTGTGAAAGGCATTAGATTTAGGTTTAGATTAGGTATAGAGAATTTATAGATTTAGGTGTAGCAAATTTATAAGAGGGGGGGGAGGTTACAATTTGGTAAGCCATGACCAGGATCAGAAAGTTAAGTTATAAATTATCATTAATATAGTTGTATTGGATTTCAGTCAAGCGGTAATACTTTAATTTAGAAGTGGGATTTTTCCCACAAATTGTTGTCGTGTTGCGATGCGTGAGTTTAGAATTGGCTTAATAGGGAATAATTCAATGAAGATTAATTAATTCAGAGATATTGAAGAATTATAATTTGACACTTTTCACAATAAACGTTGTTATCTTCTAAAGTTGATTCATACACTTTGTATTACGGGCTCTTGATAGTGGGTGAATTATAATTTGACACTTTTCACAATAAACGTTGTTATCTTCTAAAGTTGATTCATACACTTTGTATTACGGGCTCTTGATAATGGGTGAATTATAATTTGACACTTTTCACAATAAACGTTGTTATCTTCTAAAGTTGATTCATACACTTTGTATTACGGGCTCTTGATAGTGGGTGAATTATAATTTGACACTTTTCACAGTAAACGTTGTTATCTTCTAAAGTTGATTCATACACTTTGTATTACGGGTTCGACCTATATTGTAGACAGTCGCAATGAGAGCTGGAGCTAAATTTTGTTGTACGAAATCTGTAACAAAAAGATTCTCAGGTTAGGTTAAAGGTCAAAGGAGATAAAACTATAAAACAATAATGTAATGAGTATTATTTGAAATACAATACCTTTCAGTTATTAACTTTTCCTTCTTTATTTAATGGTGGATTTCGCCAGCATCAGGTACCGTGCGGCTGTTAGACGTTGTTGTTTTCCCAAAGTATCATAAGTGCACGAAGTACATAGATATAGTTATTATCCGGGGGTCTGGAGTATTAAATTTTAAAATTGTTGAGTTATCTGTGAATACTGAAACCTTTAGTAATTGTTTCCTTGAATACTGAAACCAGGTATCCAATTTTTGTTGTTGACGTTAGGAGCTATGGTAACTGTAGTTTTGTTTCTATTCCTGGTGATAGATTTCATATAGGCATAGGCAACTGGTTCATACAGCCTTGTGTTGAGTTATTTTTAGGATCGTAAAAAGTCGATAGGGTGCCATAGTTCAACGTTTATTGATTTAGAAAGATTTGTAGAATAGGGGGCGGTTTAATTATTATTGCTGTCGGATGGAAAGGCAAGGGGGCGAGATTGGACAGAATTAACCAACTAAGTTATTGCAGGATTCAATTTATATTATAGGACGGCGATATGCTGTACAATATTATAAAGTTATGACGCTAACAGCATAATATAAAACTAATAATAATTATATTTTGACTAATAATCGTTGAGCGATTGCGGTTTTTAGTTGATGTGCTATTCCACGTATTATATTTTATTTTGTTGGTTATGTTAGAAAAAATATAATAATGTACTTGAGTCTCACGTCTGAAATCCATAGAGTAGTTTTAGGCTAGTCAGGGACTATTAAATCATTTGTCTATGGTTGGACCATAGAGACCAATGATTTAGCGACACCATAAACAATCTAGAATTAGGAATGATTATAAAACATGAAGTCATAAAACCAATCGGAGAGGAAACTTCCTTATCGCGTAATCATGTGATTTTGTAATAGCAAGCGGAATCACCTGTTATTTTCCATACCTGTTATTTTTAATACCTGCGATTTTTACATTGAAAGAGATTTTCCTAATATTTATCACGTAGTAGATTGGAATGCAATGACATTGTGGTGGAATTATTATTATGTGACATGTAGATGGGGACAATTGCTCTGCACAAGGAAAATGCCGCTTCATTTAGTTAGTTCGCTAAAATCCTAGGAAAAGTAACATAAAATAGTATTACGGTTCAAAATACACGCGTTGATGAGGAATCGCGATTATAAGTAATAACAAGTAGCAGGGATGTCATGTAGGGGATAGAATCATATGACTATTCATTGCTAGTAGGAATTTTGGGTTAAAAGCAACGTAGGTTGGGATGCATAATATAAACGGATAAATACGTCTAGTAGGCGATAAAAGTCGTTACCGTCTGGAAACAACTATCTAATATCTACTCTGTTGTGGGGAGGTTACCTATTAGCGAGGCTAGATGGCGTTGGATTACCAATAAAAGATTTTATTTTGGATGATGGTAAAAAGGGTGCGGTCTAATAATAATATGTATAATTGAAATACTCTTGCAGCGTTGTAAGTAGTCGTTACCGGTAATCATTGCTTCTTACCGTATAGTTGAAATCGTGATAAATAGTTAATTATGAAGATTTATAAAGGATTATTATTAGCTTAAGATGAGGTTAACGTACGCAGAGGTAAAGCTCGCTGGGCACAGCTTACTATACCTACTTACCTAATATTATCAGTTGTGAGTTACCTAGAGATATCTAAGTCGGGAGAGCGGTGAAAAGAAAAGACTTTACTACATGACTAATTAGTTAGGATAGGTAGAGATAGATAAATCATTAAATTCACTGGGTTGGATTAGCCTATTAAGAAGGGTACCTTGCACAATTGTCTATCTCCGTTGAACGATTAAGATGAAATATTTCTCGAGGATACCTAAGATTGACGGATGATGGATAATTGTGGAAGGTAGATATTAATTGAGCTTGGGAGCAAAATAGGGGTCGAAAGAAAAATACAATAGTAAAGAAAGAATAATAAATTGGAAAAAAAAATAATAGTAGAAAAAAAAAATAGTTGACTGGCTTGAAGTCGAGATTTAACTGCAAAATTAACGAGTTATAGCACTGTTATGCTATAGGGATAACAATAGCGTATGTTATCACATCAATTATAAAGGCGAGTTGCGGGCGGATGTCACGTCATAATCAATAGTTAACTCGTTTTATTATTTTAAAAGTTAACGCAAGCTACTTATAAAACAGTGATCGATTTTATATACCACAATTTTAAGTTGTAGGATAAATTTAAACTCATAGTCCGCAGAAACATTCAAGCCGGAAATAAAGCGATGATATTGCGAGCTGAGAATAAATTTCTTAGTGTAAACTTTATTAATAAGTAAATCCCTGATATTGCGTTATCGAGATTACAATACAAAATTAACTATCACAATTCGAATCATCCAAAGTAATTATTTAGATGTTGTCTCGCGTCGACAGGTACAAATTTTAATTTAGATGGGTAAACGTAAAGACATTAGAACTGAAATGGGTTTCGGATGTGTGACGTTCTTAGGACACGTACTGTTTAGTAGCATAATTTAAATTTAGTAAAATCGGCCGAATTAGACATAATTCGTTTTGCGGATATATATATTTAATCGAGATTATTGTGGAGGTAGCCATAGTTCAAAGTTTACTAAACCCGACCTAGAGTCATAGCCTATCTTTATATGTCAGAAGAAAATAATAAATTTATAAGTAGTAGATTTTAAAGTCAATAGTAAATTTATTTTCCCGAGGTGCGACCTGAAACCTAGTTCGCACTAGGCCATTCAAATACTTTAACCGGTAATGTTGATTATAATAAATAAAGATGTTCGGGATTTATAATAATATTCTAATACTGCTATATTAAAATTGTTATTATGAAATTAAATAAGTTTGCTTAACAATTGGCAAATAATTATTAACTCAAGAATTTGTTTAGTACAAAGTAAATGTCTACAGGTTTAGAAATGATAGGACGAACGAAACGCGGTTTTGACTTGTGGGAAGGTCAGCGCAGACTGTCAAAGCGGTATTATCTTGTTTTGGTTATTTATTATATTAATATGAATTGCTAGAATTCTTAAATAATCTAGATTATTGGCATCTAATATGTACGTGATGAAATTGTAGATGATTAAAATTAGTGCTAAGGTAGGTTATTGTCGAAATTATGGCACAACCTTAAAATTGTTAGTTAATGTGAACTGCATGTTGCATCTAGATTGTTTTATACAAACTAATTGATTGGGAGTTTTCACATATGTAGGCCGGGACATTGAGTTGATGAAATAGTGTTATCAAAATATTATTCATCACGGAAAGATAAAGATATTTTATTTGCAAGTGTGAATACAAAAGTTTACTTCGGTTAGTATTATTCGGTTCTAGTCTAGTTTTGTGGTAGCGTTTTACCTAGGGTTGTTCTAAATTATAAGTAATTAAATATTAATTGTCTGTTGCTGTCTTCTACGTTAGAGAAGGAACGGAGAAAGATAAGGGGGACTCATTTTGTTATAGTCAGCTGTATGATAGATAATCCTCCTAGTAAATATTTCTTGTGATTGCGGTAGCAACATAGAGTGTTTATAGGATGTTTTGTTCATTAACTAATTATCTTCACCGCAGCTGTGGATAGCGATGGCTAAAGTATGTGAACAGGGGTGGAGAAGATAGGTCATTATAAATTAAAATAAATACTTGAATTGCAATATGCCTGACTAAATAGTGCGAAGAGATGGAGTAACTATGTTAGAGAAATTCTCTATTGCATAATATTCGAACTTTTGACATTTTCAATTGTAACTTTAGAATTTTGATTAGAGTATTTAACTAAGCGGGTCCAACGAAGAAGGCATGCTGAAAGCGAGGTCTTTGGTCGTCTATGCACACAATAAAATTATAGATGACACAAGGGAGCATTCTTAATTGGCACTGTTAAATTAGTAAAAGTAGCTTGTTTAGGGTGTTCGAATATTTTTAGTCGCACAGGGCACAAATAGAACTTAGTTAAGCGTGTAGGGTTTATTTTGATTTACCTGGTGAAGTAATTGAATCGAAGTTTCGGAACTGTGCTGTAGAAGTGGGAATTACTCAGCACACAATAAAATTAAGTGGTTTCCATTTAGCTTCATTTCCTAAACTAGCCTTTCTTAAAGTTGCGGAAATTCTGCTGTAAGGTGGTTCCTTTGGGGGCGTCTTGTGAAGTCTAAATCAGGACAATTATACTTGACTAACCTAGAGAGAGATAATGTCTTAGGCTGCAGAAACAGAGGCCATTGATGGCATTTCATTTTGGCGTGGTCAGGGGATCTCGTGTTGCTGGGGAATTTTACCATCTGGACGGAAGGCTGAAAAGTAAAGTAGAATGCATAATGAGTAACCAATTAGAGTTACAAACATTCGGGAGATTACCATCTTAATAATGTGTCTTGTGCGAGTATAAAATTAAAAACATCTAATAAAAAAAAAATAAAAAGAAACTAGCACTATTGAATCACGCAGTTTGGAATTCAGTAAATACGAGAAAGAACTCACGATATTAATTACCATGAATACTAAAACTAAGTGTCACCTTCAGTGGCTTATTATTTACCGATTTGACCGATTATTAGTAATATAAAAGGTAGGAAGTTAAGTAGAGTTGTGGGGGCGGATAAGATAGTTACCGGTCTGTTTAATTTAAAAAGAAAATGATATTTTTCAAAGGTATAGGAAAGTAAGGGGATATTGACGTATTATATATTGGCAAATGAGACTAAATGTTGTCTTTCGTACATAGTAATAACTAGGGATGAGACATAGTTACTAGATAGGTTTTGGCATAAGTATTTGCTTATACGTATAGGCTCAGTACTTGTCAATTAGTATACAATGTCCAACACGTACCGGGGTATTAACAAGTATTTATCGATGACGCATACATTGACAGTTGGACGGATATACATAGCACACAAACTTCTAATAGATCTGAACTACGGGGTAGCTAGTTCAAAACTCAAGGACGTGTTTCGAGATGCGTGGCCCCTTAGAGTGAATGAGTTTTTCCTAAATATTTACGATCGACAACCTTATTGTAAGGCGTTGAGACCTCTATTTGTATGCACGGTGAGTGGGTGTCACTGCGTACCGGACGGAAGCGAGTCTAGTATTCTATCTCGGTTATTTGTAGGATTAGACATAGATGTATCTCATCTAAAATAAAGTTATAACTCTTGGGCGATGATGGTATGCCTACTGGGTTTGGTTGATATGGGGGTTTGGTTAAGATTTCTTATCCGCGTAGAGGAAAATAGGTTTCGGTTGAAAGAAGTAGCTAATTAGGGATTGTGGAGGACGCGGGTTCGATCCCTGCCTGAGGTAGACAATTGTTCCGACGTTTCGTTATCTTAGGTAATTATATAAGCTAAGATGAGATTGGTAGCGTTGAAGTATGAAGGAAAGTTTTAATTCAAATTATTAATTATTATTCATTAACCTAGTTGGAACTAAAAGACCATGACGGCGAAGTGGTTGATGCTTCACCCACGAAAGATCCCAGGTTCGATCCCTAGGTTGCAACATTTAGATGCGAAACAAGTTGTAAGAAGGGACGTAAGTTAAAAGAAGGCCATGATGACAGATGTACTTGAAATTATTCTAGGAAAATAATTTAAAGAATAGAATAATTGAATGGTTCGGAAGATGTTATAAACTTACGTCGGAATCGTCATAGAGTTGAAGAGTTTTCGCTAGGGGGCGTTAGTAGACAGAGCAAGAGACTGTTATATTGATTTATATTATATTATGATTTGTTGTTATGATGGTAAACAAAAGGCAAATCATTATTCGGAGGTTGTGTATGATTAGAGAAATGGTAGATGTCTAAGTTATTGGGAAATATTTACCGAGACTAAGTTTACTGGGATTTCGTTTCGAACACGAGAACTGGGTATGCGATTATGATTTTGTGTCAGTTGAATAGAATGAGGGGTGTGGGCTTTTTTTTGCAATGAGAAGCTTATGGAGGAAGGAGTCATTAGGGATTTGGGGAGGAACTATAAATAGTAGGAATATCTTTGAGGGCTAGGATGACAATGAGGTTGGCAAGGAAGGAGGTGCTATTTTGTACTTAATTAAGTACAGGGTTTAGATATAATTCGCCGCAGATAAGAGTGGTACTTTATCTGCTTAAATTCTATCGGGGGCGGCTGTAACGGTACAGAATGAATGGTATCCGTCCGTTAGTAAGGAATGCATGGGAGTAGCACTAAAATAAATATTAATGCGTAGCACCATTAATAATAAGCATGAAAAGGGAATAATAAACTAGTTCAGAATAATGGTCAGTGGTCTAGCGCTTTATCTTTAGTTTGAATTTCGCGGGGACTGCTCTGTGTGCTCCTTGCGACATAGGCGCCGTCTAGCGTGAGTTATTTACTTGAGCTTCGCATAAGGTTGCTAGTTTGACTTCTTTATTTTGAATTTCGCGGGGACTGCTCTGTGCGTCCCTTGCGACATAGGCGCCGTCTAGCGTGAGTTATTTACTTGAGCTTCGTGTTAGGTTGGCAACGGGCTTTATCTTTATTTTGAATTTCGCGGGGACTGTTCTGTGTGGCCTTATGACATAGGCGTAGGTTGGCAAGCCGGTAGACATGCGGGCGGGCGCCACCTATGGTCGGAATACGGAACTTTTTATAATTTCCCAAAATATAGGATTATTGGCTTAAGTGGAGGATTATTAAGAGGGAATTGTTAATAGAAGGCTACATTTAGATATTCAAAGATGAAATATTGGCTATCTGACGAGATTTGGTTAGATTATGGGAAAATTTTAGAATTGCGCGGCGAAAGCGGCAATGAGCGAGCGAGAGGTTGAGAAAAAGACAGAAAGAGAGGTCGGATGATAGCTCCACGTGGCGCGACGCGAAGGCGGGGGGGCGTCGGGGAAGCGGCTAGCGATTGGTTGAAGGGAAGAAAAGCGGACTCGCGCGGGCAAATCTTAGGCGCGCGTGGCGGGAAAGTTAAGATGCTTGGGAAAATTAGCGGACATTCAGTTTTGGGACGTCAACGGAGCGGTCCAACTTAAGAGTGCGGTACGACTCATTCGGGAAAAATAGCGTCCGAGCTTGATAGTGCGCTAAGTGATATTCGAGCTGCGATATTAATTAAGATTTGTGAAATTGAAAGTTATTAATAAAGTAAACTATTGCGATCGCAACTCGAATCCGTTAACAGAATGAAGTATTCTGGGGTACATCGGCTGAAACGAGTCACGGTGACAACAAAACCCTATGTACCTTTCAACAGACTTCGGTCTGGATGATCTTTGATTGTATTTAATAAGATCGGCGTTTTACACTATTACGCTAAACAATACACTATCTTCGACGGAGTAATGGGGGAGAGACAGTTGTCTCCCTAGTGAAAGTTGAAGATAGGTCAGACACCATTTAGCTGGAGGTAGACCCGTATGACCCAGTCCAATCTCGAGTCTATCTCCATACATACAGTGTAGTGATAGGAAAATAACACACTGAGTATACTGGCTCGACTGATAGAACATTTAGGAGTTAGTTGCTTTCAGGGGCAATGCGACTCTCACCACACACCACGAATTTAAATTAAATGAGGCTTGGCCTAGTTTGCAAGGTACACAAGAGGGACTGTTAGTTCGACAAAATATAGGCATTTTCAAGTGAGGAAAGTTGTAGGAATCTATAGGTAGGCGGATATATATATATGGTTAGTTATTAATTCAGACTAATAAGGCAGGGATAATTAAGTTACGGCGCTAAATAAAATTATGATGAAGTGATGTGGGTCCTAGCTAGGCAAGTAATCTGTTACCGCAGGCCGGTAAAATTCTAATTGTTTTCCTAAAGTTGTTACCAATTAATTATTCATTTTAAATAATTAATAGAAGTATGATAATATCGTACCATCATTACTTTGGAGTACCTAAAAGTCTAGACTGGTTTTCTATTACAAGAAAAATACTAAAAAGTTATAGCAAATAAGCTTAGTCGTACTGTGATGTTTGATTTCTAACACTGATATGACCAAACAGGCATTTGTTAGCTTTCCCTGGGATGCAATACGATCTCACATGGCTATACTCTTCAAAGTATGGAAAATTTTACATCCGATACCTTAGCAAAAATAAGCTGATACAAACTGAACAACTAAAACCAGTTTAGAACCTAGGATAAGTCGTTGAAAGAAGACATTGAAAGCTATGAGCTTCTAATAATCTGAAACATAGAAATAATTGATTGATAACAACCAGCTAATTAGCCTGACAATGGTCTACTAATACCATTTGAATAGACCTCTTAAGATATGTAAGTACTTACTTCTAATAATATGAAACATAGAAATATTTGATGGGAACAATCTAATCAATCAGACTAATACCTAGTACAGTCTAATTTATACTTATTAAAGTGAGTAAAAGATAACTTCTAAATGTAATTTATTTAATGATTAACAGTGATAATTAACTACCTACTAAAGGTATACTAACTATGATTTAGTAGTCTATCAAATTAACCACTCAGTCTGAGAGACAGAGGGTGTAAGTTAATGGAAAAATAATTAACTACATTCACTCCCTAAAAGTCAGGGATGTTGAATAAATTGAACATCTTTCAATAAACTTGAGATGTACTTACACTTTATAAGATTTGTATAATGAACACTAAGAGTAACCCAAAGTAATTTACTTCAAATGATAGTATTCTATTTCAGTTCACTTCCTTAAGCTCAAGGATATTGAATGAATTAAACATCCTTAATAAACTTAAGATGTGATAATCTGCCAATGCTGCCATTGCAATGTAGTTATATTGGAACTTTATAAGACCTGTATAATAAATACTAGGAGTAAATAAAAGTAGTTTTACCTGTATTAATAGCATTCTACTTTAGCCACCGCCTGAATTGGCGTTTTATTAAATTATCCACCCTTTACGGAACTGAATATAAGTTATTGCATTGAATAATTAAGTTCTTAATGTGAAAAGGATATTTGGATGATAGCAAGCCTTGAGATAAACTCTATTGATTTATGTGGAATAAATAGAATTTAAATTGCTAACACATAGTTCATAATGTAAAATGAAATTAGATTTTGAGAGGAGATGTAAATTCTCAGTTTGAAAGAATTAAAGCTACAAGCTAATAATTAATGTTAAAGCCAAAGTGGACGGGGCCATAATTAAACAATGAGATGTAATGGCACGCTATGGAGCGGCGGTTGGAGCTCATAAACTTCCACAAGACTCTTATATTTCCACAAGACTTATACTTCCACAAGACTTTTATAATCCCACTAAACCTTTATATAAATTGCACCAGGCTTCTTATGTATCATGCTACTGATAATAAATAATAATACCTACAAGCTAAGCTATCATCTGATTACCTTTGAGTGGTTACAAATCTTCCCCGCAGCTGCAGTGAAGGATTTAGGTCACAGTTCAGACGGAGTCATTGCTAGGCTACACATATTTATGTTATGATTTATAGACTGGTAGGTAATTAGGTCAGGAGTAAATAATTTAACACAGGGATAAGCCAATTACTAAACTTTCACGAAAGAACTTGAGTTACTTAAATGCGGTTAACAACGGAGGGTTCACTAGACGATCTGGCCAAAATAGTAGTTATTATAATATTACATTGCTTGACTGAAATTCACTGCAAATAGAATTAAGCTATGCTAAGGTTCCATCTTCATACAAACGCTACACACTCTACAAAACTCCAGACACAACCATTAGATTGTAGATAAATTAGGTTAATTAGTTTTAAGAATTAGATAATAATTTAAGTTAAGGTAAAGCGGCGAGGATGTGTGTATGTATTATAAGCTAGCTAGGCATATAGGTGTGAAAGGCATTAGATTTAGGTTTAGATTAGGTATAGAGAATTTATAGATTTAGGTGTAGCAAATTTATAAGAGGGGGGGGAGGTTACAAGTCTAAACAGTCTAAAGAAATAAATGTAGCAGAGTCGAAAGTAATTGAGCAAACATGTCAGGACTTGTACATGGTGAGTTCCCAAATCACGCCCCGAGCAAAGAAAATATACACTACCGTGAAAAGAACCGACACTTAAGCATTGCTCGTAAAATCGCTCGCGGCTATGTGTTGGTGTCTGGATCTGCGCGGGGGCCTTGTGCGGCAAAATGACGAAGGTTTTTACAAAGTTGGCACCAAACATGTTGTACTTCAGAAACTATATTGCAGGTTTTATTTTTTCTTACTTAATTACTTATCTATCTTTCTGGACCATTAATATTATTCTAAATTTTTAATTGTATTTCTCAGATCAGAATTTGGCATTTGCAATCAAACTTTTTTCGATGTAGCAGATGTAAACCAAGGCTCTGAAATATCGTTAAAGACTGCAGCTACGAAACATTCAGTTCGATCAGGCCAAGGGTTTGTGAGATGCAGCTGCAATAAAAACTGTTCCACAAACAAATGCCAGTGCAAGAAGGCAATGATACTCTGCAATTCTAAGTGCCACTGAAGCAAACCATGTAAAAACAAATAACAGTTTTAGTAATTGAGTTAGATGATTATTGCTTCTATTAAAAAAACACTTATTATTTGTTAAAGTAATATGAGGATAAAAGGTTTACTAGAAAAAAAAACAACCAGTCTCAGGAAAGCTCGAACGGGATTCGAACCCGTGACCTTTGGATTGCCGGTCCACTGCTCTAACCGCTAATCTACTGAGACCCCAGAAGACTCGTTGATTTTTTTCTAGTAGTTGATACCTTGATATTATAGAACAAATTCTAAAAAAAGTAACTAATAATAAATAAATAAGTTCTTATAAAACATTTTTTTCTTACTTTTAACAAATAAACCCGAAAATACCGAATAAACCGGAAAACCGGTATTGAAAAATTAGTAATATCGATAATACCGGTATTGCAAAATGGGCTCGGTATTGCGTTGCGACCGCTAATGTCCAGCAGTGGACGGCGATGGGCTGATGATGAATGCGTCCGAAATAAAGAGTCATTTCTAGCGGCGGCATTTCAATTAATATTTTAAAATAAAAGAACATTTATTGTGACATAACTACGAGTATAATAGACATGCTGTTGCGACACCTTTTGAAGATGTCGCGACAGCATATGTCTATTGTTCTGCAAAGTCGTAGTACTTAGGCAGCCATTACACGGTCAATCCAGATCGCGATCTAGCCAGCCTGATCGCGATCACAGATTGATGGATTGCGCTACAACATTACACATTCAATCTGGATTTCGTCAGTACGCGGATCCTTCGCCGCGTGATCACACGTGTTGTCATGGATCTACATAAAGTTAAAACTATATTATCCCTTGTATTAGCCCTAACTTTAAAGAAAAGAATTCGAAAAAGCGCTGGGTTAAACAGTGGTTACAGAAAAGAGAAATGTATACTCATTTAAATCTTCTTAAAGAAATAACTGCTGAAGATGATGATTACAAAAACTACTACTAACTAACTAGTCTTCTGGGGTCTCGGTAGCTCAGCGGTTAGAGCAGTGGACCGGCAATCCAAAGGTCGTGGGTTCGAAGCCCATTCGAGCTTGGTGAGACTGGTTGATTTTTTTTCTAGTAAACATTTTATCCTGTATTTATATAGCATTGTGAATGCGAAATTTCAATAACAAAGATACAAAAACTACTTCAGGATGGATGAAAAATCTTTTAATGAGTTACTACAAATGATAACTCCTTATATAAATATATTTTTTTAATATAGGTATCTAGCAATTTTTTATATCCAACATCTCGTTTGTATTTATTTTTGTAGTGCTGATGCTGGGCATTCCACAATACTGGTAAAGTTTCCAATATTATAATAAAATCTTCTTCAACTTGAGGAAGAGAAGGTGAATTTTGCGAGTTGAGTCGCTGTCACCGACGTCCATCTTGCATAGCGCGTAGCGTAGACTGACGCGATCCTGCGTTTACACGTTCAATCTAGATCGTGATCTTGGATCGCGATCCAGATTTCAAAATTTCTAGATATTTTGTGATCTGGATCGCGATCTGTCAATCTACACGTTACACAGTCAATCTGGATCGCGATCACTGACCACGATCATGGATCGCGATCTGGATTGACCGTGTAATGGCTGTCTTACATTATTTTGTTCTATCATCAATAGTTTTCGCAGCGCACGCGATGTAAGGAATTTTTAGGTACTTTTTTACAAATTGGGTTATATTATTGGAGTCTTACTCGTAGTAAGGATCCCTAATTTTTTTGAAAATATAATACAGCCTTAGCTCAACTAGAGATAGTGTAGCCTCCAACAGTAAAATAAATTTTCAAATCGGTCCAGTAGTTTCGGAGCCTATTCAATGCAAACAAACAAACAAATCGTTCCTCTTTATAATATTATTATAGTATAGAAAATGATTTGAAGGAAGCGTTTCCATACTGAAATAGCATTATTTACACATACTTCTGTGCACTGCGGGCGGTGACAAACTGCAGTGCGGTACATCCGTTTTCCGCGTACAATTAAAAGAATAAAAAATTATCTACGATACTGTTAAACAGTATCGTAGATAATTTTTTACAGAAGAACAGTTCTTCTTCTTTCTTCTTTATTATAATATCTTAACTAATGGCTATCGAAGTGATTTAATTATTTATAGTATATTTAGTATTGTACGGTAGATAGAAATAAAATGGAGTCTCACAACACTTGTTGTTGCTAAAAGAACACGGGAGTAACTCCTTAGCTATTCTTAATAATATAGAAGCTGACTTAACAAAATCCGCCATTATGACAGTGTCATTGAAGAATTTGTTAACCAATCTATCTGCCCGTCGAAAAAAATGTAAATAAATAAATAGTGTTTATTTCTTTGTATGACCTTTTTAGTTTTTCATTCATTATCATCAGTGATCGGAGTAGGTAGATTGATTAAGAGGCCTATTACATCTAGACTGTGATTTTTGGCCAATTTTGGCGTTATGGATCTCAGAAACAAAAATACATTAACAATTATGACTTATTGAATAGTGTAGAATAGCTATTGGAATAGTGCGTAGCGGCCTCGCTTTTTGTATTTATTCTAAACCAAAAACTTCGAAAATCGCTTTAAGTTAACTGTGAATATCTCTTATCTACAATAATATTATTGAGCTAAATTTATACCAGAGTAATTGTTACTTCATGAGGAATATAGATTTTATAATGAATTTATTATCCTATTACGATAACCACGATAAATACAACTGCAAAGTTACAACAAAATGCGATGCGCCGGCCGTCCGAATTCAACTTATGCTCACAGAATGGAGATTTGTAATATTATGCACAAATTTATTATCCTATTTCGATAAAAACGATAAATACAACTGCAAAATTACTACAAAATGCGAAAATGGGCATTTTACGCAAAAATCACATTGGAGATGTAATAGGCCTCTTAAGGGTCAATGATCTGAAACGTAATATTAATATGGCCACGACATTTCCCCTAAACTTCGTAATATAAAAATTAATAAGACTTTTCAGTAGGAATTTTTAAATTATTTAATTTGTAATATATCAAAATGAGCAAGATTATTTTCTTAACACTTTCTACGCCATGCCAAGCCGTAATAAGTGACTGGATTTTATACGTATTAAAAAAAATTGTATTCAAAGACCTAAAGTAAAAGCGTTACGACACCCAAGGTAAGAGAAGAGTTTGTTGTATTATTTTGATAAGCCCATCGCCGTCCTATCCTGTTGGATGTATGTGCAGGTTTTAGTCCGTTAGTCACCTTTTACGACACCGAAGAGAAGAGAGGGGTTGGTAGTATTATTTTGATGAGCCCATCGCCGTCCTATCCTGTTGGATGTATGTGCAGGTTTTAGTCCGTTAGTCACCTTTTACGACACCGAAGAGAAGAGAGGGGTTGGTAGTATTATTTTGATGAGCCCATCGCCGCTCTATGCTGTTGGATGAATGTGCAGTCTTTAGTCCGTTAGTCGCCTTTTACGACACAAAAGGGATGGTAGTATTATTTTGATGAGCCCATTGCCGCTCTATGCTGTTGGATGTATATGCAGTTTTTAGTCCGTTAGTCGCCTTTTACGACACCGAAGAGAAGCGAGGGGTTGGTAGTATTATTTTGATGAGCCCATCGCCGCTCTATGCTGTTAGATGTATGTGCAGTCTTTCGTCCGTTAGTCGCCTTTGACGACACCGAAGGGAAGAGAGGGGTTGGTAGCATTATTTTGATGAGCCCATCGCCCCTCTATGCTGTTGGATGTATTTGCAGTCTTTAGTCCGTTAGTCGCCTTTTACGACACCCAAGGGAAGAAAGGGGTTGGTAGTATTATTTTAATGGGCCCATAGCCGCTCTATGCTGTAGGATGTATGTGCAGTCTTTAGTCCTTTAGTCGCCTTTTACGACACCCAAGGGAACAGATGGAAAGACTTCCTACCTTTCACATACCTATATTTTGTCGATTACTTTATAAGTTTAAAAATAAATATGTCTAAGTAGTTATTGTTATGAAGAACTTTTACAGTCTACTCCGCCGGAAATATTAAGTGAAGCACAAAATGTTATTGACAGCCTATTACCATCTAACTCCAAAGAAAAATATAAGTTGGTTTACTAAAAAGTTGGCTTACATTATAGAAAAACATCTAAAACACGCAGTCATTTTTAGAAAATGTATTTTCCTCACAAGTGTGTTAAAAACGTCGTATGAAACACGTGTGCATTGGTAAATTATTTATTTTATTTCCATTTGTATATGTCGGCTTACAAATAAATCCAACACGCCGACAAGTCATACAATATACAATGATGTCAAAAAGGAAACAAATTACTAAATTCTAGTTTAGATAATATGTAAGTCATCATGCAATAAAACAAAAATAAATAATAATAAAGATACAGTCAAATTACAAGATATGCACGTCAATCCGAAATAATAAATTTTAATATAATATGTCAACAAAAAGAATAAAAAATTATAAAAAATTCAAAAATTAAAAAATTATAAAAAACTCAAAAATTATAATTGTTTATGCATCTGCCAAAAAGTCAAATTCAGTCAAATTCGATTGATTTACAATCCTCGGCTCATAACCCGCCTCGATTGTAGTGACCAACTTAGTACACTTGTATCATAATGTACTATTGTGGAGTAGAATAAAGATAAGGTAAACGTCGTGTGTTATCAAGAACTCAAGGAATTGGCTTGGCAGAGAGGTGCATAAAGGGGGCTACGCCAACAAGAGCGTGGTAGAGGAAGTCAGCTCAATGCGGCCATAGGAGGCAAAGCGGCCACACCCAATTTCTTGGTAACTAAAAACGATAGCACGACGTTGCCCTTCTGCCATATGGCTAACTTCCCGCCCCACACCGCAGCCAGTCGTTTGGTTGCGATCGGAGCAAACGCGTGGCCGCGGCGACATGTACAAGGGATTTGTGCATTTTATTAAAAAAATCCAGGGTAAGTTCAACCTGTTTTGATCAAACCTCTTTAGAATTCAATCTTTTTATTACACGTCTTTTGTTACATATTTAGTTGGCTTTGAATGTGTAACATTTGTTCCGACAAAAGATAAATAATGTAAGCTGTGTTTATTTTCAATTTATTTTGAAAATAAACACAGCTTACATTATTTATCTCTTGTGGAAAAAGGCAAAGCGGTCCGGGCAAAGTGGTCAAGTGACCACTTTGCCCGTATTCAATAAGTGAACCGCGATGATGGCAAAGCGGGCAGTTAGCCGCTTATAAAAGTATACGTTTTTGTATTATTAAGATTAGAATGTTTTATTCAACTATTATTTTTTTAGATGGTCAACAACAACTAGTTTATTTCAGTTACTTTCATAGTGTAATGTCGTACGCCATTTTACTGTGGGTAAATGCTGCCGACATTCAAACTATCTTTGTGCTGCAGAAGAGGGCTATTCGAGCAATATATAACCTACAGGCTGGTGACTCTCTCAGAGAGAGATTTAAGGATATAAGTATAATGACAGCTGCATCACAATATATTTATGAAAATCTTGTGTATGTTCATAAAAATATTGAAATGTTTTCAAAAAACAGTGATATTCACAAATTAAATACTAGAAGTAAGAACAAATTAGCAGTGCCTTATACAAGGCTCCATAAAATAAATAATTCTTTTAAGGGTCTGTGTGTACGGTTATACAACAAAGTACCAAATGATATTCAGAAATTTTCAAAATCAAAGAAAAGCTTTATAAAAAAGCTTATTATAAAGTGTCGGATTATACAGAAGACAAAACAGCTTGGGTCTGAAATGCCTACTCCAACAGCTATTTCTAATTGCCTATAATTAATTTATATAGAGCACCATATTTAATTAAACTATTTACATTCAAATTCATATTTTGTATTTTGTGACCTGGTAACGACATATAATATATATATATATTTTTTGTAAATGTCGTTGCTTCTGTGCGCTGTGGTTTCTTGCGCCCGTTCTTTGCCACAGTTAAAAAATGATGTCCTGAATGGGTGGTAGGTTAAAAAATATTTGGACGTTTCAAAGTACTTATTAGTTGGGTTTATTGGATAAATATATTTTGACTATTGACTATTGACTACAAAAGAAAAACTAGGCAGGGGGAACTTTTGGTACATATATTTAAGTAAGAAAACATTAAGACTGAAATGATTGTTCCATTTGAAACTTTATTGGTTACTAGGTATTTAATTTTATCTTAAATATATTTTTTTTTAATTTATTATAGGTGTTTTTGTTTTTTAAAAATGAATTTCTTGTAATATTTAGGCATGACCACTTTGCCCTTACCCCCATGGCCGCTTTAGGCGCCAACAGGGGCAAAGCGGTTTTTTGACTAGTCTTCGTAATTTACAAATTAAAATAAACTGTTCAAGTTTTTGCAAAATGTGCCTACACATTATGAAAGCTTATTAAGTTCCCTTTCATTTGATATAATTTTTTTTTTATATATCGTTTCTATAGTGGCATTTTTTTTAAGTCAAAGTTAAGGTGGCCGCTCTGAGCTGACCTCCCCTACGTATGTTCAAAGAAGAACACTTCAAGTGCCAAAATGCAGTCACCGGTGACCGACAATAAACACATTTTTCAGAAGTGACTAGTTTTGAACAGCATGTTAAAAAATTTTATTGGATTCACAATTCCCGAGTCAGACAAAGTGGGTTTCAGATTTTTAGATTCATAGCCCGGGTTTGTGATCTTAAATCCGCATTTCGCAAGCGTCGGGATTATGCCATTTAATGATTATGCGAACAATTGTAGCGAAAACTGACGTTTTAGTTTAGTTTTTTAGCAATTTTAAAGATCCCTAGGAAGTGATATAATTAGCGTTATCACATCACAATCTATTTAGTAGGTCATTGTCGTTCTACTAATATATCTATATATTTTATTCATTACAATGATATAACTTAAAATTATCAGTTTTATCAAAAATTAGCAGCTTTTCCAACTAACACCATCATAACATCATTGCACATATTATATTGTCACTACATACGAGTAAAACGAAAGAGAAGAACATGATAAGAGAAACGAAAGTCTTGATAACCGCCGTGATGACGTGACCATCAACGAGTGCTTTGTATAATAAATAAAACCAGTTTTTTATAAACATTTCTTTAATGGACACATAATCGCAAACTCTTCTACACATTTTAATCCTGCCTAACCTACGGTGCGCTGACATGAATTAAGGCTCATCTTCCCCCTTCCCCAGCCCCCCCCCCCCCTAAACAATTCTACTCCTTCTTCAAAACTGAAAATGCATCTGCGACTGCTCTGGTTTTGCGGGTGTCCATGGGCGGCGGTGATTACTTCCCATCAGGTGACCCGCCTGCAAGTTCGTCTCCTTTTTAAATAGTAAAAAAGCGCCACGTGACCAGCACATTCTGCTATGGACCAACCAACAGATATTTCCAGTCAGGAGATCTATTTGTGAGTCGGAGGCGGCGCTGTAGAAAACTATTAGAGGTCTCATGTCGTCCCTTACTTATAGATGGAATTGGTGCTGGTTCTGGTGAAGAAACTACGGCGTAATAATATCAGTGCAATATAATCAGGAGGCTCCTCTAACCACCGACTTCCAGTTGCTGCAGCAAAGTAAACATGGAATAAGACATCTTGATGATCTGAAAAACCAAATTTTTCTATTACATTTAATCGCTTCTGTGGTCTAGTGGCTAAGCCACCGGTCTTAGTCTTAGTGCCGGTTTCGATTTCCAGTGGGGGTTACATCTTTAAAAAAACATTTTTGTATTACATCTTTGTGTACTTGATTTGGTTGGTTGGTAGGGCTTCTTAAGTCCGCCTGATTAGCTACCACCATCAGTCTGACGCCATAACAACAATGTTAATAACATTGTTAATAATAACATTGTTATGTACGTACATACGTCTGTGTTCCCGAGTGAATAGAGTGCTTCTGGGCAAGCTCGCTCCATCGTCGGGCACTTCTTAATCCTACGGATAAGAATGTGGCCAAGAGCAAGCCCATTTATTATAAAAAAAACGATAGTAAAGAGATAAGATAGCCCGTTCCTCAGTGGTCGAGAATTCCGGGTAAAGCGCGCTTCCAACTCCAACTTCAACGAATACCTGTTTATCAAATACCCTGTCCAGATACTTACTGCCATGAAGGAAGCCAAGGAGAGCGTAGAGAAGCTGCCCGCGGTGATCTTGGCCACGCGCCTGGACCACGCCATGACCATCAATAGTGACCACCTCAACGTGAAGACCAGCTGTTTGCCGTTGAGGATATAAGACACTCACTGTCATAATGGAAGCCAATTAGATCGTAGTGAAGCTGCCCGCAATGATCCGAACTACGGGGCTGCATCTTGTCGTGACTATCATCATCTTCTGCCTCAAAGTGAAGACCAGCTGTTCGCCGTTGAGGATATATAACACTCACTGCCATAAAGGAAGCCAAGGAAAGCGTAGTGAAGCTACCCGCAGTGATCTTGGCTACGCGCCTGGACCGTGCCATGACCATCAGCAGCGACCGCCTTAGAGGCGTCGACATCTCGTACCAGGGGCACTCGTAGGCCGCACCAGCTATTTCAGTGCTCTAGAACATAGTAGCTAAGTTTGTTCAATAGTATTGCCACGTACACGACTAAGTAACTCCAACCGCTAAACCAACCAACTCTATATTTAATTTTGTTCTAACTCACATGGTCACGCCTCACATATGACACTTACCTCTTCAGACAGTTGATTGCCCTGGTAACAGTACAGGAACACTTGAAACATCATGTTCAGTAGATAAGTCCCCATGGAAATGAGGCGGACTGGGTTCCCCGTCACCTGAAGTAATTACACATCTGCTGATTTTAGAGGCCAGGTTACCAGATCAATCTTTTTAAACTAGGCTTATGGGAAATCCTTAAGTCCACAACAGCATAAGTACGGTATGGCATGGGAGTTTGAGAGTAAGTTGCTTGCTGAGTATATTGCTAGTACTTTCAGTACAAGGTCGCCCCTTCCCGTAGACTTTCGAACCAATGATGGCACAGTGACATTCATAATTGCTCAATTATTGTAGTCTAAACTACACACATCAACAGAATCTAGGGATATCTTAATCCTAAATTATTTATGAATTTATAGTTTAAAATCTCTTTAGTTTCTATTAAAAGTTTATATACAGATTAAAACCTCTTTTATTCTATTTTCAAAATTTAAAAATGTAAAAAAAAAAACAAAAGAAAAAACAAAATACGGCGGCAAAATTGTTAATAATTCGTTACGTCAAGGAAAATTAAAACTGTTTTATTAATGTTAATTAATGAAAAGGGCTTAAGTATATTGTTTTTGTTTATTAATTAAAAGTGCTCTGTGTGCTTTAAGAGTCATGTCACTGAGTCATGACTCGTCATTTGAGTCGAGATGAAATGTTACGAGCCGTGGGCATGTTAGAAAATGGTGCCATTCAACGCGTCGTTGCCGAGGCCCTACACACGTGCCAAAACGTGATATCAAGGTTGTGGTCACGTTATCGCAGTACTCGGGGTGTGGCTGACCGGCACACGGGTAGATATCCTGTAACTACGCATAGACAGGATCGATTTCTCCAAATTACCGCCAGAAGATAAACCAATATCACAGCGATGCAACTAGTACAAAGGCTCCTGGAGTACCACCAGCTACTGGTAAGCGACCAAACCCTGCGAAGGAGGTTGCATGAAGTTAATCTTCATGCTGGAAGACCGCTACGTGTTCCAGCATTGCGACGGTGCAATCGCGGTCGGCAGCTTTCGTGGGCTCGGGATCATTTACCATGGAGTGACGAACAATGGTCTTTGGTGGTATTCACCGATGAGTCCCGGTTGGGTATCATCCGGGTTCACGAAGAACACGCGTTTGGAGACCTCCAGGTAGAGTAAGCCGTCACGGTACCCTCAGGTGGTCCACTCATACCAAGGCGGAACAATCATGGTGTGGGCAGGAATTCGTCTTGGCGGACGAACCCAGCTCGTTTGGATCCAAGGCAGCATGACTGCACAAAATACTACGAGGAGGTAGTAGAGCCCGTTATTGTCCCACACAGAATCCAAATGGGCTAGGAATTTGTACTCAAGCACGATAATGCTCCTTCCTATACGGAGCGGCTGGTGTCGGCCGCTCTCCGAGACCACGATCTTCAAGTTTTGGATTGGCCTGCACAGTCGCCCGACTTAAATCCGGTCGAGCATGCCTGGGACATGTTGCTACGAAAATCTTTGAGAGATTTCCCGCCAAATTTGACATCGGAACAACAACTTTACGAACACTTGCAAAGAACATGGGACCTAGACATTGACAATTTAATTTTAAGTATGAACAATCGATGTTGATGTGTAATTAATGTAAGAGGTGGCAACACTGATTATTAATAATTAGATTTTATAAAAAAACAGTTTTAATTATACTTAATACTTTTATAAGAAAAATTCATTTTTTTATCATACTAATTTTCTACGGCGATTAAAAAAAATAACATTTTTATTGAAAACATAAAAATCACGAAAAGTTTTTTATTTTTTATTAAGGACCTTAAAATAATATATCATTCTTCCATTTACTAAATGAGAAAATTCTTTATAGATTTTTAGATATTTTTTTTTTAATGCTAATGCCTGGCAAATGACCCCACTCGACCTGATGTTAAGTGGAAATGAAGTCCAGGCGCGAGGACAACTGGTGCAGCGTAAGAGACGTAGCATCAGTTACCCTCACTCTGCCGGCCCACAAAGTGCTTCTTCACGCCTCGTTTGAAGGACCCTATGTCATAGGTAGGAGGGAATACGTGTGCTGGTAGACTATTCCATCTTTTGGAAGTGCGACAAAGAAACGAGTCACCAAATTTCTTTGTGCGTGTTGGAATGTTAGAGACTGTAAATTGGTGACTCCGGAGAGCAGCACGCGTACTCCTATGGAGGAAGGGAGAAGGAGGGAAGGATTTGATGAAATATGTATAAAATATCCCTAGATTCTGTTGATGTGCGTATATATGATATGCATCATTATGTTTTTGCAGGACTAGATTTTAATCAATTGCAGATATTAACGACAAAAAAATTGAGACAGGTTTATTTTTATTTTTAATGATAATAATTTGTAGAATAATAATTTGTTTTGGGGGTTAAAGTTACTCGTGTCCGTAGGTTTACCCTTGAGGCCCTACACGTGACCGTGTTATAATCTAATTAAATTAGTCACTGAGAGCATTAACGATAGCACTCCGGTAATCACTCTATTCCTAGATATGAGCAAGGCTTTCGATTACGTAAATCATTTAAAACTTATTCATAAATTGGATTTTTATGGCATTCGGGGTAGGGCACTTCAATGGATCACTAGTTATTTGCGTGATAGAAAGCAATGCACAGAAGTAACAAGAGTCGTTTCTATAACAGGACGTGGCTTTCAAAAGCAAAATTTTCTATCTAAGGCGGTCGTAAATAATACTGGAGTTCCGCAAGGTAGCATCCTTGGCCCGCTACTTTTTCTCCTTTACATCAATAGTCTACCAGAGGCGACACCGCACAGATGTTTACTGTTTGCTGATGACGCGACGGTGGTTATTAAATGTAGCGACAAGAAAAATGCACAATCCGTCGTAAACAAAGCACTGACAAATATTTCTGAGTGGATGGAAAGGCATAATCTAACTTTAAATTTAAATAAAACAAATCTAATTCAATTTAATTCTTATAATACAAATCTATTATCACTTGACATAAAACATAATAATGAAAAAGTTACCGAAGCTGACACCATTGAGTATTTAGGAATATGCTTGGACAGACATCTAAACTGGAAGGCTCACGTCGATAGGACTTGTAAGAAACTTGATCGATTTGTATTTGCTATCAGGAAACTACGACAGACTGTTTCTGTGGACGCTGCTTTGACAGCATACCATGGTTATGTCTCATCAGTCCTCAGTTATGGGCTTATTATTTGGGGAAACTCCGTCGAATCCGATCGAGTATTTAAACTGCAGAAAAGGTGTATTAGAGCAATAAACAAGGCCTGGTATTTAGACTCATGTAAGCCACTATTTAAAAAATGTAATATTCTGCCTCTGCCATGTCTGTACGTAAGGGATATTTGTCTTTTTGTGGCAAATTATTCAGAGTATTTTAAGAAACGATGCGACGTTATCACAAGGCAGAAGAGAGCTAAGTTCAAAAATCTATTGTTTCAACCACCTTGTCATAGAGATATATATAAGAAAAATATTGTTAATATGTGCATAATTATTTATAATAAAATTCCAAACGAAATAAAAGAGCAGCGGAAAAATAGCTTTAAAAGAAAATTGACTGAGTGGCTCATTTCAAATTGTTTTTATAGTGTTAAGGAATTTCTGAATTTTAAAATTGGACATACTTGATTTTATATTATTTGATTGTAAATTTTATTGTGAATTTTAATAATTAATTTCAATCTTACTATTACTTTTTATTTTTATAATTTTAATCGCTTATTTTAACATTTTGCACGTCTGCACGCAGGCTGACTACAGTGAAACAAATGTTAATCTTAAGATCACAATTATATTGTACTTTACCTGTAATCTGGCAAATAAATGATTTGATTTGATTTGATTTGATTTGACCCCTGGGTGGTGCTAAATGAGTGACACTATGACTGAGTGGTAGAGTCACCTCCCCTCTCACAATTCCTATTCCTTCCTTAACCCTACTCCATCCTTAAAGGCCGGCAACGCGCCTGCGATTCCTCTGGTTTTGCGGGTGTCCATGGGCGGCGGTGATTACTCTCCATCAGGTGACCCGCCTGCTCGTTTGCCTCCTTCTTTTATAAAAAAAAAAGAATATTTTTTTGACATTTCAGCAATAGTATTTAAATTATTGAGAGAATTTCATTACAGAACATTTATAGAATTGTTTTTAATTTATTAATTTAATAGAATTTGAAAATTAAATTAACTTTTCTGTGCCCTACCATGTTTGATACTATTGTTTTTATTTGACAATAAATGTTTTGACTTTGACTTTGACAGTTACCGAGACCATCTGGAAGGCGGTGACGCAAATGATGACGAGCGACACATTGAACTGCACGAAGATCTGCTCCGAGAAGCAATGCTGCAGCAGCTGCGCGGCGTCCAGCGCGGCCAGGTGCTGTTCCACGCACACCTGGAGACGTGCTCGCACGATGGTCTCTTGGGCTGGCGTCAGGCGACTCTTATGAAAAAAGTAAGGAAGTCCGCTTATGGTATCTTTTGAGATACCGTACTGCAGTTGTGATGAAATAAAATTAAATAAAAAAAATAAAATTTGTTCATTTACCAATGATCTAGCCCAAGACAAGTATTCTTTTGAAACTTGTTAATATGGTAAGATAATAGATAAATATACATAAACATAGAAAAAACACCCAGACCCGAAATCAATTTAGAAAAGCAGTTTTTCTCTAAATTGACTAAATTGACCCGACCGGGAATTCAACCCGGGACCTCAGAGACGGCGCGACGCCAGACCCGACGTGCGAACCACTCGATCATGGAGGTCATCAATAATGTAGTTAATAAACATTAAATTCAAGGCAGATGGTAAAACCTTCAATTTAAGTTTTATAAATAGTCTCGCGTACGTATCGTTGTCCGCCAGCGAATAACTTGACAAGGCCTTCTTGGACTCAAGCACAAACTTTAGACTTTACATTCCTACTTACCTACCGCATATCATGTTCTATTCGGAAGTGACACCACAAACTGAACGGACGCTCTACGAAACTACGAACTACATGCTACGACAAAAACAATAGGCTGTGTGCGTGTACAGTGAGAGTCCCGAAAGTCGCAACCGGCACTGGGCTTCCACTGACGGCACCAGCGTTTCTTTGCCTACATTAAGAAACAAGCCGTGTGGTATAGAGACTCACTAGAAATACAAAAAACCCTTCTCCTTTCTTGGGTTTTGTAAAAGGCAACTACGGACAACGGACTAAAGGCTGCATACAAGATGATTTTGGACCCCCCGCCAAAAGTAAATATGAGGTAAGCAAAGTAATAATAAAATATTTGACGTAAAAATAATGAATGTTTTCTTTTTTAAATACAATTTCCTATAGTTCTAGGTGCGTGCGCTTACCCTCGCGGTCAAAGCGACTGCGCGCTGTCATTGGCACACGTGGTGAATAATAGCGGACACGCGCACGCGCTTTGATAACTGCGATAGGACGCGTGCTATGTGACAATAATTTTTATTTTCTAATGGAAAAGTTGAGACAAAAATGTAAAAAAAAATGTATGTTTATTTCATTATTTGGTTGTACTGCTGCTAAAATAATAATAATAATCACGTAAAAAAGAAGAATGGGGGTTTTTGTATGAAACCCGTTGTAAGTTCCCACATGGTAAGTTTCGAAATAAATAGTGTATTTTGCTGTAAGGACATTATATATGAACGAGCAAATGAATGAATGAAAAAAAAAGATAAAAAAAAGAAAAATTTAAAAAAATTTAAAATGAGGGTTTATAGTTAAATTCAAGAAAAAATCTTGACTTCAATTTTATATTATCGTTATTAATGTTTGTGTTGTTATGTTACAATAAAAGTATTATCTATCTATCTATCTATTATCATTTATTATTTTAATTTTCTTCTTCTCAATAACTTTTTTCTCCAATACCTGACAGATTTGCTGTCATACAATAAAATGCTTCACTTTTCAAGTACTTTTATTTGATGCATAGATGTAAGTGTTACAGGGGGGGGGGGGGGGACGTTTTGCCCATTCTTCTTTGGCGGGGGGTTCCAAAATTAATCGTGTAAACATCCAACGGCATATACCACCTATGACGCTGAGTACATGTGAAGTTGTTATTCGGTGAAAAGTGGAATATGGCAGTGGACTGCTTCTGCGTTCCTTATTATTTGACTGACCCTTTAGGGATTCGGTCTCTCAGACGTACGTCAGTGGTTAAGGGTTAATCGTAAGTCTATCTATATAAGATGACTGCTAGAAACCGCAAGAAATTTCAAGAGCTGGTCAGGTCAAGTGTTTTATATATGACAAAAATGACAAAGAATTCGTGTTTTTTTGTAGGTACTTATCGCCCAGCTGACGCAGACGAGTCAACAGGCGACCGTATGCTATAAAATAAATTAGATACTCAAAGACTATCCAATTAAAATTCAAAAAATAAATTATTTCATTAAAATTTAAAAAAAAACACGAATTCCATTTTTGTCATGTTTAAAACACTTGACCTGACCAGCCCTTGAAGTTTCTTGCGGTTTCTAGTAGTCACCTTATATGCGTACGTAGAAACTATTTAATGACAACGATGCAAAGTAAAAGCCTACCTCCTTAGAAGCCTGCATGTCACCGCACAATGACCTGAGTGACAGTCCTAACAGTCGCAGCCGGCATCGGCACTGCGCTATCAGTGAGGTGACCAGCGTATCTTTGCCTACGTTCAGGAATGCTGCCACGTACAAAGCGCCGATCTGGTAAACGTAACTGAGCTCGTAGGCTGGCGATTTGGTGACGTCATAAGGATACCTGGAAGGGAAGACATCATTAGGATAACCGTGTCGCATAGCGGTGAAAGAATACTACCACCCCCTCTCTTCCCTTGGGTGTCGTAAAAGACAACTAACGGTTTGAAGTGTGCACATACTTCCAACAGCATAGATCGGCGATGGGTTCACCACCTGTCACGCTGAGCACATGTGCAGTCGCTATTTGGTAAAAAGTGGACTATGAGGGTAATAGTCGTGATTATTTGTATGTATGTATGTTTGTTTGTATTTAGTTTCTCAAAACCAGACTTAACCCCTCAAACCCCAAGCGGTCGCATGAGACCGCACCTACAAAAACACACTTGACTTTGTACCGTGTTTTCATAGACTTACAGACTACTTTAGTATGAACAAGTTTGGTTATTTCGGTTCTGTGGTTCATCTTATGTATTGTTATCGCACAATATCGCATAGTCTATGCTCCATTCTGTCTAATTTGACGTCGACAGTTACTGTCAAAAAAGTGTCAAAAAAAATCCAAGAGTGAGTAAAAGTTCATTACTGTTCGGCCAGCCAGCGCGGTCTGTTAACTCTTGAAAGAATAAAACTAACATTGTGACATACCTACAGTATGTTATATTCATGTAATAGACTAAGATCCGAGTATAGAACGACCTTCACCGGGCCGGTTAATGAATGAAAAGTATTTTATATCAAATTTAATATGTTAAAAAATATATCGCGAGTGGGTTGGCTGAAAAATTTCAGTCCAGTACCTAGTATGATTAATTAAATATAAAAATAAAATTTAACGTTGCACTGGTTTAGTGTGTGTGTTTTTGTAATGAGATTATCTTTATTTATACATAAATTTTATTCATTAACCAGACGGTTGCAAATTACTAATATTGGCTTTGGCTTACCTGTTTCACCTGCCTACCCAATAGTTGTGCTTCATACTTTCGATTGGTACCTATATAATTTATCTATTATCCAAACCAGTGTAATGTTTAAAAAAATGTTTTTTAAATATTAATATAATCATATACTGGACTGAAATTTTTCAGCCAACCCACTCACAATATTTTTTTTTTAAATATTAAATTTGATATAAAATACTTTTCATCCATTAACCGGCCCGGTGAAGGTCGTTGTATACTCGGATCCTCTACTATAATCTTAGATAGCCTGGCAGTTAATTTGAAACATATTTATTTCAGTCCATGTAGCTTAAAATTTTTCTGGATCGGCGGGAACTTATATCGATAAAGAGAGTCAAATAATATAGGTATCAGATATTCTACACGAAAATCACAATTCTCACTTGTTAACGCAATACAAAGATACATCCGATCTATGAGTAGCTGGGAGAGCGCCAAAGCCTGGGACAAACTGATAACCAAAACCCTCTTGCTTAACTCACCAAGCCCTTAGAGGCAGCTGGCCCTTCTCAGCACTGCTGGCCCAGCCCAGCATCGTCACGAAGGTCAAACAGCAGAATATCAGCTGCTGTAGGCTGGTCTCGCGGACGCAACTACACATTCAGACTGTCTGAGAATACAGGTAAAGACAAAGACAAAGACAAAGACTTTTTATTCGCATAAAACATGGTATATATATATGTATATACATATATATGTATATATACGTATACAATGTTATAGGGGTGGTACTTCTAACCCGTTAAGGCTAAGTACTACATCTAAATTCATCGACAAAAAATATAATACGGGGAGTCCTACCCCCTCCCCCTATAATTTATGACCATTTTTACTTTATGCGATATCAAAGGTTTCATACGTCGGAGAAACATGAAAAAATGGCAAACGGTAGCTAATGACACTGGCTAACTAATAAATTACTTTGTTTTGTATGTTTGAGATTATTTTGGTGAGAAAAAAAATAATTACTTAATTATTTTGTGATTTAAAATCACGTTTATATAAGTCTATATTATTTTTTTTGTCGATTAATTTAGATGTAGTACTTAGTCTTAACAGGCTAGAAGGCCCCTATCACATTGTATAGCAATATTGGATTGACAATTTGACATAAGCCGCATAGCTTTCACTAGTCATAAGTCGCATTACATGTATTGGAAAACACCTAGAACAATATGCTTTAGTTATTGTTCTGAGGAAAACACACACACTTTCAGTATTTATATAAATAAACATTATAAAAGAAAGACGTACGTATCAAAAATCTTAATTGATGTAGACCTTCCTTATGAAGTAGATACATTAACATTATATGGCAATTTATGGCCTAAGATCGCAATTAGTGGTAAAATTACATTTCACAAAGTCATGCCAAACCTATAAGTCGATCCGTAAAAAGTATTGGAATCATACTCGTTTATTAATCCGTTGAATGTTTTTTATTCAAAATCATATTAGTTTAAAAGTGTGATTAATCTATACTAATATTATAAAGAGGAAAGATTTTATAGTTGGTTTGTTTGCATTGAATAGGCTCCGAAACTACTAAACCGATTTGAAAAATTCTTTTACTGTTGGGAAGCTACACTTTCTCCGGTAGACATAGGCTATAATATTTTGCTATAATATTTTCAAAAATTCGTTACGGGGTACGGGATCCACGCGGACGAAGTCGCGAGCGGTCCGCTAGTAAACACAAACATATAAACAATTATTCATACTTCTTAGATGCATAGGTGTACCATAACATAGAAACAAATGAATTAAGAACGAATGCATCTATGTTTGTAAGATACGTGCCACTTGTGTTTTGTTTTTATTTACAACACGAACCGCTTGGCCTTCATCTCACGATGACTACATATCATGATGGTAGACGCGATAAGGCGGAAGATAGAAGAGCACTTCATCCGGCACTTTCTACCAACGAGCTACTTATCTTATCTCTAAATGTTGAAACACAAAACTACTACTAACATTTGTAGCTACAAATTTGTAGCTAAAGTTAGATAACATACATTAAAAACTGGATACCTACCTGAATTGTAAGATAAGCGATCAGGTTTGCTAATCGCTAAACCAACGCGGCCCTCATAGTTGCTGTTGAGGTAAACTAAAAAATGTTTTTCAGGAGTTTGATTACTTTTTAATCTTTTACTTTACAAGGTACTTGTACACTATAACAGACTCATCATTATAGCTTGACTGTCCCATTCGTATGCATTGGACTCAAATACACACACACATTCCTAAATTAAGCTTTTGTTTAATTATGTCTCAAATATATTTTATTTATTAACATAATATTAAGAAACCTACTAACACATCTGTATGGATTTTATAATCTGAAATAAATGTTTTATTATTGTTATTATTATCGGATTGAATTTTTTGTCCGCTTTAAGCTGGTTTTTCTGTAATTACAGGTATATACCAAGTATTACATGATGTGGTATATATTGTAAGTGTTATGTGACACAAGGAGAGAGTTAACACACCATGTGTCAACTCTCGCCTAGTTGCAAGAACCGTGGTATTATGTACTATTATTATTATTCTCTTTAACATGTATACTACCACCCCCTCTCTTCCTTTGGGTGTCGTAAAAGGCAACTAACGGACTAAAGACTGCACATACTTCCAACAGCATAGAGCGGCGATGGGCTCACCACCTGTCACGCTGAGCACTGCAGTCGCTATTTGGTGAAAAGTGGACTATGGCATAGGACTGCTTTTGCGGTCCTATTTGCCTAGTCTCTGACTAACCCTTCGGGGATAATAGTCGTCATTATATGTATGTATGTATGTATTTATTAAACATTTTTTATTTTTATTATTATTCTCGTTATTTAACATGTTTTCTTAAGTTAATTTTTTACAATATTTTATATAAAAGAAAACAAATTTACAATATGAAATATTATAAAAAACTTGGTTGCCACCGGCAGCGGGGATAGACCCAAGCTATCGGTGGTTAGGGCTGCAGAGTGAGGAACCTCCTCACAATACGTACCGTGTCAAGGAGTAGTGCCTTTTGTATCTGACCCTTATTATTATTGTGCTCTTTATTTAAAATATAATCTTAAGTAAAAATTTTTACAATATTTTATATAAAAAAAATATATTTACAATATAAAATATTATAAAAAACTTAACCTAGGTTGCCACCGGCAGCGGGGATAGACCCAAGCTATCGGTGGTTAGGGCTGCAGAGTGAGGAACCTCCTGACAATACGTGCCGTGTCAAGGAGTACTGCCTTTTGCATCTGACCCTTGACCCAACCTTTCAGCGAGAGCCTCTCTAGTTGTTGATCGAGGCTCTTCGCTATAAGGCCGTGTGCCGAAACGACTATCGGTACAATAATGGTTGAATCCACATCCCACATGGCGGTAACCTCGTGAGCCAATACAAGGTACTTACTGAGCTTGTCCTTCTCGGCTTTCACGAGGTTCTCGTCATGAGGTATGGTGATATCAACCAATATTGCTTGGCGCTGAGATCGGTCGATCACCACGATATCAAGCTTATTAGCGACAATAGTCCTGTCCGTGATGATAGAGCGATCCCAGTAGAGCGTTGCATGACCATTTTCGAGAACTGGCGCAGGTGCGTACTTATAGTACGGCACCTCTGATTCAACAAGGCCATATCGAAGAGCAAGTTGCTGGTGAATTATTCTGGCTACTTGGTTGTGTCTGTGCAAATACTCTCCGTTAGCAAGATGAGAACAACCGGAAATAATATGTCGGAGTGATTCTCCCGGACGGCGGCATGCCCGACAGATGTCGACCGTACCGTCCCTCATTATATATTTCCGGTAGTTATTCGTCTTGATAACTTCATCTTCAATAGCACAGACAAAACCTTCGGTTTCCCCAAAAAGGTCACCGAAACGTAGCCAGTTCACCGAGGCAGGCAAATCTACATCAGGCCCAGTCAGAGCCCGATAGTAGCGCCCGTGTAGCACCTTGCTCTTCCATATGTCCTTGCGATCGAGAGTGCTTAGCACCACTGGTTTGCGCCAGTTTTCTGTTGCCAAGGAGAGCGGCGTAAAGTGTCTATCAACTGCCACGACATCCAAATGCATCCCGCACTCTCTGTTAAGGAAATAATCCCTGAGACTGCACACCTCACGGTTATGTAGGTCCTTGGCATTTAAAAAGCCGCGACCCCCACATCTCCGCGGGATGTACAGCCTCATAACAGATGAGCGCGGGTGTAACATTCTGGAAGTCGTGAGCATTTGACGGACTCTTCTATCCAAGGCGTCCAATTCGGTCTGAGTTCATCTTAGTATGCCAAAGGAGTATGTGAGTAGAGGCATAACCCAGCCATTAAAAGCACGCGTCTTATTGTCACCCGATAAAAGACTGTTAAGTTCTTTTCTTAGGCGGCAAAAGAATCGCTCCCGTAATGACTGTTTTATGTCCCCATCCACAACACCCAAAGACTGTGACATACCAAGATATTTATATGTTTCAACTTCGGAGAGAGATCTGAAGTTTAACGTTTCGGAGAGTTGTAAATTGGTTGAATTTACTACTCTCCCACGCTGTACATGCATAACCGCACACTTATCCACACCAAACTCCATCTTGATGGCACTTCTGAAAGTCTCAGTAATTTTCAGCAGTTTCACCAAGTCTTGGCGGTTTGGTGCGAGCAACTTGAGGTCATCCATGTACAACAAGTGCGACATAACTTCACCCCCTCTCCGCAGTTGACAGCCTAACTTTGAATTTCTCAACAAAGTACTGAGAGAATTCAAAGCTAGGCAAAACCATAAAGGACTCAGACTGTCGCCCTGGAATATGCCACGCTCTATCCTTATAAGATCCTGCGTGGCAAAAACACTATCTCGACATCCTGGTTGACTCAAGACCGTGGTCCACTGCCGCATACATGATATCAAAAAGGATTTTAAAGTTATATCAATTTTATACAACTCTAAAATCCTCACCAACCATGAATGCGGCACCGAATCATAGGCCTTCTTATAGTCAATCCAGGCTGTAGGGAGAGTCCCTCTGCCACGCCGGACCTTCTGGCATATGGTCATGTCAATGAGGAGAAGCTCCTTAGTACCACGGGACCCAACCCTACATCCATTCTGAGTCTTGTCCAAAATATTGTTTGCAACAATGTGCGCGTTAATTTTTGTTCTCAGAATGGATGTAAGGAGCTTGTATAAAGTAGGTAAGCACGTGATGGGTCTATAATTTTTCGGTTCCGTGGTACTACCCGATTTATGGAGCAGAAAAGTGACACCAGTAGTCAATAAACTTGGGAGTGAGCCGAGCTCTACGGCTTCTTGGAATTGCGTTGCCAGTAACTCGTGTGAACATCGAAACCATTTGATCCAGAAGTTGTGCAATCCGTCCGGTCCTGGGCATTTCCAATTTTGGGCCGTACGGATTGCACAACTTACGTCAGCTGTACTAATACTTATAGGCTGCATGGTCTCGATAGGTTCACACGCGTCACTGACAACACTCATCCATTCACCTTCCGTGTGCTCGACGGGCACCGACCAAATGCTGCGCCAGAAATTAGTCATGGCATCAACATCTGGTAACCGCCCGTCGCTCACACGTTGATCAGCTCCTTCCCAACGTCTGTATACTTTTCTTTGGTCACTTTGAAAGAGGCGATTTTGTTTTTTTATTATTATTATGCTCTTTATTTAAAATATAATCTTAAGTAAAATTTTTTACAATATTTTATATAAAAAAAAACATATTTACAATATAAAATATTATAAAAAACTTAACCTAGGTTGCCACCGGCAGCGGGGATAGACCCAAGCTATCGGTGGTTAGGGCTGCAGAGTGAGGAACCTCCTGACAATACGTGCCGTGTCAAGGAGTACTGCCTTTTGCATCTGACCCTTGACCCAACCTTTCAGCGAGAGCCTCTCTAGGTGTTGATCGAGGCTCTTCGCTATAAGGCCGTGTGCCGAAACGACTATCGGTACAATAATGGTTGAATCCACATCCCACATGGCGGTAACCTCGTGAGCCAAGTCAAGGTACTTACTGAGCTTGTCCTTCTCGGCTTTCACGAGGTTCTCGTCATGAGGTATGGTGATATCAACCAATATTGCTTGGCGCTGAGTTCGGTCGATCACCACGATATCAGGCTTATTAGCGACAATAGTCCTGTCCGTGATGATAGAGCGATCCCAGTAGAGCGTTGCATGATCATTTTCGAGAACTGGCGCAGGTGCGTACTTATAGTACGGCACCTCTGATTCAACAAGGCCATATCGAAGAGCAAGTTGCTGGTGAATTATTCTGGCTACTTGGTTGTGTCTGTGCAAATACTCTCCGTTAGCAAGATGAGAACAACCGGAAATAATATGTCGGAGTGATTCTCCCGGACGGCGGCATGCCCGACAGATGTCGACCGTACCGTCCCTCATTATATATTTCCGGTAGTTATTCGTCTTGATAACTTCATCTTCAATAGCACAGACAAAACCTTCGGTTTCCCCAAAAAGGTCACCGAAACGTAGCCAGTTCACCGAGGCAGGCAAATCTACATCAGGCCCAGTCAGAGCCCGATAGTAGCGCCCGTGTAGCACCTTGCTCTTCCATATGTCCTTGCGATCGAGAGTGCTTAGCACCACTGGTTTGCGCCAGTTTTCTGTTGCCAAGGAGAGCGGCGTAAAGTGTCTATCAACTGCCACGACATCCAAATGCATCCCGCACTCACTGTTAAGGAAATAATCCCTAAGACTGCACACCTCACGGTTATGTAGGTCCTTGGCATTTAAAAAGCCGCGACCCCCACATCTCCGCGGGATGTACAGCCTCATAACAGATGAACGCGGGTGTAACATTCTGGAAGTCGTGAGCATTTGACGGACTCTTCTATCCAAGGCGTCCAATTCGGTCTGAGTCCATCTTAGTATGCCAAAGGAGTATGTGAGTAGAGGCATAACCCAGCCATTAAAAGCACGCGTCTTATTGCCACCCGATAAAAGACTGTTAAGTACTTTTCTTAGGCGGCAAAAGAATCGCTCCCGTAATGACTGTTTTATGTCCCCATCCACAACACCCAAAGACTGTGTCATACCAAGATATCTATATGTTTCAACTTCGGAGAGAGATCTGAAGTTTATCGTTTCGGAGAGTTGTAAATTGGTTGAATTTACTACTCTCCCACGCTGTACATGCATAACCGCACACTTATCCACACCAAACTCCATCTTGATGGCACTGCTGAAAGTCTCAGTAATTTTCAGCAGTTTCACCAAGTCTTGGCGGTTTGGTGCGAGCAACTTGAGGTCATCCATGTACAACAAGTGCGACATAACTTCACCCCCTCTCCGCAGTTGACAGCCTAACTTTGAATTTCTCAACAAAGTACTGAGAGAATTCAAAGCTAGGCAAAACCATAAAGGACTCAGACTGTCGCCCTGGAATATGCCACGCTCTATCCTTATAAGATCCTGCGTGGCAAAAACACTATCTCGACATCCTGGTTGACTCAAGACCGTGGTCCACTGCCGCATACACGATATCAAAAAGGATTTTAAAGTTATATCAATTTTATATAACTCTAAAATCCTCACCAACCATGAATGCGGCACCGAATCATAGGCCTTCTTATAGTCAATCCAGGCTGTAGAGAGAGTCCCTCTGCCACGCCGGACCTTCTGGCATATGGTCATGTCAATGAGGAGAAGCTCCTTAGTACCACGGGACCCAACCCTACATCCATTCTGAGTCTTGTCCAAAATATTGTTTGCAACAATGTGCGCGTTAATTTTTGTTCTCAGAATGGATGTAAGGAGCTTGTATAAAGTAGGTAAGCACGTGATGGGTCTATAATTTTTCGGTTCCGTGGTACTACCCGATTTATGGAGCAGAAAAGTGACACCAGTAGTCAACAAACTTGGGAGTGAGCCGAGCTCTATGGCTTCTTGGAATTGCGTTGCCAGTAACTCGTGTGAACATCGAAACCATTTGATCCAGAAGTTGTGCATTCCGTCCGGTCCTGGGCATTTCCAATTTTGGGCCGTACGGATTGCACAACTTACGTCAGCTGTACTAATACTTATAGGCTGCATGGTCTCGATAGGTTCACACGCGTCACTGACAACACTCATCCATTCACCTTCCGTGTGCTCGACGGGCACCGACCAAATGCTGCGCCAGAAATTAGTCATGGCATCAACATCTGGTAGCCGCCCGTCGCTCACACGTTGATCAGCTCCTTCCCAACGTCTGTATACTTTTCTTTGGTCACTTTGAAAGAGGCGATTTTGTTGGTATCGGTCCACACGCACTCTGTAGCGACGTATACGGTTTGCCCACGCATAGACTTTTTGCTTCAGAAAGTCAATACGTTCCGTCACACAAGCCATATAGTTTTCCGGACGAACATCAGTCCCAACAAAGGCTTGTGTGACGAATCGCATGACGCGAGGCCGATTATTGCCATTTCTGAAGCAAATTAGCTTTGCAATGAGTGTCCTGAACTTATTAATACGCCCCTCGATCCTCAATTGCCAAGCAGGGGCAGTCCCGGTTCGCCGCGGTACTCGGTCAGAATCCTGGAATTTGACACGAGCAACGCGACACACCGTGATGGCCCCACAATAAAGGATCGAGTGGGTATCAATTAAACTTTCACTGGTTCCAAGATAAGAAACCAGTAAATCGTTCAAGGCACTCATTAACGCCAAATTATGTCTATTCGTGGGCAAACAAGGTATACGCGGCCTAGAGTTACGCGTGTCACGATACTGTAGAATAGCATCGTTCAAAGCGCTCCTCATTTGCTCATTATTATTATTATTATTACCTAAATCTGAATTAACAATTTTATTCAACAACAGTAATTTTGGACCACTTCGCTAGAGAACAAATTAAAATATACATACATAATATTGTCTAGTGAGAGCTTACCCAACCATTCGACCAAGATTCGGTAACGTAAAAAGCATTGAAGCAGTTACAAGTTGATAACAAAGATAGTATTTTGCAACAGACAAACCAAAGTACCCACTTCTTCACAATGGCAATCTCTTCGTCTGTCTCCACTGCTCTCAGAGCGTCGTCAGCGTTGCCTATGATGGTCCGTATCAGCTCCCTGCGACGGACCATGCTGGTGATCTTCACCGCCTGCGCGAGGTTCGTGAACAGCACAAACGCGACGCCCGTCATCAGAGGCAGGTCCCCCCAGATCAGGCATAGGTCGACGGCTTGGGAGATTAGGTAGCTGCCTGCGTAACACACAAAAACGAGGTTTGAAGGCCTCTTCAACACCTATCTACATTGCAGGTCGGCAAGATGAGGACGGCTATGCGACACATTTCCGCTTTACTAGTTATCCGCTTCTGAATTTCACTTCTGCTTAACGTCAGGTGGAACAGCGTCAATTGGAAACATCTTTTAATAAAGAAAAAAACAGTTTCTCAATAAAATAACGCCAAAACGGAAAGTATTTAATTAACCGTCTAAATCGACAGGGAAACCAGTGTACAGAGGTAGTTTAATAGATATCCTGTCAGATTGCGAAGGATAGTCCTTTTCAAATATTATATATAAATATTTTCAACTGGCTTTAAAGTTCATGCCCCTATTGAACGCTTTTCTTACCCAACAAAAACATGAACCAGAAGAAACCATAACAGTCATAAAGAATCTTATTGTTTCCCTTCAGTCCTTCAACGGACCAAAAGCCTACCAGACGAAGAGCCGTGAGAGACAAACTAATCGACGTATTCACGTTTTTCACTAGCATTTTACTAGTATTTTTATGAATATGACAATAATTGAACTTTGCCTAAGATGTGTAGAGGTTGTGAGGAACTTTAGCTATGATAACTTCTGAAGAACTGAAACAATGAAAGCTTGGTCGTACAATTAAAGCGTGTTATGATTTCTAATTACAGACTAGAGTAAGGGGTAAAAAACATTTCTCTGGAGCGCTTAAAAACTGTAAAAACGTGGTGCAGCGGCGATCGAGTTGCGATCTTGCAATATTCCCAGTGCCGGATTACTGGATTGAAGTTTGCCTCGGAAGCCACGTTTAAGGTTGCTTTACACATATCAATGAAGTCACAGTTCCGACACTACCGGCACATTGAAAAATATTCTTTTATACATTCTCTATGAACATTGTCAAAACGAATACGTCCGTGATTTGCCGGTGGCGGCACTGACACTGAGAGCATTATCACTGACAAGTGGGGATGCATTCATAGAGAATGTATGAAAAACACTGTGCCGGTACTGTGTTGGAACTGTGGCTTCACTGATATGTGTGAAGCCACTTTTACTGGTTGGATCTGGTTATTGTCGAAAGACGGCAGTCATCAAAACCTACCAACATGCAGTTGGCAAGAGTGGTGGGATACGGTTCTGGCTCCACATGTGTTGATGTTTATACGGGAAAGCCTGAGCCCGACTGTCGGACATTTATAAGCTGACTATTAACATATAAATATAACTATGTCACTGAATACTTTGTTTATCAAGATAGACTAAGAAAACGAAAGAGTTCTTAAAGTACAATCTCTGAATATTTATATATATAATATAAATATTAGAGAATTAGTCGATTTAAAAAGTGCTTAAAATTGTATTGCATTTGTTATAAAAAATGTTGACAACGCATGCTCCGGTACACTCGTCCACTACTAATTCGTTATAATTGCCGCTTTTATGAGACATTACAAGAAACACAAACATAATTGTGTCATTATGGTAAACATCGCCCGCCGCCATTGCCAGAGCGATTCGGAATAAATGATTTTGATAGTTTAATTGTAGTTTTGTGGACAAAGGACAATGGGGGATTTTGTATGAACCCTGTCCCCACCCTACAACAGTCATGGGATACGTGTCAATTTGTTCATTATGATCCAAAGAAGCCTAAAGTACCTGTGTTAGTTGCTAAAAGTATTGGGTTTTTTTTTTTAATAAAAAAAAATCTTTTCGGCAAAAATGTATTTATTTTTAATGTAAACGTTGCGTATAAAGTTGTCTAATTGTTTTCTTGCTTTAGTTGGAGTTGCTCGAGTGTGTCATGCTCTCTCAAAGTGTCACTGCGGTAGTGGCATGTGCGTCGGGTCGTTACGTTACCTAAAACATGGTTGAGCGAAGCGATGGTTGGTTCACATGTCATACTCGTGAACGGGTGCCGCCTGTGGAGGCTGGTCTGCCCTTGCAATCTTATTTTGTTGAAAAAAAAAAATTAAATATATAAAAACAATATATTTTTTAAAACCTAAACCCCACGTATTTGAAGAACGTCGCCATGGTGAAAAAATATCTATCCTACTAGACCCTTCAAATGACACTAATTTCAAATCTGTTGGATGAGGGGACGTTTCTGCTCATTGTCCTTTGTAATTTACACCGACTTTGAATCTGAAATTGTACCACTATGGCTCGCGTGGTGACAGTAGTTCTCAAGTTACAATAGGTAAAGGTACTTTAAAGGACTTTAGTGCAGCCGGATGTCAAGAAGCCTCTTGCCTAAACCTTGCTTAACTCCAAAAAAGATGGCGTCACTGTTAGAAGAGTTAGACCTCAGAATAATAACAGCATATTATTCTGAGAGTTAGACATTTATAATGACTTGTCGCGCGCCCGTTTTCGGATTATTACACAGTCGCTTATGAGGGTTTACGCATTTCGGTTTTCCATACAAACTTCCAAGTCAACATTTTTAAAAACCAATAAGCCAATTTTGATGGAACTTTGCATGCTTAAGTTAAACACAGAGGTCTAAACAGTTTGTTGAAAACATTTTTAAAAATCGTTTTTTAGCTGAGTTATTGCGGTTTAAAGTCCACTATAGAAAGTTAAAAATGGCAATAACTCAGTTTTTAAAAATGTTTTCAACCAACTATTTAGATCCCTGTGTTTTACTATAGCATGCACATTAAAAATGGCTTATTGGTTTTTAAAAATTTCGACTTGGAAGTTTGTATCGGAAACCAAAATGCGTAAACCCTCTTAAGCGATTGCTTGTCTGGTTCGAGTCGCTTCATCGTCCATCCGAACCCCCGAACGACCCACTGCTGGGCTAGGGCTGGGCATAATCGCCAATGAAAAGGTCGATCCGTAACATAGTAGGTAAACGGGTTGGTTGGTTTTAAAGTCTACTTACCATCATACGGCCACAACCGGTACCAAAACTTCTTATTGTGCCTTTTCTGATAGGAAAGGAGCTCTACTGTTACGGTTAATAGAAATGTTACTTTCTTGCCAGTGCTATTGAATATAAAGTCCACCGCCGCTGTAGACTTTTGAACTAATATGGCTTACTGCTATCTTTAGATTTCTATTGGCTAAAGGAAGCTCTATTCTAATTAACATAAAAAACAGCATTCCTCTAAATTATTGCACAATAACATTGTGTTTAAGTATCACACACACTATACAAGTTTTGCAAACTATTATGGGTTATATTATTACTACTAATATTAATTGATATTTATAAGCAAACATCAAACTCTACATATCCAAAAATATGTGTTCTCAACAATCTCATTTTTCAAAGTTATTGCTAGCGTAAAACATGTGTACAATTCAACGCGCAACGTGTGGTGTAGCAGCAGAGCCGTGTGGCATAGCGGACGCTGAAAGAATACTGCCCTCTCTTCCTTTAGGTGTCGTAAAAGGCGACTAACGGACTAAAGACTACACATACATCCAACACAAAGAGCGGCGGCAACTTACCATCTATCACGCTGAGCACATGTGCAGTTGTTATTTGGTGGACTATAGCAGAGGACTGCTTCTGCGCGACTATGGTTATCGTGGTTTCTACTTACTATCGTATCTCAAAGACTATTCGGGAGTGAAACCAGAAGCGCTACGAGACTACGAACTACATGCTACGACAAACACAACTCGAGCCATTCCCAAGCTTTGATGATCTAAACACTGATCGCTGGTCAGTCGCAGTACTCGCAGCACTTGCAGCCGGCACTGGGATATCACTGAAGTCACCACTTACGTTTAGAAACAAGACACTAAAAAATACTACCAACCCCTTTCTTTTCTTGGGTTGTAAAAGGCGACTGCACATAGATGGGCTCACCACCTATCACGCTGAGCACATGTGCAGTTGTCATTTGGTGAAACGTGGACTATGGCAGAGGACTGCTTCTGCGGTCCTCATTGCCTAGTCTCTGACTAACCCTTTGGGGATAATAGCCGCCAATGTAGAATTCAACGCTTTTATTTTAGGATACATTTTAACAACGGCTCTCGGCCGCGACATCAGGCTGCGCCTGACAGCATGCGGGCCTTATCTTACAAGTGCTTGGACCCATACGACATACTGACGAACAATGTGTCGCACACACGCATGCACAGAAGCACGCATCATGAACCGTTGGAATAATTCTGTGTGTGCTATGAAAAGTGGTACATCTTAAAATGACAACTTTTCAGTGTAACGAGAATTGGAATATAAAAAGAGGAAATCTGTTGTGTTCAAAATTTTCATGCGATTATTTTTTTTTGTTATAACACATAACAATAGTTTTTAGCGGGATTGAGAAAGAAGAATTGAAGACATTCCTGTTTTCATTTAAAACACTGCAAAATGGACACTGAAAAGTTGTCATTTTTCACAGGAGGCACAGAATTAAATTAAGTTTTAGAGCTATAAGCTTCCCGGGTGTTCGATTTGTGGTCCCACCCATTTTGTCCCACTGTTACTCGTGGTCCCACAAACCTTAAACTCTAGGGTTCGTAGTCCCACTACTTCGTGGGGCATACTTAGTGAGTCATATGTATAACGTAGGGCTTGTGGTTCCACTGTCATACATGAAGTTTTAACATGAACGAATAGAAAATGAAGTGAAAAATAAACACTGGCCACTTACAACAGTAATAAACAGGAAAAATCTATTTGAATGACAAATGATCTTTGTGGTCTAGTGGTTAGAACTTCGTCAGAGGTTCCTGGTATGGTAGTCTTATAAATCCGACTATAACTCTCCATTAAATTTTAATTAATGGAACCCTCCAACCCGCAAAGTATTTCCTTCAATGTGCAGATTTACTTGTAACAGGTTGATAAACTCTAGAAGCTTTTTAACACTATAGATAGGTGTCTAAAATCACCAACCAAAATGAGATGGGTACTACATCTACTACACCGAGAACATTTCTCTTTTCCCCAACACAATCCAACAAGTGGTTTTCCGGATCACTTAGCCAGCATCCGCGTCCGTAATCAGCGCATCTATCCCGGGCTCGGATGATTGGTCAAATCTGCGGAAATCACAGCGTTCTGGAGGCGTGGCTGCTGGATAAAGAGATGTTTATTTATCCGCCACGGGCTCGGTAAGGCTCAGGGCACAACAGCTGATGGAACATTTTTATGTAGTTATTACAAATTAAAAAATGTTGACAATGATTAGTCTTTGACTAACCCTTAGGGGATAATATATTTTACACAGTGCTGTTAGTTTATTTTCGTACCACCGACTTAGCAAACGCATATACAGGATCTAACAAAATCAATAAGCGAACTTTTTAAGGGCGGTATCTATACATCATTCTGAATACAATGACAAAAAATTGACTCCAGTTTTATAGTGATTTTTCAAAGTTATGTTTTCTACCAAACTAAATCAATTAAATTAATGCACATCATAGAACATGCTGTATCTTTACTAACACGCACGCAAGCGTCAATACGGAGACAGCTCAGTGTGCTCCGAGTTTAGTGTACATGTTCGGCTGTCTTTGTCTGCGTGTAGTACAGCTGTACGGGTTTGGAAATGGTGTATTTTTTGGTAAATTATGATAATGTTTTGTTGATTATCTCGGTAACGAGCCCGTAGTTTTGGATCAAATTTGGTGAGCATGCTCAGTGTGATGAGTAGATGCCCTTAAACGTTCGCTTATTGATATTGTTAGACCCTATAGAGTCTGCCTGATGGTAATCGGTCATCTTTATTATCGTTTGCCTATAAACGTCCCACTGCTGGGCACAGGCCTTCAACGAGAACAACTCTCATGGCGAGATTTGGTCATAACTCACCATGCTAACTCTATGCCCGTTGGTAATCGGTCACCGGTCACATACAAATAAAGTCTAGCACGACACTACTGCTATCTCTAATGCTGTATTAATTAATATTATATTGCATTTGTAAATGCGATGATTATAATGAGATATTAAAAAAAAATATGCTGACCGGAAGTGAAGTCCAGGCGCGAGAACAACAGACTAGTGCAGCGTAAGAGACGTAGCATCAGTCACCCTCACTCCGCCGGCCTACAAAGTGCCTCTTCACGCCTCGTTTAAAGGACCCTATGTCATAGATAGAAGGGAATACGTGTGCTAGTAGACTATTCCATCTTTTGGAGGTGCGACAAAGAAACGAGTCACCAAATTTGGTGATGGAATATTAGAGACTGTAAATTGGTGACTTCGGACAGCAGCACGCGTACGCCTATGGAGTTTGTTTCCATTTTTCGCTCAACGGTAAAGCTGAAGCTACAGCCACGAAAGCTCTCATGTGCACCAACCCTTCGAGGCCACCGTCACTTGTTGGCGGGGGCGTGGCTAGCCCCGCCCCCGGAGCTTCGCTCGCGCTGCTCCGGTCGCTCAGTCGCAAGTTCGCACCCCGGCCGCCGCTCGCCCATCATGACGCACATGCTTCGCTTCGACATGCGACTTCTGTCGCCGGAGCGCTGACGACTACTGCAACATAAGGTATTTATGACGAATCGAAGCTTGCGTAGATCTTGATAATCGTTGATTGTCATTTTTCTTTGAAGTTAGATAAACAAAAAAGTTTTGGTAGCTTTAAGAAAAGTTTCGTCAAGTTTAACGATGCATTCGAACTAAGAAAAGAGTTTTTGGCGAGAAAATAAACGTAAAAACTAAAACGAAAAATTTTTGGGGTGACTTCACGTCAATTTATTATTTAATGGGCCCTTTTTCTGAGTTAAAAAGTTAACGACGACATTTAGAATATAGTTATTTCTTCCCAAAATTGTCACAAGATTAATGTGTATCGACATTTTCATAGATTAATAAAAAACCGCTTAATCGATAGTTTTTAGAATCATTAACCCTCGATTTTTTAAAGATAAAAGTTGCATAAATATTGCTTAAATAATATATTTCCCTTTTTCTAATAATATTTGTTTGCCTGATGTCCTGGTATAACGGGTTTTCCTTGGGAACCTACCTCAGGCACCAGTCTCTCATAAATATATAAATAATATAATCATAAAACTGTCAGATAGTTAAGCCTTAGTCTTAAGTCCAGTTTGTGAAAAAGTGATTTATAAATGATTTATTATTTATAATTTTTTCGTAATTTTCATCTTAAACTTACAACAATTATCTTTGATAGTTCATTATCAAAGTTATCTTAACTCAAATTCGATCATTCTGGCGGCTCCCGGAAGAACTTCATTTGATGCAAGTCCTCAAAATCATAAGCTCCTCGTTTTGGTAGAAGTAGGAATAGCAAACTTAACAGAAACATGTTTTGCCTAAAACTATTTTTACAATTTTTCTTTGTATTTTTTTTTTCAAATCTTAAAAAAGCTTCATGTAAGGAGGTTGTATACTCCAATATTATCATCAGTTTTCATACGTACCTTAGGTTCGTGTAACATAATAACTAATTACATATAATCAAATACCCACAGAAGCCAAGGGTAAAACGCACGCGAACTTATTTAGTAGCACCTCGTTTCGTACTTGAGGAGTCAAAAGTCACTAAACGTAACTTTTGGTCCGAGAAACGTAAGCTGCAATTTTGGTGTAGTAACCTGCCGCCACAGACCACATAACAATCTGTGCCTGCCGCGGACCGTGGCTTGTAATCATGACAATATTACTGCAATACAAAAACAAATACATGCACGTTTAATTTTGTATGATAGGTAAGTACTTTAGTAACTTTGTGTATGTGTGTAAGGAACCACCAGTAATCTGAATAGATAGAGTATAAATGGCTAAAGTTATGGATATTACCGCCTGTATGCAGTCCCACTGCAAGGTAAAGGCAGGGCAAAAGCATAATTGAAATCTAGTCATCGCTCGCTAGAATAAAAAAAAATTGTTTACGCTCACACCAATTATCTAGACCAAGATGAGTATTCTTTTGAAACTCGATAATATGGTAAGATAACGAATAAATATACATAAACATAGAAAAAACACCCAGACCGGAAACCAATTTTAAAAAACAGTTTTCTCTAAATTGACCAGACCGGGAATTGAACCCGGGATCTCAGAGATGGCGTGACGCCAGACCCGGCGTGCTAACCACTCGAGCACGGAGGTCGTCGAATAATTGCTGGGTATTGGCCACAAACCTGGGCCATGTATCGAAAAATCTGAAACAAACTTTGCTCGACCCGGGAATTGAAGCCGGGACCTCCGGATATCGAGCTGAGCGCTTGACCACTTGAGCCGTTATTGATAAGGTAAAATAAGTGTAAAAGGCAGTTGCAATAGACAAAAAAGATAGGAGAGTCCATTTAATTTATTTTTATTTACCAATACTCTTTAAATAATCCTTTATTGTACAAATAAACAACATTTACACACTTTTTACACAAGACATAATATACAAGGCTGAGCTAATCTCTAAAAGAGATCTCTTCCAGCCAACCCTAGCTGTGGTTTTAAAAGCAAATGTGGTACTAATAAAATGTTAAATTTCGTTTCATTGTAAACCTTAACCATTGGAATTTTTATTTAAAAGTAAACTTTAGTCTCTTGCCGAATCTTTCACGATACGAAGACAACATTTCGATGACTTTGTTAAATCATGTAGAGTGAAGACACTAGAAAAGTCATTATTAACATTTACCTTTGACACAGTAAATATTCTTCAGAACTCTTCAAACGTCCCAATGCTGAGCTCATGTCTTCCCACTTGCCAAATAAATAGAGAAGACCCCTACTTAACACAAAGCTGTAAGCCCCAATATAATTAAAGGTTGAACTCATTTAAAATCAAACACAAACATCTCTCTCAACAACTACCTTACTTATTATGACAAAACAACATAAAATATGAAATGTCCATATTCCCATACATAAAATTATATTCAATTTTGTTAACTAAGGGTGGATTCGACCAAACTGATATAAGGTCTTATACCTAGATTAAGCGCCGAATTTGTATAGACTAATTTCGGAGTAAGTCTTATTCTAGTTTGGTCGAATCCACCCAAAATCGCGTAAAGGAGGAAAAGATACAAAGTAAAATTAGGCGGAAAGCTATGTCGGAAATTCTGAGCATCCTTATTCGGGGAAAAACGAATGTCTACGTTTTTTTTATTTTAAAACTATCCAGTCATTCCTACGAATGCATACAGATGTTTTATAAAATACTAGCGGACCGCTCGCGACTTCGTCCGCGTGGACCTACCCTGGACGTACCCCGTGACGAATTTTTGAAAATATTATATAGCCTATGTCACCAGGAGATTAGTGTAGCTTCCCAACGGTGAAAGAATTTTTCAAGTGAGTCTAGTAGTTTCGGAGCCTATTAAATCCAAATAAACAAACTATATTATATTTTTATTATACAAATAATATAACTAGCAGACCGCCGGCCGGTGACTTCGTTCGCGTGGACCCCGTACCCCGTGACGAATTTACAAAATGACTCCCCTACCAAGAACACTTATTGTGACGTAACCAAAATAGTTATACATATGCTACCGCGACACTTTTTGTAGATAATGGTGTGTTCTGCAAAGCCATAGTACATTTTTTATTCTATCACCAATAGTTTTCTTACCGCACGCGATTTAAGGAATTTATTTGTGTTTTAGTAAAGATCCCTATATTTTTTAAAATAAAATATAGCCTATGTCACCCGGAGATAGTGTAGCTTCCCAATGGTGAAAGAATTTTTGAAATCGGTAGAGAAGTGTTGAAGCCTTTTCAATACAAAAAAACTATTAAATGTTTCCTCTTTATAATACTACAAGCGGCCGCTCGCGGTTTCACCCGCGTGGTTCCCGTTCCCGTGGGAATATTGCAATAAAAAGTATTCTATCTGTTAATCCAGGTTATAAACTATCTGTATGCCGAATTTCATCCTAATCCAGTCAGTAGTTTTTACGTGAAAGAGTAACAAACATCCATCCATACTTATAAACTTTCGCGTTTATAATATTAGTAGGATTACAGAAGATATAAAATACTAGCAGCCCGCCCGCGTATTTAGACAACGTTAACTTAAAAACGGTGCCATTTTGTACAAAATATCTACAAATAATATTATAAAAAACCATTACGTTGTTTATAATGAGAAAGCGGAGCCACATACACAGGAATACTGCGACTTTACTTTATAATTATGTAATGATGATAATGGTGATGATGATCAATGATCATTAATGTGCTATTTTATCCGAGAATCTAAATTGTAAACTAAGCACTCCGGCCGTTTACAAGTCCAGTGCTACGGCGTAGCATATCTGCTTCGGACTACGATGCTACGGGTCGTCTACGAGTAAGTTGACCCTAAAATAAACACGCTTTACTACAGCCACACTGGCTTTTAAGTTGCGTTAGAACAAGGTTTAAATAAATTATTTGCAGATATTTATAAGACTTTTAATAGTCTAGTAGTATCCGAACAAAACCAAGGAGTTCTTTTTTACCCATTACGGTTAAGCGCTTTGCCTACATCTCATCAGATGGTAGGTGACGATAAGGCCGAAGGTGGAAGCGCGCTTCACCCGGTATTCTCAACCATTGAGGAACTGGCTATCTTATCTCTAAACATTGTTATTATGACAAAATTTTAGATAAGACGGTGGTAGCTAGCCAGGCGGATTTAAGTAGCCCTAATACCAACCATGCCAAGTTCACAAAGATGTACTCTTTGCTGGGAGACGAACCCAGGACTTCTGAATCTAAGACCAGTGGTTTAGCCATTAGAAAGATCTGATGATAAGATCGTAGCTTCGAAAAAACATTTTACTTAAAAATTAATAATTACTTACCAATAATAACTGATTTTCCATAATAATGTAATTCAAAATCGCCACGTCAGTTTACATCGCACAACAACTACTTACATAGTAATAAATATCGTGTTCCAAGTTCGAAGGTCCGGAGCGTTCGATCTTAACTTGCAGGAACTATTATCAACTGCATTTAACTTCGAGGGTTTGACATTCACGTTATGACTAGGGAATACTTGAGGTAAACCAGACAATAGCTGACGGGTTTAATAGGAAATGACTTAAAACGTGTTAATGTTAAACCTTGTACCAAACTTATATAATTCAAAGTCATGGTCAAAGTGATTTATTGCAATAGAGTGTACAAAATGGTCTTTAATATATTAGTATTTAGTGCTAACAACTTAATTACCTTTTACAGGTACTGCAATGTTTTGTACAAGCTTAAGTAGTGGTATAATGACGATAAGATGAGCAAAATCACAATCTAAATTATCTTTCAAAGAGTGTATGTTTGAAAGAAGCTGATAAACCTCTCTCTTCTGTTCTATGCTATAAACTGTATAAACTGTCCATCTGCTTCTCTAATGCGTTATTTGAAATGAAGTCATAACTAGCAATTTATGGAAATATTATATTTAATTACCATGCTTGTCAAATGCGAGTTGGTGGTCTCTTTGCCCTTTGCCTGATCTGGGAACAGAACCCAGGACCTCCGGACATCAGGGCGAGCGCTTCCCCACTCAGCCACCGAGGCAATTGGTCAATTCGTAATGCAGTACTTCGTAATAAAGTAGTACCTACTACAAAGATATTGTCCTACCTTAGGCAAGTCGTCATGTCGGCATGATACCTTATCGGGTGATATTAAGACAAAAGGAGAGTATTAGAAAAACTTTAAATAAGTTAACAATTAAAATAAAGGTTAACAACGAGGCTGCCTTCAAACCACGTCCAAGTTATGTTGTATGTCTGATAACACACGGAATGCGAAATTTCTTTGTAACAGATGGCACATGAAAAATACTCCAAAAATGTACTGAAAAGGTATAACAAGAATCAAGGTCGTCTTTGGTGGGACACCCGGCGGACGCGCGGACCACCGCACCGCGTAAAAAAATGCCTTTTGCAGTCCTTTGTTGTAAAAAGATTCTAAACTCAGCGAAAGTTTCACTTTTTTATTTTTTCCAGCGGGGTAGCGGTCGATCTTAAATTCATCAGTTCATCTTAGGACAATATATCACGCACCGTAGACTTACGATCCATTAGATTTGTGACATAATGCATTTTTTTATTTCGTCTTTTGATTTAAATGCAATAGTTTTTATTTTAAAAACTATGTTTTAATATTCATCAAAATCAAATCAAAAAAATCTTTAATCATATTACACATGAAGTAACATAAACTGCAATGCAATAATCATGTTGTTCCATGTTAACAACTAGGTGACCAAAATAATAAAGTTGTGAAAGAAAATGAAATAATGTCGGAGCACAAACTGAACAACAATAGTAGGCCCTAGTTAAGTTATAAGATGGAGTTGTACCTTTTCACTCTCCCTCTAAATGCTTCCGCTTTTCAATTTACTAAAAGCGTATTACAAACATACGTTGTGTCCACAGGCGAAAATAAATTTTATATATTAGTAAGTACTCTATAGTGAAGTTACTTTAAGGGTTTCATAATTTATTATATCGACGATGAGCAAACTTAAAAGTTAAGTATTTTTTATTTTTTTTTTATGATAAGCCCGGCAAATGACCCCACTCCACCTGATGTTAAGTGGAAATGAAGTCCAGGCGCGAGGACAACTGGTGCAGCGTAAGAGACGTAGCATCAGTCACCCTCACTCTGCCGGCCCACAAAGTGCTTCTTCACGCCTCGTTTGAAGGACCCTATGTCATAGGTAGGAGGGAATACGTGTGCTGGTAGACTATTCCATCTTTTAGAAGAGCGACAAAGAAACGAGTCACCAAATTTCTTTGTGCGTGATGGAACGTTAGAGACTGTAAATTGGTGACTCCGGAGAGCAGCACGCGTACTCCTATGGAGGAAGGGAGAAGGAGGGATGAGGTCAAAGAGTTCTTCAGAGCACTCGCCATGGTATAAACGGTAAAAGACGCTGAGTGACGCAATATCTCTACGCAATTGCAAAGGCTCGAGAGTTTTAGTGACCTCCGCATTGCCGATAATGCGCACAGCGCGGCGCTGCAATCTGTCCAAGGCATCGAGAAGGTACTAATACTAATAATACTCCACGCAAGACCGCACCTGTGTCTTGTATAATAGACACAACTGATCAGGCGTGAAGAATCGCCGCACCTTGTTCAGGACACCGAGTTTACGTAAGGCATTTTTAATCACGCTTTCGATGTAGTCCTTTTGGTTCAGATCGCAGCGGATATTCATACCGAGCAGTTTATACTGCTCTGCAGGCTTAGAGATGTACCCTGAAGAGAGGGAAGCGGAAGGAATGGCGACTTTTTCGCTGTGAACGCGCACATCTGTGTTTTCTTGGCATTGAACTCCACTAGATTATCGGAGCCCCATTTAGAAATGAGGTCCAACATCCGATCGAGCTCAATGACAAGATTTGCTCGCTTCATTTCGGTGTCTACCCGCCCAGCCGTTGGGTGACCGTTATATCCCCCATGCACTGTGCTATCATCTGCATAGCAATGAATGTTTCCAAGTGGAAGCATGTCATTGATATGCAGAAGGAACAGCGTGGGGGATAGAACGGAGCCTTGAGGAACACCAGCGTTCACTGACATGAACCGCGAAGCGCATCCATCCGAAAGGACACGGATTCTACGCTCATGCAGGAAGCTAGCAATCCAGGTACAGAACTGAGCGGGCAAAACGTATGCCGGGAGCTTAGAGAGAAAAGCTTTGTGCCAGACCCGATCAAAAGCCTTGGCTATGTCAAGGCTAACTGCCAGTGACTCGCCTTGCTTGTCAATAGCCTCACCCCAGAGATGTGTGACGTACGCTAGAAGATCACCCGTTGACCGTTTTGGCCGAAACCCATATTGACGATCGTGAATTAGGGAGTGATCTTCTAGGTATCGAATAAGCTGTTTGTTCAATATTCGTTCTAGGATCTTACACAACACTGAAGTTACGGCTACAGGGCGGTAATTAGTCGGATCTGACCGATCTCCTTTCTTAGGGATCGGTTGCACATTAGCTTCTCGCCAAGATTCCGGCACACAACCCGAAGAGAGCGAGAGACGGTACAGACGCGTTAACACAGGGGACAACTCCGCTGCACACATTTTCAGGACTATTGCTGGGATGCCATCAGGAACGTTAGCTTTCCGTACATCGATTGACTGCAGCTCCGCACGGACATCACACTGCCTGATTTTAATATCAGACATTGTGTGAGTGAGGAATTGAGGGTGGCTGTGCATTACAGTCATCGATCCGGGAGTTAGCCGCAAAGAGTTTGGCCAGGAGATCGACCTTTTCCTGCGGCTTGTGAGCTAAAGTTCCGTCAGGACATCTCAGTGGTGGCAGCGAGGGTTGGCAGAAGTTGGATTGCACGGCTTTGGCCAGACACCAGTAGTACGGCTGCCCGTAGGATGCGTCAGGAGATCTTGGCCTACTCGTGCAACGTGCTGGGCATCCGCTCTAATGTAGGCCCTCTTACACGACTTGGTCGCATTATTATAGGCTGCTTTTAGCGAGCGAGTTTCGGGATCCCCATGAGCTTTACCTCTGATCCAAGCGCGGTATGCCGTCTGTTTGCTCTCAACAGCGCTGGCACACTCGCGATTGAACCAGCGGTTGCGTCTGCCTTTGCTGATGACATAGGAGTGTGGAATATAGTATTCCATTCCTAATACTATCTCATCAGCAACGGCAGTGGCGCTAGCGGTCGAGTCCTTCCCACTAAAGCAGCGCTGCCTCCAAGGGACGGATGCAAAATACTCCCGCATACCGTCCCAGTCTGCCGACGCGTAGTGCCAAATCTGGCGTTTCGAAACCGCTGTTGGCGGGCGCGATGCCAAGGGCACTGTGCTGGATATCAAGCAGTGATCCGAGGAACCTAAAGGAGCTCGAATCTCCACCCGGTATCCAGCTGGGCGACTCGTCAGCAGAAGGTCGAGTAAGGAGGGCGCATGGCCAACTATGTCTGGGATCCTGGTGGGCTGGTTCACCAGTTGCGTCAGGTCATGCGTGAGGTCGAATGCGTGGGCAGTTCTACCAGCATGGTCTGTTTTGGAGGAACCTAACCACAACTCATGGTGGGCGTTGAAGTCCCCCAAAAACACCAATTCCGCCGATGGAAACCGCTCCTGCGCATCATCGGCTACCCGACTAAGATGTTCAATTAGTCGAGTTGTCTCCATGTCGCCGTTATGGGATCGGTAGACGCAAACGTAGACACGGCAATGAGAGCCTAAGTCGACGTGTACCACTAGGAGGGAGAAGGAAGGGTCCTCCAGACAGCGCAGACGGCGACAGCAAACATCCGCCCGAACAAATAAGCAAACTCCGGCTTTGGCTTTGAGGGATTCTTCAAGCACAAAGCCGGGATAGTTCAGGTAGGTGGTGTCAGCAGGGCGGATTATTTGCGTCTCCGTCAGGAACAACATTGCTGGCCGTGCCGTCTCAAGATGGTGGTGGACGGCATTGAGGTTTGCATGGAGTCCGCGGATGTTAGCGAACTCCACCTCAAACGGTAAGGTTGTGGTGGAGGTGTGCACCGCTGTATTACCAGTTTTGTTGTTAGGCGCTGTCATTTTAGGAGTGGAAAGAGAGAGGCGTGAATCGAGAAAATGATGCCGCGATGCGAATGGTCAAAGTGTGGTGGCCTGTTTCACCAGGAATTTGCCCACAGACGAGTATTATTAACCTGCCGAACGGAAGGGCCCCAAAAACCCCCCCGGGAATGGCCGCCGGGTCACCAACCGGCACGACGGACCACCCCGAGATTATGCGTGGCATGGTGAGGCAGCCTCACGAGCTGGTTAGGCTCGCTTGGGCCCCTGTACTGTGCCACGGGCGGCCAGCGGGACAACCGTTTCTACGGGTCTCCCTGGTCGGCAGGTTAACGAAGTCCTCCTGGCACTGGTTTGACGGAAGCCTCCACAGACCAAATCCATCGCAGCATCATCCTCTCGAAATAATTTTCACAATGACACTTCTCAAGATGGGTGACCAATATGGAGAACTATCTCATGCTCCTCCATGGTTTGAAAGGCATGTGTAGTCGTTAGTTTGGATAGCAGTCGTTGAATCCCACCAAGCCGCTTCAAGGCCATTTAAATCAAGCTGAAAAGGCTGAATTCAGCAACCTGCAAATATTTAGTCGGTACGTTAGTGGTTTTTTTTGTATTATGAACTAGCGGCCCGCAAGCGCCATCGTCTAAGCTTACTTTTTTTAATACTATTTCCCTAGCATGGATGGTTGAGGACTTTCTTATTACTACTGTATTATGCTTTCGCGGTGTGGGGCAATAATGTTTTTTCTGGATACCTTTACATATTTTTAACCGACTTCAAAAAAGGAGGAGGTTCTATGTTCGACGTGTATGTTTTTTTTTTATGTATGTCCAGCGATATCTCCGTCATTTGTGAACCGATTTTAAAAATATTTTTTTATTTGAAAGAGCATACTTCTGAGGTGGTCCCATTGCCACCAAGTCAGGATCTGATGATAGAATCCCAGGGAAATCGAGGGAAACCTTCAAATTTTATAGGCACGTACCTATGTATTTCATGTAATTTCTAAATAATCATACATTTGCTTCTTGTAGTCATCATCTGATGACATTGCTGATCTGATGATGATGGGAGACACAACTCCTCAACGATTAGGAGTTAGGAGATTATTCTTTAAATATATATTATATTATAGAAGGCTAGTTGTGTACTATCAAGTTGTTCAGCTGATGATGGAAGGTACAATTCCTTAAGCCCTGACGGTTAAGGAGTTGTGTATTTGTACTTGCCCATATTAACTTGTATTTATTTTGGTTTATTGGCTTTACACAGTTACTGGGGTGTTTTGTACGAGAAAGGGGGACTTGTAAATTTGGATGCAGAATATAAGAAAATTTCACTTTTTTTTTTTTTAAATCTTAATCGTTCTATTTCGCGCAACGCTTTTTGCTTCGAACCTCGACGAAGCCATCCTCGTCTTGGTCCGGGTGTGCGACGTTTCGTAAAGTGGCCTTTGCTTCGGCGATAGGTTGCTGCGACCGTATTTTTGTATTGGCCGCAACAACAGCGGCGAAATCGCGGCGTCGACAGTTGACGAGCGCACACGTGATAGGCGCATGCGTCATCACGGCCGGCGATGCAGGCAGCGGGGCATAAAGACTGCGCTCGCGGCTGACAGCTGCGCCGGCGGCGCTCGGCTCGGCTTGGGTCGTATCGGATACGGCGCTGAAACTGCTGACTTACAGCTCGACGTAGACGTATCGAGGCAGGCCCCTCGTCGACTGTTGACATATGAGCCGGCGATCTATGACCTATTATTTTCGGATGCTTGAAATTTCAGCATCACTTCAGCCAAATTCGCCTTCAGAGACACGATGTCCTTCAGGAGGCAGGTGACGTCGACATGATCGAAAGTGACGGGAGGCAACTTGTTGAGGTCTCTCGCCACAAACGTCGGCATGTCATCAGAATCGGTTTCCTTGATCAGTGTAATGATCTCCTGCAGGCTCTTCTGCGTCCCGTCTCGTCTCCAGGACACCATCGCTCTTGCCGACAAACTCGTAGAGCAGCTTCTTTGCATCAGCCACCTCATCTTCACTGAAGCTGGTCTTGCAAACTTGCACTGCGCTCACCTCGTCCATGACGTCCAGCTTTTGTTGCAGGAGCAATGCCATCCAGTGCCTTCACACGATTAAGTGCTACATAGACTTGGCCTTTGGCAAAATATTTCTTGCCCTAGTCAATCACGGCTCTGTTTAAAGTCGTGCCCTGGAGTTTATGCACCGTTACCGCCCAACTGAGTATTAACGGCAGCATTCTCCGTTCAACATTCCCGTACCCTTTATTTGCTTGGAATGTTGTTGATGGCCACTAACCCATCACTGTCTTTTACTTTTGTACCAATAGTGTCGTCATCAAATTTTATGCATACTGAATCCAGTAACTCGCCTGATTCTATTTGATCACGGCGAAGGGCAGGCCACTTAAACTTGGACACGATCCCCATTGTCCCGTTGAATAGGACTTCAATAACAGAAATGTTACGTCTTAACATGACTCTGGAGCTTGTCTGGAGCCTATACCCAACATCAATGCGTGCATCAAACCGCCACAGTTATTAACATCAGCAGGAATGACGTTAGATGGTGGTCGTTTTCGGTTTGTTGAGCTGCCTCTTGTAACTCGTCGACAGCGTGGAATGTGTAAAGGCGACTTGACTGAAATTTGTACTTTATACGTACCTATTACTAACACTAAAAAGAGAAAAATAAAGATTTTTTATAAAAAAAATAAACCGTCTTCAAAAAAAACACAAAAAAGATAAAAAAACACAATCAAAAACTCACTAAAAAGCAAAAAATAAACTTAATTTATATTAATAGATAAAAATAGCATATGTATCTACATACTCATGATTATAATATCTAAACAAACAAAACCTTACTTACTTATGTTACCTAAATATAAACACTTATTTTATATTCTACAAGTACCTATACTATAACCTATTTATTACAAAATATGAATTTTTATATATGTGATAATTGTTGTCTAAACCTATTACTTACCTATTAATCTATTTAAAATATTAAATGTATGTGCTACCTATCTGTCTCTTTGAAGTCGGTGCCAAGCACAAATAGAAGAAAAATAATACACCTATATATTCGTTCGTATGTGTATCCGTTGTCTAGTAACCATTTAACGAGTTTCTTCGAAGCTTCTCTTGGGCTAGATAATTGGTGTGATTGTAGGAAAGATCTATCATTTATTATATAAAATATATAATTTTAAATAATAATAAAAAACGAAACCGAAATCCTAATGACATTAAAAAATGATAATTATCAAAGACAGAGAACAACAACAAAAACAACTGTAAGGAACTTTCGAACTATAGAAATCTATCAGCAACAACAATAACGCATCAAAATTTAATAGCATACAAAGCGACCGTTAACGACGTCTGCCCATGTGTCTGCCACTTTGGGTTGGAGTTGGATCGCTCAGCGCGAGCACCGCCCCCAGTCACCCGTACTAGCGCCTTGCATTCGATCACAGCGGGCCTACACCACCCTGCACTCTGCATGCAACATACCATAGGTACCTATGGCTTGGCACCGACTTCAAACAGACAGATAGGTAGCACATACATTTAATATTTTAAATAGATTAATAGGTAAGTAATAGGTTTAGACAAGCATTATCACATATGTAAAAAATCATATTTTGTAATAAATAGTATAGGTACTTGTAGAATATAAAATACGTGTTTATATTTAGGTAACATAAGTAAGTAAGGTTTTGTTTATTTAGATATTATAATCATGAGTATGTAGATACATATGCTATTTTTATCTATTAATGTAAATTAAGTTTATTTTTTGCTTTTTAGTGAGTTTTTGATTGTGTTTTTTTATCTTATTTGTGTTTTTTTTAAGTTGGTTTATTTTTTTATAATCTCTCTTTTGCAAATTTTCTTACTTTCTATCTTATTTTATATGCATTTGTTTTGCATCTTATTTTGTATTTATTCTATTACATTTTTTATTTCTACCAAAACAATTTATTAGCTGGCACATTTTGCATGTGCTAATTTTTCTTATATTCTAATAAAATTTCTAGCTTATACTTATTTTTATACTTATTATTACCTCTTTAACCGGCTAGCTACCACCATTTTATCTAAGTCTGTCGCCATAATAACGATGTTTATAGCATTGTTGTGTTCCGACAGTTTGAGATAAGATAGCCATTCCTCAGTGGTTGAGGATTCCGGGTGAAGCGCGCTTCCACCTTTGGCCTTATCGTCACTTACCATCAGGTGAGATGAAGGCCAAGCGCTTACCCGTTGTAGAATAATAATAAAAAACATAATCTTACTAAGTATACTAGTTATTTATATAATTTTAACTAACTTAGAAACGCCGTCATATTTCAACCATTTATCGATTCATCCTTATTCAATCTTTATTCAGTGAAAACCGCGTCAAAATCCATGGAGAAAGTGGTGTGTCAACACAGAAACGGCGACTTCACTTTATAATATTATGATTACAGCAAGGTTGCATCACTCTCCAATGTTAGTAGTCCACCCTGGTTAAGATTGAAAAAGGTTGGTAATGGCCCGCAATGAGAAGCATGCAAAGCCAGCCCGTGACCTTGTCACACGACGCCGGGAATTATTTCGCGGCCTGAACAGATGGTGCAAGCCACGAGTGAAATACCACATATGATTAATCTCATAACAGCAAGAAACATTTTTTTATTTAATCGAAAGGTTTCAAACATTATGAATGAATAGTGATAAAGCTGCTATGTTACAGACATTTCAAAAAAGACCTGCCCAATAACTTTTCAAGTAATTTAATATGTTTTTATATTTTTGCCTATAAACATTTTATTTAATCGATTGTGGACCAGACCGTGAGACAGTATGTTGTTTACTAGAACACATTTCCATTTGTGGGATAAAGGGTTCTTATTTTATTGTCATTGTTATTATTCACACAAAATAGTCACATTTTGACTTGCTACAAATCTAAGTTGCACACAACACGCACCGCTCACAAATTGAGCCGAATCTAAAAAAGACCTTTGTTGATTTCGCTTTGAATTGTTCACAAACATTTATAATTTTATACTTTTTCCTTTGATGGTTCTTTTGTTTTCTTCTTCTGTAATAAACACACAAATACATGTTTGCTGAACATAGCTTTCTTTGTAGGTGTATAATTTTAATACAACTTTGCGTCAAGGACGAATTTCCTGTAAAACATAATCGATCTGTAATACCTATTAAATTGTATAAATATGTCTTAGGTAGATATCTAAACGTGCGTTATTTACAACTTGTTAATTTATAGCTCGAATTCTCAGACACTCCGACTATTTTTTGTTAAACAAGAATTATAAGAATAAAAAAAAAAAATCGCGAATTATTCAACAACATTTTGGCTTTATTTGTTCTCTAGTTTTTTGTGTAAAATAGTAACAACTTGTACCCTGTTCATACGCAAATAGTCTGGTTTTACTTTTTGAAAAACAATCGCAAACAGCTCTCTAATTCGAAGTCAAGTTGCGCCGAAAAAAGCTCCGGGAACCGTCTGCCCAACAGAAAAGCAATTACCCGACGCATTCCGCTAGTGCGGTGTCTGACGGCAAGCGCAGAGGCTTTTATCAAATCACATGGCACTACATTTTAAAACAATAAATATAAAGTTTATATGGTAAACCCATTTTTATACTATATAAAATTAACAATGTAAATTAAACGAAAATATGGTCGGCCAAAAAATTGTCCACACAGATAATAGAGACAGCCTTAATCAAATAATTCAAATAAAAATTCGCCGTGTCGCGTGGCGGCTCTTTAAAAGAATACTACCACCCCCTTTCTTCCCTTCAGGGGAGTAAAAGGCGACTAACGGACTATAGACTGCTAATGCAACAGGCAACAGGTTATCTCTATAACGTGCTCACGGGTTGACTCACGGCGATGGGCTCACCACCTGTCACGCTAAACACATGTGCAGTTGCTATTTGGTGAAAAGTGGACTATGGGAGAGGACTGCTTTTGCTGTTCTCATTGCAATTACATTATATGTATGTATGTATGTATGTATGTGCTCACGGGTTTCCTACGTGACTTCGAAACACTATTCTGCATTTTTTTAGATCGATGACTTTACTTCGATGCCTTGTTTACAGCGACGATTTTTTGTTCGATATTTCTATACATCTTACGTCGATTACCCACTTACCCGCATTGGGCGAGTGTGGTGGGTTATAGACCAATATCCCCACGTGCTATCTACGTGGGAGGCCTGTGCCCAGCAGTGGGACGTTTATAGGCTGATGATGATTACGTCAATATCAATTTGCTCGATGCCACGTTACTTTGAAAATATTTTGCAATACATTTTTCTGAAATAATTTTGAATCCAAGATTGCAGTGAACTCTTCGACACATTAGTAAATAACCCCGTGCTCACACACGTATTAGTATACTTTTCATACTATAGTACTCACGTTTTAGATCTTCGATTTGCCCACAAGTCCCACGCCCTCGTCCCTGTTCCCAACAAGTCGGCGACGAGTCAACAAACTGCCGACGTAACTGATTTCATGCTAACGGCAACAACGACATTCGCACGTCATTTATTTGGCGCTGTGCAGTTTGGCATTCGGTATTGTACACGATTGTTTGTGGCACGATTGTTTTTAAGCTCACTATCACACCAGATGGAGTATCACCTGTGTTCTTTTCGCAACAACACGTGTTAAGGGACTTCATATTTGATTTTCTAACCAAGCTAACCAACAGTAAGGTGGTAAAATGAACCACTTAAGCAAGTTAATATTTTTTTTTTTTATTTATTCAATTTAGACATATGTCCATAGAATTGGTTAGTAACAATGCACTTAAGAACTATGTTAGTAAAGTAGAAAATAGGGCAACATAATTACTCTAGATCCGGTACTTCATGCACCAAGCCGGATCCAATGCTTCAGCATAGGGCAGTCCACTCGCTTACTTGCAATCAAGTGTGTTTAAAAATTGCTATAATAGACGAACAGTGTGTTTTATATTTATATCGGCAATTTAGTATTCATCAATCAAGTAATAGGACATACAAAAGATTATTAAATCAAATAAAACCAATGGGTTTATAAAATATTAATTAAAAACTTTGTTCTTAATTGAATTATTCATGAAAAGATCGATTTACTTACAGATTATATTGACTTTGAAACACAGTTACTGAGTCAAGGGGGACGTTTTCATTCAATTCAAATCACATAAATTCATGAATTTCCTTTGATCTTTTGAATGCTACCCTATTTCTTTAAAACCTAGATGGTTTGGCTTAGGTTATACCAGTTTTTACTTACTTAGATGCATTAAGGACTGGTGTCCTCACTAAGGATCGAAGTCAACTGAGAATCAAACTTGCATAAGTTAATTCAAAAGTTTTCCTTCTCTCTACTTTTTTCTCAGTAAACGAAATATACTTTTCGAACTCATTAATGAAATTAAATTAGTTTCGTTGTTATTTTAATCTAAATTCTTGAGTAAAAGTTAACATTTTAAGTTTAAATAAAGGATAACACTGTAATATTTTAAACCGTCCAACGCGAACGAATGCCGCTAAATACCAGCCGTTTTATCGACAATAACGTTTGAATGTCTCATAAAGAGGACACAAAGAGGTTCGCGGAATTTCCCTTACGTAGGACGCTTTGCATTTTGTTACACAAACTTAAGTACGTATAAACAAATGAAAGAGGAAACTGTTTACTTTCATAAATTAATGAAAAAAAACCGGCAGAAAGATACTGGGTGTCTTAAAAGAAACTTTACATTTGTTTAGCTGGAGAGCGGGGCGAATGGAGCGTTTCTCGCTATTACTCGTATAATACGTATTTGTGATATTAATTTACAATAGTTGATCTTAAGACTAAACACTACGTGGAAGTGACATGCAAAAATCTCTTACAAAACACAGAAAAACGACGTTTCGTATTCCCCTGCTTCCTCCTTCAGAACAATTTTTATTACTTTTTCAGTATCGGTTAAAGAAAGAGATTTCCTATGTCTGTATGTCAGATTTTTCTTAATGTTTCTAAAGACGCCTTAAAACATAGTGATTTAGCTAAATTTTGCATGCTCCTGTTGTTATATAATGCAAAAAATTCAACATACAGACGTAGAAAATCTCTTTCTTTAACCGATGCTGAAAAATATACAAATTGATCCAGTTCTGAAGGAAGAAACAGGAAACTACGAAACGTCGTTTTTCTGTGTTTTGTATGAGAATTTTGCATGTCACTTCCATTAATAAATGTATTGTGTGTGTCGCGGCGAATGGCTTAACGGAAGTAAGCCTATGCCCAGCAGTGGGTTGGAAAGGTGACTATGATGATGACTTTTAATGATATTTTCAGTATAATCGCTGAATAGTGACTCTTATTACGTACATGAAAGTATTATTACCCCACATAATTACATTTTTCATTAATTTTTTTTGCCTAAATTCATTTTAGGAAGCTGATTAAATGAAATGAAGTGACGAAAATGCTGTTGTGTAAGGTATTCTGAAATCATTTCAACTCAGAAGCAGCAAAGTACGAGTTTAACTTACAATTTGTTAACGTTAACGAAAAACACGACGGACACAATTATGGCAAAATTGTTTGTTAGTTTAGTGTTTGGGTCACACACATTTTCGATTTCATTAACCCGATTGAATTGTGAAAAAACTAATTCAAAGTCCATATATTTTTATTCGAGGAAATAGCTATAAATATTTATGGCATAATAATAATTTTTGAATCTTCCTAAATATTTTATTAACCTATTAGGACGTCTTTTTTGAGGTGTGAAGAAGAATGGGCGCAAGAAACTGCACAGCTGTACAGGAGTAACGACTATTACAAACGAAAAAAAACTAGGCACTACGCACTAGTTCGTCTTTCTTTTCTTTTCTGAGCTCAGAAAAGATTTGTTGCGTAAACAGTATCGGGCTCCCCTCCGCCCATATTCATTAGCAGCTTCCTCGCCCATCAGGATCGTTTCATCTCCAACAGGCATAATTGACTAACCGAATTAATTAGTGAATCCGCAGTAAAACGCCCGATGCGTTGCCGGGGATATAAAGACGCACTGAACGGATTTAGAGAGGCGTTTAAGTGTTTTATTCGGCACTGATGTGTGAATTGCGTACCTACGTATACCTACTGCCTGCGATAGGATTTAAGTAACTCAATTGAAACTCTATATATACTTAAAGATGGGGTATTTTTTAGGTTAATTAAATATTTGTTTCATTCTTGAATTTTCAATTAACTTCTACACTTTTAAACTTTATATTCATTATACACACATATTTAAAAGGAATAAATCCCAACGCAAAACTATTTTGTAAAAACGCACACGCATACCTTTCACTTTCGTCGTTTTGACCGAGTTGCAGTTGTTGTTTAAAATGTGTTCAATTAACTTGACATGAGAAAAACAACGAAATATAAGTAGATTCTTCATACGTGCTTACTCGCCGGCTTAGGGGACCTGACTTCACGAGAACGTCCCCTATTTGGTCAGGACTGCTATTACTACATTTCATAAGAAATTTCAGCAATTATTGTTTTATGTAGTCTAGAAATGTCGGTGGTAGAGTGGCTAAGCTCGGACAATCGGTACCAACGACGGCTTAAGGGGCTTTTCGAAGGACCTCGACACAATTCTAATTCGGCGAACGCCGTCGTCAGTATACCATACATACACTCATACATACAAATTATATTCACGACTATTATCCCCCAGGGGTAGGCAAAGACCAGGCAATGAGGACCGCAAAAGTAGTCGACTGGCCACAGTGCACCTTTCACCAAATAATACTGCACATGTGCTCAGCGTGACAGGTGGTGAGCCCATCGCCGCGCTATGCTGTTAGATGTATGTGCAGTCTTTGGTCCGTTTGTCGCCTTTTACGACACCCAAGGAGCGGTAAAATTCGGTTACATCAGGAGAATCTTCATTGCTAATGTTACATCGCTGGCATAGCCCAGAACTAGACGCTGCGCTATCAAGTTCCAATTATAAAAACCGATTCTAGAAACATTTTTTTCAACAATCGACAGATCGCGAGATCCTTTCAATCCAGCCTCCAGGCTCCAGGCTAAGGCTGGAGGCTGCAGGCTGTAGGGTGACGCTTCATTATTGTTATTTGCCAAGCAATCTGGCCGCGCCGCCGCCCCGCAAACACAGCGAATGGTGCGTGTGTTTGCGGAGCCCGGCCGCGGCTGTTGACTCGCGTAAAGATCCTCAAAGATTACTCCCGTTTTCTTTTTGCGATAGACAATTTTGTTTACGTGCGTAACTTGTAAAGCGTTTGGAATTATAATAAAGCCCCTTTCTATTTTGGAAGCGTTTGTATGATTTTGAAGCAGCGCTTAGCGAGTTTGCGTTGTATTGTGATGTTGCAAGTTAAGTACGTTTAGCAACGTTTATCTTCCAGATAGGTGGCTGAAATAAAATTTATTGTCTCCTCCTTGTTTTCTAATAAACGTTAAAAGGAAACACTACGTCGACGTGTCATGCAAAATTCTCATACAAAACACAGAAAAACGACGTTTCGTAGTCCCCTGTTCCCTCCTTCAGAACTGGACCAATTTTTATTACGTTTTCAGCATCGAATAAAGAAAGAGATTTATGTTTGTATGTTTGATTTTTTTGCATTAAGTCATTTATTTAATAACTAAGAGCCTTCAAAATTTAGCGAAATCACTCCGTTTTAAGGCGTCTTCAGAAACATTCAGTGAATGGTTTAGAAAAAAAAAACATACAGACACAGAAAGTATCTTTTCGTACCACTTGCTCAAAAAAGTAACATTCTATGCCACAAAAAGCGAACATAACAACAGTCATTTTTCATCTGTTAAAAACAGGGAAAGAAAATTGTACTGAATTTCATTCATCCTCTAGGGGAAGAATGTGATTTAAATTTGGAATACTTACCGAAATTGATACTGAACTACACCTGTGTTTACACCATTGAGTTTGTTTAAAAAGCATTACACATATTTTTGAAGAACAAAAAAAAATGAATTGTCATTATTTTTCCCTTTTCCATTATTTTACACCCTCGCTAAGCTCGGGAGTAAACCTCGAGTCCTTCGTTACGCTCGCGATTTAAATCGTCACCCGCGACAGAAGACACTGCTTTATCCCCTTGGTTAATAATCTACTATTCTTTAACCGATGCTGAAAAAGTAATAATTGGGCCAGTTCTGAAGAAGGAAACAGGGGACTACGAAACGTCGTTTTTCTGTGTTTTGTATGAGAATTTTGCATGCCACTTCGACGTTGTGTTTCCTCTTAAGTCTCAGATACCGGTTCTTGTTAAAAGATAGAAGTGGGTCAATCCTGGGTGAAGCATTCTTCGCGTCAGAGCCGTGGCTTTTAATTTTTCTCGTAACTGGTGAAAACAAAAACTACATTGTAAAAGAAGGTTTAAAAACGAGTCAGTCTCAATAAGGCACGGTAATTATGTACAGAAATTAATAGGGATAGAATATGTGGTCAGATCCATGGCCAATAAAACAGATCCATTTCTTAAAACCACGGATTTTACAGCCATGGATCTGGCGACAATTTTAAAATGAAGTTATTTAAATTGAACTATACTTATCTAAATTAAATCGTACTCATTTTGATTTCAAATCTACTCAGGGATGAATGCAAACATGTTCTCGGGACAGATAAGTGTAACTATTCTTAATTTAGTAGCAAAACATGACACGAGCTTTACCTATTTACTAAACCAAAGTTTAAAAAAATTTTAAAGAACTTAAAAATAAAGTATTTTTGCGAAAGCTAGCGCCACGTCCTTCCTGATGAAGTGCTGCAGCACAACTGGCGATGGCGTTTGGACTAATCACGAGACTCTTACCACATACTCAATGAAGTAGGTAAACATTAATTTCGTCGCGCGATGATTTAACATTTGCCCACCATGTGACATTTTATTGAACGACTACAGACACAAGAGTTTTGATTAATATTAAAACAATGAATACATGATTTGATAGAGGCACTCTTTTCGTATTCAACAAAGTATTAGTTAACGCAATCTTATAAATGTAAAAAACAACCTCTATTATTGTTAAACTGATTTGCTGTTTAAAAAATAAATATTTTCCATTATCATTTTCATTTTCAAAAAATATAAATAATAACACAATAACACACCGAGCGCCGCGCGTGTGCCATGTGAAAAGCTTGTCAAATCAACCCATGTTTCAGTTTCAAATGAATGTTTATGCAATTCATTTTGTAAAATATTGGTTTCAATTGTTAAGCTTCAATACTACATAAGTTAAGTGAACTTAAAAGTGCTAATTTAATTTAGTGTGTTGTTAATTTATATTATGCTGTGACCCTCTAAATCAAGTATCCCATAATTGACCCAAGTCATTGTCGTGCCGTGGATTTTAACCCACGTGTTAGGTCAACTTGGTAGATTATGTTAAAACTCACTATTTGTATTGTATGTTTATATGGGAAGGTCTGGAAAGTTTACATTCAGATAAATAAGCTAAGAAATCAGGCTAGACCACTAAAACAGTAAACAAAAAACGACTTTAGAAATGGACGATATAGGAAGTGGACGACATAAGAGTTGATAATCTACGACATAAGAAGTGAACGACATAGGAAGTAGACAACGTAGGAAAGTGGAAAATGTCCTCCTGTGATGAATAAAAGCTTTCAATGATTAGTTCGCGTAAAACCTTTGTGTTACGAGCGTTTTTGGATTGCAGTAGGTAGGTATCAGGCAGGCCGTATAATAGTTTCCAGACTCAGAAACATGAAAATATAACAAGACGATAAATTGTATAATCTAAAACAAAGTTTTTTTGTCAGTTAGTCAAATTACTCCACTCTTCCTTGACTCAACTCCGTTAAAGTATTCTCCACTTCAAAGGAATATATTGTTGGTATTGTTCGACAGGGCGAGAGCCCTGGGCCGGAGCGGCGCAGCGGCGAGTGCGATCCGCCCGGCGAGATGCCGCCGCCGGACGCGCCGCCCGCGCCCACCGCGCCGCCGCTCGCGCTGTCCGCGCCCGCCGCGCCGCCGCCGGACCCGCCGGCGCCCGCCGTCGTCAGTATACCAGAACCCCCTTTTTCCAAAGAACTCTAAAAAATGTCTTATCTATCTTCCTCCGCCATCGCAACAAAAGTAACTCTCCAAGGGAATGAGTAAGACTATCCGCAACGACTAACGCCCCTAAGAAGGTTTGACGGAAGAACGGAAGACCAGATCGCCACCTGGCTTTTTGTCTACTAATAAGATTACTGGTCTTACTTCGCCGCCGCCAGATGCCCCTAGAATATTCTATTTCTACAGCAGTTATAGTACAATTCGACCATCCCTGTAGTGCACTGGTTAGACCCTGGCCTCTCATCAGCCTACCGCACTGCCGAGCGCTGCCGCCACCAGACCCGCCAGAATCCGTGGCCGTGAGATGAAACCCCTTCAAAATTCTTTTAATTTCATTTACTGTAGATTTTAACAGTATCTGTATTCTACTCGTTTAACAAATGATCTACCGTCTGCAGTGCCGCCGGGCAGCCTGCCGGGTTCCACCGCCAGAATAATATGTATTATATTTCTATAAATAATATTTATGCGAATCCAACCACATTTTTAGTCTACTAGTCAAACCACCTGTACCAGCGGACACCGGACAAGGGGAAGGTATTTACAAGGTAGCCATAAAGGATTTCGGGTGAGGTAGACTTCCACTTTAGGGCCTTTTTGACACTTCCTTACTGACTTACGCTTAAAAATCTACTGTACTTAATTGTTTCCTCATGATACAGCCACCAGTGAAGGCGCGGTCGATGGTGGTGTCCCTGACGCCGCCGCGGGAGCGCGAGACCTGGGCCAAGAAGGCGGAATTCCTGTTAGCGGTGGTCGGCTTCGCGGTGGACCTCGGCAACGTCTGGCGGTTCCCGTACATCTGCTACCAAAATGGCGGCGGTTAGTTGCTGTTGGTCTTTGAATAAAATTTGGAGAATCCAACACTCCGTTAAAACCTCATGACAACAATCAGGACCAACGGCTTTACGTGGATTCCGAAACAAAGACGAGATGGAGATGTTTTTAATTTTAGCACAGTATAAATGCTTATATTTATACTGTGGTTCTAGTGACCCGGAATTACGATAGTTGCTTAGCTGGCAAGAACGCCGTCGAATGCAAACTGAATTTGCCATGGACCTCCTCTAGGTATCATCGGAATCATCGTCGCGTTACCACTTTTCAGGAATGTTGCCCGCTGGCGCGTGCCTATGCCAAATAGACGACACGGGGCGCATGGGATTTTGGCCTTAAGACTGGTAAAGAGACGGAGTTCAAAAGTACCTTAGGTATTATTGTATTCTTTAAAGTCTGATGGTATCGTGTTCTCCACCAGGCGCGTTCCTGATCCCGTACTGCGTGATGTTGCTGTTCGGCGGACTGCCGCTGTTCTTCATGGAGCTGGCGCTGGGCCAGTACCACCGCTGCGGCTGCCTCACGCTGTGGAAAAGGATCTGCCCCGCGCTCAAAGGTAGGATAGGAACGCAATTGTACTTATTTGTAATCAGCATCATGTTCATCAGATAAACCAATTGTTACTATCGCACAGTCGTTACCTTATAATTAAGTCCGTGACACGGGTCGGGCTCGTATCGCATGTAGCTAGCGATGTTTTTTTTATTATTCTGCAACGGGTCAGCGCTTGTCTTTCATCTCACCTCATGGTAAGTGACGATAAGGCCGAAGGTGGAAGCGCACTTCACCCGGAATTCTCAACCACAGAGGAACTGGCTTTCTTATCTCAAACTGCCGGAACACAACAATGCTAAAAAACATCATTGTTATGGAGACAGACTTAGATAAGATGGTGGTAGCTAGCCAGGCGGATTTAACAGCCCTACCACCAACCAAACCGAGCACACAAAGATGTACCCCCCGCTGGAAATCGAGCCTGTGACCTCTGGGTCTGAAACTGGTGGCTTAGCCTAGTGGCTAGAACTAGATTACAGTGGCGATTAAAATGATGATGCGATGTGGGACAAAGACAATCATCATCATCAGTCGAAGGACTTCCACTGCTGGGCACGGAGCTTCCCATATGAACAACAGCACAGGAAGACTGGGCCATTACTCACCACGCTGCGGCTGGCCCAATGTGGGTTGGCAATGGGGCTGGCTTAATATGGCTGAAGACAGCAACAACAATAAAGTTCATTACATGACATCATGTACACACGGTATCAAGTTTGAACTTTATTGTTTAGCTCTAAGGATCCATTTTCATTGGAGAAATTTGACAGTTTAGGGTAGGTTGATCTGACGCCGTGTGTACTCAGTAGTCATCAGCGTCATCGTTATCAGCCGAAGGGCGTTCATAATCAGCCAGTCCCATTAATGTGGTCCCACTGGTAGATGCAGGCTTTTTGCGGTGCGAAACAGCTAACCCGCAGTTTTGATATAAATCCAGTAGATATTGTGAATATTGAATTACAATTTAAAAACTAAATTATTATTATAAATCTTTTTAAGCAACGCAATTGTTAAACAAGCACAAATTATCAAACGTTCAATGAAGTCGTACAGCATGTAACATAATCCTGCAAAAAACGCAAATTCGAAAAAAATTACAATATAAAACGAAAAGTGTCAATATTTTATATTTGAAGAAAAAGACTTTAATACACCGGCACAAACCAAGACCGCGGGCGCTAAGTGATTGCGCGCACTCCCACGGGTTCGCTCCGGCCGCCGACTCATTCCTGTGTCCCTGTATTCCTGTCTCCCCGTATTGGACGTCCATTAACATCCTTTATTCGCGAATTTAGACAGCCGACGGGGAAATCATTAGGATGCACAATGGGACAAGCGCGCTTTTAAAACGGAGCCAATGAGGACTACATCATTTATGACGCTGAAAACCATAACGGAGAAGTTTGTTGTGTTTTTTTAAATCTGTTTAGGTTTTAAAATATATTAAATTTAATAAGGTTTCTTAAATGCCATAGCAGTTTTGTCAATATTGCTAATAATTAACGATATTGATAAGCAGTGAATTTAGATCCAAGGTGCAACAGCCATATCGAATGATAGCGTAGATTTTATTCATTCGTTATACCTATGTAATTATGGATTTTTTACAAAATAAACACGAAACTTTCCAAAATTATAAAGCAAATGTAATCACACTGTGACTAAGTGTTTTTCTTTTTTGCAAAAAAATATGTTTTATTTAAAAATACATAAATTAATAAAACTAAGCTTTTAAATTTTGCAATTTTTACAAACTTTTCACTTTGCCCATTCTTAAATATTTAGGTAACATTGACTGTCATTCATCAAACAATAACTTCCTGTTTATTACACACATCAATAATCTATCGAAAAGTTGTGAAGAAATAGTAAGCCAAGCGTACTTAGGCATTAGAGGCCGGTGTGTAATCGACGGTCGAATGAAGATCGCTGCAAATATTTGCGCTTCAGATCTGCCGCCGCTCTGGAGCCCCGATGCTGAATTATGAGATGTCGTGAACGCTAGGAGATACGTAAAAAGTAAAATGGTGTATATATTCTGCATACTGTGCAACAGCTGGAAACATCCGTCGTTAAAATCAAATCATTGGTACAATTAATTAATACCTATTCATTAATATATTAAGCAAGTGGCCAGCCCGCCCGCGGTCTTGTCCGCGTCAGCACCGCGTACCTATCCCGTGACGAATTTCCAAACATTTTCTTAGATATAATTTAAACCTTTATTATTGAAATTTTCATATTAAGGGAGGACTTTAGGTAGTCGATTTCCAATCCGATTCATTCAAAAAAATTCTTAATTTTTTGCATAATTATTCTATTAAATAATGTTAGCGTATACACTAAGCGCGGGAAAAGATCAAATATGATCAAGTATGAAGGAAAAACGGGTCACACCAACCACGACAGCTATTCAATACCATACGCGTAAATGAGTCGAAAGCACTAGGGTGCTCAAACATTACGGAAAAATATATGAAATTTTAACATCGATTTTCTGAATTATTTTATATACTTCGAGTAGTATTTTTTTATTTGTTTATGTTTACCCAGGCATAAACTACCGTGGAATTAAATATGTCGCTCGTGTTAACTAACACGCTGTATGGATATAGGATAAAATGTTTACTAGAAATAAACGACCAGTCTCAGGAAAGCTCGAATGGGATTTGAACCCATGACCTTTGGATTGCCGGTACACTGCTCTGGCAGTTTATAAAATTATTTTTTTCTAGTTAACATTTTATCTTATATTACCTCACCTGACAATTACAAACACAACAAAGAAATAATTAGCCAAATAGCCGTTTTAAAGTGATGCCCAAACATACATTTGCGGCAATCAAATTTTATTTGTACGTATTGTACGTTCTAGTATGAAACAATTTAGCAGACATAGTAAAGTAAGTAAATTAAATCTTTATTATAGAAATTTTTACATTCACAATGCCATATAGATATATGATAAAATGTTAACTAGACAAAAACAACCAATCTTAGGAAAGTTCGAATGGGATTCGAACCCATGATCCTTGGATTTCCGGTCCACTGCTGTAACCGCTAAGCTACCGAACCGAGACCCCAGAAGACTCGTTGATTTTTTTCTAGTAGTTTGTGATTTACGCTACAAGCCAGCGATTGAGTAACAAATATCCATCCATACTTACAAACTTTCGCGTTTATAATATTAGTAGGATTATATCCCATACGATAGATTTGAGTGCCTATTCAAATCTATCGTATGGGAATTGAACTCACGACCTTGATAAGACACATCAACTTACGATAGGCTCGATTAGTATTTAGAAGGAAGGGATATGAAAAATATTATTTTAGATTATCTTTTTAATTATGTAGGTACTTACTATAATAGGTATAGAAACCAAATTAAATTTGTAGGTAACAAAAGTAACAATAACATCCGGTATCCGGATAGGATAAAATTAAACATGAAATAAATTAGTCACAACTCTCTTTATAGAAATAAAAAAATACTCCCAAAAGCAGTACTACGAGTATTAATAACAATGATATCTGAAAAAAAATACAAGTCTGAAATATTAAATAAACTCAGTATAGGCGAGTACTTAGAGCTAAAGCTCTTATAAAATCCAAAGTGCTCATTGTATTTTAATTTTTTAAATGGCTTCTATAGCATTTTCTTTCATTTTCATTTTCTTTGGTGGCGGAGTCTGTGGAATGTTACCCAAAATCACAGACATATAATTATGTCTGTGCCCAAAATTCTCTCAATTGAGTGCATTGTGGTTTTTTGTTCATCAATAAGCCTTTGAAGACATGCGTGCAAACCAAGTTTCCGATTTTCCATTAAACCATTCCATCGCCGGTGCCATGCTTATTTAGGGTATTTTGAGTTCGCGGATTATGCAAATGATTGTTTCTCTCAACGGACCACAAACTAGGTGGAAACATCGGTTGGGTGGTAGTAGGTACGTGATATTACAATTATTTCATCCGACAAGATTGTAATTGGCCCAGAACGTAATATTCTTCAAAATATTGAGTAACAGCAGAAGGTTCTTCTTGAAAAACGCTCTCTTTTAGCTGTCTAAATACATCAGGTATTTCTTCCGGACACAAGTAAGCCAGTGCTTCGCACCAATGGATTTCTATACCATGACTATCGACCTAGCGTACCACATATAAAAGGGATTTCGTGTTATAGAATATTTTTCGAAACTACATATCAGACCCTATATAGATATAGGATAAAATGTTTACTAGAACTACTTTTAGAACAACTTTTTTTCTAGTAAACTTTTTAAGTATATTAAATCTTCGTAATATATGATTACTTGCGTTAAAAAATGCTTAAACAAACTCAAAGATAACGAAACGTTGAAAAAATTTCTACCTCAGGCGGGAATCGAACCCGCGCCCTCCGCAATCCGGGCGGCTGCGTTGACCACTCCACCACCGAGGTATTGGTTAGCCCGACGAAATTTTTCAACGCTTTGGACTTTATGTTTTTATAGCAACAGTGTCTTATCAAACCTTTTAGAATTTACATTCTTAGAGATTGAATGAAAATATTTTACAATATTTTAAGCATTCAGTTAAGATAAAACTGCTTTATAGATTCGTATTATTTGATTATTTGCGTTAAAAAACGCTTAAATAAACTCAAGATTTGTTATCTTTAAATTAAATCTAATAAACCGACATATACATGACAACATGACTTCTCCCAACAACAGAAATGACTTGACGATGGCCAATATCCAACGAGGTCGATCCGAAACTCAAGCCAGTGGTTTTGAAGAGCGATCGTTTCCATATCATACATTTTAACCAGCCCCATCCGGGCCAGCATTTGTCTTGACGCTAAAAGCATTGCCTCCTGTATATTTATAAAGGCCCTGTCCAGGCGTAAAAACCTTTTGTCTGTACGCGCGGACTGACCGCGATTTTAGTGATTCTCACGCTACGGTGTTAGATTCTTATGTGATTGGTTTAACGTTGTTGATGTGAGGGTCGCAGTTAACGCTATAGATATACGTCTCTTCGATGAACTTAATATTTGTGATGTCGCTAGGCTGATAAAAGACATAAAGAATCTCAGTGAAAGCTGAGCCATTCCCTTTTGCCTCTTTTGTTGTGATTTGAGGCAATATACTTTTTTATTATCATTATGATTATGAATTTTTGGTTATTTTTTTTGTAAATTCTAATTTAAATAGAACAAGTTTTAGTTCTTTGTAATTAGAGTTTCGACGACGACGGCTTACGTAGAGTAGGTAGTGGTGCGATTACGCAGCAAATATAAAATCGTCATAAGCTACCTCCTCTTTATATTTGCTTCATGGGTGCGATATTCGTTCATATTAATATGTTTAGAAGCAAAACTCATTTATTTACTCGTAGATCATCGGTAATTCTTCGTCCGCCCAGTGACTTCGTCCGCCCCGTGAATACACCGTACCCCGCGACGAATTTCCAAAAAAAATCTTTCATACAAACCTGTCCTGACAATTAGAAACTGAACCGATCTGAAATGATGCGCGAACTAACATTTGTGACAATTGATTTTATATATATGTATATAGACTAGCAGCCCGCCAGCGACTTCGTCCGCGTGGACGCCGTACCTACCCCGTGACGAATTACCAAAAAAAAAACACTTATAGATGCAGCCGTTCTGAAGTGATGCGCGAACAAACATTTCGGCAATTGATATTTACTACTACAGACTAGCGGCTTTCCCCGCCGTGACTTCGTCGGCGTAAAGACCAGTGACGGTTTTTTTTTTAGTTCAATTATATCTTAGAATAATAATATATATATAGAAGGTAAGTCCGTGCGCCCATTTTGAAGCACTTTTTTTGGAGCCAGATATGGCTCCAAACGCCGAGTTTTCAATGTACACTACGGAGTTACAAGCGTGCGTGTGCGTGTCGCCGAGCGCAAGCAAGTAATCGTCACGAAAGTGTGAATCGGTTTAGTGCTTCACTTTTGACAGAGCGCTTGTATGAATACTATCTTTCTATACGTTATTATTCTAAGAATTATATAAATCTCAAAAATACCTGTTTACTTTTTCTTGAATTCGAAAATATTCAGGTAAGTAGTATTATTTTCTAATTTTATTTTTTCCTAATTCAAATGTGTTACTTGTGAGGACCTGTAATTGGCCATCTGTTATTATTGCCATTACTTATACTGTTTAAGTAAGCTGTTGGTCTTCCTAAGATATAAATAAATAAATAAATTATTAATAGGAACATTTTAACCAAAACGGTCCAGTCGTGCGCTTGTCAGTGTACAGCATTTCATTTTTATAAATTCCTTTATATTATCTCGTTATTTTACTGAGATCGAGTTAAGTATCTTTATAGAAAAATAATAGCAGGTTCACAAAAGTCTGTCCGTGATCTATTGGCCTCACTGTTCTTGGGGATCCCGCGGAAAGTTGCCGAGACATGATTTGACCAATCACACGCCCTCCGGTGACTTAGCAACCTTCTTAGCGAGACTCGAAACCTTTTTGGAGAACAGTAAGAAAGTACAATACAGTACTGTTGAATAAAGTTATGGTTTACTATAAACGTCTAGCGGTTACCGTTAAAAGTATCACTCAAGTGTGGCAGCCGGCCGTGTTACTATTTTTTTACGCCTTTTTTGGTAATATTCTCTTTCTTTCTCTTTCATAAATAATTCCATATTATTTGAAAATAAACTTACAGGTCCCTGTTTTCGGCATATTATTGGGTGCTTAGGTATTTTCTCTTGTTATTTTATCCTGACGTTTTGAATCCGTTAGGGTCCGTGGTCACCTATCGACACCTATGACAGAAAGTAATCTCTAGTAAAGTCTAGTAGATTTGTAAAAACTAGAATTTGAATAATTTGAATTTGAACTCTACGTAAAGTTATACACAAACTTATCTAAGAATTTTAAGTGTTCTACAAATCCCTTATAGATCAATGAAATATCTTTCATGCATCATGTTTATGATGATTTTTTGCTGTCACTGGGAATTCTTATCAGCGGGAAAACGCAAGCTTCCCTCTGGTAACTGCCGCGCACCCATGTAATATACGCGGGATATCGAGAATTTATTTCCGTACGCCATGCGAGTTGGTACACCAAGTGATGAATTGATAACGTCATTTTGTAATAAAAACATAATGTCTTTTACACTCAATATTTGCAGTTAGTTGTTAGAGTAATTTATTTATACTGATTTCACACTTTAATATTCTTGATATTTAATAAAAATATATATTAAACAAACTGATTGAGTCTGAGTGTAAGAGACATTATTTCATTTCACAATTAGGAGGGTTTACGCATTTCGGTTTCCCATACAAACTTCCAAGTCGACATTTTTAAAAACCACTAAGCCAATTTTAATGAAACTTTGCATGCTAAAGTAATATACAGGAATCTAAATAGTTTGTTGAAGACATTTTTAAAAAACTTTTATTTAAGTGAGTTATTGCGATTTTAAACTTTCTATACTGGTCTTTAAATCGCAATAACTCAGCTAAATAAACGTTTTTTTTAAATGTTTTCAACAAACTATTTAGGCCTCTGTGTTTTACTTTAGCATGCAAAGTTTCATCAAAATTGGCTTAACGGTTTTTAAAAATTTCGACTTGGAAGTTTGTATGGGAAACCGAAATGCATAAACCCTCTTTAATGAATATTACACATTTCAATGCTCATACTAAATTGAAAAATAGTTTAAATTGGAGTTGATTGTTTTTGATACTAAACCACTCGGTAAAATCTATCTTGCATTGAATATAAAAGATATACCGTACTGCAATGCAACTGTATCTATGTAACTATATAAACACAATATTTGCAGCAAGTGTGTAAGATATACCGTACTGCAATGCAACTGTATCTATGTAACTATATAAACACAATATTTGCAGCAAGTGTGTAAGCTAACCGTGTCGCGTAGAGGTGAAAGAATTCTACCACCCCCTCTCTTTCCTTGGGTGTCGTAAAAGGCGACTAACGGACTAAAGACTCACAAACATCCAATAGCATACCTAGAGCGGCGATGGGCTCACCACCTGTCACGCTGAGCACTTGTGCAGTCGCGTAAAAAGTGGACAATGGCAGAGGACTGCTTTTGCAGTCCCCATTGCCTAGTCTCCGACTAACCCTTCGGGGATAATAGTCGTGATTATATGTATGTTTGTAGCACGTAATACAGTTGATTGATGTAGACTTGTTATCGATACACAACTCGCGCCATCTCGCCGTACGTAAACTAATTAGAGCGGGATGCGATATCATTTGATTACCCGCCAGATGGCGCTGATTTGATTTCGAATATGGCGCCGGCAAACGTCAGAAGTTGGCGCCAAGTTTATGCGGCAAATTGGCAAGACTAGCCTTGATTAATTGAATTTTGAGTGCTTGAAGATTTGTTATGAGAAATGAATGCGTCTCATTCATGATGGCTGAAAAGGATGCAAAGTAACTCAAAGAAAGTCTATTGACTTGTCTTTGCTATTATATACATTATTGTTTACGTGCTAGTTCTATTTTTAACAATGTTCTATTTCTAACCCAATAATAAGAAAATATGTAAGTATTTACTTTAGAGTCAATCTATCTCAAAAAGTTCATTCAGACATAAGTAGGTAGGTATCCATGAATATTGACCTACTAAAGTTAATAAAATATAGTATATACAATTACCCCATGATTACTTAAAGAAAATTTCAGGAATTTCGAAATAAACCGAAATAATTCACTATCACTAAAATTCATCGGATGCAGATACACAATAGCTTTCAAAATCAACATTCCGTTCCCCTAGGCGTCGGCTACGCAATATGCATGATCGACATCTACATGGGCATGTACTACAACACCATCATCGGATGGGCGGTGTACTACCTGGTGGCTTCCCTGGCGTCCATCAACTCGGTGCTGCCCTGGACCTCCTGCAACAACGAGTGGAACACGCCGCTCTGCACGCCCGTCACCTCGCCGCAGATCCACGCCAACGCCACCACGCCCGCCAAGGAGTTCTTCGAGTTAGTACATCTTTCTTTTTAAATGTATTTATTTATTTAATCTTCTTTGCAAAACAAAAACTGCAAAAGGCGGACTGAACGCCACATGGTATTCTCTACCAGTCAACCGGTAAGGATGTGGGAGGATAGAAGTAAGACGATGGAACAAAACAGTTAAAGTAATAATAACATATAAGTAATTACTTAATACAAAACATAAATACAACATATATTATAAACTACTTATATAAATATGATACATAAATATTAAGCATAAAATCAGATACTTAGTGTGACAATTTAGAGCGCGTTGAAATAATGCTCACGTACTAGTCTTTTGAACTCCATTTTACTTTTTGCACGGCGAATGTGCAATGGCAGAGCATTCCAGAGACGGATAGCAGATAGGGTAAAAGAACTGGAGACGAAGCCAGAACGATGAGCGGGGGTTTTAAGAGTGAGGTCACTGGAGCGAAGGTCACGGTTATGAGAGGCTCCCCGAAATTGAAACCTAGATTTCAGGTATTCAGGGGTACGTGGATCGTATAAAATATTAAATAGCATACACACAACTCTAAGGCTCCTAAGCTCACGGATAGGCAGCCATTTAAGTTGAGTCCTGTAGTGAGAAATGTGGTCTAACATACGCAAGCCGAAAACAAATCGAATACAGCTGTTTTGCAGACGATCCAACTTGTTGAGAAGATGTTGATTAGCGTCAGAGAGACAGACGTCGGCATAGTCGAGAATAGGGAGAACAAGAGCCTGTACTAGCGCGATTTTAGTAATACATTCCTTTTTACATACATACATCACGGGGGGAGGGGTATGCAGAGACCACAGCTTTCTATTTGCTGCGATCCTGACACATCCATTGCTTCACTTACTCTCATAACGTTCTTCACACGTGCTCGTCGATTTAGGGTACTCTTGACCTGACCTTTAACGAGAACGTCACCGATATGATCTAAGTACATTCGCCGAGGTCTTCCCCTTCCAACTTCCTCATACAACCTCGCCTCATGCAGCTTTTTACGGTGCTTTATTTAAACACATACAGAAAGACAAAGTGTTGAGAGACACATGAGGCGTCGGATATTTGGAACAGCTCTCCGATGTACTGGCTTACTGCGTAGAATCTGATTACCCAGACACCCGAATCAGCCCTGCTGATTACTCCAATCCACCTGATATTCAGTAGCTCAGCTGTTGTAACCGGACACAATAGAATTTCAATTGTTAGCAACCTCTAGAAGTCTTTGTTACAAAAAAGGGGTTAGTGGAAATGGAGTATATGGAGCGAAGACAACTGATGCAGCGTTAAAGAGACGTAGCATCAGTCATCCTCAGCCTGCCGGCCCATAAAGGTGCCTCTTCACGCCTATCCTTTGCTTCATGGATCCATTTTAGGCTCTATGATAATTACACTTATTGTATTTGCTGAAAGAATATAATATATAGATTTCTTGGAATACCTGTTCAAATTAAAGGAACTAGTAACGAAACCCAAACGTTTGGTAGTGACGATGCTCGCTATTTCCACAAAATTAAATTATTTAGATCACCCTTATCTTTAGCTCAAGATAAAATATAACGCAAGCATTATAGTGTGCTGACGCATTAATCTACTTTCTCGTCAAGTGTACGTAGCCAAAGTTTCCAGACATTCCTATTCTAACCTGGTTCTCCCGCAGACGCAACGTGTTGGAGCAGCAGCGGTCACACGGCCTTGACGACATGGGCCCCATCAAGCCCTCGCTTGCCATCTGCGTCTTCAGCGTGTTCGTGCTTGTCTACTTCTCGCTGTGGAAGGGAGTCCGCAGCACAGGCAAGGTAAGAGTTGAAGCTATTAAGAAGAGCTCCAGAAACTTTTACTTATTGTCAGACAGTATGGTCCGGCCTTAGAGCATTTAACCATAGTTATATTTTTTGCGTGTGACATGCACCCGCAAAAATATAACTTAACTAAAGTTGGTTGAATGCTAGAGCTGACTCTTAGAAGAGTCCGGCTAATGGTCAGTCATCGCAGTCGTTCACCAAGGAAGCAAGTCTCTGAGTTTTTAGTGGTTATGGCGTAACAAACAAACCCTTCAAATTCGAACACAGCTCGAAAGGATTGCTGTTTGATGTAAAAAAAATCTTAGAGTTTTGGTTTAACGCTAACATATGGATAGCCATCCAAAGAGGTTCTTTGTTTTGCGAACAGCTTCATTATCCTATGTAACAATGATTATTTGACATTTTGTGTTGTTGATGTATATCTACGTTTTTGATAAGGCCTACGTATTATTTAGATATTATTTTTATTTCAATGAAGGTGGTTTGGGTGACGGCTTTAGCTCCATATGCTGTCCTCCTGATTCTCCTCGCGAGGGGGGTGACTCTACCAGGCGCGACCGAAGGCATCCGATACTATCTCACTCCAGAGTGGCACAAACTGCTGAACTCCAAGGTATTTTCGTCTATAGCAAACTCTTACCTAACCTGCCTGTAATCAGACATGCTTTTTACTATATTGCTACACTAAATTCATCTAGAAAAGGTTAATTATGTATGATTGTACAATATAAAGAAAAGTCATTTGTGCACTACGTTATACTGTGCAAAGCGTTTTAAGCACATTCAATAGTGTTTTAAAATTTTTTCCCAAAATTACCAGGTGTGGATCGACGCGGCTTCCCAGATCTTCTTCTCCCTCGGTCCTGGGTTCGGCACCTTGCTGGCCCTCTCCAGCTACAACAAGTTCAACAACAATTGCTACCGGGACGCCCTCATCACGTCTTCCATCAACTGCTTGACTAGTTTCCTCGCTGGATTTGTCATATTTTCTGTTTTAGGGTAAATACTGTAGTTTGTAATAGTTGGACCACACTTCGGATATTCTAATCATTGGTTCAAATTATTATCTGTATCTGCCACAAGCGAATTTTTAAATGCCTAGAATCTTATTTTTCTCTAGTATCATACGAAGAAAAAGAATTATTTTTTTCAAACATTGTTACATTAATATAGGAAATATTTAAATTAATAATTATAATTATTATTATTATTTATTTATTTGTTGCCAGTATTACAATTGATACGAGCTTGATACGCAGCAGCCAGAAAAAAATTACAAAACCTTATTATTTTGTTACACTTTTTAATACTAGTAAAAAAAGGTTTAAAGAGTCCTCTACAGCTTGTATCAAGCAGGGCCAGCCATATTAAAGGTTTTATCCATTTTAACACTAGCTAAGTTTAAAGATTTCTTTATCCGAAGTTTCCAAAGTAAAACAATTTAAAAATCTTTTGAATTAATAAATGTAAGTAGTAGTAATAGTATCTAATTGCGATGTCTTAGCTACATGGCGCACGTACAGAACAAGAGCATCGAAGAAGTGGGCCTGGAGGGGCCGGGGCTAGTGTTCATCGTGTACCCCGAGGCCATCGCCACCATGACGGGCTCCGTCTTCTGGGCCATTATTTTCTTCCTCATGCTCATTACCTTGGGCCTGGACAGCACATTCGGTGGTAAGTACTGTTAACTTCAATTCAACTGCAAACATACCAACCATACATGGAGTTAATTTTGCGTGGTACTGAATGTATACAATTAAATAAAAAGTAATGGTAGCCTGTTTTATAAATTATTATTATTTATTATTCAGGCGGGCAGTTGAAACAGCTGATAAATGCCTGTATCCCATCACACATTATGTTTTATTTTTGAGGTAGGTATGCATCTAGACTGTTCTTAACAGGTTTGTATTTTTGGCTGTCACTATTTCTTCAGGCAAATTATTCACATTTCCACCACTCGGTAAAATTATAGGGTAGTTACTTAGATTAAAACAAAAAGGGAAGATACGGCATTAGCGTCTCGTGAGTAAGCCGCTAAAATTAGGCCTAAAGGCACAATTTCACTTCAGTCGCAATTTGCCGAGCGTACAGGCTACATCGTACTATTGCGGACATTCTGCTGTGATAAAAAGAGAAAGACGCTACCCGCAGTGGCGTCGGAATCGGTCGTACGTACTCGTCTGTTGCGAAGCGACCGAGACGTCAACGCGCTACTCGCTGACTCCCTCGCGCTGACGTTGAAACTTACTGCTTTGTCTCGCTCGCTCGATTTACACTTTTATAGGTGTGCGTGTGTGAGTGTTTGCATATGTAGTTGAGTAGGACTATATTTTGATTGACTACAAGTAGGAGCATGCCGTATCTTCCCTTTTTGTTTTAATCTAAGGGTAGTTAGTATACAAAATTTCCTTTTATAAGATTGCATTTTGAAGTTGAACCTTGGCATCGCGTGCAGGCCTTGAAGCGGTGACCACAGCGCTGTGCGACGAGTACCCGCGCTTGCTGGGCCGCCATCGGGAGATATTCGTGGCGTTCCTCTGCCTCTTCATCTACATCTGCGGTCTGCCCACCACCACCTACGTTAGTATACTTAACATAAACACTACATTACCTAATGCATGGGGAATCAATGCTTACATCTTCGTCATCAGATGCTAAATAGCCTAAAACGGCCTTCGCACATGACAATAGCACATAATGAAATTAGGGCATATAACCCACCAAGTTGGGCCAATCCGGGTTGGTGGGTTTTAATGACTGCCATCTTACGACAACAACGGGACAAATAGCTGGTGCCTTCTGAAGCACGGAGGAGCTCGAGATATTTTTATTATGTTTACCCATCCAGTGACCCGGCATTGCGAAAGTTGCTTAATAGCATGATCGCACAACGCACGCCTTAGCCGGAACGCTTACGATTTCCTTACGTCTTACTCAGATTTTTTTAAATAATGACTAAATCTTCGTTTGATCCCTGACTTGACGGAAAGTGACGATGAAGCCAAATATGGTGGACGCGGTTCTAGCACCTAAATGTGCACAGCTTCGATCATCTAACAGTGACAAAAATATCAGATAACATTAATAAAATCAAAATGTAAAAATTAGTAATAAGCTAAAATACTATCTCACTGAGAAAATCATATCTTTGAAATTAAACCATAGCTACAACTGATGGTTATTGGGAATTGGGTTGGTGATCACATACCCTGGGTTATGCTTAAACAGTCAAACACATCCTTTGCCCAACATGGGAATTAAAAACAGGGCCTCCTGGATATCGGACTCGGCTTGATTGGCTTGACATCATAATTCGCTACTACCCATGAACCTATACTAGTAGGTTCAGGCTACTACCCCTAAAGTATAAATATAGGTACTCTAAGCTACTGCCATTCGTAGACAGAGAATCAATCACATCAAAGAATAAAGGTTTAACAGGTGCCAAATAGTTTGTGCCAATTCCTAGTAAAAGTGTAAAATCACTTGCCAGGAAATACCACACAAACACACCATTCGGATCCGTATATATTCAACATGAACCACCTTGATGCCGCTACTAAACGAGGCGTTCATTCGATATATTACACGTATTCGTTATCTGTAGCCGCTGCATAATTCATCGCGCACTTAGGGCGATGACTGACCGGAGTGCGATTCATTTGCGGTTTCAGCTCACTCACTCGAGTGATAAATGTTCCCGACACGGGTGGTTAATACCCTACACACCTATAGCTTTCCTAACCGCGTCATTGTTTTAATAATGTGACACTAGCTTTGCTTTTATTTGACACGCTACAAACAGCGCGCAAATTAATCAATCTTCGAATTACTTTCGTAATTAAGTACCTACCTACCTAATCATATTTGTAAGTATAACGGTTTAAAAGGTTTTTGAAAAATGCCATCTATGTAGTAAAATGGTGACTATTCCCGGTATCGAATTACAATATCTCTCAAGTGAAATGGTTGTATACTTGTAGATCGAACGTTAATTACAACGATAGTTCATTACGTTAACCGCTAATTTAATAGACAAAACGTTAAATAGACGTCTCCGTCGTCGATCTCCTTACCAAGCATGTTACTGGTCAAATAAATGCTTAACTAATTTATAAAAAACAAAAACATAATTCAGGGCGGAGTTTACCTGGTGGACTTCTTGAACGTTTACGGGCCGGGGCTAGCGATACTGTTCGTGGTGTTCGCGGAGGCAGCCGGGGTCTGCTGGGTGTATGGTGTGGACAAGTTTTCCGAGGACATCAAGACCATGCTTGGCCACTCCCCTGGGTGGTTCTGGCGCTGCTGCTGGTCTTACATAAGGTATGATGAAAAAATCCGATTCGAAGGACCAAATATAATAGTGTTCAAGTTGAGTGACTTTCAATAAGGTCTTTAATTAGAAATGAATTTGATTCCTTTAATTATGTTGTATTTTGACGCCCAACGTGGTACTGGATTCTAATTTCCTTTACGGTTCTAGATGTTTATTTAAGTTTTACTTGAATTTATTTTATTATGTAATTTAGATCCATGCTACCAAATAAACAACAATGATTATTAAATAATTTACATGTTTGTTTAAAATCATGCATAAAATCGATATATTTTTATTATGATTTATTACAGATCAAAAACGCATTAAAAGTATTAGAACTTGTCAATAAGGTAGGTAAGGTAAACTAGGTAATATATAATAATATTTATTAACACAAAACAGGCCGTCACAGACAGTAGTAGTACCTACTTGAACTTAAAACCGTATTATGCCAGCTATTTTTAACCGACTTCAAAAAAGGAGGAGGTTCTCAATTCGGTTGTATGTTTTTTTATGTTTGTTATCTCAGAACTCAGTCAACCTCAGAACACTGTCAGCCTTTGACAGTTGTCGTGTTCATTAAATAGATTTTATTAGGTATTGCTACATTGTCGTATTAAGCTGGCACCGACTCCAAATATATTTTTTAAGATTATAAGATTGAGTAAAATAAAGGTTAATATTGCAAGTAAATTGAACAAACTAAACTACGCAATTATTTTTTACGTTTTAGTGCATTTATTTCAGTAAAATTTTTTGGAGCCGTTTTTTTATTTTGTTAAATTTTTTTTACAAATTGACATCAAAATGCTACACCAGTCGAAATAATTCCATATGTCCCACCAGCCCTGTGTTCCTGCTGGTTTTGTTCGTGTTCTCGCTGCTCGCTCACGAGGACATGCTGGGCGGGGAGTACATCTACCCCCCCTGGTCCATCACCGTAGGCTGGGTCATGACAGGCACCACCGTCTCCTGCATTCCGCTCTACATCGTCTACAAGCTGATCATCACACCTGGAAGCTTGATGGAGGTAGGTTAAGCTTTCCTTTTTGTGTTGCGTTCTTTGAAACTCAACTGTACAATATTCAACACCATCAGATTGGATGAAGGCAACGCGCTCCCAACTGCGAAGTAAAATTACATACAATAGACCAACGAGCATGTATAAGGAACATTATTAGAGTAAATGAAGCAGAGAAAGTGAATCAGGATCGTAGCAAATAGAAAAAAAAAAATTAAAAAAATACGCTCAGTTATCTAGCCCAAGATAAGCTTCTATTGAAACTCGTTGAATGGTTCAACTAGATAAGGGATACATATATAAAAACATGTGAAAAACACCTCTCATCTCTTTTTTTACTATTCCTTCTAAAGTATTAAGTTTTTCTTGATTTCTAAACAATCTTATCATTGTAAAATGTGGGGTTTTAGAAATCACCGATTCAGTTATATTCCTAGTAAGATAATAATGTTTTTTTTTCGTATAACTATGTTACGGTATATAATTATATCCCTAGGGATATAACTATATTACGGCTTTATCTTTTTTTTATTAATTTTTTTCCAATACAACAAATCATCACAATACATTAAATTAGAGATGCATGCACAAAAACCTTACTGGGTTTATTCGTGAATGAGAGCCGGTAGTTTACGTTAATTAATTATTTAACAACAGTGTTACTTATGTATTATATTATTTAACATTATAACTATCCTGCCTCTGGTTAGTATGACACAAAGAATTATTTTTTAAATAATATTCCTTAAACTTTGGCGTATATCCAGTTATGTTTTGGTTAGTATACATATTGTACGATTACGCGTACATTACTTGTTTATATTGTCTTTTTAGGTCAATGCATCATGCCTTCTGGCAGTATTTAGTTTATTAAATAACGTAATTAACTGAGTGCAAACTTAGCAACCGTGCGTTACTAACGTCGCGTGAGAACCACTTATACCTACTATTGTGCACGTAAATAAACAGTGAATATTCTTTAGACTTTCGTCTCATTTTGCACTCCACGACAACTACAATTACTATCTTCAACTTAACTTAAACTCAACATCTGTACGGCGACCACGCGCTGTACATTTTGGTCCTTCGAACTTTTACACTTAATGCATCTTGCGACTTTGGCTGCGATACCGAATCGGTTACTTGGCTTCCCACAAGCGGGTTCCACCAAGTCAATTGAGAAGGTGTGTAAATATCGTAGTGACGGTAGCGGAGTGCGCTGAGTGTCCAGCACCTACGAGATTCAACGTGACTCACTGTGAACTGCAACGAGTGACAGAATTTTGAAAGAAGCAGTCTGCAGACCTGCAACTGTCATCTTCATACTACAGAACAAACTTATCAGCGACTTCTAAGGTAATCTTTTATCTTTTTATCTAAACCTCAACTCAACTGAACAAAATGGAACATCTAACTGTACAAGTATCCACTTTTGAAAATATAAAGTTATTATGTTCTAACTATAAAAAGGATAGCGCTAGTAGAAAAACGGAAAGTTACTTAGAGGACCGTTTGTGTAGCCTATAAAAATTATGGGAAGAATTCAAAGACCGACACGAATCGAAACTAGAGTCTATAGAAGACAAATCTACTGTCAGTTATTTTGTGAAAGATACTTATGGGAAAACTAAACAGTTGTACGAAAGTACTAGACAACACATGTTTGATTTATTAACAGCTCAACGAAAACAGCAACAAAATTTAGACGTAAACTTAAGTTACATGCTCCAAGACACAACTGATGTGAAGACCAAGGAACTTATGAGCCAGCAAGAAGCGAGATTTAAGTCTTTGAACAGAACTATGCTTAAGATCAACCTAGAATTTGTAATAGAGAAATGGGAATTAGAAGACTATTTATCTATTTTAAAAACCAAGTGGGACTGTATTGAGAAAATTCACTGGGAAATTGAAGGTGCCCTGAAAGATCAAAACTTGAAAGAAGAATACAGTCAAAGATTTGAAGATATTGAGCTAAGGTATGACAGTGTGAGAAAAGCGTTACACAGCAAAATATGGTCAAATGTTCATTACCAACGAGCGACGCCTCAGATAGCAATTCCCGATTTTTGCGGAAACTATATTCAGTGGATTACTTTCAAAGATATTTTTCTTGAAACCATACACAACAACCCTACCATACCGAAATTGCAAAAAATGCAACACCTAAAAACTAAACTCAAAGGTGAAGCAGAACGTCTGGTCCAGCATCTGTCAATAAACTCTGATAACTATGATTCATGCTGGGAGATATTGACGCACCGGTACGATAATCGTCGTCTCCAGTTTACATCATTCATGAACACTATGCAGCAGCTACCCGTGATCCAGCATCCTAACGCATACAATCTAAAGAGAATGTATGACAGCATCACAGAAAGTTTGAACAGCCTGGCCAATATGGGTGCCGAAGTATCAACCTGGGGGCCGATCATCGTACACTACATGTCACAAAAATTAGATTCCGTGACATTCAACGAATACATAAAAGGCATGCAGAACAACCGTGAACTACCTAACTTGCAAGAGTTCTTAACATTTTTAGAAACCAAATTTATCGCTTATGAAACTGTCAAGAACTGCCAAAGAGATAATTCGAACTCTCAGAAACAATTACTTCATAAAATTCATAACAAAACAACGAACAAGAATTACTATGGAAATACGAGCACTAACTACAAATCATTTAACAACAAACATAAACTCATTTAACAACACTCGCACAAAAATTGTCGATGCCCCGACTCGAACTTTGCGGTGCACTATTGTTGTCACGACTAATTGACAAGGTCAACAAAGCACTAAAGGGATTCAACATAACAACATGGACTTGGTGTGACTCCAAAGTGGTGCTGGCATGGCTACAAGGAGAAGCATCAAAGTATGAAAAATATGTGGAAAACCGAGTATTGAGCATCAGGAAGGTGATACCAGCTGCACATTGGTTATATGTAGAGTCAAAGAACAACCCTGCCGATTGCGCAACAAGAGGTCTTTACCCCAAGAAACTATTAAATACTTCGTTATGGTGGACAGGCCCTGAGATGTTGAATACTTTCAAGGGCAATGGTCATATGGAAAAACCGCTAAACTGTTTATTTACTACAAACATCGAAGAAAAACAGATAGGGACAACCCTAAAGCAACCTGACGAAAATATAATTAATAAATTACTACTCAAACACAGTTCATTAACATCAGTGTCTCGCGTTATCGCGTGGATTTTGCGATTCTGCAGAAATGCATCGATTGGCAATAGAACAATGAAGAAACATGACACTGCGCAACACTCGCGAATTAATTACTTAAAAGCAAGAGAATTAAATAAATCAATGAATATTATAACAAAGAACGTGCAAAGATGCGAATTTGAAAAGGAATACTTTTTATTATCAAAACAACAATGTTTATCTCTAAAGAGCCCTATTTGTAAATTGAACCCTTACCTGGACAAAGACGGGATACTGCGTGTGGGCGGACAATTAAACAAAACTAACTTACCGGCGGGCTTAAAGAACCCTGCAATTCTTTCTAGAAATGGAAGATTGGCTCTGCTGGTGATACATCAAGCTCACGCTATGACGCTTCATGGAGGGGCACGACTCACCCTCGCCCACATCCGTCAACAGTTTTGGATACTGGGCGGCAACAGAGCTGTATAAACTGAAATACGCAATTGTGTCCGCTGTCAACGGTTTAAATCTACGGCAAACCACCAAATCATGGCTGATCTTCCGCCGCAACGAGTCACACCGTCACGGCCTTTTAGTCACGCTGCGGTCGATTTCACAGGAAGCGTGGATGTCAAACTAAATAAAGGCAGAGGAGTCAAAACATCCAAAGGCTACATTGCTATCTTTGTGTGCATGGCGACGAAAGCAGTACACATCGAGCTCGTGTCGGACTTAAGCACGGAGGCGTTTATCCTCCCCTTCCAGAGAATGTGTTCAAGACGCGGAACCCCACAACATGTTTACTCCGATTGTGGCACTAACTTTATAGGAGCTTCTAGAATGCTCAACAACGAGTATGAACTTTTTAAAACAGAACTATCAACCGATTTCTTTGATGAAATAAGCAAGATGAAGGTAGAGTGGCACTTCAACGCCCCTGCCTGGCCAACCGCCGGGGGTCTATGGGAAGCGGCTGTACGGTCAATGAAACACCACCTACGCCGAATTCTAGGAGAGCAAAAGCTGACTTACGAAGAGTTTTCTACACTACTGTCAAAAATAGAAGCTTGTATGAACTCAAGGCCACTGTGCCCCCTCACTGAAGACCCTAAAGAATTTCATCATTACCTAACTCCTGGTCACTTTATTACCGGCAGTCCTACTATGACGCTACCAATATCGGATTATGAAGATAATCGATATTTCAACTTACGAAAGAGATGGCAACTTACAGAACACATGTACCAACGATTCTGGAAAATATGGTCTAACGATTATTTAACTAAATTACAAGCTCGCAGTAAATGGAGAAAACCAACAGAAAACATTAAAAAGGGTGATATTGTTCTAATAAGAGAAAATAATCTACCCCCAGGAAAGTGGGCCATGGGCAGAGTGATCGAAGTTCATCCCGGCAGCGATAATCACGTACGAGTCACAAGTATAAAAACCCAAGTTGGTATTGTGAAACGACCCATTACAAAACTATCACTACTACCGATCGAAATTGACAGCAAGCAAACGAGTGATTCAGCAAATATAGACTGCAACCAGGTCAACTGTACATATACCACACCTAACTCAAGACACTCAAGAAAATATAATTTATTCACCATGATAAATCCGACATACAAGCTGTACAAAGTAATGAAGCTCATCTCCTTGAACTCATAAAAAACCAGACCTCTATCGTCGAGCTGGAAAACGAGACTCTGAAAAGGAATGAAAACAACATTAATCGGCAATTCACCATCATCAATGACTTCATGAACCAAACTGACGTGAGATTAGCAAGCATCGAGTCTGAAATAGAAATAACTATGGCGACAAGCTTTTTAAGCTCAGCTTCGCTCACGGCGTACCTACTACTTACGAACTTAAAGAGCATTTAAGAAACTCTCTACGACAGTCTAGTCGACATTTACAAAGGCCACATGAATGTTCAATTACTCACTCCAGTCAATTTAATTACATAACTGGATAGAATATCTGGAAGATTACCCAAAAATTTGGCGTTACCGGTACATAACATGCAAAACGACATAAGAGACTTATACAAGTTACTTTACGCGAAAGCTCGTATTACCAACAGTCATTTTATGTTCGAGATTCATATACCGCTAGCGAGTGACGAAGATTACATAATATATCAAGTCATACCACTGCCCATGAAAGACGAAACTTTGACTATTGTTTCATCTAAATACATTGCGGTAAATTTAGAAAAGAGCACTTACACGAACCTAAGTGAAAAGGAAATGAATCATTGCATTCAACGCAATCCAGATAACTTTGTTTGCATTTTAAACTTACCTATTTACAATCTACAGAACTCTAATGCGCCTTGTGAAGCTAAGTTAATAGGTCATCAAATCACGACCTCGCCCTGCACTGGAAAAAAAATGAAATGCGAAGCTACCTGGGTCGAGTTACACACGACGAACACATGGCTAGCTGTCTGCTGTTTCGAACTGTATGTGCTGGTGACGTCAGATCGATCGTTATCAACGCCTCATCTATAATATCGCTTAAAGAAGGATGCCTCATACAAACAAAAGATATGACTATCTACTCCCATAATAACTACGACAGCCAAGCAAGGATCGACTACGGCATAGAAACACCGCCTTTTAACAAATCTATAAATAGCATCGTTGGAGCACATCGAACATTTAAAGTAGAAATCACGGAAGATAAAACTATCAATGACGTCAAGAAGGACATAGAAACCCTGAAGCAGAAAGAAAAACTACCAAACGTCGTTACCGGCCACGACATCCACCAGTTTGTCATTTGCTACTCGCTTTTGATAATAACACTAGTAGCAATAATAATATGGATTGTAAAGAAACGTGGGCTGTGTACTAAAACACCTGCTACGGAAGCGACCAGAGCTCGTCGTCATCATTACGAAGACGTAGAACTACAGCCTTCAAGCACTAAGCTACAACAGAGGCTCCAGCTGCCAGCAGCAGCAGTGCCGCAGATGAGCAGCGAGAAACCGCGCGCGCCGGCGGCGGCGGGAGCGGTCGGACGCGGCCACTACGCGCGCCCCAACCCACGCCGGGCACCGAACCCAGCCACGGATGTGGAATTTGAATTTGAACATTGATTTATTACTAAATTATTTTCTTTTTACTTTTTATTCAAAAACCATTTTTTGCTTTTATACCATTTAATATTTACATTACTTTACTTTGCTTTTTACCTAATTACTATGTTGTATTTTTTACCATTTTATATTTACACTACTTTTACCTTGTTACATACTATTATTTATTCTGTGCAAGTGGCTCTCACTTCGACTTATTTTCGTTTTCCTCTCGGGTTAGGAATATGTACGATTACGCGTACATTACTTGTTCATATTGTCTTTTTAGGTCAATGCATCATGCCTTCTGGCAGTATTTAGTTTATTAAATAACGTAATTAACTGTGTGCAAACTTAGCAACCGTGCGTTACGACAGCCAAGCAAGGATCGACTACGGCATAGAAACACCGCCTTTTAACAAATCTATAAATAGCATCGTTGGAGCACATCGAACATTTAAAGTAGAAATCACGGAAGATAAAACTATCAATGACGTCAAAAAGGACATAGAAACCCTGAAGCAGAAAGAACAACTATCAAACGTCGTTACCGGCCACGACATCCACCAGTTTGTCATTTGCTACTCGCTTTTGATAATAACACTAGTAGCAATAATAATATGGATTGTAAAGAAACGTGGGCTGTGTACCAAAACACCTGCTACGGAAGCGACCAGAGCTCGTCGTCATCATTACGAAGACGTAGAACTACAGCCTTCAAGCACTAAGCTACAACAGAGGCTCCAGCTGCCGGCAGCAGCAGTGCCGCAGATGAGCAGCGAGAAACCGCGCGCGCCGGCGGCGGCGGGAGCGGTCGGACGCGGCCACTACGCGCGCCCCAACCCACGCCGGGCACCGAACCCAGCCACGGATGTGGAATTTGAATTTGAACATTGATTTATTACTAAATTATTTTCTTTTTACTTTTTATTCAAAAACCATTTTGTGCTTTTATACCATTTAATATTTACATTACTTTACTTTGCTTTTTACCTAATTACTATGTTGTATTTTTTACCATTTTATATTTACACTACTTTTACCTTGTTACATACTATTATTTATTCTGTGCAAGTGGCTCTCACTTCGACTTATTTTCGTTTTCCTCTCGGGTTAGGAATATGTACGATTACGCGTACATTACTTGTTTATATTGTCTTTTTAGGTCAATGCATCATGCCTTCTGGCAGTATTTAGTTTATTAAATAACGTAATTAACTGAGTGCAAACTTAGCAACCGTGCGTTACTAACGTCGCGTGAGAACCACTTATACCTACTATTGTGTACGTAAATAAACAGTGAATATTCTTTAGACTTTCGTCTCATTTTGCACTCCACGACAACTACAATTACTATCTTCAACTTAACTAACTAACTTAAACTCAACATCTGTACGGCGACCACGCGCTGTACACATATCTTGCAAACCAGTGGGCAATTCATTAAGGTAAGTAGGAATCTGACAATTCAACATTCTAGTGCCAAATACATTATTGGTTTTAGGTAATGTATATCTTTTTAAACCAGGAATTGTATACGGAGATTTGGAGAATGTTCGACTAAAGTAGTACTATTTTCATTACATTCTGTTAGAATATTATACTTTACTTTATCAAATATTTTAATCACTTTACAGTACCGGAACAATTAAATGTCTCTAACTTTATAATATCTTTAACTTTATTTTTTATGTTTTGAAACTATTAATTTGATCTAACTTCAACGTAGAATACGTTGAAGTTTATAAATACACTCAATATATGACTTATACGTTCTTCCATAGCTACTGAGCCTATAACTAATAACAGACTCAGCTAAGGCCAAATATAGTAATCTTAATATTTGATATGGTATCTATCTTACTACGACATAATATGTATATTCAAAGTAATTTTTTAACATGTTAAATTGGTTCTATTGTTTAGCGGATCCGAACAGTGCAAAGGCCCGAGGTGATCACAATACCGCCGGCGGATGCCACGCTCTTCAGCCTGTGACCGGCGCCCGCTCCCGCGTCCGCGCCCGCGCCCGCTTCCGCTCCGCTGCAGGCGAAGCCGCCAACCATCGAGTGGCTGGTTTAGTCTACTCTACTTCAGTTTTGTTCTCTCTTACATGTCTGTATTTTTCTTAATCATCCGAATGGACTTATTGATTTAAAAAATAATAAGTTATTTAGCATTGAAGTATAAAATAGGTATCTACCATAGATTTATTAGCTTTAAATTACATCATTTGACAAAGCACAACGCGGGTTGATAATCAGTATTTAAAACTTTTATCATTTATTTAAGATTTAAGGATTAAGGTAGGTAGTATGTAGCAATAATATGTGTCGACTAGTTGTTCGTGTCGTAAAATGTTGTATCAAACACTTTAAAATGTGTTTTATACATTTTAAAGGAACTATTCTTTAATTTATCCAACTACATGACGGTTTTTCAAATAGTATTTAAGTGGAATCTAGGATCGAAAATCAAACAACTAATATCTAACCATCTCGCATAAAATAAGTTAACTATACCTTGACCACAAGAGCTGTACCGCTGCTGCGGTACTAACTTGTATGGTAGCAGCGGTATAGCGATCGTGGTCAAGCTCAAATAAAATTTGTCTTCGCTAAATAATATAATATTTCGTAATGTACTTATCACATACTTTTTCTCTTTAGATGTATTTGTAATTGTATTATAATAGTATAAGTAGACATTTTCAACTTACATCAATATAGCAGAAACATATGGAAATGCATTTATAATAAATAATTAATTATGTACGTACATTTTAATATAATAATGGTCATATTTATGAGACGACAATATATTTATTAACTAGCAAAATATATTATACAACGAACATAATATTTTACGGGATCATAGCTATAACTAGATGTACAAAACTGTATCGTGTAAATAGAGATATTGCTGGACAGACTATAAAATGTTTAAGTCATATATAGTGGTTTCTTCTTTTGATAAGTAAGAGTAATAAATTGTTTAATCAAATTTACTTATATAAACTGAGCAAACCCTTTATATATACCTACTAAAGTATATTGTGATGTTGTTTTTGATATAATAATAATATAATGAAATAAAATTGTATATACTTCTGTATTCTCGGGCAATGAATGCAGAAGTGTTGCATATGTATGTAAATAATATTAATAAAATGAATATATACAATCAGAAGTTTATGGGATCAGATATATAGACATCTCAAGTAGTCAACGTTGTCGTGTGCAATAATTATAATAAACGATAGGAGGCAACGTATTTACATTTATATATCCTGTGTCTAAATACGAGTCTAACCAACCTAGTAATGTAATTGTGTAAGTTATAAACAGTTCATTTCTGCGTGTCAAAGTTGATTTGTCTTCCAGTGTTTTATAAATTACTTTGTCACTAAAAGTGGCAATTATCTATCAATTTCTTAAGTACATTATTGTATTATGATGTTTAGATACTTTGTAGTCGTAATTTTAGAAAAGGTAAACAAAAATATAGAAATTTATATAAGTACTATAATTAACGTAGTAGATATTGTGGTTCTATAGTCATTCCAATAGGAAAGTAGTAAATGTAAACGTAACAATTGTTATGTTATGTATTATACTACATAACACCAGATTACAAGTTTGCAGATCTTCTAATGTTTAAACCTGAACTAATAGTTATCTATTTTCATTTTAACCTGATTTCAGCAACATTTTCTTTAGAGCGGAAAGGCATAAACGTAGAAGCAGAACATACTCACCAATATAATAAAGAGACTTCATTCCTCGATAGCTTCCATAATTGAACCGCTTAAAAGCTATAATAGCAGCAAAATAGGTGTATATATTATTGTAATAGTCGCTTTACGGAGAAGACCGTACGGTTATGCTTCAAAAACCGTGCATTATATGCGTTATAAGTGAAATGGTTAAAAACTATCTCATATGTAGGTAGATTATGTATATTATTACATTAAACCTTACTATTAAGACGTAAACTTGTAGTAAGTAGAAATCAATAGGAGTAGCTAAATTGAATGTTCTAATAAGTGTTTTTATAAAAAAAGTTTAATAATCCTAGTTCATATACCCACAGCTGTAACTCTTTACGTGTATTTAGATGTATTATTTTGTTAGCTCTGTAATTTTTTTTTATTGTATGGTCATTCACAAAAGTCGCTCAACACATTAATACCATGTCATAATAACTTTATGACAAATTGACTAGCGTCGGTTCCATTATTTTGTTGAAATGGCAAAGTACTAAAATGTCGAGCGACTTTCGTTGTTGACTGCACATGTGTATCGATGTTTCGATGTCTGTCTCGTGCTAGTTAATGTTGTGAACTGTGTCCATATACTTCGAATAAATCCACCAAATATTAAGAGCGGGCCTGTATCAGCCATTGCAGGCTTGTCTAGATATTTGTGTTACGTAAAATTTTGTATCATTTCTCATATTAGTTCGTTCCCTATAAAAAATAATAGAGTTCTTAGTAAAGAATGTACGCCAAATAAAGACGCCAAGAGAGGCTAGTCATTAAAAACCATTTTCCTTACGAAAGAAATAAACATACATACATACCTACCTACATATAATCATGGCTATTATCCCCGAAGGGTTAGTCAGAGACTAGGCAATGAGGACCGCAAAAGCAGTCCTCCATCATAGTCCATTTTTCACCAAATAGCGACTGCACATGTGCTCAGCGTGACAGGTGGTGAGCCCATCGCCACTCTACGCTGGTGCAGTCTTTAGTCCGTTCGTCGCCTTTTACGACACCCAAGAGAAGAGAGGGGATGGTAGTATTCTTTCACCGCTACGAATGATTTATGTAAAAGAAGCTACGAGAACTACGGCGTAGCACGTTTGCTACAAGCTACGTAGTTGTACGGGTGAGACGAATGATGTCTACGAGCAGATTGACCGTAATAAAAAATTAATTACACCGGATGCATGTTTGGCAAATTCTCTTTTTGCTGTGTACGTAAAAGACAGGATAAAGGTCCGTTTATAAAAGAATCGGGATTTCGTCACGGAGTTAGTGGCCTAGTAAGTATTATATATTTAAAGAGCAAGTATTAAGAACGATAAAAGAGTTAGACGAAGTAAAGTTGCGGCCGTGGCGTGAAGCAATGTGAAGCCATGGTCTCTGCCCACCCATCCGGGAACCGGGCGTGATGACGTACCTACTTCGGACTTGACTGCGTGTTTTCTTTAAATTAAAGCCCAACCCCCAGACTTAGGGCGCTTTCAATTAAGCAGGACGTTGTGGCACCGGGATGGATCATGTTATATTTGGTGTCCCTTGAATCACATTTTTATTTATTTTTTCTTTGTTTTTTTAATTTCGTCCATAAAGTGAGTATTTTATTCATAAAATAACGTAACATGTTATTGTTTATTACTTAACTATTAATTTTTGCTTTTTTTTTCGTTTGCTTATCGGATTTGTACAGTGTATCCCAGTAGTCCTCTCTAGCCTTTCCCCCTTGGGGGACAATTGGGATTTTTTATAAAAACCTCCCAGTTGTCCCCTCTATCAACGACACGGGTGACAACTGGGACTTTAAAATGAAACACTTTTTACGGATTAACTCGCGTTTAATTTACTATTTACATAGTTTTTATATTATCCTGACGTTTCGAACCCTTTACAGGGTCCGTGGTCACAGGGGACTTTAATTTTTAGATGTCCCAGTCTCCCCCACTTTGTATGCTTTCTATTATAGTAATACTTAACATTTGGTAGCTATTTCGAATATTTGTAAGAACTCTAAGTAGTGTTTATTTATTTTTTGGGAACTAAGTATGATGTTATTAAGTACGTACTAACTAAAAAGGTATATAAGTATGATAATTTTAATTTTAACATTCTTCTCGGAGGTAGCACCTAATAAAAATAGTTTTGTTATTTCATACAAACTTGAGGATGACGGTGTTGATTATATATTTAAAAATATTTGATTTTAATTAGAAAACTAAGGTTTGTAAAATACTATTGCTACTCTGCCAAGAAAGTACCGGGAAAAGATCAATAATACACAAAATGTTAGTTATTCATCCAAATTTATTTTATCTCCTTCAAAGTATGCTCCTTCAGAAACGATACACTTACCCCAACGAATAATCTAATCATCTAAATATTTTTAAACGCTTTTTCCGGAGTTCAGTTCTCGCCGCGAATTCTCCTTTATGTCTTCTGCCGAATGAAAACTGGTGCCACGAAGTGGTAATTTGATTTTAATAAAAAGAAAGAAGTCGGCTGAAGCCACTATCCACCTATCTGGTGAATAAGGTGGTTGCTTGATTGTATTTGTTGAGTTGTTTGTCAAAAGTTCGTTTACAATTATGGCCTTGTGCGAAGGCGCATTATCGTGGTGCAAAATCCAAAAATTTTCTTTCCACGAATTTGGCCTTTTTCGTCGAATTTGCACTCTTAAACGCCGCATAACGCTCAAATAATATTCTTTATTTACCGTTTGACCCTCAGAACAATTTGCTTTAGTTATTGTTCTGAGGTTTGACCTTCCGGCAACAATTCCAAGTGCACAACACCGCGATAGTCAAAGAAAACGTGCGTGTTTTTTTCGGTGTCGGTTCAGTCGGAAGGCGCCACCCGAAGCTTGTTGACTAGTTTGCATGTCAAACTCGTAAACCCACGTCTCGTCACCAGTAACAATGCGTTGCATGAATGTTGGGTCGGAATTGACTCGTTCTAGCATGTCCTCAGCGACTCTTATGCGATTGAGTTATTGGAGAAAATTCAGGTCTTGTGGGACTAGCCGAGCGGCAACATGTTTCATACCCAAGTGATTATTTAAAATGGTACCTACGGATCGAGTTGTAAGACACAGAAAATTCAGCGGCTTCTCTCTCAAACTTGAATGAGGATTTTTAGTCACCATTTCCTTCACTTTCGCGATGTTATCTTCAGTTCAAGACGTTGATGGCCTACCAGAGCGAAGCAAATCTTCCATCACATCTCGACCGCTTTTGAACGCTTTGTACCACTCATAAGCACGTGTTTTTGATAAAGTCGATTCACCGTAAGCCTTCTGCAACATTTTCAGTGACTCTGAACACGAAATTCCATTGGCGACGCAAAATTGAGGACAAACTATTTGTTCGATGTTTTTATCCATTATGAAATTCGCAATGCACACTAGATATAAACTAACTAAAAACAGCACTGTATTTAATCTAAATATCAGATTCTTCTCAAACTCCGCGCCAGAATGGATAACAGTTGTGCTAATCTAACTACAAAAAAAAACAAAAAATGAATTTGGAATCATAAACAAATTATCCGTTCCCGAAACTTTTTTGACAGAATGTATAATTGTTTGTTGTTCTCATTAATTATGTCCTAGAAAGCAAAGTCTAGCCAAAAATGGGCAATAGGCCAAGTCGTGTTAGTTATAAGAAAAATATGAAAAAAAATCTTACTTCTCAAACTATAACGATTTAAAAATAAATCCTAAAAATTGACACCCTGTTTTTTTTGTGATGTAACCATGAATAACCCTTCTGTATATTATAGTTGAAAGTTAAAACATAACTGCTTCAGTTTTTCAAGTTAAATATTAGATTTGTGCCCATTATGGTACTCTGGCCTATTTTTACGGTATTCTGGCCTACGTACGACAAGCGGACTGCAGCCGTGCGTGTGTCTCAATAGTGTAGACTCTATATACAGGTGTCCCAGAAGTCAAAGTCAAGCCGAAAATGGGCAATAGGCCAAGTCGTGTTAGTTATTAGAAAAATATGAAAAAAATCTTGGTCTTGTACTTCTCAAATTATAAGGATTTAAAATAATCCTAAAAATTTACACCCTGTGATGATCTTTCAAGTCCTGTGACTACAAATATTAACTTAGGTATCGTCAGTTTTTTTTCTGTGATGTAACCAGGAAAAACCCATCTGTAAATAACAGTTATAAGTTGAAACATAAAGCCTCAGTTTTAAATAAAATATTAGATTTGTGCCCTACATTGATTCAAAATAATTACATCAACCAACTTTGACCGACTGTTCTTTAAAAAAAATGTACTACACTGTTTTGGCAAGTAACATTAAAAGATGGCGCGTTTAGTCTGGTTCTAAAATGGTATGACTTTTACTAATTGCTACTTCTTAAATGAGAAAAAAAACAAAATTCAGTTATCAGATTCCTTTAGTTATGATTTTTATTAAAACAGATTTACAATATTTTATAACAATGTTCGAACTGTTTGCCTTCAGCTGCAATGCAAGCTCTACATCTCTTTAAAAATGATCGCGTAATAAGACCGGCGTATCTTCTAGAGTTGATGTATTTAACGGCTTCGGCAATTCTTTGGCGCAGCTCGTCTAAATCTTAAATAGGTTAAGAGTTCACTTTTTCCAGTACCGTACCTCAGTAAAAGAAATCTTAGGGGTTTAAGTCAGGTGAACGGGCAGGCCACGAAATTGCACCATTCCGCCCAATCAACCTATCGCGGTATTCTCGATTTAGAAACTCATACTGTGTGAGCTGCCATCTTGTTAATACCACATGCTACCGTAAATGTTCAGCGGCACTTCTTCCAATAAATCTGGTAATTGATTCTGTAAGAAGTTCAAATAAGCCTGGGCATTTAAGTTCTCCGGCAGCTCGATTGGACCAATACACATTACCATTCAAAATTCCCGTCCACATGTTTACTTTAAACCGGTAATGCGATCTGTCGCGATTCTTTGAAAAAATTCTATGATCCGATGAATCAACATTTAAAAGGGACGGTTACATGAACCTCCACAACTTGCAAGAATAGCACGTGGAAAATCCAACTTTGATACGGGTAGACAGATCGCAGTAAATCAGAAAATCAGAAATTGTATTTAATAAAATAGATCTACAAAATACAAATACAAAAAATATTTATTTCAAAACCAGATTACAGTTACAAACATATTTTTGGGCCCCCTTTTAGATATAAGGATCTGTACGAGAAGACCCCGCTCTTCCATATCTATAAACTTATTTCTAGTTTTGCAATGCCAAATTATAAAGTTTTAACTAGAAAAGTACATAATTTTTAACTATGTGAATGTGTACGTATGTGTGTCAGTGTGCGTGTATGTGGGTGTGTTTGTGTGTGCGTGTGTGTGTGTGAAATGTATGTGTGTTTCTATAGATATAGTATTTTATAAATTTATTTTAAACACAATATATAATAAATAAATAAATAAATATCAATACATAAATTAAGCATTCATACAACACATTTTAGAACATCTTCTGTCTCGCTCACGGAGCTCGCTATAGGTTAAAGTTTGTAGCCATTTAATTATTATATTTTTTGTAGTATGAATGTTTTTTGAGTTTATATGTGTAAGTTTATTTATCTTATTATACAAGAAAGTTGACATTCTATGAAATTGTTGAGCTGCAAATCTAGTCCTGGTGGGTTTGGTTTAGACAGCAACCATTTTTTTCTTTTATTTTGTTTATTTGGGTCGAAGCCTAATAATTTAATGTTTTTTAGGATTACATGAAGAATAAAAAGTTTTTTTATTGAAAGGACGTTACTTAACCTATATAATTTGTAATGTTCTTGACCAGGTGTACAAATTAGGGACTCAATAAAACCATGTTCGCAGTTTAAGAGTGTAATCCGAACTGCCGCCGTCTCACGAATCCTACCCACATTATAATAATAACTTATTCTATGATTACCTTACATTACATCAAATGTCAACTCTGATGGTTTCTTCGGGCTGGATAAGTTTACTAGCAACTCGTAAGCTGCATCCCCTATAGTGGCTATCAGGGTGGGCAGCTTCAATTCCTCCTTGACCCCGTTGACTTTAAAGTACATGTCGAGCCGGTCGACGTACGATGACCACGTACCGGATTTAACGTCAAACTCGCTAAGTTTCCCGATCGACATTATGAAATTGCGCACAACCGTAAGTAACACACGTTATCGCCAGAATCCCATCCTCGTCGCCACTGTAATGTTCTTGACCAGGTGTACAAATTAGGGACTCAATATAACCATGTTTGCAGTTTAAGAGTGTAATCCGAACTGCCGCCGTCTCACGAATCCTACCCACATTATAATAATAACTTATTCTATGATTACCTTACATTACATAATTCTTCGTCGCTTGAAATACATTACCTTTAGCAAAGACCGTTGTGATCTTTCTACTTCTAGAAATTTTGTCTTGGACGAAGCGCCCCATATAGGGAGACAATAAGTCAACACTGACTGTACAAGTGCAATATAAATTATGTGTAATAAATTTTTATTTTTAGTTTGAGTAGAATGTGCGTGCACTTGTAGTAATTGGTACCACATGTCTCAGGGTTTTGAACATCCACGTTAACTTTCTTATCCTATTTGATATTTGTTCTAATTGGTTATGCCATGTCAATTTTTGGTCAACAACAACTCCTAAGTATTTTGTGTGAGAAACCTTATTAATTGTAGGACATCCACATGAGTTATGATCATAGTTGTTTATATTTTTGCATCTGTGTATTTTTATTTGTAGGTCATTCTTTGGTTGTGTTTTATTAGTTATGCTAAAGCAGATGTAATTTGTTTTTTGTGTATTTAAGGTTAGTAAATTGTTTTCAAGCCAGCTTGCAATCTTTTCCATTCCCTCCTCTGCTTAGACAGATAGGTTGCTCCAAGAAGGACCCCACTGCAGTGTCATCTGCGAAGAAAATATGTGACCGCTGCTTAGTTTCATATTACAAAGGTCATTTATGTAAACCAAGAATAGCGTTGGTCCCAACACGCTGCCTTGAGGGACGCCGTAGCCTATGTACCTATCAGCGCTCACATATTCCCCAACTTTTACTTGTTGTTTTCTATCTGTAAGGTAGTCCTTTAGAAGCGCCAAGGGAGCACCTCTTATACCATATGCTTCAAGCTTGTTCACAAGGGTGGGAACTGATACGGTGTCAAAGGCCTTCTTTAAGTCAATAAATACTGTCAGGCACTTATTTCCTTTGTCTAGTATATCAACTACTAACGAGCTTAGAGCTAATACGGCGTCTTCAGTAGATTTTCCTTTTCTAAAACCGTATTGAGATGAAGATAGTAAATGAAATTTTTCAAGGTATTTTAAAAGTCTAACATTTATTAATTTTTCCAACATTTTTGAAATAGAGGGTAACACAGAAATAGGTCGATAATTATTTATATCTTCTCTGTCCCCTCCCTTGTGAACAGGAGTGATAATCGATTACTTTAACAAGGCTGGGGAAAACGCCATTTCTAAAACATACATTCGCCAAATGGGTGATAATTGGTACAACTTCATCTTTAGCAAGCTTAAGAAAAGTTGTGGAAAATCGCAACCAGTGGCACTATTAGATTTTAGGCTCAATAAAGTGGAATGCACTTCATCACAATCTGTTTCGAGCAGCACAAAAGATGACGATTGAGACAATGATACATTCAAATGACTTCCAAGAGTAGTAGGGTTGACCCTTTTTACAATTTCATCTGCAAGTTTTTTACCGATTCCAGTAAAGAAATCATTTATATAATTAACGCTATCAAGAGGAGTTGATTTTGTCATTAAGTACGTAATATTCTTTATGTAATTCCATAGACTTTTAGTATTTTTCATTGATTTATTAAGCTGCTCTCTTTCATAATTATGTTTAAGTTCTTTATCAAATTGTTGCAGAAATTACGATATCTTTTATAGGTAATTTTGAGTATTTCATTTGAAGGATCTTTACAAACTTGCTTTTGCATTTTATTTCTATTTCTTATACACTTTAATATTCCAAAGGTTATCCAAGGTTTTATGATACGTTTAGATTTAGGTATAGGAACTGTTGATGTGTTTCCGACTAAAGATTCTCTTAGTTTATTAATTAATAGTTGTTTTATAATGTCCGGCTCGTTACAGAATAATATTTCAGACATATTTTGTTCTTTTATAGATGTTACGGCGTTTTCAAAATTAGTAATAGTTTTTGTTTTTATGCATATTGATTTATTTTTTATTTTTGAAAGAGATAAACAAGTAGTAAGGTGATCAGTTATAGTTTTGAAGAGAATTGCAATATTAGCAGATCGTTTCTTTTTGTCTATTTTGAGGATAAAATGGTCTAAGCAGCTATTTTCTCGAGTGGGCAGGTTGTGACCCGGTAATTAACTATGAAGTGATAACATATTTAAGTAATTATGTCTGTTATTGCATTCATATGTACATTCGTTATCTTTTACTATGGTATTAATATTAATGTCTCCCGCTATCACTATATTTTTATTTAATTTTAATTTTCAGTAGGGAAGCGTAATTTAATCACTTTGAGTTATCGCCTCGGTAGATGAGCGGCGCAGCACACGGTCCACTCGAATCACAGACCTCATCGAACTCACAAAACACCGGTTCGAATCACAGGCGGACAGCAAAAAAATTTTTTCACTTTTATTTATCCAATTTTAATTAAATATTCGCAATCACTTTAAACACTCACTGTGGCATCCGGGGGGGAGGGGGAATACCGGGCAGTACCGGTTTAAAATAAAAATGTGGAGAAGATACGCCCGTCTTATTACGTGATCATTTTTAAAGAGATGTAGAGCTTGCATTGCAACTGAAGGCAAACAGTTCGAACATTTGTTAAACTAAAGCCTTATAAATCTGTTTTAATAAAAATCATAACTAAAGGAATCTAACAATTGAATTTTATTTTTTTCTCAATTAAGAAGTAGCAATCAGGAAGTGTCATACCATTTTAGAATCCAGACTAAACGTGCCATTTTTTAATGTTACTTTCCAAAACAGTGTAGTATATATTTTTAAAGTACAGTCGGTTAAAGTTGGTTGATGTAATTATTTTGAATCAATGTAGGGCACAAATCTAATATTTTATTTAAAACTGAGGCTTTATGTTTCAACTTTTAACTATTATTTACAGATGTGTTATTCTTGGTTACATCACAGAAAAAAACTGACGATAAATTAATATTTGTAGTCACAGGATTTGAAAGATCATCACAGGGTGTAAATTTTTAGGATTATTTTAAATCCTTATAATTTGAGAAGTACAAGAACAAGATTTTTTTCATATTTTTCTAATAACTAACACGACTTGGCCTATTGCCCATTTTCGGCTTGACTTTGACTTCTGGGACTATATACAGGATATAGAGTCTACACTATTAAGACACACGCACGGCTGCAGTCCGTTTGTCGTACGTAGGCCAGAATACCGTAAAAATAGGCCAGAGTACCATAATGATATAGGTCGTTACTAATAAATAGTCTGTTTCAAATGTAACTTGAACCATGTTGGTAATGCTCTAAACGTTTAAATTGAAAGCAGCCTTATTGGTATGATTTTTTCAACATCATCGTCGTTAGCATCAGCCTATACATGCACAATAGAACACGAGGTGGTTGGGGCATAACCCACCATGCTATTCCAATGTGGGTGGATGGGTTTTGCTGTTGACAACAAGCCAACATACCCAACCTTGACCAACGGTAAATGCAATTTTTATTCATCCATCTGCTGTGCCTTTAGTGGCTTTTACACGGTTCTTGTTAGCTTATATGAGCACCATCTTTTTTATTTTAATAACATTTACTGTGTATAACATGGATACTCAGGATACATAGTACCTATCTCTGGTAGAAATATGCGAACAAAGAATAGGCAAAGAGAACGTAAGTAGGCAAGTACCAATGTACTTCTTCTTCTGAGCGTGTAGGTAATAATTTGAAGTTTTTCTGACAGCATTCAATCAAAAGTTGTCACATCACATAAACAGATGTAAAAATCACCAAAATAGGTATATCAAATTGGATTGGTTTCTTAAAAATTGTCGAGTGGAACAGTACCTCCGATGCCCCCGTGGACTGAAGATGCGTCGCGGAGCAGCGCGCTGTAGCATGCAGCGACCGCGCACCACGCATGGCGGACAAAGCCGGGCACTTTAACACGGGCTGCGTGAGTATCCACCACCAGACATACCTACTTATATTTACGACTATTATCCCCGAAGGGTTGATCAGAGACCAGGCAATGAAGACCGTAAAAGCAGTTCATTGCCATAGTCAACGTTTCACTAAATGATAACTGCACATGTGGTCAGCGTGACAGGTGGTGAGCCCATCGCCGTTCTATGCTGTTGGATGTATGTGCAGTCTTTGGTCCATTATTTATGACACCCAACCGCTACCAACGAAGCACATATATCCATTTCCAGTATCCACCATCATTAGCCTACTTCTGGGCACATGGGTAACCGGAGCTCGACAGCTGCGGTTACCTATGAGAAAATAAGCAGTGATCCATATGTGTCCACGGGGACACTCTCCTGAAACGCTAGTCTTAATTATGAGTACTGAAGGGTTAACTTTTGAATCTAGTCGCCTGAATTTGAAGAAACTAACACTGTGGGGAGGTCTAAGGGGTTCTTATATAAAGGTTTATTAACATTTTAGCTGCCGCCGTTGCGTTAAAATATAAAAAAAACCACTTGAAAGTTTTGTCAAAATCGGCTATAATCACGAAAAATTACACGTTTTTAGGTTATACAGTACCATTGGAACAGAACCGAAGCGGGGGGACGGGGGGGCAGCCTCCTCGCGAGGGGGGCGAAGCCATGAAAAAAGTCTCAAGAATTAATTAGGTTAGGTTAGGTTAGTATGTTGACCAAAAACGCGCGAGCCGAGCGAGCGAAGCGAGCGTGCCGCGGGAGCGGCCGGCGAAGCGCCAGAAACGACATATTTTGTAAATATCCATATTTTTAAAAAATTTACATAACTTAAAAGTTACTTGTCTGCGGCAGGAGAGGTAAGTGGGGGAGCACTCCTCATTCCTCTCCTCCCCTTCCTTCACCAATTATGGCGACTCGATTCAAAAGGTTTACTACGATACATAACCTCAAAATACAAAAAATAACATAACTTAAAAACTACTTGTTGGCGGCAGGGAGGGTAAGTGGGGGGGTACTGCTCCCCTCTCCCCCTACCTTCTCCCCCCCCACCCTACCCCTGATTCAGGCGACTCGATTCAAAAGTTTTACCTTTGGTTTAACTGGCACTACTTGATTAACCCATCGGTTGGTCTTGGGTGCTACTACAAATAAACTTCTTGAAATGAGAAAAAGGATTGCTGGACACAGGCCACATAGGGAGATAAGGTATCCCACCATGCTGGCCCAATGTGGGTTGGTGGGTTTTAACGACTGCCATCTTACGACAACAACCGGGACCAACGTATTATCGTGCCTTCCAAAGCACGGAAGCGCTCAACATGTTTTTTTTTTATTTTTACCCATAAATATAAGCAAAAGAGGACACCCATCTGGCAACTTATAACAAGATCACAAAACTTCCATGCCGCTGCGTCATCGAGGGCCCCGCATTTATATATAAGCACCACTCTATCCACCACTACCATCTAAGAGACGATGTCGTATACAATGTTATAGGGGTGCTACTTCTAACCCGATATGGCTAAGTACTACATCTAAATTCATCGACAAAAAAATAAGGGGGGTCCTACCCCCTCCCCCTATAATTTTTATGACCATTTTTACTTTATGCTATATTAAAGGTTTCCATACGTCGGAGAAACATGAAAAAAATGACAAACGGTAGCTAATGACACTGGCTAACTAATAAATTACTTTGTTTCATATGTTTGAGATTATTTTGGTCAGAAAAAAATCATCACTTAATTATTTTGTGATTTAAAATCACTTTTTTATAAGTCCATATTATTTTTTTTGCCGATGAATTTAGATATAGGACTTAGCCTTAACAGGTTAGAAGTACCGCCCCTACCACATTGTATATGCAAATGTCCACTACAAACTTGTTGTATTGTATTATCTTACCACACTGAGCACATGTGCAGTTGAAAAATGAAACGTGCGGACCGTGGCAGTGGACTGCTTTTGTGGTCCTCATGCCTGGTCTCTGCTGACTAACACTTTGGGAATAGTAGTCATGAGTGCATACATAATTTATGTAAAGATTAAGGTGAGATATTTCGAGCGCTTCTCTCTCGTTCTCTCGACGGTACGACGGTAAGGGACGGGTTAACATCAAAGCGGAAGGAAAAGGCGCGTTTTATATTTTTAAAAATTGATAGATGTAATTTAAAAAAACGATCGTTTGCAATACCTCAAGTTATCTATGAACTTCATTTTGGTAAATAACTCATAATATGAAATCACTTATTTTAAGAATAAAACCTAGAAAAGAAGATAAAATTACACAAAAATATGTAAATTTGTGAATTTATTCTATCGAGCCAACTTTATCAAATCATGTTTTCATCAGGTATATTCCACGGAATAAGGCCTCAACAATATTTCATAATTTTTGCAGATTTTAGTGTTTACTACTTCAAAAATTAATTCTAAGAAAGTGTTATTTAAATTTTTCACTAACACCTAGCCAGATAACGAAACATTGAAAAAAAGGTCTACGTCAGGCGGGAATCGAACCCACGTCCTCTGCAATCCGGGCAGCTGCGTTTCGTTATCATTGAGTTTATTTGAACGTTTTTTAACGCAAATAATCAAATATTACGGAACAATATGAAGGATCAAACGAATATCAATTTAGTTGGTCACGTCTTGTCATCATTAACTATCATTTTGCTAACATGTTTTTTTACAAAACCCCACAATTATCTTCCAATTTTTTCAGTGCAGTAACATGTCTCGCTTGAAATCGTTTCAGAATTTGTGTGATAATCATATCGAAGCCATAGCAAAATGGCTGAGTTGCAATGGCGAAGCGTGGGGCGTGGGCCCGACGGCAGTGTTCGCGAGCGCCGCGGCGCTGTTCCTGTACAACGAGCTGGAGGCGACCGTCTTCATCGCCGAAGACCAAACCCGCGTCTCGCTGCTGGAGAAGACGCTCATTGTGAGTACAAGCGAAAGCTGCCTCGTATAGCCACCAAAGCAACCTTGACAAATTGTGAAACATTGGCCTAAGCAGTTTTGGGCGCTTCAGAGCTGGTTTTGTACAACGAGCTGTCTTCATCGATGCAGACCATGCCCACGTCTCGCTTAGTGGCTTAGGTTGCAACGACGAAGCGATCGTGATGAGTGTTTTCACTTCTGGAGACTATGGCCACGTCTCACTTTTAAAGCAATCTCTCATTGTGAGTACAGGGCTAAGCTGTCTTGGGTGGCAAAGTTGCAATGACGAAGCGACCGCAACGATTCAACTGGAGATTGAAACCCACGTCTCGCTGATGGAGAAAACTCTCATTGCGAGTACAGGGCAAAGCTGTCTTGCCTTGTGGCTAAATTGCAACGACGAAGTAACAGCGAATACCTACTAGTAACTTTGATTTTTATATTTAGTTTTAAAAGCTGATTATGCATATCTGGGAAGTGAATGTACGTTTTAATTGTGATATGTGTGTACTTGCAGTCTACAATGGTGCTGGGCATGCTGGCGCTGATGATCCACCTGTGGGTTTGCTCGATGCGCTTCTTCCAATATTATCTGGACACACTGATTAAAGACGTAAGTTCGTTTTCGAATACTTAATCTTGAACCACTTCGTATCTAGTAGTTAAACCACTGGTTTTAAGTACCAGACTTTGTGGCGTTTCTATTAAGAGGTAGAATAAAACAACCGTGAACAATAGTAGTCAATATTATATTGAAGTAGTTAGCGGCAGAGCGTGGGTCTAGGTTACACACACTGAATCAGGTCCCGACAATTCAACTGTACTATCCTGGCTTGCAGTAGCGATGGACGACGCGAAGTGGTGTCTTATTGTAACTGTAGCAGTGAGCGTAGTAGTAGACGTGAAGTAGTAGTAGACGTGAAGTAGCACCGCCTTCTGCAGCTCTCCCCAGCCAGTAATTCCAATTCCATGTGAACGCAACTTTCTGGTAGGAAAATTTGAAATGTTTAGAAACGTAACATTGTCTATTTATAATTATTTTTTTAATGTTTATTTATGGAATTAATGTTAAAGTGTTACAACTTGATTCCCAGTAGGTGGGTACATATTGTGGCGCTCATTTCGATATCGTCATTTGTTAGTTTATTAAGTTCTATTGCCACCTTAACAATGTTAACAGCATAGTTGTGTTCCGACAGTACCAGATAAGATAGCTGTTCCACAGGTAGTTGAGGACTCCGTGTGAAGTGCATTTATCGTCAGGTGAGATGGAGGCTAAGCGCTCCACCCGAGTAAAACAAAGAATTATTGTAAGAATTCCATCTCAACAGTCTGACAAGCCACCTGGCTCGTCAGACACCAGCAGTTTAACATATCCTAAACTTAAAAATTTCTTCGATCGATACTGTAAACCCAAATCATAAAATTCAAAATTCATTGACGTGACATTTTGTGGTAGGTTGGCCTGGCTGTCGCCTGTACGTGTAAGGTTTCATTTATACATACATGCACATACGACTATCCCCTAAGGGTTAGCCAGAGACTAGGCAATGAGGACCGCAAAGTCAGTCCTCTGCCATAATCCACTTTACACCAAATTATAACAATAGCACATGTGCTCTCGTGACCGGCGGTTGTAACCGACCGTGCCGCTCTTTGCCGTTGGATGTAAGTGCAGTCTTTAGTCAGTTAAACGACTTTTACGACACCCAAGAGAAGGGTAGGTAGTATTCTTTTAATCAGCCGCCACCACACAAATTCGTTTCCATTCCAGAGCCCCAACATGCTCCTGGAGATGACGACGGCGGGCCTGCTGGGCGGGCACGAGCTGGTGCCGCTGGGCCCACTCACCCGCTTCCTGCGCCAGCAGCAGCCGCAGATCCATATCACCGTGTGCTGGTTCCTGTCGCTCTGTTACGCGGACTACGTGCGCAAGCACTACTGCCAGCGGTTCAACATGCCTTACCTGGAGCAGTGGTTGGTACTGGACAAGACGGTTTTATGCTTTTTTGTTATTTTTACGCATATCTTATGTTTAACAAGTTTACTGTTGTCATTTTCATTTTTTTTCAATATTTATTTAATTTGTCCGGGACAATAAACAATAGGCTGTGGATAGAGTGCCACTACAGTTTGATCAATTTTATTGTCTTTATATTTCACTTAAAAAAATTAAATTAAATCTGTAGCTCTACATTAAGTTACTCTATAATTTTAAAAAAATTGTGCACAGATAAAAAAATATTCCTGATATACAAATCAGGCAGTGGTTCTGTGTATTAATATTCCTCCCACTGGTGGGCTCAGGCAAGCAGAGCTTCACGAGCGGGCTTCGCGCGGGGCGCACCAGGCCATGGCGCAGGTGAACAGCTTCGTCGGCTCCGTCCATCAGCGGCTGCGAGGGTACGCGCCATCCGACCGCCCCCAGACTGACGCGCACACGTAAACGCACAATCACTATGTTCGGTATTATTGTTGCGACCCCATCCAGACAAGTGGCAAACGCTGCGCCTATTCGTAAGCGTTTTTCAATTGTAAATTGATAGAGAAGTTCACAGATACTTGGCAAATGCCAACTCTAGTCGACGTCAACCACAGAATATAAGTATAATTTGAATAAAGAATAAATAAATAAGGAATGATGTTACTTAAAAAGGTCTCTAGTTTTAAAATTACCAATTTCTTCTTCTTCTTCTTAGTCGCTTCACTCTTGCCAGAGTGGTCGTGGTTATCACGTTCCGGTAGGTTGGGCAGCAGACAGTGCCCGCCGCACGACATCCCGCCACCTCTGCCTGCTGGTCGTTAATCGGGCACATTCGTGCACGGGAGCGCCCACCGCAGCCTTTACTTGGTCCGTCCATCTCATTGGGGATCTCCCTCGTGGTCTTGTGCCCTCAACTTTCCCTTGCACGACAAGACGCTCTATGGAGTCTATTACCAATTTAGCATTTGCTAAATGACGAATGTAGACATAGGTACGTCCTTTCCAATACATTCATCATTCTATTCTACCTTACCACCTTACCTTACCTTACCACCTCCTAATTCTGCACTGAATCAAACCAGATAGCGACCACCCTTATCTATGGTATGTCTGCCGTTACAGCAGATCTTATAAATTCAAACCGGGACCAACAGCGTGCTTTCCGAAAAGCGGTGGACCTCGAGGTGTTTTTAGGTAATTTGGTTGGTTTTTATTCATTATTTTAATCAAGTTCTGAATGTCCAGTTGCACTACCTTATACTATTCACTGTTCTCAACAGTGGTGGGATCAAAGCCTGAATGCACGCAAACGGTTGCTGAAAATACATTTTTAAATGTCAACCATGTTCCCTATTGTCATTGAGTATCCGCTAAGTTACAAAAGCATCATGATCGCGGCACGACTAGAAGTTAATGCAGGTCTACCCTCTGTTTTAGTTCTAAACATCTGTTCAGGAATTAAACAGAGGTAGACCGATAAGTCTCATGATAAATATCGTGTCGCGTAGCGGTGAAAGAATACTACCACCCCCTCTCTTCCCTTGGGTGTCGTAAAAGGCGACTAACGGACTAAAGACTGCACATACGTCGAACAGTATAGAGCGGCGATGGGCTCACCACCTGTCACGCTAATCACAAGTGCAGTCGCTATTTGGTGAAAAGTGGACTATAGTAGAGGACTGCTTTTGCTGTCCTCATTGTCTAGCCTCTGACTAATTCTTCGGGGATAATAGTCGTGATTGTGTGTATGTATGTAGATATAAACATCGTGGTGAACACTCAAAACAATTTATCGTGCTTACATTTAACACACCATCATGTTTTTGCAAGCTGCCTGGTCGTAGCTTTAGGCCTTGACGTTGCTAACTAGAGTGAGAGCTCGGTGCCAAAGGGATCGTCGATGCATACGGTCGGCGGGCCCTGCGACCAGCCCTGCGACCGGTCATGCGACCCGCCAGCCAAGGAGCTCAGCGTGCGACTCGTCAGCCAGTCAAGCGAAACAACTGCTGGCGCAATTGAGAAACTACGTGCCTACATCACAGTGGGTGTCTTTTTGCTTACAACATTCCACTTCTTCCTCGTGGTAGGATTTTGCAGTGCGGGTCGTGAAGGCTCGATGTAAAATATCTGAATCCGCAGAGGATTATCAAATCAGAATTCTCTACATTCGACTCGACACAAATGTCACAAAGGTCACTCTTTCTTTTTTGAAGGGAACGTGAAGTGAGAGTTAGAGGCGAGTTTACCATTGAGCCTAAGAGAATCGACGTGCTGCCACTACCATATTTCAAGCGAAATAAAAATCTTTGTCTTTGTCTAGAAACCGGTTTGATCTTCCTCCATATAATCTAGGTGTTTTTCTCGTAGGATTATGGCCAGAAGAGTGGATGGATCACCCTAACACCTATTTCTACAGCCAAGCAGCATTGCTTTTTATGCCTGTATTCCGATTTAAAGGTTTCTTCTTCCCCCTCCTTCCACCCCTAACTAACTTCCCTGTCCAGTTCCGAATGCCTGGACAGGGATTCAGGGGAAGGGGGCATACCCACTAAAAACCCAAGTACATACTATCACTTACCGCTGCAGCCTGGAACCGCCGGCTAGGCAATATCCGGTGTCTACCCCAGCAGATAACTGTCTTAACCTGGTCTTTTGTTTTGCTGGTTTCAGGCAACAAGATGCACTTGTTGCGGTTCGCAACACACCTGCGTCGCTGGTGCTGACAAACCAGCGGCCGAAGCAGCGGCGCCCTGAGGACTTCCCCTGGCGGAGGATGGCCACACCTGACAGCCTGCCCGTCGACTACTGAATAAACCCGTGTTTATCAAATGTGTAATAAAAATTCGTTTGGAAGAGTTAGGTTTATTTTATTTCTACTTATTAATTATAATTAAGTTTGTTAAGTTGTGGAAGAATTGCAATCATCTTTACTCTAAAAATAATAAAAAGAAGGGTTTCCACAATATATTCCAATGGGTGGGACTGTCCCTGAGAGATAAGGTTAGCTAGATTCGGGACATTCTTTTTTAAAGGGACATTTAGGTCAAAAACGAAATCCGTTGTCGCTATATTTATTTTCCTTTCAATCTATTGATGATTTGACCATGTCGCGTAACGGTGAAAGAATACTACCACCCCCGTCGTAATAGAAGACTAACGGACTAAAGACTGCGCATACATTCAACAGCATAGAGCGGCGATGGGCTCACCACCTGTCACACTGAGCATATATGCAGTCGCTATTTGGTGAAACGTGGACTTTGATAGAGGACTGCTTTTACGGTCCTCATTGCCTAGTCTCTGACCTCAGAATAATAACTAAAAGTTATTATTCTGATTCTCTGACTAACCCTTCTGAGATAATAGTCGTGATTATCCTATGTTAGTCTATAGACAATAAAATTCAATTGCCATGAATGTTTGTTCGAGCATCACTTCAGAACGGCTAATAATTTTTTGTTGTGTTTGTAATTGTCTGGAAAAGGTTTGTCGGTTTGTTGTTCAGCAAACGTGTAAACCAAGATGTAAACATTTACTATGTTTTATCTATGATGTAAGTAATGTAAAAATATTTATATGGTAATTATTTTCAAAATGCCAAACCGAAATGAAAGCTTGTCAAAGCGGACATGACGAAGACTTAACAAACCTCGGACCAAAGTAACAAACACTATGTAGTCGTTGCATTTATCACAGAAAACTTATTAAATTAATAGTTTGCATAGGTTTTAGCATGACGAATGTAAAAATTTACTGTTGTAAATTTTGTAAATAAAATTGTGATGTTTCAAGCCATATGGAGTTTTATAGCAACTGAAGGTTATAAGGTATCTAATTTTATAATAACTAAGGCTTCTGGCCTAGGTATCTCGTCTCCTTCCAGTTACGAACAGGAGGTGTAACTTAACCGCAGTGGAAGTGTTCGAAACACGTTCTTTAACGGGTAATCTTGTGACTGCAGTGCCTAATGAGAAATGCCCCATGGACACGTATAAGTAGTCTATTTTCCAGATAGGTAACCGGAGTTACGTATTTCTACCGCCAAGAAATTTTGTTTGTAAGTCGATTTAAAGGGCTTGCTTCAGAGAAGTAAACAGTGTGTAGGATAAGAACTGAAGCTTCAGTTTCAGTAGCTTCAGTTTTTATCCTATGCACTGTTTGCTTCTCTGGAGCCAGCCAATTACCTATCTGGAACTAACTCACTGGCTACTATACTATACGAACTATCCTACTATACGTGCCAGGGGCAAATTCTCCTTAGGCACTCTCATAATTACCAGTCGAGTCTTATGATTACGCGTCGACTACGCGCGTGGTTATCCTTGGAACCGCAAACGTCCATGGGCTCGTCTCAGTATCATTTCCCTTCCGGCACGACCGGCGCGTCGAAGAGTTCGAGGATTCCCCTCCTCTCGCCTGACACCCTTTGCATCGGGAAAAGGGGACGGTGAGCCTGACATAATAATTAAACTTACTGTTTTTCGTCCCACAAAATTAAAAAGGCGACCATGGGATGTGGTAGCCGCTTTCCAATAGGCAGACTTGTTTTCGAGCTCTTTGGCGAACTCTTAAAACATTGTTTTGTGCAGACAGTGGAATGGGCAAAGTGCGGGGAAGGGCTGGTGTCAACGGTGCCGACGGCGCTGTGGGCGGTGGGCGCGGCGGCGCTGGCGCACCGGCTGCTCTCCGCACTCTTCAGGCGGTTCCTGTTCCGGCGGGTGCCGCTGTGGGAGCTGATGTTGCAGGTGCCTCACGTTCACCTACATTTCCTATGGCCTAGGGCTTGAGGCCATATCACTAGCATACAGCATCAACATTTCCCATGGTCTAGGTCTTAAGGCCATACCACCAGCATTTAGAAATGCGGTGCTTTTAATATGGCTCCTCTCCTGGAGTTGGTAACCACGCTCTAGAGACTAGGACTTCCCTGACTGTGTGTCGCGACGCCCAGGGGCGTTGTGGTATTATCCCAGTGGCGTTGCAAAGCGATTAACACAGATGGCCTATCTGTGAAGAAATCTTTGCAGGAAACGAAACTCACATACTGCAACTGGCGGATAATAGAAGAATTTGCTGTATGGAAAAGAAAATTAGAAGACGATCAAGTAAATGCAGACTGTTTCCCTGTCTTACAACACATTCTACGAGAAAAATCGATTCGATCTCTCTTTAAAAGAAGGAAATAGAAAGCTCCCAAGACCGTCACAGTAAAAATAAGTTAGGAAAGCTCTGTTCTATGGCTTGAGACCTAGATTTACTAGCCTGTTGCTATGCTGATGATGATAATAACGTGCATAATACTTTTATGGATGGCGCTCTTTAGGCGGTAGAACAAAAAAGTAAAAGTAGCTCTTCTGTACAACTGAAAATAGGGAACACGAAACCATTTATGTATTAGAGCACGCGTCTTTACTCATCCATCGCATTTCTTAGCTTGTACGTCATTTGCGTATTTCCCTATAGGCTTTACAATGCCCAAGATAGAGGAGGTAAAGTGGGATATGTAAAGCCGATATGGAAAATAGCCCAGCAGTAAGACATTGTACTGATGATGAAAGCGATATGGGCAAGCTAACGGCAAACACACGACATTATTTTCACAGTACTTTGTATTTCACAGAACCTGCTTTTCATATGGATGGTGATATACAGTTTACACTTCTGGGTGGTGCTGGTGCGAGTTGTCAAGGTCGTCGTCGAGTACTGCTACGATGAGGCGAGTACGCCTTTCATATTTAATTATACCACATTGGTCCTGAAGGTGGATGTGGAAAACCCTAAAATTTTCAAGTCATACGGTGGTGAACAAGCTTTAGAAAAGATGCGGTCAGCAGTTAAAGTAGCTGAACACCTAAGTACCATGTCAAAATGACTATCAAATGACAAGCGCCTGGTGGTTTCTTTAGGGGCTTTGATAAAGTATAAGTGAGCAGTGACTTTCATTGCTGGCAGTAGCTACTTTTAAGAAGGTGTAGGTATCGGTTTGTCGTTAGAGAGAAGTTTAAGGAAAAAATAACTTGATTCAATTCTTAAAACTTGTTTCAAGTCATCGAAAAACCAGTTTGACGAACAGTTCGTTTGCCACAGGACGACTACTCGCCACAGTCGGAAGAGGACACGGATAGGATGAAGCTGATGCAGCAGTGGATGGTGTGGATGTGCGGGCTGGCGCCGCTGGCGGCCTACCTGCACACGCGGCCGCGGCCCGAGGCGCCACCCCTCATGATATGGTTATTCATTGATTGTGAAAGTGACACGCTAGTATAGGGCCAGTTCACACCAAGAACGCGACGCGACTTTTTGAAAATGCAATACACACAGTATCATACAGTAAAAGTGCACCTTTAAGCCGCCAAGCGTTTTCAGATTCTCTCAAGATTTCTTTGTGCATCGTCTCGTCTCTTTGTCTGTGCGAACTGACCCTAATGAGGTAGGACTTTGAATGGCAATTAAACACTTTTAGATACACTACGACTTTATGTTATTGAATATAATTAAAGTTAAGTTCTGAGTACCATTAGCAGTTTACGTCCCGTAGGTGGACTCAGGCCTCCTTATGTGGGAAGGTCTGAGGTCAGACCAAGGTGACGAAATCGGGCTAGTCTCTTCTTGCCAAATAAGGGCTAGAGGTTGTAAAGACAATAAATCCAGATAAGTGGGACTGATTTAGCCTCAAAGTATGCAAGTCAGTAGGTGTGCTCCTGGCAGCACCATTGGACTTGGCTTGTACCACAAATTTTGGTGATGAGGCTAGGCTATTTACTCACTGCAGTCGTAGGCTTCGCAGCCACTTCGGCAATTAACAGTGCAAACTGAATACCACAATTAGCCACTCAAACACAAAAGCAGTGTGGTCACACAACTTTTCTGTACAACATGAAGCAATAAAGATTATGAGTATGATTAAAAACAAGGGAATGTTTAACAGGATAACGACGAGTCCCTGGCAACGCCGCGAGATGGGCCCGTACGGCTACTACCTCAACCGGCCCCTGGCGTCCCTGCAGTCGACCACGGCTGTGAGCAGCCGCCGCCTCGCCCTCACGATGAGAAAGGCCTTCAGCGACTCCAAAATTATCATCAAAGAACCGCCCAAAAAGAAACGATACTCCAAATCGGTTTAAAAATATTTTAAACATCAAATAAAAACATAAAAGTATACCCCGTCGTTTTAATTTTAGCTAGTAGACCGTAAAGAGGTTACGACTGACACTATAAAAGAGATTTTATACGGACCATTCGAAATAGGAACATCTCCCAATACATTAAAAAGTTAAGCGAATGACAAATAAACTTTGACATAAGCGGGCGCGGGGAAAGTTGCACAACAACATTAATATCGAAAACCGTCCACAGATGTCACTAATTTGGCATTGTTGCATCGCGCTTGCAAGATTTTTGCACGGCGACATATATAAGCCTGAAGTACATGACAGTGCATACTAACCTTGCGCAGGGTGTACCGTGATCATCAAGGCGGTTGCCCCGGGCAGGCGCTGGCCCTTGCACTGCGGCCAGAGTTCGCCTGTCTGTGACTATCCCTCGGGGTACGTCGTGCGCGTTATTTTTGGTAGTTGGACTTGCGTTCTGCGCAGTCCACCATAATAGTAATTAATTAACACAGTGAGTGACTATCTCCATACATCTCGATGTTATTATAAAACGTGGAAGGTATCTAAATAGTTTGTTGAAAACATTTTCAAAAAACGTTTTTTCGCCGAGTTATAGCGATTCAAAGTTCACTATGGAAAGTTTAAAATCGCAATAACTCAGTTAAATAAACGTTTTTTTTTATGTTTTCAACAAACTATTTAGATCCCAGTATTTTACTTAAAAGCATGCAAAGTTTTATTAAAATTGGCTTATTGGTGTACTTATAAAAAATTCGACTTGGAAGTTTGTATGGCAAACCGAAATGCGTAAACCCTCTTAGATGAAACCGAGATTGTAACCAACCAACTTAATGTTGGAAGCACGAATATGTTTCAAATATTAATTAAAACAATACGATTACATACATTACATTTCCCGCATGGACTACACAGCACATGAGGAAAATGGAAATTGTGGCGGCCTGAGTCGCAGTGTTCCGTCGAACGAGTGCGAGGTTGTTGATGTTGATGATCGGAGGAGTTCCATGGTGATAGTAAATAACGACTGCGTCTCTTTGTGTGATGTTGTATATTTACAGTGACTACATTGTGACTAACTTATTATCTAAACCTTACAAGACTATTTATACAATAATAACTACGTAGATGTTGGAGGGATGATGCCGTGTCATATCTTTATTGGATCTGCACGCGTTTAGGAATGTGCTTACAAACTCTTTAACCGATACGTGATGATAATAAATTATGTAGCGACTCAGGCCGCCACAGTACTCCCCCTCTTGAAAAAGGGAATGAAAAAAACATCAGGTCTTCAGCTTGGAGATGCCAGTGGTGCTCTAATCCACGTTAAGTCTTGATGAGCGTGCTCAAGTCTTCATTGACAAAACGAGCGTTCTCCAGTCTACGTGACTCGAGACGAGCGTGTGCTACCATGTCTAGGGTGAGTCGAGACGTGTGGAATGCGACGGTACTTATTTTGACCGTCGAGTGATGCCGAGGATCCAGGAAGCGTTACGTTGCTGCGATGGAACCTTAAGGCTGGCTGGCTTGCTGAATGCTGCTAATGAGAGCTGTTTCCTGGTATTCTTCGATATATATATATATACAAAATACTTATATACCTTTTAAAAACGACCGATTACCGACACGAATAATTTTTATAAGAAACTTGATTTTAAAAAGGTATGAATAAAATTCCTCTCAATATCCTAATATTGTTACTAATATTTTTTATCACGTTATAAGTTCCAAGACTATACACACAAATTAAATTTTTAAATGACATAAGTATACACTTAAAATTACGCATATTCTAACAAATTAACAATAGACACGTTAATAATAAATTGATAATAAACAGAAATAATACCAAAAAAATTTAAATTAGAATTGACTAACATTAAATATTAGGGTAGACTGGGTACGGTTGTGACAATTTTCAAATGATTGCCTATAACTTTTTTATTATGCTATTAATCTGAACAAAAAATGTATTCTAATGAAGTTTATTCATTGCTTAACGTATAAACATGAAAGTTATATGTCTAAATCAAATGGTTAGTTCATAAAATGAAATTTAAAAAAAAAGGGAAATTGTCACAACCGTACCCACCCCAAGGGCGGTTGTGACAGTACTGGGGGTCAATAGTGACACGATGAAAATACTGTAATATGATCACAAAATAAGATAAAAATACTCTAAAATGCCAATAAAACACTTTAATTGCAAGAAATATTTATTTATTTTTATATGACAATCAACTAAATTATACTTTCCTAACAAAAGAAATAAAATCTTTGAACATTTTAAACTCTTACAACATCTAAGGCACTATAGGATCTTTGGTTACAATCAGTAGTCTTCTTTAGTACAGTCAGTCTTCATTTATACCCACTATTTAAGTACCTTAAAGTATTTATAACAGTCTGCACTTAAAATTAGTTAAAGTGGACTTAACAAATATATATATTATATATATTAATCATGTTCATAATCACATTAGAACTTAAACTCTATTCTATTTTGAAACTAAACTCAAAACATAACAACGTGCTCAAAATCTTTTAAACAGGAACTCATATATTTTTTTAGAAATGTAGCATGTGAAAATTTATAAAAGTAAGTTTGACAATTATTCTAATCCGACTCATCACAGTTGTGACAAATATAATACCGACTACCATTTGTACAGTCTACATGGGCCCAAAGGTTACACTGTGCTTGGCATTTAATCCATTTTTCGCCAGGCCTACTTTCAGAATATGGACCAAGGCACACCAAACAAAAATATTCTTCTTCATCTGATATTGATGGTGATTTTTTCCTTTTCGTTGCTTTACCTTTTTCTTTTCCTTTCGGCTCATTGAGATTTTTTTTGATGCCCTTTGCCTTCAGTCGTTTTTCTTTTGCTTCATATTCTTGCCTGACTGCCTCTGTTTCAGGCGTGTCCGTGTAAATCGTAGACTTCTTGGTTCTAGGTCCTCGCGTTTTTCTTTGGGAAGCTTTTGGAAAGGGCCGAATAATTTCAGGAGAAAAAACTGATGGTATGGCAGAAGTAGATGGTTGAACATTGCTAAAATTTTGGCTTGGTGTATTGTCTAAGTTGCACTGTGCTCTTTTAGTCTTTCGTTTGCGTATTCTAGGCATCTAAAACAATAAACAACAGCTTTTACTTATGTCACAACCGTACCCAGTAAAAATGTCACAACTGTACCCACAGATCGTTTTAATAAAAGAAACACCACCACGTCAAAACAAAATAACCTACAATAAATGTAACCACTGATATTACACTGCTACTATTTGATTTAAATCGATGAACAACACTCAATACCCTATCAGTATACATGTAATAGCAATTACGAAATAATAATGAATCAAAATACTTACTTTTTGCGTTCGAAAATCAAAATGTGCGCTTGGTCACGTACACTCTGCGCGTCAGATGACGCAACACTGTGACACAGGTTGAGACGTGCAAGGCGCTCGTCTTTCCCCTTGCACGCCCCCCGCTAATCCCTATATTTTCGATAATATAGCGACTGTCACTACCGTACCCTGGCACAACCGTACCCAGTCTACCCTACTTACATTTTATTATAGATAAGACATGTTGCATTCAAAATATAAGAAAATACGTACCTCTCCAAAAAATTTAAATTAAAACTGACTAAAATCGTATTATTACATTAGTTATACCCTATCATGGTTCATTTTGTACTTATTTATTCTACTGTAAGATCTTATTGCACAATCAAAATATTTTGAACGTTTGTTGAATAATTATTCAACTTAAATATCTTCATTTTTAGTAGAGGTACTTCAATTAGCTTCATATTTATCCTCAAACTGGCGTATTCCTTGGCTCTTTATCAGATAACCGGAGAAATCAATTCGCCTGGAGGTAGCTAGGAGCTTTTAAGTAAATTACTCTTTATCCATAATTGTCATATAAAATATAATAATAATACAATTGACTGGTAAAATAATGCTTCTAATATCTTCCCGTAATTATAAATAACAACGTGACTAAACTAAATATCTCTTCCCGTAATTATAAATAACAAAAGGAACATAGAATAAATGTATACAACACCATATAAAGAGACGCAGTCGTTATTTACCATCGCCATGGAACCCTCCACCTCGCATACTACGTCCGACGGAACACTGGTGACCCCGCTCAAGCAACAAGCAACCTTCCAACGGAGTACCACGAAAAGAACACGTGAGTCATTTGCAATTAATCTGCAATTAGTCTACACATCAACCATGGCAGTAACATTCTGTTCAGCGACGGCCGCAACAAGATTTACAAAATAAAATCACTACGCCGAGCCACACCGAGCTGCGACTGCGTCATTTAACATAATTCTTATGGCTCTCACAACTTTGGCTTCCTTTCCGGCACATCGTATTAAGAACGTTTTATCGACAAAGGCAAAAGAAATAAGGTACCAAGAAAAACAATACGATATAGAATATACTAACAATTTCAAAACTGTACACATTACGTTATAAATAAATTGTGCGGTGCAGCGAACGCGCAAGAATTTCCGACGCAGCATTTTTCGCCGTTTGCTCTACGCTTGCGCAAGGTCAAGTTCACTGCAGAAAGAACACAATATGTCACTTATTCATCACGATAATGAAAAATGAAACAAAGGAAAATAAGCATAAATGTATACAACGAGTATTCACCCGTTTAACCGCCTCACTTTTACCGACGGACAAAGTGGTTTGAGGTATGTTATTTATAATTACGGGAAGAGATATTTAGAAGCATTATTTTACCAGTCGATTGTTTTATGAGATATTATTACACTTCATAAGACACTTAAATCATACTAGCTACCTCCAGTGCGAATTGATTTCTCCGGTTATCTGACATAGAGCCAAGGAATACGCCAGTCTGAGGATAATTATTAAGCTATAATAAAGTTGTACTCAAAATGAAGATATTCAACAAGTTAAAATGCTTTGATTGTGCAATAAGAATACAGTAGAATAAATAAGCACAAAAATGAACCTTGTTAGGGTAACTAATGTAATAATAAGATTTTAGTCAATTTTAATTATATTTTTTAGCTAGGCACTTATTTCCTTATATTAAGTATGTATATTGAATGCAACATGTCTTATCTCTATGTACTTAATGTTTAATCTTAGTCAATTCTAATTTTTATGTTTTGTTATTATGTATTTTATTAAGCCTAATAGTTCAATTTATTATTAACATGTAATGCGTAATTTAAAGTTCATTGCAAGAATATGCATAATTTAAAGTTGTACTGGTTTATGCCACTTAATTTGTGTGTATAATATAAGTCTTGGTATAACGTGATATAAAAATAATATTAGTAACAATATTATGATGTTGAGAGGAATTATAAAAAATATTCGTGTACGTAAATGTAAAACGACCGATCGTTTTTAAAAGGTATACCTATAATAAGTATTTTGTTCAAATATCGGAAACAGCTCTCATTAGCAGCATTCAGCAAGCCAGCCTGCCTCAAGGTTCCATCGCAGCAACGTAACGCTTCCTGGATCCTCGGCATCACTCGACGGTCAAAATAAGTACCGTCGCACTCCACACGTCTCGACTCACAGCAGACATGGTAGCACACGCTCGTCTCGAGTCACGTAGACCGGAGAACGCTCGTTTTGTCAATGAAGACTTGAGCACGCTCATCACGACTTAACGTGGATTAGAGCACCACTGGCATCTCCAAGCTGAAGACCTGATGTTTTTTTTCATTCCCTTTTTCAAGAGGGGGAGTACTGTGGCGGCCTGAGTCGCCACATAATTTATTATCATCACGTATCGGTTAAAGAGTTTGTAAGGACATTCCTAAACGCGTGCAGATCCGATAAAGATATGTCACGGCATCCTCCCTCCAACATCTACGTAGTATTACTGTATAAATAGTCTTGTAAGGTTAAGATAATAAACCAGTCACAATGTAGTCACTGTAAATATACAACATCACTTTAAGAGACGCAGTCGTTATTTACCATCGCCATGGAATCCCCCCATCATCAACATTTCATACTTTCCCCGACGGAACAGGAATTAGGCCATATCTGGTTGATAGGTTTCAACCTAAAAGCACACAAGAGCTCGAGATGTTTTTAATTTAGTAACCTACTCAGTGACCAACGCGAAAATTGCTTATCTGGCAAGATCGCAAACCTGCATCTACATCAGCGCCATCGAGCTCCTAACCATGAAATATAAAAAAATGGTTTCCTTTCTAGTCTCTTCGACCTTAAGCCCTAATGTTTTGAGCTGCTCTGCCAACCTGCTTCAGTTTCTTAAGGTCATTATTTCCCTTGCGCGCTAGTGAGTAGATAATGTTGCTTCCTCATCTGCGGTTTTTCGCATCTCTATCAGAATGACTTTTTCGCAGAAAGTCAATTCACGTTGGATGACATGAAAGCAAGGTACCTAGACAGCCGAAAGACAATTCGTATGCCTCGTACGGAACTGAAGGACACGTAATTTGAACTCTTCTGGCTTAATTAAGGTCTGAATGAGCTTCTTTGTATCCTCACTGGTTTTTCCGGGACGGGCAAGAGAGTGGTCTCTTAACCTTACCATTTCGGTAAAAGTTATGTTCTGATTGTTGCTTTTGGAGCAGAGCGGATATTATCTTTTAGATCCTCGAGCATTCCAGTAGGATGGTTATTCCTTTTGCTCGTTTAGCTTGCTAATCGTAAGCTTTGCTGAAATATATTTTGGTATCTTTATTATTGAAATTTTGCATTCACAATGCTATATAGATAACGGATAAAATGTTTACTAGAAAAAAATCAACCAGTCTCAGGAAGCTCGAGTAGGATTCGAACCCACGACCTTTGGATTGCCGGTCCACTGCTATAGCCGCTGACCTACTGAGACCCCAGAAGACTCGCTGAATTTTTCCCAGTAGTTTGATTACGCTGCAAGCCAGCGGTATTACGTCACTGTGAAGTCTACCCTCACATTCGAAAGAAATACTATTGCAAGTATTTAACAACCTATGAAGACGTAAGTAATTGCTTATTAATATCTTTATTATTGAAATTTTGCATTTTGCAGTAATACCGCTGGCTTGCAGCGTAATCAAACTACTGGGAAAAATTCAGCGAGTCTTCTGGGGTCTCGGTAGCTCAGCGATTAAAGCAGTGGACCGGCAATCCAAAGGTCGTGGGTTCGAATCCCACTCAAGCTTCCTGAGACAATTGATTTTTTTCTAGTAAACATTTTATCCGTTATATATTTTGATTTCAGTGACTGAGGAGCTCGCTGGCGCAGCGGCTAGCGCGTTCGGTTTGCGATCTTGCCCGCTCAGCAACTTTCGCAATGCCAGGTCGCTGGATAGGTGACCAAATTAAAAACATCACCTCCGTGCTTCGGAAGGCACGTTAAGCCGTTGGTCCCGGTTGTTGTCGTAAAATGACAGTCGTTAAAACCCACTAACCCGCATTGGGCCAGCGCGTGGGTTATGATCCAATATCCCCACGTGCTATTGTCCACGTGGGAGGCCTGTGCCCAGCAGTGGGACGTTTATAGGCTGATGATGATGACTAAAATTGAACAGCCAACTGAGACACTCCTCCCATAACGCTCCTACTGATGCTGCTGATGATGTTAAGCTTTTTTGCTGTAAACATAATAAATTATCCTATTGAACCAAAATAATGTAACATTCGCAATGGCAATATGAAGATCTAACCGAAATAAATTATTGTAAGTAGGTACTTTCCATACAATAAATGACATGAATTACTAATAAACAGGGCGGAGCGTTTGACCCTTAAGGGAGCTGGGACCCATAGGACCTTCCAACGACTGATCTACAGGGTGATCAATCCAAATGAGTCGGTAGGGAGAAATAAAAAACTATAAGAGCTAGAGAAATCTATGTACTTAAGAACCATGGCGTCAATTTTAAATTTAATAAAAACTGCATTCAAAATTTTTTTGTTAAATCTCATACGTAACCGGAGGCGAACCCGGTCTCTTATCTTTGTAAACAATGTTATAGATTCTGCACGTTTATTCCTTGTTATTATTAATGGTATGAATAATAAGTCATTAGGCCATTTTTAATGAAATTTTGTTTAAATAATTGAAAGAAATCCCAAAAATAAGATTATTATTTATTTAAGATTAATGTTCAAAATGGTAGCCATTTATCTGGATGCAAAATTACTTAACTTGGGTAACGAATGCAATACTTATAACGTTTCGTATTTTTGCTAAGACTGTTGTTAAAACCTCTCAATTTCATCCTAACATAACCCCATAGGAAATAATAAAGTAGCGTGTTATCAATGTCCATGACCCCAGCGGGATAACGCCTTCAGATCGGCTTCAAATTACGCACCGATTTAGTTGATAATATGTTTAAATTTGTTAGCAAATACCAAAATTTGTTGATCAATAGTTATCGAGCTATCACATGTTAAAAGGTATCCCGCTGGGGTCATGCTTGTCAAAGTTATATGACCTAGTAAAACGAGCAGAAACGAGACACGCTACTGACTGATAGTTATTGTGCAAATACCTACTTTTCGTCAAATATCCTCCGAAAAGTAAGTTCTAGTTCCCAAAATTGATTGTTTTTTTCTATTTTTGTGTGAAAATCTTAATACGGTTCACAGAATACATCTAGGTACTTACCAAGTTTCAACAGTATAGTTCTTATAGTTTCGGAAAAAAGTGGCTGTGACATACGGACGGACAGACAGACAGACAGACATAACGAATTCGGGTTCCGTTTTTTGCCATTTGGCTACGGATCCCTAAAAATGGGCCTCCATCTTGCTCTTTATAAGGAATCAACTTAATTTGGTCGGCTTATACGCGTACTTTTAGTATGAAAAAGTTCTTATAACTTTTTTAATTTCTCCTAAAATACGTACCTAAGAAACTGAAAAGTAGGAACTGGTTAGATTTTTACATCAACAAAATTTTGGCAAAAGTCATAACACTTATGGTTTTTGATTACTCAGGAACTACTGAAGGTAGAATCCTGGAATTTTCACTAATGGATTCGTAATTGAATTAACAAAAACTTAGCAATAATTAACAGTAGCGTGTCTCGTTGCTGCTCCTTTTAGGTCAAATAACTTTGACGAGCGTGACCCCCGCGGGATGCCCTTTAACATGGGATTTCTCGATAACTATTAATCAACAAATTTTGGTATTTGTTAACAAATTTAAACATATTTTCAACTATAATAAATCGGTGCGTAATTTGGAGCCAATCTGAAGGGGTTATCCCGCTGGGTTCACGGACATGTGATATCAGGCGATCTCGCGGGCCAATTGATGGGGCCGTATACCCAGCCAGTTAGGGATGAATTATATTAGACCGGCCCGTGTCCGGGGCGCGCCGTGTGCGTGGCCCGGACGGGGCAATGATTTGAAACGTTATATATATATTGTATTTATATTAGAGCGGGCCGTGTCGCGTCCGGCCCGGACGGGACACGGATCATGCACTGTGTAATATGAACTGCTTCATACAAAATGTATGCAACGCGTCAAATCAGTGCCCCGTCCGGGCTACGCACGCGGCACGCCCCGGGCGCGACCCGGTGGTCTGATATAATTCATCCCTTATGTTGAAAATGATCATTTCTCTGTAAGGTCTACCTACACAAGATTTCTTAGCAAAATTTGATCTGTATGCTCACAGGGTCAACTAAAATAACGAATAAGACATTCTATTAGGTAACTAATTATTAAAATGTAGCATCTAGGAAAAGGGGACTATATTTCTTGTCACCAAAATGTATATTTGTCATCAAGTTGTATCACCTAATAAATAGATCTATCGCCATTCGCCACGAAATATTTTCGTTCTCAGATAGACAAAATGTGTTCCCATGTATTATCAAATTAATGTTAATATACGTGTAAAATAAGAAATGGATTACCAATAAAATTGTAGTGCATTACATCATACCCCTAGGAAAATGGCTAGGTACCATTTTGAACATACCATCAATAATGAAAATGAAGAAGAAGATCGGGCTCAGTGGCATGCATCGGGAGATAGGCCTATGCCCAGCAGTGGACCAACGACCGACACGATGATTGACCTGACTATGATGATGAAACTAGCAGAATTTATAACATTGTTTACAGAGATAGAGACCGCGGGTTCGTATTCTAATTATTACGTACCTAGCAGATTTAACAAAACAATTGAATGCAAACATACCATTGACTAATAAGATCCTTTATTCTTACATACGTAAATCACGACTATTATCCCCGAAGGGTTAGTCAGAGACTAGGCAATGAGGACCGCAAAAGCAGTCCTCTGCCATAGTCCACCTTTCACCAAATAGCGACTGCACATGTGCTCAGCGTGACAGGTGGTGAGCCCATCGTCGCTCTATGCTGTTGGAATTATGCGCATTCTTTAATCCGTTAATCGCCTCTTACGACACCCAAGGGAAGAGAGGGGGTGGTAGTATTCTTTCACCGCTGCGCGACACGGATAATTGAATGCAGTTTTTATTAATCTAAAATCGACGCCATGGTTCGAACAGGACTTACCTATCTCTTATAGTTTTTGATTTCTTCCTACTGACCCAATTGGATTGATCACCTATATAAAACATTAACCTCAATTTCCAGGTTATTCTTCTTATATCTATATCTATTTTAAAGGCAAATCGTACACCGAATTTAATATATAATGCCATCTCAATATTGTGGACCTGTATAATAAACTAACCACAATGTTCAGGATATTAATTCTTCTATCTATATACTATTTTAAAGGCAAATCGTACACCCAATTCAATATCTGCAATGCCATCTCAATATTGTGGAATATGATTAATTCATGTTAAGTTTTCTAATTAAAATTCCATTTCCATTTGCGTAAAATTCCATTTCCCCATGTGATGTTGTGTGTGGGCAGGCCTGTGTCTAACAGTGGGACGCTTGTAGGCTGATGATTTGATTTATTTCATTAATGGAAAGATGGATAAAATTAGCCTAACGAAAGCGAAAGAAAGCTAGCGATTTTAATTTTATCCACACAAAGTACTGTTATAATTTATTAAATGTTTGCTGTTTTGTTTTTTAATGTCGTATAGTTTTAACTTAATCTCTCATACTCGTTTAAGGGAATCTCTATTCCTTTTGATAAATATCTTAAATCAGATAAAAGACTATGGTTTTTAATACAATTTGAACAGATTTTTACAAAATCGCTAAAGCATGACGGCATAAAATATAAACAAAAAAGCGAGAAGTTACAATCTATGAACCATGAGGCCTTGGACATGCCAATAACAGATCTTCATCACCAGCTTATATATGCCCCACTGGTGGGCATAGCCTTCACACATGAACATGAAAACATGAGGTTACTGTTGCAAGTTATGGATATCTTTCAGATACTCTGATAATAGCAAAAAGCCATACAACTTGTATTGTAATATACAGGGTCTAACAAAATCAATAAGCGAATGTTTAAGGGCAGTATTTATTCATCATTCTGAATTCAATGACAAAAAATGGGCTCCAGTTTTATAGTGATTTTTCAAAGTTATGTTTTCTAACTAACTCAATTAAAATAATGCACATCATGAAACATGCTGTATCTTTACTAACACGCACGCAAGCGTCAATAAAAGGATAGCTCGGTGTGCTCCGGGTTTAGTGTGCATGTTTGACTATCTTTGTGTGCGTGTAATACAGCTGTACGGGTTTGGAAAGGGTGTATTTTTTGGTGAATTATAATAATGTTTTGTTGATTATCTCGGTAACGAGCCTGCAGCTTTGGACCAAATTGGGTGACCATGCTCAGTGTGATGTCAAAGTCAAAGTCAAATTATTTATTCAATGTAAACCTAATCCTGGTACAAGACAAAAATGGCGGGCAAGTGTAGCTTCTCTCCCCTAGCGACACAAACGGCTAAAACTTATAGGTAATTTATCGTTTTTGAGATGAAAGGTGAAGATATAGATGCTCCCCTTAAACGTTCGCTTTCTGATATTTTAAACCCTATATTAGATTTTGATTTCCATCCAAAATAAATTAAAAACCAGAACAAACAAAATTATGTAAACTTCAACATTTTATTAAATATATTTATAGTTGCGGCTACATATTGGTACTAACCACAGACAACTAACCATAGCATATAACCCGTCGCTGCCGGCACGCGGCGCGCGCACTGTGTGAAACAAAATCACAATATAACACATACTTTTTAAATTGTACAATTAAATACTCTAAAGCGCTCCCAACTTCGATAAAAAATATGATTGCCTAAGTCACAAAATGTACAAAAATATGGGAGAACCTTTTAACAAATGAGTAAAAAAGTTGTAAAAGCTTTTGATGTTTCGATAACAGAATTATTCCGCGTGATACTAACAAAACTACTGCTACGTGTCAGCGACAGATGTGCTATTCTTCACGTGGAGGCTGCGGAGAGGGTCCTTTTGACGCGCCTAGAATAGAAACACTTATGTTAGTAAAAGGACAGAAACCTTAAATATATGTTAAATTCAGACATGTTCGCAAACTGCTAACTGTTTTGAACACTGAGACCCGCCTACTGAATACAATTATTAATTTATATTATTCATCATAATCAATGTCTGTGTCATAAGACTAACCTGATGCTTCATCCTCCTAGCGTTGCCATACTGCGTCTGTTTCTTCTTCTTGGGCGGCGGCGGCGTGTCCGCGTCCTGCTCGGCGTCTGCCGGCTCCTCAGCCCTCAGGGCGGCGGGCAGCAGGTACTCCGGGATGTGAGCCAGGTGCGGCTGCAGCCTCACCGTGTGGAGGGACTTATCCCTCTTCAGGGCTACCAAGTCCGCGGGGTTGTCCTCGAAGTAACCCTGGAAAGTACTAACTGGTTACAACTCTGTACAAATTGGGTGCCTATATGATGGTCATAAAGAATACTTCAGGGAGAAGATTAGTCATTCATCAATGCGTTATGTTTTGTGGTTGTCATCATAAGAAGTGGTTACAGGTTTCGATCGCTTTCACTTAGCCGCGCTGCAGCCGCTGTAGCATGTAAAGGTCGCGACTGTGCGGACTAAAACGAACGTAAGTGAATGCAGTGGCCGCCGACGCGCGGAGCGTAGACGTGTTGGCGGTGTTGTGCTTGAAGTTCGTGGTCCCGAACCATCTGTGTGCCATAGAACCAGGGCCTGGAACCGGTACCGAAAATACAGGTATATCGGTGAGTACCGCTATTTTCAATTTCGGTTCCTGGATACCGATTCTTCTATGAGTACCGGTATAGTACCTCAAAAATACCGGTATCTATCTGCGACGTTGCCAGTCTGTTTGTCACGTGATATACAGTGCACATTGTGCACTGCGGCCGTGCGAAATGCAGTGCAGTTAGCCAATCCAAGCGCCACTCATTTATCTACTCGGTATCTCTCGTTCGCACTAAAGAATTTGGTTACTTGGTACCGGTATTAATACCGGTATAAGTACCTGTATTATATCTGTATAATATCGGTACTACTACAGCCCTACTTACCGGTACTCATCGGTTAACCTGTATTATGAAAACCGGTATCAGATCGATACCGGTACCTTATTTAAGTCAAAGGTACCGGTATTTAAGCCCTGCATAGAACGGATGGTACTAGGATTTTTAGTGTTGAGCTTTTCTAACTGGGTGGGAGAGGGGGGGGATTCCCACGTAACCTGAGGTCGCCCCCTGTAGGCCAAGCACGCGCAGCACGAGATATGTCGCGGAAGAGAGACGACAAATCATTTTAAGTTGTCATGTTAAGATTTGTAGACAAAAATACCACAGCTTTATGCAAAAACTACTATTAAGTCTATTTTTGACATTTTATGTAGAGTTCTAAGCGTATTCATGTATCTTTAGTGTCGATAGACATTAGAGATAAATGAATAAAACACGAGAAATCGCGTCGAGAACAATTCTCGTGTTGCGCATGCTAGGCCGGCTGGCTTCAATATCTAGACTCGTAGGCAAAAGGCGTAAAACTTTTTTTTTATCCTACTAGTATCCTTCCTATCTAATATTATAAACGCAGAAGTTTGCAAGTACAGATGGATGTTTGTTACTCTTTCACGTAAAAACTACTAAATGGATTTGGATGAAATTCGGCATACAGATAGTTTATAACCTGGATTAACACATAGGATACTTTTTATCCCGATATTGCCACGGCAACGGGAACCACGCGGGTGAAACCGCGAGCGGTCGCAAGTTATTAATATTGAACCGCCATCTGACCTGCAGCTTCTTGCAGTTGAGCAGCTCCTGCTTGATCTCCTTGAGGCGCGCCTCGCGCACGGCGATGCGCGTCACGGCGCGCCACGCGTCGCGCGAGCGATAGCGGAAGCCCTCCACCTCCTCCAGCGCGAACTCGTACTTCCTGCTCACGCGAACACAACCAAACGGGTATGGAAACATAATTATGCGTAAGACGCCTGTAATAAGTAGTTTGGGTTAAATCTGTTTTTTTTCTGATGAACATACAATAGGAATTAAGTTTTTTATTGTGTAACATTGTTTTGATAGGGCACGTTGCTTTATTTATTGAAATCTTTTAATTGTGTGACAATATTATGTTATTAATGTGTGTAGAGAATTCATTGTTGCTTCTTTATTGATAACATCTAAGATATTAAATGGATCTATATTGAGGATCCCCTCTCCTTAATTCACTAAGTTTTATTTGTACTGGCACCTCGAGACCAACCGTTAGGTTATGCAAGAAGTGCCAGACGTCCCCTGCGCCAGTAGACCAACTCGCGCAGGAGACCATCTGCGTTAGGGCTTGACGCCGAATCAGTGCCCGCCGAAGCGCGCTCTTCAATCGGTACTCATAACACTAGTGTCTCGGGAGAGTCTCCCCGTGAACACGTGTAGTTCACTGCCTATTGTCCAGATAGGTAACCGGAGCTGTCGAGCTCGCTCACTTCTCGTTGCACGAAGGGCGCAACTCGCAGTTGCCACTGTTAGGGTCGTCGACTCTAAAGTCGACTCCCAAGTGTTCACCTTGGTCGCGGAATAGTAAGCACACTCACTTCTCGGAACCCATCCGGCAGCCTAGCCAGTTCCCACGTCCTACGCGTTGGCTGGACCGGAGGCTACGGCATCTAGGGGGCCGCCTCTACTAGTTCTCCAGACTAGTACCGGAGATGTCAACACCAATGTCCAATGAGAAACACCGGACAAAGCTGCCAACTATAAGGGAAACTCACGTTCCCCGCAGGACTTTTCGCTTCTGGCCCCTCAGAGACCGCTACGCCCCGCTCGCTGTGCGCGAGTTTGGAAGTCTTGGCACACAATACCAGGACGAACGAACATTCCCAAGCTCTACAGCTAACCACGAGCCACTACGAGTCCAACCCACGTCCGGATCCCGCCGGGGACGCCGGTCAAGGCACTACCAGCGGGGGGCTTGAACCGGAACCCCGTAGTACCCCTGAAAGCACAACCGGACCCGTAGTTCCAGCTGCGATACCCTATCTATCGGGGTCGGTAGATAGAGAAATCTATATTGAACAGTTGAGAGTTGAGTTTATGATCGAAACGTTTGCTCTCAAAACGTGGGCAGTGTTCAAGGAGGTGCTTCCAAGATTGTAAAGTGGTGCCGTCACAAGGGCAGACGTCATCATCAACGATGTGGAAGCGAGCAAGTTTTAAAAAATCAAATACATATATAAATCTGTTAAAAAATGTTATGCAATTTGGTGTTTCTGTATCCTATAAAACAAAACTAGAGGCCCCAGCCCACTTCATCCGCGTGAAGTCCCCGTATCCCGTCCAGACAATTATACAAACAACAATATAAGAAATAGCCAAATAGATGCAGCCGTTTTAGAGTGACGTTGCGAATATTCATTTGTGTGTATTTACACATTTTAACAAAAGGAGAAACAACGTAAAGCGTGATAATAATTACTCTTACTGTTAGTGATTAAGATATTAAAAAGTGAAAAATAAAATTATAGCCTGTAACTGTACTGTCCCACTGCTGAACTAAGGCCTCCATGATAGGCGAAACTTCAAAATCATATTAAAACGATACCTGTTCATCTATTTTATCCTAAAAATGCATTATTTACAATGTTTATTTTGCGGTTTTATATTCCGATTTAAATTTACCGCAAAAACGCTTAAGAACGCCATGTCAAGTGAATGACGTCACGCCGAGCCAAACAACATCTGTTTCGTTCGAGGCTTGTTCTACAGAAATGTCACGAGAATAAAATGACATTTGGCACGGAGTTTCGTCACGGCTTTTGATTTCCGTTGTCATATGACTGAATGCGTATTATTGTCGATGTGTTTCTTTAATAGTAGATTGTTATACAAGGGGCTAAAATGACCCATTATATACGAGGTAGTTTTACTACCGAGCTTTAGCGAGGGTGTAAATAGAAACCGAGTTTTAATGGGTTTTTAGCGCCGTGTGTTACACTCTTATTTTCACTACGAATGCGAGAAAATAAAACAATCCAATACAATATAAATTGGTTTATTTTATTAAAAATTCACCCGTTAGTTGCTTTAACGACACCCAAGGGAAGAGAATGGTTGGTAGTATTATTTTGATGAGCCCATCGCCGCTCTATGCTGTTGGATAGTAGGTATATGCAGTCTTTCCATCTCTTTCTTTGGGTGTCGTCAAAGGCGACTAACGGACTAATGACTGCACATACATCCTACAGCATAGAGGGGCGATGGGTTCATCAAAATAATACTACCAACCCGTCTCTTCCCTTCGGTGTCGTAAAAGGCGACTAACGGACTAAAGACTGCACATACATCTAACAGCATAGAGCGGTGATGGGCTCATTAAAATAATATTACCAACCCTTCACTTTTCTTCGATGTCGTAAAAGGGAACTAACGGACTAAAGACTGCACATACATCCAACAGCATAGAACGACGATGGGCTAACCAAAATAATACTAACAACCCCTCTCTTCTCTTCGGTGTCGTAAAAGGCGACTAATGGACTAAAGACTGCTCATACATCCAACAGCATAGAGCGGCGATGGGCTCATCAAAATAATACTATCAACCCCTCCATTCCCTTGGGTCTCGTAAAAGGCGACTAATGGACTAAAGACTGCACATACATACAACAGCATAGAGCGGCGATGGGCTCATCAAAATAATACTACCAACCCGTCTCTTCCCTTTGGTGTCGTAAAAGCAACTAACGGGCTAAAGGCTCACCACCTAAGCACATGTGCAGACTGAGCAGTTTTTTCTTGCTGAAGCGTGGTCTGTGTTGTCCATAGATTCAAATGATTACTAATTTTACCATAAACTTTAATAAAACTATCTTAAAAAAAGTTGTTGATCTAAGTAAACAGTAATAAGTAGAGTCTTTATTCATGATTATTCTACATAAGACTAAATACTTTTTCGTTTTTGTAGGCTCATTGTCATGACACAGACAAAAATTTAAAAAAATATTACTTTTTCCCCTAGGGCAAGAAAAGCTATTTTAGCCCCGCTCTAGAACGCTACAATGACGGTCTTTTTGAGCAAGAGGAGTGAAAAATATTAATAACCCAATTTTTTATAATTAATATTTTAGATATTTTGTTTCTATAAATCAAAATTTAAATTGATTATTAGAAACTCCCATCCACCCGATTTATTCTTAGTGGACACAAGCCTATTACAATCAAGTCTTACAACGACTTCTCTACAACGTGTGCAAACTCTACACATAAAAGTGCTAAGTTAAAAAGGTAAAAGTAGCGAGGAGTAACTTACTGCAGCACTTTCTGATTCTTGAACCCCTTGGAGAGGTGTTCCTCCACCGCATCCATCAAAGGCTTCTCCCGAATCGACACGAATGACAGCACCGACCCCTGCAAACGGAATTGTTTCAAGTTATGCACATATATAGGCACAAGTTATAATTCACTTATTTATACAGAACTTCTAGTAGATATTTTTCTTTACTTTAATTTTAGTCTTTTGCATTTTAAACTCGGCTAGGCAACTCGTAGTAAGGTAAAGTCAAGTCAAAGGCTTTATTCAATATAACCCTTTACAGGTAGGAACTTATTGACGCCAAAAAATATGTACATAAAAAGTTAACTAACAGTAGTTAAATCTTATCAACTAAATTAACTACCTAGGTAGATACCTAATCTACCTACCTAACTAATCTACCACCAGTTCGGATTTTGGGAGAGCCTTCGACTGAGAAGAAGCTGGCAAGACACTCAGGAGAACTTACTTTTTTCTCCCTCTAAATGACAAAAGTTATAATGTCGTAGCCAAGCCATACAAAATACATTAATACAAATCCTACTAATATTATAAACGCGAAAGTTTGTAAGTATGGATGGATGTTTGTTACTCTTTCACGTAAAAACTACTGAATGGATTTGGATGAAATTCGGCATACAGACAGTTTATAACCTGGATTAACACATAGGATACTTTTTATCCCGATATTCCCACAGGAACGGGAACCACGCGGGTGAAACTGCGAGCGGCCGCTAGTTACTAATAAATAGGTAATGGTCGTACATGCACTACGTCCATACATATTTGTCATTGACATAATCTTCTTAAAGTATAACCTGTATTATATACTGTCCCACGGCTGGGCAAAGACTTCCAGCATTCAAATCAATTCTTCGCTACAATTGAGGGGTGTTATCACAGTATAAATATAAGCTAAAGCAGTACGGAAGCTCGGCCTTTTTCTTGTTTTATATACCTACGCGCCAATTGAGCGTTAGGGTTGTCCTCTTATTTTTGTAAAATTGAAAAAGTTTTTGTTTAGTTAGCGCTGTATCTCAGCTAGTTAGCGCTTTTATTGGGATAACTAGCAAAGCATAAGGGTTGTCACTTTTAATTACAAAAAAATTAAAAAACAAATAAGTTAAAGATGGCGGCTACTTTCCTTATTCTATTATCGGAGTCATTGTCGGAAACCACACTGATCCCCTGATATCGATTTTCAAAGCAATCGGTTAAATAACTAAAATGTTCAATATGGCGGCTACTTTATCTCATTCTAATAACGGATTCATTGTCAGAAACTACACAGATCCTCAAATATCGATTTTCATAGCAAAGTTTACTAACGATGAAGTTTCGTAGTATCAATTCTTATTATTTTTGACCATTAAAATAACGCGCGCTCAAAAAATATACTTAATTAGGTACGGCAAATATCACCTAAACAACCAAACGATTTATTTAAAAGAAAAAGCTTTTTATTTAGTAATAATAAATCATTCTAACCTTTCAACATCAGCAGGAAGTTTAAAAAACGAAAGCTCCGGTTTTGAAGAAGCCGAGTTTAAGCAGCCGTATACTACGCAATACACTCGCGGCATTTTTAAAAATCGCGCGCACAGCGCCCGCAGTACATCTCGTCTCGACGCGATACGCGCTACTGCGCGCTACTGAGAGCACTGCGATGTCCGCTTAGGGGCCCTGTAAAGACGTGCGTCTGTGGGCGTGCGTCGTTTCGAGCGGTTGTACGTAGCTTCCTTACTGCTTTAGCTCATATTTATACTGTGGTGTTATTGACTGGATCACTTGCTTGCTAAATGCGGGTTGGTCATTACCAACCCCGGGGTAATACATCAAAAAATCCGAAGCACACTGCCCAACCTAGGAAATGAACACTAGACCTTTGACAGGGAGGTGTTCTGTCATCATGACATATTATAAAGTAAAGTCGCCGTTTCCCTCTGTCTGTGGCACCGCACTATTCTCCTAAACCACGCAATGGATTTTTATGCGGTTTTCACTAAAAGATAGGGTGTTAACTGAGGACGGTTTTTGTTTATATTTTATAGATATTTTTTTTTTAAATGGCTGAACTATGACGGTCTTTATAAGTTAGTGTGGACGAAGGCGCGGGCGGGCCGCTAGTAACCTATAAATGTTCCACTGCTGGGTACAGGCCTCCCCTCCCACATACAAAAAAAGGGAAGATTGGCCGTCACCCACCACGCTGGCCTAATGCAGGTTGGTAGGTTGTCTGTTCTGTGTATTTAGATAATCGTTACCACTGTTAAGGAGGAACTACGTGCCGCGGCTGCTAAATACAAGAAGCGGTTTATACATCATCCTAACGAGCTGGCTCGCCAATTGAACATACAGCAGTATACCAGACGGCTGAAACGACATGACTTCCTGGAGCTTGAACATCGCTACTAGCGTTATACTCATGAGTAGAGAGAGGCTATCCTATTGGGGAGCCCACTCGACCTGCCACTAAACACTGAACACATCTGCCTATAGTCTGGGGACGATTGTAGATGCGATAAAGAAAAAAAAATCGAATGTTTCTAGATTCTGTATTTTTGTAAGTGTTATATTATTAATTTCTATCTTTTAAACTAACTCTGCTATCGCATTAGATACCCACCTGTAATGATAGTTGTAAGTGTTATGCTCAATAAATAAATAAACAAATAAATAAATGTATAATGTGTGTCATCGCTGGCCCCCACCTGGTTGGTCCCGCGCGCGGTGCGGCCCGCGCGGTGCACGTAGGAGTTGACGTCCAGCGGGAAGTCGAAGTTGATCACGTTGGCCACGTGCTGGAAGTCGATGCCGCGCGACACGCCCGACTCCCTGTCGCGCTTGCGTTTGGATGTTTGCTGGGGGATAGACAAGCAAGTTTTCAACACAGTTGCTCGTAAAGTGAGCCTTATTACATCGTTTTTAGAGCCATAAACCGAACTATAACACACATGTACACGAAAAAGAAAATAGAATCTCAACATAGAGTTTTATTAGATTTTTTTTTAAGAACCAAACATTTTTGGGAATAAATTAACAAATAAACTGTTTTAGGGTGGATTCGACAAACTGGAATAAGGTCTTATACCTAGATTAAACGCCGAATTTGTATAGACTAATCTCGGAGTAAGTCTTATTCCAGTTTGGTCGAATCCACCCTTAGATGAATAAACACGGAGTAATTTCACCAAATTATTTATTTTGTCAATAAATTAACCTAATTTGTAACATTATTGTTTAGTTTAACCCGTCACACGTCTTATCGAACAACGTTGTTCGATAAATAAATATGGAGGGACGCGTCCTGTCGAACAACGTTGTTCGATAGAAGATTTTATTGTCATTGACAAATACTGTATTTTTATTCTATGTGTAGCCGGGTCCATATTTTTATACTGGCATTTGGGGCTCATTGACAATACAAATGTAAAGTTTGAAAAATCAGAACAAAGTAAACCAGATGAATTAAAAATAATATGTCATAGAAAATAATCAGTCTGCCATTTTTACAATATGTTGTGACTTCTGCTTGTGTTTGTGTTCTGAAAAAATGTCTCTAGCATTTAAACGTTGAGTGATTACCACATGTATTATATATAAAATTACTGGTAAAGAGGTGTAGAAAGAATGTGTTTTTAGTATTTGTTTTACCCGTTTTTCCAAATATTTTTGTGAAAAAAGCATCGAACTTTGTTTTAGCGTCACAATCGCACATCCGGTTTATTTCCAAAATGGTAGTTTTTGTTTTGTATTAAATGTTGTGCAATAGATAAGTTTATTAAAAATTTATTCAGGAATTTAATGGTATCATTAGATTTATCCAGATTTACTTACATTTTGAGAAATCACGATATTTTTGCATAAAGTGTCAGTTCACTGTCAGTCACTCGCTACCGTATCGGAACTGTAGTCTGCTACAACAAGCGCACGCGCTGCGGTTCCGCGTAAATATATATTGTTTATGAAGTGTTTTGTTTAGTTTCGAATAAACTATTTTGTAAAATCTACTCGCGAATGCATAATCTTTAGTGTTGTGTAGTGAGAATGTGATAATATATCACCGATTTCGAAAACCGGATTCTGTGGCGTGATAAACAAAAACAGAATGCTGATAGAAATCAACAAATTTTACTAAAATGTAAGTAGATTAGCGTAATTAAACAACATTATCTGTAAAGACAATTTCATCCCTTTCTATTAATATATAATATGTATCTTACAACCTAACCAAAAATAAACTATTTCAATAAATATCAATCAAAGTGATTATAAATTTAATATACCTACACTCCTCGACACTACACGCCAATTTTTTTTTGGAGACTAAATGCGGGACGGGTTAAGTATTATATTTTTAATATCTATAGGGTGTCTGGCTATTGTCCTCTGCCTTATTATTGTTTTAATAATAAAAATTTTGATTAACAAATTAGAACCACAATATTATTTATTTTCCTCACAAGTAGGGAATGCAATCTCGATCTCGCGAGATCTCGAATCTCGCGAGATCTCGACCTTTTTTTCGATATTCAATCTCGACGATCTGTAATCTCGATGTATGTGATATCGATCGAGATCTCGACAATGTTGATCGAGATTATCGAGATTTTGGGTCATGAGAGTGTGCGAATTATGCGTGTTCATTCGTGCGCGGCAGCGCTTTTCAGTATATACAAAGTACTCTATGGGCAGCGCGGCGACTGGTGTGGTGGCCAGCGTCATCAGCCCAGCGATTCCAGCGCAGCGACGCGCGCGGGAGCCGTCCCCCGCACGCGTTCCCCGCTCTAGGCCAGTGACCAATAGCAAACAGCTTACAAACCGCATGTGACGTATTTGTTTATGTTTATTAATGAGTAGTATTGAAGTTTTGGTAGTTGCGTTGCGACGTTGCGAGTGATAAGTGATAATTAATTGAGCTTTCATCCCTGCAATTATTTAGAGTGAAATTAGAAGATTTTTAACGCTGTGACAATTAAAGAACAATAAATATGTCAAAGAACAATTCAAAATATGTGTTTTTGGAAGTTACAACAAGCAATTTGCCGGGTTGGAGATATTTTAGGAAATCTGCGGATGGTTCGAGCGCTAAGTGCAAGCTTTGTAACGTTATTCGTAAATGAAGCTATTTCCAAAACCACGATTATTAATGTTTCAATTTCATTGTTAATTTTCTTCAAGTTATATTTTGTTCCCTTAAATTAAAGATTTACGTGATTTAATAATAAAATATCTTGTTTTATTTACAAAACATCAAAGCAATATCATATTAGTTTTATACTTCGTAGTTGTTCATGATTCCTATACAGAAAATATGAGATTTAGTATAAAAGTAATTTTTTTTACAAATCTCGATAATATCGAAATCTCGCGAGATCTCGACTTGTTTACGATCGAGATCTCGAATGGGCCAATCTCGACCCTATGATTTTGGCGCGAGATCTCGATTTGTCAATCTCGAGTCGAGATTGCATTCCCTACTCACAAGTGTGTCGATAAACGTCGTATTAATGAAACGCGTGTGCATTGGTAATTACAATCATCGGCTCCTTAAACTCTTCGCCTTCGGCTCGGGCCCATAACCTGTCTTGATTGTAATGACCAACATATCTTACTTGTATTATAATGTACTATTATAAATTGCTATTCTGCCAAAACGCATTTACGTCTAATGTATATGTCAAAGCTGCTATTCTGCTATGATTTAATATTTTTATGTGATCAAAGTATTGAGTTTACCTAAATCATTTAAATTGCAACTTATAATTAGGTACAGAAGAATGTTTGAATAACTTTGGCAACTATAGTTTGCAGAAGGATAAATAACTTTATGTCGAGGGTAAGGTTTAAATCGCAATTTATGATTGCTTAGAAGTAATGTTTAAATAACTGTTACAACTATTAGCAAGACTGAGTTTTTTTTATAAAGTTAAATTATATTGAAATTAATTTATAAGAAGAGAAATCACGAGAAACGCCCGACACATCGCGCTTGCGTTTAGATGCTTGCTAGAGGATAAACAACTTTATGTTATTATTTATTACCAAAGGTAAGGTTTAAATTGCAATTTTTTATTACTCATGTAGAATGTTAGAATAACTGTTGCAAATATAGCAAGACTTACTTTTGTAACCAATATTTGGTACAGACCTTTTTCTTTTTACTCCTCTCTTCAAGAGGCAGGATGCCACCATCAGGTTTCTCCAATGCTTTCTCATCTGAAGCGATAATGATCTGGTATCTTCCTCTGTTGAACTGGTCTACTGATAGACACCTTACAGCTGCAGGCAGCTCAGAGTTCAAAACACATGAGCGTAATTTGAACTGTTCCAAGTATAATTTGAGCCTGGAACAATGTACATAAACTACATTAAACAATGAAAGTAAAACTGAAAGCCAGAATAATAAAAGTATTGGATTTTTAGAGCAATAGATTTTTACCTATCAAAAACAACAAAGAAAATTAAACACAAACCAGCAACCAGCATTGGCCTAGCATGGCAAGTTATGGCCCAATCTGATGTTTGTTAAGATTAATGATCTACATAGGAGGGTCCGTGCTTAGCAATGGGACGATTATAGGCTGATGATGATACAACTTGATTCTTATAAAACAGTAATAACTAGACTTGACTAATAACAAAACATGATACAAAAGAAAAATCTTTTTTTATTGTGTAAAATGTTTTATTTTGATTTTGTGTACCTACATGTGTGTCTTTTAGCAGTCATTACAGTTTTTATCTATATCTATCTATCATGATATAATATTGAACAAAATTTGAAACTTTTAATTTTATTCATATTCTTAAAAGTTTTAGGTAATGTGTTGAAACTACTTACTTATAGCATCTATCAACTGTTCTGACAAAGATAATGCTTTTTCCCCGTACTAAATTTAACTTAAGCAATGCATAAAGAATAGTAGCTTTGTCATCCTCTTCAGCAAACAGATGGTAGTGCTGCAGCTGTGACGAAGGCGCTAGTTCCGGTTCCTCTAACTTCAATGTCACTGGGTTACGTAAAACTATCTTCTTAAGACTGAGAACATCGTCTGATAAGGTAGCGGATGCTAGTGCAGCTTGGTAGATTTTTGGCAAATAACTACAAAACAGAACATACTTTATACAATAACATACAATAACTACAACAGTAAAATTAATTTAAAAACTATGAATATAAAAGCTGTTTTGAGTAGATATATCACTTACCCTAACAATTCCTTGATTTCATCCTCATATCCAAATGAAAATATTAAATCTGCTTCATCAACTACCATCACAGCTAAGTCATCTTTCAATCTCATGTTATTTGCTTTCAAATGTGCCAAAGCCCTGGAAGGGGTTGCTACCACAATATCGGGTTTATCTAGTAACATAGACTTTTGTGTCTGCGTGTCCCCACTTGCTGATATGTCTACACAACGAACCTCTCTTGCACATTTTATTGTTAAATCACTGATAACTGAAGTGATCTGTAAAATTTTTACAAACCATTAATACAAGCAGTTGTTCATTTATTACATAAAAACATAAGAAAACTGGAGTAACTAAACAAAAAAAAATAAAAGTATTTGCGATAATACCTGTCCACAAAGTTCTTTGCTTGGTGATAATACCAAAGCTCGTATGCACTGATGTCTAGTGGTGTTTTTCATGTTTAGTATCTTCTGAATTACTGGTATAGTGAAAGCAGCAGTCTTTCCAGAGCCAGTTCGTGCTCTCATGAGGACATCTTTGCCCTCCAACAAAAGGGGAATAGCAGTTTCTTGAATCAATGTTGGTTCACGCCATGATAACAGAGAAACAGCCTATAAGCAATATTTTAATTAATTTAAAAATCATATCTTGAAAATAAGATAGACAAAGTGACTATTTAGGAATTGGTACCAATAGTTATTTACAGCAGAACTAACTTACTTTTAGTATGCGATCATCCAGCTCCATTTCATGAAACATAACCTTTTTGTCTTGATCCATGTTGTATTTTTTCTAGACAGCTAAAGATTTGCTAGATCAACAGAAACTCTTTGTAATTAATTTATTAATTATTTAAATAATGAATCATTAAGCAATACAATAATTTCTCCGAATTTACATTAATTTTGGCACGCCCGCCGCGCACGCACACTCGGTCTTGTTGGTTGTTTGTTGCCATAGATAAAGGTAATACTATCGGAAATAGATGGCCATCTCGCGGATTTTTTTGCCAACATGTTTGAACCTGGCTCCCTCTCGTGGTGTTATTCCACAACTTTTGACCAATGTACATACCTATAGGTATAATAGGAGCTAAATTCTAATTTTAAAGCATGCAAAACCTTGTAAATCAGGCTGATATAATTTCATAATTTTAATTTAAGTAAAATTCACTCAGCATTCACTCAAATTTATGAAATCAAACCAGCCTGATTTACAAGGTTTTGCATGCAATAGCCAGTTTGGGAACTCAGAAATAAAACGACAATTCATTTTCTATTTTTATTATGTTTATGTTTCGCATAATACAATTTAGTTTACATTTTAGAATAATCATCCCCATCATATTTTAATTCTCCGCACAAAAATCGATTTATAACATTCATCTTTGTTGATTTGCTCAGAAGTGTGCTTTAATTTTACAAAAATTACTTTTTTGTGTATTCCAGCAGGTAATATTTAAATTTTTCCTAGAAGGTCTTTTAAGGATTTTGCAGAAGACAATGTGAAACATTTCGAAAGAAGAGCATATTATAGAATGAGAGTGACAACATTTTTTCTTCATTTGTGAAGCAACGACCCTTTGCTTTTTTCATAGTTTCTCTATGTTGAATTTCTGTAAATAGTTTTGCTGGTAAACTCATTTTTCCTGTAACTTTCTGTAAACCTTTATTATCAGACATTTTAATGGCACTAGCTAATCTTGTTCTTACTGCGATTTCTTAAACTGTATATTTCACTCTTAAGGTTTTTTTTATTTCTTTCTGAATTATTTAAAATAGGCTAAAACCTTGCAGTTGTCTCCTTGTATCTGCGAATAAAAAACTTATTACAACATGACATGCAAGTGAACTAATAATAATATGTGGGATGTGGATTCAATCATTATTGTATCAATAATCGTTTCGACAAACGGTCTTATAACTAAGAGCCTCTCGCTGAAAGGTTTGATCAAGAGTCAGATACAAAAGGCAGTAGGTACTCCATGATAAGGCACATACTGTCAGGAGGTTCCTCATTCTGCAGCCCTACCCACCGAGCTAGCTTTGGTCTATCCCCCACTACCGGTGGCGGCCTAGGTTAAGTTTTTTTGAATATTTTATACTGTAAATATGTTTTTTTTTTATTTTTTATGAAATATTGTAAACATTTATCTTAAGATTGTACAGATTAATAATAATATAAATACCTTTAGTTTGTGATGACTGATCAGCTGGTTTGCGACAATAGGTATGGTCTTTTATCTATATCTGAAAAACAAAACAGCATAAATTAGGTAAATGCATTTGATTGTGAAGATTTGTTAATAGCATATGTTTACTTACTAATCTTAGCTATAGATGTTATTTGTCTGTAAATCTTCCTAGAAATAAATAAATAAAAAATAAAAAATAAAAAGTCATAAATATTGTACACAGAAAATCCTAATACAATACTTAAATGATACTATTAACTTAATACTCCGGCCAAATCACAAGCGGCACAATTTGTGTAAAATTCTACCAGCAGTAAGTAGGTATCTTTGATTGTACACATGTATATAGTCAATAGGTAGGTATGTTACTAAATTATAAATCAATAATATTATTAATTATAGGTACCTGTACTTTGTGGTGATAATATTGTTATATTTGAAGATAGGTCTGCTTGACTTAACTAGACATAATAAATAGTACGTACGTAGTAATAGCGTCCAATGCATGTCCAATGTCACAAAAATTAATTAAAGCGTCCAGTTTAGCCATTTGTCTAGTGTCCAAATATCACAATTCACATCACAACAATGCAAATTAAGTAAGACGCAGGCTCACTACTGTAGTGTTTCACAGTTAAATTCATCTTGTAACTCTGGGTCCGGAGAAGGATTATGCACTAATCTCAACTCTCAACGTAATTAGTAATTACAGCGAAGAACGACAATACTGCAAAAATTCGCACAAAAGCAAACCACAAAACAAACAGCGGCCATATGCAATTAAAAAAATGCAGTCAAGTGTCGATCGGTCGATATACAAGTCAATTAAAATCTAATTAATCGATTATTATACAAGTTTTTTATGAAATAAAAATAAATGATACATGCACATGATTTTCTTAGGTAATATTCTGATTAAGTTAACTAATGTTATGTTTAATCGATTTATTGAAATAAAAAATAAATTCTACAAGCTTACATGATGTTCATAAGTAATATTCTGATTATGTTAACTAAAGTTATGTTTAATCGATTTTTATTTTCGATTGCTGCGCTTCGAGTAACCGCCACCTAGCGAGACACTTAAACATTTTTTTTTTAAATATTGCGCTCCTAGGCACTACTCGAAACGTGTCATTATAGGAGTTTCCTTCCCCTGTTTGTTGCTCTGCTCCAGACACGTAGTAGTGGTTATATCCTCTTTGCTAGGCTTGTTGAAAAAATATCGATATTTTTTGTTCGATATATCGATATTTTTGGTCGATATTTTTTTTCCCGATATATCGATACATCGATACAAAATACCCAATATCGAAATTCGTATCAAAATCGATATTTTTTTATTTATTATCTTATCACGATCTAATTAAATTCGCTAGAATTCAAAGCCGTAAAAGATTATAAAAAAAAATATAGTTGTGCTGAATTTCATTAATCTAATCTGTGGTAGTGAGTGCGTAACTGTCACTGTCAGTGCATTGCTTCAATCAAGTCATGTCATGTGTGTTTGTGTGCTGCGTCTACGCAACGGAAATATTTAACACCTACGTCTTCCTTCGTGTCGTCAGAGAGAGTGGCTTCTGCCGTAAATCTGGCGGTTCCTAACAACAGGAGCCGGCTGACGGTGAAACACGTCAAAAATAGAGTTTTTTTACTCTCACTGCGGGACAAATACTGGCTTAACTGATTTCTTTGTTGTAAGTGCAATTTATAAAATAATAATTTAAAATAAAAAATCTATTTTTATTACCGGACTAGGCTGATCTAGATTATTTTTTTAATCGACTTCAAAAAAACCAGGTTCCTCTTTTTTTTAAAGTCGGTTAAAAATTTGACCGATATATCGATATATCGATATTTTTTTCGCGATATATCGAGGACGATATTGATATTTTTAAAAATATCGATGTATCGATATATCGATATTTTTTTTCATTTCCGACATCCCTACTCTTTGCTCCAGACCATAGATACTCCAGACCTTTAACCACCACAGAAAACAGTTTAACCACAGAACAGACTACATAGGGATTCTATGATAGGGATACTACCTTTAACTAGCCTTAGCCTATAACCATAGATATAGGTAATACTCCTCTAATTAAGCTCGAGAAGTAGCACAGACTTAGAAGAGATGCTACGCATTAGCGATGGACGATATACATAGATGTATTTTAAATACTCGATGTATTGTCACGATGCATCGTATATACTCAAATATCGAATATATATCGATGTTTTTTATTCGATGTATCGGATACGCAAAATATGACACTACAGCCAGCTTTTATTTAAAAAAACCGATTGAAGGGAAAAATATTGTGTAAACTTTTGGTTTTACATAGCATTGAAAATAAATATTGGGGTTTGTAATGGACAATGCCCATTCTGGACCTGTCTTGTTTTGAGAATGCATTTTACTAATTCACTAAATCAAACCATGCTTTCATAGTTTCAGTTTCATGAAAAAAACAATATACCTACTAAGTTTTATTTTCCTATTGTAGTAACGTATTCTAGGTTTTTGAACGCACTCTGCCACTAAAACATTTCGTACCGCCTCTTTATCAAATTCTAGGTCTCCTTTTTTTAAAAAAAATCCCCTTAACGGTTTATGAATAATTATTAACACAATAATTCATCATTAACAATTGATTGAACGGCTTTCATAACAAGGGTAAAAATAAACGTCTTTCTGAACTGTCAGTTGTCAGCTCTTTCTGTCACTGCTCATCACTGCTGTGTGACTCAGAACAATAACAAGCATAGAAACCACGCTAAAATAGCAAGCAAAGACATATATTTATCCTTCTTCTTCTTCTTACGAGTCATGCTAATGAGTTACAAAGAGATGGAGAATGATTGACTTGTCCTAATTTGTGTAGGTGGTCACTAGTTTATTCCACACTAGGGACGTCATTTCTCGGCATTTTATATCGACAAAAATAAAACTAAATATTGAACATGTAAATAAATATGAAGGCGAAGGATAAGCGCGCCGTCAATGACCGAAGTATTATGCGAGCGAGGAGACAGAATTTGTATCTGCTTTCTATGCAATATTGTCATTCTGTATATTTCGTTGCGTTTCACTACACGTACTACATTACTGACAAAATGCACTTCCACGAGAAAATGATACAGAATGACAGAAGTGTATGGAGAGCGATACAAATCCTGTCTTCTCGACTCTAACATAATAATTCGGTCATTGTCGGCTTTTTCGCTTGCCTTGGAAACGATATAAATTAAATCGGACAAATTTTCAAAAAACTACGTTATGGTGCACAAGAAAAACACCTACAATATTATATTGAATCACTGTAGGTACAGCAGCGTCAGATCGACCTACCCAAATCTGTAAAAATATCCTAATCGATATTGAACTCTATGACTTCAACATTAGGTTGAGATTCGGTTGCAGGTATTTCACAGATTAGTAGGTCGCAGAGTAGGTATGGTAGGGCGATATGATGCTGCCTGTACAGTCAGCGTCACATCTATCTATTCTTATATATGTAAAATTCTCGCAACCAAATTTTATCATGTAGAGTTCAATATCAATTGGAATATTTTGACAAATTTGGGTAGGTCGATCAGTGGCCGTGTGTACACAAACTACTTTACGTTCTATTGTTAGGCCAAAAAATTGTTAACGGTAAAAGTGGTCACTCTTGCCTTCAGCAAGTTTTGCGAGTTAATAACGAGAAGCAGTGTACAGTCAGTGTCACATCGGCCTACCCTTATCTGTCAAATTAACTCTGGATATTGAACTTTATGCTTTGAAAATAAATCTGAAAATTGATACGAGGAAAATATAAATATGAAGGATTACTAAGAAATAAAAATTATAAATGAACATTTAAAACATTTTTATTAAATCACTGCCTCTTAAATAAGAAGGTTTTGGTTAAAAAGCTTTATAATTTGTCACGAGACGCACATTCCTGTAATTCCAGTTTGGTATTCGTATTGTCAAATATAACTTAGGTACGGCTTTTATCAATAGGATTCTGTGATTGTCATCGAAACTTTGTTTTAGAGAATGATTAACAAGATTGCTCAAAATGCTTGTTGGTACAAATGTACCGCAGACATTATTCATGATTGATTGATCGTAAAATGTTTGGAACATATATGACTGCGTTTATTCCATATCCAATTTAGTCTTCTTACACGCCGGCCGAAGCCATTCTTTATTTATATCATCATTTTTTGGAAACCTGTAACCAAAATGTAAAATTTTTAAAATTAATGAAAATGCTGATAAATGGTAGTAGTAGTAATCAAGAAGACCATTCAATTATGTATATTTTTTAAATTATCAATTGGTAACTATTTAAGTTTTAAAGTTATAAATTATTAATATCATGTTAAAAGTAAAACAAGTTGTAAATGAGGCGTATACAAATATCATAATTTAAAGATAGATGTGCCAACCACTTACACAAAATACTGATTTATCGATATAGAAATGCACGTCACTAGGCGAAAAAACATAACCTTCAACATTTGAACAAAATTTCATTGATAAATGCTTTATATCAGCACATAACTGGACACGATGACTATTTAGACAAACTATTGGTGTGTTTTAATCATAAAGTTACTATACCTAACGGAATAGAGCAACAAACATGAGCTGTCAAATGAAACCGAAATAGGATGACATTTGTGTATGTCAAATTGTTTAAAAATGCGTTCAGTGATGTACGTCATGTCGCTTTTCACATTAATATCGATATCGATAATATTAATTACTAACAGTAATAGTATTAACAGAACTAAAATAGGATGGGATCCCTCCGTCGCTGCATAGCATAAAAGCAAAACATGATGTTCGCAAAAAATCATAATCTCAATTCACCACATTATTACAATATCATATTCTTGAAACATCTTATTAGCAAACTAACATATTCGATTATCATCCTATTCGTGAAATAGGTCAAGGATCATAAGACCGCCGGCGGTGTGTCTGGTTTTACGATCCTCAAGGGGTTAACAACATTTTCTTATAAAAAAGTACAATTATGATAAAAATATTGTTTTTCTTTGACATTTTATTATTTATTTAATCTTCTTTAGATATAAAACTGCTCATGCACTACAGTCTTTTAATAAGCACTACTTTGCTCGGTGCACGACGGCTATACAATGGCAGAGTATTCCAGAGACGGAAAGCGGTTAAAGTGAAAGAACTGGAGAGGAAGCCAGTATGATGAGCAGGAATTTGGAGAGTAAGGTTGCTACTGAAGCAAAGGTCACCCTGATGAAAGGCTTTAAGAAACTGAAACCTAGATTTCAGGCATCCGGGGGAACGTGGATCATATAAAATATTAAATAGAGGTAAAATATAATTATTAACAGGTTACTGTCCAAAAAATAAAACAATAGGCTAATCAATTGTTATGGACCATATTATGTTGTCTGCGGGACAGTGAACCGGCTAATAACTAGCGACCCGCCCGCGACTTCGGCTTCGTCCGCGTCGACCCCGTGCCCCGTGAGGAATTTCCATGTTCTTTCACACAGACCTTGTCCATTTTTTTATTAAATAAGGAGACAAACGAGTAAGCGGGTCACTTGATGGAAAGTAATCACCGCCGCTCATGGACACCCACCCGCAAAACCAGAGGAATCGCAGACGCGTTGCCGGCCTTTAAGAAAGGAATAGGCTCGATAAATTAAAAAAAAGTAAGAAAATAGCGAATTATTTTGACTTTGATATCAATAAACGGTTATTACATGCTATCGGATTGTTTTATTTCTTGAAAAGTATTTACTTAAACATTATGACATTAATTGTACTATAAATGTAGTATCTTGCTAATATGTTATTTAGCTAATATGATGTTTCAAGAATATGATGTAATAATGTGGTGATTTGAGATTATGATTTTTTGCTAATATAATATTTTGCGAACATCATGTTTTGCTTTTATACTATTCAGCAACGGAGAGGTTGAATGTAGGTACCTACCTACATGGTGCTAAGTAGACATTACTATCTAATGAAACATCAGCAGACGAATAGTATAATTTTATTTAAGCTTATCGAAACTAACTTAGTTGGAATTGCAGATTTCATCAAAATTCGTTTCGCTCCTCGCGTCTGTAAATATTTTTCTTCAAAATGCTTACATGAACTGGAACTTTTGAAAACCTGAACTTTTCTTGGGAATCCAGTTTGGACGATCAATTAGCCTAAGCCATGTATTTCTAGTATCCAAGTTAGTAGGAAATCTAATAGATACATAAATTACCTACTAATGTTATTATCTATTCTAATAGTCAAAAAGTGATACCTATGGATCGGCTAAGTATCTTAAATGTGATTACATTCCCAGGTAATTCAAATCTAAACGTCATACAGGTACTTTAATAACAATAATACATATTCGTTCGTTTACGTGATAGACAGTGGACACAAAATATCGACAACTTGATAAGGCCCTAGTGTAAAACGAAAATTATTTCTTTACACAAATTATTCGTAAATTCTGCATTATGTATATTCTATCTTTGCTTCTGACATAAATAATTGTTTATAGAAGAGAATTATCACATTTCGTGGTTAAAATTCGAAGCGTATTGGCATAAATAAATCCTAGGTAAGAAGGTGTCGGTTTGTAATAATTTACCTGTGAAATGAACATTTTATGGGATTATTTCGCTGTGTTGTACAACAATCAATCACTGAAAAAGTCATCATGTTTCTAAAGCACTATTTCTCAAAAATATTCATGATTTCACGTAAAATCAGAAAAATTCACAAAATCCAAATTCTCAGTGTGCTGATAAGTGCGGCCAACTGTCAAACAGTAGCCAAAAACAGTTTTGTTACGTCGCATCACGCATCTCTTTTTATCCCACAGTATTGTTGCTAATGACATCCCGCTCCCTCAGCCCTTTGTTTCTCTATTCCGCTAGGTATAGTAACTTTATAGTTTTAATAGATTAATGCCATTAATTATGTTTAGATAAATCGAAAACAGTCTGAGCTCACCGATAAAGGGTTATTGTCTCTTGAATATTTTCTTTTCTTATTATAAGGGATTTACAACCCTCAATCACACAAAACATTTTGTCACACGTAACGTAACGTAATATATATATAACAAACAATGCTATGGCTAGTTTATAAGTTTCTTCGGAAGAATACCTTGCAAATAATTAAATTTATCTGAGAGGAGCTACAACTTAGCGTGAAAATAATCCGTCATTATAATGTAACCAAGTTAGGTTGCCGCTTATTTACAAAGCAACAAAAAGAAAATAACGACACATTTAATCTAATGGTGTTATAAAGACATCCAATTACATCCATTTGACATTTACCTTGTGACAACCTAGAAAAAATAGAAACGAATGTGGATTAGAGGTTTCATTCACTCTCGTTACAGAATGAAATGAAGTCATATAAGTAAGATAGCTGTTGTCTAGCTCGTCTTTTAGCGTGGTTTCTATGCTTTAGTTATTGTTCTGAGCTGTGTGAGATGGTCCGATTCGCTTTTTTTTTATAGCAGAAGGATATGGGAAGGTTTTGTATAGCTATTTTTATTTTAATAAAACTCACGTACTTATAGTCTTGATAATATCTTCTTTAATAATAAATATGTGTTGTGGGTGATTAATTGAAACAAAAGTGGTATAAAACCACAGACATATATTATAATGTCTGTGTATAAAACATGTTTAGCTAACTCATTGTCAGGTTTTCAAACGTATGGGCCGTGGGCATTGTCCTTTGATTTTTAATAAATATTTTTCCATATACCTACCTAATTTTCTTTTAGTTTCGGTTACAGTTAATTGTGGGCTATTAGACCAGTGCTCTAACAAACACTAGTGTAGTTTTAAATCACCTTACTGCCTAAACAAGCCAATTGAGAAAAACAATCGATGTTTTGGAAATATCGATGTATTTTCAATACATTGTATCAACATCGATGCAACAGAACGATGTATTACATCGAAAAAAGAATCGATGTCTTTTTTAAATGTCCATCCCTACTACGCATTGCTTGCTTTTGCTTGATGTCTGTCACCAGTGCTGTGTGCTGTGTTTAGAGTTGTTCATAACGGCTGGCTATAACACAATAGCATGCTACAGACTATAAACTATAAATTTCTAGCACGCTATATTATTAGCGCGCTATGAATTAAGAGGCGTGTGGGCGCTCGACAAGCGCGGTTAATCATGCAGCACGCTAGATCTCGTAGCACGTTACCTTATATAAGGCGACTGCTAGAAACCGCAAGAAACTTCAAGGGCTGGCCAGCTACCCTTATCGGCTAAAAAATATGAATATGGACATGGGCTTCATTTGACATTTGAAACCCGTAATATGCCCATATAAGGACAAAATATGGGCTCCAAATATATCTTTACTTTTATATATCCATATCCATACTTTTTAGCCGATAGACCCACAGCTCAAGTGTTCTCAACATGACAAAAATTACAAGAATCATTGCGGACTAACGTAGGTACTTATCGCCCAGCTGACGCGGACGGGTAAACAAACAGCAAACATATTTTTCTAGCTCTTCTTACCTAATATTTACTCATACATTTACTTTATTGAATCTAAAATAATAACTAATTACGACGATCGCGCGCAAGACACAATAGAATTTTTAATTGTCTTAGTCGACGCTCGACACCGACGCCGAGATCCTGAGATAGAGATATGCCTATTTTGGATTTGTTACTAGGCAACTGTTGTTATTTCCCGCCATATAACAGAAATATCTAGGCAACAAATCTAAAGTAGACCTAACTCTATCTCGGGATCGGTTATTAATTTCGGCCGATAAAGTGTCGATAACACTGCACAACAGCATTTCTGATGATTGGGTTATGTTATATGATGTCCAATTTTCAAATCTGTGACTGAAATTTCTGTATCCGCTCTAGTTATAATAAAACACTTTATCGGCCGAAATTAATAACCGATCCCGAGATAGAGTTAGGTCTACTTTAGATTTGTTGCCTAGATATTTCTGTTATATGGCGGGAAATAACAACAGTTGCCTAGTAACAAATCCAAAATAGGCATATCTCTATCTCAGGATCTCGGCGTCGGTGTCGAGCGTCGACTTGCCGACTATCGGCAAAGACAATTAAAAATTCTATTGTGTCTGGCGCGCGACGCGCACGTAGATATTTGGAGATGATTACAATTTATTTAATATTAAGTGGAAAGAAACTTTCTTTTATTCGATTTTCTTGCTGAAGCTGAAGGCAGAGAGCTATTCTGAATGCTCCGACAATAGTCAGCCATCATGTGAGCGTTCCAGTAGCCTTGATAGCGTTCCTCCATCGTACGAAGGTCCTGGAATCTGGAAAAATGGAATCGCTCGACCTGTTCTTCACTTAGAACCCCAAGATTGGCGGAAAAATAGTCTAAGTGGTTGTGAAGAAAGTGTTACTTGTTGCTCATGTTACATCCGAGCTTTTGAAAGTGACTCATTAGTTCTTTGACGTGTTGAGAAAAGTCCGAACTTTTCTTATTTCCCAAAAAAAATTGTACTAGCCAAACAAACTCTTTTCATGCCTTTTTCTCAATATTTGTCATAGTTTCCATAAAATTTGAGTCTTTTCTATATGACCTTATTTGTGGCCCGTCAACAATTCCCGCTTTTATCTTATCTGCACTCACTTTTGGAATCGTTTTTAATAGGAAAAGGAAACTATTTCCATTTTTGTCAAGACCTTTTACAAATAGTTTTGTAAGGCCTAGTTTTTTGTGTAACGGATTCAAAATTATACGATCCCTTGATACTAAAGGTGGGTTTTATCACGTTTTGTTCTCCAGGAAATAGCGCTTCTCGAGGAGGCCAATCTTTTTTAATCCAGTGTTGATTTTTAGCACTACTATCCCACAAGCAAAGAAAACAGGGGTACATTGTATAACCACCTTGTTGGCCTAAAATAAAGTTTACCATTTTTAAATCTACACACATAAGCCAGTTGTGTTCCACATATTTAATTTTGTCCAAAACCAAAGCAATTGTTGAATATTCTTCTTTTACTTTTGTGGACTGTGCAATTGGCAACGACCCTAATTTATTCCTATTGTGTAAGAGAACACATTTTAGACTCCGTTTCGATTAATCTATGAATAAACGCCACTCATTAGAAACGTAATTTTATAATCCCATTGCAGCCATTAAACCAGGTACATCTTTACAAAATACGAAGTGAAGTCATTTTCTTTAGTAAATATTTTGAAAGCTATAACTTGTAAACAAGAGCTGTTACAAAAAAAACGAGGGTATATCTAGAATCAGCGACGTAAAATTAGTAAACGTCATGTGATAAAAGTCAATCATCAGACAAAAGTTGCAATTTTGTTGTGCACCGTTATCTATCGGTAGACTATCGATAGTTGTACAAAAGCAAAATAGTATCGATAGGCCGATAGTTACTAAAATGATATATGTCCTACCATCTTTATACAACATGAGTGCAATAAATGATTTGATTTGCCTATCGATAGTATCGATATTAGCGACACACAGCAATACTATCGGTACTATCGAAGCTCATTATCGAAGGCACTATCGATCGTATCAATACTATTACTGCTGACTATTGCAATAGCAATTATTGATACTATCTATAGTATCAATACTATTGATAGCGCAAACATATCGATAGTATCGATTGTTGTTACAATTACAATATTGAGCTTCATGCTATCGATAGTATCAATACTCGGTATCAATCAATACTATCGATAGGCCTATCGATATTATACACCGAGATTTTTCATTGGTTTTGGAGCCGAAACCTTGTTTATGTTTATCATCATTAGAAGCTATTTGGCAAGAAAAGCATAAAAAAATCATTTAAAAAAATATCAATAAAAAATGTAAGAACCCTTAGTACCGGACGATCTTATGAAAGTCAATGACCGAGGCGCTTCAAACGCTCCGCCTACCCCCCGCCCCACCGCCGGCGCAGGCGGCCGCCCGGAAAATTTCATAGGGGTCAAGGTGTACGAGTAGATAAGGAGAACGTTACTACGTGTTTTTGACAAAATGTAACTTTAACAACTTTTTTTACTTTGTTCGCATAGCGATTATTATTTCAAAAATAGGAACAACACGTTTTTTGTATTATAACGTTTTCGGCTTCAAAACCAATGAAAAATCTCGGTGTAGATAATTCCCGAGGTCAACTATCGATAGTCAAACTATCGATAGTTCGGCAACACTGAAAATAAACTACCTACCTATACCTACCTACACACACACACACACCACACTACTACCTACTACTGTACCTCTAAGGCCCTTCGTACACAAGGCTACGCAAATCTCCGAAACTAATGTTGTGGATATTTCTCCAGCTCAGATACAAATTTAATATTTAATGATTGCTCTGCCATCTTGGAAATCGCCGCGACTTCAGTAACGGAGATCTCGACTGGCAGGTAGCGCGCGACTGGCGCGACGAGAGTCGCGAGACAAATGTCGGCGACGCGACTAGTGTACGAACCTCAATAGACTTGTATGGCGGGAGTCGCTTGGAGACGAAAATCGTCGAGTATCTGAGATTTGCGTAGCCTTGTGTACGAAGGGCCTTAGTGTTCTGTGCTACTTACTTACTACTTTACTACTGTAGTGTTGTGTGCAACATTGATTTAGATCGGAGTAAGTAACGAACGACGCAATGCAACATAGCATCGATGGTATTGCCTTTAAATATTATCGATACTAACGATAGTACAATCGCGTGCGACTATCTACGCACTGCACTTCTACGGTTTGTATGTGTGGTCGGAATGGAGCGCAAGCGCATATCGCCGAAAAGTGATCTACCGGGAACTTCCTGGACTGTACATACTTATTTAAAATTAATTACTTATTGTTGTTTGTATTTCGTTTCAGTCCGAAGTTTTTAGTTTTGATATTGCAATAGAACGAATCCCTGTGAAGTCTAGAAAGGGAGGAGGACTCCCTTGTGGGATACCATCCCCCGCTAGAAAACCTGCGGAGAAGTCTGGTCACTAAGTTTCTCGCTGCCCCTAAACAGTCCGGTTATACTTATACCGTACCGCAGGTGCCAATCAAATAGTACTAACATAGTTATTAAGTTATTAACTAACAAAAACTTTGTATTATATTTGTATGCATGTTAGTCTGTAAGGTATAATATTATATGGGCCAATGTAATTAACCATCTATGTACATTTTGATGCCTGAAATAAATTATTATTGTACGTCTTTGGGTTGTACTGAAAAGGCCATCCACCAATTGTTCTGTTAACCCCTTGAGCAGCGTAAAACCAAACACAATCAATTGTTTCGCAACCGCCGGCGGTCTTATGATCCTTGACCTATTAAAAAGTATCAGTTTCTTCAGGAAAAAGTTATTGTGGTCCGATCCCCTCCTGTGATATGTTTATAGGAAGGTTAGGCAAGTCTGGGGACGTTATAAACTGATTATATTGTATGTAGAGTTATTCCAAACTTATTATCCTGCATTAGCCCAGAGCTGGCCCACTTCTTTAGGTGCTTTTTCCGTGTCGGGATGTCTGTGCCTAAGCTATACAGTTCATGCATGAAGCAGTGAACTTCAGTATGGTCCATTCAAGCTTAAATGAGTTCTGTGACAGGTCTCTTCCATTTCATGCATCTATTATTTACAATACGTTGTTACTCGGTTTAGTCGGTACGGAGGCCATCTTGTCATCGCGTTATACAAGTGCGTCTGCTATGTATGCAGGTTAGTTTTTTTTTGTGCGATTTCTCTACCGGTTGTTTGTTTTGTTAAAATGTCACTGTCATTGTTGAACTTTTCGTATAGTTTTCTTTATTTATTAATTTTCATTTCAATCAGGATTAAAAACCAAATAACTTAAAAATCTAGGTATGTGATAGTCCTAGATTTTCTCGATACTAAAAAAAATCTTAATCGTGTTTCAATGAGGCGCATCACTATTAATGTCAAACCACATATACGACTAGGAAGGAGTGTTGGATTCCGCTTCGCGAGTGTCAGTTGGCAGCACGTGTCATTGGATTTTTTTGTTTACTTGCACGTTTTAACGAGCAAAATCGTGACTGCCTAAACAAAATCGGTGGTGGTTTTTTAAATTTTATTTATTGTATATTTGGGTAAGTGTTTTTCTACTAAACAATCATGTCACCCCCTTCACCGGAGCCCCCGGACCCTCCGGATCAGACCACATCACAGGTGGACGTGTCATCCCCAATTCAGGAGTCTCAGCCTCTGTTTTCACAGACTGCAACGAAATGTCGTCTAGACGGCGATAAGGAGGAGGCCTCTGAGCCAGCAAAAAGGGCAAACTCGGATATTTCGGCTGCTTTGTCATCTCCCTTTAGCTCCAGTAGCCAACCAATGTATGTTCACCCCTCCATTGTAATAGCCCCAACGGCATATAGCGAGCAGGACAAAGGTCCTTTTGTAGTTCATGTGTCACATATCGAATCTGATCCAAATAGTGCTGCATTCATCCAACCAATGAAGTTTGGAAAATTTTTAGTATCCAACAAAATTAAAGATGTCGTTTTAGATGGAGTAAAAAAGATAGGACGTAATAGGATTTCCGTCGAATTCAAATCAGCATCGGCAGCTAATACATTCCTGAACTGCAACCTGCTGTCCCTATACAAATATACTGCGTCAATTCCGACATATAACATTACCCGCATGGGACTCATCAGAGGTATACCTACTGATTGGTCGATGGAGGAATTAGCAGAGTCGATTTCTGTCCCGGAAAGCTGTGGCATTCTTCTAAAAGCAAGACGGTTGAATAGAAAGCAGGTAACAGACAACCACCCAACTTGGATACCTACCCAGTCAGTTGTGGTCACATTCAGGGGCCAGGTTTTGCCTAAGAGAGTATTTTGTTGTCACAATGCAATTGTAGTTGAGACGTATCAACTCCCTACTATTCAATGCATAAGTTGCTGCCGTTTTGGTCATGTCAAGGCCCAATGCCGATCGAAACCAAGATGCTTCCGGTGTGCTCAACCCCACGCCGCAGAAAATTGTAACGTTGCAGAGGATAAAGCCACTTGTCTCCATTGTACAGGTGCACATTTTGCAATTAACAAGGCATGTCCTGAACATTCACGTCAAAAGTTGATTAAACTCACAATGTCACAGGATAGCGTCCCGTATGCTCAGGCATCTTCACTTTACCCTCCAGTGCGTCGGTCATATGCTGACATGGCTAGAACCCCCGCCTCCTTACACCCTACTCAGACACCACGTTCTACCCCACCAACCTCAGTCTCCTACAAAAAGACCGTAACATCTCTCCCAGTTCCTCGTTCTCGTTCTCCTTTGGGAAAGAGTTACGACAGGCAAGCACATCAAGCCATAATAGGCAATTGTGCTTCCTCTCTCCCAAGTGGATGTGCATTAAATTCCGATTCGCCTTCTCCTACGTCGTCTGAGGATAATGAAAACCTCATTTAGTTACTCCTGTCCCTAATCATGCGCATTGTTTCCGGTCAAGGTGACCGTCTACCGTCCAACATTGCCAATAAACTTTCCCAATTCTCCCAGTCCCTGTCTGTACGTGGTTTCAATAATGACCCAAAAGGTAGTTCAGTGGAACTGCCAAAGTCTTAGACCGAAAAAAAGCGATATTTTATAAACAAATATTCCCCATCCGTCTTTGCCGTCTCGGAGACGTGGCTAGTACCAGGCTCTCACTTCCGTGTGACGGGCTACTCGTGACGACAGAGACGATGGCTATGCGGGGTGCGCTTTACTTGTGAAGCGCTCCCTGTCTTTCTCCCAAATCCCGCTCCCTCCCCACGGTAGCGATATTAATTTCGTGGCTGTGCGTATCTTCGATATCTCCCTCCTCTCTGTATATATTCCTTACCCTTCAACTTCTTCCATTAATGAACTACACACAACAATTTCAACCCTTCCCCCTCCAGTTCTGGTTATGGGTGACCTTAATGCTCATCATGTATCTTGGGGTTGCCACCTTTCTGATAATCCGGGGTTTCTACTTTTGGACCTTTTGGAAGATCTCAATCTTTGTATTTTGAACGATGGACGTCCAACAAAACGTTGTGCTCCTAATCAAAATCCTGCCTCTGCTGTAGATGTTACAATTTCATCCCCATCTTTAGCTCCTCTTGTATCTTGGTCTGTTCTTGATTCTACATTTGGTAGCATACATTTTCCTATCCTGATTTCCCTCTTAGACAAACAATCTACAACCACACGTCTCTCTCCCCTTCAAAAATTCAAATTAAATGACGCTGACTGGTATGCTTATACATCATAATTTAGTGATCAGGTAAGTTCCCTACCGATTGCTGATTCCTCAAACGCGCTCTTGGCATATACTGATTTTGTAAACTCTTTACTCTCTTCTGCTGAAGCACATTTTCCTTTAAAAAATCCTGTCCGTAAAATTTCCCCTCCTTGGTGGGATGCTGAATGTACTGCCATCGTTCAAAAACGAAAGGAAGCTGAAAGAAGGTACAATGGTTCGATGACTTCTGAAAATTATGTTAGGTATAAACGAACAGCGGCACAAGCACGGAAACTTTTATCCAAAAAAAAAAGGTCGGGTTGGATAAAATTCTGTGAAAGCATGTCTCCCAGAACCTCAACATCTCTGGTTTGGAAACAAATCAGAAGATTCCGACAATACCTAACTTCTCCCAATGTGTCTTCGAATGACCCATCCCTTTGGTTGAATGATTTCGCTGACAAACTAGCTCCTCCTTTTGCCCCAACGTTGGACTGTTTCCCTTCTTTAAGTAGCTATGTTTCTTCCTCCCCAACTACCCTTCTTGACTCCCCATTTTCATTACAAGAGCTCCTTTCAGCCTTACAAGGCTTAAATGACTCTTCTCCTGGTGACGATGGGATTCCTTATTCCTTTTTGATAAAAGCGCCTCATCCAGCAAAACTGTACTTTTTAAATTTGATTAACATATTCTTTGATCAGGGCATAGTGCCAGACTGCTGGAAGCAACAGATAATTATCCCGATCCTAAAACCTGGTAAAGACCCTCTTCACCACAATTCATACCGTCCCATCGCTCTTTCATCTGTCTTCCTCAAAGTCATGGAGCATATAATCAAAAATCGCCTCGAGTGGTTTGTCGAATCGCGTGGTATTCTATCAAAGACTCAATTCGGGTTTCGGAAGGGCTTTAGTACGCTGAACAGTTTAGGGATATTAACGACAGATATCAGATTAGCATACAAAAACCAAGAATACCTTGGGGGTATCTTTTTAGATATAGCTTCGGCCTATGATAATGTCCAGCTTCCAGTGCTCAGGCAAAAATTGCTGAATCTGAGTGTCTCAGAGAAGTTGGTGCGCCTCATCTGTAATTCACTGATGTCTAGATTCATTTCGGTCAGATATCAAGATACTCTTCTTCCTCCTCGACTAATTTGGAAAGGCCTCCCGCAGGGCTCTGTGTTATCTCCTTTGCTTTACAGTATATATACCCATGATCTGGACGTGACTGTTAACTCATTCTGCAATATTTTACAGTACGCCGATGACATCGCTCTATATGTATCCTCGAAGTCAATACCTGATGCGTCTTCACGATTAAACACTGCAATCAAATACCTTGGGGATTGATTATCTAACCACGGGCTTGATATTTCAGTTTCTAAGTGCTGCTGTGTTACGTTTACTCATAAGCGCGATACACCGGAGGTGTAAATTGTATCAAATGGAGAAATAATTCCTTGCGACAACAAAGTAAAATTTTTAGGTTTAATCTTAGACTCTAGGCTGACAGGGACTGCTCATTTTAATTATATTGCTGAAAAAGCCGAGAGAGGGGTCAACGTTTTTCGGTCGTTTTCTGGCGTTCGATGGGGTGCACATCCATACTCACAAAAACTTTTATACAATGCCATCATCCGTAGTCACTTTGATTATGCTTCCTTTCTTCTGGATCCGGGCAATAAATCTGCCCTGGATAAACTAAATAAGATCCAGTCTAAGTGTCTACGCATTATATTGGGAGCTATGAAGTCCTCTCCCATCAATGCTCTCCAGGTCGAATGCGTTGACCCTCCTCTCTACCTTCGTAGGCAATACCTTAGTGACAGATTTTATCCGAAAGTTGCTCAAAATTCAACTCATCCTCTTTTAGCTCGACTAGATCTTCTCTGCTCATTAAGTAACCCCTCCGACCCTTCCCATGAAATACCTTGCATTCTCCTTAGTCATCAAAAATTCAATCGCCTTCCCGCTTCTATTGAAAAAATTCCTCTCAACCCTCTTTTCTCTAACAGCTTTGAATCTTTAATTTTTTAACCCCCTATTATTCTCAATTTTGGTGTATCTAAAGATGCTATAAGCGCTCCCCAAGAATTCCACAGTATCTGGTCCGAGCGCTGGCAAGGCTGGTTCCCGATTTACACAGACGCGTCCAAGCTGTCCGAGGGTGGCTGTGTTGGTGCGGCGGTCTAGATACCTGCGTACAAAATTAGCTTAACTTTCAAATGCCCACCGGTAACATCAGTTTTTACAGGCGAATCGGTTGCTCTTTTGGAAGCGATTCGCTTTGCCAGGTCTCATTCTATAAATAATTGCATAATTTTCTCCGATTCTCTAAGCTGCCTTCAAACTATTTTGGCCATTCCTTTTAAATCAAAAACAAAGTTCCCTATTATACTTATGATCAGAGAGGCTCTTTTTGAATGTAAGAAAAATGATATTAACATTGTTCTTGCCTGGATTCCCAGTCATTCGGGAATTCCTGGTAATGAGACTGCCGACTCGTGGGCGAAAGTTGCGGTTTCAACTGGCTCTCTGGAACACTTTAAATTGTACTCCCATGACGCCGCATCCCTTTCTAACCTTCATCTGTTTAAATCATGGCATGTGCATTGGAACCAGACTAAAAGATCCATTGGTAAATATTACGCGGACATACAACAAACCATCCCGCCCCGACCATGGTTCTTCAAACACAAACGCCTCTCCAAAAAAGTTGTGTCTATCATCTGCAGAATTCGTATAGGTCATGCTTGCACTCCTGTACATTTAATGAAGTTGCATATTAGGGATAGCTCCATCTGCGAATGTGGTCTCGATGAAGGTAACACCAACCACCTTTTCTTTAATTGTCCGAATATGGGCTCTTCCCTCTTTGATTTCCTTCCTAAAAGCGTTCCTCGCCCTTGTAATAATAAATATATTCTAAATTCCTTATCTCCCCCAATCTTAAAATCTCTTAATAAATTTATTTCATCAACAAATATTAAAATCTAAATTAATTATGTATGTAGTTCATCCTCATTTTCCCTCATAACATTTCCCCTACCCCATCCTATTTCCTCTACAAGCTTGTTTGTATAGTTGTATATAATACTGTTTTGTTGTGATGTCCTATTTGTGTTGTCTTGTTTTGTTTTAGGTGGTTATGTTCTAATGTAACTATTTTTTCTTCTATCCATTGACGTCCGTGTAAATGCTGCACACGTGACTTTGGCGGAACAGCGAGCCCTCGTAGGCAAGCTTATGTTCGCTCGCCAAAAAATAGAAGAAGAAGGAGTGTTGACAACGGCTACATATTGCTTACGCGTTAAAACGATATGCTATTTCAAAATAACCTAATATTTTTTAAGCTCTAATATATTACTTTAGTACAACATTAGTAATATCCACAAAAACTTCGTCGAGCGAGCGTTCGTTGGCTCGTGGCGTCAATCGTTGGCTCGTTGCAGTATACATTATGCCAGCGTTGCCGCCCAGACCAAATAAAAAGTTTGTATTTGGTCTGAGCGTTGCCGTTAGCGTACATTCTACAGATTTGACGTACCTTTTAAGCCTCCAATGTGTCATGTGTAACGACGGGGACCAGCTGACGTACCTTTTGATCTCATACAAAATCATTAATATTTTATAAACTGCCGCCAAAAATGATATTACGAACACTGCATGTAACGGAACGTAATCCTTGACCATGACGATGTCTGTGCCATGACGCAAGTATGAACTGGACTGCGCACTTCAATTAACTACTATTACAGATTTACACTCTACCTCATTACAATAAGGTAGGTTTTTCTCTGTTCTACATAAAAGAAGGAAAACGGTCGAGATGAGATAGCTATAAAGTAGTAACGTGTCCTGGTCTAATGTTGCTACTGGGAATAAAAAATCTTTTATGGATGTTTATTTGAGATTGAGTAGGTGTCACTACCACTTCAGGTTGGTACCTACTTGCTTTAAAATTTAGAAATATTTGTTTATTACACAGACATGTCTGTGGTTTATTATGTATTTTGTGCTGAACTTTTCCAATAAATACCTACTAAAATTATAAATATAATAATAACTAAGAGATGAAAACAGAGCGTACCTAAAAATGTCACCAAGACATCTGTTATTTGTAATCTAAACATTAGTATTAAAATAATACTTACAACCCATCTCTTCCCTTGGGTGTCGTAAAAGGAGAGAGCGGCGATGGGCTCATCAAAATAATACCTACAAAAAGTGCGTGGCAAAGATAATGGGCGATTTTCCGAGATCAAAAAAAAAAAGAAATTGGTTCGTAAATGACTTCATAGATGGCGCTTAGCATAGATTAGTATGGCGCTTAGTAAAAGGCGGGTTCATGAAGAGCACGTGTATGGCTGCGTAATATTTATTCTATTCCAAAATAGAAATAGGTTCTGGATGTCCTGAATATAAATAGGTAAGTAAATACTATTTTTTTATTCTTTTGGTAGAAAAGTAAAAGTGTAGAATTTATTACAGCCCATAAGTAGCCCAGCTTTCATAAAACGACATCTATCGAGTGTTTTTGAACTAATTTTTACTTTTTAATTTGGGCTGTCAGGAAATCGCCCATTGCGGCACCATTGATAAACTCAATGTGCGGCGCACTTACGAGTATAAAGAGGATTAAAAACTCATTACTGCCCGCTAAAAGTTTCTTAAAGAAAACACCACCTTTGGGTGCACTTATCGCCGAAACAAGTCTTTCTTTTCGAATAAATGGGATAAAAACTAATTTAGCTACCTTTATTCTTATAATTTTAATACACTACCACTATAGTTGTAAAAGAGCGGCTTGTAAGCCGGTATAGTTACCGAAACCAGGGACAAGAAACAAATAACCAAGTGCTTGATACAGTGTAGATACCCGTGTTTATTTATAAAAAAATGCAGAACATAATAAGCTACTGTACGTGGGCGGTCTGATAAGTCCATGGTGGTGGTGGAATAGAAAAACACACAGTGTGTTTGAGTTTGAGTAAACAAATTACAAGAATTAAAGTTTTGTATAGTGCGCTGTATACACGCTGTATATTTTATTTAGCTGTCCAAAACGACAACGCATTTAAGCATAGGATGTCTGCTGAATTAATGGTTTTTCTATTCTACCATTTTTCATACAAGTAGCAAACGCTCCCGGTCTATTCGTTACCATTTTTCAATCGTAAATTGGTAGACAAGTTTACAAATACTTGGCTAATGCCAACTCTAGTAGTGGATCGCTGCCACAAATTAGATTTAACTCAACTGACGGATAAAATGATGAACACGAAGGAAATTCGTCGTACACTGCTGTGCTGTGCTAATGGGCGATTTTCTGACAGCCCAAATTAAAAAATAAAAATTAGTTCAAAAATACTCGATAGATGGCGTTTTATGAAAGCCGACCCTTTCCTACCTAAGGGCTGTAATAAATTCCACACTTTTGCTTGTCTATCAAAAACATAAAAAAAATAGTACTTACAAATTTTTATTTAGGATCTCCAGGACCTATTTCTATTTTGGAATGGAATAAATATTACGTAGCCATACACGTGTTCTTCATGGACTCGCCTTTTACTTAGCGCCATACTAATCTATGCTAAGCGCCATCTATGAAGTCATTTACAAACCAATTTCTTTTTTTTTTTGGATCTCGGAAAATCGCCCATTGCAAACTTAAACACACCGTGTGTTTGAGTTTGCGTAGACAAATTACAAGAAATAAAAGTTTTGTGTAGTGCGCTGTATATCTACACGCTGTATATTAGATTTAGCCACAGCCCACACCACACCAGGGGCCCAAGTCTGCTAATTTACGAATGGCATAATTGAATCGCAATGGGCGATTTTCTGACAGCCCAAATTAAAAAGTAAAAATTAGTTCAAAAACACTCGATAGATGTCGTTTTATGAAAGCCGTACCTACTTATGGGCTGTAATAAATTCTACACTTTTACTTGTCTACCAAAAGAATAAAAAAATAGTATTTACTTACCTATTTATATTCAGGACATCCAGAACCTATTTCTATTTTGGAATAGAATAAATATTACGCAGCCATACACGTGCTCTTCATGAACCCGCCTTTTACTAAGCGCCATACTAATCTATACTAAGCGCCATCTATGAAGTCATTTATGAACCTATTTCTTTTTTTTTTTGATCTCGGAAAATCGCCCATTGTATCGCATTGTAATTGTTTGACACATTTTGTATTCTTAAATGAGTAAGAGAATACCAAATGTGTCAAACAATTACAATGCGATCCAATTGCGATTCAATTATGCCATTTGTAAATTAGCAGACTTGGGCCCCAGTACACCACACCATGCACGATGGTGTTACAAACAACATAGGTACAAGCATTACCAAAATAATAAATCTACTATTCTACCATATGCTTTGTTGCATTTCTCTTTATGGTAGAATTTTGCTTTTTTTCTGTCTTACACATCAACTGAATGGCCGATTGTTTCTGCGTGTAATAATTTCTGCTTGTGAAATAAAAATAAAAATAATAAGTCTGTTTATTTCGAGTTTCAGTAATTTACTGGACATTCAATAGTTATAATATCAGTTCAGTTCAGTTAATGTTGTGTTTGTAACGTTTAACCATGTCACATTGTGAAGGCGTTACGGACTACAGTTCATTGCCTTATGTAAAACTCGAAATGGTGTTTCTTCCGTGATCAACTAAAATATACGGTAACTTATGTGTATAGTGTAAATGTTAGTGCCGAGTGCTAGTTAGAAAAGTGAATTAAAATGTCTAACTCAACGGCGCAAGTGTTGATGAAGAAGGGCAAACGTGGTGCAGCTGCCTACATACACGCGGATTGCGCCAGCGGTTCTCCACAGCATTTGGGACCGTTGCTGGATGTACTGTTGAACCCCAGCAAGGCTATAGACGAGTGGGAGACTATAGATTGGTGCCGATGGCTGCTCGCCGGAGGGAGGACCCCGGACGAGTTCGCCACAATAGGTGAGTGTTTGTGGCCTAACTGTACTTGCACATTACTCTGTTTTCGAGAGTTTTCTAGGTTATGAGCTGAATCTGGAACGAATTAATGAGTTGCAAAACAAAACTTATCTGTAACTAACCTCCTGTAGATGATAAGTCTTATTTTGTGTACATTATTAGTCATTCAGCTATGACCTTCTGTTGTCTCTGTGACATTTCAACATTGAAATGTTTGTTTTTATGTATACCTACCCTGAAAACTAACGTTTTCGGGCAATAATCGAAACAATTAATTTCTACTTATTTATTTAAGTTTTACATTTGGAAAGACTTTTCTATTTTTATTATAACTATTAGGAGTATTTTTTTAGCCTGTTTTAAGAATGAGATTGGATTTGGTATGTGTGAATAGAAGACAGAAGTACTATTTGTTATGAATTTCCAAACATTTTCTTTCAAACAAACCTTGTCCTGACAAATACAAAACAACAAAACAGAATTATCAAAATAACTGCAGCCATTCTGAAGGAATGCGGGAACATACATTTGTGCCAATTATTATATCTTATAAGTTTATTTATTTATTATAAGCATGTTAGTGCTTTTTGATGATTATAGATAAGAATACTAACGGTCATACGTAGCTATAGTCAGTGCCAGATAAACGTGCATAAAAGGTCATCATTACCCCTGTACCACTGCACGCCCGAAACAGGATCGCATCGAACCGAAATATAAACTGTAGCAATAGAATTCTGTAAACAAACATATCTTGGTAGAATACGTCCTTGATCCAGAGACTTGGCATGTATCACAAACATTTTTTTAAATATATAAAAGTGCTATAAGTACCTTTTGACTTTTAACACATACACAATAAATAAATACCTATTATAGTGATAATCAACTGGCCTAATAAATGTTTGGTACAAGTGGGGTAAATGACCTTTTATGCACATTTATTTGGCACATAGAGAGATAAATGATTGTGAGGTGGGTAGGTGGGTGCCCATCCATCCATATAGAAAAGTAAATTTAAGTTTAGACAATTCAAAATGCTGATTTTAAGCTTACTAAATAAAGAAATTTTGATTTTTGATTTTTTTGAATGCCATTCTGTTTGATGGTAAGCACTTCACTTGTGAATGGCTGATCGGATTTTGATGAAATTTTGCAGGTATTATTATTAATATTCTAAATTACTGGCTTCACATTTAGCATTAAGCAAATTTCAAGTGGTATATATTTTAAAGTACATTTAGTATTGTACGGTAGATTGAATTAAAATGGTGTCTCGCAACAGGTGTTGATGCTAAAAGAACATGAGAGAAACTCCATTTTGCAGATAGAGAGACCATAACTTTTTACCTTAGTAAGAGATTCCTGTGGACTCTCCTTACTTCACTAAGTTTATTTGTACTGGCACCTCGAGACCAACCGTTAGGTTATTGCAAGAAGTGCCAGACGTCCCTGCGCCAGTAGAACACTCGCGCAGGAGACCACCAACGTTAGGTCTTGACGCCAAAATAGTGCCCGCCGCAGCGCGCTCTTCATTCGGTACTCATAAGACTAGTGTCTCAGGAGAGTATCCCCGTGAACACGTGTAGTTCACTGCCTATTGTCCAGATAGGTAACCGGAGCTGTCAAGCTCGCTCACTTCTCGTTGCACGAAGGGCACAACTCGCAGTGCCACTGCTAGGGTCGTCGACTCCCAAGTGTCCACCTTGGTAGCGGAGTAGTAAGCACACTCACTTCTCGGAACCCATCCGGGCGCCTAGCCAGTTCCCACGTCCTACGCGGCTGGCTGGACCGGAGGCTACGGCATCTAGGAGGCCGCCTCTACTAGTTCTCCAGACTAGTACCGGAGATGTCAACACCAATGTCCAATGAAAACCACCGGACAAAGCTGCCAACTATAAGGGAAACTCACGTTCCCCGCAGGACTTTTCACTTCTGGCCCCTCAGAGACCGCTACTAGGCCCCGCTCGCTGTGCACGAGTTTGGAAGTCCTGGCACACAATACCAGGACAAACGAACATTCCCAAGCTCTACAGCTAACCACACGCCACTACGAGTCCAACCCATGTCCGGATCCCGCCGGAGGCGCCTGGTTAAAGGCACGACCAGCGGGGGGCTAGAACCGGAACCCCGTAGTACCTCTGAAAACACAACCGGACCCGTAGTTCCAGTTGCGATACCCTATCTATTGAGGTCGGTAGATAGGGATCAGTAGATAGAGATAGATTCCTGTGGACTGTCATAACATATAACTATGAAATAGACACTTTTGTATAGAAGTACTACAGTACTTTTATACATAAATATATAGTATCTATCCCAGGCTTAAAACCCTAATGCTACTGATACTCATACCTTCCCTAGTCCATAAAAGTATAATATTGGTTTTTCATGTGTCATTTTGGACCCACTTTTCAGCTTTATCCAACAGTGATGAATTAAATGTCATATGAAAGCTCTTAGCGTGTACTTTATTTTATTATATGGCAACTAAATTCAAATCCAGCGCAAAAACGGTGTTTTGGTGCGTTTTAGAAAAAATATTTTGTTTCGATATTAAATTATGATTAGCTATCAGTCAGTAGCTAGGACTATAACTCACTATACTCAACTCACTATAGAAAAAATCAACTTGCCGAATCTTTGTTACACTGAAAAACCTAAACAGGCAAAGGGTAGCGTTCATAAGGATGGAAGCTAATCTGCCACATTAAGAAATATGATAACCTAATGATTTCCTTGGAATTTTACATTTAAAGTACACGTCAAGAGCTTTCATATGACTTACGTTTCATCACTGTTGCACAATTATTGAAGGTGGTGGGTCCAGTGTTCATACAAAAGTGCCCATGGTCCTTTATAAAAATATAAAAATAAAATAAAATGAGTTTTGTTCACTTATAGCAGGTATGTAGTAGAGATGGGCCGGTTTTGCTGGGTAATGGGTAACGGGTAACCGGCATAACTTTTGCCGGATCTACCCGGCAAAATTACTCGGCATTAGAATGCCTTTAAAATCCACCGCTCGGAAGGGGTAAGCGATGCGGGGTGAGGCAGAGAGGTGAGGGATGGAAAAATTTGTGTTTTTTTTACATCACAATCTGCCCAATTTGAAGTTTGATTTAGGGTGGATTCGACCAAACTGGAATAAGGTCTTATACCTAGATTAAATGCCGAATTTGTATAGACTAATCTCAGAGTAAGTCTTACTCCAGTTTGGTCGAATCCACCCTTATTGATTTACTTGACATAAAAAATTTACAAATTAAACTTAAATAAATGGATCTCAATGACTAGTAACTATAATAAAGATTATTTAATGGGAAATAAAGACTTGATTTAATACTAATATTTGATAAAATTATAAGTTGATTTAAGTACAAAGTTTAATAAACATTTTCCTATGAAAACAGTTGGTTTCTTTTTTTTATTACCTGGCTTTAACCTGTTATCCGGTATCTGGCCTGATTCTGAAAAAGTGCCGAAACCGCCGGGTACTGGATCCTAGCCAGGTATAGTACATGTAGGGGCTGGTGACTCCTGTAAAGCTTGAAAGGCCTGTGTTAGGAGGCACAAATGTATAGGTACTATTGCTTAGTTTAAAATTGATTTATGCCTAAAGTAGTGAATTGTCCCAAATGCCCCTATTTTCTGATTAGGAGCTAAACCTGTAGAGCTTGCTTATTGTAGGTAGTACTGTTTAGATATAGCTTCAATTTATGTCTGTCATCATGCATGTTATACCATCTATGTATCATCATCAATCTATGTATAAATTTATGGCTATGGCAGAATAACAGGGCTTGTGGGTCTCTTGCAAAAACAGCCATAGACTTTTTGTCTGTGTTTTTTTTGGCAAATACATATACTTATTGCAAATAAAAATTATTTACAATATACAATATTATAAAAAACTTAACTTGGTATCTCTACCCAGCGAGGATAGACCCAAGCTACTGGTGGTTAGGGCTGCATCTTAAGAAAAATATTTTACAATTTTTTTATAAAAAAAATTACAATATAAAACATTTCAAAAAACTTGACATAGTCTGCCACCGGCAGCGGGGATAGACCCAAGCTATCGGTGGTGAAGGGCTGCAGAGTGAGGAACCTCTTGACAACACATGCCGTGTCAAGGAGTAACTGCCTGACCATTTTCGAGAACTGGCGCTGGTGCGTACTCATAGTACGGCAGCTCTGATTTAACAAGGCCATATCCAAGAGCAAGTTTCTGGTGAATAATTTTAGCTTCTTGATTGTGTCTGTGGAAATACTCTCCATTAGCACGATGAGAACAACCAGAAATAATATGTCGGGGTGATTCTCCTGGACAGTGGCATGTCCGACAGATATCGACCTTACCGCCCTTCATAATATATTTCCAGTAGTTATTCGTCTTGATAACTTCATCTTCAATGGCACAGACAAAACCTTTGGTTTCCCCAAAGAGGTCGCCGAAACGTAGTCAGTTCATCGAGGCAGGTAAATCTACATCAGGCCTAGTAAGAACCCGATAGTAGCGCCCGTGTAGCACCTTGCTCTTCCATATTATGTCCTTGCGATCGAGAGTGCTTAGCACCACTGGTTTGCGCCAGTTTTCTGTTGTCAAGGAGAGCGGCGTCAAGTGTCTATCAACTGCCACGACATCCAAATGCATCCCGCATTCATTGTTAGGGAAAAATCTCCTAGACTGCACACCTCACGGTTATGTATGTCCTTGGCATTTAGAAGAATTCGAGAGTATTTTACGGACTCTATCCAAGGCGTCCAATTCTGTCTGAGTCCATCTTAGTATGCCAAAGGAGTATGTGAGCAGAGGCATAATCCAGATTTAAAGGCACGTGTCTTATTGCCACCCGATAAATGACTGTTCAGTACTTTTTTAGGCGGTAGAAGAATAGTTGCTGTAATTACTGTTTAGTGTCCCCGTCCTCAACACCCAAAGACTGTGACATACCAAGATATTTAAATGTTTCAAGTTCACAGAGAGATCTGTAGTTTATCGTTTCGGAGAGTTGTAAATTGGTTGAATTTACTTTTTTTATATTCTCTTTATTTAATATATTCTCAGCGATATCTCAGCATATTATTACACAATCTTTATAAAGTGAGTTTTTTAAGACTTCTCAGTAAAGGTTAATTTAAAGACCTATGGAAGGCCACAAGGGCGGATCCAGGATTTTTTGTGGGAGGGGCACTGCAGTGAAATGCAAGTTGAACTTGGTAAATAAATAATATAGAAAGACTTAGCCGTAACAGGGTAAACAAGTGGTAGGCAGAACAACAAGAGTGACAGTATATTAAAAACTATCTAAAATAACGTCATAAAGTAAACGCATTCTAGAAAACTGCCAGTGTCCTTGCTGGAAGTCATAAAGTTTTACACCTCCCCGCAACAAGGACGCCCTGTACACAATGTAAAATAAACTAACTAATTACACTATATACACCACTAACTAACACTTAACCTAAACCTTAACACTAGACAATACACACACTTAAATATTCACACTGTGTACAAGTTATAAAACAGTCAGATTTAAGAATTAAACTAAACCTAGATATTTTGTAAATTGCTGATGCTTCAATTTACAAAGACACTTTGTCAGAACATCAGCCGGCATTTTAATAGTAGGCATATATTTAAAATTAATATAATCGAGACAAGTGCGAATGAAATGATGGCGTATTACTATGTGTTTTGATCTGGAGTGATATGTGTTACTATGAGCTAGCTTTAAAGTGCTTTGGTCGTCACAGTACATGGTAATGGGTGTGTTTGTGTTAAGTATTCTATTTACAATATCCCTCAGGTAGATCGCCTCTTTGCATGCCTCGCTGCACTCAGTCTCTGTCTTTGATAGGGCGACCGTGCGCTGCTTGCGTGATTCCCAAGAGATGGGAGCCCCACTCAACTTGAACACGTAGCCGGTATAGGATCTGCGGTCTACCAGGCAGGAACCGTAGTCTGCGTCGGCGTAGCCTGTTACGTCGAGCCACGACTCTGTCTTCGACGATTTGTCGGAGTGGTATTTCAGCTTTAGGCACTTGGTTGCCTTGGTAGCGAACGACCCGTTTAGCGGCTCGACAGTGCACCTCCCCGTAATGTATGTTGAATTAGCTAAGAACTGATACCGCGTGTGCGATGTTAGGTCTAGTCCAATCGCAACATACATTAATGAGCCGATAAGCTGCTGGTAGGGTAGGTCTGGGCGTTCGTCCTCCTTGATGGGCAACACAAGCTTCAGTCCTGATTTGAGTGGCGTGGAGACAGTGATGGCGTCACTCTCGCCAAACTTGACCACGAGTTTCTCGATGTAGTTGGTTTGATCCAACGTGATGGTGCCATCTGTCTGCGTAACACGCATCCCAAGACAGTCTTTTAACTGGCCTAGGTTTTTAATGGTGAACTTTTGTCGCAACTTGTTTTTAAAATCAGATGTCATGGATTCATTGCTACTGAAAATGAAAAGTTATCAACAAAGACGGCTATAATTAAAAGATCGTTGCCACTTCTGGTGTAGTAAATGCAGTGCTCATGCTGCTTGTGTCATCGAGAGACACATGCATGGTTTCGCGAACTTTTAAGTTCCATTGCCTTGGAGCCTAGTAGGCTGACCTTACGCTTGCCTTCGGGAGCGTAGCCTTCGGGCTGCTCCATGAAGATAACTTCTTCCAAATCACTATTAAGGAAGGCGGTTTCCACGTCAATGTGGTCAACTTTTAAGTTTAGCTTTACAGCTAGGGCTAGTAAAAGCCGGATTGAAGAAAGTCTGGCGACTGGAGAGTAAGTCTCTCCGTAGTCCACTCCATGGACTTGGGTAAACCCTTTAGCGACAAGTCGAGCTTTGTACTTTACGATTCTACCGTCTGTGTCCTTCTTGACTTTGAAAACCCATTTGTTTTTGATGGACTGTCCACTAATTTCCACGTTCCATTCTTCAGGAGACAGTTATATTCTGTATCCATTGCCTGGATCTATTTATCCATATTAGGGTCCTCCATGGCTTCTCTGTAGGTTAGGATAGGTAGGTTCGGTCAGACTCACAGGAAACCATGTAGAGAGAGGACCTGTCGTTCTCTGTGAAACAAATTGGAGGTCGTCGCTCTCTGGTCGGATATCGCCTTTCACTCTCTGGCTCTACACTTGATTCTGAAGGCTGTTCTGACTCGACGTCAGTGAATACCTCAGTTTCTGGACCCATCACCTGCAGTGAAACGCAAGTTGAACTTTGTAAATAAAAATTATATTTAGAAAGACTTAGCCGCAGCAGGGTAAGCAAGCGGTAGGCAGAACAACAACAGTGACAGTATATAAAATACAATATCTAAAATAACGTCATAAAGTAAACGAATTCTAGAAAACTGCCAGTGTCCTTGCTGGAAGTCATAAAGTTTTACAGGCACTATACGAAGGTTTATGAAAGTGTCAAAACAATAGAAAAATGTTTATTAAGACAGTTTTCTTTTATGTGATGTCCAGCACTTAATTAGCGTCCATTTTTGCCGCACTTGATGGATATGCGTTAAAGCAAATCCATTCAAACGCTCTTCTGTCATCCTGTTGCGAAGATATGACTTTCGGCGTAAGGTGGAGAAAGATCGCTCGGCAGTGCTAGTGTACACAGCAATTGACAAGGAGTTCTAATATTTGGCAGCACCGTTTCTCTTTTGTAGGCATCTGCTGGAGATACCTACAGGGAAATTTTCTCTCATCTGTTGCCAAATTTTTAGCTCTCCCTATAAAGCTTACAAACAAGGAAGGTCTTCTTTATACATATAGTTCAGCGCCTTGCGAAACATCCTCTACATCTTCATCGCTGAAGTTATGGGACAGCATCTTTTGCAACTGTCCGATTCTTTGCAGGGGGGCGCTAGGGAGCCTGGATGACATTTCACTCAACATACTTAGAATCTAGAAAAGGAATATACTGGAAGTCGGTAATATTCTTCAACTGACTGAGTCTGAATGTTCAGGCGATTTTATTGTAGGCCGGTGATTCTGCGGACCGTGATTTCTGCACCAATTTCATTTGCGATGGCCTTAGCCTGATTGAAAAGTTTTTTGAATGTGTCCGTTTACGTTGCCTCTGCAGACTTGCTGTGGTCGTATTAATAAGCTGAACTGCAGATAGTATATCAATTTCAAATGGCTTGTAATGATCGGGATAATCAAGGGCAGCGTGATTCCTAAAATATCAGATTTTAACAACTTTGATTTGCTTCTAATACTACTGTGATGGAATCTCCACAGTACACAAAAATATCGTCTGGGTATCCCCCCTCCCCCTTAACTCCACCCTTGGAAGGCCCATACATTAAACATAAAAGATGGCTACTAGAAACCGCAAGAAACTTAAGGGCTGGTCAGGTCAAGTGTTTTATAAGTACATGACAAAAATGCCAAAAAAGGAATCCGTGTTTTTTCGTAGGTACTTATCGCCCAGCTGACAGGGGCAAGGGCCGGCCGGCCGGCCATCTGTTGACCGGTCAACGTAGGTACTTATCGCCCAGCTGACGCAGACGGGTCAACAAACTGCCGTATGCTTTAAAATAAATTAGATACTCAAAGACTATCCAATTAAAATTCGCAAAATTAATTATTTCATTACAATGAAAAAAAACACGTATACCTTTTTTGTCATTTTTGACATGTTTATAGCACTTGACCTGACCAGCCCTTGAAGTTTCTTGCGGTTTCTAGCAGTCACCTTATATAATCATGATTCATGACTATTATTCCCGTGGGGTTAGTCAGAGACTAGGCAATGAAGACAGCAAAAGCAGTCCTCTACCATAGCATAGTCCACTTTTCACTAAATAGCGACTGCACTTGTGCTTAGCGTGACAGGTGGTGAGCCCATCGCCGCTCTATGCAGTTGAATGTATGTGCAGTCTTTAGTCCGTTAGTCGCCTTTTACGACATCCAAGGGAAGTGAGTGGGTGGTAGTATTATTTCACCGCCACGCGACACGGTTGATACATTGAATACATACTTGCTTAATTAAGGAAGAGTAATATTTTAGTAAGGAGCGCAGTAAATAAAATACATTTAGCCATTACCATTACCCCTTAGGCCGGCGATGCGGCGCGCGGCGACGACGATATGAATAAATCTATTTCGCTTGTCGTTTCCAATCCCCATAAAACCTTCGGTTAGTCCGAATGCGGGGCCTCCTCGCATTCGGACTAACGACCGTCTTATCGACCAATGAAAATGCGCCCTTAGGCCAGTGTAGAGGATTCTGGCCCAATCTTCCATGTGCTGTTGTTGTACAAAGAAGCCCTGTGCCCAACAGTGGGGACGATTATAGGCTGATGGTTACACCAGAATTAAGTTATGACAAGCAATTAAAGCTACAGTGCACATGCGGATGCACTTATAAGTCGGTGTTAGCCAACGCCGCCGCCGCGCGCCGGTTGACCGCCACCTTTGTCCATTTTCGTGACGACAATGTCACGCAGATGTTGCGCAGCCTTGCGAGATGTATGATTCATTTCTACAATTTATTTTGTCATCAGCCTATAAACGTCCCATTGTTGGGCACAGGCCTCCCACGTGATTCACGTGACGTGAACAATAGCACGTAGGGATATAACCATAACCCACCACGCTGGCCCAATGCGGGTTGGTGGGTTTTAACGACTGTCATCTTACGACAACAACCGGGGAGCAACGGCTTAACGTGCCTTCCGAAGCACGGAGGAGCTCGAGATGTTTTAAATTTGGTCACCCATCCAGCGACCTGGCTTTGTGAAAGTTGCTTAGCGGGCAAGATTGCAAGCTAAACGCGCTAGCCGCTGCGCCATCGAGCTTCTCACACACTTTATTATTCAACTACAATTAATTTATTATTTATTTATCAGCCGAAAGTCGTCTACTGCCTTAAATTGTATAATGTAACTACATAGTTAATTGTACGGTAACATAATAACATATGCACGACAGACTCGTTCTATTCATACTATTCTTTAAAACTGACAAGCAAGCTAGTTTAGTAGTACTTACGTTAGTTTTAATTTAAATAATAATTATTTCAGCTGTCAAGAAATAGATATCGGAGAAGCCAGGTATGATGTCACAGGTCCGAGGCATACGAAATAAATCTCCAGGGTCGGCAATGTGCTTGATACCTGTGGTGTTACGCGCCCATCAAGGCAGGCCGTGTAACATTAAATCACTCGTAGTAACTATCGTAAATGTTCGCATGCTATTTCTACTTTATGTTCCAAATTCAAATCACATTTAATGACCAGCAGGTCATACATAATGAAATTCAGTAGGTACAATATTAATACCCTGCTAGACCTAGGTCTTAAATGACTTACTTTAGGTTAGGTTTGCATGACATGTAATTTGACATTGTCGAGCAGGTGATGTGAAAATTATATTAAACGCCTCGGTGGCCGATTGGTCAGCGCTCGGCTCGATATCCGGAGGTCCCGGGTCAATTCCCAGGTTGGGCAAAGAGTTTTTGTGGATTTTTCCGATGCTGCGCCCGGGTTTGCGATCACCAACCCGCGTTAGGCAAACGTGGTGATTCAGCCGATACCCATCCATTGTAGCGATGACTTGATTCCAATGGTGGAGGCCTTTGCCCAGCAGTGGGACTGTATACATGCTTTACTTTATTTAAATTAAAACTAGCGTCCCGCCCGCGCCTTCGTCCGCGCTAACTTAGAAAATCCGTTATAGTTCATCCATTTAAAAAATATATCTACAAAATATAAACAAAAACCATCCTCAGTTAACGCTCTATCCTTTAGTGAAACCGCATAAAAATTCATTGCGTGGTCTAGGAGAATAGTGCGGTGCCGTGCCACAGCCAGAGGAAGACGGCGACTTTACTTTATAATATGTAATGAAGACATAATTAGGCGCTCTGTCAGCGCCTGTTGGTTAGAGCAACCCTGGCATAACCTCTAAAAAGTTTAGTTAGAATATTTCACAAGAGCTTTTCATGACATTATAGTCGCGTAGCCGGACAAAAATTACTTACGATAATTCTAAAACTTTTCGTTTTTACTGAGTGGATAGAGTATGTGGATTGTAAGCTACTTTTAAAAAGTTAGAACTTTTATGACTGTGCTTTAGGTATGGTTTAGGTATTTCATAATATTTCGTGTAACGTAATGTATATAATATTAAAGTTTGAAATGTTGAGTGTTTTATAATAATAACTATCTTATCTTTGTGTTGTAAAAAGTTTAGAAACATAATATATGTGGAACTATGAAAATCACAAAATAACTCGTTTTCTCTTTGAATAAAATTTTAAAATTTATAAAATAATATTTAAGACTTTCAGTGGTTAGTGGTATACATGTTGAACAAAGTTTAGAAAGTTAAGTGGTGTGCTTCTTTGATCATTTCATTTTTCTTTCGTAACACACGCAATAATAAATTAAAATTGACAGAATCGCTCATACATGTCCTTTGTAATACTATATAATACCACACAAAAAATTAGAAATATACATACAGTGCATTTTGTTTAAATCACGAATAAAATATTTCGCTAACGTACGTTTCTTTATGCGGACGCGGGCGGCTGCAGACGCGGCGCGGCGGTGGCGGCGGGCAAGCGCGGGGGTGGGGGCATACCTACCTACACTCTATATGACTGATAATCCACTCGTCACGTCAGACGAGTGGATACATGGCGAACATAATACAAGAAGACGTAATGCAGAAAAAGTAAACTAAGTACCTTAACCTACTTACTTTACATCTTAGATGACATCAATAAAAACATTATTAAATGACAAGTTTTGAGTAGTTAGTACTTACATATCGCGCAATTCTTCTTTCAGATAAGATTATTTTACAATCATCCAAAATTCTTCTTTCAGATAAGATTATTCTACAATCATCCGAATTGGATGAATGGGATGAAAACGTAAACACGCAATAATAAATTAAAATTTACAGAATCATTTACGCTCATCATGGTCTTTGTAATGCTATTTTATACCATACAAAAAAATTGAATCATACATACAGTGCATTTTGTTTTAATCACGAATAAAATATTTCACTAAGGGTGGATTCTACCAAAATGGAATAAGGTCGTATACCTAGATTAAACGCCGAATCTGTATTGACTAATCTCGGAGTAAGTCTTATTCCAGTTTGGTCGAATCCACCCGAAATACGCGATTGGGCATGCAGGACGTGGGCAGGTGGATTTGGGCATCAACTCGTTACACCAAAATTTTGTTCTAACTGGTCACACCGCCAAAAGCAGTATTATTTGTTTCAACCCGTCACAAGTTGATTTATTTCTATTAGGACACATTGTTATTTTTGTAGCTATTGCTGCTACTTACTTAATTACTGCTCTTTAATGATTTCTTGCAGTAAGCCGACGATATTATCTTATTTGCCCCTGCCCCTTATCTGTACATAATACCATAGAATATTTACATAATAGTACAAGTACAGAAGATTCACTCCGCAAAGTCATTTAAATAAATAACTTCTCTTGCTAAGACACAATAAAATGCAATTCAGGTCGCACACCGCTCCCTTATCTACAGTTAAATTCACCTAGAAGTTACCTCTCTTTCTATCGCGTACTCTTATCTCTTCTAATGACTTTTGGGTTGTCTTCTTTTAAATAATAATTAATCTGAATACTTACTTGATTTATTACAAGTTATGGTGTTTATAATGTGTACTTAAATGTGAACAAATAAACATTTCAAATAATCCTAGGCTGGGCATGTCAGTACAGTCAACGCCACATCAGACTACCTAAAGGGTAATATAATACATATTACTGTGCTACCTATACATGTTTATTTGCACCACCAGTGATACTCCGTGTACGTGAGAGCTCGAGCGCTGGTGACCTTGAGCAGAACGTATAAACACTAGGGTTTAATACCGAAATGGAATTTAGACTTGTGCCAAAGGAGACGTATGTATATGTTACATAGTATGTTATGAAACGTATAGTAGTATTAGCAGTTACTCTGTTAAGTACTTACTTAATTCTTAGTTACTTAACTACTAGGGCTTGCAGTCCTGGTACTGTGGAGAAAACAGGATTCCCGGTACTGCGCTAACTATGGTACCGGGAAAACCGAGAATTTCCGGTACTTTTTGGTACTGAATTTTTAACCCAGATGTAACTAACGTTTGATTAATGGATCAATGAGCAAATCAAAATATTAAACCAAATTTTAATAATAAAAAAATTGTTTTGCTAATTGCTATACTAGCTGTGGCATCACTTTGTCGAATGGAATTGGTTAGAGGTCATCCGAGTTGAATGTTTTAAATTTAAAAGAGTCTATATACAATGGATTTTTACCATGAGTGTTTTAAGGTGAGTAAATAATATAAATTCGTCCAAACCGAGACCGTTCAAACGGCGACAGACCCTTCTCCAACGGATGCCCTCGGCGGTATTGGGAGACCACCACGTCGAATGGCTTGCTTCACTCAAAACTGACCACGCGGGTAGAGCCGTTCATGACTTCGCTTTGGCCTACAGTCTGTCCCAATTGGTAACAGAGCCTACGTGGATTCCAGATGTGGAGGGCCATGCACCTTTCTTATTGGACCTTCTGCTGACCTCTCACCCAGACGGCTATCAAGTTTCTATTGATGCACCACTAGGCTCATCAGACCACTGTCTGATTCGTAGCACTGTGCCTTTCACAGAAATTTCAAAAACGTCGAGCCTGGCATTATAGGTCAGCGGACTGGGATGCGATGGGAGTTTCTTTGCGTCCTACTACGAGTTTGCTTCTCACTGGATGATCTTGATGTCGCCGCCGACTTTATCGGAATGAAACTTTTCAATCCAAACTCTGTGGTTCCCATTGGCGGCAGGTCTCAACCATGGTTTGGTCGTTGCTGCAAAATGGTGTCTCGCCAAAAGTGACAACATTACATGGCCTGGGCTAATGCGGTGTCATCAAAGGATCCAAACACCAGTGCGCTCAGAAAGAGGTACAACTTTGCCGCCAGGTCCTTTAAGAGGGACATTGCCAAGGCAAAGTCATCATTCATAAGTGGAATTGGCGAGAGGCTAGTGCGTCTTCCTTCGGGTACGCGTGCGTTCCGGTCTCTCGCCAAAGCTATCTTAGGGAATTTTTGTCAGCCGTCCCTACCACCATTGCACAAGACCGATGACTGCCTGACCCATACTGCAAAGGAGAAAGCCGATCTCTTGGGCACTCTTTTCGCATCAAACTCGACCTTGGACGATGGGAAAAACTCTCCACCAACCATACCGCATTGCGCTTGTTCAATGCCAAACGTCCGGTTTCTACAAAGGTCAGTTCGTAAGGCTCTTTTTTCCCTTGATATCCATAAGTCGAGTGGGCCTGGTGCAGTTCCTCCCATGAGTTGGCGCTGGTTCCGGCTCTCTTACACTACTGGCGTTGTCCCGAGCTCTTGGAAGACAGCCCTTGTCCACCCGATTCTCAAAAAAAATCGATCGCTCAGATCCGTCCAACTACAGGCCAATAATCATCACCTCTTTGCTCTCCAAAATAATGGAGTCCATTACAAACCGCCAGCTCTTAAGGTACCTAAAATAAAACTAACTACTAAGCGATCGCTAGTATGGTTTTCGTCGCGGTCGTTCGGCTGGTGATCTTTTAGTGTACCTTACTCACCGATGAGCGGAGGCTGTCAAGAGTAAAGGGGAGGCACTGGCAGTTAGCTTGGACGTAGCGAAAGCCTTTGACAGGGTATAGCACAGGGCTCTTCTCTCTAAACTTTCATCATGCTGGCTTCCTGAGTAATTGTGATCGTGGGTGGCCAGCTTTCTTTCTGGGCGTAGCATCAGTGTCGTAGTCGATGGTTCGTGCTCTGACATGAACCCCCTTAAATGCTGGAGTCTGGAGTCCCACAGGGGTGTGTGTTAGCCCATACTCTGTTTCTTCTGCATATCAATGACATGTTGCATAACAACAGCATTCATTTCTACGCGAACGTCAGTAAGGGAGTAACGCTCTACACTGGACGAGCTAATATTTCTCGGGAAAGCGTCATCGAGAGCCGGAATAAACTTGTGACTGACACCAAGAACATGTTAAGTCATGTCTTGAATGGGGGCCGACCACAGACATATATATGTCGGTGGGGCCGATATAACTTAGTCCACTGTAACCCCTCCAAAACACAAGTTTGCGCATTTACCGCGAAAAAACATCCCTTCGTCGTACCTCTGAACTTTTGAGAGAGCTCTCCCTTGATACCAATCCGACTATTGGAATCCTTGTCGTCGATGTTTCGAGTGACGTTCAGTTTCGAGGTTATTTGGAAGGAAAAGTTAAATTAGCAAACAAAAAAGAAATTATTTAAATGGAATTATCAAATCATTGGAGTGCGATGACGATGAAATCGTGCGGTGTAGGGTACGGGTACATTAGTTACAATTTTTTCTCCAGAAAAAGATGTGTCTACACCCAGCGGGATCACCTATCTGGGAGACTTATGAGTGATGCAAGGAATTAGATCTATATTTGTTCTATTGAATTATGCTAAAGACAGAATTTGTTCCGTAAAACAACGGAAATATAGGCTTTTCTAACCGACCTCCAGCCAGCGGGATATTTACCAAAGTTACGTCTGATGAAGTATAAATTGGTACTAACATTTAGATCTATCATTGTTCTGTTCACCAAAACAAAAAACATTTATCTACCGTCCTTACTTCAGCCACAATCAATCTGCAAAGAAACCTCCAGTCAGTGGACTTTTTCTCCTAAGGCATTATTTTTGTAACTTTTACACTAAATTTATTTTACATTCAATTCTATATTCTTATTAATATTCTTTTTCTAAATTTGAGTAACACAATATCACTAATCGAGATTTGTATTGCTTATAAACTATAAACAGCTTGAATTTGCATGTAACTTTTTTGTATTCTACCCACATAATAGCTTTCAAATTCCATACTTTTTATTTTATTACAAGATGTAGGTACGAATAGGTTATTTAAGTAAAATTATAGTCGTAAATAGTTTAAATTTTATAATATAGTTATAAATATAGTCGTAAATAGTTAAAATTTTATTAATTTAGTGTAAATTTTACAAAAATAATGCATTAAAAGAAAAAGTCCGCTGACTGGAGGTTTCTTTGCAGATTGATTGTGGCTGAAGTAAGGACGGTAGAAGAATGTTTTTTGTTTTGGTGAACAGAACAATGATAGACCTAAATGTTACTACCAATTTATACATCATCAGACGTAACTTTGGTAAATATCCCGCTGGCTGAAGGTCGGTTAGAAAAGCCCATATTTCCGTTGTTTTTATGGAACAAATTCTGTCTTTAGCATAATTCAATAGAACAAATATAGATCTAATTTCCTGCATCACTCATAAGTCTCCCAGATAGGTGATCCCGCTGGGTGTAGACACATCAGAAAAGGTACCGGTGACGTTACGGTTGAGAACTTACTGTGGAGACAAAAATTTGGTAACGCTACGAAATTTGTATGGTTTGCAACTAAGAGCATTGGCCGAGGTTACCGGTAACGACTACCGCAAACGCGGAGCCTAATATTGGCGTAATTTGAAGTTATGACAAAAGTACCGAATTTCCCGGGAAACAAATTCTCAGTACCGGTACTGCGTAAAAAGTCAATTTCCCGGGAAATACCAGGAATTCCCGGGAGCAAGCCCTAGTAACTACCGACCTAGTTAGGTACTTGTAAATTGTAATAATAACGGTAGGTACTTAATAATTGAAGGTGACTAGTAGAATTGATATTATAATACTTAATTAAGTAAATAGGTACCTACGTACTTACGTAGACATACAGACGCGGGGGGACTGTGTTTTATAATTAGTAGGTACCTAGGTAGTGATGAATGATTTAGTGATAATAAGAGTACCTACTTACCATACTATAATTTAGGAAATACTTTTGCATACTTACCTGAAGCTCTTAATTGATTGTCAAAAAAACACGTAAGGGTTGTGGAAAAAACTTTAATCGTATGATGTGGCCCTAGCTAGATACGCAATTTCTATAGCCTATTGTACATCTTAAAAATTACTTTCCTATTATTGTGATTTGTGAACATGACAGGATGATATATTGATTAACCAAAATGAAAAATTAACAGATTAGTACTTAATCATTTGCAGTTTTTATTTTTAATTAAGAATATGTTACATACTCATCCGTTTACGTTACGTACGTTTTCATCCAATTCGGATAATTGTAGAATAATCTTATCTGTAAGAAGAATTGCGCGATCTGTACTTAACCACTGAAAACTTGTCATTTAATAATGTTTTGTTGTCAGCTAAGATGTAAAGTAAGTAGGCTAAGGCTGGATTCTACCAAACTGGAATAGGACTTACTCCGAGATTAGTCTATACAAACTCGGCGTTTAATCTAGGTATAAGACCTTATTCCAGTTTGGTCGAATCCACCCTAAGGTACTTAGTTTACTTTTCTGCATTACGTCTTCTTGTATTATGTTCGCCATGTATCCACTCGTCTGACGTGACGAGTGGATTATCAGTCATATAGAGTGTAGGTAGGTATGCCCCCACCCCCGCGCTTGCCCGCCGCCACCGCCGCGCCGCGCCCGCAGCCGCCCGCGTCCGCATAAAGAAACGTACGTTAGCGAAATATTTTATTCGTGATTTAAACAAAATGCACTGTATGTATATTTCTAATTTTTTGTGTGGTATTATATAGTATTACAAAGGACATGTATGAGCGATTCTGTCAATTTTAATTTATTATTGCGTGTGTTACGAAAGAAAAATGAAATGATCAAAGAAGCACACCACTTAACTTTCTAAACTTTGTTCAACATGTATACCACTAACCACTGAAAGTCTTAAATATTATTTCATAAATTTTAAAATTTTATTCAAAGACAAAAAGAGTGATTTTGTGATTTTCATAGTTCCACATATATTATGTTTCTAAACTTTTTACAACACAAAGATAAGATAGTTATTATTATAAAACACTCAACATTTCAAACTTTAATATTATATACATTACGTTACACGAAATATTATGAAATACCTAAACCATACCTAAAGCACAGTCATAAAAGTTCTAACTTTTTAAAAGTAGCTTACAATCCACATACTCTATCCACTCAGCAAAAACGAAAAGTTTTAGAATTATCAAAACTTCTTTATGGAATTTAATGTCCTACGACCGGACTATTAATAGATAAAGTATCAAATATTGCTCGTATTGCAAGCAATAGCTCAAGAGTTTACGTTCAAGATCATTTTTTTATACGATTAACAATCTAGCCCTTACGTAGCAGCACCTTATCAACAAGGTTACCTTTAATTAAAACACAGTTCAGGGACAACGTTTGACCTACAACATGAATAGTAGTTGCAATTATAATAAAAGTAAACTTAAACTATTATTATTATTAACTTTATACTAATGGGAATGGGACAGGAACAGCTCTCGGATTTGTCATTATTTTCTGAAAATCTAGAAAAACTGAACTAAAACTGAGTCCTTCATACATCTTTCTCTGGTACGTTTTGTTTGTGTACAGCAAGTACAGTCACGAGCAAAAATATGTAAACAATTTTAACTCTTAATACAATGGAATAAGAGTCAAAGTGTGTACATATTGGTGCTCGTGACTGTACATAAATTACTATATAAAAAAAAATTGTTTGCCTGTAAAGTCGGTTTTACGGGCGAAGATTTTACGTGACAACGTCTTTTTCTCGGTAGAATATTTATTGATATGAATATAATTAAATTGCACAATAGGAACAAGGAATTGAATGAAAATAAGAATTGCACAAATTTATCATAGTTGAGTGGGAGAGAGACGCAAGGCATTCGGCGGGCCTCTCTCTCGTTCGGTGACTCATCGTAACGTTACCCAGCGTTACACTTTTTCATAAGTGACTCCCAGCCGCAACCTAATTTAAGACGTTGTCACGTCAAAATCTGCTCCCAAAAATTCGTTGATTGATTTGCGAAAAAAAAAAATTGGTTGCCTGTAAAGTCGGTATACGGGCGAAAGTTTTACGTGACAACGACTTTGAGTGGTAAAATAATTTTAATGTGAATATTCATTCGTATAGTAGGAAGAAGGATGAAATAATAGTAACAATTTAAAACATTTATTTAAACAAAGAATTATATTTAAAACATAGTTGAGTGGGAGAGAGACGCAAGGCATTCGGCGGGCCTCTCTCTCGTTCGGTGACTCATCGTAACGTTACCGAGCGTTACACTTTTTCATAAGTGACTCCCAGCCGCAACCTAATTTAAGACGTTGTCACGTCAAAATCTCTATAATAAGGCCTCTAGCTGGTAACGGTCAACTTGCATACGCGAGAGGACATCGTTAAGGTCAATGACACACTTGCTGCCAATACCTGATGATGACTGTACATGTAATGCCTTTTCCGCTTTGTACATTGTTGTTATAGTGCGCGTTTTATTTAACAGGAAAAAGTAACTATGTAAACCTGTATAGTTTTCGAAAAAACACGTCAAATACAATTTCCGATACATGTTACCATACTTAATATTTTTTGTACAGCTTTTATCTGAATGTTGGTATACGTTTAGTCCAAAAATGGAATCACACTTAACCTGAAATCCTTCAGCTTACTGATCCATTGAGTAATTATCATCTTCATATTCTGTTATAATAGGTTCGGGTACTAAAATGAGGCAGGCCTACTTAAAAAAAAATCAAAAAATATTCAGTATGGCCGTTTTGAATATTTTTCTCCATGTATCTTATTTCAAAATCGCCTGTAATTGTACAGGAGTATATTGAAACAAAATTTTTTGGCATCCAAACCAACACATTACTATCGTTAAGATCCATCTCTTTCAGTTAAAATTTTACCGACTACTGTCTATATCCAACAAGATCGGCCAAAGTTGATTGCTCTATCTTAGTGCAAGCCAACTGCATAATAAAGATACACTACTCCATTGGGATATAAAAACTCCTGTTTAATATACCGGAATGGCACACGCGCGCTGCCCCGGGCACGCACCGCGTTGCGAGCATCGATTATAATTATGAATCGATTATAATAAACTTGGATTAACTACTATGTTTCTTGGTGATTATAAAGGCATGGTGAAGCGTTTCTGTTTTGAATAGGTTTCAGTATTATGCGTCGACAATGTGGTTGTGCTTTATGTAAAAGCATTTCAAATAGGAGGGCTTGAGTCAGGTAGACGTCTCTGTAGTCTAATATTTGACCACTGTTTCTGGACCCAGAGGTCTTCCGGGTTTGATAAGTTGTTAGTTATAGCATTATGTTGAGTTCCCTTCCGATTCCGTTAGAGACGAGAGGGTCAGTTCCTTAGTAGTGGAGAATTCCGGGTGAAGTGCGCTTCGAGCTTAAGTGTTATCGTCACTTATCATTAGGTGAGACGAAGGTCAAATTTATAGGTCATTAGTAACATGAAAAAAATTACCTATAGAGAACCGCCATAAGGCTGGTGACTCCCCGGCTGGTGACTCTTTTAGAGAGAGATTTAAGGATATAAATATAATGACAGTTGCATCACAATACATTTATGAAAATTTTATTTATGTTCATAAACATTTTGAAATGTTTTCAAAAACAGTGTGATATTCACAATTTAAACACTAAAATTAGCAGTACCTTATACTAGGATCCATAAAATAAATAATTCTTTTAAGGGTCTGTGTGTGTAAGATTTTACAACACAGTACCAAATGATATTCAGAAATTAGATCTTAATAAATTTAATATCAAAATCAAATTAAAAGCTTTATAAAAAAGCTTATTATAAAGTGTCAGATTACACAGAAGACAAAACAGCTTGGATCTGAAATGCTCCAACTACTCCAACAGCTATTTCTAATTGTCTATAATTAATTGATACATTGTATTGTAGTTTTGTAATGCATCATTTATTATTTTTTAAATTCATATTTTGTATTTATATGACCTGGTAAAACGACGTATTTTTTTTTTGTAAATGTCGTTGCTTCTGTATTTATTCTGTGCTTCTGTGCGCTGTAGTTTCTTGCGATCGTTCTTTGCCATGGTTAAAAAATGACGTCCTGAATGGGTGGTAGGTTAAAAAAGATTTGGACTATTCAAAGTACTTATTATTTGAGTTTATTGAATAAATATATTTTGACTTTGACTTTGGCTGCTTACTCCGGTGTCGTTGAAGCAGGGCTTACACTACACTTCTGTGAGAAGCAAAGAAGGGCAAATAAGGCGGTAATTTCAAGTTGCCCCCACCGGCATCGCCCCCACAGGGGGCAACTGGGAATTTAAAAAATAATGTCCCAGTTGCCTCCCTTTGAGAGGTCAACTGGGAATTTCATCACACGCTGCGCGATTGTTTTAAATTTAGAACCTATAACGTGACCTACAGGAGTAGGGCAGCTAGTATTTCTGTTGTTTCATAATTAAAGTAAGTAAGTAAAGTAAAAAGTTAATATTGAAGAAAAAATATCTAGTTATACTTTGGCGTCTCAAGAGGGGGAGACTGAGACGTTTAAAAATGAAATTCCAGTTGCCCCCTCGAACGGAGGCACCGATGGCAACTACTAGGACATTATTTTTTACAAATTCCCAGTTGCCCCCTGTGGCGATGTCTGTGGGGTAACTAAGAATAACCCAAATAAGGCAGCCGTTTGCATATAATTTTATGCCCAACACATTAGCTGCATAAAAATAATTAAAAATTATACTTCTAAGGGCTTATAGGTACTTATGTGAGAAGTAAATAATTCATTTTTTGATGATCAGCACACCAGTAGGTAATCAAATAACAAAACATGCTGCCTCGACCTCAAATAGATTGAGACTAGGGCAAGCAAGTGTGATGCTGCGCTATATTTATCGACAACGTTGTTTTTAGTACAGCAGTCTGTAGCACCTTAAACACTGTCCCCCCGCGACGGTCGCCTCGTGACCGCTCGGGAACAACTTGTACTAACGTCATGGTTAGGTGCTAATTATTTGTGCGTTGCTCCACGGTTTTCACGGAAAGAATTTGACAATAGCTCAAGATGAGGCGATGTTTTTTATACGTAGTTCTAGGCAGATGACTCCACTAATTGAGTCCACGAAGGAAGACAAACTGGTGCAGCCTTAACAAGACGAAGCATTAGTCTCCCTCACCTTTCCGGCCCACAAAGTGCATCTTCACAACTCATTTGAAGGACCAAAAAATTTTTATTTGGTGCCGTGGACAAATTTATGTTAAGGTTAAAACCGTAAATCGCTTGGCCTTTATCTCACCCGATGATGTAAGTAAGACCATAAGTGGAAGCGCTTTTGGCCCGGAATTCTTATCACTAAAGACTTCTCCATTGAGATATAATAATTATATTGTTTTTATGACGACAGACTGGTAGCTAGCCAGGCAGGCTTGGAGCAAGCTGTTTTTTTTATTTGTCTCATTCCACAAATGTAGCAAACAGGCATTTATAACATCTCATACATACGGCCCGCCTGATGGTAAACCTTTACCGTATCCATGGACAATTGCGACCCCAGAGGTTATCACTAACGCGTTGCTGTGCTGACCTCGTAAAACTGCTGTACATACCCCCAACTTCACCGACTTTTATTATTTTTCTCTTTATGTTATCTTAATGTTGTACAATAGTTTATGTAAAAGAAAACATATTTAAATACATATAAAATATTATAAATAACTTAACCTAGGTTGCCACCGGCAGCGGGGATAGACCCAAGCTATCGATGGTTAGGGCTGCAGAGTAAGGAACCGCCTGACAATACGTGCCGTGTCAAGGAGTACTGCCTTCTGTATCTGACCATTGACCCAACCTTTTAGCGAGAGCCTCTCTAGATGTTGATCGAGGCTCTTAGCTATAAGACCGTGTGCCGAAACGACTATCGGTACAATAATAGTTGAATCCACATCCCACATGACGGCAACCTCGTGAGCCAAGTCAAGGTCAGTGTTGTTCCTGACAAATTTAGGGTTGCCGTATTCTAATCCTAAAATTGCCGGATTTTTAGGGAAATCTTAGAAAATTGCCGTATTGCACAAAATGTTTCTATAACGTTTAAATAAAAAAAATGCAAGTATAGTATAGATGTGACTAAGCGACAACTCTGACACTTTAAATTCGGACTCAGTGTAGAATTGACACTTTTTAATTCTATTATTTTTTTACTCACAATTCGGACACTTAAAAAAACATTACCAAAATATTTTAGAGGTTTGTGGATTCTGACTGTACTGAACAGCTCCAATAATTCAAGAGTGTCCGAATTGTCAGTAAAAATAATAAAATTAAAAAGTGTCAATTCGGACACTGTGTCCGAATTTAAAGTGTCCGAGTTGTCGCTTAGGCATAGATGATAGTACTATGCGTGTACTACTTGTAAACTACTCATTTTATTCTTCACCATATAGGTTTTGAATAGTTTCTAGTACTTCTGATTCTGTCGTCGTAGTTCGTACTGTTTTTTTATTTATTTATCTTTCATTTTACAAATCCTTTCGTTTGCCACTTGAAGTTGTGTAGGTACAATTACCGTGATTAAGGGTTGCTTGTTTGGCTAGAAGGTTCCATTAATTGGGTTATTAATTTATTTCGAAGTCTCGTTTTCATATTATTTACTTCACTGAAGATACGTTAGCAGCCTGCATTCGAGTGTGGCAAACATAATACATTTAAAGCAAAAGATGCTAATGTTTTTAGTTCTGTTCTATCACGGAATTTAATCCAAAACTCATACTCGTTATCTGTGAGCTAATTTCATATAGTGGCAAGTAATTTATTTACCACTGGTAGCATTTTTCCTTCATCCGTATATTGCCGTATATTTTAATACGGTAATGAAATAGCTGCCGTATACCGTATTTTTATGCTTAAGATACCTGAATGCCGTATATTACGGCAATTGCCGTATCAAGAACATCGCTGGTACTTACTGAGCTTGTCCTTCTCGGCTCTCACGAGGTTCTCGTCATGAGGTTTTTATTCTTATTATGTATTTCCCGCCGCGGCCTGGAATAAAACCCGAACTATTTAGGCCGCTGGCGGTGTAACCGCTGCATCATAAAAGCGGTTAATATGTAACACACATATTATTACAATTAAGTACATATTCAAAATAGTGAGGCATGCGCGCGCGCCTCCATCCCGTCCGGTTTTTTGCCACCTGCCATGGCCGCGACGGCACCGCCCGCTGCGCTTGACCTAAATGTCAACGCGGTATATTTAAACGCAACTGGCCGAAACTTTATATTGTACTTACTTACGTGTAGCCTTCAGGACTCTGTTGATGGTGTTGTGAGGACATTCATTACTGGTTAATGCTGCAATGTTTTGTGCTAATGAGCCGCCATTAAATGTTCAATGGAAAGGACACGCATAAATCTGTTTGTTGTTTTTAAATTACTTACCTACATTTATAAAGTGTTTCAGGCTTAGGATCGTAGCAAATGGAAAACTCTTGTCTCTGCTTACCCCTCCTGAAAACAGCCGCTATATAATATATAGCGGCTGTTTCCCATATTATGTTTTTTACGTACAAACATATTACATATAGCCACCTGTTTAACGACGTTTAAAGTTTTTTGTACAAAAGATTCTTTTCTTTTTGTGATTTTTATTCATGTTTGCGTAATCAATATTGAGCTAGTTAAAACCAAAAATTAAGCTTACTTTGTTCTGTATATAATTATGCATTTTTTATTACACTAGCGGGCCGCCGCGCCTTCATCCACGCTAACTTGGAAACACCGCGGTCACACTTCAGTTATTTTATACAAAATATCTACAGAATATAAACAAAAACCATCCTCAGTTATCGCTCTTTCTTTTAGTGAAAACCGCATACAAATCCATTGCGTGGTTTAGGAGAATAGTGCGGTGCCACACACAGAGGGAAACGGCGACTTTAGTTTATTGTAAAGATTTTGATATCTCTGACTCGACTATGTTATGAAATATGTTGCTACAATAATTATTCTCTTAGATATAATAATACGTTATATTATGCCAAACGGAGCCCGTCTCGTAAGAACAAAGGAGATCGGCGCAAAATGTGCACCTAGATACGAGTTAACCGCAAGGTCATCATCACTTAGCAATTCGAATAATTATTAGTCTATGAAATGCGGCGTGTGCGCATAAAAAATGCAGATTAATAAAAATACTTTATTATTTCTTACGTAGGAGGTAAGAAATAATAAAGTATTTTTATTAAAGCGGCATCGCCTTTAAACAATTCACACTTAAGATAACACTTTGAAGGTAGACATGAAGAATCAATAACAAAAAAATATAATGATGCAAAGCCTTATGAGGCATATTACATCTCGATTGTGATTTTTGCGTAAAATAACCATTTTCGCATTTTGTTGTAATTTTGCAGTTGTATTTATTGTTTTTATCGAAATAGGATAATAAAATCATGCTTAATATTACAAATATCCACTTTGTGAGGATAAGCTGAGTTCGGACGACCGGCGCATCGCATTTTGAAGTATTTTTGCAGTTGTGTAGGTATATCGTTTTTATCGAAATAGGATAATAAATTCATTATAAAATCTTTATTCATCATGAAGTAACGATTATTCTGGTATAGATTATGCTCAATAATATTATCGTAGATAGATAGGAGAAATTCACAGTTAACTTAAAGCGATTTTCGAGTTTTTTTGGATTAGAATAAGATTTTTTTTCTATATAAAATCAATGATATCTAAAAATTCTAAGGTCGCTACCCACTATACGACTATATAAAAGACAACATTCTAATTTTTTTATTTCATTTGTTCATAACAGTAGTTCAATCTAGGAGCTCAATAAAGTGCCTTCGCGCATTTTATGAAAATCTTTCTCTGCAATTTTGGGTTTAATTAAAAAGTTAAGCAAAATTTACAAAAAGCGAGGCCGCTACGCACTATTTCAATAGCTATTCTACACTATTCAATAAGTCAAAATTGTTAATGTATTTTTGTTTCTGAGATCGTTGATATGTAGGTATATGTAGGTAATAGGCCTCTTAATATTGTTTTTTAAATAGCCGGCATTTTAAAAATGTTTAGCACTAATTTATTTTGTTACATCTATAAAGTTTTTTATAGTTCAACAGTGACCATTGACCACATTTTAAATGTTTGCTTTGCCCATCTAGCATGTTGTTTGCATTGCACCTATAATTGAGGTAGCACTTACCTTGTGTGTAATAAATAATAATGAATGATGTAGCATTGTAGCACTGATTTATGTGTAAGCGTTTGCTTTGTTGATGTAACAAAGAAAATATGATTATGAACCATCATTTTAAAATATACGTAGAGTAAACACATCACCCGCTTGACATTCGCGTTTCACTTTGCGCATTTGCAAATTTTGCAAATGCGCAAAGTGAAACTTTGCATTGCGCAAACTTTGCATTGCGCACAATCCTAGATGGATTGTGCTGGATGAATGTGGACACGATGGATTTGAATGTGGACACGCATACATTTTGAGATTCATGCGTACAAACACAGACCATACGACAATAACAACGGCAGGAGGACAAATTAGCCATACCTATTATTGTATATTGATAATAATGAAGATGGCCCTGTTTTCTGCAGGAGAATTTATTAAAAATAAACCGTAATATACCTATGCTCATAATAATATCAGTTTAAAGGGGCACAACAATAAATAATATAAAGTAAACACTGTTCATTACACATTATTTCAAGATTTAATTGTACATGCTGCGATTAAGTGATATTTATGACAGTGCAATACGATAATTTTAATGGTTTATCCTTTTCTGTCTTCTGTTGCTTTATTATTCTGAAAGTATGTATGTATTTTTATGTATTTAATTAATAATGTGTGCCTCTTTAACCTACAACGTCAGTAAAATACAATCTACTGAAACACACAACATTTTATAGATGCATTTTGATTGGCATGAAAGTCGCCATCTTTTCCGGGATAAGTCACAGGCCGCAGGTCTGATCTGAAGACACCTGTGGAGATCAGAGGCCAAGACAAATGGCATAATCGCCTGTAGAGTAGAATGATGTATGAGAAGGACTTCTCAAAGATACTTTAGAGGAAATATATGAACATCAATACTATTTTTTTATATTTATTATTTATTTAATTATTCTATGGTAGCGATCGAATAGCTAGAGCATTTGCCTACTACCTGTGCATTTGTCTACCACCGTACTATCGACAGACTGAAGCGTCCGTCAGTCTTTATCGCAATAGAATCGACATAAAGCGGTTGCCACTTGTCTAGGGGGGCTACAGTGCGATACTCTAAGTTAAAGTGGTTAAGGGATGATTTATATTAGAGCGGGACGTGCACGGGGCGTGTCCCGTCCGGGCCCACACGGGGCCCGGGGACGGCGCCACTGATTTGAGACGTCGTTGCATACATTTTGTATGAAGCAGTTCATATTACACCGTGCATGATCCGTTGGGGCCCGGACGGGACACGCCCCGTGCACGTCCCGCTCTAATATAAATCATCCCTAAGGGTGAATTATACTAGAGCGGGCCGTGCACGGGGCGTGCCCCGTCCGGGCCCGGACGGGGCACACCTCGTGCACGGCCCGCTCTAATATAATTCATCCCTAAAGCCTTGGTAGCAGCGGCTGCCGCAGCGCTGAGAATTGAATCTGTCTCTTTTATATTCATATAATTAGAAAGACACAGCCATGCGCGCAGCGTCTATGTATCGCAGAATCGCATAGCTGGTCTGATGCTTGCGCGCGCGATTTCGAGGTGTCTTTACACCCTGGTGCGTTGACTCCTCGCTTCGTGCCGACTACTGCCGACTGACGTTACTCACCGCTTGCGCTCACGCGGTCACCGAACCCTCACAGCTGATTGAGAGTGCTCGCTTGCTAATATACCATTGAGGCATTATTACTATAGACGACGCAGCAATTTTTTGCGCACTGATGATGGTCTATGGTCCACGATCGTTTGGATCCATAGGCCGCAACTCAGTGCACAAAAACTTGCTTCGTGGTGTCCTCTCTAGTTATTATAATCCTCAATGTATTGCATTACACCCTGTAGCAGGCTGTAAACACTCTGATTTAGGCTTTAGTTTTTAAATGTACAAGCTATAAGATTTGTCTCCTGCCATTTTTTTAAATAAAGAAAAATGTCAGTTTTTATCTAGATGTAACTTTAATACTTACAGGACTAAACCTTTTCGCATAAATAGGCTTCTATTATTGCTTTAATTTACTTATCTCGTTTTATCTTCTTATCTTAACAATCAAATTGATATTTTATGATGACAGCTCAGTGTGTCGATTCACCATTCTTTATTTTTGTCGTCACAGATTATAAAGTTTTCCATTTGTCATGCATGATTTTCTTGTAGCTTTTAATCATTTGCAATCGGTTGATAGTTAAATGAGGCTATAACGTAAAAGCTGTTACTACAGCTTTTTTTGTCACCTTATTTAATTTTTACGGCTAATTCCCTAAATTGTTCTAGTATTAAACGTGTTTCTTTAAAAAAAGGAAACTGTTTTGTTTGAGGCTGTAAATAAGCTGCCAGGGTGGATTACCTTGTGGCATTTATCTCTGAAACATCTTCAACGTCGTCTAAGAAAAGTATCTTCCTATTATTGTGACTTGTGAGACGCAATTATTACAGCCTTATAGTTAAATTATGGTGTTGGATGATGCTCTGGTTATTAGAATGGCAAGCATCGGTAACTTGTTCACGTCGCTTGTCGCAATTAGCTGTTTCACAATTGTTATGTAACTGTTGTTTTGGATAGTAAAATAATTATTAATTATGGTTCACAATAATTCTTAGACTGCTTTTGCCACTGTTTTTCCAAAGCCTACTTTATCTCTATCCTTGGCTATTTCAGGCCATTCAATTTGTGTAGAAGTCCAGCTCATCCTGCATTCTCCGTTTAGGCTTTAAGTGGTGGTCGTCTGTTTGGATCTGTCTACTCTGTTTTCAATGCTATATAGTCGGCAGTTGGTAACGTCTTGCTAGAATGTGAACGTTCATTATACTGTTCGAACTTGAAGTCAAACTTTACAATACCTACGTAATAAGTTGAACGTTTAACCCTAAGTCGTTCGGGCGTCGTGGATCGTGGTATTCCAAATGTCAACTAATTAGTTGTTAGCCGGGTCCGTCACGGTCGGGGCAATAACCACCGATACGTGTGAGCCCAGCCGGCCGCGTGCTCGACGGCGCGCGCGCATCTCAGGGTTGCCGCTCAACATGATTTAGAGAAAAAGTTTGTCTTCTCCACAACTTAGTTTTATGATTACCGGATGAAGAATGCGCTTAGTCGGATTTTAATCTGTTGTTGTGAACAATACTTCGGTGGTGGTGCGAGGTTATCTTGCGCAGGGTTGTCAGGCGCTTATCGTATAATATAAACGGTTGGCAGTGGACCACTGGATTCTAGCACAAATAAAATAAGATAACCTTGCACATAGTCAGTACTGAAGACGATATCGTCTTTATGTATATTTAAATTTCGACAGTTTCCAATTCTTAATATAGTTTACAAAATGTTTACTTGCATAATTTTGATCTTGCCCTGGCTGTACTAACGTAAGGCACAAAAAACTTGGATGTTCGTAATTCAATAAATAAAAAATTCGTATTATGTTTTTCAATGCGGTATTGATCGAAGAATGCGGTAAAAAGAAACAATAGGGCTGGCACATTACAATTAAATAAATAAGTGCTTTATAAAAGTTTCATTATTAGTATCATGAAATGCGTGCCATCGTAACTATTATTTGGTCCTTAGCCCTTTAACGGGCACAGCATGTTCAAATTTTTCATAGGTTTTCGACCTTATCTCAATTCTATAAAGTTCAAAATATGGTGGGAATATACATCCCTTTGCCTTTTGGGTTAACAAACAACAACGGCGCGACTTGATATTTTGCCTGTGCGAAATTTGTGTTTGCCTTGTCTTTGTAGACATATAAGTAGCCTAAGAGCTATAGGTTATCTATTTTATTAGGAGACTATCTAACATACCAAACTTTACTAAAGCAAACCTGCAGGCGGCTGCTAATTCTCCTCATAGTCCAATCTTGCAGTTCGTTCGTCCTATATTTTCCCAGCGGGCGCTGCAGTAAACCGACGTCATGGTAATGACATGTCATTGTGATATCTTTCCAATTTCAAATCCAATTTATTCATTGGAAATTCTAATATCTAATAAGAAGGACGAGCTTGCCGCATGTTTTAACTTTGTTCAAGTTCATGGGTTCACCTTAGAACAAGTATTCATTGAAATGAGATATGTTTTATGTTGTAGAAGAATGACAGTTACACAACTAACTATTCTAATTTTGTCGCTGTAAAAATATCAAGAAATAAGGAAGAATGTTGAAGGTCTTTACCGATGGAAATATGACTGTGGTGTTCAACCTTATTTTGTTTGACAGCTTATTGACTTTGTACTCGAGTTAACAATCGCTGACTTAGGTATTATTAATGCGCTATTTACACATTAATAATAGTCATGTTAGTTAACCCACCATGAAAGCTAACACGCTTGTGTCAGGTATAGGCTCACCTCGGTAGCCTATCGGTGCTTGGAGCTATACCGGATTGAACTATGCATTCAACTCAAGCAACGACTCATTCTATCCTTTCTACGACAAACGGTTATCTGTTCTATGTTTGATCACTATTTAAAATATTTTAGTAAACAGCTGTTACAAAGGCAACTCTCTGTATAAACAGGGACTCCAGGGACAAATGGTATCACATTGAACGAATAGGATGATAAAGAAGCTAATGGAATACGATACAGGAGTAAATGGGCATGGGATACCAGGTCTCGATTATGCTATTCTAATATATCCACAATGGTGTCTCACGTGACGTGACGTCTTGATTCTGAACTTTTCTCAAATATGTTTCTTAGCATGTCACTCTGAACACGATAAGCACTAGTCTGCTGCATGCCTCGATCACCATGCCGTAATTTTTGATGCATCGTATCGCACACTGCATTCAGGCCTGCGCAGACGAGGGCATCCTCCGCGTATTTTTAGCTTTGAAACTGTTTCCTTAACTATCGCGTAATGATACACAAACTGACTTTAATGTGTTTGCGCCTAATTATAATTGATCTAACTGTGACAATAGTCTGCAGTTCTGCACAGACCTTATGGCTGGCGTTGCGTAATGCTTTACCATCAGCTGATCGCATCGTTGACGTCGTTAATTGGCCGATTACTGCCGCTGAATGTTGATGTCACTCCGCGGTTTACATTGTAATACTGTTAGAAATGGCGGCTGCGGTAACTTATTTTCTAATACCTTTCATAATGCGCCAAACAAGAGTTGCATTTATAATGGCACATTATTATCTCGTTTCTAGAAATGTCTTCACGCAGTGATCAATATGAAAACAATTCGACCTTTGTATTTTTCATGACTTGGATTACATAAATGTGTGGTTTCTTTCTGTAACTTGTCTGCTTAATGTTCTGTTACAACTATTTATGCAATATGTATACATTCATATAACCGTGTCGCGCAGCGGTGAAAGAATACTACCACCCTCTCTCTTCCCTTGGGTGTCGTAAAAGGCGGCTAACGAACTAAACACTGCACATACATCCATCTGCATAGAGCGGCGATGGGCTGACCACCTGTCACGCTAAGCACATGTACAGTCGCTATTTGGTGAAAAGTGGACTTTGGTAGAGGACTGCTTTTGCGGTTCTCATTGCCTAGTCTCTGACTAACCCTTAAGGGATAATAGTTGTGATTATATGTATATATGTATGTATAATAAATGAATAACTGTAATTTATTGAACGGCTTGTTGCCAAGTTACCAAATCAAAAGGTCTACGTATTTTTTCTGTTAAACATTCCTTTTCTAGAAGTTTTTTTAAAATTACAAATGAAGTCTAATGTATTTTCTTACGCTTGTAATTTATCTTTATGCCTTCGTCGTTATTACGTAATATAATATTAAAGCGTAGTGTACGAGCACGGATTATAGACCGATAGCGCTAGGCTATTTTGGGGTCATAAGTTTAAAAAATTCTAAAGTTACTTTTTTTCTTGCTTGTCGATACAGTCGTACCTAAGAAGCTTATTAAAATCTGCGTCAATCTGCCCACCCCTTTCCATGTTAGACAAAACATAATTTGAAAAGCATGCCAAGTTGGTCATCGTTGATCGGCGCCTAAGGAAACCGTGTTGACTTGTCGGTAGTTCCTTACATATTATGGGGTACAAAGCATCAATTTAGAATTAATTCATTATCCTATAACGATAATTAAAATAATAAAGCATTTTCAGCAATTCGATGTTTTGTGGTTGATTCTTTTTATTCAAAGCAGAAGTGGCAAAATTAATTTAAAGTTTCAAATAATTATGGTATCATATCTATGATAGCCTGCGGAGTGTGCAAACACAGTTTGTGTCATCTTCGTCCAGTGCAAACTGACTTAGGGTCAGTATGTAAAAACAGTGGAAATAAAAAATTACAATTGATAAAATAACTATTTCCTATCTCAGATCACTTTCATAAGCCCATTAAATAATTTTGTGCCAAATTAGGCCACGCAATTTTAAGATTTTTTATTATTTTGTTTTTTCAAGCTACAAACACATAAAAAAAATATTACAATGATTAGAGTTCACATATTCAATATCATAAATGCATGAAAAATCGACTTTGTAAATTTGTGTCATTTTCATGCACGATATTTAAATGAATAAAAAAAACACAAAAGCAAATTGTTGCGGTCTGGCGGACGCGGGCAGGCAACAGCGGGCGGGGGGGGCATACACACGCACACACGTTCGTTCGGTACGATTTCTTTCATATAAATTACATACCTATCGTATTACGTATTATTTATCTCCGCTACGTAAGTAAATAACAAATGTGTACCTACCTATAGAGATTACAATAATGACGTGCTAATTTTGAACGAAGCGCGTCTGCAATCCCATTTACCTACGAATGGCAATGGTCAATGTGGTCAATACTTTGCTCTAATGCTACTGCCACACTAGACGGCGAAAATACTGGTTCCGTTTTCGCGATAAAAACTTCGTGTTCCGTTGTCGCGATAAAGCTAAGCCACATCAAAAAAAACTTCGCGACGTTGCGATAATCTTAAACTTTGTCGCGATAATGCAATTTAACTACCTAGTTGTGGTTAATATATTCAAAACCATATATCGATATTTGATATCGGAATATTAAACTATGGTACATAAATTTATTTTAATATCGGTATCGACCATTTCTACGGACTATTAAAACTTCATGCAATATCGTGTTTTTTCTACTATTTAGTTTCAGAACGCTTCGAATCGATATTGAATTTTGATGCAATATAGGTACTTATAAGTTTCTTTTCAATAGATTTAGACGACTCAGTCAGTTTATCCACGTTCTAAGTGAGTAAGTGCCTATTAATTAAGAGATAATGATTTAGTTAAGTGTTGAGTTTTTCTAAAATAAAATGTAGGTAAATAGGTACTACCTATAATAATTTTATTTCATTAAACATTTACAAGCACAGTTATTTGTTAAAAACTACCGATCAATGATAATTTCAATAAATATAAGCGATACGGTGCAATATTCTTTAATCGGATCACGTACAATAATATAGTGATCTCAACGCACACCGCATTCCTGACGCGATATAGTGTTTTCCAAAATATATAGATTCAGAACGCATCGATATCGGATTTGACGAAATTGATGCAATAATTATGTTTCAGTATATATACGATTTGTATCGCCCACTTCTAATTTCAACGGAAAAAATGGAAATGGTTGCGCTTTATTACATGTCGGCAAATAATTATTTACTGTATCTTTATTATTTGAACAAAATAAATACAAGGGTAAAAATAAAAGACGATGGTGGATGTTATCTATCACAAAAATCGGACAAAGTTAGTACTTTTATATTGTTTAATATTACTTAAGTTTTCTAGGTTTTAATACTAGTTTAATTGTAATATTTGATTATTTGCGCTAAAAACGCTCAAATAAACTTTCTTATATAATATTTATAATATATTATTATCTTACAAATAAAAACTTTTTAAAATGTGTTTTTAAGTTGGGAATAGGAGGGTTATAATTTCATCCTAATAAACTTGGAAAGAGTTGGAATAACTATTCCCGAGTTATTTTATTTATTCTGTGGATTGGTCTATGGTTTTATTTATTTTGCCGTCACTTTGATACTTCAGGTGTTCGTGATAATTAACTTTTGTTCATTTTAAAATTATTATTACCACTTAATTCTTCGGAGAATTCATTTGCTTTAATTTTTATTTTTATTATAATTGATAAAATATTAAAAAGTTAATATTTAAAAGGCGGTTTGATGGCGGTCAGCGATAAATGCTTGTGTAGTGAGCACGAGCATGTGTGACCGAGACATGGATGTTTATTAGTATTTATGTATATTTGATTTTCTGTTATTCAGTTAACATAGTTCGGGCTATGCTTAGTTTGGAGCTGCATGATTGGTGTAACAGTTGTGATTTTTTTATGTGATTTGGGTCTTGGGGGTTCCATAAATCCGGTTCTAATTCGTAATATTGTATTACTTCTAATACTTTATCGAATCTAATTCAATCCATAAATTATCGAAACCGAATAATTTCGATAGTCGTATTTGCAACACGTTCACACCTCTAGATGTCTCGCAGTCAACTAAAGTGTGCGAAGAAAGTATAACCGCACGAAATTTATCGCGACAAAATCCTTTGATGTGCGGCAATTAACCGACAGCGGCGCGTTAATGCTACGGCCACACTATCGCGCTAGCGCGAAGATTCGCTTTGTCGCAACACGTCTGGCCAAACACTTCGTCTTAGCGCGATGCATCATTGCGTTAACGCGCTGCTGTTGGTAAATTGCCGCTTATCATATATTTTTGTCGCGATAAAGTTCGTGCAGCTACACTTTATTCGCACACTTTAGTTGACCTATGAGGAGTTGACTGCGAGACAACTAGAGGTGTGAACTCTGTGAACGTGTTGCAAATACAATTATCGAAATTATTCTGTTTCGGTCATTATGGATTGGAGTAACTATTAAGTATTAGAAGTAATAAAAGATTACGAATAAGAACCGGTTTAATGTTACCCCCAAGACACAAATCTCAAAAAAAAATTACAACTGTCACACCAATCATTCAGCCCCAAACTAAGCATAACCCGAACTATGGTGACTGAATAACGGATACACAAACATACATAAATACTAATAATCATCCATGGCTCGCTCACAAAATGCTCGTGCTCACCACACAAACATTTGTCGCTGACCACTAAACTACCCGGCCGTCAAACCGCCTATTTGTGCAACCCCGTCCTATCACTCTGCCTCCTCAGTGAAGATAATTGCCATAAGCTTGGCAATGTCCTTGAGGGCGAAGAGCCTAAAATCTACTGGTTTCGGATAGGCCGATCCCAGAAGATTCATTCTTTTCCTGGCAAAAGAGTCGCAGTCACACAGTAGGTGATGCACGGACTCCGTTTCCAATCCACATACCCTGTACAGGTTGTCTGTTACTAGTTGCATTTTGTGGAGCATTTGTTTTATGGCACAGTGCCCAGTCAGGGCACCGGTGATTAATCGGGCCTGCCTTCGCCTATGAAGGATTTTGAGTGTCTTATGCCGGGTAGCTCTTTCCATTCGGTTCTATGCCTGTTTTGGATGTGGTCCTTGAAGGCTTTGTTGATGGTACTCGATGCTAGCCACAAACGGCTCAGGACCAATATATGGGGTCCCTGAGCCCTCCCTAGCAAGTGCATCGGCCATTTCATTGCCTTGGATTCCCATGTGGTACGTTAAAATCAACGTACCCAGATCAACCTCACCCTGTTGTGCCTACCTTAGCTTGTTTAAGGCTTTCGTGGTTTCAAGCACAAGGCTGGAGTAGATTCGAGGCGATATAAGTGACTTGGGCGCGGCTTGGCTGTCGCTCAGGATGAATATGTTACGCTTCTTGGGAGCGAGTTCTAGATTCTTTTTAACGCACAGGAGAATTACGAAAGTTTCTGCCTGAAAAACAGAAGCGAACTTTCCCTTACTCTGACTGTGCTTAAAGTCATTAAAGATACCTGCTCCAGTGCCTGACTCCATTTTGGATCCATCGGTGTATGTACCAGATCAGGCTGTCTTTCTCTGGAGACGGTGGTCGGTGTCCCGAGTTGGGACATGTATTCTGAATTTAGCTTTTTATGACTCTGTCACTTTCATATCGCAGTCATGCGCGCAGCGTCTATGTGTCGCTTAGAGAATCGCATACCTGAAACTATATTTTTGGAAAACACTAAGTATCGTGTCAGAAATGCGGTGTGCGTTGAGATCACTAATCTATATTGTACGTGATTCGATTCAAGAATATTGTACCGTATCGCTAATGTTTATTGAATTATCATTGATCGGTAGTTTTTAACAAACAAATGTGCTTGTAAAAGTTTAATGAATAAAATTATTAGAGGTACATAAATTTATTTTAGAAAAATTTAACTTACTTAACTAAATCCTTATCACTTAATTAATAGGCACTCCACTCACTCACTTAGATCAAGGTAAACTGACTGAGTCTTCTAAATTTATTGAAAATAAACTTATAAGTACCTATATGGCATCCAAATCCGATATCGATTCGATGCGTTCTGAAACTATATAGTGGAAAAAACTCGATATTGCATGAATTTTTAATAGTCCGTAGAAATGATCGATACCGATATCAAAGATATTAAAATATATGTTAGCTATAGTTTAGGAATCCGATATCAAATATCGATATATAGTTTCGAATATATTATCCACCACTAGTTGAAATGCACTATCGCGACAAAGTTCACAATTATCGCGACGTGTCGTCGCGAAGATTTTTATGATGTGGCCATGCTTTATCGCGACAACGTAACATGAAGTTTTTACAGCGACAACGGAACAAGAATTTTACCGCGATAGTGTGGCCGTAGCATAACGCGATTATGCATTGCGTTATTATGACGAAGTGTTTGGCCAGACGTGTCACAACAACGCGAATCTTTGCACTAGCGCGATAGTGTGGCCGTAGCATAAGGGTCAATATTATTTTAGATTGAGGGATAAATTATATTACACCGGGCCGTGCACGGGGCGTGCCGTATGCGTGGCCTGGACGGGGAACTGATTTGAGACGTTGCATACAGCATACATTTTTGTATTTATATTATGCTTAGGGCCCTGACGCGAGCATGACGCTTCGATTCGCTTCGAATTTTGCCCGCCGCGCGCCGGCGCCGCCGCCCGCGCCCGCGCTCTTCCCCGCGCTCGCCCTTCACGTGCTTGGAAGTCTGTTTTTATTAAAATAATAAGAATTCGTGGATAAAAACGACACAAATTATGAATAGTGTTTTGTTACACCATAATAATCAAAAACACTTAATCTCTAATAACTTGCACTTTCTTTTGTGGCTTTTACAGGGTTTTGTAATAAAAAAATGAAATATTTATAAATATCGTGGATGAATTCGACACAAAATATTTTGAACAACAGATATCAGTACTCTAAAACGCGTAACACCTATTTAACCTATTGTAATATTCTTTCAGAGCTAGTTGGGCGACGTGATAAGAACAGGTTAAATATCAGGATTCTCGTGGACAGAAATGACACAAATTGCCTATGTACATCAGTTACTACTTCGTTATTATCATGACAGTAAAATTTTCATCTCTAATTTTCTTTTCGTCCAATACTGATCGAAGCGACAAATACCTAAATTTCTAACTATGCAAGTACCTAGGGTGACACAAACTAATATATTAGGTTGGGCAAAAGGTCCGGAAACTATATGTGAAACATAAACAACTTTAATATTTTTGAAACCTCAAAACCTAGCGCTATCGGTCTATTAATATTATTGATGCTCATCTTTTATTCAGCTGCCATCAAAAGCTTGTAAAATGGGTCGGTGTGGAACAGTAGGCTAAGGGACCAACACGGTCACAGCGAGGAGCGGTAGCAGGGAGACAAGCGGAGCGGTGAGATGTGAGAATCGCTATACGCATAAAGGACAGTAGCGGACTGTACTCTCGTTCATAGTTATTACAGCTTGGGGTGCGTTTAGTCCGCGCTAACACCCGTATTATTAACCGCGTCGCGTAGCGGTGAAAGAATACTACCGCCCCCTCTCTTCCCTTGGGTGTCGTAAAAGGCGACTAACGGACTAAACACTGCACACACATCCAACAGCATAGAGCGGCGAAGGGGCACCGCCTGTCACGCTGAGCACATATGGTATTTGGTATTTAATTTTTAGTTATAGTTTTGATTTTTTTCTAACGTTGGTAAACGTACTCGCGTTTACACTCACGGTTGTAGCTGAAAACCAGCGATTCGCGGCTAGCGAATATGACGATGAGCTGCCACCCTTTTGCTGCTGCGGCACACACACACATATTTATTTTTTTATTTTTTTTGTAGTGTGTTTTTATTGTGATTTTGTGTGTGACACACTTGTGTGTGTCTTTTAGCAGTAAATAAAGTTTTTATCTATCTATCTATGTGCAGTCGCTAGTTGGTGAATAGCAGAGGACCGCTTTTGCGGTCCTCATTGCCTAGTCATTGACTAACCCTTCGGGGATAATAGTCGTGATTATAATATGTGCGTACCTATGTATGTAACATCCGTATTTTCTTGAAAACCCGGTCCTGTCAATTTCAAAAACAACACAAATAAATTAGCCAAAAACGTGCAGCCGCCGCGCCGTTCTGAAGTGGTGCTCGAACATATTGATCAATGCATTGATCAAAAATTAGATTTTACACCAAAACTTAGAGACTATAATAATATTAGTAAAGATATAACGAAGAATGGCGCAGCGGCTAGTCGACATGAGTCATCCAAAGAACAGGAGCTGATTAAATTAAAATAGGAAGGCTAGAGAGCCTGTCAGTGCTTCGGAAGGCACGTTTAAACCCACCAACCCGCATTGCGTGGTGGGTTATCCCCATGCGCTATTATTAACGCGCGCAAGGGTATTAGGTCTGTAACTATGAAACATTATTATGGCCTGATCTAATATGTATATGTCGCAGGCAGATTGTATAATCCGGCATTTTACAAACGGCGTCCTCTGTTTGCAAAAGCTCACTAGTTTGTAAAATGCCTCGTCAAATTGTAATAACTAGTCTATTTTCTACCACTTGTGGCGCTGCTAATCAAAACAATAAAAATGGCATCGTGCAATGTAAGCGTCTATAAAATAAAAGTGGAAACGGTGTGGTATAATGCAAGAAACGAGTGACAATTAACTACCTTTTATTATAATGTCAAATAAAATTTCCTTATCCCGGCGGGATCATTGAAAATGATTATGGACAAGAGAAAAGGTTTCTGAGGTTTTCCGACACGTAAAAAAATGTCGAAGTGTCCTTGAAAACTGGTGTTCGTCGGAGTCCTGCGGAGTATTATTGGTATGCAATGCAAAATAATATTGTTGGAATAGATTATTTAATTATAAAAAGAACGGAAATTACTTATGTACAATATGGGATCTTAAAAAACTACTAACTTCTGGCGCTTCGCCGGCCGCTACCACGACACACTTCGCTCGGCTCGCGCTTTGATCACTGTTTTTACATAACCTAACCAAACCTTACGATTTTTTTTACCATTATGTATGTTACTTATGATTAAATACCGGATAATGTCATAATTGTGACAGCTATTTTATTTGTTCTTAAACCTTGGTTACCGTAATAAATGACTATTGGCCACATAAATACGATCATCAATTTGCCTTCGCCATTTTACAAAACAGCGAGCGTTTGCTAATGGTCGGCGCCGTTTGTAAAATGCCGAATAATAATACACTTTGCCTGCGACATATATAACACCTTTGTAAAGAAATCATTTGATTGAATTCTAATTAAATTTGTAGTACCTATATATTTGTAGTTTTACATACATACCTAAGTAAGTACTACAAATATACTATAGTACATAGTTTTTTGTAATACGTGAAACATGAAAAACTAGTTTGTTATTACTACATTGCGATATAAAACTACTGCAGCGAAATTTCTTTTTGAAAAGTTGCCAAATCTCTTCTTGAATGTTATTAAAATCGGTGCCAATTGATGCTCTATGCCTAAAACCTAAATGATGTTTACTTTCTATATTATTTATGTATAGCCTGTGCCTGTATTAACCTACTTTAGAGTATTAGGTTTGAGATGATCCGCTTTTACTAAGACTTCTTATAAAACTGTTCGCGGAAAAGTATAGTTCGTCTCGGATATTAAGTAATTTTATAGTTGTCTAATTTAGCTGATACATATTGTTCTAATCAAAGCTATTTTTATATGAATATGAACTCTGTGCTAGGGACATTGCAATTACAGCAACAGGAAACTATCCACATAGAAAATTATTAATACATAAATAGCTAATAATGAGAAACTGTTTCTATACGTAATTAAATGTTATGCTGTATACAGGTAGGAATCTGGAGTCAGAGAAAAAAATTGTTGATCGGTTTTCCCTATACATACAGTGTGGACTATATCTCCAGGATATTGTAGGTTTCTATAAGCAAGAGAATTTTAAGAATCGTTTCAGTAGTAGTTTAACCGTGTCGCGGAGCGTTGAAAGAATACACCCACCCCTACTCTTCCCTTGGGTGTCGTAAAAGGCGACTAACGGACTAAAGACTGCACTTATATCCAACAGCATAGAGTAGAGTGGCGATGGGCTCACCACCCGTCACGCTGAGTATTAATGTACGTTTCAGCAGTTCCAGAGATAATAATATTAGGTTGTTTCGAGGTTCTAATGTTGGTAGCTATTACTACAATCAGGATGACACCATATTCTCACGAATGTGGTCATTATGTCGTTATTGTTTAGTTAAGGATGTCTACAAATATACATTTTGGGGGTTAAAGTTGCACGCGTTCGTAGGTTTATCCTTGAGACCCTACACGTGATCCCTGGGTGGTGCTAAATGAGTGACACTGAGCAGCACGCATTGGGCCGCCGTAATACCACCCTCTCACGAATATTCGGCGTGAAATAATAGCACTTGTTCATGTTGTGTTTCGTCCGACCAGTGAGGTACCGGGGCCTCTTCTCCCCCCCCCCATTCCTATTCCTTCCTTAAACCTATTCCTCCCTTGAAGGCCGGCAACGCGTCTGCGATTCCTCTGGTTTTGCGGTTGTCCATGGGCGGCGGTGTGATTACTCTCCATCAGGTGACCCGCCTGCTCGTTTGCCTCCCTTGTTTATATAAAAAAAAATGTACATACATTCATCACGCCTGTTTCCCAGGAGGGGCAGGCGCAGGCAGATACACTTTCTGCGATAGTAACACACTTGCTTCATTTACCTACTCTTAAAATAATAAGTAAGGACTTGCATGAATAGACAATATGCAACCTTTCAGAAAAGTAAGAAAACTTAGAATGATGTCAACTCTGACATCATCATGGTGTTGTTTGTGTTGATGACTTAATAAAATATCACATATTTTGTATGCGCACTCCACATAAGAGTAAAGCCGATTATTCTACTAGGATTGTATCTCATTTTGACAACTAACTGAATCTTGTTTTAACTGGAACGAATAATAGCGTTCCCAATTTAGGATTATGTTTTCGTTGTATTTTTTGCGTTGCCTATGTGCACAGTCAACAGCTATTGTACCAAGTAAATAGTTATTAGAGTTCATGGTAAACGGGACAGTCCCGTCGGTGAATATCCTTTGTAGCATGAACAGCGGCGGCTACTTCCACGGCGGCGACTGTTCGTATTTATACACATAATGAAGACATACATTAGTACTCACCCCACAAAAATAAGAAAAAAATTAAGTATGATGGTAAATCATTAGCTTAACTCGCGTTTTTTACATGTTATTTTAACCATAACTATTAAAGAGACTTAAAAAGGAATTTGATACATCTGGTAGTATGCACAATCAAAATATTTTGAATTAGTAGCGTTGTGTTTAACAGAAAAATAAACTTCCGATTTGTAAATATTGGTGCGCTCGTTACCGTGCTTATTCCACGATGGGTAGCGCTCTCATTAATTTGGACTGCATCGGCTGCTTACCATCAGGCAGGATGCAGTCACTATGACGAGTCAAATAAAAAAAAAACCCGTATGGTGGAATGATTCCAAATATAAATTGCCATAGCGACAAAGAAACGAGTGCCCAAATTTCGTACGCGACCATCGGTACATTGTATGTACACCGTGGTACATTGGAGACTGTAAATCGGTGAATGATATTGTATGTTATTTGTCCACAGTGCGCAGCTACGACAAGCACGACAAATGCGGTTTGGTGTGGATCCCGCGCGTGGTCGCGTACCGCTGCCGCACTTGCGGCATCTCGCCGTGCATGTCCATCTGCCGCGAGTGCTTCCACCGCGGCGACCACTCCACGCACGACTTCAACATGTTCCTGTCGCAGGCGGGCGGCGCGTGCGACTGCGGCGACAAGTCCGTCATGAAGGAGGACGGGTCAGTCTCCCATACATACACTCACGAATAAAGGCCCATCTCCTCCCTCTCCCGCTAAAAATGTCTACTCCTTCCTCAAAGTCGGCAAGCAGCTGCGACTCATCAGGTGACATTTGCCTTTGCCTCCTTTACACATTAAAAAAAAGTACTAAGCAATGAGGACCGCACCGCACAAGCAGTGCTCTGCCACACTACGGCACACTAATCGACAACTGCACATGTGCTCAGCAGGATAGGTGGTAAGCCCCTCGCCGCTTTATGCCGTTGCCGTTAGATGTATGTCCAGTCTTCTGTCCTTTTTATTGAAATTTTTGCATTCATAATGCTATGCTAATATGGGATAAAATGTCATTGACGTAAAGAAATAGACAAGAACGTCCATACAAACCATTTGTTCCAATTCGTAGGGCGTGTCAAGATGGCGTCCCTGATAGATAATCAACTCCCAGAGGGGACACAACTTTTGTGCCTACAATACTTTGCCATCTCGGCGGTCCGTAATTGACTTTTAGTACTAACAGCACTGGAATATGACAGATCGCCCATATTTCAACTATGAAATCACCATGACGTAGTTAACATAATGACACTCGTCATGACGTAGATAACATATTGACACAAAAAAACGCAAAATATCAAACTGGTTAAAAAACAATTTAAAACAACTTAAAATATTTTTTTAAAACAACACAATAAGTCAGTGCTCCTCAGTCACATATTTTACCTACAACCGGTTTTGTATGGGCACATCTGTAGGTTTTTAGTCTATGATTGTAGAAGTCGCGTGGCACAGAAATGGAAAAATATCTTTTCTATTCTATTAGTACGATATAACTACCTATTATTGACTTGAATAACAATAAGTTTCACTTACTTGACAGCTGAGTTGTTGTATGAGTCTAGAAGTACACTTTGTCATGAAATAAAGGCTTGTTTTTCGCCGCTCCGCCCGCACGCAAGCCGTGTGAATGTTAAAGTCACACTAAAGCAAGGTGCCGAGTCGACTCCGCAGATAAGTGGAACATAGTGCGTGTTCGAAGGGCCTATCTAGTGTAACGTATATATCGCTGTAAAATGTTTACTTTTTTAGTTATCAGTCCGTTAGTAGCCTTTTACGATAACCAAGAGAAGAAGAGGTGGGTTAGTATTCTAATAATGATACGCGCCACACGGCTCGCAGCACATTTTTTTTTTAATTTTGAGAATTCTCTAGGACTTCTAACAATTTTTTTCGCTATAAAATTTGCGTATAATTTACATATACGTTGTTTATAAAAATACCTTTCCCATTCTTAAATGATTTTTCATTCTTGATATTTCTGTAAGTGTAAGATCGGACATTGTTGACGTAGTTATTTGAAATTAAAACAGCTCACTTTGGAATTATAAAGTGAATAGAAAGTGCTAATTTAGCACGGGTCGGCCATTGCCACTACAGCATAACGCGTATTCCTGACCCGTATTGTAAGAAGATGAACTTAAACGTGACGTAAGTGCAAATGATTCGATATTAGATATATTTTATATGACCGTGTCGCGAGTAAAGACTGCACATACATCCAACAGCCTAGAGCGGCGATGGGCTTACCACCTGTCGCTCTGTGCACATGTGCAGTCGCTAATATTTGGTGAAAAGTGAACTATGGTAGAATACTGCTTTTGTTGTCTTCATTGCCTAGTCTCTGACTAACTCTTGGGGGATAATAGTCGTGGTTATATGCTATTAAAGAACTCAGTTATTTAGATTCTATAAATAACACAACACGTTCTTCTCAAAACTCGGATCGAACGGCGCGTCATAAGTATTGGCGTTAGTGTGCCGCGTTTGTAGTATTAGTGACGTGAAGTGAGTTTATACTTTCTCAAATGGACACAGCGATACGGCTGTCACTTTATATTCAATAGACAAAGCTATTTTAAACAAGCGAGCTATGTATAGCATTATTATGATGTCAATAGCAGATGCAGGCTTTTCAATTGGCCCGTCCTCTGCAATGTCCTACTTTCCAATGTGACAGTTACATTGAAGCTGCTAGTCTAGTGATAGATAAACAATACGACTCCGCTAGGTAATGTCATCTATTCTGCAAATAGTGCTTTTGAAATCATAAACTGTGAAACATGCCGTGATGTTTCATTGTTATGGTCTCAGAGTAACGAGGAAATCTAAGTAGTGCCTCGGTGGTTTATGATTAGCTTTTGTATCGATGGCAATTTCATGTGTAACCTTATCATCGGGTAAGATGAAAGCCGAGCGCTTCCTCAGTCATCATTAGTCATTAATAGTCATTATAGAGAAATAGTAAAAAACACTGGTATAACGGTTTATCATCCATTATTATAACACAGTTTTAAGGGCCTCTATGTGTAAGGTTCGCTTACCAGCGGAGGGTGAACATTGAGCTTGTTCTTAGTTCGCCAGGCGCCAGGCGGCGCTAGGCGGACTTAAAAATATAAAATATAGTTCTACGAATCTAACCGAGCACAATATTTTCTTTCCACTGGAAATCTAACGCGGGATCACCTGGTGGATCACCAACCACAGAGGGGGATACATTTTTTTCATTAGTCAGAACATGTTGCAAATGCGCAAGATTTGCGATATCTCGTCGGGTGCGGTGCAACAAGAGAAAAAATAACATAAAGCCCAAACGGGTTTAATGACTTATCTTTATCCAAATCACTGGTGTATCTAAATATAGACAAGGATGCCGTCATTGGCGTCCTTGGTGCGAGAAAGAGACGGCTGTCCCTTCCCTAATGGGCCGAACTTGACATTCGCGGTGCCCTTGACTCCGTGACGTCACCCCGGCGAGACGTCGCCGCCACGCAGAGCTTTATGCTCTGGTTAATAAGCAGGTTGTTGATACATTAAGGCTAAGCTCCAATTAAAATATGCAAATGATCGAAGTTATGTTTGTCTATTATATTGTATCTAAATTTTATGCGGGGACCGCTATAGCCTCCGCCGGTTTGATTTTAGAATCGCGTAAGTTTAAAAAAAATAATAGCAATGAACTGTTCTTTTCTGAGTTTTTTTTCTGTATTCTTCTTGAAATGCACTTATTTGTGGTCAGGTGGGGCACACTCATCGCCGCTATTCGATAAATATTATTTCGCCAATTCCGCGTAAATTTCTTTACGCTTGTGACAGCAACCTACTGAGTACCTATCTACTTACAGCGAAATGAATATAACATTATGATTGGCAAGAAAGCTGTTTACACAATTACTATGCAAAATATTGGAAATGTTAAAGCATGTGTCAGTATAATATGTGTCCGTTTTCACCGCGCGAAACTACGAATGCATCTCGTCGCCCCAGCGGCATACTAATGCGTGCTCTTGGCAGTGACCTATCCCCGCCCCCTGCCATAGCTTGACCTGGTTATACGCCGGCGAAATCGCCAAAGAGCGGGCTGCCACAGTTATGTCTATGACAATGAAGCAGAATCTGAGTTAACTGACCTCCTTTAATTAAAACTTTGTGACGTTATTTTATTATATGTTATTGATGATACACACACACACACACACACACACACACACACACACACACACACACACACACACACACACATTCACGACTATATCCTCAAAGGGTTGGTCAGAGACTAGGGCAACGAGGACCACAAAAGCAGTCCACGTTTCACCAAATAACAATTGCACATGTGCTTAGCGTGACAGGTGGTGAGCCCACCGCCGCTCTATGCTGTTGGATATATGTGCAGTCTTTAGTCCGCCTTTTACGACACCCAAGGGAAGAGAGGGGGTGGTAGTATTCCTTCCCCGCTACACGACACGGTAACTGACTACCTTATCTTTAATGTTCGGAACATTGTTGTTAAGACGACAAGCATAGATGAGATTGTGGCAAGTTATACAAACTTCCAAGTCAAAATTTTTAAAAACCAATGAGCCAATTTTGTTGAAACTTAGCATGCTGAAGTAAAACACAGGGATCTAAATACACACATCAAAAGTGTCTAGGGATCAACATATATTTTTGCAATAACTTTTCTCCTGATTGATATTAATTAAAATTTTCTTTAAGGATTCATCAAATAAAGTGTTTTCGTTTGTCTACAGTAACGATAAACCAAGTCACCTTTGCATTAATAAAGAAATTTGCCATTTTCCTAATAAAGTGATTTTTGACATTTGAACCACTAACATTAAAGTTCGAAAAAAAGACTGAAATAACAGTTTTCTTTAAAATTTTATTGGGTAACTTAAACAATTAATAATCCGTGTTTCTACCGCGAACACTAACAACACAAGAACATCGGTTTGGCATACTCAAAATGAGTTCATCCAAATCACGCTGTGGAATGGCCGCCCATGTTCGTTGCAACAACAAAAAAAGGTCTTCTTGCGACTGGATACCCTCCATATTCGGCAGAGCTCTTCTCTGTAGCATATGCATGCATGCATGCTCAATCGGGTTCAAGTCTGGCGACTGAGCAGGCCAGGGCATGACATTGATGTTAGCTGCGGCGAGAGTCTGTCTTACAACTCTTGCGGTGTGCGGTCGTGCATTATCATGCATTAACTGAAATAAGGGACCGATTTGCACTTGTAGAGGAACGATGACGTCTGATACAATCGTCTCAGCATAAATTTGAGCGTTGAGGTTGCCTCTGATCCAAATCAACTCAGTTCTTCCAAATACCCGCCCATACCATGATGGTTCCACCACTATAAGGATGGACTTCCTGGCAGGATTTTAATCGCTGTTGGCGTCCAGGGGTTCTCCAGTGTCGTATACGTCTTGTATCCGGTCTCATACCAAAACGAGACTCATCAGAAAAGCACACGAAACGCCATTGTTCTTCTGCCCAATTTCTGTGTTCAAGAGCCCATTGATATCGAATCCTACGATTGTGCATTGCTATAGGTGGTACCCTTAGCGGTCTTCGGGAATGAAGGTTCACTTCATGCAAGCGGTTTCTGACTGTTTGGTCGCTAACTAAGTTCCCTGAAGAGTGATGAAGCCTCACGGCTAATATCATGGCGGTTATTGTTGGAGCTCTTCGAGTTGTGATTTGAATGTATCGGTCTTGTCTCCGTGTGGTGCAGCGATACCGTCCTCCATGGCGCTCAGCCACGGTACCAGTGCTTCGGTAACGTGTCCAAAGTCGACTGATAACACTCTGACTTGTATTCAGAGCTAAAGCCACAGTACGTTGCCGGGAACCAGCTTCTATCATTCCCACGGCTCTGAGCATTTCTTCCCTGCTTAAATGACGTCGCCGCTCCATAATAACGTTGGTTTTAATCAGTAGTAGGGAAACAGTAGCACTAATAATGTCTTCAATGCGTTGTATGTTTTTATAGGGAAAATATTGACAGCTGATTTTCATCTTTTACTAGAAATTGATTGAAAGTTCCTGTTTCAAATTATGAAATGCACCAAAAAGGATCCATATAAATTTATAAAATCATAAATTTATTACAAAGCCACATCTCAATCTCAAGAAATCCGCATAAAAATGCTTGATCCCTAGACACTTTTGATGTGTGTAGTTTGTTGAAAACATTTTAAAAAAAATGTTTATTTAACTGAGTTATTGCGATTTTTAACTTTCTATAGTGGACTTTAAATCGCAATAACTCTGCTAGAAAAACGTTTTTAAAAATGTTTTTAACAAACTATTTAGATCTCTGTGTTTTACTACAGCATGCAAAGTTTCATCAAAATTGTCTTATTGGTTTTTAAAAATTTCGACTTGGAAGTTTGTATGGAAAACCGAAATGCGTGAACCCCTTACAATTCAACCGAGACCAATACGTACCGCAGTGTCCTAGCCACTAAACCCTGGTATTGTTTTCAGATTCTGCAGCAACCACGGCAACAAGTGTCCTCGGCCGGGCACGGCGCCGGCGGAGCTGATGTGCGTCGCCGAGGCCATGATGCCGCGCCTCATACTGCGGCTGCTGCAGCACTTCAGGGAGAACAGGTGGGAGCATACACGGAGAAAAGCCCAAGTCTCTCTCTCTCTCTCTTTACTGGTTGGTAGGATTCAACCCAGAATGCGACTCGAATGCGACCACTAATACAGTGCTTCTATTTCTAATAGCACTGTATTTCGATTTAAAGGTTACTTGACCCAGTAAAAGAGCGGTAGAGTCTTAAGACTCTTAAAAAAGATTCCTAATAAAAATGTTGTTTGAGCAAAGACTTGCACAGTTTCAGCCTGCAGCGTACTGTTCAGACATTAAATAAGTTTTATAGTCACATTGATGGCTTGTGCTCGTGTCCGTGGTCGAGCCTTATTATCACTGATGCCGCACAAGTGCTCTTCGAGGTTTTAAACAGCTCGGTAGGTGCACTAAGGCTTAAAATCTAAGCACATTAGTACGTTCAAGTCTAACTGTTATGCTCCGCTCGAATGACGTCTGTTTAAATTGCATTTATTTTAAGACGGTAACACAATGTTAGCTGTGCTGTAATGTAACAATTTTAAGTAACATGTGTTTGTTGCGACTGGCATAATGATTATACAGGGTGTTTTGTAATAGGTATGTTATACCGCAACTGGGCCATCCTGTTAAGAGGCCTATTACATCTCGACTGTGATTTTTGCGTAAAATGGCCAATTTTGGCGTTATGGATCTCAGAAACAAAAATACATTAACAATCATGACTTATTGAATAGTGTAGAATAGCTATTGGAATAATGCTTAGCGGCCTCGCTTTTTGTAAATTTTGCTTAACTTTTTAATTAAACCCGAAATTGCCAAAAAAGATTTTCATAAAGTGCGCGAATACACTTTTATGAGCTCATCGATTGAACTACTGTTCTAAACAAGTGAAATAAAAAAATATATAATTTTATCTCTTATATAGTCGAATGCGTAGCGGCCTCGGAATTTTTAGATATCATTGATTTTATATGGGAAAAAAATCTTATTCTAAACCAAAAAACTTCGAAAATCGCTATAAGTTAACTGTGAATATTTCCTATCTACGATAATATTATTGAGCAAAATTTATACCAGAGTAATTGTTACTTCATGAGGAATAAAGATTTTATAATGAATTTATTATCCTATTTCGATAAAAACGATAAATACAACTGCAAAATTACTACAAAATGCGATGCGCCGGCCGTCCGAATTCAACTTATGCTCACAGAATGGAGATTTGTAATAATATGCCCAATTTAATATCCTACTTCGATAAAAACGATAAATACAACTGCACAATTACTACAAAATCACATTCGAGATGTAATAGGCCTCTTAAGTGTAAAGAACAACTATTTGTATTAGAGCAACAACGGAGTCCATGCAACACTTACTGTGTGACTGTGACTCCCTTGCTAGGAAAATAATGAGTCTTCTGGGATTGGCCTACCCGAAACCAGAAGATTTTAGGCTCTTCGCCCTCAGAGACATTGCCAAGCTTATGGCAGTCATCTTCACTAAGCAAGATCACTTCAGAAAGATACCAATAGGTCGACGTGCTGCTGCGAGAGGGAGAACTCTGCGGGCCCCCCTAAGATAAGATAAGATAAGATAAGATTAAAGCAACACTGAAATAAAGAAAAAGGTAACCGTGTCGTGTAGCGGTGAAGGAACACCTACTACCATCCCCTCTCTTCCCTTGGGTGTCGTAAAAGGCGACTAACGGACTAAGGACTGCACATACTTCTAACAGCATAGAGAGGCGATGGGCTCATCACCTGTCACGCTGAGCACATGTGCAGTAGCTTTTGGTGAAAAGTGTGATATGGCAGAGGACTGCTTTTGCGGTGCAAAATCAATTTTTTTTCTAAATTGATTTAAGGTCTGGGTGTATTTCTACGTTGATCCGTTATCTAGTTAACCATTTAAACAAGTTTCAAAAGAAGCACAACTCGGGTTAGATGATTGGTGTGAGCTTAGAAAGTTATTTAATAATAATAATATCTTTATTAACATATAAACATATAACATTCATTTTGCCAAACATGAAACATAACAAGTTTACAAGAAAAATTATATATACAATTATGCCAAAATTGAATAATTAGCGGTGGTTTCCATACTAGGACGAGCCTGACTTGTGACAAACCATTTATTTATATAATTTATTTATTATCTTGCAGTGACAACTACAGCGCGTCGGCGGGCGCGCAGTCCAAGTCGGACGGCTACCGGATCGCGGTGCACGACTGCGAGTTCTACGTGCAGATGCTCATGGAGTTCAACAACATGGGCGACCTCATGCGCTCCGCCATGACCAAGGCGCTCATCAACCCGCAGGTACGTAACTCTATAACATTTTACTCAATAAACTTAGAAAAAAAGCACTGCTGCTGTCAGCGGAGCGGTGAGCGATTTCTTTGTTTAGTGCATCCTTTCTATGATTGACAGAGACGTCTGTAGTGTAACACGCAATGGTTGAATAAATCGCGCGCTCACGCCGCTTCGTTCACAGCGGAATGGTCGGGGCCGCTCAGTTCTGAATGAAAGTGAACCAAGTGAGTGAACACGTTACGTTGGACAATGGTGAATCTATCTTCGTGGTCCTAAACCGTCCCCGTTACATAAAAGGGATTGTTACTAGGTTTAAAGGCTTGGCCACCCCTTTCGCGGTCGAGCTTTTCTAATTGAGCGGTGGAAGGGGCGGAGTGACCCTCATAACCTGGGATCGGTAATGAATGGAGATGATGAATTTATCAAATGTGCGTAGATGCTTTAATCTGAAATTACAAGAAATACCAAAAAAATATTTATTTCCATCACAAGATCACGAAAATAACGACGCTATCCTTTATTGGCGTGCAAAGCACATCCGATTTTACATTTTGAAATTTTACAAACAAGCTTACCAATCGTGAATGAGAATGTATACCTTTGGAAGTTATCTAATCGAATAATACTGCGGGATGAACTCATGCTAGTAGAAATTTGTCAATATTTCCGAATTAAAACTAAGAATACATATTATAATCACGACTATTTTCCCTAATGGTTACTCGGAGATTAGGCAATGAGGACAGCGATAGCAGTCCTCTACCATAAACCACTTTTCACCAAATAGCGACTATGCTCAGCGTAACAGGTGGTGAGCCAATTGCCGCTCTATGCTGTTGGATGTATGTGCAGTCTTTAATTTGTTAGTCGCCTTTTATGAGACCCAAGGGAAGAGAGGTGGTAGTATTCTTTCACCGCTACGTGACACGGTAAAGCTAAGAAAATTCTTTAAAACTTTGACTAGCCCTATCGTTGATAATAATCGTGAAATTAAAGTTAGACTGACGCTGTCTCTCTGTGTTAACAAAACAAGTCACTTTTAGCCCAAGTGTAACTTTATCCAATGTTTACTAATGCATGCACATTTCCGTGCACAGATGTACCGCAACCTGGTGGAGCCGCCGTTCCCGGAGACGGAGTACGGCTGCTACATGGCCGAGTCCAACAAGATGTACGAGAAGGCGATCGAGGACTTCCCCGCGCCCGAGCCGCCCGATGAGTAAGTACATCATCTTCACCAACCACTTATGATAACTGACTTTATTTTGTGGAAATTTTGTCCGTGTATCCCTTTATGTCTTGGGAGTTTTTAGTTTTCGTCATAAAGGGAACCTCTGTACAATATTTCGCTTTCTGCTGGTCGATGAGTCATTCAGGAAATTGTTTAATGAATGGACCATGGGCACTTTTGTATGAAGCTTGGGCTAACTTTTCAACAGACATAACACTTCGTCAGGTGAAAGGATTCTGCTTGTATTTGATTTTATATTATGGGAGCAAAGTTGAATTCGAGCGCGAAAATGCAATTTCGATTCATTTTATTCGATACACCATACAATATTCGTATACACGGTGATTTTATATTATGAGTATAAAACTCAACGTGTGTATTATAAAATATGGTATGAATATGTGTATCCACTATTTTTATCTCCTTATAAATGAAAAGGTGTAGCGTTAAACAACGCGCGAGGTTAGCGCCGGCCGGCGCGCCGCGCGTCGTCGGCTGCCTGCCATGGTTTACAGAGCGATGCAACGTGCCCGAGAGAGTGAGATAGATTACAGGATAACAGGGATCCACCCTGCATGTTGTTTTATAATCTGAGCTGCGTGTACGCATTTCTCAGTTCAATAAATGATATAATCGTTTCATGTAGGGTCATATAATATTTTGTGAATAAAAATAGTCAAAACACCATTTTTGCGCTTGATTTGAACTGGGCTCCAATACTATAAAATGCCAAACACACTGTTAACTATTATTTGCCGTTACCGTCATAAGTGTTGAGGCAACTAAAAATTTAGCCCAAAGTGCCCATACCCTTTTTAAAATAAAAAGGCTTAGCACTATGGTCGCTCCCACTTTCCCTTCCTTCCAATCATGGTGCAAGTATTGCAGCAAACCTGCTGAAATCTTAACTTAAGTCCTACTTGGTTACCATTGTTTGTATACTGTTTTCTGTATGTGTGGTTTACTCGAAAAATATAATAAACTAGAATTCTGGGCTCAGGTTCACAAAAATAAATATTGAATACACATCGAGATCGGGCCATAACAAAACCTTTTCTTCTTAAAGCTTAATAATCTTGATTAGACGGGTTGCAGGGGGCTTTATGTTATTATAATATACTTAATTAATCAACTACCTAATTAGTAAGATGTATTATATGAAAGTTCCGTTCTTCAGAAGGCACGAAAAACCGTTGGACCTGGACCAACGGTTTCGTAAGATGACATTCGTTAAAACCCAACTAACCCCGCATTGGGCCAGCGTGGCGGGTTATGGCCCAATCTTCCCACCTGCTGTAGGCTTGTGCCCAACAATGGGACGTTTATAGGTTGATGATTATGATAAATAATTTATCAAAATCTCTTGTTCACCAGATATCGACATTTGCCGGCGCTCGCGCCCCGGCTGCAACACAACACGCTCCTTGACGAGTTCATATTCTGGACTTTCAAATATGAGTTCCCACAGAATGTGGTTTGCTTCCTGCTAAATATGCTGCCGGATCAGGATTATAAGGTGAGTGAACTATAGGCGTGGATCCACATTGCTATCCTAATAAACAGTTCATTATTTATGTGTGTTCCACTGATCTGTTTACTCACTGTCTCATTTCTACCCTATTGTGAAGTTTCTGCATATTTGTTTTCTTTTTAAAATAATTTTATTATGAATGTGATGCAAATAAATATTTTTTATTTGTTATACTTACTTATATTATCTAATATATAGGTTACCACTTGTCTTAGCAGATACACATAACAAGAGGCCGGTTAAGAATAAAGAGGATGAATCTATGTAATATGCGTAGATGCTCAAACATGACAAAAATGACAAAAAAGGAAGTCGTGTTTTTTGTAGGTACTTATCGCCCAGCTGACGCGGACGGGTCAACAGACGGCCGTATGCTTTAAAATAAATTAGATACTCAAAGATTATCCAAATAAAATTCACAAAATTAATTATTTAATAAAAAATAAAAAATAACACGAATAACTTTTTTGTATTTTTGTCATGTTTAAAACACTTCAGCTGACCAGGCCTTGAAGTTTCTTGCGGTTTCTAGCAGTCACCTTATATAGGCAAAAAACCTATAAAACGCGCCTATTTGCGCCGCTTCGCTGTTACACCCGTCCCTTACCATTGTACCATCGAAAGAGCGAGAGAGAAGCGTTCGAAAGTACTCTTCTAAAATCCGAAATTACTAGAAATAGCGAAGAAAACTCATAATGCCTTCGATTCCGATTGATGAACTCTAGAAATACATTATTTGATTAAGATCAAGCCAATATTGTTCCTATCGCTTATTGGCGTCAAAGTACATTCGCATTTTCATACATACCGACGGTGAATCAGTTTTATAAGTAATCGATTTTACCTTTAGAAGTTATTAAAATAACTTACGAGCTCAGGTTGGACGCAAGTGGAAATTTAACAAAAATGTTACATTGCATGTTATCTAAGAGCTATAGATAGCTGGGTACGGGGATGGATACAGCTATAGGCGGCGGGTACACGTACTCGGCTATAGCTCTTCTAGTCAATACATACATATAATCATGACTTTATCCTCGAAGGGTTAGTCAGAGACTATTCAATGAGGACAGCAAGAGCAGTCCTCTAGCATAGTTCACTTTTTATTTATTTATTTTATTTATGTCCGTTAGTCGCCTTTTACGATACCCAAGGGAAGAGAGGTTGTGGTTGTATTCTTTCACCGCTATGCGACACGGTCTTCCAGTCTATCCTGCAATCAAATTTTTTTGTATATGTATGACTGAAGACGTGTGCTCGTCGTACCGTAACATTTGCTCAATGTGTTGTGTTATTTGTTCGCGGGCAGGAGCACCTGACGCGCACGTTCGTGATGCACTACGCGCGCATCCCCCTCGTGCTGGAGGCGGCGGCCGACCCCGACACGCTGTCCAACCGCGTGGTGCACATGTCCGTGCAGCTGTTCTCCAACGAGGCGCTGGCGCTGCGCTGCGTGCAGCAGCTGCACCTGCTGCACGTCATGGTGCTGGCGCTGCGGCTCATGATGGGCAAGATACTGGTGCAGGTACTAGCACACGCTACATGTTATAGCAGCGGCACCTGCTGCACGGCATGGTGCTGGCGCTGCTAAATACCTGTAAAAGATATAATGTGTGGAACCATCTACAACTAACATATTTCTCTAATCGATATTGATCCTTATAGTTAAACCATAAAGTTCAAAATTTATTGTTTATTGATTACGAAATATAAAAGTTTATTGAAGAAATTTTACATTTAGTGGTAGGTTGATCTGGTGGCGTCTGTACATTAATGCAAAACTTTTTTTTAAATATATTACAGAGACCGAATATTGTAAATATGTAGAAGGACGCTTTTCATTTTTAAAAAAATGTAGAAATAGATCTTAGAGTGCCTAATTTAGCTGAATGTACCATTTTTCCTATTGTTATTATTGAGTGTCTTACAAAACAACCCAATCAATCCAACTTTTAATGTTACTACTTTACTGAAAACTTCTTGGAACTTTTTACTCCCCATAACCATAGACTAATAAGATAAAACGTATCATATCGCTGGCCACAAATAAAACAGGATACCCTATCCACAGAACACGCTGCACGACCCGGAGCAGAACTTCCACTACGTGATCGACTGCACGCGGCGCGTGATGAAGGAGCACTGCTACTGGCCGCTGGTGTCCGACTTCAACAACGTGCTCTCGCACAAGAGCGTGGCGCTGCTGTTCCTCCAGGACGATGCGCTTGTTGACATGTGGTTCGAGTTTTTGTCTATGTTGCAAGGTAAGAGCACTTTATATCTGCCTGTGTTTTGTGCACTAACTATTAACCCTACGATTTATTGATCTTTTACGATCTAAAGAATATGATGACAGTACATATTAAAGAAAAGATGTTGTTTTATTTTACACACATTGTTGCTATCGCTGATAAAAGCACTAAATGTTGAATTAATATTTATTTATTTACAAAAATGTGTAGGTAATAAGATTTAGATGCTGTATTTATTTTGTCAATGCAGCAACGTTATTCTGGTGTCAATACCGTATTCCGTGCTGTGCTGTGATCTGCATGTTTACGGCACGTGAAGATTCATATTCTGCTTTTCTTGATTTTATTATAATAATGTAGAACAGAACAATCCGGCACTGCACAGCAGTAATTGAATTGTTTGTCAACAGGCATGAACGTGAACATCCGCGAGACCGGGGGCCACATCGAGTTCGAGCCGTCGTCGTACTACGCGGCGTTCTCGTGCGAGCTGGAGGCGGCGGCGTACCCGATGTGGTCGGTGCTCAGCCACCTGTCGGAGCCGGCGCACGCGGCGGCCGCGCGCCGCATGCTGGCCGCCGCGCTCACCTACCTGCAGGAGTGGCTGGACGCCGTGCACGCCGCGCCGCACAAGCAGAGGGTCAGTAAACTCTCATAATGATCATCAATCATTTCAAACACTATGGCTCGTATTCGAAAACCACACTCAAACTCATATCTCTGCTTGAGTACAGTTAGAAAGGGATGGTGCTATTCATCGCATACAACGCCATCCCTTTCTAACTGTATTCAAGCATGGTTTTTATTTTGAGTTTTATTTTAGAATACGAGCCTAACACTGTTGGACGATGGCCTCCCCCGAAAATCTTTACCACGTTCGGTGTTGTGCTGTTCGCGTCTAGCGGCTACGCGCGATCTTTACCAGATCGTCGTCCATCTTCAACAGTGCTGCCTGCTTACACTGCTTGTTCTAGTGCGTGGTCGTTACTCAAGAACCATTTTGCCCTAACGGCCGTCAGTTATTTGAGCGATGTGCCGTGCCACTGCTAATTTTTGCTCTAAGTTACTGTGTGCCGTAACACAAGTGTAGGAAAGCCTGTACCCAGCATTAGGACTTGTCCCTTTACGTGCCGTCACATTAGTAATCCGGGTACCGCCATGTCAATGCCTATGTGCTATAACGGCCCCCCCTGCGCAGGCGGAGGCGCGGCACGCGTCGTTCCACTTCCCGCTGCACCGCTACCTGGCGGCGTTCCTGTGCGCGGCGGTGCGCTGCATGGGCGTGCGTGCGGCCGACGTGCTGCCGCCGCCCGACCTGCTGGCGCTGCTCGCCGTGCACCCGCTGCGCGTACAGGTGCGTCATTATCTAATCTTACATAAAACTATAGGTCTACCTAGTCTTGCCATAAGTTCTGTCCCAATTTAATTGAGGGTAATTTAAAATAAATAATATGACGGTAGTACTATTATTTTATTAGATATCATTATATTAAATAGGTTATAAAAACCTATTATAGGGTTCGAAGCTTTCCTGAGACTGGTTGTTTTTTTCTAGTAAACATTTTATCCTATAGGTTTTATACTATTTATTTCGATCTAACACATAGCTGTGTAAACATGGAGTGGGGTACCACAGAGAATCGAATCGCAGTGATTGCATTACACAAATGTAAGAACACACCAGTCGAGATTTTCAACTTGCTAAAGCCATTAAAAAAATTATGTTGAAAAGTTTAACTGTCAAACCGATAGGGTGTATGCTCACAGCTCCCAAGAAGCTACTGAAAAAGTTCCGAAGGTCGAAAGAAGCTACCAACCAGCATTTGTGATGGTTTGGTGGGGCGTGTCCTACGAAGGCGTGACAAAGCTCCATTTTTGTGAACAAGGGGTGAATACACGAGCAACTAACTACCAAAGCGATATTTTAGAGAAGGTGGTTAAGCCACTAAGTAACACTGTTCGCTGGTAAACAAAGGATATTTCAACAAGACTCAGAAGACCAGCGCTCAAAGCGAAATCAACCCAGCGCTGGTTAGACGTGAATTTAACGGATAATATCGCCTCTGAAGCCAATCTTCAAGTCCTGATCTTAATCCTTTGGATTATTGCTTGTGGAATATTTAAGAGGAGAAAGCCTGCTCTAAACTTCATCGAAATATCGAGTCGTTAAAATCAGACTTAGTGAAGACAGCCCCCTCGATACCATTGGATGTGGTACGTGCGGCCATAGATGAATGGCCAGGACGTTTGGAGAAATGTGTAAAAGCTAAAGGTGGGCATTTTGAATAGTTTAAATATTTGTGTTAGTCTACACAGTTTAACGTATAAAATACATGCTTTTAAAATTTCACTTCTTTTTTTTCTATACACTAGATATGTTTATATGAGGGACAGAATTTATGGCAATACTAGGTATAAGAATTAGATATTTTGCTTAATTATTTCAATATTTATGTACAAGATTGTTTGTTTCCGGAACGGAATTTAACGTAAAACTATTTAGTAAAGGCGTCCTATCTTATCTAGTTGGGCCAGCCGAGGACTCCCTCTCGCAGCACGTCGACCAATTTAAATCTGTTGTGCCACCCTGTCCTAATTCTAGCTCCTCAGTGAAGATTATTACCATAAACTTGGCAATGTATTAGCACCTCTTGTCAAGAAATAAGCTTAAATTAAAAGCTTAACAAAGTGTGAAACGGGAAACATCAGTAGTAGATTATTAGGTTCAGTAACATTTTATCGAATTCCGAAATATCAGAATGGCTTATCCATGTTATGCTATCTATGAACACTTATGATGCAAGTACGAAAAATCAATGTACCTACTCCGATCACTGGTTATATATGACTCGATCTTCCCTTGAGCTGTTGTCCACGTGGGAGAGCCTGTACCCAGCAGTGGGACGTTTATACGCTGACGATGAAAGCGTTTCCGATGAAGCGTTGGGCGTGGTCGCGTTTGCGGCTGCCTCTGATTGGTCAGTGCACGCTGCACGCCCGGCTCTGTATTGAACTTGCGTGCTTGCCGTGTTATGCAGATTCTGCCAAAGGTATGTAGATAGAATAGAAAATTATATAATATGAAAATAATATTGAGTTCTATACAACACGTGTAGGCGGAAAAATCGACATGAGGTAAAGTTTTAGTACGAGACGACCTTACATACTTATTATTCTTATTCTATCAAAAGCTATGAAATCGTCTATACCTGTTTTCGCCATTTTGAGTTAATTCTATAGTAAAAAAAGTATATTAGAATTAATTTTACAACAACTACAATAATAAACTATCACAACATGAATTAAGAGGACAATCGCAAGCAGAGAGCCTAAACTTTTGGTCTTAAGGGGGTCCTGCACGAAATTGTGAAAATTTACGTATTTTTAAGTCACTTTTACTAGACGCTGAATTAATTAAATACATTAGAAGAACTTATATGTAAGTTAGCTTGATCATTGCACAAGGTTATGGCCTTATTGAAATTTGAAACAAATTCTTTAAACAATAACAAACTATACATAAATCTAATGACTCCTAAAACATAGTTTTTCGTCAACTTTCTTAATTTTACGCATGAAACAATAATTCTTACATGAAAATATTTGTATTGATATTCCGCAGGGCACCCCCTTCTTTAAAAAAGTAAATTTTAATTTTTAACACAAGCCTGTGATGGTTTTGCGCATTTCGCAGAATAAAAACATTGCTCTAATTAAATTACTAGGTCTGAAACTTCAAAGGAGAATTGTTCTATTTATAAATATCAATATGAATGATTTTGCTTTGAAGTTCATTATGAGACTCATGTCAGTTTTTGCGATCGCGCGGTACCCTCTTAAGAGGCCAATTATATCTCGACTGTGATTTTGGCGTAAAATGCCCATTTTCGCATTTAGTTGCAATTTTGCAATTGTATTTATCGTTTTTATCAAAATAGGATAATAAATTCATGCTTAATATTACAAAATATGTCCACTCTGCGAGGATAAGCTGAGTTAGGACGGCCGGCGCATCGCATTTTAAAGTAATTTTGCAGCTGTATTTATCGTTTTTTTTTTTTTATCGAAATAGGATAATAAATTCATTATAAAATCTTTATTTATCATAAAGTAACGATTATTTTGGTATAAATTTTGCTTAATAATATTATCGTAGATAGGAGAAATTCACAGTTAACTTAAAGCGATTTTCGAAGTTTTTTGGGTTAGAATAAGATTTTTTTTGCTATATAAAATCAATGATATTCTAAAAATCTCTTATACACATTCTAATTTTTTTATTTCGATTGTTTAGAACAGTAGTTAAATCTAGGAGCTCAAAAAAGTGCATTCGCGCATTTTATGAAAATCTTTCTCTGCAATTTTGGGTTTAATTAAAAAGTTAAGCAAAATTTACAAAAAGCGAGGTCGCTACGCACTATTCCAATAGCTATTCTACACTGTTCAATTAGTCTAAATTGTTAATGTTTTGTTGGTTCTGAGATCCATTTTTTGAAACGAACGATTTTTAATGTCACAGTACCTATTCTTTTACAATATTTTTACAAAAGCAGGCATTTGATAAAGATTAATTATATTATAAAATGGTTTTGTCCTTTCTGTGTTATGAAAAAAAGACACAATATTATGGCAAATGCTTTAATTAATAAATTAACAAAACTAATTGATATTACAGTCTGTCACCTTACACTAATAAATTTGTTACATTCACCCTACATTTTTAAAGTTTATCTATAAAAAAACTTAAATTACGCTACGTTATTAAAAATTATGAGTATGAGACCTAGTTTCACAACTTCCAGATAAGTGAGAGATAGTCAACACTTTACAAAAAACTCTTTGCATACAATAAAAGCATGAAAGCTTCGACAGTTCTGATTAATCTATATGACACTTATCAAAGTGCCCAGTGCAAGTTTAATTCACTATGCGAACAAGTTAGGTAAAGATTTGTATGTCATCGAAGCAGTTACATAGCGTTGCTTCGATCCCATACTAATTGTAGTTAACTCATGCATGACTCGTTCGAACATTGTCAAAAGTAACTCGCACACAGCACACGTGAAGTGGTGAGATCGGCCGTAGTGAATGCTATAGCTAATTGATGACTGGCGCGAACTCTGTCGTCTCCCCTTCGTCGTCGAACTCGCTCGACGGCGGCTCCGCCTTTATGTGCGCCGAGTAGTCGTACGTGAACAGCTTCACTGCAAGGAAGCCGCCGGAGCCCCTCATGCCGCGGTGGATGATGCCCGCGCCGCTTATCAGACCGGCGCCTGTGGGGAATTAGATATTGTCAGGTTATTTTTAACGTTACTAAACAAACTTGCGGTTCGATGTAAAACGGCTACCTCGCGATTACGCGCGCAAATTTTACCCTAAAGTAACTACATACTTGTCATGCTCTTTTGATTTGCTATTTCCCTGTGTATCAGTTTTCAACGCAACGTTACAAAATTGAATGCTGCTTGACAGCAGAAATAGGTATTAGGGTGGTCTATTATGTTGTTCTAGCGATAACATTTTTCTTCGAATAGCCGAATAGCAGAGTTAGGCCATATTGGTATAGTGCGATGCAAACTTGTTGGCAGATGGAAATTTAGATGTAAAGTGTAGGTACACAGGTACACAGTTCTATGACCTGCGCGTAGCAGCATTAGCGTCTACCTACACCTGTACCTTTATCTGGACAATAGGGAGCTATACGTATTCATTTTGGCGACTCTTCTGAGACACAAATCATATGATTACTCTTCTGCGGCTACTAATCCGGCGTTATGTTCCAACGCAGACGGCCCCCTGTGCACGTTTTACTTGAGCAGGGATGTCTGGCACTACTAGTATACCTAGCGGTAGGCAGATAGTGTCAGTACAAATAAATTAGTTAAATAAAGAGGTATTGTACGGAACAGACACCAGACTACATCAGACTAGCCCAAAACGTCAAAATTCTGCAAGCTATTTTGAACTCAACACCCAACATATAAAATTGAAAGTGCTGTGGTGCGAACCTTTCATGGGCGCCACAGGCTGCACGTCGACGAAGGGCACGGTGCTCTGTGCGGCGTCGGCCTCGTGGTCGGTGTGCGTGAACTCCACGTACTGGTCGTGCGCCGAGTCCACCGGCAGCGGCGTGTGGCTGCGCGTCGGCACGTCGGGCCGGTACAGCTCTAGCTTGCGTCTGAGAACGATACGTGTTTGTTAGATAATGTCGGCCTTTGACGGAAAAGGACTTAAAAATATGAAATTTTAATTTGAAAATTGTTTAATCCAAACCACTATCTATAGCTAGCTATCATGTAAAATACTGTTATGAGTAATGCAGTGTATACATATTTATCAGTTTGTGTACTGTAAGTCCACAGTAAATATACTGAAAAATAAATGAACGCAATATTATGCTAACGTGATGATGATGACTAAGCATTGTAACTCGACAATTGTGGTTTCCTGTGACACATTCCTTTTATGAATGTTGTGTCAACCAAAAAGTTAATACGCAGCTTAACATTGAATGGTGATATTTACCTTGGCCTCTCAGCGCCATCGGTGTTGTCGTTACTGACCCACTGGCTGCGCTCGTGCGCCAGCCGCCCCGTCGCGTAGTTGAACGGAGTCGTCCGGATCTCGAAGTGCAAGTGGGCTCCCAGCAAAGTAAACCTGTTATATTACGTACAGAATCTTTATATTTGTCTTTTTGATAGCATAAAGCGGTATTCTAGAAAGGTCATACCTAACTCCAGTCAATATGTGTCCAGCCGGGGCGTCCAACTCGTCCAAATCAATAGCCCTCTGCTCGTATGTCAACTTGTGGTAATCCATGCCGTTCCTCACGCCTGCATCGTTGGGGTCAAACTTCTGCACCGGCACCCAGTCGCCGGGGGTGACCGCACCGCGTTCGCCCAGCGTTCCCTCGCTAATCTGAAGGTGGAATACCCTGTCGAGCTTCACTATTCGCAGGCCAGTCACCACTCTGAAAACCGATCGTATGACGGTATTGTAGTTACATATCCATAAATATGGTATCCTTAAATATTACATGAAGATATGGACACCTGCACACCCATGCTGTTAGTTCCCTTATTAAATTATTTTTACATCCAAACGCGTGAAATCCCGTGACAACTAACTGCAATGTGACTAAATACTCCATATTTCTACAAAGCCCCCAAAACTCCTTTGTCGGTACTGACTTGTTCTTCTTAACGTCTGCTAATTCTTCCCTCATGCTGAAGAAGCGTTCTGCTTCCATGGCATTGTCTTCGCATAGACAAAAACAGTACGAGCAGTGGAGGAGGTTCCACCTCCACCAGGAGTCGACCTTAGAAGGAAAATACGTTATTAGTACGCTTATATTGACTGTATCGGAATTAAAACCATAAACATAGTTAGGAAGGTTGAATATGGAGTGTGCGGGTGTCCCTAATCAATTAGGGACTAACTTATTGTTCTTGACATCGGAGGTTGAATGCCAAAGGCTGAAGTAGCGGTCGGAGTCGTCGCCCGCCTCGTCGCACAGGCACATGCAATAGGAACAGTGCCAGAACAGCCACCGCCACCAAGAATCCACCTGAAAACTTGCGTTTGTCAAAACCGTCCGTGTGATAACCATAACGACACAAAAGGTCTGCTAGTGGGATCAGTCCAGTGTACGATAACTAACGGTAGTTTAAAAAGCCTGGTCACACATCTTCGGGTCAAGCAGTTATCATAAAATAAATATTACAGTGCAGAGATAAGCTTAGTGCGATTTTCATACAATCGTAGCCAACGTTTGATCCAATGTCCGCCAATACGATCTAGGTTGTGTGTGCGTACTGGTTGTGTTAAATCGTTCTCACCTTGGTGGTGCCGCGTGTGCAGCCGCCGACTTTGCCGAAGGTCCGCCCGTTCTCGTACTCGATCCATTCGTACCGGCGATTACTGCTCGCGCTCTGCAATCATTGGTACCATGATTAACTGTCGCGCAAATGGTTTTGCCTTATTTACTCTGAGATCACGATGACACATATTATGTTTTGCTTCATACGAGTATATGTGGCTTGTGACAAATTATGCAACGTATAGTGATTGCTTTAAGTAACGTTGAAACAGTTTGATGTTTTCACATAAATAAAATTGTGTAAATTTGTGACGCCTGAACTTCTACAATTTACTATTTCATATTTAATTCAGTCCACACATTGAAGTCATTTGTTAACTTTTTATTTTTTCACAACCGTAGTTGTCACTGACTGTCCAATCATGTAAAGTGGTTATGTCTATTTATACCAACATCGCCGACTGAATCAAACAAACAGGTTCGTCACTCACCGCCGGGCACACCCACATGTCCGAGTCGATGTACTGGCAATCGAGAATTCTTCCCTTGCACTGCTTCTGCTTCACGCAGAACTGGTCCTTGAAGCAGCCGTGGCTCTCCGCGACGGTGTAGTAGGCGCAGTTGTCGCGGCACGTGCCGTCCGTGTTCATGTCCACTTCGTTCTCGATGTAGCCTTGGAGGAGGCGGGTCACCTCCGCGTACGTCTCTCCTGAGGAGATATGATAAAAGTTAATCTTTGACTCTTTTGGTGGAAGTTCCCGCATGATACTCGTTCATACTTGTTTCAGCCGCCATGCATACATTGCGGTAGTGGGGATTGAATGGTATGAAATTGATTAAAATTATTGGACATTGAAGCGTAATGATTTAGGCCTTAGTATAACGCGCGTGTTTTGATATTGCTTCAATGAGATGGGGTGATTGCTTACCATCAGACTGACAGTATTTATGTCACAATAAACAAGCTAACTATATCGCTTAAAAATACTACCTTCCCTTGGCCTTCGTAAAAGGCGACTAACGGATTAAAGACTGCACATACATCCAACAGCATAGAGTGACGATGGACTCACCACCTGTCACGCTGAGCACATTGTAGTCGCTATTTGGTGAAAAGTGGACTATGGTAGAGGACTGCTTTTGTGATCATCATTGCCTAGCCTCTGACTAACCTTTCGGGGATATACAGTCGTGATTATGTAAACAAGCTATAGAGTGAACGACACCAATAATTCAATTAAAAAACACGACTAGATCAACGAATAGACTCTACTTGTGGGTTATGTCATTTGTGGCTTAAGCACTCGTTTTGTAATGACGATGAAAACGACACCTATATGTAACTAAACCTGTAGAACGAGGATTTCTCGAGAAACAATTTTCATCAGTGCTCGATTGCGAGTGTGGCATAGTTTCAATAGTACTCACGCCAGCAGGTCAACGTACCCAAAACTCTAAAAAAATTCTTAATGATATTGATCCTTTAACCCAAATTGTAAAGTTCAAAATATATGTTTTACCTTCTTTATGTTGCGGTGGATCGCAGCGGTACAGGTCGCGCTTGGCCAGAAGCAGCGCTGCCCTTGCCGCGGCGGCCGTCTGAGCCGTCCGCTCGGCATACCTCTGTCTTGTCAGGCTGGCCTCTTGGGTAAAGTTTCCTAGAAAAAAAAACAATAAGTGTCACAACGCTAATTTGATCGGTTCTTTTTTTAATCATTATATTGTGCGGTAACGGTTTATGTAATGTCGTCATGTCGCTGGTTTAATTTGATGAGATGCAATATCTGACCTTGGTTTTAATTGGTATTAATAACAAACCACAGGTTGCGTTTGATAATTTGAATGAAATAGGCGACTTGTTCTTTAAAAAAATATTTTTAAATATTCGTAGAATAAATGAAATCTGAGACAGATTTGTAGAATACGTTAATTACTTGTTGACCAACTCGCTGCGGCGAGCTATTGCGCCTATTCACGCTTTATCATAGTTCAAGGCTCCACAATAATAACAGTATAGAGTTCAATATTTCCTCATTTTAAATCATCAACGATCATCATCCATTATAACTATATTTATTGCAAAACAAAGGAATTTGGAGCACTGACATGTCCGATACATGAGTTCGGTAGCAATGTTCAATCAAGTGCGCACATGATTATCTAAACACTGTTTTGTTTGTAAATACCGTATGAAAACATGTAAGTGTTTTCAATTTATTGTAGCGTCAACAAAAACTTTCTGGCGACATTGTGTTTAAAACACATTTCCGTGAGACGTGACCCGATTGCCGGCCCTGATTCACGGCTCGCGACCGTGGTGCTATTTATTTATTTATTGGCTATAATGTTTGTGCAGTTAGATTGCGCTATCTGCGCTGAGGATGGGAAATGCTAATGGGTGGGAAACGTAAACAAGTAATGGCTTACATGTTTACATTATTTAATTTTGGCCTCGACGTTAATGCTGATCAAAAAGTATTATTATTTTATTACTTTGAGAGTTCTTTTAATTGTTGTGTTCGATAGCCTATCCAAATGTTTCGTGTATCCTCTATTTCATCTAGCATATACTTAATGTAAACTAATCTACAAACTCTGAATTTTCGATAATCAAAAACAAAGTTAGACTTGTAATAAATACCCCAATTATTGTCAAAAATACCGTAGAAGCTGGTTTGTTCGCTCAGACATCGCTGGCTAAGAGTACCTTACACCTACGAGCACGTATGAAGAACGTTATTATGACTTATGAGAGTAACTGCCGTACTCAGAAATGTCAATTAAGTCATGCTGTCACTTTATGTATAGTGTTAAGTAGAGAAGGAAAGACATTTAATTGTCATTAAAACTTAATGGACGTCTCTGAGTGCGGCAGTAAGTGAAGCAAAGGATGTGTGTCAGGATCTTAGCAGATGTAAAGCTGTCGGTCTCTGCCTACCCCCCGGGAAGCGGCCGTGATATATGCATGTACACACGTTTCTCCAATGAATTTTGAACTTTATCGTTTGGTTCTAAGGATCAATATTCAATGGAGAAATTTGACAGCTTAGGGTAGGTTTATCTGACGCCGTGTGTACATCGCTGGTTACCTTTCCCGTATATCCTGAGCAGCATCCAGGAGAACTGCATCATCGCGTAGCCCTTGATCTCGGTGAGCGAGATGGTGTTGTAGGTGTCGTACACCAGCTGGTGCGGCGACAGCTGCAGCTCGCACAGGTCGGGGTGCTCCTCCTGGAAGTGACAATGGAGCAATTTTTGAGCAATTTTTGAGCTAGTCAGTTTATTTCTTTCGTTTTAGCCCACCGACCCGCATTGCGCTGACGTGGTGGGTCATAGCACAATCGCCCCATGTACTGCTGTCCATGTGGGAAGGCCTTTGCCCAGCAGTGGGACGTTTAAAGGCGGATGGTGTTGTGCTAAAAGGAATCGGCATCTAGCTCGAGTATGCTTTCGTAAATCTTGCACTATCTTAGACCTTAGAATGGACGTAATGTCTATCGCGAAAGCTATTATCGCCTATTCCGAGCACATTGAATTTAACCCTCCACCTATTTATCTGTGCAAAAATTAATCCGATCGTTGCTTCATTATGGCGTTAAGAAAAGGCCAATGAGTATGTACTCACATGTATGTATGTAATATGATACTAGTTTAAATAAATTAAAAATCCTGCCATTAAAATTGTTTACTAACACTAAACTAGACGTTTATGAAGATGTATTTTAATTTTCTACCCCTATACATATTAAAATATCTTTACACCAAACATTATTTTGAATTGCGTAATCACTAATCACAGTTTTCTATCTGTTTAAATGTATTTTTTTTAAACACATCAGTATTTTTAATCTTTATGATCAACACTCGATATACCTTTATTAATTACTTACTTTTGCACTTATTACTTGCTTTTACCGTATTTATTATTATAACCTACCTATAAACGTCTCACGGCTGGGTACATGCCTGCAAACATTGGACAATTAATGGCTCTTAAGGTGATTCCCATAATGTATTTTGTTGTGAATCATTGTCGTAATAGCAGCGCACGCAGGTGTCACTTCCAGGAAACGACTCATAGCTAGTGTATGTCGGTGTTAGTCCCCAAATTGGCATTATTTTACATGCATGTAATACACTTACTTAATTCTTCATCGGTTGCCACGAAGAAAGTTAGCATGACGTCATTCGTGTCATCGTTGTATTTTTGTACTCTCTGTTAAGTTTGCAAAAAGCAGTGTCGTAAACTCGTAAATGTGTAGCTCCAATGAAGTATCACATCAAAATACCAATATTAATCAAAGGCAGTGCGTAGGTACTAAATATTTGGTAGGTCACTTTTATATGGTGATTAATTTACTTTTTCAACTGTTTTGATTAGAGAAAGCAATGATTTCGTATTTGTTTTGTAATGCGGTTATTACAGTCAGTGCACATGTTAGCGTAAACTTGAAATTACATTCACATTGCGCTTTAAAATAAAGAACCTGTATTAATGCCACACATTAATATGCGATCCACAGAGCAACGCGAATGAAATTTATTACCCTGACACTTACCTACATATATTCAGTTGAAACATTTCATTTGAGTACCCGGGCCCTGACTGATATGGGGCACTTAGCTAATAAATTTACTGTTTTCGGCGAATGGTTTATATTAACGGTCGCCGTCGCGTATTTATGTTATTGCAAACGTTTCATATACGACGATTGTCTTTACCTAAACAGCGGGTCAGTGACTCGTCTGTTGGCAAACACGGCTCGCCACGCTCCCGTGTCGGCGCTATTGCCAATCGATACCCGTCTCAGGCACGAGTTTCATTCATCAAATGTGCGGGACCACTCATCCCGTACGCAAAATCAATTGTTACATCCTGTGTCGCCGTACCTGCAAGATGGAGCGGAACATGTCCCCGTGTTGCAGCACTTCGTGCAACTTTCTCACGGCCTGCGCGGCCGAGGTCTTGGGGTCCATCAGCACACTCTCGGCCAGGTCCAGCCATTCCTTGACGGGCGCCGGCACTGCCCCGGGTACCGCCTGCCGCCGCACAAACTGCACAAAGCTCTTGTACAGCCCGTCGATGATCTGCAACCGCTCCATGGCCTTCAGCCACAGCCAGGAATGCAGCGGTGGCCGCGGCGGCCTAGGTATCATTTCGATCTGGTTGTCCAACACGACGAAAGCCTTTGTTAGCTCGACGTCCCCTCCGAGGCCGGACTCCCGCCACATCGGGTCTGTGACGTTTCTCCATAGCTCCTCTTCCAGGGAATAAAATTTGTTCCGAACGTGGTCCACCGAGGACAATTCTTGCGACAACGCGAGCGCAAACAGCGCACAAAGCGCTGCGAGCCTCATGGTGACGCGGCTGTAAAGTGAAACGCTTCGATGCGCGACGCGAGCCACACTGCCGAGGGACGGCGCGAGGGGACCGCAACGAGCTAGTGGGGTCACGTTAGTGACGCGCCGCCGCAATTTATATCGACAGCCGCCGACAGACCGACCGCACCGACAGCACCGACCGACCGATGACTGACTGGAAATTCATTGACGGGATTCGCGTATATTATTGTTTCATTCGACCTCGTGTCTATCGAAATTCATTGTTTTACGCGCCGGTGTATCCGTAAGGAAATATAAATGTTTATTGTTGTGGTAGATTGACGATTTTGCGCTTCACGCTGCCAATCAACACTCTTCGTTTGTCATTGATGCTACATAATTATAGCTGAAGTTGTGTTGACTTTCTAAATTACAGTTCACGGTAGGCAATTCGTATCGACATCGATTATTTCCGTTTTGTTAAATAACTCATCACTACCGACACCCGCATGTTAATACTGTTAACTCGATGCAATCTCTTTTTTGCGCCTGTTGTAGCTCTTATCTCGTCGCTTTAAGTTACACATTGTGATATCTCGTGGCATCGGTATGTTGGTAATTGTATATGGTTATAATTCGCTCATTACTCTCGGGTGTCGCGTCAGCTGACGTCGGCTGCTGTTCTCAACGTGTGGAGGAATGTTTTTTTTAAAGTGTCTTTTGTTCCATTCTATGAACTGTTTACTTACGAATGGAAGCCTGGTATTACTTGACCTTACTCTTTGTACGGAGCACTTACTTGATTTTTAAAATATTTTTATGCAAAAGTTGTGTGTATTACACATATTTTCTCTCTGTAACTTAAATACTTTTTGAAGTTTTGCAGTGTCATTATAATTAAATGCTTATAATATTAATAGTATTAAAAATAAAGCTTTAATAAGTCTTCATTTTTGCAATAGCGTTCTATATAAACAATGAAAATAGGCCACATCAGTATTATCTTTCAGAAGCAGACGTTATTAATTAATCTTAATAAAGACTTGTGCGTAAGACGCGAGTGGCTATTTCTCTTAATGAACGTTCTACTGGAACTACTTACGTCAATCCTTCTTCGCAATAATTAACAGAAATTTATCTTTATTATAACTATCGGCCTTCCGTTTAAAGTTGAGTAAAGTGTAACAACATACAATAAATATAATCACAGCCCCACTACTTAAGTATCTAAATTAAAATGACAGCTACTGAAGATATCGATAGAAAAGTTGCCGTGTCTACGCTTGCTATGCTAGGCATATGTTAGCCACACGCCCCCGTGCAATACGCCTTCGGGATTTGTACAAAAAGTCGTCTATTGTGCAGACGGGCTGTCTACGGCTACTCCCGAGGAATATACTGTCGCCTGCCGAACGGTAAATAGTACACGCGTACATTGCATTATTCTTATAGGATACAAGTTTACAAAAAAAATTATGATGCCGATGATCGTCGTGAATAACATTACCATTACGCCAAAACGAAATCATAAAATTAACTCTTTATATCATTTTGGTATTTGTATGTGTATGATAATGGAATGCAACGCATTCATATAAAGCAGGTTTAAATGCTACTATGACACCTAATCAGAAAGTGCTAAAATAAATCAGATGTTTCATATTATGTTTAATGCCTATATTGACCACACTTAATCAAGTATGCATTGTATGATCAGCATTTATACCGTTGACCCAAATTAATACAACTCATTAGCAATTTATTTTATTACAAAATCAGTTCGCATTTAGCATTGTATTAAGTCACTCGTACTCATATCATTTATTTTTGCATAATTATTATAAGTATAGGTTCTATCCTAAATATACCTACATCAGTTTAATCTATAAATTTTATCAGTTTATAGTTCTAACCCGAATACATTAGTCCTTCGAGCTGTGGATTCTTTTTAGTTTGGCTTAAAGTCATAAAGTAACATTAATTGTATTATATTTCTTTAAAATTACTTAAGACTTAAGAGGGTTTACGCATTTCGGTTTTCCATACAAACTTCCAAGTCGAATTTTTTAAAAACCAATGAGACAATTTTGTTGAAACTGCATGCTGAAGTAAAACACAGGGATCTTAATAGTTTTTTGAAAACATTTTTGAAAAACGTTTTTCTAGCTGTATTATTGCGATTTAAAGTCCACTATAGAAAGTTAAAAATCGCAATAACTCAGTTAAATAAACATTTTTTTTAAATGTTTTCAACAAACAATTTAGATCCCTGTCTTTTACTTCAGCATGCAAAGTTCCATCGAAATTGGCTCATTGGTTTTTAAAAATTACGACTTGGAAGTTTGTATGGGAAACCGAATGGCGTAAACCCTCTTAAGAAAATCAGGTGCACGAGTGAATTCATTGCGAAAGTCGCGGCAAATAAATAGATACGACTAGGTACACGGCACACAAATAGAGTGCCGGTGTAATCAGCTGGTATTTACAGCATGATGTTTTCCGTACTTCGGTAATCAAGTTGATCAGCAATTTGTGTAGAAAAAAATTATACTTATTCTTGGCCTTGGTGGTAGGTACATAAACCTAATCAATTCTACAGATTCCATTCACAGCTCGTTGAGGTCTTATTGGCATCGTAATTATGGTACGTGTCCAATTCTTTGTAGCCTTATCAACGCCTTCTCAGTACAGATAGCAATACGTACCAGTATGGCAGTTCTATCAGAATATGCGAATTTATAAATGCCGCTTTTGTCATTGTAATTAACATTGTAAGATCTCGCCTACATTGTATGTGTTATTTCTAAGTACTCGTAATTGGACTTATTTTTTGCAATTTTGTCTTTCAGTTTTGTATTTTAATTTAATGTGAACATGGAGGCGCAAATTTTTTGTTGTCAAAGCCTTTCTTTGTGTTGTCGCTAGCAGGTTCTGTGTGCTTTGGTGATTCACCAAAGCGAATGATCTCAGCAGCGTTGAAACGAGTTCTGGGAATGTAGTTCGCGTACTAATCAGTGAAGTTTGTACATGATTAACAATGAACTACCACAAAATCACGTGTTCTTTTTTATATTAAGGCTTCTCATTTTGCAAATTTTAAATTGATATCTATTTATATGTATTTTACTGAGATATTAGTAATACATTAGTGGTTTATTTATTCTTCGGTCTTCAGCTCCCCATCTATCTCTATACCAAAATTCATCAAAACCGGTTTAAGGGTGAAAACGTAATACAAACTCACTTTCGCAATTATAATATTAGAAATAGGATTTCTGATAAGAACAATAGAAACAATAGAAAATTCTTGGAAAATTGTTATAGTTAGTATATTGCTGTGGTTAGTATTTTTAAAGCATCGACATCTATCTTGTTTTTCATTAGTTAATGAAGCCCTTGCAGTGTCAATACCACGCTTCTTGTAATTGTGATTATATTACTTTTAATAGCTTTGTTTTGATGTAATGTACACCGAAACTTAATGTACATCTAAACTGTAACAAGATATTTTTGTCACTGTTCGGTTAGCAGTTGTTTTACCGCAATACATTTCTCCTTAGCGTCCACGACCTAACAATATTTGAACACGTTTCCGCGTCGTTATCATTGTTGGTCAATTACCAGCCCATTATATCTTTATTTTCTACTACAACGGGAAGATGTTGGGCCTGCTTCCCTGATGATGAGTGACAATAACTCCGAAGGAAGCGAACTTCACCCCGAAATCTCAACTAACCCTCAGCTGAGGAACTGGTTTTCTTAACTCTGCTCCATTATGTACACAACAACAAATGCGGACTTAAATCATGGCCTAACCACTAAACTATATTTTGTGGTGCGAGACTTGTACAGTATTCTATGGTGCGAGTTCAGACAGCCAAGCTCGACGATACCTTTTTGAGGAGGACTTCTGGCCGAAGAGCGTGGTGTACCGGCGCTTCCGCGGGCGATTGCCCACCCAACACCACCGGAGCAGCGCACAAGCAAGTGCTTCAATAAAATACTAACATAGCTGCTAGACTAGCCTATAGACTGTCCAACTGCTGGGCTAAGGCCTCCGTCAATGAAATGAAGTCTTCACTACAATAGATGGGTATTGGCTCAATCGCCACACTTGTTTAATGCGACTTGGTGATCATACGCCCGGGCGCAGCATCCAAATATTGGATTGGACTTATGTTAATCGAAACCTGATACTGGACCTCGGGTTATCAGGTCAAGCGCTTAGCCACGCTGCCACCAAGGTGTTTAAAACAATTATGCCCAAATGTAATGTTGCCTACAAATAAATGTCCCTCAATCCACTATAACTGCAGGGCATCCTGCGAACAGCGTCCGTTCAGGGAGTTGATGACCCGCGTGACTCATACATATATATATCACTCCGCACATGCGTACTGTTAGTTTGCACCCGTTATTGAGAAGGTCCCGTCTCGGTGCTACTTGTGCACAATACAACGAGGTTAATACCACGAAGCTTTTGGCAAATTGTACGTTTGTCGTTCAACTGCATTGTAGTGCAGTTAAAAGTTAGCAGAAATCGGCCCTCCCGTAAATAAAATATAAAAACCCGCGCAAAACCGCAACGCTTACGATATCACCTTATTAACCGCTAGCAATTTAAGTAATTCAGTTACAAATTTTCACCCATGCTTTGCGCTGAGCCATACAAAATACCTTAACCATAATTTTCTGTCGAACCGTTAACGCGTGTGAAGTGGCATACAAACAAAACAAAGAGTACACATTTAATAATATAGGATAGCAGTTTGTTTAAGGGATAAGATCGGATTGCGGATAAAATTTGTATCACCATTAAATAGATATCAAATATTGCACAGGGTCCTAAATAACATGTCGTTTTTTTGTGACGACTGACGACATATTTAGCTGTATTTTGCCACGAGCTAAAGAGCTGCCGGTTTTTTCCTTATGGGGGGTTAGGCGGTCAGCGAAAATCCCGGGCCCTCGCGGGTGTTGCGCGGGGCGGGGTCCGCGGTAATTCGTAAGCGCCATGCACATTTTTATCAAAAAGTTAATAAAAATGTTTAGTTTTTTGGAAATCCAAAACAGGCAAGAAATCGAATAGTTAAATACCTATGTGTTTGTGTTTATGATTAGATATAAGAATTATTATTATAAAACACGGTCGTAATGTAATGCACATTGTAATGCATAATAGCCTCCTGAGACCCCGGGCATCACCTATGATACTAGGAGAAAAAAAAAAATTTTTGCTCCATCGAGCGGTATATGCCTGAACTATCTAACAAATTGTAAACTAGAAAGCTGCACCAGTCATTTAAAGGTTATTGCAAGTTGACTTGACACTTTAAGATGTCGATGCCAAATGATTGAATTTACTAGTTTTTTCGAACACCAGGATGGAGGTTAAACAACGAGGTAAATATTTGTACTAATTAGGTTTTGGTGGTTTTTTTGATTGTTTTTGATTAATAAGATGTTGATTGTTTGTTTTAAGTATTAAAAATGATAAAATCCCCATGTTTTAATAATTCACAAACCAATATTTTTACGGTATCACGGGCGATACTTTGGGCACTCAACACTTAAAATTCGTTGTTTTTTAGACTCAAGAAATAACCAAATAGTGGAGTTCATGGTGAACTTTGAAGTCTCTGACTGCGAAGATGTTAATAAAGATCGAGTGGAAGACCTGCAAATCAGTTTGGAACTGATTGACGCAGACCAGGTGCCTCTATAGTATCCGAGTCCGAGTGGGAAGAGTCCGACGAAGAGCCTCTATCCAGGTTGGCCGATTCATCTCGTAGTGGTGTTTATCGACGAGCTATTAATCGGCTTATGACATGGACTCTTTCAGATACCTTCGACAATGCGCAAGATACCGATCCGTCATCAGAAGAACAGCCTTTACTCAAAAGTTCTCATGAATACTTCGACTCAAAAGTTCTCATGAATACTTTGATTTTGCTACTACTTTAGCATGAGTAGAATACCGACTTGATGCCATGAAATGCGGACTTTCTCGGAAGCAAATAATGCAGTACTTACCTAGATTTTAAGATGGACTTGGCTAAACACCTAATTTACGGCGGAGATATGCCAGTGATACTGTGCGCAAGTCCCAGTCTGGATCGCCTTACGCGGAACAGTCCATGTCTAAGTCCTAGGCAATAAGTGTGTGCTGAAAAAGACGATAATACCGGAATCCTCTTCTAGAAAACGAAGACTTGTTGAACCATTTCCCAACAGTTTAAAAAGGATGTAGGAGGCACAACATTTACCCATTTGTTCCAAAGGAAAACAAAACAAACGATCTAAGTATCGGTTCAAAAGTTGTTTTAAAGAAAGTTTTGTGAAATATTCTGCTTGTAACTTATTTTTGTGCTTTAATGTCAATAGAAACTGCTTTTATGAGTTCCACACTTCAAAGAATTATTCTGAATAAATCATAGAATTTGTCATATTTTGGTTTCATTCAGACTATTTCAGACCCTTAATATCATGGGTGATACCCACTACTTTAGGGCTCTGGGGGGTAAGGGATTTTTTTCACTATTTTTCTCTTAACTTAAATAATCCAAATAATACTCATACCAAAAATTAACAAGATCCGACAAAATTTTACACTCTGGGTCTCAGGAGGATAGGCTTGTGTCCACTAAGAATAAATCGGGTGAATTTGCGTTTCTAATGATCAATTATGATTTATAGAAACAAAATATCTCAAATATTCATTATAAAAAATTGGGATTATTAATATTTTTAAAGAAAAAAATCAACAATAATACGCATTCAGTCGTATGACATTAAACGGAAATCAAAAGCCGTGACGTCACGCCGTGCCAAATGTCATTTTATTGTTGTGACATTTCTATAGAACAAGCCTCGAACGAAACGGATGATTGGCACGGCGTGACGTCATTTACTCAACATGGCGGTCTTGCGGTAAATTTAAATCAGAATATAAAAACCCAAAATAAATATTGTAAATGATTGATTTTTTGAAAAATAATGTATTTTTATACATAGACTTACTTATGTACAGCCGATTTGCACGTTTCTATAAATGTACACTAGGTTCGCTCAGTCATTAATCTCGTAAATTATGAAAAGTTTTAACTATACCTACATGAAATATCTTGGTTGACATGATGTTTCTGTTTAGCAACGGTATTTCTTATAGTAATATTTGATAACCTGTCACTATTTTGTCGCTACCTAAATTGAGAAACGTCGATTCAAAACTAAGGTACACCTCGTTATCCTTATGATAATTGAATCATTAATACGAATGGCATAATTATATTGATTTACTTAATGTGCGTTGGTTACAAAGTACAGCATTGTGGATAGCTTGATTCACGGACTCAATAGTTCTTTTGTGATAAGAGAACTTGCACGGGATAATAGCTTCTAATGTATCCGTGAATCGGTAACAAAACATGACCGCATTTTAATAGCCTTTGTCTGGAACTTCTTAAATATACTCTATTTAAGTTTTATGTGTTGTAATTATGAGCGTTAGTAATATGGAATGGTTCCAAACCACTCTATTTTACGACACATCCCTTAACTTAATGGCGTCCCTTTTGTCTCGTGCATTTCCAGATAATGTAAACTATCGTCGTGTGTAGTCGATACTTCGATCAACTACAAAAGGTAATACTGACGCATATGAAGAATAAAAATCGGATGTTTCGCCGCTTGTTTACTGCCGCACTCGTCCGGACAATGAAATGAAAATTGACTGGAACGCCATGTTTACCATTGTAATAGTGCAACTGTAAGGAGAATTTAGAGATTTCACACGAACCTGTAGGTCGTTTACTAGTAACTGGAGTATGCCGCGCCCTAGGAGGGGGTGGTGCGGGGGTGAGACCAGCGCGTGCACGCGCTCCAGCAGCCCCGGCAGCGCGCCCGGGTCGTGCGACACGCACCACTCGGCAAAGTCCACCAGCGTGCTCCGCTCCAGGGACTGCTGTAGCCTCACATACTCCCGCATCTGCCGGTTGGCCGCCGACACCCGGCTCAGCAGGTCCGACATCTCGTGCAGCCTCAGCTCGAGCCTCGCGTCTCCCCCACCCTTAGCCAGCAACAAAGCCACGGCGCTCGTCTGCTCCAAGTTCAGCTCCAGTCTCTCGATGTCACGCGAGACTTGAGCCAGGCGCGCCAAAATCTGGCTCTCCCTTCGTTTGAGGATCGGCAACTCCACGCCGCCCGTTGCATTGAAAGGTTTTCCTATGATATCCCACGAGCTGAGGACCTTCTCGCCGATCTCTTTGCCGAGAAATATAACGTCCAGCGTTTCGTCGATGAGCGCGTGCGAGGCGGTCGCGAGTACGAGAAGCGCAATGGCGCGCAGTCGTCGGGCGGACATGGCGGCGGACGCGGGCCCACTGCCGGCCGCGCCGCCCGAGGTCGCGGGGTGACCCGCTAAACGACCATTTACCACTTTCTCTTGTCAACAGTACGGCCAACCGTCTTAACCAAATTTACCCTATAAATAAACAATTTCTTAACAGTTCTGTTGTATGTAGTCAAGCAGATCATGATTTAATAAAAATAGATTGCATAGTAGTTCGTAGTCCAGTAAACGGGTTTAGTTATTGCTGTATGTTATGTTGCAAACGTATGATTCCGTACAACTGTCTTGACAGGTTTAGCTAGTTTGCAGTTCTAATGCTTTACATATTATACAATTAATGTACTTATACGTAATACGCCATAAAATGTAATTTATTTAGAAAAGTATTATCCTTGCTGCTATTAATTATCCACAAAATTGGTAAACAGTTTTGAACTGGCAACACTCGTCTCCAGCCCTCTCGATGCGTCCCCTCTTTTTATAAACAGAAACTTTTATTGTTCGGATGCTTTCGATTTCGTTGCATCCGCCCTCAGTCTTTGTAGTGGTTATTTTGTTGAATTTTAAATTCATTACTTACGAATTCATAAAAATGTAAAACTGGTATTCCAGTATGTTATGTAACCTGTGTAAATTAAATGCACTCGTTATATAAAGTTAACGTGGTGCACACAACAAGTTAAAAATGTTTATCACTGTGTACTTGATGATTGTTGCAATTGCCATTGTTAGTAGGGTAACATGGAAGTAATGTATGTGTTTGATATCTATATTCTATACTAATATTATAATAAAGAGGAAAGATTTGATTGTTTGTTTGTATTGAATAGGCTCCGAAACTACTAGGCCTATTTCAAAAATCTTTCACCGTTGGGAAGCTACACTATCTCCGGGTGACATAGGCTATATAAATAATGATCCTTACTAAAACTTTAATAATGTAGCCCAATTTGTAAAAAAAATACCTAAACAATTCCTTACATCGCGTACGCTGCGAAAACTATTGATGATAGAACAAAATAATGTACTACGACTTTACAGAACACGTCATTATCTACAAAAAGTGTCGCACCAGCATAAGTCTAACTATTATAGTTATGTCACAATAAGTGTTCTTTTATTTTAAAAATTTATTTGTAATGCCGCCGCTAGAAAAGACTCTTTATTTGTACTTTGGTATTACTTCTTATCAAAATAAATTACTTCATTGGAAAGATATCACGAGTTTAACAATGTAAGTATTAGAGCTAGGCAGCACCGCCAGCACCATAATGCGATGTAGGCACCGGGGTACGGGAGGGGAGTCATTTTGTAAATTCGTCACGGGGTACGGGAGGGGAGTCATTTTGTAAATTCGTCACGGGGTACGGGAGGGGAGTCATTTTGTAAATTCGTCACTGGGTACGGGAGGGGAGTCATTTTGTAAATTCGTCACGGGGTACGGGAGGGGAGTCATTTTGTAAATTCGTCACGGGGTACGGGAGGGGAGTCATTTAGTAAATTCGTCACGGGGTACGGGAGGGGAGTCATTTTGTAAATTCGTCACGGGGTACGGGAGGGGTGTCATTTTGTAAATTCGTCTCGGGGTACGGGAGGGGAGTCATTTTGTAAATTCGTCACGGGGTACGGGAGGGAAGTCATTTTGTAAATTCGTAAGGGGGGTACGGGGCCACGGGGCCCACGCGGATGAAGTCGCGGCCGGGCCGCTAGTTTAATCATTTATGTCAGATCGGTTTCATTGTGTACAATTATTTATATGAGGATCAGTAACGTAAAAAAGGAGGCTAATCACGCCGCGTTATAAAGTAATCTTTTCGTTTCTATGTAATAGCAAAAAATGTTATTGCGCACATGTTGTTAAAAATGCGACCTTGAAGTTCACATTTCTAAAAGTTTTCGCGAACATTGCTCGATAAAATTGAAAATACATCTGACCATATTTGTTTTACATATTTTTTTAGCGTGACTATGTCTGAGAACTATGCTTGTCCGTGGTTACGGAATATAGAAATATTTACCAGACACTTAATTATTTTAAAACATGTTAAAATATAATATAAATAAAATATTTAAAATATAATATAAATAAAAATCAACGTTTATATGTTTGTCCTCTCTATAGATGCGTTCCGAAACCATTGATCAGATTGTGATGAAACTTTGGTAGGGTGTATTAGTGACGCTCGCGGGGGTTCTTGCCCCAAAAAACGTGGGAGTATAATATAAAAATATAGAGCTAGTATAATATAAAATAAACTTAATGTTATCCTTCTTCTAATTTAAACTATACTTATCCAATATCAAAAATTATGCGTAGGATAGTTATGCCTTTACTAAGTACTTAGTTAGCGTAAATTCTCGACAAAATATTTTGTTTATAATGGAACGAGAATGTTTAAAAGTGTTTATCTAATATCTATTTTTTTTCGATAAACTTTGTTTTTTTTATTATACAAAATTAATAAATAACTATTAATTATAATACCAAATGTGTAAAGCGGTTAAGTTTCCAAAAATAAAATCTACATAGGGCTGGTTTTTTATAATTTCTTAATTAAAGTAAAGTGAAGTACCTATAATGCTATACTGTCCCATGGCTGGGCAAAGGCCTCTATGTGAAATCAAGTCTTTACTACAATTGATGGGTAAGTTTTAGGAAAAAACGGGATTTTCAACATGCTGATGTTGTTGGTTTTAAGAAAAATAAATTCCGTTTTTTCCTAAAAGTTATCGTAGTGACCATGGCAGTTTAAAATTGATGGGTATTGGCATTGATTGGGTTTGGCTTTGTAACCACTGTTGCCAAATGCGTATTGGTGGTGAGATGACATACCCGGGCATGCATGCAAATGTCCCAAACACTTTTCCCGTCACGGAAATTGAACCCGGACCGAGCGGTTATCGAGCTGAGCGCTTAGCCTCGCGCCCACCAAGGTGAATGAATGAATGAAAAATACTTTATTGCATTATAAAAACAATTTAAAACAATACAAAGAAAAACATTATGACAAAAGGCGGCCTTGTTTTATATCCGGTGTTATATATCTTAAAGATTTTAGATGATTTAGTGCGATTTTGTTGGTATAGCATGCACCTAAACCACAGGTTGCCTTATAGCTGAATGCACAGCTGTAGCGGAAATTACGTCTAGATAAATGCCAATACTGTCACAATGGAGTCGACGCGATTGCGATGTCGACACCCACAACAACAAGTAAATTATATTGATGTGATACAAAGGAATGAGGAATAATTTGTTAATTACTTTATAAATACTGTACGTTACGGTGTGCATTCATTACTGCCTCAACACAAGACGGATTAATAATTGTACATTACATTTTTCATAAAAATATTTTGTGAGGAAAAGGTCAGTTACCCACTTAAAAGGCTATGTAGAAAGCCTCAAGTACCTCATATTTAAAAAATTAATAAAGAAAATAATGAATGCCCTGAAAGATCGAGAAATCTTGCGACAGAAACCATACACGTAAATTAATATTAAAGTCAAGTCTGCCGTAAAATCAATTTACTCAATATTACTACTAGCGGCCCGATCGCGACTTCGTGCGTGGTGGTTTCCCTTCTCAAGCGGCTGGTAAGCCAACGAGCCATCTGGATGTTTCAACGGGGGCAACGAGGGGGAGCAGAAGCTGGCCTGCACGGCCTTAGCGAGCCGCCAATAGCTACGGCTACCCGAAGGGCGCGAGATCAACTCCAGCCCCGCCCTTGCCACTTTTCGTGCATCCGCTCCTGCGAGAGCCCTCTTGTTAGACTTAGAGGCCTTGTTGTAGGCCGCCTTCAAGGAGCTGGTACTAGGGTGAATAAATAATAGTACTACGTAACCGATTGAACCAAGGCCGTTGTCTGCCACGCTGGCAATATCTGTGAATGGAATATAATATTCCATACCCAACAAGATCTCATCAGCGATGGCAGAAGTGCACTCCGATGGGTCCTTTCCAAGATTTACATGAAAGTTACGTGATACCTCTACCTACACGTAAAAAAGGAGACAACTGACGCCTCATAGTATTTGGCAACGCTCAAATGAAACCCTTTTCCTGTAACTCAAAACGTGGACAAAACTGATGCCTTTATTATTATATATCTACCGTTCATAGTTTAGCCCATGATATTATCACCATGTCCATCGTGAATGTTGTCCAGGTATAATGTAGTAGCTTTCTATTTGTTCGTAGAATTAGACCTTACGCATGTCGTTCGTCACGCGCACGTCATACACCGGCCGATGCGCCTGAGTCATTCCTTTTTTTAATAGTATGTAACTTTCGCGAACCTAAGTAATCCTTTTTTTTAAATTCTACTACGAGTAAGCGCTTGGCTTTCTTCTAAGCTGATGGTAAGTGACGATAAGGCCGAAGGTGGAAGCGCGCTTTACCCGGAATCCTCAACCACTGAGGAACTGGCTATCTTATCCCTAATTGTCGAAACACAACAATGCTATAAACATCGTTGTTATGGCGACAGACTTAGATAAGATGGTGGTAGCTAGCCAGGCGGACTTAACAGCCCTACCACCAACCAAACCGAGCACACAAAGATGTACCCCCCGCTGGGAATCGAACCCGGGACCTCTGGGTCTGAGACCGGTGGCTTAGCTACTAGACCACAGAGGCGGTTAAAATCCGATTGAACATAGTCATGTTTTATTAACACAGACATTTTTACGACTTATTAACGATAAATTTTCTATTATTTAAGATGAACACAATTTTTTTTTTAAACTTAACAGAAGAGGCACAATACACATTGTGGAAGAAGCCCACACATTGTAAAAACTGGGTGCACTACATAAAAACGAAAAACTCTCCGAAACCCATATTCACGAATTTCAAAATTCTGACTTTTATTATGATTCCGAATATTTCAGAATTCCGAATATCACAATTGGCTATTTGACAGTTGTAACAATAAAATATAAAATAGGTCGGAAATGGTAGGTTATGATTAAACGATAATTATCCAATAGTTTTTTTTATTAAGATAAATTGTAAATATTTTATTTTTACAAAATAAATTTGCGTTTTTTTTATCTGTGGATTACAAGACCCGAAACACGGGCGGCCATGATTGAGCTTCATGTGACGGATTGTGACGTCACATTTCACAAAGTATACAGAAACTATCTGTCAGGTTTCAAGTTAAGTTTCTATATTTATTGAAATGTGACGTCACCGAGCAAATTGTCACGTGACCAACCGTTTTCGCACGAAGTTTGAAATCAACAAAGAAAAATATGTTTTTTTCTGTTAAATAAAGGTTTTTCGAGAAAGAAAATATTGTACGGGGTATAAAATAAGCGTTTGTAACTTTTTAAATACTTTTTCGAAAACTGTCAAGTAGCCAATTCCGATATATTATCATAAATCCTATTTTTATTAATCCAAAAATGTTATTCGGAAAATTAAAGTTCGTAATTTTAAATAATCGTGTTTGTAGTTTTTCGGAAATATGAAATTCGGAGTTTTATAATTTGGAATAAAGTTTTTCGGAGTTTAAGGATAAAGATATTTGATTTTGATATATCCTCGCTTCACCTCTTAATCCTTCGAGCCGGATTCAGAGATTTTTTATCGATTTAATAATTTAAAAGATTATACATAAGTCTAAAACCTATTTTAATTTTAGTTAACGTTTTAGTTTAGGTGTGATTTTTTCAGCATCCATACTGTGGTTACCGCTTTCCGTTATCAAGATGTTATAATTGTTACCGGTTCAGCAAGTAAATAATGTTACCCAATGTGTTTTGTGCAGAGTCTATTCTACGAGATCCTGGCAGGCGTTTGGGTGCGCAACGGGCTGCAGATCAAGGGGCAGGCGATGACCTACATCCAGGCCAACTTCTGCAACTCCATGGTGGACATGGACATCTACTGGCTGCAGATCTGCGCGGCGCACCTGCCCGCCGACCAGTTCATCGACATGTGTATCGACATGTGAGTGCGCAACACATAAACTAATACACATAGGCTTAATTTGCACTCCGATTATAGCTGAACACGGCTTTTTCTTAGTAAACTACAGTTTTTTTTATTAAGATACCTTACTTAGATATTTTTAATCACGATAGTGTAATGATCGAAGTTATTTGTGTTTGTCTTGCAATGTTAGGTTCGGCGCAACGTAATTAATAAGACTGACTGCGAATACTGCGATCTTAATGCTCTTTATTATGAATACAGTCACCAGCATTAAGATGTAACTATCGACGGCCTGCAAAAATATCTGATCATTGATGGAAGGCATAATATGCCTATAATATGCCTTCCACCAATGATCAGATATTTTTGCATCATCACATCTTAATGCTTGTGACTGTACATAGCGTATACAGGGTCACTGGAAATACGTAGCGATCCCTTTAAGGAGTGATAGTAGAGATCATTAGCTATCAAATTGCCCTCGGGCAGATGGGGCAAAAATGTACCGATTTCTAAAATGTGTTTGTAGTAATTGTTTTACCCGTTTTACGAAATATTTTGGTGATAAAAGCATCGAACTTTGTTTTGGCGTCATAATCGCACAGTACGAACCCGGTTTACGTCTAAAATGGTAGTTTTTGTTTTGTTCTAAATGTTGTGCAATAGATAAGTTAGTTGGAAATTCATTCATGAATTTAATGGTATCATTAGATTTATCCAGATTTACTTACATTTAAGATACCCTACCGCATTGGAGCTGCAGTCGGCCATAACGAGCGCACGCGCAGCGCTTCCGCGTAAACAAATACTGTTTGTGAAGTGTTTTGTGTCGTTTCGAATAAACTTTTTTGTAAAATCTACTCGTGAATGCATAATCTTTAGTGTAGTGTAGTTTAGAATGTGATAATGTATCACCAAATTAGTGTTTCGAATACCGGATTCTGTGTCGTTATAAACAAAAACCAAATTCTGATAGAAATCAACAAATTTTACTAAAATGTAAGAAGATTAACGTATTTAAACAAAATTTATCTATATGTACGAGAGTCGTTTGAAAAGTTTCTGGCCTCACTATGAAATAAAAACTTTTTTTAAATCCTCTTTGTTATATGTCAAAATTGCCGCCATTTTTGACGGCTAGTTTTTCCATAACGGCTGATTTTGCAAACCAGTACATGTGTTCTTTGAAAAATGGATAAAATTGAGTGTCGAGCTGTGATTAAGTTCTTATATTTAAAAAACAATACGCCAACCCAAATCAAAACTGAGATGGATGCTGTTTACGGCAAGTCTGCTCCATCATTTTCTACAGTAAAATTTTGAGTAGCAGAATTTAAACGCGGTCGTACCAGCTTATACGATGATGAACGCGTAGGACGGCCAAAAACTGCGACCAACCAAGATATTGTCCAAAAAGTACACCGATTAGTGCTCGACGACCGTCGAATCAAGGATAGGGAGATTGCAGAGGCTGTAAGCATATCTAAAGAAAGAGTTTATCATATACCCACTCAACCGTCCACGGTAGTTTTACTCACCCGGAAAAAATAAGTGCGAAACGTCCACGGTAGGTTTACTCACCGAGCATTTAAACCTCCAACCGTCCATGGTAACTAAACCTACCCGTTTTAATAGGTCAAAGCACGTAGTACGTGGGTCCGTGAAAAAATTTGAGGTGGTTCTGTGGTTACTAATTCATCATACAAGTAAAAGAAATCTATATATTGCCACAGAAAATTTCACAGAAAAAAATAATGAAATTGACGAAATTGACAGTTCGCCAAAACGGAATTTTGCAGCGTAAGCGTCTTTAAAAATGTCGAAATACTCTTCTACTCACCATATTTCCTAAATAAGTGCACATCAAAACAATCGCAAACTAATTATCGTTAAAGATTGGATAAGTTTGTTTACATTCGTAGACAGTGACATTGCAACTAAATTTTTTTTCTGACCAAGCGCCATAAACACGGCAATGTTCTTTGATAAGGTTGTTGCCCACTGCACCTAGTTCGTAGTTCCGCAAGAAAATTTGAGGTGGCTGTATGGATATCAATTGATCCGTAGAGCAATTGAAACTATGGCATAGTGTACGAGAACCTTTAGTAAAAAAATGAAATTGTTGACAATTTTGACGGTTCGCCATTTTTTTTGCATAGGATTTTTTTGGTGCTAAAAATGTTGTTATTACTCTTCGTAATCATCCTTCTTCCTAATAATGTGCACATCAAAACAATCGTTATGGTTTTAGCTATCGAACATGGTATGATTCTTTATAGTTTCAACAAGTGACTTCCAAGTAATAATAATTTCTACATGTCGATATATTTTTACGTATTTTTTTTTTTTGTCTTGGAATGTTTATTTTTGTAATTTTAGTAATAGATTTTTGTAATTAACTGTTAATTTATTAAAATACTGCGTTTTCTAAGCATTCCGTACGTATATAAAGTTTTGATATAGCCTGAGTAGTTGTTTAGTTCTAATTTTTTTTGTCAGCTCAGTCAGGGTTCGTATTCTTCTGTACACTCTTCTAGCAGCTCTGTAAACAGCTGGACGCTGGGCGCCATGTTGTATATAGGGGCTCGGACGCTTAAGTGGATACTAGTTGAAGATTTGAACATGCGAAAGCTAACTGCACCTTGGGTGCCGCGTCTATTAAATTCGGACCAAAAACAAGTTCGAATGAACATTTCCGAAGTCCTTTTGAAGCGATTTAAGCAAAGCACGTCGGATTTTTTGCGTCGGTTGATAACCGTCGACGAAACGTGGATCCATCACTTCACGCCGGAGACAAAATCATAATCCAAACAGTGGACTGCGAAGAATGAGCCTGCTCCAAAGAAGACGAAGACGGTTTCTTCGGCCGGAAAGGTGATGACCACCGTGTTCTGGGATAGTCGCGGAGTTATATTCTTTCTGTGTTAGGCCAGAAACTTTTCAGACAACCCTCGTATCTTACAACCTAACCAAAAATAAACTATTTCAATAAATATCAATCAAAGTGATAAAAAATTTAATATACCTACACCCATCGACACTACACGTCAATTTTGTCTTTGGAGGAGGCTCGACGCGGGACGGGTTAAATACGTAAGTTTTATTTTTAATTTACTTTGAAGTAGCGTGACCCACTTTTTATAATATTTTAGATAGTTCTTTACAAATATTTTTTTTCGAAATCGGTACATTTTTGCCCCATCTACCCGAGGGCAATTTGATTGCTAATGATTTCTTCTATCACCCCTTAAATAAAGGGATCGCTATGTATTTCCAGTAACTCTGTATATAATGGTAGGAGATGTGTGTGCGTGTCGGCTATACTGTACACAAACTACACCTCCCCCGTAAATAGTTTAAATAAATGAACGTGCATAATATATTTTTTTTAAATAAAATAAATTTACAGAGTACATAAACATGTAAAACTAAAACTTCCAAAACATTACATTGTAATACGTTATCTAAATAACTACTATAATTTCAATTTCAACGAGTTGTTGATGACTTTCACATTTAGGGTATTTAAACACACCTTCAAATGTCACGATTAGGTACTCCTATACTCTTGTCCATAATTTACCTCATATAAAACCATCATTTATATTTTATATTTGACATAGAAATTTTTAAGTCTTAAGGTCCCCAGGCGGCACTTTTTAGTGGGCGGCAAAATTTGACAATATATAATAAAAATATTTGAACCTTTTCCTATTTTTAACGCAACCACAAATTCGGACCGATTTAAAAGAGAGCACGGAATTTTTCATTACCTATTTTGTGACGAATTCGGGGAATCCCCTTTCTTTGAATTATATTTTATGGCGACTGCTGGCAACACCGTCTATACTACGGGTAAGTCACTTCAAGGAAGTACGTGATGCTTTGACAATTCTAAGAAAGTTATTGATGGATCGTCCATCAGTGTCCATTTCACATTGTCTGGTATCGTTTTTTATGTTACGCTTTAAAACTGTTGTTTTTGTGCAAATATGGACGTGTAGGTAGTGGTTGTGAAATTATCATAAAGTTGTACTGTACCTAGCGGAATAGAGCAGCAAAGGTCTGAGCGAGCAGGATGTCACTAGCAACAACACTGGAGGATAAAAAAAGATGCGTGATGCGACGTAACGGAACTGTTTTTGGCTACTGTTTGACAGTTGTCGGCAGTCATCGGTACGCTGAGAAAATTCTCAGCGTGCGTGTTACAAAACCCAAATGGGTTTTGTAATTTTTTTGGATTTTGGATATTTTTGAGAAATAGTGCTTTAGAAACATGGTGAAATGTTTAGTGATGATTGTTGTACAACACAGCGAATAATCCCGAAAAATATTTATTTCACAGGTAAATTATTCCAAACCGACACTACCTTACCTAGGATTTATTTTTGCTAATGCGCTTCGAATTTTAAGCACGAAGTGTAATAATTCTCTTCTATAAACATTTATGTATGTAAGAAGCAAAGATAGAATACACATAATGCAGAATTTGCAAATAATTTGTGTAAAGAAATAATTTTCGTTTTAAACTAGGGCTGTATGTATCAAGTTATCGATATTTCGTGTCTACTGTCTATCACTCCGCCGTAAACGAATATGTATTATTGTTATTAAAGTACCTATATGTCGTTTAGATATGGAACACCTGGGAATGTAATCCCATTTAAGATACTTATCCGATCTATAGGTACAATGTGAAGTTTGTTTGGAATCTCTTATATACCTACAGGCTCGGGCCGACTGTTTAATAAGTAATGATAAAATGGTTTGGTTTTTTAATCTATCCTTCTGAAGATGTAAAAAATGTTTGCTTAAAGTGTAAACAATATTTTAGAGAAAAAATAAAATCAATTTTGATTTTGATAAAAAGAAATTTGATAGGGCGGTTCTAGATATCATTCGTCATATTAATTTCTTAAATCATTTTGATTTTTTGGTTGCCTATTCATTTGATCAAGTTCCACTTAAACTCACAGATATCTGATCGCCAAAAGTATCATTGAAACATATTTGCATGTAAGATTGAGGTACGAAACGAAATTGAAAATGTATCAAAGCTATCTTTGAGAAATTACTTAAAACAAAATAATACTTTTCCGAGGGCAATGAGAATAATCTTTAATAAATGATTTAAAATCTCTTCTGAGTTTTTCTTAAATATTCATATTTCACCTCAGGATCGTAGTTTAAGCCATGCTAAATCCCATCTCATCCTATTTTAGTTCTATTAATACTATTACTGTTAGTAATTAATATAATCGATATCGATATTAATGTGAAAGGCGACATGACGTACATCACTGAACGCATTCATAATCATCCGTCGCTTTTCCAGTCTAAAGGTCATTATCCCTTGCACACCGCGTAGTCTATTTGGTACGGGCACGTACCCGGGCGGTTGGTACGCTTCATACGAAAATCGCTGCAAAGTGGTAAAGCGACGGTGACCCCGACCGTACATCATTACAACAATAATGATTAATTCAAACACAAAATTAATTACCAAAACAGACCAAAACACTTTTTTCTCTTTACGTAATTTACATTTTATTACAAAACCATACTAAAAACCAATAGAATTTATTAAAATAGTTTTATACAAAATATCAAACAAAGAAAAGAATTTTACCATTATATATTTGTCAATGAGATTCCTAGCATCATGCGATTCTCTAAAACTTACATGTACGCAGATGACCTTAAGATTAGTAGAGTAATAAATACTATCCAGGACTCGCTCATGCTTCAAAGTGACCTTAACGAACTTGTCAGATGGTGTAAGCTCAACGGAATGGACCTTAATGCAGATAAATGTTTTTATCTGCAATACGCGCGTAAACGCAATTTGATCTCGTACCAGTACTGTATTGGTTCAATAAAAATTAAAGAAGTCGATCAAGTGCGTGACTTAGGAGTCATATTTGACAAAAAACTCACGTTTATACCACAAATGGAAAATATTACGAAACGTTCTAGTAGGGTCCTAGGTTTCGTGTTGAGGAACATGAAGGGCTTGCGTAATCGCAAAACTAAAATGCTCCTATATAACACTCTAGTGCGAAGCATTTTAGAGTACTGCACCATTGTATGGAGACCACACTACGCCACTCATACTCTCCAATTGGAGCGAGTACAAAAGAGGTTTATGCGACATCTAGTCTATTCCGAGAATATCTCTAAGAAAATACTGCCATCTTATAAAAAACAGCTAAATTATTTTAAAATGAATTCCTTAGAAGAACGTAGAACAGTTATAGATTTGATGTTCGTCTCCAAACTGTTCAACAATGGAATTGATTGTCCTCAATTGCTTGTCAGGTTTAAATTGCGCGTCCCAGGTAGATACCCTAGAAATAAAATCAACCTTTTTTGTGCACCTTTCCGTAAAACTGTATTTGGGTCTAATTCTCCTATTTCAAGACTTTGCAAGTTGGTAAATGAATTTTGTGGTAGTGCTGGACTTGATGTTTTATCTGTCTCACCTAACAGACTTCGGTCTGATATTATAAAATGTTTTACATAATATTATCTAAGCTAGTTGTAAATGTTATGTCCATGTTGTGTGCGTATGATGTATTTACCTATAAGTGTTTGTTACGCTTGGAAATAATACTTGCGCATGTATTTTTTTTTTGTTCTGTAAATGTATTGGTGTAAACAAATGTTGGTAAATCAATAAATAAATAAATAAATAAATAAATGACGAATTTAAAGATACGATCCATTTATGGAAAATTACACTTTCCAATTTGGCTGAAAGATCTGCTGGCTGCGCCACTTCCGACTCCTACATCTCCCGGCACCAGCTTTTTACCATCTAAATCGTCAGTAACCATATTTGCAGCAACGACTGTATAATTCATTTTCGTCTAAATCTTGCTATTTTTTTCCATCATTGGGTACTAATTCTTTTTCGCCAACAACTTCGAAGAATAACGACGCAGCAAGCACCAATTTGGTTACATTTTTGAAGAGTTTTAAATATAATAATCATTACTTATTTAATAATAAATTCATTTCTTTTTAGTTTTTACAATTCACTCACTCACTCATGGTTTTTGTCACTCATTTATAAAAAAGTCACATTTTGCACTCCACATAATTGTAGTCTTTTTTATTTAATCTTCATAAAACACTTTCCTAACCATCTGCGCATCAGTGGTTAGAAATGTGTGCGTGTCAACTATACTGTACACACACTACAGTCTATTTATTTATAGAGAATACCAAAATTTATGTTACAACTTAGTAACATAAAAATAACAGACAGCCAAGGCCCTCAGTGACCGTCTATTTGATTACTTTGTCGCATGAAGCGGGGAAACTCTTCCTTATCATAGATAAGTAACAAGTGTTCCGTCTACCGCAGGTTTGGAGTCCGCGAATGGCTGAGCATGCTGCCCATGAGTCCCGCGCAAGCGGCTGAGCAGGACGCCATGGTGGAAGGGCTACTCACCTTCCTTGCTATACTCGTCTCTTCGCGGACCAACCTTGGTAACTATTTTACATACTCCAATGTCTTTTTCACATTAAAAGTCTTGTATCGTCACTTCCGGCACTTTATATGATGATGATTCGCGTCCTTGTTTGCCTCCTATTCACAATAACTCTTGGTGGTAAGCGTAGATGAGATTTCAGACTGAGCAAGCTCACTCAATTATGGTTACGCGAAAACTAATAATGTTTCATGTGAACTATCTATAATCAATATGAAAGCAAACGTCCGTCACCCAGAATTGTTAACTGCTGTGGAATGGACTATCTTTTCTCTTCTACCTGTCAGCACAATACATAGTAACAAACCTAGATAACAAATGCTAGTACCCATTTGTATTGTTACACTTTTCCGTTGATAGGTAACGATGAGCTGACCCAGTCCCGACTGGAGGTGAGCACGCTGCTCGCGGCGGGCGACAAGACGCACTCGCAGCTCCTGGAGCTGATGCCCGAGCGCTCCGGCAACGCGCACACCAGGAACTTCGAGACCGTGCTCAAGGAGGTAAGGGTCTGATCACACGGCAGACGAATTCGCAGCTTCCTGGAGCGTATGCAGCGTGGCCGAAGCTGTTGCAAGAGCTATATGATAATAGTTTTTCATTAATATTTTCAAATAAATTAAAAAGTTTCAAAAGTCATTACGCCAATGGTTCGTAATTTATACTAAAAAACACCGGCAGGAGCCCCCCGCTTTTGCAGCGACTGATACTTACAAATGATTAAAAAAATCCGCTTTTAGGTTCTAAAAGCGGATTTTTTTTCATTGTTTAGATAAAAAAGATAGCCCGAAATCAGAGCGCGGAAGCGCATTATATCATAATAAAAATAAAACCTTTAACCAATAAACAGGTAACCATGTTTGACCACTGCTGTTGCTAATGTCATTCGTTCTGCAGGTGTCCACGTACCGGCCGCCGCCGAAAGGCTCCGAGAACCTGGAGCAGGGGCTGTTCGTGCCGCAGCCCGTGGTGTGGGAGCGCTACTACGACCCGCTGCACGTGCTGCGGCGCGCCGTGCACCGCAGGGACTTCCACTCCTCGATGGAGAGGTTCTCCGCATAGTGAGTACCGACATCACATAGGAACTTAGCAGCCGTAAAGCCAGACACAATTGGCATGCAATTGATAGCAACCTTAAGGAGTCTTCGTGACAGACAAAAGGGGAAAATAGATACGAGTACGACTTTCCCCAAAGAGACAGAGACTAGGCAATGAGGACCGGGAAAGAAGTGCACTGCCATAGTCCACGGAACACCGAATAACAACAGCACGTGTGCTTAGCGTGGTAGGTAGGTAGTGAGGCTTAAGTCCGTTAGTCTCCTTTTACGACACCCAAGAAAAAAGATGATTGGTTGCTACCAAGCTATATGGCTGCGCTTTAGCTGATACGTTGTATATTATGTTTTCTTTTTTATGCTACAACGAAGTAGCCCTTTGCATCACTCCGGACGACTTTGTCATTTTCTTAAACTTGACACTTTCCTAACTTGTCTCATTTTTAACTCGGCTCTTTCTTAGTTGGTCTCTTTTGCAAAGTTGACACTTCTAAACGAGCAACATTTTCACGGCAATGTGTGGCCGGCATCTATACGCATCTTGCTCTAACATACGAAGTAAGAGTTAGATAGCACTAGTTACCGGCCTCAAATTACAGCCAAACATGGCCCGTTTAAAAGTCCCATTATATTAATACTTAAATATGCTTTGTGGAGGCCCAGCAACTAAATTTAAAAATATCGTGAATTATTAGAGAAGTTAAATTGGGTTCGTCTCCATACACCGTTTAAGCCAAATTTCCGGTCCCTGGTTATAACCCTTACGTCGTCGGAACGCTATAAGATGTATGTAAACTCATTATTATTGTAGTTACAGTCGAGTTCATAAATATGTATACATTTTACCTTGTCTATTTAATGTCTGTTTAAACTGCCTTAGATGATTGTCACAGCGTTTAAAGTGACAAGGTACTAAAGTGTACACATATTTATGAACTCGCCTGTACGCATCCAGTCCAGTTAATCTTGAAAAAAATATGAATACAGGTGTCCCGTAACCACTTTCTTAAAGTTTATGAAAAAAATACGATTTAGGAAAGTGTCAAGTTAAGAAAGAGACCAACTAAAAAAAAGCCTAGTTAAAAATGAGACCAGTTAGGAAAGTGTCTAGTTTAAGAAAATGACGAAGTCGTCCGGAGGGGAGACAAGTTGGAAAAGTGTCAACTTTACAAAAGAGAACAACTAAGAAAGAGCCGAGTTAAAAATGAGACCACTTAGGAAAGTGTCAAGTTTAAGAAAATGATAAAGTCGTCCGGATCGCTTTGCATTTGAGTAGCTCCATGAACCTACTGAAACCGGTGCGGTGGGCTAACAGCTGGATTAAACCACTCAAAGACCTTACAAATTAATAAAATTCGTAGCGTTCGCGAGAAGCAGAAGACGGCAGGAGAAGTATCATCGCCGCCTGACAGTTCAGCGGCAGCGGGGGCGGCGCCCACGACAGAAGAGGCGACTGGGAGCGGCGTGGGGGCAGCCGCTGCCGGGGCGGCGGCTGCGGGGGCAGGCGTTGCGGGGGCGGCGGCTGCCAAGAGGCAAGGGGGCGCGCTGTGGCCGCCCCTTCGCCCCCCGCCCCCGGCGCCCGCTGCTGCCGGTGATCCAAGAGCGCTGTGTGCTTCGGGTAAGCAGATTATTTGTTTTTCTTTTTATTTTACCGCAAATATTCAATGCAATGCAATTTAAAGTGGTATAATACATTACAGAGATATTTTGCCAAGGTAGACAATTACTGGCTGTACTGGTTATATTTCTTTAGATGTTTTTCTTCGGGTGCTGGCTACCGGTAAGGCCTTGAGCCTTCGAGTTTGCTAGACTGGTAAGCTGGTTAAGGCTAGGATTCCCGAGCGCAGAAACTAGTAGGGGACTAATTGATTTCACATCGCGATTCGCGACTGTCAACTTAGCAAAATAGGTAGGTGTTGGCGCTTAAGGCACCAACATGCGACGAGGTTAAAGGCTGAAGGCAGGAAGGCTGAAGCAAGGAATGACTTACCGGGAGCAGCTGGTTGATCTGGGGCGATCGGGTGTCGCCGGTAGGTACGGGCGATTGGCGCTAACGGCGCGGGCGTTGCAGCGGGCTTTCGCTGGTGAGGGCGGTAGCACACACACTTCACTTTAGGGCACTGGTCGTAGGCGTTTTAGGGGTAGTTGAGCTGGTAAACAAAGCGCTCTCAATTCACATACACTTAACACATGGTTGTTCACGGGCTGAGTTCTTGCGCGCGCGCGCGTGGGTTCTCTATGAACAGTCGGAGCACACTGCCGTTGCGACAGCGCCGGCGGCGCGGGCGAACACTTCGTCTAGTATAATTGTCACCTCGCTGTGATTGGCCGATCATTCGTTGCACATTCGTTGCACCAATATGCACCTTAATTGACCGGCGCAGAGACGGTTATCCGTTGCGCTGTGGCGCGAACATCTTCCCGGGCCCCAGAGGGTAGGAAGGGGGGGGGGGAAGGGATGGAAGTTAAAGGGGGACTACAGCCCCGATTCGTGCGGTGTTGAGTTAATGTCGAGTGGGTGTGTATATGATGAGCTGAGAGGAGTGCACGTGTGTGACTGTATGAGTAAGATCGTGCACTGAGCACAGCAACAAATGGGCACAAAAACAACAACAAAAAAGGGCTGTACACTGGGCATACCATCATGTAGTCACGTGAGTCGTGCACTGAGCATAATGGCATATAGGCACAAAACAACAACAAAAAGGGCTGTACACTGGGCATACCATCATGTAGTCACGTGAGTCGTGCACTGAGCATAATGGTATATAGGCACAAAACAACAACAAAAAGGGCTGTACACTGGGCATACCATCATGTAGTCACTTGAATCGTGAACTGAGCATAATGGCATATAGGCACAAAACAACAACAAAAAAGGCTGTGCACTGAGCACGATAGCATACAGGCACAAAAAAAACAACAAAAAAGGCTGTGCACTGAGCACGATAGCATACAGGCACAAAAACAACAACAAAAAAGGCTGTGCACTGAGCACGATAGCATATAGGCACAGAAAAGCGTAATGCGCGCTGTGGCGCAAAGAGCAAAGGCGCAATAGAAGCAAATACAAAGCAGACTGCATGTGTGTATGTGCTGCAGGCTGATGTGTGGGTGCACGTGTGTAGAAGTACTATGCTCTTGTGGTGAGCACGCACGAGATTGAGTCGATTGCCAAGGCAAGAATTAAAAGCAGAAAAAATATAAAATTAACACGAGCGAAAAAATAAAGCACGCTATTTGGCACGCGTGGTAAGCATGCACGAGATCTGAGCCGATTTAACACGACACGACCATAAAAATTTCATTACAAAATAAAACGGGAAAAACAACAATATCGTCGTCTAGACGCGGGTGTGTTATACGTAACTAAAGTTATATGTGCAACCTAATTAGTAAGTAAAAATATAACACTAATCGAACACTGTTCTTGGAACACGTTCTTAATTTATTTTTGTAGGTAGGTTAATAATATTTCGCAATGCACTTTGCAACGTCTATCGTGCAGAAAGGGTCATGTAAGGTAATGAAATTAGGAATGTTACGCGATAAAATTTAAAAATCAGAAATTTAAATTAAGCTACGTGATAACCACGAAATATGAGTAAATATTATTTTAACGGGTCGAATGACCAACATGTAATGAAATAGTTAATGGGCTGAAATAGTTATCCTATATATATATAATAGCGGACTGTATTAACAATGTGGGGCTACGTAACATGTACCTACTCCTGCGACCCCTGATGCGACTGCTGTGCATGCGCGGACGCATGCAGCGTTCTGTCGGTGGGTCGCTTTGCCGGAGTGTCCCGCAGCTGGGGCGGAAGCCACCGCGCCGCCGATTCCGGCTGGTAATGCTGCGTGGCGTCGTCCGGTCGGTGAAGGGACGTGTGGTGGTCGGCGATGCCACACACTCTGCATGCCTTCACCGACTTGCATTCGTCCGGGTAATGTGGTCCGAGACAGCGGGGACAGCGCTCGCGCGACACCACAAAATCCCACCGGCCCTGCGTCGGCTGGGCATTGTAGGTAGCGCACGCTATTAATCTATGCCCCCTAGTCCGGCAGTAAGGGGTGTTTGGGCTGGCGTGCATTGTGTGGGTGTTGTGTGCAGTTGTGTAGGCGTGTATGGGTGGCGGCACGAGTCGAGGCAAAAAAAATGAAGTGTGTAAGGTAGGGTTTAAAAACTAGTGGACTGTATGTATCCGGCTCGTAGGATCATAAATGTAGTCGCCACGTCTGAGTGGCGATTACGCGACGTAGGGAACTGGTAGGTAGGTAGGTAGGAAGGCTTACCTGGGATGATGATGGGTGATCGGGCAACTGTAGGAGACGGGGCAGCGAGCTGGCGGGCGGCGATGTAGGCGATTTGTCACGGCACAGCACAAAGTCACTTTACGTTATCACAGGCACTCAGGCGTTCTCTTCACATTAGGTTCAGGAGTCACTATAAATAAGGGCAGATACCAGCGCGCGTATTTTGTGGGCGTCTCGCGGTAGTTCACAGACAGACTCGTCGGCGCGGTATCTCACGAAGCCAGCGGCTGCGGGTCGTGCATGCTCACCACGCTTGTCAAGTAGCGTGCTTTATTTTTCGCTAGTATTAATTTTTTTTTTTTTTTTTGTTTTAATTTTTGCCTTGGCAATCGGCTCATTCTTGTGCGTGCTCACCACAAGAGCACAGTACTTCTACACACGTTCACACGTTTGCCCACTTGTGGGACACAGACAGAGTGTCCCAACCTTTTTAATTAAGTTTTTATTATTAGTTTATTTTTACTTTTTTTTGTTTGCGACTGACTCATTCTTCGCGCTAGTGTCGGCTACAGGTCTGCCCGATTGTGAGCACCTTGCCCAACAGTGGGCTACGGATAACGTGATTCTTTTTTGTTTTTGTTGTTTTGTTTGCTTTTTGCTTTGCGGTCGGCTAATGTTACGTACGCGCGTTCAATAAGCATACATACATATACACAGACATACCTACACACATACACGCGTTTGCCTACCCGTAGGCCATATACAAGGCGCCCCAACTTAGTTTTGCTTTCTTTATTGTTGCGTTAATTTTAGCCCATTTGCCCTTACCTTAGTAAACACATACGTCCAGCCAACTATAGAATATATACAGGGTGTTGTTCTTTTTACTGCCTTTATATTTGTTTAATTTTTTTTATTTTTTATTATTTTTTCTTTTGTCTCTTTTTATTCATCGCGATGCCGACCAAGTCACAAGCCGCGATATTTAGGGAGGCCGCCAAAGCTTTACACCAGCTACTAGAGATGGGATCACTGATCATTGCTGGCGACACCAAACATTCCATAACGGAATTTAACGTGCGTTTCGCACAGATACAGGGCATAAAGGAGAAGCTGGACTCAGTGTACTACAACATTCTCGACGAAGAGAACTTAGACGAGGGGGTTGAGAGGACATACACTGAGAACCACACAAAAGCCTCCGGAGCATACCTGGGGATACTTGTGGCGAGGGAGGAAATCTCACCCTCTTTCACGTCGTCCCCAACCCATAGTGCTCAGCCCAGTTTCGGCGTCAATACGCCCACAGCCGTCCTCCCCAAGATAGCGCTGCCCAGGTTCAGCTCAAAAGTGGAGGACTGGCCTTCCTTCATTGCGCTGTTTAGGAGTTTGACTGACGACATGGCGACCCTGTCGGACGCAGTCAAGCTCCACTACCTGTTCTCAAGTCTCAGCGGTGAGGCATTAAGTATGGTGTCCCACTTAAAGGTCACCAATGAAAATTTTGCCGTGGCCATGGACATCCTCACCAAGCGGTACGAGAACCGCCGGGTTCTCATCGATAGTTTCGTCGACATAATCCTGGGGCTGCCGAGCATCCACACGCGCTCAAACATACGCACGCTTTTCCTCACTCCGCTGGTGTCCGCCCAGTGTGCCCTTAGTAATTTGGATCTGCCCATAGGAGACGACTACGTGTTTGTGTCGATAGTGGTGCGAAAGCTTAAGGGTGAGCTCCGCACGTTATTTGAACGCAGACACGGGTCTAGCAGCTCCCTGCCTACGTTGAGTGACCTCATCTCCTACCTCGAGGAGCACGCGCGCTGTGTGGAGACAGAGTTCTCCAACATAGCCCAGCCGCAGCCCATTCACGCCCTGCCCGGCCCTTCTCGCACTTATGCTCAGATGGCTCAGCAACAACCCGACCATTACCGTGGCCGCTCCTCAGCTCCATTGCCTCACCGCGCCTATGATCAGCCTACTCACCAACCGCTCCACCCAGCTCAGCAAATGCGTCAGCGCCCATCCACCTCCCCGGCTCGCAGTCAGCCCTTCCCCGTCTACTCGGCCTACCAGCAAAGCTGCTCCTCATCATCGTCCTCGTCCTCTTCCTCACGCTCGACGTCCTACTGCCCCTATTGTGCCACTAGGGGACATACGCTCATGACGTGCAGATGGTACAATGCCCAGCCCACACAGGGCCGTTGGGACTTTGTACAGGCACGCGAGCGCTGCCAGCGTTGTCTCGGCCGTCACTACGAGAGCGAGTGCAGGTCAAGGGGGGCATGCAAGAACTGTGGGAGCACGAATCACCACACGTCCCTCCATCGACCAGACGGCCCAACGCACTCAGCTCATTCGTCGTCTGTACATGTGCCCCCACCACAGCTGACAGAGCACTCGAGGGAGCGTCCCAGAAACAGCAGGCGGCACGAACCCGCACATCCCAAACAGGCGCAACCCAGCTCTGCTCACAGAGCCAGCCCGCCCAGGTCCGGTTCGCCAGGTAGGCCCCGCGAACGCCGCCAGCAATTATGACTCCCTACTATCACAGAGCACCCTAGCGAAGAGGTAGATTTAGCCCATGCCCAGTCAACCCATGCCCACACAGCTGATACATACTCAGCTCATACAATTTCAGCTGATACTCAATCAGCTCACTCACCTTCTGTGCCCACTGGCACACCCATTTTGTTGCCAACCGTCTCACTAAGAGTCGCGGACGTACATGGCCATCTTCACACAGCCAGGGCTTTATTGGACTGTGGCAGTATGCTGACGTTAATAACGTCACGCATGGCACGACTTTTGAACCTGCCATTAAAACCCACTTCTTTAAAAATTACAGGAGTTGGGAATCAGCACAAACATGAGTCAAAGGCGGCAATAACAATAGTATGCCGACCCACTCACAATGATACTCCTACAATCACTGCCACAGCTCACATTTTAAAAAACGTCACTGGCTACCTTCCCTTGGAGAAGGTACCAAACATTTCCCACGTACTAGGCCAGCCACCCGTGCCATTGGCTGACCAGCTTTACCACACACCAGCCCCGATCGACCTCTTATTGGGGTCGGACGTTCTTGGCCAGGTGTTGGACGGGACTAAGGTCTCGTTGGGCCCGGGCAAGCCCATAGTCTTCGGCACGATTTTCGACTTCGCGTTGATAGGACCCATTGAGGACTTGTATGCGCAGCCGGCGCAGCAGGTTAACTCAGCTCACGTCGTCAGCTCACAACCAGACTCAGCTGAATCAGTCCAGGACATACGTCAGAGTCTGGAAAGGTTCTGGGAGTCTGAGGAGCCCCTCCCTCAATCTCACACTCACAATGATCCCCTGGAGGAACAATGCGAGGAAATCTTCCGCTCTACCACTACACGCGATCCCTCAGGCAGATATACGGTCGCTCTGCCCTTTCTAAAGGACGCCCCTCAACTAGGTAAAACTCACCCTATCGCATTACGCAGATTCCTCAATATTGAGAAGATGCTAATGGCGAACCCGTCCCTGCGTTCTAAATACGTCGACTTTATGGCCGAATACATCGACTTAGGGCACATGGCTCCCTGTCACCCAAATACATTCGCCCATAAACCTCACTTCTACATCCCTCACCATGGCGTATTTAAGTCAGGGTCGGACAAGCTGCGCATTGTTTTTGATGGTAGCTACAAAAGCTCCAATGGTGTCAGCATAAATGAATGCCTACACACAGGCCCCGCCCTTCAACAGGACATTGTGGACATCATCATGTCCTTCAGAACGCATCCAGTCGTTTTCAGCACTGACATCCAGAGGATGTTCAGAAATGTGCTGGTTGCCCCAGACCAGAGACGGTATCAGCTGATACTATGGCGGTCCTCACCAGATCACCCTCTGCTCACCTACGCCCTCAATACAGTCACGTACGGCTTAAGATCAAGCCCATATCATGCAATCCGCACCCTGCTCCAGCTGGCTGATGATGAAGGCCATCGCTACCCTGGAGCCGCTCAGGTTCTTCGCAAGTCTATCTTCGTTGATGACATCTTGTGTGGTCATGACACGGTTGAATCCGCCCAAGCACTTCAGGACGAGTTGATAAGTCTGCTAGACCTAGGCGGCTTTCAGCTCAGTAAGTGGACATCTAACTCGCCTAAGCTGCTCGAGAGATTTCCCGACAACCAATGCGACATGCCCAAGGACTTCGACATGAACCCAGAGTCCACGTCCATTAAGGTCTTGGGTATACAGTGGAGCCCTCAGTCAGACGAGTTCACCTACCGCATCTCTCTGCCCCCCATCACACATGTCACAAAGCGGTCTATTTTAAGCACCGTAGCCTCACTTTATGACCCAAACGGTTGGGTTTCCCCCGTTATCTTCCGCGCAAAGCTGCTGCTTCAGCAATTGTGGCTACTGAAGCTGGAATGGGATGAGCCCACTCCCTCTGAAGTGCAAACGGAGTGGCACCACATCTCAGAGGATCTGCCGCTGTTGTCTAGCATTCGCTTCCCTCGGCACGTTTGTGCAAGCAAAGGCTCAGCTGCATACTCGCTTCACGGGTTTGCAGATGCCTCTGAAGCCGGGTTTGCCGCCGTTGTTTACCTCCATGAGCTCAATGCCTCCGGAGATACTTTGGTACACTTGATTGTCGCCAAGTCGCGAGTCGCACCAATCAAGAATCGCCTCACAATCCCCAAGTTAGAGTTGTCGGCCGCCACTCTACTCTCCCAGCTGATGATCCGTGTGTCAGTTCAGTTATCGGCCCATATCAGTATACAACAACACATATGTTGGTCAGACAGTACGATAGTCCTGGCCTGGCTCAATACACCGCCTCACCGTCTTCAACCCTTTGAAGCCAACAGGGTAGTCAAAATCAGCTCAGGCTCACCAGAATGTACCTGGCGAATGTACGTACCTTCCGAGCTCAACCCGGCAGATTGCGCAAGCAGAGGGATGTCTGCGCAATCCCTGTCAGCCCACGACCTATGGTGGTCTCCCACGTGGCTTGGACAGCCTTGTGAGTCTTGGCCTGCCATGCCCTTAGCTCTGGGCCATCACGCCCTGCCCGGCCTTAAGCCCAAACACGTCCCGTCACTGGTCACAGTGCCCGGTCTTGACTTTGACCTGCTCACTCGGTTCAGTTCACTAGACAAGCTCGTCGGAGTGACAGCTTGTCTAAAACGCTTTCTGCACAACTGCAGACACCACCCAGATTCGCGACGCTCAGGCCCCTTGTACGTCAGTGAACGAAGAGAGGCCCTACTTTACTGGGTGCGCAGTGTCCAGCACAATGAGTTTGCGGAGGACATCCACCGCCTTCAAACTGGCAAAATCTGCTCCGTCAGACTCCAGCGGCTGTCACCTCTCATTAAAGATGAGCTCCTTAGAGTTGGTGGACGACTGTCCCATGCGTCTATCCGATATGACGCACAGCACCCGCTCATACTTCCCAGCTCTAGCCCACTTGTAGACCTTATCATTGACCACTACCACAAAATACACTGCCATCCTGGCGCTGACACTTTACACGCTATCCTACGCCAACAATTTTGGATATTGTCCGCGCGCCGCATTATTAGACACCGAGTTTTTAAATGCATTAGATGCTTTCGATGCCGGGCCCAGCCGCAAGCGCCCTTCATGGCCGACCTGCCAGCCGATAGAGTTACGCCTCAGCCAGTTTTTAGTCAAGTCACGACCGATTTTGCCGGACCATTCCTCGTTAAATCTAGTACCCTACGTAATGTTAAACTCTTAAAAGCGTACTTTTGTATATTCGTGTGCCTCTCGACTAAGGCGGTTCATTTGGAACCGGTCTCGGACCTCAGCACGGAAGCGTTCCTCGCGGCATTACAGCGTTTTATAGCACGCCGCGGTGCCCCGATTCTCATCCGCTCGGACTGCGGTACAAATTATGTAGGCGCTAAAAATCAGCTCATCGAAGTACAAAACTTTCTTGCCTTGAATAATGACACGATTGCGCACAAGCTCGCTGGTCAGCACATTACTTGGTTGTTGAACGTCCCTAAGGGACCATGGTTCGGTGCGTTACATGAGATCAACGTAAAATCAACAAAGCAACTTTTATATCGCGTAATTGGCGAACAACACCTCACATTCGAGGAATTCTCCACACTTTTAGCTCGAATTGAAGCGGTCCTCAACTCAAGACCTCTCTGCCCACTTTCGTCTGATCCTTCAGACTTTGAGCCGCTTACAGCCGGACATTTCCTTTTAGGCCGCCCACTAACGGCCCTTCCCGAACTATCCGTGGAAGATAGGCCGATCTCCACACGTAGGCGATTCCAGATGGTACAGGCCCTTTCCCAGCGCTTCTGGACGCTGTGGACCCAGTCCTACCTGCATACCCTTCAAACCCGCTCCAAATGGTTGTCCCCATCCTCCCCTCCCCGAGTCGGCGAGCTCGTCCTCATCAAGGAGGACAACCTGCCTGCCCTCCAATGGAGACTGGGGCGCATTGCTCGCACCCTGCCTGGGAAGGATGGCGTCGTGCGGGTGGTGGACCTGGACACCGCGAATGGACATCTTCGGAGGCCTGTATTCCGGATCGCCAGGCTCCCATTGGATGAGCCCACCCTGGCCCCCGGAGGATGTTCCCGCCAAAGCCGGGACGGCCATTCAAACTATACCGCCATCGGTAAGGCGGTTGTTGACGACCGCGTCCGCCTATCTGCCGCGGCGCCACCGCTGCGCGACCCGCAGCCGCTGGCTTCGTGAGATACCGCGCCGACGAGTCTGTCTGTGAACTACCGCGAGACGCCCACAAAATACGCGCGCTGGTATCTGCCCTTATTTATAGTGACTCCTGAACCTAATGTGAAGAGAACGCCTGAGTGCCTGTGATAACGTAAAGTGACTTTGTGCTGTGCCGTGACAAATCGCCTACATCGCCGCCCGCCAGCTCGCTGCCCCGTCTCCTACAGTTGCCCCATCACCCATCATCATCCCAGGTAAGCCTTCCTACCTACCTACCTACCAGTTCCCTACGTCGCGTAATCGCCACTCAGACGTGGCGACTACAGTAGGTTATTTTAAAAATCAAGAATTCCTTTTAAATTTTTAACTTATAACGGCCGGAATGCCTCACCTATTCAAAGATAATTATTTTCGTATATTTTTCATTAACTAAAACCAAGTATAATACAAGTAATACGATATTTGAATTACGATTAGAAGGATGTTTGAAATTTTGTTTGATGTAAAGTATCACTAATATATTATTTAATGGCCGGAATGACTATATAAAAGACTGGAATAACATATATTTTTTCCAAATTTTGATTACTTGTGATTTGCGAGTAATCCATAATTTAAAATACCCTATTTTCGGGAATTTCGGGAATCCCAGCCTTAAAAGCGGCACACGTTTACTTTGACAAGTTTAGGTTTGAAAATTGAACATCCAGCGAAATTACATAGAAGCATTAGTATGGTTTTAGGTCAACAGTGCGCGTATGGTGGTGTTGTTAGCGTCTCTGGACTGCAATATCCGCTTTCCATCAAGCGGGCCCTGTGCGCTCTTGCCGGTTCAGTTCAGTAATATACCTGTGCAGACGAGGTACAAACTTTAACCTTTGGCCCTACCCACCTTGCGGCATAAGGATCAAATCGCGGGAGGGCGCATGGGTACAGCATAGTTTCGTTTTCCCAGAGGCGCTTTTCACTTTGCTCCCTACAAATATCTACATCCACTGTTAGACAAAGGCCTCCCCTAAGGATCTCCGCTACGGCCGGTCCTGTGCTGCTCGCAGGCATAAATTCTTATTTATTTATGTACTAGCGGTCCATCCGCGAATTCTTCTGTGTGAATAGCCTGTATCCCGTAACGAATTTTCAGAAAAAATATTTCACCCAAACCTAGTCCTATTATAAACAACAACAAAAAAGAATTACACAAATAGGTGCAGCCTTTCGTACAAACATTTAAGGAATTGATTTTTATTAATACAGGGTCTAACAAAATCAAAAAGCGAACGTTTAAGGGCGGTATCTATACATCATTCTGAATACAATGACAAAAAATGGACTCCAGTTTCATAGTGATTTTTCAAAGTTATGTTTTCTGACAAACTAAATCAATTAAAATAATGCACATTATGAAACATGCTTTATCTTTACTAACACGCACGCAAGCGTCAATAAAAAGATAGCTCTATGTGCTCCAAGTTTAGTATGCATGTTCGGCTATCTTTGTGTGCGTGTAATACAGCTGTACGGGTTTGGAAAGGGATTTTTTGGTGAATTACGATAATGTTTTGTTGATTATCTCGGTAACGAGCCTGTAGTTTTGGAGCAAATTTGGTGAGCATGGTAAGTGTGATGTATAGATGCTCCCTTTAAACGTTCGTTTATTGATATTGTTAAACCCTATATAGATTTGTCCTTGGTGGGAAAGTACTGCAGGGCAAATTCCTTTCTTCCATTCGTCTCCAGAAGGATCGCTGAGAGATCCTTTTGGAGAAATGCAGGTCGTCGTGCCATCTCTTTCTGGGCGTACCGCGTCGCCGGTTCTTGTTCGGGACTCACTCTGAGCAATGGTGCAATTTGCTTTAGGCGTGCTGCACGGCGCGCTGCTGTGCGTGCTGCACCGCGGCGTGCACCGGCGCCTGGCGTGCAGCGAGCCGGCCGCCGCGCCGCACGCGCCGCCCGACCACGTGCTGGCGCTGGCCGTGTACCTGCTGCGCGTGTGCGCCGCGCTGGAGGCCGAGCGCGCGCACTGCAACGCGGTCAGTGCACGCACACACACACACACACACACACACACACACACACGCTGTGATACTGGACATGTTTCAACTAATTCTTTTCTGAGCTTTACGCGAACACTACACATTGAAATGAAGCTATAATTATGGACCAAACTCACGTATAATTTAATACATAACATAGTTTTTTATTCATGATGTTTCGAACCTTTTACAGAGTCCGCGATCACAGGGAGACTAAAAAACTATGTAATGTTGTAAATTAAACGCGAGTTTAATATGTAAATAGTGTTTTATTTCAATGTTTCAAGGTATTTTAATTCGGTGACTCATGTGAATAACGAATGGTAGGTAGTTGTGGTCACTTTAAAAAATCGAGAATATCTTTTTTCGTGCAGCATAGTGCATTTTTTGTGAATTAGGTTCCAAATTCATTATAATCAAGTATAAACCCAATGAGGGCAGCATTGTCGTATCTGCACGCTTTTAATTTGTAAAATCTTAACGCATAAGTAAACGCTACTACTGAAGAGGTTTTTTTACTGTGGGTCACATCCACTCTATCGAGATGCTCATAGATAAATATCAAGAGTTTCACAGGCTCTCTACCTTGTGGTTATCGACTAACAAAAAGCTTTTGACACTTAGTACCATCACTCAATATGGGAGTCTCTACAACTGCAAAATGTTGAAATGTCATATATTAAGGTACTACAACATATGTACCAAAATTGCAACAGTAGAATTAAACTAGAGACGACCGGGCCCTCTATACCAATCAAGAGAAAAGTAAGACAGGGAGGCGTCGTCTCTCCAACACAATATTCATAACAGTTTTACAACAAGTAATCGGACAACTAAACTGGGAAAAGGTGGGCTTAAATATAAACAATCACTATATGTCATTTAAGGTTTGCTGACGATATTATTCTGCTTTCTAAAAATACAATGGAGCTGCAGTCAATGATAAACGCCATCCACGCCGCAAGCCTACAGGTAGGCCTGGAAATTAACCGCAGCAAAACCAACATTATGACGAACTACATTAAACACCCTGTATACCTTGAAAATGAAGCGTTACAGTACGTTGACGCCTACATATACCTAGGTAAGCAAATTTCGTTTAAAATACAGAGAAATGAGCAAGAAATAGAAAGGAGAGTTTCAAATGCATGGAACAAATTTTGGAGCATAAAAGAGGTTTTGAAGAGTGATATGCCAATCTTAATTAAACAAAAGATTTTGGATACCTGTATACTACTATCATTAACCTACGCTAGCCAAGCCTGGAAGCTCACACATCGCGTTAAATCCAAAATTAGATCGTGCCAGAGAGGTATGGAAAGGAGTTTATTAAATATTAGAAAAATTCAAAAAATATCGCATAAAACTATAAGAAAAAAGACAAAAGTGACTGACGCTCTCTATCACTGTAAGAAATTAAAGTGGCGCTGGGCTGGCCATATAGCTAGACTACCAGACAACAGATGGACTCACAGAATAACATGCTGGAACGGAGCACCGGGCACTAGGAAGAGAGGCAGACCAGCTGCCCGTTGGACAGATGATATCGTACAAGTGGCTGGCAAACAGTGGATGGAGATAGCGAAAAACAGGGTCACTTGGAAATCTCTAGAGGAGGCCTTCACCTTCGAGAACGAGGGGTTCTTACTTTGTATTTATTTGTTTTTTTAAGAATTTAACATTGTATAAATTTTAATATAACTGGGCATTTTGTTGGTCTTTTAGTAAGAAATAAAATTCTTTTTTATTTTATTAAGCGCTAACCGTATCACTATCGCGTATCGATACAATTTTTTGATATGAAATTGTTTTGCGCTGCAGGGCGACATGTGCGTGGCGGAGGGCGAGGGCGGCAGCCAGGTGCGCGGCGTGCCGCTGCTGGGCGCGTTCGCGGGCGCGGCGCTGTGCGACAACGCGCGCACAGTGGTGGCCGCCGTGCCGCCCCGCCCGCCCCGCCCGCCCGCAGCGCCCGCGCCGCCGCCCACGCCCGCGCACTACCACTCCGACAGTACGTGCGCACGCACCATGCTTATATACTTAAATAGGCATAACATGTCTAACATTTGTTTTTACCATCTCATTTTACCAAATGATACCCTATTAAAAGCAAATAAATATTATGAATATGACACGCACGCACGCACGCACGCACGCCAACGCGTGCCGTGGTAGCGGACGTGGGACGTGGACATAATACTCCAATTAAAAACGCGAATGAAAATAAAATGTTTAATGTTTTTGTTAACATTTTGTCCCACTACATGGCAAAGGCCTCCCGTCCTTCTTTCCACTTCTTTTGGTCCGGTGGTCGATCAGCTTGATGTGCGTCTATCTATCCATTTTTGGGAGCCAAAATAAGTTAACAACAAAGTCATTTTAATCCGATATTTAATTTTTACAGTTGTCTGTCAACATTACCCACGTTCTCGCACAGAAATATTAAAACACGGATCTAACTCATTCATAATTTACAGGTGATACTGAATGGGAACCTTCAGAATCAGAGACTACAAGACTGCCTTCACTGACGAAATCCGTCTCTCTACCCGCCACCAGCACAGCTCTGGCTGTGCCTTCGCCTTTACAGGTAACTTAACATTCACAACAATAAACATAAGCCCCTCGTCTGTGGCAAGGACTCCTAGAGCTCGATAACAATATAAATTCTATTGTGTCTGGTATTTCAACAGGGGACCTAATAAGAAATACATTAATAACGATCACGATAATTTTATTAGAGACTATAGCGGCCCTAATAACTAAAAACTAAAAATAAATAAAATAATAAATATGTGGAATTATTTGAATTAAAATTAATGATACTTATTATTTCAACATTAGATGGTGCAAAGAGAAGACTCTGTGCCGGATGACCAATCGGACGCAGGAGGCGACGCTCCGCAGATGAGAGCTCTCGAGGTAAGTGAAATAAAATATTCAAATATTATTGTGCTGACTCAAAATCAAAACGTCGTAGTATAATTATTCAGAACAGATTGCCAGTGGTCTATCGTCATCGATTTAAATAAAATATTTTTTTTTTATTGTGGCACGCCATAATGCCCTCACTCTGCCTGATGAAAAGCAGCCAGTGAAGCCCAAGAAGTGAAAGCGTTCATCACAGCGCTACCACGCTATGCCGAACGCTCACACTGGCGGCCTGCGTTAATACTTTTTGACGTCTCGCTTAAATAACTCGGGAGAGAAAGAGGAGGGAAACACGTGTGCGGGAAGCGCATTCCACATACGGGCAGTTCGGCAAAGGAACGATTGTCCAAACTTTTTGGTACGTGTCTTGATGGTCAGCACGGTATGAGGGCGGCTTCTAAGACCTGCACGCGTCGATCTGGAAAGGAAAGGAGAGGGAGGGATGAGGACAAAGAAATCCTCAGAGCATTCACCGTGGTAAGGCGGTAAAAAGCACTAAGGGAAGCAATGTCCCAACGTAGCTGTAACGGCTCCAGACTGGTCGTAACGTCATTGTACGGGCCCGCCGGTATCCGTACTGATGTCAACTAATGTCACTGACGTCACGGGACGATCTCTGTGGAGGTGTCAAATTAAAATGCGTGTGTCTTAGCCGAGCGTCTTTATAGACCGATAGCGCTAGGTTTTGAGGTTTCAAAAATATTAAAGTTGTTTATGTTTCACATATAGTTTCCGGACCTTTTGCCCAACCTAATATATTAGTTTGTGTCACCCTAGGTACTTGCATAGGTAGAAATTTAGGTATTTGTCGCTTCGATCAGTATTGGACGAAAAGAAAATTAGAGATGAAAGTTTTACTGTCATGATATAACGAAGTAGTAACTGATGTACATAGGCAATTTGTGTCATTTCTGTCCACGAGAATCCTGATATTTAACCAGTTCTTATCACGTCGCCCAACTAGCTCTGAAAGAATATTACAATAGGTTAAATAGGTGTTACGCGTTTTAGAGTACTGATATCTGTTGTTCAAAATATTTTGTGTCGAATTCATCCACGATATTTATAGATATTTCATTTTTTTATAACAAAACCCTGTAAAAGCCACAAAAGAAAGTGCAAGTTATTAGAGTTTAAGTGTTTTTGATTATTATGGTGTAACAAAACACTATTCATAATTTGTGTCGTTTTTATCCACGAATTCTTATTATTTTAATAAAAACAGACTTCCAAGCACGTGAAGGGCGAGCGCGGGGAAGAGCGCGGGCGCGGGCGGCGGCGCCGGCGCGCGGCGGGCAAAATTCGAAGCGAATCGAAGCGTCATGCTCGCGTCAGGGCCCTAAGCATAATATAAATACAAAAATGTATGCTGTATGCAACGTCTCAAATCAGTTCCCCGTCCAGGCCACGCATACGGCACGCCCCGTGCACGGCCCAGTGTAATATAATTTATCCCTCAATCTAAAATAATATTGACCCTTATGCTACGGCCACACTATCGCGCTAGTGCAAAGATTCGCGTTGTTGTGACACGTCTGGCCAAACACTTCGTCATAATAACGCAATGCACAATCGCGTTATGCTACGGCCACACTATCGCGGTAAAATTCTTGTTCCGTTGTCGCTGTAAAAACTTCATGTTCCGTTGTCGCGATAAAGCATGGCCACATCATAAAAATCTTCGCGACGACGTCGCGATAATTGTGAACTTTGTCGCGATAGTGCATTTCAACTAGTGGTGGATAATATATTCGAAACTATATATCGATATTTGATATCGGATTCCTAAACTATAGCTAACATATATTTTAATATCTTTGATATCGGATCGGTATCGATCATTTCTACGGACTATTAAAAATTCATGCAACATCATGTTTTTTCTACTATATAGTTTTAGAACGCATCGAATCGATATCGGATTTGGATGCAATATAGGTACTTATAAGTTTATTTTCAATAAATTTAGATGACTCAGTCAGTTTACCTTGATCTAAGTGAGTGAGTGGAGTGCCTATTAATTAAGTGATAAGGAGTAAGTAAAATTTTTCTAAAATAAATTTATGTACCTCTAATAATTTTATTCATTAAACTTTTACAAGCACATTTGTTTGTTAAAAACTACCGATCAATGATAATTCAATAAACATTAGCGATACGGTACAATATTCTTGAATCGAATCACGTACAATATAGATTAGTGATCTCAACGCACACCGCATTTCTGACACGATACTTAGTGTTTTCCAAAAATATAGTTTCAGGTATGCGATTCTCTAAGCGACACATAGACGCTGCGCGCATGACTGCGATATGAAAGTGACAGAGTCATAAAAAGCTAAATTCAGAATACATGTCCCAACTCGGGACACCGACCACCGTCTCCAGAGAAAGACAGCCTGATCTGGTACATACACCGATGGATCCAAAATGGAGTCAGGCACTGGAGCAGGTATCTTTAATGACTTTAAGCACAGTCAGAGTAAGGGAAAGTTCGCTTCTGTTTTTCAGGCAGAAACTTTCGTAATTCTCCTGTGCGTTAAAAAGAATCTAGAACTCGCTCCCAAGAAGCGTAACATATTCATCCTGAGCGACAGCCAAGCCGCGCCCAAGTCACTTATATCGCCTCGAATCTACTCCAGCCTTGTGCTTGAAACCACGAAAGCCTTAAACAAGCTAAGGTAGGCACAACAGGGTGAGGTTGATCTGGGTACGTTGATTTTAACGTACCACATGGGAATCCAAGGCAATGAAATGGCCGATGCACTTGCTAGGGAGGGCTCAGGGACCCCATATTTTGGTCCTGAGCCGTTTGTGGCTAGCATCGAGTACCATCAACAAAGCCTTCAAGGACCACATCCAAAACAGGCATAGAACCGAATGGAAAGAGCTACCCGGCATAAGACACTCAAAATCCTTCATAGGCGAAGGCAGGCCCGATTAATCACCGGTGCCCTGACTGAGCACTGTGCCATAAAACAAATGCTCCGCAAAATGCAACTAGTAACAGACAACCTGTACAGGGTATGTGGATTGGAAACGGAGTCCGTGCAGCACCTACTGTGTGACTGCGACTCTTTTGCCAGGAAAAGAATGAATCTTCTGGGATCGGCCTATCCGAAAAAGATTTTAGGCTCTTCGCCCTCAAGGACATTGCCAAGCTTATGGCAATTATCTTCACTGAGGAGGCAGAGTGATAGGACGGGGTTGCACAAATAGGCGGTTTGACGGCCGGGTAGTTTAGCACGAGCATTTTGTGAGCGAGCCATGGATGATTATTAGTATTTATGTATGTTTGAGTATCCGTTATTCAGTCACCATAGTTCGGGTTATGCTTAGTTTGGGGCTGAATGATTGGTGTGACAGTTGTAATTTTTTTTTGAGATTTGTGTCTTGGGGGTAACATTAAACCGGTTCTTATTCGTAATCTTTTATTACTTCTATTACTTTATAGTTACTCCAATCCATAATGATCGAAACAGAATAATTTCGATAGTCGTATTTGCAACACGTTCACAGAGTTCACACCTCTAGTTGTCTCCCAGTCAACTCCTCATAGGTCAACTAAAGTGTGCGAATAAAGTGTAGCTGCACGAACTTTATCGCGACAAAAATCTATGATAAGCGGCAATTTACCAACAGCAGCGCGTAAACGCAAGACGAAGTGTTTGGCCAGACGTGTTGCGACAAAGCGAATCGTCGCGCTAGCGCGATAGTGTGGCCGTAGCATTAACGCGCCGCTGTCGGTTAATTGCCGCACATCAAAGGATTTTGTCGCGATAAATTTCGTGCGGTTATACTTCCTTCGCACACTTTAGTTGACTGCGAGACAACTAGAGGTGTGAACGTGTTGCAAATACGACTATCGAAATTATTCAGTTTCGATAATTTATGGATTGATTTAGATTCGATAAAGTATTAGAAGTAATACAATATTACGAATTAGAACCGGATTTATGGAACCCCCAAGACCCAAATCACATTAAAAAATCACAACTGTCACACCAATCATGCAGCTCCAAACTAAGCATAGCCCGAACTATGTTAACTGAATAACAGATAATCAAATATACATAAGTACTAATAAACATCCATGTCTCGGTCACACATGCTCGTGCTCACTACACAAGCATTTATCGCTGACCGCCATCAAACCGCCTTTTAAATATTAACTTTTTAATATTTTATCAATTTTAATAAAAATAAAAATTAAAGCAAATGAATTCTCCAAAGAATTAAGTGGTAATAATAATTTTAAAATGAACAAAAGTTAATTATCACGAACACCTGAAGTATCAAAGTGACGGCAAAACAAATAAAACCATAGACCAATCCACAGAATAAATAAAATAACTCGGGAATAGTTATTCCAACTCTTTCCAAGTTTATTAGGATGAAATTATAACCTTCCTATTCCCAACTTAAAAACACATTTTAAAAAGTTTTTAATTGTAAGATAATAATATATTATAAATATTATATAAGAAAGTTTATTTGAGCGTTTTTAGCGCAAATAATCAAATATTACAATTAAACTAGTATTACAAACTAGAAAACTTAAGTAATATTAAACAATATAAAAGTACTAACTTTGTCCGATTTTTGTGATAGATAACATCCACCATCTTCTTTTATTTTTACCCTTGTATTTATTTTGTTCAAATAATAAAGATACAGTAAATAATTATTTGCCGACATGTAATAAAGCGCAACCATTTCGATTTTTTCCGTTGAAATTAGAAGTGGGCGATACAAATCGTATATTTACTGAAACATAATTATTGCATCAATTTCGTCAAATCCGATATCGATGCGTTCTGAATCTATATATTTTGGAAAACACTATATCGCGTCAGGAATGCGGTGTGCGTTGAGATCACTATATTATTGTACGTGATCCGATTAAAGAATATTGCACCGTATCGCTTATATTTATTGAAATTATCATTGATCGGTAGTTTTTAACAAATAACTGTGCTTGTAAATGTTTAATGATATAAAATTATTATAGGTAGTACCTATTTACCTACATTTTATTTTAGAAAAACTCAACACTTAACTAAATCATTATCTCTTAATTAATAGGCACTTACTCACTTAGAACGTGGATAAACTGACTGAGTCGTCTAAATCTATTGAAAAGAAACTTATAAGTACCTATATTGCATCAAAATTCAATATCGATTCGAAGCGTTCTGAAACTAAATAGTAGAAAAAACACGATATTGCATGAAGTTTTAATAGTCCGTAGAAATGGTCGATACCGATATTAAAATAAATTTATGTACCATAGTTTAATATTCCGATATCAAATATCGATATATGGTTTTGAATATATTACCTACAACTAGGTAGTTAAATTGCATTATCGCGACAAAGTTTAAGATTATCGCAACGTCGCCAAATTTTTTTTGATGTGGCTTAGCTTTATCGCGACAACGGAACACGAAGTTTTTATCGCGAAAACGGAACCAGTATTTTCGCCGTCTAGTGTGGCCGTAGCATTAGAGCAAAGTATTGACCACATTGACCATTGCCATTCGTAGGTAATGGGATTGCAGACGCGCTTCGTTCAAAATTAGCACGTCATTATTGTAATCTCTATAGGTAGGTACACGTTTGTTATTTACTTACGTAGCGGAGATAAATAATACTTAATACGATAGGTATGTAATTTATATGAAAGAAATCGTACCGAACGAACGTGTGTGCGTGTGTATGCCCCCCCCGCCCGCTGTCGCCTGCCCGCGTCCGCCAGCGTCAGCCCGCGTCCGCCCGCCAGACCGCAACAATTTGCTTTTGTGTTTTATTCATTTAAATATCGTGCATGAAAATGACACAAATTTACAAAGTCGATTTTTCATGCATTTATGATATTGAATATGTGAACTCTAATCATTGTAATATTTTTTTTATGTGTTTGTAGCTTGAAAAAACAAAATAATAAAAAATCTTAAAATTGCGTGGCCTAATTTGGCACAAAATTATTTAATGGGAATATGAAAGTGATCTGAGATAGGAAATAGTTATTTTATCAATTGTAATTTTTTATTTCCACTGTTTTTACATACTGACCCTAAGTCAGTTTGCACTGGACGAAGATGACACAAACTGTGTTTGCACACTCCGCAGGCTATCATAGATATGATACCATAATTATTTGAAACTTTAAATTAATTTTGCCACTTCTGCTTTGAATAAAAAGAATCAACCACAAAATATCGAATTGCTGAAAATGCAAGTGACAGATGTGACACAAAACGCAATAATAAGCTTCTTAGGTACGACTGTATCGACAAGCAAGAAAAAAAGTAACTTTAGAATTTTTTAAACTTATGACCCCAAAATAGCCTAGCGCTATCGGTCTATTAATGCACTGTCTCGTCTAGTATATTAAAAATGCATTTCCGTAGATCACGATTGATTAAGCAATACGATCAAAGTGCATTGGCGCAGCAATGCAAATTATGCAATAAAAATAAATGTAATATTAAAATGGCTTGTACAGTCATCGTTACCGATAGTACGGAGAGCACGTCTTTGCAACCTGTCAAGAGCTTCGAGCAAGTACTTGGCAGATCCGTCCCAAAGATGAGAGACTCCACGCAGGAGCGCACCTGAGTCTTATACAAAAGACAACGTTGCTCCGACGTGAAGAACCGCTTCACTTTGTTCAGGATTCCGAGTTCCATGAGCCCCATTTATAAATGCGATCTAACTCCACGTCCAGCTCAATAACAATCTTCCGTCTCGACTCCACTACATCGGTTTGCTTTGCCGCAGGGTGACCCAAATAACGCCGATGTACTGTCGTCTGCATAGCAATGAATGTTACCCAAGGATAACATATCATTGATATGCAGAAGGAACAGCGTGGGCGATATTATATATAATAAATATATCTTGGGAATACTGTGACGACATCGTGATTTGAATAAAATTTTGTCATCCTTTTTTTGGATTTTTAATACTTTTTTATACTGTACTTATTCCGTTAAACAGTTTGTTTATTAAATTACATAAGTACTGCAGCGTCCTTTCTTCGATTTATATTTAATATTAATTTTACAAAATCCACAGCATGTTACCCGTAATCGAGTATACAAATTTTGAAACTGACAGCCAGTAATGCAATCCTAACAAGACAATCCGATTAAAGACGACAACCCAATAAAGTATTGAGTATGCCGCAGGCCGCAACCGTCTCTTGATCATAATTTTGATCATAATTGGTGTCAGGACGTGACCGACCGCCAGGAGCTGGCGCTGGCGCCGCTCGTGGCGCTGCGGCCGCTCGGCGCGCTCGCACAGCTCACGCCGCTCGCCGACGCCATGCTCATGGACGACGAGCCGCAGCTCACGCTCGCCATCACGGAGCCGGATCCGCCGCATATGGGTACTGTTAAACTGTTACTAATTCATTTATAACACATGCTATTTTACAGAAAACTTTCAACACACTAGCCAGTCACAATAATAATAATAATATACAGTATAACATTTTAGTAGGTACTTATTAATATAGGTCGTATATTCGTGTCTGGTGATAGGATGCTGTATAGGAAAGAACTAACTGGATGGCGATTGCTCTGTATATATTTCTGTCGCCAGGCAGATTTGCTTTTGAAGGAACGTAACAAACTGCTGCGTTATCGAACTTCTTATCTCAAACTATATACCTACCAATTAAGCTGCCGAAAAGTTATCTTAGATGTACATTCTGTCAAAAAAGTTTCGGGAACGGATGATTTGTTTATGATTCCAAATTCAATTTTTTGTTATCGTTTCTGAAGGAGCATACTTTGAAGGCGATAAAATAAATTTGGATGAATAACTAACATTTTGTGTATATTGATCTTTTCCCGGTACTTTCTTGACAGAGTAGTTTAAACAGCTTGCAATTTTTTTGGGATTATCTCCTTTTACTTTTTTACGTCTTGTGTTTTTTTAAGAGATTAAGGAGCGGCTGCGTTATCGTATAATAAAGTTACATTGCACGTCAATTGGTGTCCCCATCTTCCAATTAATGGTAATTCTGTAATTTATTAATCCTATAACATAACTGAGACATGTATAATCTCAGTCCCCTTTGAGTAAGTCGCTTTATCCTCCAAATAAGTACAATATCGTTCACCGCGTGTGACAATGCGTTGCATGTGCAGATGCCGCGTCGGAGTGGTGCGTGGTGGCGCGGCGGCCGGGGCCTCAACCATCCACCAGCGCGCAGGTAATACACCACACAACTAACTATCAGTTTTCAGGCTTGCTACGACAACATATCATTGACATAGGGTGTCACATCGTTTCCATGTTTTTATAACAGATAGCAATGGGCCATTACCGTCTAAAAGGCGGTATAAACGTTTTTGTTCTATTGGTGTAAAAAGGTGCTGTACGATGTATCATTAGTTCGTCACTTCCACAAATAGACATACGAGTTTATTATAGTTTTATTTTACCTTGACAAAGACCTTGATAGTTTGATAATGGTCCTTCGAGCCGGATCAACAGCCTCAACATTTATTTTAGAAACTTGACCTTGATTGTTCGAACATGGTCCTTCGAGCGGGATCAACAGCCTCAACATTTATTTTAGAAACTTTGGAAGAATGATTACTTGATTTCATTCAAAATTGTCCTTGTTTTATTGAGTCAAAAGCATGACATGACATCAAACCGGGTTGTATAGAATAGACCGACACACAGTATTGAGTTTACCCAACACTGTCGCGCAGGTGCAAGTACACAACCAGCAAGGCGACGAGTCGATCCCCGTGAACGAGTCGATCATATCGCTGCTGATGAAGCTGCACTCGCAGCTGTCCGGCAAGTTGGACTCGTTCTCATTGGAGGAGCCGGCGCCGGAGACGGACGAACCTATTGGTAAGTCTTTTAAAGATCCATGGTTATTTTCAAACATTTAATACTTGGCTTTCCTTTAGTTTCCCTAATTGTTTATATCACTTAAAAGACAACAACAGGACTTTGTGGTTCCTTTCGAACTTTGCTAATGATTCGTTAAATATAATATCTACTTCCATAAATTGGCATTTATAAAAGTCTTTTAAGACCGCTTGATAAATTTCCAACGCACAAACGTTTATTAGGTTTCATATCCAGCGCTCCAACTCACGAACGGCAGTTCGTAAGGAACTGAAGCTGCCGGCGTCGCGCCTTTTATCAACTTCAGTTACCTCTGCCGTTGCCAACGTGCCGCCCGTGTGTCAGAGCCCTTACCCGTTCTGTTCCCTTGCGCAGGCGACGGGCCGCACTTCATCGGGCAGGTGTTACGCGCGCTGGCCCGGCTGGACGCGCGCTGCGCCGCCGCCATACAGCACGTGCGCCACACGCTGTGGCCCAACCAGCGCGAGCGCCAGGCCGAGCAGCGCGCCAGGTGACACGCATGTCTATATCCTTAATCTACACCAAACGAAACAATTGTCTTTCAAATTCAGATGGTGTTAGCTTGCAATTTAGATTTAAACCCAACCCTTATCCCCAATTATCATAAAGTAGACAAGTAAGTTGAAGACAAGGCCAAACGCTTCCTCTTGTAAAAAGGTATCTATTTCTTGTTTTCGTCAATACCGCATAACTAAAGAGCGGGCGTGAAGTTATTTCATATTCTAGATTTTTAACTCCAGTCGTCTATTCTGTGCTCGGAGAATAGACGTCTGAATTTTCCCTCGGGTAGTCGTACAGATGACATCGTATTGGTAATCAGCCCCTTCCACTTTCTCAATTGCTAAAGATCCAACTTGTAATTGTCACAGGGAACGGCGCGAGAAAGAAGAGCGTTCGCGTCGCGCTCGCGAGCGCCAAGCGGCCGTGATGCGCGAGTTCGCGCGCCGCCAGCAGCAGTTCCTGTCGCACGTGGAGGCCGCCGCCGCCGCCGACCACATGGACTGGGACGCCGACGACGCGCCCGAGCGCCACTACGACTGCGCCATCTGCAACACCACCGCGCCCGCCGCGCACCACGACCCCATCGGCATCGTGGTGCTGCTGCAGGTCGGTGCCACGTTACACACGTGCTCCCCAGATCGATATCAATGATAATGTGATAGTGTGTCTAATAATAGTATGATAACTCAACACAGCACTAGCGACATTTTATGAATTAATATTTCTATCAGTGCAATCAGTCTATAACGTGATTTATTTACTTTAGTGACGACTGCTGTTGATAAATAAAAAACTTTATACTAACTCGCTTAGCGTGTTTGCTTCTACCACCAGCCGCAGGCAAGGCAGCAAAATCCCTTGCCCTGTTCAAACCAACCACAGCCGGGAGTGGAAGTCTTTATACCGCGAAACACGGTGTCTAAGATGGCACGTTACCGATGTCTATCTTAAATATATTTTTAATATTGTCACTTACTGCCAGTGATCCAACAGCATCCTCAGGAAGGCGGAGAAGAGAGAGCGCTCTCTCTCTATGAAGACCCGGTGCGTCGGTGATGGCCCGTCCAAAGGCTATTCAGTTAGAAGGAACTGGCTGGCACTTACACGATAAGTACGGGGGGCTCCATTTCAAGCCGCCAAGAACCACCTGAGTTACGCCTAACTCACAAAACACGGAGTGTCTCACACGACACGACTACCGCGGCGTCCGACGGCTTGATCGCGTCTTTCAAAATGGTGGCACGTCACTACAAAACGCGGAGTGTCTCACACGACACGACTACCGCGGAGTCCAAATGCGCCAGCGCGACTTCTCACTAGTCACTGCCTGACGTAACGGCTCAAGGGATTGACTGGGAACACACGGGAGCGCTAAGCACTTAAAAACAAGACGACCAAAAAGTCAGCCAAAAATACGCGTGCGTCTCCCAAAGGCTCGAACGCAACTGAGTAGGCGCTGCTATGCGCCTTTCAAGCCAGGGAACCAAGGTCAACGTTGGTTCCCGACATTATCTGTAACATTTATATTTGTGTGCAGTCGACGTCCGTGCTGGGCCACCGGCGGCGGCACGGCAGCGGCGACGCGCGGCTCGCGCTGTCCGAGGCGGAGCGCGCGCGCCTGGCCGCGCAGCACGACACCGCCGCCGCGCACCACCACTACCGCCTGCACGACGACCTGCACGCGCACTTCGACCAGGTCACACAAGCACAACACAACACTTCAATTATATCTGTCTCATTTATTAGTCCTGAACTACATTGTGTAAAAAATGCGTACCTACCTTCTAATTTCGCCCATTTTCCTTTTGGATTCTTAAGTAGTTTAGTTTATTTATTTATTTTATTTATTTATTTAAACTTCATTGCTTAAACAGCAAAAGGCGGACTTAACGCCACAAGGCATTCTCTCCCAGTCAACCGGTAAAGATGTGGGAGACTTGAAGTTGGGCGATATTAAATACAGTTAGATTTATAACAACAATTACAAACAGCATAACAAATGAATATACAGGGCTTACATAAATACTAATTAAATTACTTACATAAATACTGCAAAATACTAATATACATACAATACATACATAAACACATACATAGATAAATACATACATAACAAAAAAATAAAAATAAAAATCAGATTGTGTGACTTCTAAACAGGGTTCAAGTAGTGTTCACGCACCAGTCCTTTAAACACTACTTTGCTCTGAGCACGACGGATATGCATTGGCAGAGCATTCCAGAGACGAATAGCGGAAAGAGTGAAAGAGCTGGAGACGAAGCCAGTACGATGAGCGGGAGTTTGGAGAGTAAGGTTGCTACTGGAGCGAAGATCACGCTGATGAGAGGCTCCCAGAAACTGAAACCTAGATGTCAGGTAACCGGGGGTACATGGATCATTTAAAATATTAAATAGCAAACAGACAACTCTAAGGTTCCTGCGCTCACGGATAGGCAGCCATTTAAGTTGACTTCGATAGTGAGAAATGTGGTCAAACTTACGTAAACCGAAGACAAATCGGATACAGCTGTTTAGCAAGCGATCCAATTTATTAAGAAAATTTTGATTAGTGTCAGAGAAACAGACGTCGGCGTAGTCTAGGATGGGGAGGACAAGAGCCTGTACCAGCGCGATTTTGGTGCTGGATGGGAGAAAAAATTTCAACCTGTACAAAGACCGTAACGAATTGACCACTTTACGAGAAATCTCGTTAACATGATCTTCCCAAGTGAGAGAGCAGTCAATAAGGAGGCCAAGGTTCTTGACTCGGGCCTGATACGGTATGCAATTCCCATTGAACACTAAACCAGACACAGAGCTCAAATCAATAAGGGACAGCTGCCGGGAACTACCAATGATAATTGCCTGACACTTAGCGGCATTGACGGAAATGCCATAACAATTGGACCAGTCGGCAATAACAACAAGATCTTCGTTGAGGCCAGCGACGGCCCGATTTAAATTATTTCTATCGACCTGAATGTATAATTGGAGATCGTCAGCATACAGATGGTAAGAGGAATGAAGTCGAGCAGTGAGAGAGTCAATGAAAAGTGAAAAAAGAAGGGGAGAGAGTATGCCGCCTTGTGGGACACCAGCAGTCAGTTCGCACCAGTCAGAACAAGACTGTTCGACCCGAACGGCTTGCTGACGACCACGTAGATATGAGGAGAACCAAGTCCGTGTTGAAGAAGATAGTCCAATATGGGAGAGGATAGCTAGGAGAATGTCATGGTTGACAGTGTTGAAAGCGTTGGAGAAGTCTATTAGAACCATCACAGTCAACAAAGAATTCTCCATGCCGTTGCGGACGTCTTCCAAAACATTAACCAGAGCAGTGGTGGTGCTATGTCCAGGTCGAAACCCAGACTGGAAAGGACTAAGGAGATTGTGTCGGAAAATAAAAGAGGAGAGTTGGCTGTGGACAGCAGCTTCAAGGATCTTAGAAATGAAAGGTAAGATGGAAATTGGTCGAAAGTGGTTTAAACAAGTGGGATTAGGGATTTTAGGAAGGGGGATTGCAATAGCTTTATGCCAAGCAGAGGGAAACATACAAGAGGAGAGAGAATAATTAAGAATGAACGTGAGAACAGGGAGTATGGAATCAAGGATCAGCGTGATCATGGATCTACCTACTTCATCACATCCAACCGCCCTGGATTTAATGGAGAGAATAATTTTTCGAACATCTTCTTCAACTAACGGACGGAAAGAAAATAAATCACTAGTAGGAGGTGCCGTGGAAGTAATAGACAAAATAGTAGAGAGAGATACGGAGTCAGATAGGGAGGTAGTTGACGTAAAGTGTTTGTTGAGGTCGTTAAGTGAATAAGATGAAGTATTGTGAGTCGGCGTTTTACCAAAGCCCAGAGTACGAAGAAACTTCCATGTATCGGCAGGATTAGAATTTAAAATATGTTGATGAATGTATTGGCGTTTAGCAGCTCTTACCATCCGATTGCAACGATTCCTAGCGGCCTTGTAAACATCCCAGTTAAAATCCGTTCGGCACCTTTTGAAAATATGGAAACATTTATTACGCCTACGCATGGCCATTCGCACACCAGGTGTAATCCAAGGCGCAGGTGGTCGACGCAGCTTGACGAGCTTTTTAGGTGCATGCTTATCAAAGAGATTTAAGATTGAGCTGTTGAAGTACGCAACCATGGTGTCGACAGAGTCAGCCTCAAGAACAGGAGTCCAGTCCATTGCGTTTGCGTCACTATTGAGTTTCGCCACATCGAGTCTAGCAAGATTACGCATTCGTATGATAAGGGGTTTAGGTTTAGGAGGCTTAGCCCTATAAGCTAAAAAAATTAGGTCATGCCTGGAGAAGCCAGGAGCAGGAAATTGGCCATGCTTGATAACATGACCAATCGAAGAGGTTAAAATGTGATCGATCCAGGAGTCAGAAGTAGACAGATTATGGTGGGTTGGATCAAGAGGAAGGATTTGGAGATTTGCTGACTCAACAATGGATCGATACTTGCGAGAAGATACTGACACCTTTAAAAGGTCAGTGTTGAAGTCACCCATTATGATGTGGTGGGAATAGTCTGTTGCAAAAGAGTTAAAGAGAGAATCTATGTCAGAATGAAATTCAATGGAAGGAGGGCAATAAATAACTCCCAGGACCACCTTCATACCCTTTGCATCAATTTCAAGCAAAAGATATTCCATGCAACCGTGGCGGGAGGCGGAGGAGGCTAAAAGCTTGTAAGAAAAGGAGTGAGATAAGTAGATAGCCACCCCTCCACCACCTTTGCCAACGCGATCATTGCGGATAAGATTAAATCCTGGGAGACTATATGATGAGGAGTCTAGACACGGTTTAAGCCAGCTCTCCGACACTAGGACGGCGTGAACCGTATCCGAAGAAAAGGAATGAAGAAGATCCGTATAGTGTTGTGGAATGCTCTGAGCATTTATGTGACATACGTTTAGAGTCTCGTTACAGCAGCCGAGTTCACGTAAGAGACAAATGTTTAGATCACATGATGTGTCATCACCAGTGGTCGGAGTAGGTATATTGATTTTAGATACTTGCGTCATGATATCATAACATGGACATGCATTTCTTCCGGAATGTACCGGAGTTTCCAAAAATTTGGTAAATAGAGTAATAAAATAAAAAACCATATGTAAGCAAACAAAATTGTTTATTGTTAATACAAATAATCATTATTACAGTTTTATTAAAAATAATTATTTTTAATCCTCATCGGTTACAAGTTCTACATTTTGATTTTTTACTTAGGCCTTACACTTTTATTTAGGCCAAAGAGCCGGCTCAACATTAGCCAACAGGTCGAAACAATAAAGCTTTGGTCACCTATCCGTTGACCGGCCTGTGTGAGAGTGACTTAACCTCTACAATCAACGACCAAATGTGCGGCCAAGTGAGTCAATGAGTTCCAAAGGGGAAATAAGCCCAACAAATCTATAAACTACATTTCCTAAACTAGTTAATCGTTACTTACCCTAAATAATTATTAAAAAGCGACAATTATTAATAATTGTACCATCGTGATGGTTGGTTAGCGTTAGACGGGGGTTTTATAAAGGGGGGACAGAATTTCGTCCATTTTAGCGTAGGACGCACCGTTTCCAAGATATTTAAAGATTAACAAAAAAAAATCACTAATAATAATTTAAGACGTGATTTCTTTTCTTTTGCGAGATTGAGACAATGGATACGGCCAACATTAGAGATGGAGACCAGCGCCACTAGCAGCATAGCGTTGAGAGTATTGATACATTTTTAACTAGTTTCATGTAATAATTTCGATGTTTCGGTATTTTTATCATAATAATCCGGAAACTCGGAGGAGTATCCATATTAACATATACGTTTGATGTCAGTGACCTTAATTCAATATACCTACTCCGACCACTGGTCATCACTGGCATCGTCAAAAGAATGAAACGAAGAGCTATCACTAGCTGATACGAAATCATCCGAATCTGACATTTAAAACATATAATATGAAATAAGATATGAATAGATAAAATAATAATAAACAAAAATACTAAGCTAAAAATAATAAAATACAATTAATCTATATAGGGAAAAAAAAAACTACCTATCTAGATGGTAATCCAAACAACTCCAACACATCCTGCCAGTAGACTGTTTACAAATTAATTAACACTAAACAAAACCAAATAAAATTTATCATACAAGTACAAGGGATAAAGAAAAATATCATTCGAACAAACAAAGGTATTTACACTGAAACTAAAGCAAGTAGAAAATAACCACAAGGTGGCAGTATGAACTGAAACCATTGCCTACGGTACCTACTTAAAAAGTTTCTTGCCAGTGACATTATGTCACTTGACGCACTGACATTTAGTGTGTGCTGACATTTAAATTGTCAAAGTAAAAAGTAATAAGGTTATTTGCAAAATTAAATTAAACAGCGACCGTCTTATATTGTTGCGCAAAGTGCACAGTGAAACGATTGCTCAGCAGTACAATCGACCAACATAATAGAGAGTACCTACTAAACAGGATAATAATGAAACTAAACTGCTAAAAACACTGTCTCACTTGGCATTCTTGTTCCCGCGCCTCGATCTTGTTTGCATCGTCTTAGATGATAGAGAGGGGTCCACATTCGATCCAGCTGCTGCAGAAGACGGTTTTGGAAACTTTGATGAGATCTTGCCCAACTCCTCAATCGAAACGATACGCACTCTGTTATCGTCGGGTGTTATGATGCAGACGTTCCCACTCGAGGTCCACACATTCTTAACACCAAAATGTTCACGTGCGGCTTTGAAGGTGGCCTGACGGCTTTTTGTCAAGAACTCATGCAACACTAAAGAGGAACCTTTTAATTTGGTTTTGTTCCTCCACACTGAAGATCGACAAGTCAGGTTCGAAAAACGTATAACTATTGGCCGCGAACGTCCTTCGATGAAGCGACCAAGCCTGTAGGAAGATTTGATGCTATCTGCTGTGACATCTGAGAGTCCTAGATGCTTCTGAATGAGGGAGACAGTTGTTAAAGAGAGGTCATCTGTAGATTTCTCTGGCACCCCACTCAATAGAAGACATTTCTGTCTATGTCGTGTCTCCATATCATCGAGCGATCTGACCACTTCGCTGATCTGTTTACGCAGCAGTGCCAATATGTTGAACACAACATCCTTAAAGCAATAAAACTCCTCCTGGATCCGAGTAACCTTGTCCACATCCTTTTTGGTTGATGAAGACTGCTGCAGCTGTGCCTCCAAATCGTTCATCTTCTTGAACAGCATTGACTCCAGGGATTTCTGAGTCTCCATAATCGCCGTAACATTGTCCATGTTGCCAAGGAGTGTAGTGGAATGACTCAAAGGAGTGTCAATAGTGTACTATTGTGAGAGTACAAGTGGTGGCAGGAATGTGAAGTGTTAACCCCTAATTAACCATCCGAAGTTGTTGCCTACACACTATGTAGTATTATGTAAGTTTTACAATGAAATAAATTATAAACTAGTTAAAAATATACAGAGTTATTAATTTTAAAAAATAATTTTACGAGCAGGTGATGTGACTAGTTTTTACGCCTACCGCCGAAAAAAAAAAAGGGGGTTAGTTTAGTTCACTGTATTAAGATTTATATTTATAAACTGATAGAGTACATAATGGCGCAATCGCTCATGTAACAATAGCTGAGTTGGCCGTTGTCGTGTCACAGGAGTCGTGGCTACTGAGCGTGAACGTGGGCTGGGAGGGCGGCGTGCACGCGGCGTCGTGCGGGCACCACGTGCACCTGCGCTGCCTGCAGCTGTACCTGCGCTCGCTGGCGGCGCCGCAGCGGCCGCACAACCTGCACGTGGACCGCGGCGAGTTCCTGTGCCCCGTGTGCCGGCAGCTCGCCAACACCGTGCTGCCCCGCGCGCCGCCGCCGCCCACGCCCCGCGCCCACCCGCACCGCCCGCCCGCGCCGCCCCACGCGCTCGCCCGCGACATCGCCGCCATGCTGCGCACCAGCGCGCCGCCGCCGGTGAGTGCCCGCCCCCGCCCCCGCCCCCACGCCCCCCCCACGCGCTCGCCCGCGACATCGCCGCCATGCTGCGCACCAGCGCGCCGCCGCCGGTGAGCGACCGTATTCACAGACCTACCGCCATCAACAGTTTTTCCGAATAGAATGCCCCATGACATTTTTACCGTTTGTCAATGTCAAGAGTCAAGACCGTACATGACATTGACACTTGACAGTTTCTTTTTTCTATACCCTATCTATTGCAGTTTTGCAGTTCATTGCTGGTTTTAAACAGATGCATTTTAAAAAGTGTTGTTGTCATGCGTTAAGTTTTATTTTCGTTTGTTTCGACTGTTGATCAAAAGAGTGACTAATTTTAATATGGTCATTTTATTTTATAAATAAAATATTCAAAAATATAGGTAATATTTTTTATGCCTGGAATGATTTAGTAGCCGACTAATAACATACTATTTTAGGGATAGTACCTATGTTATTTTTGTTACAAGTTGTTTATGTAAATTACATTAAATTATTATTTATTAAAAACGCATTTTGTTAATTCTGTTCCACCAGAGTCCGAGTCGACTGTCCGAGGCGATGGGCAAAGCGATGGAAGACATGACCTCGATGGCGGGCACCAAGCTGCGGCAGCGGTACGGCACCTCGCCCGCCGCCATATTCACCTTCGTAGCATCTCTAGTTCGCACCAACCTCGAATGCGAGCTGGTCCAACGCGGAGGTACACTCGTATCCCATCCGCCGCCGCGGTACAAACCGCGCAATGAATGTATCGGTGAGTGATTACATATCTCATTCCATCCATCCTTACATTCTCGACGTCTTTAGTGCGCATACAAATTACGGCGGACCCCGCACCGCGCAACACCCGCGAGGGCCCGGAATTTTCGCTGACCGCCTAACCCCCCTTAATTGGCTACTCAAGCAGTTCTCGGAAAAGTATTTTAAAAATTACAAAAGCATAATTTATACCTTTGAAAATAGATTTAATAGAAAAAAACCTTTTTTTCTTAAATTATTTCAAATTTCGCGCGAAAACGGTTGGTCACGTGACATTTTGCCCTATGACGTCACATTTCAATAAACAGAAATTTTATCTTGAATCCTGACAGATAGTTTTTGTTTATCTTGTAAAATGTACCGTCACACGAAGCTCAATCATGGCCGAAAGTGTTTCGGGTCTTGTAATCCAAAAAATTCATTAAATCACAAATTTAAATTAAAATATTTACAAATAATCTTAGGTAAAAAAAACTATTGGATAATTATTGTTAAATTATAAACTACCATATCCGACATATTTCATACTTGATTGTTACAACTGTCAGATAGCCAATTGTTATTTGAACTAAATGATTGTAAGTTGTAACCGGCAAGTGTTGTTGCAGTCCCCCTGATGGTGGTGGCGGGCGCCCACGTGCGTGCCCTAGAAGCGGCGGGCGCGGAGTTCGGGGCCGCGGACACTTGGACGGCTCTAGTGCCGTGCGACGACGACGATGCGGGGAGCAGCGCGGCGGCAGCGGCGGGCACTAGTAACTCCCCAGTACCAGCCGTGGGCACCGCCGCGCGCCCCGTGCTGCTGCTGCTGCGGGACCCGGTGGCGCTGCTGCTGCAGCTGCTACTGCTGGCGCCGCCGCACCCGCCGCATCTCGACATGCGTGAGTGGTTGCGGTCCTTCGAGTCGGATCTTTTTTATATTATGTATTATTGCAGTTTAGCTTTTTGTTTTGAATTAATAATAATATCGTTTATTTTTCAAATAACAATACAATACGTTATCTAATGTCATGGTATTAACCTTTGAGATCCCGGCCCGTAACCACTTAAATACGTATTTAATTGTATCCACAGAACACTTCACATGCATAGTGCGCGCGCTATATGCACTGACCTACTACCAAGTGGTGGGCCAATTTATCGCGAGCACCACCGCGGAGGGCCGCGCGGCGTTTGGAGCGGGCAGCGGCGCGGGCGGCGGCGCGGGCGGCGGGCTAGTTGCCGCGGCGAGGCTGTTGCTAGGCGCGTTAGCGGGATCTGAGCTGTTCACTGAAGACGGGCCTGCTGCGGGGCAGGCGCCGCCGCAGCCGCCGCTGGAGCCCCAGCTGCAGGTATGTTGTTGACTGATGTAGGCTAACGGCGTTGTAGAAGAATACTGGTGTTCTTAAATCTCATTGGTGGCCTTGATATAAAAAATTATAAAATTACACTATGTTATTTTATTTTACGTGTATTTAAGTACTCTTTCATAAATTTTCAGGCTATTGGTTTTTGTTCTTACTAGAAATAAACAGTGACCGGTGACGTAGAACACGAGTTAGGTATTTTATAAAATAAATATGTACATTTCATCGGAATAAGATACAGCATTTGTCGTAAAGCAAAGTTACAATTTAGTGCATATTTAAATTCCACTTACGTACTGATTGATTATAAAATTTATCAATATATTGATTCAATAAATTGGTAAACAGCTTCTTATGGTAAACTAAGCTGTCAGTGTCCATATACAACAATTTTAATTTTTCAAATTTACACTTCATTTATTTGTATTGGAAATTGTACATCAAAGTTTTTGATAAATCTAATTTGGCGTCACGTTTCGGGACATATTAATCCGGCGGATATTGCATCACGGTGTTGTTCGGCTTCGGTTTTGGTCTCCCATTCGTTGTGGTGGAGAGGGATTGTAGACATTTGCATAGAAATACTGACACACGAATTGCCACCAGGAGCTGCTCCTGCCCTTCATGCGCGTGGCGGCGCTGCTCCGCCACCACCTGTACGGCGGGTCGCTGCCCGAGGTGCAGACGCCGCGGCAGGAGTTCGTGCGGCTGGCCTACTACCTGGAGCTGGTCACGGACGGCATGGAGTGGGCCGACTGGTCCGCCGCCCAGGCGCTGCGCCCCGGCCACGCCCAGGCCGCCAAAGCCTGGGCGCGGCAGCTGGGCGCCGCCGCCGCCAGGGGGCAGCTCGTGGTTAGTCTAACATGACACACTCCACACTAACGCTCTATAGCTGATAGGGTTGTGCTTTGATAATTAGTGCTGGTGATATTTCGGCTTATGCCCTGTGTACTCTCGTTCGTTTTCTTTCTAATGTTTTTTTAATCATCTTTGTATGTAATTAAATAGTACATCGTCCGGAAATAGATTGAAATGATCCATCGATATTTCCACAAGCATCGTTATGGACTAATTTTAAAAATTTACTTTTGCATAAAATCTGTTAAAGGAGACATAGGGTGATAATTAGACGCATCTTATACCCTTTCTCGTCATGGTATTATAATAACGTTTTCTACACTAAAAAGTGGTTTGTATTTCAGAGTTGGTACTTCTTAACAATGTGCAAAATAAATTATTTAATTTTATTCGGTATTATTTTCACTTCATATCTGATTTGGTTTGTAGATACTTAAAAACACACACGCAACCAAAACTTTTTTTTATTAGACTGAGGTGAAGTGCCAACCCTTCAACGGGCAGAGGGATGTATATTCCCACCAAATATTGAACTTTATGCAATTGAGAGAAGGTGGAAAACCAAAAAAAAATTAGAACATGGTGTGCCCTTGCGCTGCAGGTGCGGCGCGTGCTGCTGGCGCTGCACGTGCGCTGGCAGGCGCCCATGCTGCTGGCGCTGCCGCGCGACTACGACCGGCTGTTCACGTACTACCACGAGCGCGTGTGCACGCAGTGCGGCGCCGTGCCCAAGGAGGCGTCCGTGTGCCTGCTGTGCGGCACGCTGGTGTGCCTCAAGCAGGCCTGCTGCCGCACGCACCAGGTCGCAGAGGCCGTGCAGGTGGGGAATATCTGAATACTAGCTGCTGGGAATTGTTAAACCTCTGACAATTATTAACTAGGAAGTGTATAGCCTGCCACCAGTGGTTATTTAATAAAAAATAATGTACTATAGCTTGTCCGCGACCGCTATACCACTAGTGGTAAGTTAAGAAATAATGTTATCCAGCAGTCCTTGGGGTCGTATACTGCCCGCCCGGCGTTGACTATTACGCCAGTTTGGAATCTGCACTCGAGCCTCGTAGTACTTGCTACTCACATCATATAATCATGGGGGATTTAAATACGGATCTCCGAGTCAAATCAAACTCATCGCATAAACTCTCGTCCTTGATTACCTCCCTTAATTTTGTTGTCCTTCCACTCAGTCCTACCCATCACAACTTACATTCTCCAGACACCTGGCTAGACTTAATTATTACTTCTTGTGCTGACAACGTCCTGACCTACACGACCTCGTGCTTGCCAATTACAAACTTCACATGATGGCTAAGCAACAGCCAGTTGTGGTTCCCATGCGTAACTTTTCCCGCATCGATGTTGACGCGCTTAAGTTTGACGCTAGTCTTATAAACTGGGTTCCTATGTTTTAGTCTGACAATATCAATATCAAGGTCGACTACCTCAATGGGGCTATAGTGGAGTTATTCGATAAACATGCACCTATAAGACAGGTTAAGCTAAAGCGCCCCCCTGCACCCTGGTTTATTAAAGGTGTGGAGATGGCTATGAACAGACGCGATCGTGCATTTCGTAGATTTAAGCGTGAGCGCACTGACGGTAACTGGGAGGCATATAGGATTGCTAGAAACCGCTGCAATCAGATGGATAGGGCTGCCAAACGCAGACACATACATAATAACGTCACAAATTGTGTTACGGCGAAAGGCGTTCGCAGTAACAGCGACGTAATAAGGTTGTGGACGGGGTAGTAGGTACTTACGGAAGGTGTCCGGGATCGCAGGAACCGGGAGACGAGCTGGGCAAAGCACGGGCAGGGCGATGAAGTGGACTTCACGATCACACCACGATCACACAGTCACTTCACTCAACCACAGGCATTTAGGCGTTCACTTAGTTTGTTAGGTTCACAATGGTCGATTTCACGGTTAGTTAGGATGTTGTGTGTGCGCGCGGTTGCTGGTGACGAACTCGGCCGATCTCGTCACGGCGCGATCGACAGCGACTCGCGCAGAGGTGGCGCCGCGGCGGGCCGGCGGACGGGATCGTAATCAACCGCCATAGATGGCAGGATCATTTAAATTGGCGTCCCGGCCTTGGCGGGAACAAATTGCTACCCGACCAATATTTGGAAATTTTTAAAAAGTCTTGGCATTGGTAAGACTACAAGTGATCCCCTGCCTCCCACTTTTACACTTGATGGTCTTAACCTCTCGAGTGCTGGAATACCGGCATTCCCACGAAAAAAAAGTGCCGTTGAGTGTCGGCGGGGATGCCGGGTGTCCCGCCAGTGACAAGGTCTATGTTTAATTATTTACTACCTTCTAACTTATTTTAACTAATAAGAGTGTTTGACATCATTCGATTCTGTGTTCTATGCGCTCGAATACTAAATTATGATTGGCTATCGTGTTCATAGAAAAAGTGTGAGTATTGGTCGTTGAAAACAAATGGTGACGCATTTGTGAACAAAATTGTGTAGTGTCAGTCAGTGCCACTGCTTGTAAACAAGATGTCTAGATGATTTATCTTATTTAAATTACAAGTATTAAATGTCAAATTAAACAGAAAGATGTATAGATTGTTTGGATGTGATTTTCTTGATCTTTTACCTCTTGTTTCATAGTGTAAAAATATTTGAAACGTAAGTGTTAGCGAAAATGACAAACAGATTTAGAATAAAAATGGCGCTGTGAGCTGTATTATAATTCTATAGTTTTGTTTACAATGCTTATGGTGCAAAGTGTTGAATGTTTTATGATGATTAGTGTATCAACTTGGTGTGTAACTAAAAGTAATGTGATTTAGTGCAAGTTTTACATGATTTCTGAATCGTCAAAGTTTGTGTATTAAAGAATTTTTGATATTTGGTAAAATAAAGTGCCATAAAATGCAGTACAAAGGGTATGTATTTGTTATTACTTAATTTTATTGATTAGACAATGTTTCTAGGTTTCTAAAAATGTTAAAATCATAAAAAACGGCCGAGAATCATAGGTTATATAAGCAAAATAGTAAAATGGGTCAGGTCACTTGAAGTCAGCAGGTCAAGGCGTCGACACTCAACGGTATCCGATGCATTTTGCCGCGCGACACTTGAGAGGTTAACGTACATTTCTCGTCCTCTTCTTTTCTGGATCATGCTACCAGATCCAGGACTCTCAGTGGCATAGCCTCCTTGCCCCCCCTCAATTTTTAAATATTTCATCTTCTTCTCGGTGTCCTCGGATGAACTTCGTAAAGTCTTTCAATCTATTAAGTCGAAAGCGACTGGCTATGATTACATAAGCCGGACTATGGTGATCACTATTTCACCACCATTTTATTTACCATTTCAGGCCCATCTCAATCCTACCATTTCTCTCCAAAGTTCTTGAAGCTATAGTATATAAGCAAATATCCCAGCATGTGCATAAGAACTCGCTTATTTCTGAATTCTAATCCGGCTTTCGCCCTGCTCACAGCGCGTGCACTGTTCTGCTTAAAGTAACTGAGGATGTGAGGAAGGGTATGGAGCTCGGTATGGTTACTGTGCTGGTCCTAATCGATTTCTCCAATGCATTCAACACGGTAGACCATGACCCTGCTGCTGGCCATTTTATCTCACCTTCAGGTCTTTTCAATAGCTCTGGATTGGTTCTCGGTCTATCTTCGTAATTACAGGCAAGCAGTCAGAGTTGACCACAAACTATCCAAATGGTGTGAGCTTTCGACTGGTGTACCTCAAAGAGGTATCCTTTCCCCTCTCCTTTTTTTCCTGTTCATTGGCACTCCGATCCCCCAGATTCGCTGTTCCCACCATTTGTACGCCGACGACTTGCAGTTGTATCGGCAATGTCGCGTTGCAGATATTGATGACTGATACTACGAAAGCTGCCCTGACGGACGGCACTGTATCTCCATCGGTTAAGGAACCGTAAGTTTTGCGGTATAATAGTGACGCCGCCTAATCTGCCGTAAAGTTTTTTATTAGACAACAGAATCCTAGCTGCCCTACTCCTGTAGGTCACGTGATAGGTTAGAAATTTAAGACAATCACTAAGCGCAGCGTAGCGATTGTCTGAATTTCAAGGTTATTTTTTTTTATTAGACAACAGAAATCTAACTCAAAACAATGCCGCTTGTGGCACTCTATACACTTTGTACTAGGATGCCGTACTTGCGGCATCGTAACCGATTGTACTATGTTGCCGCATGTGGCACTCTATCCACAGCCTAATTTTTATTAAATAACCACTGGTGGCAGACTATACACTTTCTATTAACTATCTCTACTTAAAGTAGGTTTTCAAATTTTGAAATCCGACTGAAAGGGGGCCACCTTGATGCCTGTTTCGGCCGCTGAGCTGCATAGGCTTTCAGAGTTAGTTTCCAGTTTTAAGATCACATGCGATAAAACTAGAGAGCAGGGGTAGGCCTATGTATAGAGCCGTGTGATACATACCCTTGATGATAAAAGCTATAGTCGTTCGCTGCTTAGCAAAAACGCATTTTTCATTTCCCTAACTTGCTAAGACATTACATTTTCCTTGCTCGTCGTTTAAGGTTCTCTCAACCTTACCTTTCACGAGAACGGTCGTTCCTTATAAAAAAGGGCTTCTTCATTACATATTAGAAAGTAAAATCGCCGTTTTCCTGTGTCTATATCTCCGCTCTCTTCTTTTACGCGGTTTTTACTGATAGAAAGATCGATTTATAAAGTTTTATTTGTATGTTTATGTATGATTGTGTGTGGTGTGTGGGCAGCACGCGGTGGAGTGCGGCGGCGGCACGGGCATCTTCCTGGTGGTGACGTCCACGTACATGATCGTGATCCGCGGCCGCCGCGCCTGCCTGTGGGGCAGCCTCTACCTCGACGACTACGACGAGGAGGACCGCGACCTCAAGTCAGTACTACCCGGAATCAACATGTTTTTACACAATGCTCAATACTTTGCGTTTCATGTTTTTACAATAGATGGTAGGTATTGTAGGCTGGCAAATTCATACGTTGCGGGGGCGAGAAACAAGTGTGCGAGCGGCGGGGCCGCGTAGTAGGAACGTCCACGTCGCACGATCGACGCGCAAGCTGCAGTACGTACGCGTGGTCGGAATGCAGCGCAAGCGAAATGCGAATATAGCCGAAAAGTGGTTGACCAGCTACCCTATCGGCTAAAAAATATGACTATGGACATGGGCTTCATTTGACATTTGAAGCCCATAATATGCCTATATAAGGACAAAATATGGGCTTCAAATGTCAAATGAAGCCCATGTCCATATCCATATTTTTTAGCCGGTAGACCCGTGGACGTTCTTAGACTGTACATAAATTGAATAATGTTATTATTTTTCTCTATTATATTAAATAATAATTAAATATATACTTTGATACTCCAATCTTTGAGTGTATAAGGTCTCTCCATCCGACTGGTTGTCTGGCAGAGATCGCTTTAAAGCGATAAGACTCATTGTTATGTCTTATGTAAATGTTTGTGGTGTTAAGTTACAATAAAAGTAGTGTCTATCTATCTACTTAAATTTAAGAATCGCAATGCCATAGATTGGTTTTTCGATCAACAATACAACTAGATATCAGGTCGGTGCTAAAAATATGTCTCGGTAAATAACAGCCCACTTGAAAAGTGAGCTCTTATTTTCTCTCAAGGCAATAACAGGAAAAAGTACTTTATTTGTTGCACGTTAAGCTTGATTTCACCACTAAACGTTATTGACGTCTTTTAATTTTAAGTGACAGGAGTAATCATTGCTTTGCTCGTTGTTTTTGACGAACGATCGTAAGTATAAGATAATACTTAGAAGATTTGTGACTTTATAACTGGGTGCCATGGTTGTAATTAAGTTTAACTTAAAACTGTTTTATAACTTTTGTCTCAGTTCATTAGTAAAGAAAAAGCATTTATTCACGTGGACAGAATTTATCTTTGATTTTGTACGTGACGCGCACAGACCACTTATCCCATAGACGTCGCTTTCAGCGAGTTTTACTAAAAGATGCAATCGTAAAAATTCAGCGGGGTGCGGGGGTGTAACTCTGGCTGTGATTGGATACTTAAAGGTCAAACTAGTGACACGTAACACACCATTATCAAATGTATTCGAAATAGTAATGTGGTAAAAGTCGATATTGATATCGATGGACTTTTTACGTACTTGATGATTAATTTAACGGTGTTAATAAGTTAATAAAACAATTCTTCTTATTTAATAGGTACTAACTTTTATATCAAAACTCAAGTTAAGATAGGTATTATATTTTGTCAATCAATCTGTTTGCCATAATCAGTTTCGGAGTAGTTTAAAAAAATAAATATGTAATGGCCGGTTTTTCAAAGGTCAGGCAAAACTTATTTGGTGGTTAGAGGTAATACAACCATTTTGAAAATGTTTTGTCATAATATCATGTCATTCATTGTTTTACAAGACATTTTTAGATTGGTCGCGTAATATTTTATCAGACGGATAAGTTTAACGGTTAAGACGCTTGTATCTTGGACTGCTAAATGTAAAACATATCTCTAACAAATCGGTATTTGTACTTGGTTGGTTAATTGCTTGATGTTTTATAGTTTTATTATTGGAGAGAAAACTATCGGAGATATGCATATCTGAAGTCGTTGGTATTTCTTGATAATTTTGAATAAAATCCTGCAACAACAAGTATAATGAAAGTTTTAAACGTATCAAAAAAAAAATAGAAGTTAGATTAGATTAGATCTTTATAGGCTGGTACTTTAAGTGACAAAGAAGATATCATCGATAGTCTATGCTGTAAGGTGGTAACTGGCCTCACTGGTGAACAATATGAAGTTGTGGCTGAAGCAAATTCACCTTATGAAGAACCCTAAAACATTTAAATAGGTTAATATGAATATTCACCTAGTCGCATTATATTGAAATGCATATTTAAATTGTAGGTAGTAGGTAAGTACTTCATAGTTAGTTACTAAGCAAATTGAACATAATTACTCACCACAGTTGAAAGGATAAGCGTGGGTTCAGCATTACTAAACAACAGTCGCCGCTTTTTCATTAGTTGATAGCTATCCGCGGCAAAATGTCGTGAGCATATAATGCTATATTTGCTTGTAGCTTCTATCCATTTTATTTTCAAGTTTGGGCATTTTGGAAACATTTTACAACAAAAGTTAGTTATCTTTAAATAATAAAAAAATTAAAATAAAGAAGTTAAAACAAAAAGTCAGCATTGAATATTTTGATAAAAAGATAATAATAATTTTAAACCAACTAAAACTGATTATACAATGCCAATAACAACCTAAAAAACTTTATTTTTAGTACATATACACTAAACCTTCCGTTTGGTTACGAAAACTCGAGGTATAGAAATGATATTTTGCTAGAAATTGCTAAAGTCAATATTACATTTTACGTGAAAGCTTCTTATTGTTATTTTTGAATTTACCAAAATACACCAGCGAATTTGATTTCGTTCTCATAACCGAATAATGTCATAATGGTAACAAAGTTCTAAACTTAATAAAAAATTATCGATATTTGTAACAAATTTATCGTCAAGTTGTAGGTTCTAACTTGGGCAACACTCACCAAAACAGAGGGAGATAGTGCTTTATGCATTTACAACAGAATGAAAGGGACTTTTTTATAAGACATCAACGCGTGCATTTTTCTTAATTTATAAAATTGAATTTTTACACCAATTTAAAATTTATCCTTTTACGTCATAAAATTGTACTTACCGATGAAATAAAATATTATCTTTTTGTAAGCTAGAAGTTTTGCTTCACTTTACACACAATTTAACAGCGCAATACGGCATATTTATATTATTAATAGATTTTTGAATTTTAGCGTGCCGCGGCGCTGTCAAACTATGACTGAATCTAGGTTTGGGGGCGTGTCACTTACATATGCAATGGATTGCTTATGTAGTATGAGTGACGTTACCCTCGTATGCGGAGTCTGTGGGATAAGTGGTCTGTGGTGACGCGTTATCTAGTTGGTATTGTTGATCGAAGAAGTTAAGTTACAATAAACTGGTCCAGTTTGTTATGATCACGGAGCAAAAACAAAGAGGAGGTGTTGTAACAACTTTTTTCATATAATAATAGTGTCTCAGCTGCGCGGGTTGCGGGGGGAGTCCAAATAGGAGAAAACCATCTAGTGGCCAGTAGCCACAGCAAGTACCTACCTAATTTAAGAGATTAGTAGAGTTGTCATATAAGTTCTACTATATTTCACTAGATGTCGTGTATGTCGTAACGTTATTTGATGATGTATAAATTTAAGTTAAATATTAGTTACGAGTGGAAAGATATGTTTATTCCGTTTAATCTCGTTTTATCCGTGTAACTACTACACGATACAACACAGCACTTCATGATAACAAAAAGTTCGGGTCGAGAATTTTTTATAATTCTTTAAAAGACTGAATAAGCCACGAACAAGCTATTCGCCAGTCAACGAGAGTTGTACTGACGAAAGCGACACCAGGGGCCCAAGTCTGCTAATTTACGAATGGCATAATTGAATCGCAATTGTATCGCATTGTAATTGTTTGACACATTTGGTATTCTTAAATGAGTAAGAGAATACCAAATGTGTCAAACAATTACAATGCGATCCAATTGCGATTCAATTATGCCATTCGTAAATTAGCAGACTTGGGCCCCTGGTCGTAAGTAGTTCAACTACGGTGTGACGTCAGGACTACATTGATAGTTGCTGGACTACATTGATTGCAACACCTCCTCTTTGTTTTTGCTCCGTGGTTATGACATTGAGGCAATGCAATAGCCGTGTGTGTCTTGTGCAGGCGCGGCAAGCCGCTGTACCTGAGCCAGGACCGGCTGGAGCTGCTGCAGGCGCAGTGGCTGGCGCACCGGTTCGACCACACCAAGCGCACCTGGGTGTGGCACCGCGACTCGCTATGAGCGAGGCACGGGCTAGACGCGGCATTCACATTTGTACTACCCTTGTTTATGCCGATCCACCTATTTGCGGTATGTATGCGTTGAACCCTTATGCTGACAATGGCAATAAAAATGCCATCACAATTTGAACCTTACTCATATGTAATAGAATAGAAAATCAATGAAAAATATTTAAAGTTCAAAGGGTTAATAAATTGACGTGTAAAATGTACGCGAACGAACTTTCGCTGTTTGAACGACCTACATGAATGTAGGCGATATACATTGTGGCATTAATTGAATTAATTTATGCATCATATTGAAGTGTAGAAATCGTTTGTTGAATCCGTCGCCGTGAAATTGGACGGATAAGTTATTGTTTGTCAGCTAGAAACTGCGTTACAGCTAATTTCTGATGTGAATAGTAGCTTTGTGACGTTTAATTTCGTTAATATAATTGCTATTTTTGTATCTTACCGCTGTATTTTAATTATTGTTTCGGCGCTTAATACTGTCGAGGGTTGCCAAACAAAATAGTGAAATAGAAAACTTTTGGAGATCAGTTTAGTCTCATCGCATTATATATTGTTACTAAATTGTTGTAAATATAATAATTTGTTATTATAAATTAATACTTTATTGATATAAGCATCTACAAATATTTATTTACATTTCAAACGACTATACTCTAATTTTATGTTAGAGAAACATTTAGATACGTCTAAACTTAACTCAAATTGCGATCGTTGTTAATGTCTGTTTCATTATGTTATATAATTATAATCACTTATCAATGAACAGATGCTGCCCTCTTACCTCTCCGTTACATTAAAATTATGTTATCAATTACATTAGTCGTGTAGTTCTTTAATATCAGTCGTGCCTCTTTGATGTAAGAGGACGTTGCCTGTTGCCTTGTGAAGCCTTATGCAGTGATGCAGACCACTAATAAAAAAATTAAAAAAATATATAATATGACGTTTCTGTACAGATTTTCAACGAAATTTGTTTAGTTAGGAGTCTATTTACGTTTCCATTGAAAAGGTTAGCCGTAAAATGTGATGCAGCGTGAGCGTGCGGTGGACTCTTTGTGTTAGAAGAGTGGGTCCGAGCTTGAGCTAGCTGCCGCCCCGCGCTGTGGCGTGCGCGTTGTAAATACTGGAGCCGTCAATTGTTTAGAGAAGTCCGTCGGGCGTTGTTAGGGCTGTGAATATGTAAATTTACTTACTTCTCTGTTATGCGGTTGACGATGTGACTAGATTTATAGTATTAAATTATTATTTTATTTTTCATATTTTTATATAGGGTAAATACTATATAATGACGATATTAGCTGATAGTCGCTTTCAATAAGTCCCAACCGAACCATGGTCTCAAAAGGCAATTTATAGCATCGGTCAGTTGATTCAATGTTTTGTTTTAAAGAAGATTAATTAGTTTTTGCTTTTAATTGAATAAGTGGTAGAATCAGTATCGGGAGCTTATGTCCTTTTAGTAACTTGCCAATATTGTAGAATTACCCCCAGCTCGCCATCGCCTTCAACCATCAAATACCATACTTAAAAAAATCTCATTAAAAAGTATGTACCTATGTAATATTAACGATACAATAACGTGGTATGGTTTCTAATGCTTTTCGTGTGCAATTTCGTGGCCTTCATATAATATTTTGTTATTTTTTATAAATTCTGAAGTACAGTATTTAGATGTTAGTGAGCAGCGAACTTGTAAATTAGTTGTAGATGTTACGATATTGTATGGTTTCCGTTTTGTATTAAATTGGAAAAATATATCTTATGTTACTGCAAAAACCGTAGACAAATTAAGTTGATGTAATAGTTACTGTTTGTCTGTTACAACGAATTGAAATTAAATATACTTAATATATATTTTATTATATATACAGTCGAAAAACATGAATCAACCATGTAACAATTATTCTATAATGTTTTATTTGTGTAGTATTTTTGATTGACAGTCAATTTTTTTCAGTTAATTGTTTTTGGTATTCATTAATTGTTTAGTTTTTAAATTATCGATATTGAAATGTATTATTTTAATACCTCACTACACTATGTCCCCGATCGCTTGCACCATCCGAGGAATATTTGTTAACACTTGTAACTATAATTTGTTCTTGTATATAGCCGGTCATTAAAGTTGTTGATATTTCAATTGCGTATCTTTATTATTTATTATAGTCTTCCTATACCAGATCCCCATAATAAAACACAAGCGACGCGTGACAAAATAAATAATCTAGTTAAAATATATTGTTGTTGCAATTGCTTTCTCGAATCTCTTTACTATTTTTAATAAATGCAAATAACCCAGTTCCTTCCTTGGTCCGGAGGAACCGCAAAAAAAATAGCATGGAGTGGACACATAATTTCCCACATTTCTTTTCTTTTCCATTACTTTTCTCAACACTGACAGTGCGAGAGAGAGCGCTCCACAGCCAATCAACGGGCGCCTGAGACGAGCAGGGTCCGCTTCAGATACAGAAGCCATCGAGCGTCGTCAAAACCTCAACGACGAACGCGGCGCTCTCGTAAAAATAATATAAAATCCGGATTAACTGTAAAAAAGAAACCCGCAAATGATATATTCAGAGTTTTTGTAAATTATTGAAGCTCGTCATCCGCTGACCATTCCGGCCCATTCTGGCCATGGCTATCGCACAATGTATCCAGGGTTTGGTAAGTTCCCTCGCTCCTCCCGCTTCAGCAGCAGGCAAGAACTCAAGGCGCAAAGCTCTATTTTCTGTGTGGCTCATCTTGGCATGGCCACCATCACCAACTTTAAATCTAACTTTATAGAATAGTATGTCGCCAAATATTAGAGTATGTCTAGCTACCGTTCAAAAGTTATAAGCATCCTGGCATGGCCATCTTGTAACTCAAAAACTACAAGTCGTAGCGAAGTACTGATTTCACCAATCTATAAAGTCAGATTTAGAGTTGGTGATGATGGCCATGCCAAGATGAGCCACACCTATTTTCTAATATTTTAAGTAATTAAAGGTCTTAAACTACCCTTTTGTTGGTCCTTCGAGCCGGATAAATTCCTATAACCTATTATCATTGTATTAGTACATCGCATAATATTTAATGTATTATATATTATATTGCTTGCTGCTTACCAATTTCAACACAAACGAATAAAACTTTTCGCTCACCGCACGTAAACAAAATCACGCCATCTCTCGGTCGTTCGCGACACTCGCTCATCCACCACTATCAGAGACTTTTAATTCGAGTCACTTAAATTACAAATTGCTTGACATAAGTTTCCATAGAAATAACGTGAAACTGACATTACAACGGTTTAAGTGTAATTTTATGACTTGAATTAATAATAATTAGACTTTATGTCAGTATCTTAAGTCAATAAATAAAATTGTGCACGATTTTACTTAAAATCGAATGTATGATAGAAGTTTACATTAGATTTTTGGAAAATGGCAAAGAAGAACTCTTTTTTTATTGATATTGAAAGATTCACTATTTCACACGCAATTTTTTCATGTATTTATTTGTTTAAAACTTCAACTTCTCTGCAATCGCCATCGCAAGAATCGTCAAGTTGGCAGCCCACTTAGAGACTGTAGTATCGCGGTTTGTATTGAAGTACAATTGTTAAAATTTTGCGTACCTATACGATTCACCATTTATGCACAGTTTTTTGACATATAAATCACATTGATACGAACTGTATTGCTTAAGGTGCCTGCTATCTTGACGTTAAGTTAGCAGGTCCACCAAGATACTCAAATATCTTTTGAACCATAGTATCACTATTTATATGCTATACGTCACTATTTATCACTATTTATACCACAGACATATAGAATCAGACCAAACATTACAACAAAAAAGCGTGCCCATTACGCCTACAGACAAATTTCATGCACACATTTACAATAAAAGGGGCTGAACTCAGTCACGCAAGGGACCTCAAGTACCTACATCTATAGTAATGTTATACGTAAAGAGGATAATTTTATATTTTATAGACATTTGAAGATACTCATTAAATTAAAAAAAAACACCAGTAGAATGCTAAGTTATCTATCATTGAGTGCCAGGCAGGCTATGTCTGTATCTGTATCTGGCTGCGACGCCACCTCACTAACTTAATAGGCCTATTGCATCTCGACTGTGATTTTTGCGTAAAATGGCCAATTTTGGCGTTCTTGATCCAAGAAAAAAAATACATCACCAGTTTTGACTTATTGAATAATTGGCATAGTTCGTAGCGGCCTCGCTTTATGTAAATTTTGCTTAACTTTTTTATGAAACCCAAAATTGATGAAGGTTTTCATAAAATGCGCGAAGGCACGTTTTGAGCTCCTAGATTGAACTACTGTTCACCACAATAGAAAAAAATCTTATTCCAAACCAAAAAACTTCGAAAATCGCTTTAAGTTAACTGTGAATTTCTCCTATCTACGATATTATTGAGCAAAATTTATACCAAAACAATTGTTACTTCTTGAGAAATAAAGATTGTATAATGAATTTATTATCCTATTTCGATAAAAACGATAAATATAACTGCAAAATTACTACAAAATACGATGCGCCGGCCGTCCGAACTCAGCTTATTCTCGCAGAGTAGAGATTTGTAATATTAAGCATGATTTTATTATCCTATTTCGATAATAACGATAAATACAACTAAAAAGTTACTACAAAATGCAAAAATGCGCATTTTACGCAAAAATCACATTTAAGATGTAATAGATCTCTTAATAAAATGCATGAAATGCTCGTAGTAGAACCGTTAGGTAAAATAAAAAAAAAATAATAAGTAATTAAATACAACATACATACATACTCTGCTGGTATTTTTTTAATAAAAATAAAAATTACAATAAATAATGTCACAATTTTTTAAACTATTGATAAGACCGCCGGGTGGTCGAGTAGTCAGCGACCCTGACTGCGGGTTACTGTATATTTTGCAAGTCCCGAAAAAGTGATATCCGGGATACTTTTGAGTCTGTTCAGGAAGTAATGATGAAGGTTTCTGAAAACAAATAAATTTATCATTTTCTGTATATTTCAAAGTAACAGAGTTGAGAGACTGCTCAGACTCATCTTCTTCATGTTATAGCCTAGAATACTGTACAACAATATAATACTTAAGTTAACTCACTTAGGGCTGATTTTTCAATCCTCGGCTAAAACTTATCCGTCTGATAAAGTATAACACAATCAAACTAAAATCTCACCTGTAAAGAAAGAAAAGACTGATGACAATAGATTTTCAAAATGGTTGTGCAATACTTTAACAGACAAATAAGTTTTATCTGACTGTTGAAAAATCGGCCCTTAATGTAGTTAATACAGCACTTGAGGTACTCGGCTGTAAATTTTGCAAATTCCTCAAAACATGATCTCCACTGGCATTGCTTCTTACCGGACCTTTTAGTAAAGATTTAGATGAATTCTGAAAAACAAATGTAAAAAGTTATTATTTTATGCACATTTTCATACAAGAATACATCCCTACGACTACCATAGGGTTAAAGGGGTAGGATAGGGTTTAAGTTAACAATATTATAAAAATAATTTACTCATATTTAATTTATCCCTAATGAAAAAATATATTGCATACTTAAATCTAATCAATCTTCAAAAATATACCTATTAAACAAAACTGGAGCCTAAATACGGCCCCTTAAAATTGTACAAGTACATGAAACGTCAAACGAGATCAGAGTTACTATCTAATTGATTATTGTTACCACAAGAATCTTTCAGAAACTACTTTACGTTAAGATTTTACGAGATTTGCACTTATGGCAATTATTCACTACTTCTACAATGCTGAAAGATTAATAATAATCACACAATGACTAAAAAAAAACATTATGAGATTAGATGGCACAACAAAACTTACCAATGGAACGTAATTTCAGGTGTTTTTCTATATGAGGAGTTGCCGCACAAGGGCGCACTACACTTCACCATTTTATTTTAGTACTATTGGCTCATAAACTTTATTAGATCACAAAAAATAAGCGAAAACAATCTCCTGTACGTCATTTGTTGACAAGTCTAGGAAGACATTTGCAGCTTAATTGTAGCTTGTCAAGATGGCGTTTTGCCTCACGGTCCAGTTTGTCTATGTGTGTGGAAGTGTTGCGACATTAAAAAGAAACGAGATAGTCTCATTAATTTGTGGTTGGAAAGAAAGAAATAGAAATATTGTTTTATTCTCATCTATGTAGTTGTGAAATAATGTTTGGTCTGCTTCTATTATATGTCTGTGATTTATACACAATTTTTGACATAGTCAAAACCGTCTAATTTCGTGGTGTGCCTGCCAACTTGACGCTCACGCGAATGACCCGTTGCCCCCGCACCGCTAATCGGACAATTGTTTCTGGAAAAATGCATCTATGCGCTCTCCACTGGCTAAGTGCTACGGAAGCAAAACAGTAAACATCAATGTTACTAGCATTGTTTTGTCCTGACATTTAGGAAAGATGGCCAGTTCCTTAGTGGAAGAAACCGGGTTAAGTGCGCTTCCACCATAAATCCTATCTATCATTACCTGCAAAGAGCTTTCTTCACTGCTAACTTTCAAATCGTTTAGGGTTTTCTCTCACAATAATAACTAAAGCATAGAAGGAGTGCTATGACATTTGAGTGGGCACTCCGTTTGGTCACCATTCGAATTACATTTGTATAGGTCGCTTTTGAATTCGGTATCATAAATGGTGACCGGTTTTATTTTCGCTGGACATTCGACGTTTTCGTCAACACATTTTGTCTTTTTTCTCTCAATGTTTATAGCCCATTTGAAAAAATAGGACAACTATACGAGTCTCATTAAGACTCTTTCTATGCTTTAGTTATTTATATGTTTTATTATTTATGGGTTTTCTCAAAATAAAACTAATACTAAAATGTCAATAGGTACAGTTTGCGCCAAATAACCTTGCGCCTGTGAAGTTAGTCACGAGAAGCGTTGCAAGTATATTGCGCGCAACAGCGAGGGAACTGACCGTGTAATGTCCATCTTAATTTAAACTCAAGACACGCTAAGTTACGTGATCCGTATTGTACACGCCAGCACATCAACCTATCCAAAATTGTCAAATTTCTTTATCGATATTGATCCTTATTCCCTAGTGACAAAGTTCAAAATGTATTAAAGAATTTATAACATTTTGTGGTAGGAAGTGCTGGCGACTGTACATTGACGCCCAATGGTATTTTTCGTTAAAATTAAGAGGGTGGGTCATAGATGTAAACAATATTGTAGAGGAAGATACGTTACCAGCGTACCGCGCGCGCTTCTTGCATACTATGACAAAAAGTCGGAGTGGCACCGAATACCGTGGCAGTCGTCAACACAGCAGCAACTTGTTCGTACCAGTGACGTTTTTGTTTAGTTGGCCCCTTTGTACACAAGGCTACGCAAATCTTCGATACTCGACGATTTTAGTCTCCAAGCGACTACCGCCATACAAATTGGAGTCGCGGGACAAATGTCGGCGACGCGACTCGTGTACGAACCTCAATGGATTTGTATGGCGGTAGTCGCTTGGAGACTAAAATCTTACTTGTACTATGCGCTGAATTAGTTAAATACCTTTAAATAACTTCCGTAAGTTAACCTGATCATTGCACAAGGCCGTGGCTTTGTTGAAATTTAAAACAAACTCTTTAAACAATAACAAACAATACATAAATCTATGACTCCTAAAAACATTTTTTTTCGACAACTTTCTTAATTTTACGCATAAAACAATAATTCTTACATGAAAATATTTATATTGATATTTTGCAGGTCGCCCCCTTCTCAGAAAAGTAAATTTTAATTTCTACCACAAGCGCGTGATAGTTTAGTCCATTTCGCAAAATAAAAAACATTGCTCTAATCAAATTACTAGGTCTGAAACTTCAAAGGAGAATAGTTCTAATTTCCTATATCAATATGATTGATTTTGCTTTGAGGTTCATTATGAGACATGTCAGGTTTTGGGATCGCGCGGCACCCTTTTTTTTACGTGTAAAGTACACCAAAATACTTTCATTGTAGAAAGTATTTATTATGACATTGATTGTCATGAGCGAGTTTCATTTATCGTACGTTGTCCTCGTCGTGGAACTTCGGGCACAGATTAAAGAAGAGTTAACAGATACTTTACTCAGTAGAAAATTACCAATACCTACTGCTATAATAGCCTACTAATATTTAAACTATAATAACCTACCGCGCGATCCCACAGCAATCGCAGGGCTGCCTCTTCGATAAAATTAAACTAACATAAATAACTATTTGTGTCTATTTTATTTAGAACTGTGAATATGTTGTGACTATAGGTGGTACTTCAAAATTATATTGTTTATAAAATATATATTTTTATAAATAGGTGCTGACATCATCATCAAAAGTAAATAGAGGTCAGTGTGTAGGTAAAATAAAAAACTACTACTGCACAACATACCCATCTACTGCACATAAGGCACCAGACGGCATCGTAGGTACGCGTACAAACGAATGGAACAATTAAAATTGAACAACGTGCGTGCGATTTGCTTGCGAAAACCGCACTGAATTTGGTCCGCAAACGGCCCGAGACCGCTCGGCCGGGCGGTAGGTCATTATATCGCGCAAGTATATGGAGTGACGGAGGCCTGCTTCGGGGTGCTTGCTGGCCATAGAATAATAACTTCAGTTTTTTGAGTTGCTGACCCACTCGCTTAGCGTAGCAGTCTCGCTCGCTTGTTTGACATTAGCTGTCACATTACAAAGAGTATGTAGTTGATTAGGACATAAGGACGTACTATATTGTCTTAGAGCATATTATGTCTATGGTAGGGCTATTCTTTGACTCATACTACTAAGGGCATGCCGTATCTTCCTCTATTGTTTATATCTATGGGGTGGGTAGTTAAATTTAACAAAATGAAAAACAATGTTTTGTTAAAAGTTTATATTGTACATCAACTATGATTTGTTTAGAGGTAGAACATCCTACTCTTAAATTAAACGGCTAACGTGATTATAATTAATTAATAAAATAGTTAATTTCGTATCGATCGCCGCGTTAATATCATTTATAGGCGGAGTGAGTAACCAAAGTAACATAAATAATTAATGTACGAATATGAACCGTTCGCGACGCGCAATCGTATGCCTGTTTGCTTGGTTGCGTCTCATGTTCCATACACAATAGCGGCTGGATGATTAATAATTTTGATATAATTATTATTAGCCTATTATGTTAAACTGACATTCTGAGGCATGTTTGAAAATAATACCAGCTGTTTCCATATAAGTTTCATATAAAATAAAGATTATCACAGAAAAATAAATATTACCAAACAATAAAAGATGGCAACTTATTATGCACCATAATGTAAAATAAAAATAATGTTACTAATAATTATGACATTGATTACTTATTAATGTAAAACTAAGTATATAAGCATAAATATTGAATTCATTTCTATTATTATTTTTGTATAAAAATATGTTAAACTTAAAATACATTCAATTTCAACTAATTAAGGAATGTGATTGAACCAATATTTTTATGAAATCTATACTTTTTCTCTAACGAATATTATCTCTTAGTACAATAGCAATAGGGACGAGTTTTGTATTATCGCCAAGACGATAAACCAAAAACACAGGTTTATACAATATATACTTTACACGTACCTAAGTTTAAAGTTATGTTTAAATCTACTAATAACTGTATGTTTGTACTGTGTAGCAACTTAAGTACTGCCATTACCTCTCGTGTTATACTGCATATACTTCTATTTTCAGTGAATATAATTACAATTCACATGATCTATCATATTATCATAATATACATTGTTTACATACTAAAGCGCACAGTAATTGTCATATTATTCAAAATGCAATGGCAACTCCTAAGCGACACTACACGCTGTAGTCGGCTCTGTAACATCGATACACAAAATTAGTGCGTGCTAGACGCCACATATCCAAATGTATAACAATTACATGCAACAAGACTTCCATTTCAATATACAAGTAAGAGAGCATCAAGTGATTGATCGCTGATGGTACACATCCAGTAGAAAACCTATTAATATGACCTTCCAACAATATAATATAAACCTGCACTTCAAAAATTGGTAAAAAATGTCATATACCGCAGACATCTTAAGAAACCAGTTATATTAAAATAACACCTTACAATGTATACTATTCATAATGTACGTAGATACAACTTCTAAAAATTTCTGAACACATTTTCAATAAGATATGGGACAATTTTACTTCTAATACCAAAACCATCCGCCGTTTCCATTCTTCTATGGCACAAATGTAAACTAAACAGAAAACAAATTTTATGCACCTCAAAATATATTATGCAAAAGTTAGTAGGCAAGCTGAACCCAATACTATTTATTCAATAGGCCAAGTTTACACTATCATCTAAAAGCAATTTACGTATATAGGTGCGACTTCATATACTATACATATAATTTCTTTAAATTATAAATTCGTAACAACTAATTCATATTTTATATAATATTATTTAAACTAAATATAACCGAATACTAATCGTGAATATGCACAGCTAAAATTATAAAATTATTAGCATATTAATAATATTATTCTTTATTACAATATACTGGTCATTCTGAGATCTGTTCGTCACCAATCTGGCTCCAATACTGTTACATCATTTCTAAGGTCATTATAACATTAAAATATGATGTTTCTTCTCAATAGTGCTATAGGGGTAGCGACAAAACTCCATACTTTAATGTAGTTCGCAATACTCATCCACCGTTCCATGCGTCACGTGAACACAATAGCATAACTTCCCTCGCCGTGGTCCTTCGAGTTCGTTTGTGCATAACGGGTCCGTCATGCGATATGTAAAGGTAACTACGTCTATTCTAAAGTACTTTAGTTGGCAGATATGTCACCGTCTTTGATATACTTCCCGGGGCGTTTATATCATTTTATAGAAAAAATTACAATCGGTGATCCATTAGTCTTAGTACAATTTACATTACAAAACTAACATGATGTAGATATCGTATTTCAACTATATGCATATCAAACAAACACAACAAGTGTTCGACATCATAAACTCGAGTGTTTCCATAAAGTGTACAGTGTGTAGCCGCTTCCGACAAATGAAACTGGCATCATTCGATTCGTAACGACCACTCGCCGCCGATTGACAACGAAAGCACGGGCGCTGCTTTGTAAACCGAAACAGAGTGCTGCATTTAAGCTCTTTTCACTATTCGATCGAGCTAAAGTAAAAATATGGTTTCGAAGCAACGGCACCTAGTGATAAACTTATAAAAAAATTATTAATTACGTGAAACTGAAAAAACAGTGAGAAATTTGACATAATTTATATGAAGCTTAAGCTCATTTGACTTTAGTAGGCAAAACAGACATTTATTTATGATTATCAATTTGAGCAGTGAGTGACGCTGCTTCGATCCCATATCACTAGTGAACTCGCCTGAAATGCGTGTACCTTTTGTCCGCGACGAGCTTCCATCGCGGCCGGGGTTCGGATCCCCGCGGTTCACTCGGCCCAGCGTTAGGCGCAGAGGTGTTATAATATGTCGGGCTGCCAGTAGGCGGCGGGCGCGTGGGGCGTGAGGGGCGTGAGGGGCGTGAGGGGCGCGAGGGGCGCGGGCTCGATGACGGGGCAGTCGCAGTCGTCGAGGCGCTGCACCACGAAGTTGCCGTAGTCGTCCGTGAGCGCGCTGTGCCGCGGCGTGCACACGTGCCGCCGCCCCACGCCGCACCACAGGCGCTCTGCACCCAACATGCCGGGTTATACACATGCAGTGGTGGATTTTTCAAAGACAAGACAAGATTTTTTCAAACACACTTGCATAATTCCTCCTTACACATGTATTATTCATTTTGGTGCCATTGCAAAATGTTTTTATACTATCGATCGTGACTAATTAAAAAACAAAACTGATAAATTTTATACATCGTATAAACATTACACTGATTATAACATGACTACTAACTGGCTGGCCACATAATTAAAAACGCTGAACAGATTCTTTTTTATTGTAATTTAAACATCGAACACTTTGTCTATGTCATCATCATCATCATCATCAGCCTGTAAACGTCCCACTGCTGGGCACAGGCCTCCCACGTGGACAATAGCACGTGGGGATATTGGGCCATAACCCCCCACGCTGGCCCAATGCGGGTTGGTGGGTTTTAACGACTGTCATCTTACAACAACCGGGACCAACGGCTTAACGTGCCTTCCGAAGCACGGAGGAGTTCGAGATGTTTTTAATTTGGTCACCCATCCAGCGACCCGGCATTGCGAAAGTTGCTTGGCGGGCAAGATCGCAAGCCGAACGCTCTAGCCGCTGCGCCATCGAGCTCCTTTGTCTATGTCACTTCTAGTATAATGGCGCCATTGATTTAATTAATATTATTTGAAACGATATTTTTTCGTAAAATAACAATGGGGAAAAATAAAAATTGCAACAAATCTACTAGGGAAGTCATAATATAAAGATACGTGAAAAGAATTGGTCGTACAAAAAGATAGCTGTTCATCTGCTTTGTTCGAAAACGATGGTTTACTATGTTGTGAAGCATTTTAATATTAATCAAACGACTTCAAATATTCCGCGCGCCTCTAAATAGAGATAGACATCGCGACGAAATGATAGAAATATCGTTCGTTTGGCAAGACAAGATCCTTTTAAGGGGTCTAACGAGATAAGAAAAGCATATTTTGGAGAAAACAAACCTTCAGTAATCTCAGCACGCACTATTCGGAGACAGTTGCACGGACATATAGCAGAAAGGTACCCATGTTGAAACAGTGCCATAGGAAAGCCCGTCTTGCATTTGCAAGAAAGTATGAAAACTGGTCAGCTCGACAGTGAAAAAATGTTCTTTTTTCTGATGAAACCAAAATAAACAGAGTGTGTTCTGATGGCAAACGTTACGTGCGGCGTCCATTTTGACCTCCAAATTCACAAACAGAAAGCTCGTAGAAGGTAACATGGATCAACTTCAGTATAAAAATATTTTGGAAACAACAATGTTGCCTTATGCTGAAGAGGTTCTTCCGGTAATATGGATATTTCAGCACGATAATGATCCTAAACACACGGCACGCTCAGTAAAGGAAGTTCCCTCGAATCACAATCCAGTTCCATTCTTAGACTGGCCAGCTAACAGCCCAGATCTAAATCCAATCGAATATCTGTGGTGTGAAGTCAAGAAAAGAGTATCAAATCGACAATGCGGCAATTTGAGAGAGCTTTATGATGTTTTATTACAAGAATGGAACTCAATTTCTTTTGAAACATGTAAGAAATTAATAGAATCGATGCCTCGCCGCTGCAAACCATTTACACAAAAGGAATTTAAAGCGACTGATTGGAATATTCTCCTTAAAATGGTCAGGAATCGTATTGAATATTTCTATACACATAGCATAACTATTCCTTTGATATCGTGCTGTCTTCAGAGTAGTTTCCAATACTAGCCTATTTGGTTTACGCGTATTTCTTTGATACAACTGACCTGCCCGTGTAAACAACCAACTATTTTGCTTGACAAAGATTCCAACTTCTAGTATATAAAGGCAAGGCAGAGTCAATATATTGAGGGATGTGAAGTAGGGCTTGCATGATATGTCAGACCTCAGATTGCATATGGATCTGATACATCGTTTTTGCGCTAAAAACAAACTCTTTATGTCGATGCCATTTCCCCAAATCAATAATCCGTATCTTAAAACTGACTCGACATATGCAAAGTAGGCTGTAACTGCTGTGCTTCGACTTGTGACTCTAGCTAGTCTATATAAAGCAAAAGAAAAACTATTTAATTTGTTGCATACTGTGTCTATGTGCTCTTTTCAACTCAATTTGGGATTAACTATTAAGCCTAAAAATTTTACATTAGTAGCAATTTGTTCGTTATAATCTATGTCAACTGATTGATTTTTAAAATTATTAAAATTGATTAAATTTGTTTTTGTTATATTTATTTTAAGGTTGTTGTCTTGGAGCCATCTAATTATCAGGGTCAGTGTAGAAGTTATATCGCGTTTATGTTGTTCTAACGAAGATGTCTTATTACTAGTGACTATCAAAGAAATATCGTCAGCAAATAATACAGTTTTGTGTTCCGTTATGTCTGGCAAGTCATTAATATGCAAGAGAAATAACAAAGGACCGACCGCCAACAACATTATATTTGAAGTCTGAGCGACGCGTTTCAACGATTTTGCTTGTGTTTAATTGAGTTATTTCTACACATTGACTTCTGTTAGATAAAATAATTAGTAATAAGTAATAAAGAAAGCCAATCTAGTTTGTAAGTTTTTTATGCCATGCTTTCCAGGAGTAGTCTACCCCATTGTCCCTGCTCACCTAAACTAGTAATTAGGAATATTTACATCAATAAAGAAAAATAGAAAGTAGCTAGTTAAAGATGGTATGTCTAAAATAGAGATAATAGACAGCAGCACCCAGCCGTAAAAGAATAAAAGATGATGAATGATAAAGAGAATTAGGAATGAAAGTGCGAGAAGAATAAATGATAGAACTGGAATGAAAGAGAAAAGTTATAAATAAGACTCCCATTCTGTGGAAGAAGATCGCTAGCGGATAGAAAAAAAAAGAAGCCCTGTGATCGTAGCTTTAAGAGTCTATATTGCTATGTTTTTATACTGGATCTAATACCTTTCAAACCGGGAGGCTGATTGTCTGACTTCAACACCTATCGCGGAACACAGCTATGCCGTTAACTGCCGCTTGACAAACAAATAAGTACAAACTATTCGTTCTTAAATGATTGTTGACGAACAATACTAAAAATAAAATGCCCTACCACCGAAACCAAACAACAAAAGGCAATCGCGCCACACTCACCCCTGCTGATGTCCACGTCCGTCATCAGCTCTTCGTTCATGAGCACCGTGAGCGCATCGTCTGTGTGGTTTGTATCTGGAACAACTGATACACATTTATTTAAAATTAAATCATAAAATTATTGCAAATGAATTATGTCATTAAATAAAACTATTCTGTGATAGTAAAAATCCCTAAAAGACGATAAAGGACTACACCATAAAATTAATTAAATAATAATTATGGATGTCATACTTTATGATGAATTGATGAGTCATAATAATATTTGCAAAAAAAATAGCTAACAAAGAATTTCCGGCAAATTTTAAAGGCTTTAATTTCTTCAACAGCTACTGTCCATACATAAACTGAGTCTTTCCTGAGGGGTAGAGAAGAGACCATAGAAAATTCTATGGTGGCCTACGACCAATCCATATTATTATGATGATCACTATCACTTGCTTCTAGCTTGACATTCTTACTTTACCTGACGATAAAAGCCTCACAACATAACTTTAGCTTAGCAACTCGGAATATTCTGAAAAAGCCTCCGAGAAAACAAAAAATTATAAAAACTTGGAACAAATGCAGAAGTATGAATGAGTAGTATGATGATTGACAGTACGAGAGGCATGAAATATAGAACTAGAGTGAAAGCGAAGCATAGTTTTAATAAGGAGGCCAATGATGTTGAAGAACAAGAAGTAAAAAGAAATATTTGAGTGCCACAACTTCACAATACAGCCATCTAGACGAGTGTTTGTTTGTCGCTCACCCGTTTCGCCCGGCTCCTGCTTGAGGCCGGCGGGGGCGGGCTTGGGCGCGGGGGAGGTGGGCGCGGCGGGGGAGGTGGGCGTGGCGGGCGGCGTGGGCGCGGCGTCGGCGCCGCTGCTGTTGGAGCTGCACTCGGGGCTGTACGGCGCCATCTAGCGGGCGAACAAACATGACTTAGCACAGACAGTTGAAAAGTTTTCAGCGCATCTCCGCTAAAACACGCGCGGGCGCACGTCTGATCACGTGATCCGTTCTATGCATTTGCTAGTGTTTTTAAGAAATAACCGAAAAAAGTATATTTATAGTACTACACTTTCTTTTCCAAAACAGACATGTAGCAATAAATACAAATATTTATATTCAGGCTATAGCTTCAAAATGTAATATGCTGCAAACTAAAGGCCTTGCTCACCCTAAGGCTCCTGCGGCGCCGCGGCGTGACCTCCGCCATCTTGTAGCTGGTGTCCATGGCCCAGTAAGAGCCCTTGCCGGGGTCGTCTTTGCTGCGCGCTACTTTCATGAAGCATTTGTTTAGGGACAGGTTGTGTCTTATTGAGTTCTGAAAAATTACGAAAAATTTGATGTTACTTATTGAGACATACAGAATTAATTTTGGACCCCCCGCCAAAAGTAAATATATGGTAAAAAAAGTAATAAAAAAATATTAGACATATTTTTTTTTTAATTCAATATTTTGGCTGCTTTATAAATCCTATAGTTCTAGGTGCGTGCGCTCACCCTCGCGATCAAAGCGACGGCGCGCTGTCATTGGTGCGCGGGGTGAATAATAGCGGTCGCATGCGCTTTGATAACCGCGATTGGCCGCGCGCTAGGTGACAATAATTTTAATTTTCTTAAGGAAAAGTTGAGACAAAAATGTAAAAAAAATAATGTTTCTTTATTTCATTATGTGGTTGTACTATATGATGTGCTATAGGATTACGTAAAAAAAATTGGTGGGGGGTCCAAAATGAACCCTGTATTTAGTATAGTTTGTTTAGGCGCATTAGACTTTGTTCAGGCGCATTAGACTTTGTTCAGGCGTATTAGACTTTGTTTTCGATTGGAGAAGACACCTTGAGATGAGACTGTTTTGTGGCACACTTCTCTCGACCCCCATGGAATAACCAGTCATCTGGATCCTACATTAGGCTATCACTCGAGTTATCATCATCAGCCACAAGTCCTAGTGTTAGGCTTAGACCTCCCTCTTATAGAAAATAGCACATGGAAAGATCAAACACTATCCCTCCACTCTCGGCTAATGGTGTGTTAGAAAGGCATGTTAATGATAACAACAAGGGCTAATGGGCTTATTATTTAATTTATTTGTACAAAAACCTACAAAATATAAATCCTGTTTTTTTTTAATGATGGACCAAAGTTAATCTTTGCATTTACAAGTCAGCTGTATATAAATTTTAACTTGAGTCCACATCTCCGAATAAGAGGACTAGAATTGGTTTTAGTAAGACAACAATACATAAATATACAATAGAACTACACTTTGGACTGCCAAGAACGAGTCTGCCATCTTAAGTAAGGTAATCTGGCAGGCCAACACTAAGTCATCTACTATTACAAAACGTTTATCTTACCATCCAACCTTTCCCAGCTTCTTTGTAATAAGGGAAAGCATTACAGATATAATTGTAAATTTCGTTTAGGGTCATCTTGCCATTTGGAGAGCTGCTTATAGCCAATCTGATCATACTGGCATAGCTGCAAAAATACAAACAATAAGTAATATTTTTCCTTTTTAACATTTTGTTATCTTTCAGTTTATTGGAGTGTTATTAACATAAATAATCAAATGTTACAAATCATAGACAACTAGTTGATCTGTAGCAGTTCTAAACATAAAATTATGTAAAATATTTCATTATGAAATGAATCTTTTTAAATTATTTATTTTATAATTATGTGCTTATGCCAGATTTACCAGCAGCTAGATAGGCATAAAATGTCATAATCTTATCAAAAATAGTTCACCTATCAACAAGATTTAACATTATCTCTTTAGCAGGTAAGTAATTAGGAGATTTGACCGTATTAACAGTTAGCCATAATGACAATTTTATCACTCTAGATTAGGTTTCACTGAGACCCAACTGTGGTGATTGCACAACATGTACCATGCTGCAGTCCCAGATCACCCCTGCAGCAAATGAGGGGATGCGCTAGGGTTTTTAGTGGGTATGCCCTTCGGGAGATAGGGAAGAGCCCAACATAACCACCAGATTTTTCCCAGACACTGTAATATTTTTTTTACACACAGATTTATCATAACAGGAATATATTCCGTATCAGTATTACTAAATAGTTGTACCTCATAATATTTCTGAAGTTTGAAAGGTCATCATTAAAAGAATACTACCAACTCATCTCTTCCCTTGGGTGCTGTAAATAGCTACTTAAGGTGGGCATTCAGGGTCGCGCTATCGCGTCAAATAGCGTGATATACATCCAAAGTTTGATCATGAGTGTGAAACCCGTTTGGACTGATGTAAAACTCTGGATTTCCATTTGCGCCAAAATCCACCGCTCTGAGCCGTGGCGTCGCGCCGCGGTTGCTCGTGAATGCCCGAATCCATATCCATTTTGAACTCATATCAAACGTCTTTCGGCCCTGTCAATCACGTAAAGAAAGAAAATTGGAGTGATTATATCGCACCCCTGGTGCGACACTGTCACTTTTGCAAAAATGCAAAAATTAGTTAAATATCTAAAAATGATCCAAAAGCACCCTTTTACTTGGTATGAGGGCGCGAGTGTCATTGCTGTTTTGGCGCGAATCACGCGTCGCTGGGAGCAACATCGTTTTATTGGTCAGTTGTGCGCGGTCCCCCCGCCAGTGCAAATGCGTCTTGGAGCTACACTGTTACTAAGGTAATTGTGACATAATATTTTTTTGATTCTGGAGCAATAGTGACCTAAGATACAGTTGTGACATTATTTCCCCAATATTTAAATTTCTTTCTTTAAGTCTTTCTTTTCTTCAATTTAAGTTTTGACTTTTTTTATTTCTTTCGTTAATAACAGTGCGTATTTATGATTTATAATAAAACTTAGTAAACAATTTGTTCTTGTTTTCTTTTTAACTCATTGTGACACAACTACAGTTATAATTTTTCGTTAGAGCCACAACGTCACTTCTGAGGGGGTTGGAAGGCTTAAATAATGGTATAGTATATTTTTTACAATATAAAGTGATTAATATTTATCAAAAAGTAAAGTTAAAAGTTGATGTTGTAGTATAAGCTGTTCATCTCATCTATATATTCTTAAGTCATTGTTTTGTGAGGTGTCAAAGTTTTAAATGCTTCTCCTGAAAAACTACATTTTTGCATAAGTGACAGTGTCGCACCGGGGGTGCGATATGTTTGGCGTCCATCCATTTGACTTAAGTCATTTGGAGTCACGCCAAATGGCGCTACCGTGAATGTCCACCTTAATAGACTAAAGACTGCAGATAAATATATCCACAACAATGTAGCAGCAATGTGCTCGCCACCTGTCACACTGACCAAATGTGATGTTGTTATTTAGTGGAGTGACTGTGGCAGCAGTACACTACTTTTGTGGTCCTCATTGCCTATTCTCTGACAAACCCTTTGGGTACCGATACGAGCTGTGTATATATAATAATGCATGCCAGCCTTAACCCCTTGAGCACCGTAAAACCAGATACAAATGAAATTCTATTGTTTAGCGACCGCCAGCGGTCGTGTGATCCTTGAATGGTTAAAATAATGTTTTAAATTATTTTCACATAAACATACATAATGATCACAAATTCTTAAAAAATGTTATGAACTTGAATAACATGTAAATTGTGGTATTATTGATTAGTATTTAGTGATTAGTCAGCATTAGGAGGTGACCTACAGGCATGAGTCATTTACACTTATTCATAGTTTTAAAAGTACTTGTTGAGGATAAATCTGTTTACCTGTACGCTGGTTTGGCGTGTATTATTTTGTTCGAGTTCTCTTTCTGGTCGCCTTCCTTGTTGTTATTTTCCTGCTGCAGGGACAATGGCTGCACATCTTCGTACAAAAAACGGGGGATAGGCCCTAGTGGGCTGTGGCGCGGCGGTCCAGGGCTGTACGCCGGGAGCCACTCCACTCCTGGCGAATCGCTCATTGTCCCATCAATCCAAAATATTCAGCCGAGGCGTCACGATCCACTACACTGTTTCATTACTTTGCTGATGAAAATATAAGAACGCGATACGCATACACTACTTATTCTTACGATGCAACACAACAGTGGGCGTATAACTCACTGCCTTTTAAGAAGATGATCCTCTTTGAAGAATATGAAGGATCCTTGAAATGACGACCTCAAAGAAATCACCACGGCTTATCGGTTACGTAAAATTCCACAGTATACAAAGTATACAGTTTAAAATACTCATAAAGTATAAGTAAAAAAATATACTTCTACAACGTAAAAGCCAAAAGAAATAATAATATTCAGAAAAACTAAAATTATTATGACATTTGATGCACCTACAACAAGGAAAATGGCGGCGAGCGATCCATTCACGTTCCAATCTCAGTAAAAGACTTCGATATTTTTGCGTTTGCACACTATTAATGAAAATATCTTTCTTTAATTTTAATTTATCCATTATTAATAATGTTCGTTTTTCATCGGTTAACTCCAGTTAAAATAAGTATAATTTCATATATTAAAGATCACTATCTTATTTATTTTCCTGGTGGCAACTGAAGTTACAGACGTCAAGTCAATGGGCAATTTTCCGATATCCAAAAAAAAAAAAAAAAGAAATTGGTTCGTAAATGACTTCATAGATGGTGCTTAGCATAGATTAGTATGGCGCTTAGTAAAAGGCGAGTCCATGAAGAACACATGTATGGCTACGTAATATTTATTCCATTCCAAAATAGAAATAGGTCCTGGAGATCCTGAATAAAAATTTGTAAGTACTATTTTTTTATGTTTTTGATAGACAAGCAAAAGTGTAGAATTTATTACAGCCGGTAGGAATTTTTCGAAAAGAAATTTATTTAGGTAGGAACGGGTCCGCTTTCATAAAACGCCATCTATCGAGTATTTTTAATCTAATTTTTATTTTTTATTTTGGGCTGTTAGAAAATTGCCCATTGTAGGTGTCAGTCAGTCATGTCATGCCATTGTGCCAAATTGAAAGTCAAAAGTGCGGTCTGCAGTGTTGCCAATTTAGCTCTTTTAGAGATCTATTTTTTCAATAATTCAGCTCCAAAAAACTATTTCAGCTCTATTTCAGCGCATTGGTGGTGACGCATATTAAAGAGCTAACTCTTTAATATGCGTCACCACCAATGAGATTTAACTGTCAGATCTGGATTACGACGGAAAAAAAAGTGCTGCCACAACAATGAAGCGCCAAAAGAGGTCCTAAAAAATTCCTCATCATAAGTGGAAATACTATGGCCACTTACGATGAGGAAAACTTAGGACCCAGCACAAGTGGATTAGAATTAGTGAGTTTGGCACACAATTAAGATAGTTCTGACACAGTATAAATATAAGCTAAAGCAGTACGGAAGCTCGGCTTTTTTCTTGTTTTATATATAGCGTTGTAGCGTTAGCCTCTTATTTTTATAAAACTGAAAAAAATTTGGTTTAGTTAGCGCTGTATCTCAGCTAGTAAGCGCTTTTTTTGAGCTAACTAGCAAAGCATAAGGGTTGTCACTTTTAATTTAAAATAAAATAAAAATTAATAAGTTAAAGATGGCGGCTTCTTTCCTTATTCTATTATCGGATTCATTGTCGGAAACCACACAGATCCCCTGATATCGATTTTTAAAGCAATCGGTCGAATAACTAAAAAGTTCAAGATGGAGGCTATTTTGTCTTATACTAATAACGGAGTCGTTGTCAGAAACAGATTCGAAGATATCGATTTTCAAAGCAAAGTTTATTAACGATGAAGTTTCGTAGTATCAATTCTCATTATTTTTCACCATTAAAATACCGCGCGCTCTAAAAATATACTTAAGTAAGTACGGCAAAAACACCTAAACAACCAAACGATTTATTTAAAAGAATAAGATTTTTATTTAGTAATAATAAATCATTCTTACCTTTCAACATCAGCAGGAAGTTTAAAAAACGAAATTTCCGGTTTTGAAGAAGCCGAGTTCAAGCCGCAATACACTTGCGGCATTTTTAAAAATCGCTCGCACAGCGCACGCAATACACAACAGTGAACACTCGTCTCGACGCGATACTCGCCACTGAGAGCACTGCGATGTCCACTTAGGGGCCCTGTAAAGACGTGCGTCTGTGGGCGTGCGTCGTTTCGAGCGTTTGTACGTAGCTTCATTACACCTTAGGGGCTACCACACTGTTGTAAACCCACAGACAACAGCCGTTTACAACAGTGTGGTAGGTTGTTTTCAACGACATTTCGGTCAACCTTTCCACGACCTTTGTTTGCGGGCGCGCGTTGAAAACCGCTGTGTTGCCACTGCCTTAAACACCATTACACACAAACCGCTATCTTCAGCCTACAACCTACATACAAAGTGGTTACTGGAAAAAGAAAAGTTCGTATATATTAATGTACGTACAGCGCGGTATTCTTTAAAAGCTCATATTTAGCTAATAATTATATAAATTTAATCGCGTTTTTCTCCAGTACATTAATCTTTTTTTTTTTAATTGCCTCACTACTTAGGTATATCAATCAAGAAAGGGATGCCAATAGCGCTATTTAAATTCGCAAATAAAACAAAATATGTCAAATATGCTTTTTACGATAATGCTTAACGTCCTGCTGTAGCCTAAATTTTACTCTTAAAAATACTAATAAAGCAGGATCCTGCTAAAAATGACAACACTGTGGACTGTGGCAAACCAAGTGGAAGCTCGTTCACAACAAGTTGTAAACGAGCCTCCCGCCAAGGTGACCTGGGCTTACCATCAGCTTTTATAGCAGGACTTAAATTGAACTGCCCTACTTTTTTGTACTATGACACCTTATAAGCAGGCCTGTGGCAGGGCAGTTAAATTGACACTTCGAAAACCTTTTACCTTTTTTTTGTATGGACATTTCATACTACGAGCGCTAATTTATCTATGCAAAACGTCTTTTTGAGCGTCTGAAACGTCAAATAAACAATCTGTAAGAAGTTGCAAAAACACTAGCTTTATCAACATTGTTAACAGATTTACGAGCTCTATCTACCTAGTAAATTGTGCTTGAATTTTGTTGTGTACCATTTAGTGGCTGTGTCCAAGTGTCTTTTTGTTCCCATTCCGGAGTAAAAGTTTTTTGTTTTCAACATAAGTATTTTATGAGTTAATTTATTGTACAGTCTACCTACTTGAAAGTTGAACGAGAAATGTAAAGCTTTTAACATTCCACTAATGTTTTTTGTAGATGTGTGACGAATATGAGTTATTCGACATAACAGTGTGGTAGCCCCTTTTTATACTGTGGTTCTGACGACGAATAATCGTAAATTTTAATATCTCTCATTAATCTAGCAAGAAAATAATATCATGTTACAATTTTCTTTATCAATCATTTTAAAACGTTTTTTTATTTTTGCTCTTTTTTGCCGTACTTTAGCTCTTTTTCGTAGGTGACCTAGCTGAAATTGTGTTGGCAACACTGGCGTGTTGTCAAGTCAATCAAGCTAGAGTGTCAGTGTCAGCTGTGTCAGCAGTGCTTCCACAATGAGGGGAACTTCCCCTTTTGAGGGGAAATTGGGGTCTAGAGGGGAAGAAACGGGGAAAGAGATGAATAGGGGAAATCGAGGGGAAATCATGTTTGCGGAAAGGAAACTCGGAGTTTTATGCTTAAGTTGTATACTTTTTTAATTTTTTACTCATTTGACGTACCTTTTTAGCCTCAAATGTGGCATGTGTAATGGGGACCAACTGACGTACCTTTTGATCTCACCCAAAATCATTGGTATTTTTTTATTTTAACTGCCGCCAAAAAAGATAATTATGAACACTGCATTTTACGGAACGTAACACAATCATGCAGTATATTTTAAGGGGGCCTTAGGCGGTAAAAACGGAAAAATTGGCTGTTTTCTATTAGCTGTTATTCAAAATATATTAGATATTTCGTACTGAAACTTTCAATGTGTATTACAGAGCGTATGTGTGAGACGATGAACGAAGTCAAAACGCGACTGGAAACATTTGGCTTGATAGAAAAAAATCCTGAAGTTACCTCTAAAAGGAGAACCGGCACTTTCCATAGAAAAAAATGCTAAACTTGTATACAATAGAATTTGATAATAAAGTAAAGCTAATATTATTTGCTACCTAACCCAAGTTTTGTCTTATTTTTATCGAATCGCGGATAAGATTTTTTTAATTATTAATATTTTTTAATATGGAAACACTGAATCTTCAAAAACAGACATGTTACTTTAAAATGTCTATCATAGCTGCATAAACCATAATTTTTTGCTTTTAAAAAATAGAAATGTCAACAATGCCGTCACGTCATGTTTGATTTGACAGCCAGCGGCTGTAAAACTGTCATTTGTTGACAGATATTGTGAAATAGATATTGAATTACAGATTAAAAGTATAAAACCCAAGCTAACCGTGTAACCCCCCCCCCCCCCCCCGTATCAGCCACCCACCTGAATTAGTTTTGAAAAAATTCCTGAGAAGGGGAAATCTCAGTTGTGGCGTGGGGAAAGGAAATCATGAAAGTGGAAGCACTGTGTGTCAGACAGACTTCCTTCACAGACTGTCAGTCTGTCAGTTTTGAATGAAATGTTGTGAGGCAGGGGTGTGCTCGTGATTGTTTTATTTTTAACGGTTTGTTTTGCATAATTTTAAATACCGCAAACAATTTACTGTACTGTGTGTGAACTAAAATACTTATTGTTATTGTGGAACACAAAGTGACAATGACGGCCCAGCCAGAGGTCGGCGTGCCCGACTTTGTCTTGTTGGACGATCTTACGACAGACAAGTTCATTGAGAATTTGCAGTTGAGGTAAGCGTACATAATTCCCTGTATTAATATCTATAATACCGAATATGCACAATACTTAACTTAAATTGTCCTTATATTTCCTGCTACGTACTACCAAAATCGTCGACGTTATCCAAAAAGCAACAGTAATTCAATAAGTTTATTAGAACTTACCATGCTGTTTGTACTTAAGGCTAAAATGTACTTACTTCTACGCTATATTGTAGGTACTGACTTATTATTTCTTTTATAGTAAGAACTTGTATGTATTGTTAAAATATGACCTTGTTAAAACACTTGGACAAACATTACTTAAAAATACATCTGCAATAATTAACACTACCTATCAACATGAATATTATTTTGTGCATTTTAATATTATTAGTATTATTGGAAAATATAAACTCGAAAATAATTTTGAACACACATTGGTCATAGTGTCTAATGTATTTAATATTTATTGAAATATAAAAATATAGTTGTAGGATATCGTAGACTGAATACTCACCCTGGGGGGTAAAAAAATATTTTCTATTATTAGTGCATGTTTCGTATGTCTTACTAGCAATAATAATGAATTTCACACACTCACACCAATTATTATCTAGTCCAAGGGTGCGGGGTCCACGCGGACGTAGACGTGGGTGGGCCGCTAGTAATTTTATAAAATTAAATATGCAATTCAAACACTTAAATTATTATGTGTGAGTACCTAGGTATATTTAATTATAACTAAATAGCGTATTCTAAGAAATATATCGTGGGTATCATACATTAGGGGCGTATCAGCATAAATACAACTTTACATGACAGAAAAAAAACTCTATAACTTTTGGTTTTGCTCACGCATTTGAAGCATTTCTCTGAACTATACATATAAAAAAAGCTTAAAAGAGTGGTATGATGCAAAATCCATCTAAAGCTTAACTAACTGTAGTTTTGGTGGTTACGCCTCTCTTACATGATACATTTGCGAGACTACCAAGGAAAAGAATAAAATCCTTTACATTATTTAGGGCGTAAAAACTTATTTCGAAATTATTGATCATTATAAAATTTTCTTAATAAGATAATAATATTTCGATGCTAAATGCTATTATTCAATCATACGAAAATATATTTATATTTCTTAATGATTTCTATTTTAGCCATATTTACACGCCTCTTGTATGATGTGATAATAATAAATACAGTTTAGGACATTTAAAAAGCAAGAAATATTTTTGTATAGGTAAATAATAATCCTTGGTATAGGATAGAAGGTCGTATGAACATACACGTGTGTTGCCCGACAGTAATGAAGCTACTATCCTATTATATGCCCACTATACGTCTGAGATATTCATTAGTGATATAATTATGTCTTTTCAATTTTATTATTTACACTAAAAATATTATATTTAAAAATATGACGAATTGAGGGTTTGTTGGTACCTGGAAGACGAACCGAATAGTAAAATAAAAAATAAAGCATTTGTGCGTGTACGCCTCTATTGCATGAGACCCGCCATATATTACCATTGATTCGTATTCGTTGCCAAGGTATAGATAGACTGCAATTTTAAAAATTAATAGGTTTGAATTAACCATAGACAAATTAGTCCTATAAAAAACACAAAAAGTCCTTTTCATTATTTTCCCCAATTAAAAAAGAAAATGTTTCATTAAAGCTATTAATTTGTGGCTCATAAAGAAAAATACTCTGTTTTATACATACCATAGTACTCTCAAACACTTTGCCCAGGGATGCAACAAGGGAAATCTTGTGCTTTAGAGAAAACTACTACCTAGTAGTATTCTCTAAAGCACAAGAACAATATTGTTGTCTAGACAGTTGTCTAGACACTAACTGCCTTCAAGCAATAGGAGGAACAATAACAGAGCACTGCCTCTAGAACCACCACATGCTCACATACTCCTCCCCCCTCCCCCTACCTTCTCCACCCCCACCCTACCCCCGATTCAGGCGACTCGATTCAAAAGTTTTACCCGACAACTTCCTAAAATCACAAGTTCCGAAAATGACAACTTCCTAAAACGACAACATTTTAGAATGACATCTAAAAACGACAACATTGTCATTATTACAAACACTATGAAAAACAAAGTAAGTAATTCAAAGTTACAACACAAACATCCAGTCAAATATTACTTGCTACTGCGGAACACTTATGATGATTATGACCATACGCTCTAATACGTATAAATTTGACATTTCACAACTGAGGGTCGAAATTCACACCCTCTAATAAGTAAACCCTTCCCCCCCCTTATTAGTTAGTTGTCATTTTCGTTAATTGACTATTTTGGAATAGTCGTTTTAAGAAGTTGTCATTTTCAGAACTTGTCATTTTAGGAAGTTGACGTTCTCAGCCTGAGGGGTGAGGAGGGACACCAAATATGGTCTTTTGTGCCTTATAAAACTTTATTCAACATCAAGCTGCTAGACTAGGCCTGTGAATCTTTTAGGCATGAGTCGCAGAAGCATTCCACTCTCCGTTTGCTCTCAAATGCTTTTTAGACTGATGCCTACACCACCACCCATCCTCAGGTATCCAGAGCGTAGCCTAGCCAAACTGGTCACCTCTCCAAACCAAGTATGGAAAATTCTGATTACAAAAAGTGATAACCACCTCTACCCTCTACAGGTGACCGGAATATCTACACATGATTCACATATATGTTATTTAAGTCGCCGTTTTCATGTGTCTGTGACTCCGTTTTATCCTTCAAAACCGCGCAATGGATCTTTATGCGGTTTTCACTAATGGAAAGAGCAATAGGTAACTGAGTTTTTGTTTCTAATTTGTCGATATTATGTACAAAATGGCTGAAGTATGACGTGTTTCTGAGTTAGCGTGGACGAAGGCGCGGGGGGCCGCTAGTGTTAGATAAATCGCATCGCAGCATCATGAGAAAGACGCATAAGATTCATAGTGAAACTATGTATTGTTGTGTAGTGTATGTGACTAAGGGTGGATTCGACCAAACTGGAATAAGGTCTTATACCTAGATTAAACACCGAATTTGTATGGACTAATCTCGGAGTAAGTCTTATTCCAGTTTAGTCGAATCCACCCTAAGTATTTTACATTAATTTAGTTCCAGATTAGGTTTAATAACCACGTTACCATGATAATTGAAACCATTGAGGTACTTACTATAAACTAGAGAAGACACCGCGAAGCAAGTTTGTGCGCAACTAAATTGAAGCGCAAGGTCCACAATCGCTTGACTCACGCGCAATCACTGAGGTGTTTGCAGCCCATGGGTTTATTCTGTGCCATGAGCTACACCTTAGTGCGCACAAACTTGCTTCGCGGTGTCTTTTCTAGTTTATTGTACCTCAATGATTGAAACTAAGAAAAGACATTTAACTGCTCTTATTTACTTTAAAAATCTCACGTTCCTCCGCGGAAATGAGTTTAGTTACACTGTTACATACTAATAACTAAAGTCCATGACGTAATAAAAGCCCGGCCAAACAAAACAATAGGTTCGCGAAACCCGCCGCCCGCCGCCGCAACTCTGCTTGTGTCCGTACTTTCGATGTCGTACAGTGATAACAAAGCCCAAATATTGAACTCGAGAAGATCTAGAAGTGTTCCGTGCTTCGGAAGCACAGAATAGTACCATAAAGCCGTTGGTCCCGGTTGTTGTCGTTAACGGTAGACGACCGTCATGCATTTGCCCAGTGTAGTGCATTATAGCACAATCTCCCCATATGCTACAAAAGTCCATGTGGGAGTTGTGGGACGGCCTGTCTCCAGCAGTGAACATTTATAGGCTGTTGATGGTGTAGACAAGGGCGCGCTTGGCCTTCAACTCATTTGATACTAATGCACCTGGAATCCTCAAATCTACTTAACAACTGGCTCCTGTGTCCTGTCCACTCTTGCCCTAAAATAGAGCTCACGCAAGTGTTTTTTGATGTCATTAACCAATGCAATCAAGCCTTAATATGATTTTAAGTTTGAATGGACGCTATAAGTCATGTTTCATTCTTAGTATCCTACGGCGTGTGTCGCTGCGAAATGTGTCTGTATGATGTCATCGCCCAAGGTGCCGACACTAACACTACCGCCACCGCCGCCGCCGACTGTGTTGTCCTTTCATGCCTTTTTCCTCGTGGCTCATTGTTCCATGTCCATCAGTTATTCCCTTTGTCATTAAGAATGCGTCGGACAGACGTTGGTTGTTAATTTATAAAAATAATGTTCGATGCGATGACATCCAGTACCTAGTTCAGCGTCCATCTGAAGATAATGACATGATAAATAATGGGTATGCGTTTGATACTGAACCCAACACACAAATAAATTAAGGACTTTACAAATGATAACAATGTTGTACGTAGTTTAGGTACACTAGATTACTAGAGCTTCCATCGCCGTTCAACATACCTACCTAAAATTATAAAAATCAATTGCCCAGAATGTTTGTACGCGCATCACTTTAGAACGGCTGCACCGATTTGGCTAATTCTTTTTTTGAACAAAAACGAAGACAAAGGTTTGTGTGAAAGACATTTTTTGGAAATTTGTCATTGGGTACAGAGTTTCACGCGGACGAAGTAACGGGCGGGCGCGCGGTCCGCTAGTACTTTAATAAAATGTTTAGAAGGTTCCTTTTTATATTATTAGTAGATTATACTGGAATCGTTACTGATTTGTTAACCTCATATGTACATGTATGTAACTGCAAATCTACCTTAAGCTGCAAAAACATCTACTGGCTTTTTTACCCCATCTAAACATAAAGAACTACAACACGTAATCTATGATTGAATCAAGTGTTAGCTTTCACACACGAGCCGTGACGTGTCATGTGAGCAATTCCATGATCATCATGATGATTGTACGGCCCGCAACGAAAGTAGTGTAGCTGGATACTAAGAAGAACCCAAGTTAGTATCTACTATTATTTATTTTGTGTCCTAGTCCTATCACATAGTAGTAGAGTTCAAAAACGATCATATCGAGCAATACAATAAATTAATATAGGCGACGTTTTAATTTGTTTTCCAATTTATATAATGTTCGAAAAGCTTCCCACGGATGTAGTGTGGAGCAAAAACCACATGTCGATAAACTGGTGCCTACATAATAATGTTAAATAAATAATAATTATTAGGTAAGTACCGTACGTAACATCAGAAATCCATTTGACGCCTACGCTCCAGTTCCGTAGTATCCTATACCTATGATGATATCATACTAAGTTCAAGGTTTTCAGTAGTTTTCACACCACATGCACCTAATTACGTTTCATTGCTATATTTTCGGAGACTAATTACGTAATAGGCTGTTATAGGTCTTCTAATCTCATACTAATAAATATGCCAAGTTTGTGAACATACCTATATATTTCTTAATTGACTAGTCTTTTAACCCTCAAATCTTGAAAGACTCAAGATTAAATTGAGTCGAAGTCCTATAACCTCAGATAAAAAATAAGTCGTATCTTTTAAGGCTATAAGCGCGTTAAACGCCTCGGGCTCACGCACTAAACTCACGTGTGACGTGAATATAACTTCATAGTTTTAATGTAAATTATCTGTTAATAAAAAATATTTTAAAAAATGTGATCAAAGTTACATAATAATAAAATATTATTAATAATTCTACAGACTCTTGTAGTTACTATAAGGTACAAACCACCCTACCATAAGTATCATCGCATCAGAGAGCTGTATCAAAAGCGATTCAGGCGCGTGTTCCTTTAAAAAAAGGCTGAGTCGTTTTTAGTCTTTTAGTCTTTTTGTATAATAATGACTGTGTCTTATTACTTACTAAAGAATGGATACTCTAAGTCTTCTTTTCAGGCTTGAGTCGTGTAAAATAAAGTGTATATTTGATAAAGGCCTTATAAGACCGAGTTTCTTGCATCACTATAGTCTTGGACCTGTGCTAGTGTGCAACTGTGCAATAGTGTGCATAGGTGCGTGTTCTGGTATTGGAATAAACTTGCGTTTGAAATAGTCTGCTAGTGTAGGGACGCCTATGATTTTTATTACTTATTTAATAGGAACTGTTGCATGGAAACAATAACCGCAGAGCGGCTGAATGTGTGCAGCTAATACGAAAATCCACATCCGATGGAGCTCACAAAGCCCTTGATACTTCCGAGTATAAGTAAACAATAAAGTTTGTAGGTTTATTTTGCGGTTCATTTTGCAGCTCTCATTCGTGGCGGCTGTAATGTTACTGTGTAATTTTGCAATAGCATTTCGCGATAGCTGTAAATGTTTACGACTTTTTTAGAAATGAGGCGAAACAGCTGCGGAATGTTTGAAATGTACGTAATTAGGAAAAGGCCATTATTGCTCTTTAACACTTCGCTTCCCTTGTAAGAACTTTTTGTAAGTGAAAGTCTTGGGTTTACATTTTCCACTTTATTCGGAATCCTGAATTTCAAAAGTTCATTTATTTTAGTTATTTCCTTGACTGAAATTTAAAATTAAATTTTTAAATTTAATTTTAAATTTCAGTCAAGGTACTCTAAAACAGGCAAGGAAGCACTACATCTTACTTAGTTTAGTTCTAAAATGTTTTAGGCATCGCATGATTGGCGTAGATTATTGGCGTAACACTTTCATAATTCGTCTCATTTTTAACTCGGCTCTCTTCTCTCTCTTTTTTTGCTACTTTTGCTGCAGGCCCTTTACGTCGGAACGCTTTAAGATGTATGTAAACTCATTTATTATTGTAGGTACAGTCGATTTCATAAATATGTATACGCTTTAGTACCTACCTTGGCTTGTCTATTTAATGGCTGTTTAAACTGCCTTACATGAATTGTCAAAGCGATTAAAGTTACATATTTACATATTATGAATATGAATACATATTTATGAACTCGACTGTACGCATCCAGTCCAGTTAATCTTGGTTAAAAATATGAATACAGGTGTCCCGTAACCACTTTCGTACGAATTTATGAAAAAAATAAGATTTAGGAAAGTGTCAAGTTAAGAAAGAGACCAACTAAGAAAAAGCCTAGTTAAAAATGAGACCAGTTAGGAAAGTGTCAAGTTTAAGAAAATGACGAAGTCGTCCGGAGGGGAGACGAGTTGGGAAAGTGTCAACTTTGCAAAATAGACCAACTAAGAAAGAGCCGAGTTAAAAATGAGACAACTTAGAAAAGTGTCAAGTTTAAGAAAATGACGAAGTCGTCCTGAGGGCTGAGAAGGTCATCGTCATCATCATCATTAGCCTATAATCGTCCCACTGCTGGGCACAGGCCTCCCACGTGGACAATAGCACGTGGGGATATTATGCCATAACCCACCACGCTGGCCCAATGCGGGTTGGTGGGTTTTAACGACTGCCATCTTACGACAACAACCGGGACCAACGGCTTAACGTGCCTTCCGAATCACGGAGGAGCTCGAGATGTTTTTAATTGGTCACCCATCCAGCGACCCGTCATTGCAAAAGTTGCTTAGCAGGCAAGATCGCAAGCCGAACGCTCTAGCCGCTGCGCCACCGAGCTCCGTATAGGTAATCCTCCGTATAGCTCCGTATAAGGTATATCGTTTTAATTTCAACTAGATCCTCCACGCGTTCCCGTGATAAAGGGACTTGACTTTGTAGACAGACGGACTACAAAGTGATCCTATAAGGGTTGCGTCTTATTCCATTTGAGGTACGGAACCCTAAAAATTACACGGGCACCTTACCACATGTTTTTATCTCATTGTAAAACATTTCTAATAAATTATATAGTATTTGTTTCCGATAACAGCAATATTGCGAAGAAGGTAAATTAATTAATCGCTCAGCCTTTTCTATATCCTTGTAGATATAATTTAAGATACGAGTTAGTATGGCAAGTAGCAAATTAACCAATAATCTTTATTATACTGAAGAATATAAATATTAAATTAAACTGAACTACTGTACATTTCTATGAATTTAATAAGTTTTTACGTAGTTAACAGGACATCTAGGAATGAACAAGTCAAGTCAAATTATTTATTCAATGTAAACCTTTACAGGCACTTATTGACGTCAATACTAATAATAATAAAAAAACAGTTAACTAACTTATAGTTAAGACTTAATAACTAATCTAACGAGCTATTATAGTCTGTGCCAGACAAATGCGCAAAACATTTTTTAAATGTCAAGAAAATATAAAGCTAGGTCTTAGCCATTTGGTAAAAAGTCAAAGTCAAAGTTCCAAGCGAAACATTCTTTAGTGGTTCTCTGTTTTTTTGTTGTTCCATCCAAATGTGTATCTACCTAATAAGATTTTTAACCATAAAAAAATGAGTAGGTACCCGAAATATGTCATTCACTTTTTATAGTGCTATAATTATAGCGTATTGCCATTGTCACCGTATTGTGGACAAAGTGGGTCCTTTTAGCTGATTGCCAAAGGTCAGTAATTGGCGATGCTCGTTCAAACAACGCCGTACCTAGCACAGATTACTTAATAATTTTTTCTACCGCAGTTAATCAAAAATTGTTTACACAAGGACTGTATCTGACTGGCTGAACTCTGCCTACTCCGCCGAGAACAGGCGTGATGGTGATGTAGTATGTATAATCATACTATTACATAGTATGTGTATGTGTATGCAAAAAAACACAGTGTGTTGCAATTTTACATCATTGCAAGAACAAAAATGTCGGCTCCATGCACTTACGTTATACATAAATAAAAGAAACAAAAAAACTTAACGTAAGGCAGTATGCTCTCATTCTTTTGCAAACTAAAACATTGCACTCATAGATAATCGCCCTCCCATATGGTATTCTACAATATGGTATTGCGATTGTGAGCTACCGATGTTCAGTGCACCTAATCGGAGTCAAGGCTGACTTATTGTACATTAATGTTGTCGTTTTCATTTGAATCATTTCCGTTATAGATTTTGATAAGGATATGTTATTTGGACGGCCTGCGTGGCGTGTTCGGAACTGGGTGTTTGTTAATCTTAACTATGTATGTTATTATAAGTATAATAAATGCGAATGTGAGTTGTTTGTTTGTTACACTTTTACGCTTAAACAGCTAAACCGATTTGATGAGATGTGGTATAGAGATAGATATAGAGCTTATAGCTATTCCTATTTTGTGCAAGGGTACTACAAAATATTTACTGCCATTGGCGAAAGGTAGTAAGAATCGTAACTAGTGCAACAACCAACTCTTTGTATGAAAAAAAATATATGTTCCATAAAAAAACTGCAAATAGGTACTATTCGACCTGAATATATGGAACGGAACAGCAAATTTCACACCGTCTCATCTCATCTAATTAAAGAAAATTTTGTTAATTTTTTTATTGTGCTGTACAAATAATACGATGAAGAGAGCTCGATTGCGCAGCGGCTAGCGCGATCGGCTTGCGATCTTGCTCGCTAAGCAACTTCCGCAATGCCGGGTCGCTGGATGGGTGACCAAATTAAAAACATTTTGAGCTCCTCCGTGCTTGTGAAGGCACGTTAAGCCGTTGATCCCGGTTGTTGTCGTAATAAGTACGACAGTCGTAAAAACCCACCAACCCGCATGGGGCCAGCGTTGTGGGTTATGGCCCAATATCCCCATGTGCTATTGTCCACGTGGGAGGCACATCCAGCAGTGGGACGTTTATAGGCTGATGATGATGATGATGATGACGAAACCAATTAATTTTAACCTACTATTTGTAATAGTCGCTCTGACGTCTATTCTGAGTTATGATTTTCCAAGAGAAACATGTAACTACCCTTAGTTATTACTATCATGATTGTTAATTGCATACAATGGTCACGTTTCCCCTGTCAAAGAAGCAGTTATGACGATAACATAAAAAATTACAACCGCTTAGGTATACATGTTATATATTTGTAAATAGATTGTATATTATATATACCTGTTCACATTGAGTGTGTTTCTATCATTATCGCTCCACATTTATTATCGAAGTTATGTAGCACGCATGACAATGACAACTGATACATGCTAAGTAGCCTATTAATAATGTCGTGTGAAGAATGGACACTTCAACAATTGCTGGCCTGTGATGGTAATCTAGCCTTTGTTTTATCATGTAATAAAAAAACCTGAGGCATTGTAACTACATCGGTCAATGATTCTTTTTTATTTGCTACGGACGAGCACTTGTCCTTCATCTCGCCTGATGATAAAGCCTATAGTGCAAGCGCATTTCACACGGATTTCTCAACTACTGACAACCTGGCTACTTCATCCGGACGTAGGGTTACCATTTAGCAATTTGAAAAGTCCTGACAAAAAGCTAACATTTCGATAATAGTCCGGACTTTTTAGTCACAAAATTGAAACATTTTTCACTTTATATATTTTGTTTTTATATATGAAAAGTTAATAAAGATTTAAGACTTATTTAATATTACTTAATATGTAGTTTTATTACTCATATTACAAGATCCGGAAAAATTAAAGAGCCTAATAAAGTCCGGACATGTCCGGACTAATCCAGACGGATGGTAACTGTATCCGGATGCAACAATGGCAGTAACATGGATGTTGTCCACTTATTCCGATAAGAGAGGGTAGTAGCTAGTCAGGTGGAGTTAAAACAAGCCCTAACACCATCAACCAGTAAACCGAGTACAAACTCCTCGAGTATCGAAGCCGGAACCACTAGGTCTGGACTCTGGGTTAGGTGATTTTTTGTTTGATTCTATGGTCTATCGCTCTCCCACTAAACGGTTTTCCAAAATAGAGGCGCCCGCGAGTTTCCCGTTCTCGTTGTCCCACACAGCACACAACATCTCGGAAGTCGTTCTTTGCTAAATCACCCGCGTTTGATAGGTCACTTCAGTTTGAAGGAAATACCAAGTTTTATTCTGACTATAAACTCAAGAGGAAATGGGAAGTGCACATGGCTCGTAGTACCGACACGGCCGTTGAGGCAGATCTGTTTGAGTGACGCAGTGGAGGCAGTAGGCAGGCGACAACAAGGTGGACCGACCATCTGGTGAAGGTCGCGGATAGCCGCTTTAATGCGAGTAGCACTGGACCGATCGTGATGATGATCCTTGGGGGATGCCTTATTGCCTTTGTCCTTTGTGGTCGTCTTTCGGCTGATGATGACAATGAAACTCGGTTATGCTCTAAAGCCGAACAGCAAATTCTTTTGAAACAAAACATTAGATCTCACTAGAGGTTGCAATTACCGGCTAATTTGATTACCGGTATATTTACCGGTATGAATTTTTTTGTTACCGGTTAACCGGTATTACCGGTAATTACCTATTTTTTGCTAATATGTTTAAATTTTTTTTCTTAAGAAAGAGAAATTAAATCTTGTTTTTTAAATTAACTTGAAACTTTCAAAATATAATAAAACAACAGATATGTGTAATCAAGCAGTTAAAAAGATTTTCATAGACTCAATATCTACCGCACTAAATAAAATAGCAGACTTCATGTCAATGAGTGTTTTTGAAATGACAGTCTGTAGTTTGATTAATCTACCCAGCATGTCTGCTAAACTGCTCCACCTGGTTCTGCAGTCGATTTTCATTTGAAGTTCTCGTCCAAGTTCTTGTTTGACAGATGTCTGAAGTATGGCGTTTTTGACGGGAGACTTTTTAAAAAGCTTTGCTACTTTTCTGACTTTCTTAACCAGGGCTTGATTTTGTTTTTAATTCACAGGAGTGATGCAGGCGTGAAGATGAAAACTGTTAAAAAAATACTTGAAATCCAGTATAATTTTCTTCATCTTCGTCTTTGTCACTCTCGCTATCAGAATCAGATACATTATGTGGTTCTGGGCGTTCACGTTCTAACTCTACTTCTGGTACTGTGTCTTGCAATTCAAGTGATGAAGTGGTTTTTGAGTCGTATATTACTTCCAGAATAGCTAGTTGCATGCCGTGAGCTAAACACACTTGGTGTGTGCAAGGTAACAATCTTCCCACTTTTTTCATCAGGCTTTTACCGCTTAGCTTTATATTCTAATAGAGAATATTAAGCTAACCAATTGAAGCGGCAAAATACCTGTTTTGGATTATATTACCGGTAATTTACCGGCTGCCAAAATGAACGGTTTACCGGTAAAAATCAAAACCGATAAACCGGTACTGCATGCCCTAGATCTCACACAAAACATCACAGGCAAATGTTTGTAATAATAATGTTTTCTGTTACAACGGTGCGGCGCAGGTACAGGCGTGCTGTAATGTAATGTAACTGACACAATTGACTGAGGAAAGTAAACCTTACTCAATATTGCATCGGGCTGGCTCGGTGCAACAGTGCGCGCTTATTAGCATTCGTTCGACTAATTATGCAGGAAATGTAGTCGTCATAGCAGGCTCTATGCATGTGAGAAATGTTGAACTAGTTATTAATAAGATGCCGTGGGAACTTCACTGTTAAAAAAACATCGTAAATCTGAAAATAAAATTATTAGGCTCTGAAATATACTGACTTTTACCTTTTTCATTATAATACTGAAGCCACTTTGCCTACTTTTCACCTGATGGTGTGTAACGGTACAGCCGATAAGTTAGTACACTTCGTCGAACAACTTCGTGATTTGGCTATCTCATCTCTAAACTCGACTGACTCCTATTTAGACAGACTGACTCGCAAGTGGATAAAGATAGTTGGAAGGAAGACATTTGTCAAAGTTGGTTATGTTATATTTTATTTTGTCGAAAATAATACAAAAACTTGATATCGAACAATCGTTATCATGTATCTTATCGATTGGGCATGGCATCATTGTCGCAACACGTCCACCACTTTCAGACGGTGTAAAGATATTGTCCAAGTTGTGTTAAGATTACGTTATCTCGTACGTACACGTGTGAACAGACACGAGAAAGAGAAATAGAAATTTAAAAATACTAATGAATAAATGATTGAAGAGGTCAAATGCGCAGAAGATGTTAGGGTGCGGTGCACAAACTTAGGCAAGAGCAAGCGTCTCGTCGGCAAGACGGGGCGGGGCGTCCGAGGATTTTTGGAGGGTATGCCTTCGTCCCCCCTATTCTTCGGCTGACGCTTGGCGACCGGAAAGGGATACAGGGCAGAACGTCACCATCGACGACCTCCGTGGTCGAGTGGTTAGAATATTGGTTCCGTCTGGCGTCGCCATCTCTGAAGTCCCATTCAATTCCCGATCGGATCAATTTAAAAATAACTGTTTTTCTAGATCGATGTCGGGTCTTTTCTATGTAAAAACAAGGCGATGCAATGCAATGCAACGGTGATGTTTGTAATTTTGTAACAAAAATCAATTAAAACTAAACACACAAACAAATTAACATTGGGCTCCAAATTTAATTTAAAATGTATCATTGGGCTGCGTACAATAGGCACTCAGTCCTATCTTGGCTACAGGCACCATTGGAGGCGCGGGGGCCTACCGTTAGCCCATTATGAGATGTCCCGCGTTCTCCGGCTAATGAACGTAAGTGGCAACATTAGCAACATCGGCGGGGTCGCCGACCGGCAGGTCAGGCTCCAGTCTCGGCGGCTTGTGGTGCACCTTGGCTCGGTATAAGGTTGCATTGCTGTGGCCAAGGAACTTTGATAGTTCAGAATTTATGTTGCGTGAATAGTGATTTAACCTCTTTGGAGAAAATACATTATGCATACTACTGCGCCCGGGCACCCGCTTTAATGTAGGACCTTCCATACCCAACAAAATCTCCTGCACTTCTCATACATGGCAATAGGAGGCCGCCATAATATGCAATATTCAGTGAGTACGCCACAGCAGTCGACTTCTTTTTTATAATAGATCTTGGCCACATTCTTATTCGCAGGATTAAGAAGACGCCGAAGATGAAGCGAGCTTGCCCAGAAACAGCCTATTCACTCGGGCTTTAAATATGTTGGGGCTATATGCACTCGGGAACACAGACGCCGGCCGGCAGGGAATTCCATACCTTGGCTGTACGCATTATGAATGATGACGAATAACGCTTGGTGCGTAGAGTGGAATATCAACCAAGTAAGGGTGGTAACCCGCCGTACGTCTGGACTTCCGACAGTATAAAGGGGACGGTGGAATGAGCTCGTGTAGCTCAACAGCACACTCCGAAGTACAACCCGTAAAATACCGACAAGCAAGCAACTGAGCGAGACTGTGAAGCTTGCATTTGACAAGCTTATCGTCACCTATATGTTTCCTGGCTCTGCGTTCCACCGAATCAAGCTCGGCAAGTTGATATTTTGCTGAGCCGTCCCAAAGGTGGCAGCAATACTCCATGCACGACCGCTTGTGCTTTATATAGAGTTAGAAGCTGTCCCGGTGTGAAATGACGCTTAACCTTATTTAGAACGCCCAACTTTTTGGCCGCAGTTCGAGCCTTGATTTCGATGTTGTCGCTGAAGTTTAGATTGGAGGTCAAATTCATGCCGAGGAGATCGAGGTTGTCGGTAATTGGTACATCTACACGCCGGAAAGTAGGAGCCAGGTTAACGGACTCCTTTTGGCCGAGAACAAACACGCCTGCGTTTTGGTGGAGTTAAAACTGACCAAATTGTTGTCATTGGGAGACAGTCAAGTTTGTCCGCTCAACCATGGCCTCTCCTAAGGAACGAACTTCCTCTCCGCCGACCCTTGCGCTAGACAGATACCTTTCTGTGACCGTGCTGTCGTCTGCATACCCAACGATTCCGGGCTTGAGCAGATCGTTAATATGAAAACAAGAAAAGAGTACCAGAGAGAACTGAACCCTGAGGAACACCGGCATCGATAGCCAATCATAAGGTCAGAGGAACAGCCATCTATGACTACTCTGATTGACCGTTCACTCAGGAAGTCCAAAATCCAGACACAAAAATCAGCAGAGATGCCGTACGCTGGAAGCTTGCTCAGCAAGCTAGCGTGCCAGACCCGGTCAAAGGATCAATAAACATTATTTAAAATTGATTAGCTGTTTTTAGTAAAGTTAATGGCTGCTGGACCCCTATGGTCCTTAAAGTGTGACTAGCTTTATTGGGCGGCGAAAAACCACAACAAGAAATTGGAAGGGAGGAAAACTAGATTCTCCAGGCTCGAGTCGACTATTGAAAGCGGGATGTTATTGCGAACTGTCTTTCGCAACTTTGAAGTTAGCTCAAAGATAAGCTATAAATTGTAATGAATGTCTGTGATTCTTGAGCGAGGTCTATTACGAGCAAACGTATTTATCAAAAGTTCTACATTGGCCACCACGTCGTTAATATTCAATTTACGCATTTGCTGCGGTATTTAGGGCAAAGCGAACGCTTTTAACAATGTCACTAATAAAACATGTGGACATACAATGGAATAAATCCCTTTAGTCTGGCAACTCTGGCTCTGTATAAAGAGTATTCTGGTGTCATCTTAGGCGGATGACGTCACCTGATCGTTATGATTATGAATCTACCGAAAGAAACAGATGAGTTGCTTTGATGCGAATACTACCAATTGTGCGGAATAAAACTAGACAAATACACGTGAGATATATTCTCAAGCTGTTATTGTGGAATGGCAGAAACATGCTCCGTGAATCACGAAGAACGGTGACGCAACAGCCAGTCACTAAATATATAGATAACGCGCTGTTAATGCTTCCTCTTTGCTTGCACACCTTGCTAATTGCATTGTGTATATTTTCTGAATCCTTGTTCTGATGTAAAAGCGTTTCTATACATTTCATAGCAGATGCTGAAAGAATAATAAAAAGCTCCTAGAGGATTTGTAGGAAACGATTATTTTGACGGTAGCGGTAAGCTTTCTAATAGGCATTTTTTTTTTGCGATTGCTTAAGATTACATATAATAGTACTGTAGAAATAATTAGGATTGTTTTTTTTTTATAAAAGAAGGAGGCAAACGAGCAGGCGTTTCACCTGATGGAGAGTAATCACCGCCGCCCATGGACACCCGCAAAACCAGAGGAATCGCAGGCGCGTTGCCGTCCTTTAAGGAAGGCATAGGGTTAAGGGAGGAATAGGAATTGTGAGAGGGAGAAGGGGGGGGGGGGCGGATGGGCCTCCGGAACCCTTACTGGCCGGACGAAACACAACATGACAACAATAATTAAAGTCAACTAATTAATAGGTAGAAAATATGCCTATTAATTAGTTGACTTTAATTATTATTAAAACTAAAGAATTAGAAATTCTGAAGACTTGACAATTTGCGAATAAACCAGTTGTGTGTCCGAAATAAGTCTGCAATGTGTGCGAACCGGACCGCTACGTTTCGACAAACCACTAATGATATTTATAAGACAAACTAAATATTGATACAAGATATCCGGAATCCGGACTATGAAATCCCAGCCACAACTCCACACTGCAATACCAAAATAACAATGCTGTTAAACAAGTATACGGTAGCATAGTATGTACAAATTACATTAATCTAGAGACGTCGGACACTGCCTCCCTGTGGCCATGGACCCTGCAGACGATCAGGACAAAATAATATTATTTTGTCCTGTGCGTCTGCAGGGTAAAGAAACGCGAGTAGAATAAACTGTAAATAATACTCTTACTCTTGCACATTAAGTAAAAATTTAATGGTACTATGTATTTGTCATCCTAGCGTGATCGCTCGTTACATTGTTTGCTTTAAGATTTCTGTATAAATTGTCATGATAATCCTGCAGCTAATTAACGCCGTCTTTGACAATAATTGCTTCATGATCACTATCATGATTCATTGTATGATGTTGTATGTATTGTCTGTGGCGCGCACTAAAGCTGTAAAGAATTTAATTAATTCTTTAATAGTAATTAATATTAGATTTACACAGACAACAGAAATCTAGCTCCATAAATAATAAATAAATAAACTTTCCTACACTCACACCAATTATCTAGCCCAAGAAAAGCTTCGTTATGAAACTCGTTAAATGGTTACTAGACAACGGATAAACATACATAAAATACTTAAATACATACTTATTATACATAGAAAACACCCAGACCCGAGACAATTTAGAAAACAATAATTTCTAAATTAATCCGACCGGGGATCGAACCCGGGACCTCAGAGATGGCGACACCATGAAAACCGGTGTACAAACCACTCGACCAAGGAGGTAGTCATACAAAAACTAGATTTTTTTCTTATAAAAAAGTTAATTTTTTGTTTGTTAAGTTTATCTGATACCGCTCAAGTTCTTGCGGCGTTTTATAGGGGGGGCCAACATTTCGTCAGATTTTAGCTACGACGCACCGTTTTCGAGATATTCGCGTTTTTATAAAAAGTTACCTTAATTTTTTTTAAAGTTTGTAAGTTTTAAGGCTCCATATAAAAATGAACAGAAAATTTTGTCCTGCACCCCCTTTGCTACACCCTTTTGACTATCAAGCCGAGCCGCTCTCGATTCCGAGCCGACATATTCTGATGAAACACTGAGCTATTGAGCTAAAATGGACACTGAGCTAAATTGAACGGGAGTGAGCTAGAATAGGTGAGCCGGCTCTTTTAAACAACTCGCTCGCGAGCTAACCATCGCTATTTCACAGTCGTCTGCATAAATGTATAGGAGTAACTGTCATTACCAACGTTGTCAATGTCAAGTATTATAGTACAGTTAGGCTTTTTACTACCTACTCAATATTCTTAAGCTCTACCAATTTAGTTTGTTATAAGCGATTCTGCATTACATATATACCAGGGTTGCCAATGCCAACAAAATAATCTTAAATAAGTCTTCGCGGTTTAGTCTGAGCCAATTTCAAGTGGTATATTTTTAATGTTACACTGGATTGCGATTGTACACTAAAGCTAGAATTGAAAAGGGAGTAAACCACACGTTGTTGTGGAACAAACTCACTAACTCTGGTAAAACAAGTATAATTTTTCTATATAACATTCGTTTTATTAGGGAAAAAGTCGAAAGTATGTAAAGTTTAAAAACCGGCTACCAAGATTCTTTTATTCCCGTCGCTGGTCCGATATGGTCTCGAACACTGCTGTCAGGTTTGGTCCCCAGTACTCCCCAGTATGATGTCCACGTTAGAGCGCATCCAAAAAAGATTTTCGTGGTATCTCTCCTATCAGACACGTAAGGCGAGAGAGCTGCCTTCATGCGAGGAACGACTAAGTTTTTTTAAAAGGTGCGCATTTTTTCACATAATTATCTTTTTAAGTCCTATTATCGGAAGTCCGAAAACATTTCTCATACCATTTTACATCATAATGATCACTCTTTTTAAAAATATTAAATACTAACGATCAAAACCCATAATCATCAAAATTTATAATATCTTTAATCATACACCTTGTTTATACTAATATTTTTTTTCATATATTTTCTTAAACTAACGATCGAAACTCCTAATCATTCTAACACATAACGACAATATTCATAAATTGGTTTCATATTAATATTTGTTTTCATATATTTCTTGATCATAAATGTTTTTATGAGCCACCCGTTATAAAGACAAAGTTAAGTATGCAAAACTATAGTTCCGTTGGTTACGTTAGATTAGACTTGTGACAAATAACTTAGTTTGAATAAATACTGTGTTTTTGCATTCATGTTAAATGCGACAAGCATTGCATGTTTTGCATGTTTTTTTTGGAATACTACATGCTTGTATGCATGCCTGGATGAATGCTGCATGTTTGCTTTCATGCTGCATGCTTGCTGCATGCTTGCTTGCATGCTGCACGCTTGCTTGCATGCTTGCTTGCATGCTTGTTTGCATGCTGCATGTTTGCTTGCATGCTGCAAGCTCCATGCTTGCTTGCATGCCGGAGGGTGCAGGGGGTCGGGAGGCCTGAGGCCCCCCGCTATAAAGAAAAAATTAAGTATGCAAAACTATAGGTCTGTCGGTTAGGTGAGGTTAGACTTTTGACAAATAAAGGAGGGGGGCCGCAGCCCCCCCCCCCCTATTTCTTAATCATAAGTGTATGTATTAAAAACTATATTATGAGCTTAAATATTTTCTTATTAATGACATTATTAAAAAAAAAATAATGATAATTGACTGTTATGAAAGAAACAATTATGAAAAAAATATATGAGTTTATGCTTGTTCTTAGTAATGACAGTATTAATAAAAAATATATGAGTTTATGCTTGTTCTTTTAGTAATGGCAGTATTAATAAAAAATATATGAGTTTATGCTTGTTCTTAGTAATGGCAGTATTAATAAAAAATATATGAGTTTATGCTTGTTCTTAGTAATGGCAGTATTAATAAAAAATATATGAGTTTATGCTTGTTCTTAGTAATGGCAGTATTAATAAAAAATATATGAGTTTATGCTTGTTCTTAGTAATGGCAGTATTAATAAAAAATATATGAGTTTATGCTTGTTCTTAGTAATGACAGTATTAATAAAAAATATATGAGTTTATGCTTGTTCTTAGTAATGACAGTATTAATAAAAAATATATGAGTTTATGCTTGTTCTTAGTAATGACAGTATTAATAAAAAATATATGAGTTTATGCTTGTTCTTAGTAATGACAGTATTAATAAAAAATATATGATAACTGTCTGTTATGAGGTCCGATAGTAGTAATAAAAATTTAGGAACAAAAAAAGTATGAGTATAAAAATTAGGAAGAGTGATTATTATAAACACAAATCGTTAGTAAAACAAAAAATAGGAATAATAGTTTTATGTGAGCCAATATGGACCCTTTTTTAAATTACTTAGTTTGAGTGATCGAAGATTGCTGCTGGACCACTTACTTTTTTATAAAATAATACATTGTAACACTTCTGTCTAACCATAAAACTCTAAATCCTAAATAATATACTTAAAATCAAATCAAATGATCTCACTATGATCTCACAATAAACGTCCTACTGCTGGGCAAATAAAATTATTTTAGCTAATTGTACACATCTAAATTACCTGCATTAAGCATGATTTTTGACAGCTGACAAGGACGCAAATAACAGGGCTTGTTTCACTTACTCTAAATATCCTGTAGTTAGCTACTTGTGTTGGGACGTTGAAAGCGTGTTCCAGCCGGATTGAAGTGGTTTCAAATGATATAACCTAGAAGGCTGAATTTTTCCTTTAATTAAATAATGTTTGATTAAGGGAGGAATCATACAAAAGAAAAAAAATAAGGTATCGCTTATAATTTTGCTACATTCCTCGAATGTGTGAGCGGACCATTATTGATCTGCGTTCTCTATGGTCTGGTCGTTCTGTTTTTGTCTCTGCTCGAGTGTGATGATTAGTGCTTATGGTAGATTGGCCGCTTCTAATAAGCAAGATACATTTTAATTTGCCATATTATAAGGTCACACGCCCTGTGTAGATATGTTCCTTTCTCAATAAAATAAAAATTAACGTATAACTGTACTATTATATGTATTCTAGTACGGTTAGGTTACGCTATATTAACGTACTCAATCGCAAAACCTGTTCTACATCTGCATGCTATTTGCATTAGAATTATATCGCGATTCGCATCCATTTTAATAAAAATTGACTTTATTAAAAAAATTGTATTAATAATTCTAACTAATAAAGATGAATATGGTTCGCACAGTCACCAGCATTAAGATGTGACTATCGACGGCCTGCAAAAATGTCTGATTATTGGTGGAAGACATATATATGCCTATATATATATGCCTTCCGCCAATAATCAGTTATTTTTGCACATCACATTTTAATGCTATCGACGGCCTGCAAAAATATCTGATTATTGGTGGAAGGCATATATATACCTATCCTATATATGCCTTCCGCCAATGATCAGATATTTCTGCACATCACATCTTAATGCTGGTGACTGTACTTCCTTCAGACACACAAATGTTTTGAAAACTTTTGAGTACCATAGGCTATATTTTCATACCAGTTATCTACTTGTCGCAGGAAATTAGAGTGTAATGTAACACCCAAATATTTATCCATATCCCTTTGTCATGAATTTCCAATCCTGAATTCTTAAGAGTATACAGTAATAACTGTTTCGTCGGTACATTGTCCCTTCCCTTACCTTACCACGTGTCTACGTTACACGCTGCGTGCGCCGCGCCCGTGGCGGGTCACTAGCACAAATGCTAATCGCGTGCCCGCTTCTACCCAAAAGCCCAGTGCCCGCCCACCCACACACGCTGACGACGGCTGAGTTGACTTTCCTTGGCGCGGAAATAGTCTGGCGGGAATCGTCACTTCCGATCTTTTAGTGGTAGTGGTCGTGATTGAGCTAAGGCATATTAGGATTTAGGACGCATGTGCCCACGGGACCAATTTAATAAATTGATTGAACGTTATATTGATTAACGGCCATTTCGTTCTACTGTTTGCAGAGCGCTATTAACGTTATTATTATCAAGTAGATGTTGCCCGCGATTTAGTTTGCAAAGACTATTTTACCCCACAGGAACCTGTTACCGGGTTAAAAAGTATCCTATATCCTAGTCTGGGTCATGTGGAAAATTTTATTGTAATCCGTTCAGTCGTTCTCAAGTGATATGCTTACCAACGTTATGTTACATTGTTATTTAAATAAGTAGATGATTTTATACAAACTCTTTGTTCACGTCCCTTCCTTCCCCTCTTCCAATGCCAGTGCCTAAAAAGAATGCAGGTAATAACCCATCCCCAAAAAAGGTGATCGCTCGAATCCAGCCAACTATCGATCCATCGCTGTAACTTCTTTGCTGTGCAAGGTGTTTGTTGTACGGATAATTAATTCTCAGCTCTTTCGATCACTCGCTGCTCCTTGATCGCCAGTATGGGTTCAGGACCCAAGCGATCGACGGGTGATCTTCTAGCGTACGTTACTCACGCAAAGCGTCTTTACAAACGCTCGGGGTGAAGCGAGCGATTGACAAGCATGGCGAATCCCTGGCAGTTAAGCCTTGATGTCGCCAAAGCTTTCGATAGAGTGTGGCATCGTTCCCTTCTTTCCAAGTTACCGGCCTTCGGTGTGCCGCCCCGTTTGTGCGCCTGGGTTGCAGACTTTTTAGAAGAACGGAGGATTCGTGTCCTTTGAGAGGGTAGTTTCTCCGAGTTCTACAAAGTCAATGGAGTGCCGCGCAGGGGTCTGTGCTCTCACCTACTCTATTTCTTCTGCATATCAATGACATGTTCTCCTTGGGCAATATTCATTGTTATGCGGATGACATTACGTTGCTTGAGCGGTACTTGGGACATCCTTCGGCAAAGCAAGCCGATATCGTGGTGAAAAGGCAAGAACTGGTGGCCAAACTGAACCTGATTCTCGATCGTGTCTCTAATTGGGGATCTGAAAACCTGGTCGAGTTTAATGCCAGCAAAACCCTTTCTTACTCCTCCCTCTCTTCAGAACACTCCGATACCCATTTCAGTGTACCTCAGCATTCTTGGCATGGACATCGGCCAGGAACTGAATCCAAAATGCTACATCGAGAGTGTTATTTAAACTGCCTATTATGACCTTCCCTCCATGTAAGACCAGTCGGATTTGGAATTCTTTGCCGGAGCGCATGTGTTTCCCAGCTCTTATAGTCCCGGGACTTTTAAGCGGCATTTATGCAGGCCGTCATGAATGGGTGCGCTAAAGTGCGGTGAGGAGCGCTCTAGTTATTTTAGACTGCATCGGCTGCTTACCATCAGGCAGGACGTAGTCACTATGACGAATCACATTTAAAAAAAACTCAAGCGTCAATTTTACCCATTAGATCAAAGTTAGAAAAAGTAGTTTTTGTTATTGAATTATTGTCGACTAGTAGGTACTCTGGCACACGTAAAGGTTGGGGGGGGGGGGGGTTATAATAACAACAACCTTTATTTAGTATACGACTTCATATTTATTGTATATGACTTTATATTTATTTAGATTTATGTGTTACATTTCAGAATATCAAATAACCTGGTCAAGTCTAACCATGTTGGCACTTCAGATCGTTCTCTCTAATTCCCCGTTTGACATCTTGTCATTTCAAATTACGTTTTATTTATAAATTATTACAAAGTAAAACCAGCCAGCGCCGTATCATGGTATAAACTCTACAGTACCTACTTTTGAACTAACCGTCGGAACACAACAACGATGGCAACAACTTTGTTGTTATGGTGACAGACTTAGATTTTAATATATAATACCACCATATTATGGTGGTAGCTAGGCGACTCAGAACAATCCTTAGTACCAACAACCGATCGAAACGAATACAATATGTAGCTCGCGTAACCACATAGTGGTTGAGATTTATAAATAATAAAGTAAGATAAGTATCACCACGTGCTATTGTCTACGTGGGAGGCCTGTGCCCAGCAGTGGGACGTTTATAGGCTGATGATGAAGTACCGCGGAACTATTTATAAAGGTACAGTCGAATAAGTCGGAAGAAAATTAAAACTTCTACAGCACGTTGCATAAGAGTAAACAAACAGGTAGTTAAGTAATAGTAGGTAAGTACATTAGGTGTTTTGTACCCTGACCTTGAGTACTTTCGATGTTTCTTTTGTTGATATTCAGATTTTCGACATTTCAGACTTTGAACATACAACCATTGGCAAAATAGCTTTAGACATTTAAATAAAAAATGGTGTTATTATAATCGATCGTCATTTTAATTTTCAATATTTTGAACATCGGTATTTTAATAATTTTCGAAATTGAAATAGTACTTCTTTATATAGTTCTGCGGTCGCGGGTTATGTCTCTACTTATTTGTTACTAGCTTTCGCCCGCGGCTTCGCCTCCGTGAAAGTCTACCACAAAGTGCGAACTGCAGTGCAGAGATAATAAAAGTAATCGAATGTTTTAATTCGGTGTATACTGCCTAATTTCGTCTAAATCTTTGGTTGTGGTGCGATTTCTTAATCGTCATTGTCACGTACTGCCGCGCTTAGAGACGTCAATTAACATTAACGTGCTTAGGACCTAGTAATTAGAGGCTTTTTTACAATGAAATATCAAAGATGTTAAGGGATCATTAACGTTAATTGACGTCTCTGGGTGCGGTAGTTATAGTTGTTGTGATTTTTAGTAGCTGAGTAGTCGGAGGTAAGTATGCATTATATAGCATTTGTCTATGGTTATAGTATAGAATTCAAGTTAGTTTATGTAATCCTATTGTACAGTCACCAACAGATCAAACTACCACATAATGTTAAATGTGGAAAGGATTTTCATGCAGTCAGCATTAAGGCCGTTTTTAAAAGTAAATCCATCCCCCTCTACCAAGTTCTGTTCTTTACATGTGCCATAAAGTTTAACGTAAGTTAGTTAGTTCACAAATAGTTTAACGTTAACAACTACAAAAGTGGAGTCAACACTGCAGTTCCGCAGTGTAATGTCATCCATCGCTGCTGCAGCGGCTAAGATTTATGGCGCGCTCTAGGAATAGCCCGGGTTTCGTAAAACTCCGCGAGCAGTTCTATTTCCGCCGTCTCTGACGCGGTTCCGGTTAGAATCACCATCGAATCGGAGTGTTGCTGCTACCGCATCAACTAACTCCTCCACGATTGCGGTATTATTTAGCTTTTGTGTGTGTTTGTCATTAGGTGGTTGGGATCACGCGTGACTAGGGTTGCCATTTAGGAATTTGAAAAGTCCTGACATAAAGCCTGACATTTCGATAAGAGACCGGACTTTTTAAAAGTCACAAAATTAAAACATTACGATCACTTTTTATACCTACGAGGGCGGTTTGTTATATATAGATGGCTAGTCGCACACGTCTTTTACTCTGTGCAAGAATATCTAAAACACATATGCTGCAATTCGTGTACCTTGTGTTGTGATGCCTTAGGTTCTTTGCATTGATAATCGTTTTCGTTGTTGTACCAAATTGTTTAATGATTTAATGTGCGCATTGATATTCTATTTTCTAATTTAAATTGTATAACGACTGTGATTTTATTTTTGACTTGATATATAATTCTATTATTAATTAGGGTTTGACATTTAATGCATCTAATTAGGTATTATTTTTTTAGTTTTAGGCTCTCTCTGTATGACTTTTCTTTTCTGTTTTAAACTTAGGAAAACCATTACCTAGTCTTTTTGTTTGTCCTTGAACTCTTGAACAAATAAGGCAGAGGAGCTGCACCATACAGCCTCAAAGTGGTTTCTTTGGTTGTGTTTTTATTTTATTAATTTATTTGTTTTAGGTTATTTCCATTTATGAATTTAATTTTATTGTATTGTATTGTATTCAATTTTAATTGCATTGCATTAATTTTTAATTTTAATATACCTATTTTTTGCATGCTACCGTGGTTGGCTGAATGGGATAAGCGTAAAAATGTAACAACTTTAATAACATCTCCCCCATGTACCCCATTCATATGCAAATAAATAATTTCAATTTCAATTTCAATTTGATAAGTCCATGACTTAAGAAGAAACACTCTTTTTACATATTATTTTTCTACATAATCTCCTTTCAACTCAACCCACTTAGTCCAGCGATGTTCCAACCGCTTCAACCCATTAAAAATATTTTTTATCAAAACTTGAAAAATAGGCCTCAGTTTCAGCTACCACCTCTTCGTTTGACAAAAATCCCCGGATGGATGCTAACCCTAAGCGTTTAAACTAAATAAAGATAAGTAAATAGTTTTTATAACATTTAATATTCTGTTTATTTTAATTTCTGAAGCAAAACTTGTTGCTTTACTTGTATAATCGCAACCCCAATGACTTCTTCTTAATTTGAGTCTAACCATAGACAAATAAGATAATCATAATAAATATCGTCCTTGGTCTAACTTTAAGTGTGCCAATGTGCCAATGAAAACAAAAATATTGATATCTTAATAAGTGTCCCTAAATAGACAGTTGTGTCATAGTAATACTCGTACTCGGTCAATCGAGTATCGAGTCTCGCATTAGTAATAGCACAGAATAAATAATAGTACGTAATAGCATAATGGTGGGTGATAATATGAACATGAATCACTATTTGTATTTGATTTGTAATGTGTGTTGTGGGAAATCTGCGGTCGGCTATGTATGACCAGTATAACCGACCTGTGCGGCTGCTGACGTCATCATGTCATGTGTGAACTTCTTATTTCAGTTGTCGGTCGCTGAAGTAGCTTAACATTTTAGTACCATGCATCACACACCAACAAGTTCGTAATGATCGCGCTCGTTTAATCATTATGTATATATGAACGCAGTAGTTGGTATGACATGTTACTAGCTTCTTTTGAGACCGACCGTACTTACATGTTAATATATTTATAGTTGTGTGTGACTCGGAAGTCGCTGCTAAGAATTTTAATGGTTTTTCGTTAAACCAGCATAATGTTTGCTTGGTAGACGTTTCTCTTTAAATAATGTGCAGCGGCTATAGCGTTTGGTTGCGGTCTTGCAAGTTAAGCTAGTATTGCAGAGAATGGATGACTAAACTAAAATAAGTCTTGCATTGGAAGGCACTTTAAAACTTTAAACCTCTTAAACATCGAAGATACGAAATCACATGGCCAACATATAATTATTAAGAAATGTTAATGTTGACCTGCCTGGACCAGATTCGTAACGTGAAATGTTCATTAATAATTTTTAATTAGTCTACCGAGAAAGTGTTGGGAGGACCGGACAGTCTTGACATTTATAAAACAGATCGGTAGGATACCTCCAAATACCGAGAGTGGCCGAGACGCATGGAAAGATTCGTGGAAGGACTTTGTGCAGCAGTGAGACTAAAATACTGTCCCAGTGCTGGGTATCCACCATTGAAATGAAGACATTGCTACACACGATTGATGTGTATTGGCGTAATCACGCTTGCCCAATGCATGTTAGTAATAATTACAAACAAACCCGGGCTATGCATGCGTTGCTGAAGCACACGTTCGAGTAGTTTAAAATAAATCTCAAATTGATTCCATGGAACTAAACAGCAATCTGTATGCAATGATCTCAAAAGTTAGAGTGGTCAACACCGGTCATTGAGGTATTATAACTAAAGCAGTAATTCCATGTAAATAATGTGCTCAGCTAGATAACAACATACAATACAACCCATAGCTTTGTTGTCTGTCAGGCAGGGACTGAATAACCCAAAAAATATGGTATCTTTATATGTTGCTGTATGTCGTCATACCGAAAAATAACGGTTACCGGAATATTTCGATATCCTATTGAATCCGGAATATTTCGATATCGATAGATTTTTAATTTTGGTTTTAGATTTTAATTTACTTAAGTTTTTATTTTTACGCTATGTTAACTGTAATTAATTGTGATATGTGAATGCTGTACACGCCTATCATTGGTGTTCGCATCAGATACTTTTTTTTTCACGTTTTTCCCTGTAATTTATTTAATGTGTTCACTGTTGGTGTTTCATAATAAATAAATAAATAATATCCAAAATTACCGTACCGTAATTTTGAGTTTATAAATAATATAGGTATATTTCGGTATGAAAGAGACGGCTAACAACCAATCCAAGCATAAACGACTAATATCATGGTTTTTCTCTCAGCAATTTGCATTAGTTTGCTTTGTTCTCGATATCAAAACCCTCACCCCGCGCCCTGATGCAACGTTTTTCGGTACCGATATCGCATAAAGGTTAAATAACGGTATAGCCTTACCTCTATTTTATTAAGGTACACTTATTTTATACCGGTAAAGTAACCTTAACCGTAACCGCGTGGTAACCTCTTTCAGTCCCTGTCACTCTTTTGCAGACCATGGGCTGACTCAGCGCTCAAAAACATGCTTGCCAGTGTTAAGTACTCTAGTTATAATACTCAATGATACTGGTGCGGACATCGTCTGCCGTATGCCCGTGTATGCCGCTGTATGCCGGCATATGCTCGTCATGCACTCTGCGAGTCTGCGACACACTTTCTCGTGTTCGGCCTACGCCTTGTTTGCATGCAAGGTGTGCCGCTAGTATTTCCAATAACACGCCGTACCTTTGACGACCGATTGATAAATAATAAAGGTATGCGAGTGTGCCGCCATTGTGGACATACTTACAGATAAGTTATACTTACTTTTTAAACTGTGGATCGTTGAAGGGCTTTGCTAAAGGTAGAGTGCATGCCAGTAGGCTTGCTCTTGAAACACAAATTGCATTAATAAATTTCCAATCACAGAACAAAAAAATGTCAAATGGCACTTTTGTAAGCGACAATAGCGCCACATTGGAATTAAATTGCGTGGAAATTGATTGAACAAATTATTATCGAGATGGGGCGTTCCGGAATTATCTTTACTTATCCCAATATCGATACATATTAATCGCATTGGAATTGTATTGAGATTGAGTTTGCGTTCAAGAGTAACCCCCTGGGCCCGGTTATGACAGGTGCATGGTTTGATCAATAGTTAGCTACCATTATTATCATCAGCCTATAAACGGTCCACTTCTGGGCACAGGTGGACACTGTAGGTACTATATATACATCGGCCAAGGTACCACGCTGGCCTCATGCGGCTTGGGGGGTTGTTACGACTGCCATAACCATATTACAACAACAAACGGGACCATTTACGTGCCTTCCGAATTCCGAGAAGTTGATTTTTTTTTATGGTCCCCCATCTAGAGACCGGGCGTTGCTAAAGTTGCATAACTGCCAAGATCGCCAACTGAACGCCTTAGCTGCTGCATCATTGAGCTCCTCCTTCAATAGTTAGCTAATGGTCATGTAATGAATAAGCTGTAAACTATTGGTTGAGTTAAATACCGATCAAACAACCGGGCCTTAGATAAAGGTAATAAGAACTCCATAAAGGCGACAAATTCTAAAAAGGTATCTCAGGAAGCAGGTTCTAACCTAACGCACCTTCCATAGCTATTCTAGCAACGATTTTTGATGTAAACTTTTATTCGTAGTGTCTTTCTTCGGTTTGCAAGTTATTGTATTTTGTGTTATGTCGAGCGAGCCCCATTGTATAATTCGTTGCTTTACATAAAGGCAAGGTTAGTCGCTTTACAAAACGGCACTGCATTGTAAAGCGGCTATTGGACGTTCAGTCTGTATGTTTTATGATACAGGAAATAAAACATCGACCTACGTTTAGGTAAACGGTTAGTTATATCAAGTTAGTTAAACGCAATCGTTATTTAAATCCACTGGCCTGCTTTGAACCAGTGTGTGTGGGGTTAAGGCTCCTTCTCTCCATGTTCATGTTGACATGATAGCATGGTTTTCTAAGAGTGAGGTACGCCAGATTTTTATTTAATGGCAGCTATTTACCTATTGAATTTTGGATAGCAAAAAAGGAATCATAGTTATCCAGAACTTTCACGTTTTTTTGTTTTACATAGGCTATTTTGTTTCCTTCAAACTCTTCCAAGCTTCCTTGGTGGTACCCCTGAAGGACGGCATGGCATTCGTAAAACCGTGAAATTTCTTATGTCCTGTCAGTGACTACTTATTTGAGAATAGCTTTACACCTGGTTATGATAAAAAAGAAATATAGGAATCGACTAAACGCTGCTGTAAGTTAAGTTAATATTGAAATTCAGAAAAAATACTAGGAGCATTTTTTCAGTTCAATTTATTGCAACAAGAAACAAGCCCACCCATCATATTAATAGGAAAATAGATAGTAATATCTATTGCCTTTCCTAACTGTATTTATCTTTATTTTGTTCATTTTATATATTTTTATATCATATATAAAATATAAAACTTTAAATATTTTTCAATAGAATATCTTATTTTGTTCTTGTCAGTTACTTTTTTAAAGTGATTCGTTTTTGTCTTTAGTTTCCAAGAGGTACGTTACATGAAGCTATAGGTACTTTTGAGAAACCCTGTCGTAAGTATTAGCCCAACAGTGGGATATCCATAATCTGATAATGAAGCTTAACAATAGGCCTATTACTTTCCACCGGTTGCTTCTTCAGGGATACATCGGCGACATAATTAATTCCTAGATTACACTGAGAAGATTAGACCTACTGATAGTGTTAATACGCCAAGTTGCCATGTTGTCCGCAGCTAAATATTATCTTCTGCTATTATGAAACGGCGAGTCGACAGCATTCATTTTGTTTATCAACTGATACCAACTCAATAGAATCGATAAGCGAGCGATAGTATTGATAAAATGCTGTTTAGTTGTGGTTAGACAGACTCCTACCTACATGATGGCAATGAGTCGGAACAGAATGCGATTATTATAAATATAACAATAGAATGGAAAAAGTATTAGGCCTACTCTCTAAGCGCACCCAACAAATTCGTCGTAAGATACACTACTGTGTGGGTAATGGGTATCCACTGTTCGCTGTGCAGTTTCTGTCTCATTCTTCTCCTCATCAGCTAAGACGTCCTCGGGCCCTACTGTCACTCCCTGAATGTAGGCTTAAAACTGATTTTGTACGATTCAAAAATGATTAGTATGGTTCCTAATCAAAAAACTTTTTGATTTTGAACTAACCAACACTCAATTTGGATAGGGGTTGTACTTGTACATCATTATAAAATCACATTGAAAAAAACAAGGAAAAACATACACGAACACGACAATTAACTTAATTTCACTAGCTATTACAAAGTGGCTCCATTTCAGCATAATGTGGTGGACAGCCGCTGGTTTTCCGTAGGAACCTTTTAGTAACATGCGGAATTGCGGACACAATAACGCGAATATTAAAATTAATGGTAAAACTTTAGCTTTAATAGGTTATTATTACTATAACCTAATTTTGTAAATGTTACCTTCAATCCGTTTGTTGTGTGATGGTCAAGAGACCCTAGACCGATGTGCATGTATGAAGAATGTTATAGGGGATTAAATGAAGCAAAAGAAGTGTGTCAGCAATGTCAGGGCAGGATCGTAGCAAAGTGTGTAAGAGCATTCAGTCATTTTAATAGGCGTGATTCCACCAAATGTTTCTTTTCATAATGTTTTTGGTACTTATAGTATACAGAATGTTTGGTATACTGGAAACTAAAAGTTCTTCAATGGCTTGGGTTGGGGCGGTGACGTTACCGCGTGTAGGGTGAATCATAAATACATAACTTGCTAACCTAGCCACGCCGAAGTAGTCATCTACAAGTATCAAGATGAGTCACACGGTGTCACAGCAGGTCCTGCGACACGCGACTTCGGCGCGGAGTAAACAAAGTAGTGTTGCGGAACCATCGATAGTTTCCCTAACGATAGGTAGTTGAACTCAAAAACTACTCAAGATATCGATTTACGTTAAGTAATATCGATAGTATTGCAAAATTTGCCAGTAATAACCAACAGTCAACAATCAATATTAACTGTATCAGTAACTAGCGGGCCGGCCGCAACTTCGTCCGCGTGGTCCGCGTATCCCGTGACTAATTTCTAAAACTTCTTTCATACAAACCATATCTTGACAATTACCAAAACACAACAAAAATAATTATAGGTACTTACAGCCGTTCTGAAGTGATACGAGAACACACATTCCTAGCAATTAGTAGTATTCTATTAGTGAACCGCTATACCACACGGCACTATTTCTCAATCACTAGCGGCCGCTCGCGGTTTCACCCGCGTGGTTCCCGTTCCCGTAGGAATATCGGGATAAAAAATATCCTATGTGTTAATCCAGGTTATAAACTATCTGTATGCCGAATTTCATCCAAATCCATTCAGTAGTTTTTACGTGATAGAAAAACAAACAAACATCCATCCATACTTACAAACTTTCGCGTTTATAATATTAGTAGGATATCGGTAATAATAAATATCGATAGTGTCGATAATATTATCGAGTATTGATACGTGGCCATACTATCAATTGTTGTTACTATTAGTTTTGCCTCAACTATCGATATTGGACTATCGTTATGCAACACTAAAACAAAGTCGCACACCCATTTAAGTGGAATGTTGGAAACCGATTCGTCTGTGATTGCCGATTGCTCAATCACCACGAAGTTTGTGGTCAATGTCAACGCTGTTGTGTTCAATAGCCGGTGACGTAAGGCACTTATGTTTGGAATAATAATTGCTCGTCGTAAAAGCAATTTTACCTTTTTTTAGGTTGCATTGCATGCATGTCTTTATTGGTCAAAAAGCATTTTGATTGAGAGGATTTCCCGATGTAACGATGGATTTGCATTTCATGGATTTATTTTGTTAGACTAGCCACATTTTTTCTTCTACATTCTTTTTGTTTTATGGTTTATTCAGGCTCTCTTAACTTTATGAATATTAATTACGTTTTTGTAAATAAATAAATAACAAAAAAAATTAATGGTGATATAATTCCGTCACATGAGGTTCCGTTGCTTGTCATCGTTTGAGTTTCGACATGACTAATTAGGATATTGCTTAATTTTTGTTGTGGTGCCGTCGATTCTGGTATTGAGCCGTGAGTTTATAAAGGTACATACTTACGTAAAAGTCACACATTTCACAAGAGAGATAATATTTCAAAGATACACGTATACTGATTATTCCAGTAATTATTAATTCTTATTGTTTTATAAAGTTTTTCACGAACACTACACATTCATATAAAAAACTTATACCGTTCATGGCCTGACACTAAACCTGGACACCAAAAGATCCTGAGAGAGAGAAACATTTATTGACTCACAGAAAATAATAAGATAATAACAAACATCTCTCTCTATGTCGGCCCCTCATGTCCGAGGATCGTCGTCAGGATCAGGGTTGCATCTGGAGCGGATGATCTGCCTCCACCGGCTCCTGTCCAGCGCGTCTCTTACGACCTTGCAAAATTTGAAGGAGGACGAGTCCTTTACTTGATCGGTCCATCTTGTTGGTGAGCGACCACGTGTAATAATAACAAACATAACAAAAGACAATTGTCTGGATTGGAGACGGTTGTAGGCTACTTTTCCCGCGAAAATTAATGCAAGCGACGCTGCGGGCAAAAGCTAGTTTAAAATAAACGCTAGTAGTCGTATAAAGTGATTTATTTTAATGGTCTTTACTACTGAAAAGACAGGAATGTTGACATTTATTTTAATTCTATTTTGGAAGAGTTATTTGTGGGATATATTATTTTTGATAGGTATGGTTAATACAATAGTTTTCCTGTTATGCTACGAGGCGAGTATTAATCATAATAATTATTATTAGCCCATAAATAAACGTCCCACTGCTGGTTAGAGAAACATATTGGGAGATCGGGCCATGATCCACCACGCTGCCTGGCTCAATACGGGTTTCTGAAGAATGCTATTTTACGACAACAACCGGGAAAGTGTGCGATGTATTACCAATGAAAAGCGAATTGTTACTGTTAGTTACTTTTAAATAAACATGAACATCAAATTGAGATTATGTTATTTAATTTCAAAGTCAGGAAGTAATAAATTTTATCGATTTCGCGCACTGTTTGAAATGGTTGTGTTTGAAGACCGCTCATAGTTGGAGCTTATTTCGTAAATCGAAATGACGAGCGCCGCCTCGCCGATCGCGATGACGTGGTTGTACGAGTATTTTCCCCTTTTCACAGCTTGTCATTTGTACGTACTTTATCATTGCATTTTCGATAAACTAGGTATATCCTTGTATTCGAGGAGCTCGATGGCGCAGCGGCTAGCGCGTTCGGCTTGCGATCTTGCTCGCTAAGCAACTTTCGCAATGCCGGGTCGCTGAATGGGTGACCAAATTTAAAAACATCTTGAGCTCCTCTGTGCTTCGGAAGGCACGTTAAGCCGTTTGTCCCGGTTGTTGTCGTAAGATGGCAGTCGTTAAAACCCACCCACCCGCATTGGGTCAGCGTGGTGGGTTATGGCCCTTATATCCCCACGTGCTATTGTCCACGTGGGAGGCCTGTGCCCAGCAGTGGGACGTTAATAGGCTGATGATGGTGATCCTTGTATACAGTGTTATGTTGCAAACTATAAAACATTTCCGTAACTGTTCAAGACTATCATTCAAATCGAAGTTTCAAACATGGTGCGATATTGATAATATTTATAACTTCCTGACTTTGACCGTGTTTATTTAAAAGTATCATTGTAATTTTTCAAAGCTACGGAAGTGTTGCGTATGTCCCGCCCGCTAATAACTAAGTATGGGTCTACTACTTCTATGACGTAAAAATCCGGGTGACACTAGATATTGCACAAAGGACATTATTTTGCTACAGACAGTATTTGGTTTGGCAGTTTACAGCATTCGACTTGGGCAGTTTCATCCCCGAACTTATCAGTGTCAATCATTATATCAATTTTATCTTGTATAAACTATACAGCTCTTGAGTCTGTCTATGCGTAGAATTACTTGTATTGTCAAAAGCAGGCGAAATTGTTCCTTTTTCCTCAAACGTTTCCAGCCTTGTCGGTTTCGGTTTAGTGTTCGAACTTAAGAGTTTCCTAATAGTCCCCCCGACCTCGGCAGCTGATCTTGAACTAAAAACCGGCTGCGCGGGCGCGGGCGGCGACGACGTCATGACGTCATGCCGATGTGCCTGCGAGCTTTGGCCTCTGCCATCGAACGAAGCAATTCAAAGCATCACGTATCTGTTACTGTTAAACTATAATCAGCTATACAAGGAGCTCGAGAAGTCTTCGCAATGTCGGGGGTCACCGAAAAATGTCTCTTGCTGATTTATGCTTTAGAACGTTATAATCTAATATAATGTTCTTGTGATATCGTTCATGCATAATGGCCGGAGCCTGACAGTAGGACGTTTAGAAGTTAAAAATATATATTATGTGAGTTGTTATGTTTATGTATCGTAAAATAAAGCTTCACATTGAGATTACAATGCGTCCCGGCCACTTATTGTAACTCTCGAGATGTTTTATGTTATGTTTATCGCTGCATAATAATAATAATATAGTCTGTACGTTCCTTTCCACATTAACCGTGTCCCAATATTGTATTGAAAACTCCAATAACTCTGGCCGTGCCTCCGGGATCGGAGCCATAACGCCGAAACGCGAAGGCTATTTCTGTCCGAAACAAAAGCACATCATCGTCGGGTTTCAAAGACATTTTTATGCGCCCTACAGCTCCGGGAAAAGTGCTTTTCAAAGCTTTACGATTTACGATTGAATTTGTACAGGTTTTTTTCGTCTGTCACGGCCGCGACTGCGGCGTGTGTCTCTTGTTGCGGGGTCACTGAACTTTGTAGTTTTTGTTTTGTCACGCGATCGTGACTCTAACGAATTATATTTTTATGATCTGGAAGGCGTGTTACGTTGGAATATTGGGGAGACGCTCGGACTGAGCGATGTCCTGTTGCGTTTGGTTACAGGAAAATGTGTTCGAAGAAGTTGGAAATGTTTATAACTATATTTCGTTTCAAAATATTTAATTATTAATTATTATTGACGTGTGTTAAATCTATAGGAAATCGCATTATGCAGGTCAGCAGGTATAACGATACCAATATTATTTTTATAATCTACCTATGTATTTATTTACCCTACGTACAATCAAGACTATTATCCCCAAATAATTAGTCAGAGACTAGTCAATGAGGACCGCAAAAGCAGTCCACGTTTCGTGAAAAAAAAACTGCACATGTGCTCAGCGTGATAGGTGGTAAGCCCATCGCCGCTCTTTGCTGTTGCATGTTTGTGCGGTGGCAGTGCTTAGTCTGTTAGTCGCCTTTTACGAAACCCAAGAGATGTATTGGTAATTTGATAGTATTATTTTAAGAACGAGCCGTCGCCACAGCTTTTATTAACTTATTAATATCTATGTATTTATTTATTTGATTTTGAACTCTACACCCAAAAGCTAAGTTATAAATAGTTTAAAAAATGTTAAGACATAAAACAGTAAGTACCTGGCTATTTGTATGAATCGGTGCTATTGTTTTAATTAAATCACATCAAACTTCTCCAAAAATTATAGTGCTATAAGCGTGCCTCTGAAATAAATATAAATACTATAAGTTGAATAAATGGTGTTGCTATTGTATAACGTTACAGGTGTTATGTATGAAGTTATTCATAGTAATTACTGTTTCATTAAAATGTAAGCGTCGCTAATTATTGTACTTTCGATTTTAAAACAACGCGAAATACCGTAAATAGTATAATATAAATAGGTTAGTTAGCTAGTTAATGTGAGGTGGGGCTCATTTGTAATTAATTCAACAATTATGTTGACTACTGCAAATTGATTTAATTCATAAGGTAAACAGAAGCTGGTAATTAGTGTAGTGTAGGTGCTCGCAGTTGAATAATGTATTATAATAATATGCATGTGTTCTATTGTGTTGTTTAACGTATTTTACTATTTCAATTTTTATTTTGTTATTTTGTTCTCGTGGAATAAGAGTTATTGTTGTTTTTTTCTATAGATAATTATCATTTTTATAAAAACTTAACCTAGTTGTACTATTATGTATTCTATGACCTAGTTTGCGACTGGCCGGCCGGGGCAGCAGCGGGATAGACCCAAGCTATCCGTGGTCCGTGGTTAGTTCTACAGAGTGGAAACCTCCTGAAAGAACGTGCCGTGTCACTATAGGGGTACGGCACGGAGGCGTTCTGTATGGTGTTTAACCCTTAACCTAACTTTTCCGCGAGAGCCTCTCTAATTGTAAGGCTGTTATTATCCTACTAATATTATAAACGCGAATGTTAGTAAGAATGTATGGATATTTGTTACTCTTTCACGTAAAAACTACTGAATGAAACGTAAAATTCGGCATACTTACAGATAGTTTATAACCTGGATTAACACATAGGATACTTTTTATCCCGATATTCCCACGGGAACGGGAACCACGCGGGTGAAACCGCGAGCGGCCGCTTGTTATAATTATTATTCATGGGGAGAACACGCTATCAGCTCAATGAGCGCTGATGCGCGTGCGTCACTTTGTGATTTTGACAATTTGTCCAGCCTGTCCTTGATTGATTTTAATGGCTACGACGAACGAACGAAGAAAGGAGGGAGACAGTTCGCGGGCCTTAATAAACGACCGTTTTATAAATTCCCACATTATGTAGGCAACTACAGAGTAGTATGGTATGTTAACCCATTGACCCGTATTGGGCCAGTGTGGTGTGGTGGGTCAATCTCCATCTATTATATAAAAATGAATCCCTATTTCCCTTGGTCACGCCATCACGCGTGAACGGCAGTACCGATTTCGCTAATTCTTTTTTAATTGTGTTTGTTAGTGTCAGAAGAAGGTTATAATTAAGACAGGACAACGTCTGTCAGGTCAGCTAGTACCATATAAAGTGTCTGATATTATAAATATAGCCATAATATCTTTGTTACAAGTGGACAAGCGCTTCTTATGTTATTTAGTTGATTTGACAAAGTGTTAAAGCTACTTTAGTTGCTGACTGTACCAACTAACTGCCTACTCGACCGAAAAAATAAATATACTCGCATAAATCAAACTGTGCTAGTCCAAATGAAGACGATTACCGATTGACAGGTCGGCTAATGGAATCGATTGTTGAAACGATTTGTGTAACGAGCCGTGCGCTGAGCGAGCGCGACCGACCGTGGCGGCCGGCGGCAGCTCGAGTTCAACAGGCTAGAGTGCCTCACATCACAGCCCATCATCATCAACTTATAAACGTCCCACTGCTGGACACAGGCCTTCCTACATGTATGGGAAGAAAGGACCATAACCCACCACCCTGGCCCAATGCGGGTTGGTTGGTTAAGATGGTTAAGAGGGGTAAGAGTGTTTAGTGCGATTTTTATTTGGCAGCAGGTCAAACTGTAACAAAATATCAAATTTTATAAATTTTTGAACTTTATGACTTTGGTATAAGTTCGTTCGCTACATTATACGTTCGCCGAAATACCTTACGCTCGGTTGCCGTGTCGTTTTCGGCGCAAAGCCCTGACATGGATTCCCAAACGGTCCGAATCGTGACTGTGTGACTCAATCGCCGCGATGACACTGTTTTAGTGTTTTCATTAGTGCGTCGCGAATGCAGCCCGCCCCCGCGCCCCCGCGCCCCCACGCCCCCGCGCCCCCACGTCCCAGTGCCCCCGCGCCGCAGTGCAGCACGTTGCACGGCAAGGTGTTGTGGACGCGTCATCCGGTGTGTCGTCACTTGACGCCTGCGTAGATGGAGGTCACGAAGGGAGGGACAGTTCTCTATCTACTATGTTTACACTACGTTCGTCCAGTGTAGGTGTGGGTTAAAACGATTGTCATCTCACGGACCTGCTGACACCTGGGACCGGTGATCTAACCATGCACTAGACCGCAGAGGCGATTAAAAGTGTTGTATTTTTTTGATTAAAAAAGTACGTCTCGTCTGCGCAGACCTTCATTAATAGTCTAATACGTCTGCGTATGTTGAATCAGCTGCGGTACTTTATATCAGAAATAACTATTTAGATTAATTCTGTTTACAATACAACGCGTTATGACGTGGTGGTCACTGCTGAGGAAGACCGATGTATTACTTACATCCTCTTTGGACTGATGCGTCAGGAAAACCGGTTTATGTCTTGCTGTTTTCCGCCTCTTATGTATCAGTGACCGAGTGGTAGAGCTTGCGATTGCGAAAAGTCGGTGGTTCGAGTCTTACCTGTGGCCGTTGTATTTTGCAAGTGCTATTTTCAGTTGCAACTTCGTAATAATCAACCCAAGCTGTTGATGACGTACCATTTGACATTGAATATAGACGTCTTTGACTTTCAAAATAAGAGTAGAAGTGTTAATGAATTTGCGCGCTTTGGGCAAAGCCACGATGGCATAGTTGGTAGTGCATCTATCTCGGAATGTCGGAAAGGTTCTAATCCTGCTCATAAAAATTTTTTCAACGTGTTCCAAAATTTTCTCTAGACACTATCTGATAGTACATCACTCCTTTGTCCGCAGATTCCAAAGCAACAGGATATACACATACATCGGGGAGGTGCTGGTCTCTGTGAACCCGTACAAGAACCTGGACATCTATGGCGCGCAGCACATGGCCCAGTACCGGGGGCGGGAGATGTTCGAGGTGTCGCCGCACGTGTACGCGGTGGCGGACGCCTGCCAGCGGCTGCTGCGGCAGCAGGTGGGTGGCCATCACTCCTAGCCGTGACTCACTGAATGAATACTACCACCCCCTCTCTTCCCTTGGGTGTTGTTAAAGGCGACTAATGGAGTTAAGACTGCACATACATCCAAAAGCCTTCATATCTAATAGTACTACTTAAAAAGTACCGCAAAAGCAGTCCTCTGCCATAGTCCAATTTTCACCAAATAGCGACTGCACATGTGCTCAGCGTGACAGGTGGTGAGGTCATCGCCTGATAGATGATCAAAATGCATACATTGTTGATTTGCCTTGACAGCAACGTAGTGTATCGTATGAAATTCATACATTGTTAATGTTCATGTTATAGCCCTGCTAAGGAACCTTTTGACGTTTAGTGACCTAGTTCTTTATTTGTCTTTTTTTGATTATGACCTGTTCTGTATTCGACCACTTCTTGTTAAGGCTAGTTCTCTTATAGACCTTTTCTGCTTTTGACCACTTCCTTATTTGACTACCTTGGTTACGGTTTGCAAAAATACTCGAGACTTTTTTTACCATTAAATTAAAACAAACTTCCAATTGAAAAAGTATACTTACTTTAAAAAAACTTTAAAACCAGCAACTTACCTATGAATAATATTATAGTAGATGATCAATACTCTGGGCGTTAACAAAGGCACAGCGCGATGCATGTTTATGCTAGTTATAAATCCTTGAACTTTTGCCTATAGATATGACTAAAACGTGTGCTTTTATTTTTTACCAAAAATTTAAGCAATTCAGTTAGTAACAATCGTTTTAAAAATTAGTGTTAGTATAATAACAACATTATGTGGGTAATTTATAGTTATTGCATTTTTGTTTTTTTTATCTATATATATTTGTAGCAGCAGCAGAGTCCACCGATCAAAATTTAATTAATGTAGCTTTGCCACTACAGCAATTACAACCTATTAACAATTTCATGTTGGCACTTTAGTACCTAGATTAAAAAGAAAAAGAAATAAAGCATTAAACCGTCGTTTGATCAGTTCCACCGCCCATCAACAGTCGGCGAACACAGCGAACCGTTTAGTTAATCCCCGCATTACTTACTTTTAAGGCAAACGCCCGCCGCCGCAGTGCAGAGGTGCAGTGCAGATGTCACTCGTTAATTTCAGGGAATTGACGGGTTCCTTTGATTTAAATTATAAAGTTTCCGAAGATCTTTGCGCCTCTGAATCAATTTAAATTAATACTATCAAAGTTCTCTACACCCGTCTGGTTGCCTGGCAGAGATACCTTTAGCCCTTCCCTATCTCATGTATATAATAGGTACCTATGTGTTATTATTTTTTAGTTTTCATTTTAATATTTCTAATTTTACAAATTCTTAAATCTGAACAGATAGCACATTAGCAATTAATAATTTCCAATGGTATTTGGTAAAAAAGACAAAGTGCTAACAATATTAATAATTTAATTATATAATTGTAATATTATAGGCGCTTTAAAAGGAAAAAGATACCTAAGTTATTTATTTATCCCTAATTTATCTCTAAGCACATAAAGGTTTCGAAAACGCCTTAACTTTTCATTTATGTAAATGTTAACCTGTCTCCCAGGGCAAAGACACGTGCGTGCTGATATCGGGCGAGTCGGGTGCGGGCAAGACCGAGGCGTCCAAGTTCATAATGAAGTACATCGCCGCTAACACGACGCAGGTGCACAGGGAATACATCGACAGGTAAGAAAGAAGAAAAAACATAATAACATAAAGTAGATAACATCCTGTGTACTGTCCCACTGCAAAGCCTTTATTGAAATCATCATCGCTGTAATTGATGGGTATTGACTTAATTACCAGCTTGCCAAATGTGAGTGTGCATCGAAAAACTTGAATCTCTCCTTGCCCGACCATTTAATCATTACAAATGTACTGATTTTAATCATAAAAATATTTACATAATTTAACCAACCTATTGTTATACTTATCAAAATAGTGAAATTCACTATTTTATAAGTAACTGTAATTTGATAAATGAAACATGGTTATGCGTTACCCCGTAGTTTTATTTGATGTTGATCACTAACAATTAAAATTTTATAGTGTATTTTTGACTCAGTCGTAAATATTTATTCAATAAATATCACAATTCCAATCACTGAAATATTTTTTTTACAAAAAATATTGCATAATTCTAGCACACCAGAATTTTGGCCGAATTTTCTACATCAATTATTGTCAGCCACACGCCCAGCAACATTGCCCGAAAAGACTACGTCTAAGTTTTAAAAGGTTGAAATTCGGGCAAGGTTCAGTATTCTTGTGGCTGATTTGCCGCCTAAGCCCTTGTGCGTTGCATGTATAAGTATGTTTTCTAACAAATACATCCCATTCGTCCATCCAGGGTGAAAAACGTACTGATCCAATCGAACTCCATACTGGAGACATTCGGCAACGCGAAAACGAACCGCAACGACAACTCGTCCCGGTTCGGCAAGTACATGGACATCCACTTCGACTACAAGGGCGACCCGGTGGGGGGCCACATCAGCAACTACCTGCTGGAGAAGAGCCGGGTGGTCGGCCTGCAGCCGGGCGAGAGGAACTTCCACTCTTTCTACCAGGTGAGATAGTGGACTGAAATGAAATTAGAAACTTTTACGAGAATAATACTTCTTTTTAGGGTACTTACCTCAAGAGGAAAAAACGGAACCCTTATAGGATCACTTTGTAGTCCGTCCGTCTGTCGGTCAGTCAAGACCCTTTATCTCGGGAATGCGTGGAGGTATTAAGTTGAAATTAAAAAGACATACTCAGGTCTACAGTCTCTTGAAGCTGTTAAAAATCAAACAAAGTAAGTTAACGAAAAAAAAAAATACGGCCGTATATGCCGCAAAAAACGTATATTTCGACACTCAAGGGAATCAAATTTACAGGGTATTTTCCGTTGACCTAGAACTATGAAATTTGGCAAATATTACCGTGTTATACTACAAGTATAGGGATAAATCTGAAAACTACACATTTCTAATTAAGTCATTAAAAAACAGGGTCTTTATGCCAGGGTCGGCGGTCCAAATGTTGAATTGAGTTAACCTTGTCATGTCGAGTATCTTATAAAAAAGGGCTTCATTGGCACAAGCTTAAACAGATTTTTGATTATTTTTATGATGTATAGTTTTCGGTTTATGACAAAGAATATATATTTTTTTATAATTTACACTTACAAAGTACGGAACCCTCGGTGGGCGAGTCCGACTCGCACTTGTCCGGTTTTTTATGTGATAAGGAGGTAAATGAGCAGGCGGGTCACCTGATGGAAAGTAATCACCGCCGCCCGGACACCTGCAAAACCAGTGGAGTCGCAGATGCATTGCCTGCCTTGAGAAAGGAGTATTAGGATCGTTAAGGAAGCAGTAGGAATTGTGAGGGGGGGGGGGGGGGGGGTATTAGCCTCGGTACTTTTACTTACAGGACGAAACACAAAAACAACGAATGCCATTGTTTTATGCCGATATTCTGTAAGGGCAAGCAGGCCCAATTCGTGCTGCAACGCAGCGTGGCTCTACCACTCAGAAAACTTTGTGCTGTCAGGACAGCACGCTTATTATTGTATAAGGTAATTCTTACAATAAATGTGGTTTAGAATAATTTTCATCGCTTTGGTTTGTAGTAGGCCATGTTTTAAGTCCGCCTGGCTAGCTACCACTATCTTAACTAAATAATTCTTCCATAAAATCAAAGTTACTAGCTTTGGTGTGTTCCGACAGTTAGGGATAAGATAGTCAGCTCCTCAGTATTTCAGGAATCCGGGTGATGGGCGCTTCTGCCATAGAAGAGTAAGGTAAAAATGTGTAAATGGTTATAGTGGACGATTCAAAGTGCTTAAAATTAGTTTGTTGAATAAATATATTTTCGATTTAGATTATGAGTAAATTATTTCCTAAACAAAAGAATGATGTATTCATTTGTATGGAACGTAGCAAGTAGAATTCTTTATTATTGAAATTTTGCATTCACAATGCTAATTATATAATATATGTAGATATAGAAAAAATGTTCACTAGAAAAAAAAAAGAAAAAATTCAACGAGTCTTCTGGGGTCTCGGTAGTTTAGCGGTGGGAGCAGTGGACCGGCAATCCAAAGGTCATGGGTTCGAATCCCATTCGAGCTTCCTGAGACTATGGTTGATTTTTTTCTAGTAAACATTTTATCAAGTAGAATTCTGTCGGCTCAGCCTACTCCTCTTGGAAGCAGGCTATTTATGTAAGTTTGTGGATAATGGACAGTGTTTCCCGAAACCTTTTTGTAATGGCCCCCGTCACGGCATGGCATACAGGGCTAATTTCCGGGGCGAATGTTACTTTATCATTATTTATGGTTCGCCTACCCTGGCCTAATGCTTGGCTATTGCCTGTGCTAATGCAGTACCATTATATATTCCCTAATAGTTGGAATAAAAGTGAGTACATAATCATGCAAATTATTTGTTGCTATTTAGTATTATACAAGGCAGAGCGATTTTTTAAATATTATTCAAGGAAATTTTAAAAGACGTTAAGGCGATTTTATGTATTAAGGCTTGTTAAATACTATCAGCTAAATGCTAAATTCCCTACCAGTTATGGATACCGAAAAGTACAGTAAAGTTATCGAATATTTTAACTAATGCTTGAGACTTGCTTAAAGTGAATGTGCCCCTTACTCTAATAACACTTAATTAAAACGTTATAAATTGAATTAAAAATGAAAGGGAAATTTACAATTAACCTCATTGATTCGCGAGAAAGTACAATTAATTTTGGCCCTGGCAAACCGATAGAGTCAACTATACGGTTGTTTACGTTGGTTTGCGAAGTAACGTTTCCGATGCTGTTTAACGTCGTAGTTGCACAATGGTTGCGACTCGGAACGGAAGATGCTAATCGTAGTGCCGACGGCTACACTATCCAAACAATAACATACGTCTCGCGACCAATGTTTGTAAACACATTCCGTAGCGACGCTGCGTTTCCTCTTGAATAGGGACGGTCGGTGTAGAAGCTGACTTGCTTACCTTCTAACCTTTTTGTCCTGTGCCTTTGTGCCTTTGTGTCCTGTGGGTTCTTCTTCTTCGTCTCTACACTCTTGGCAGAGTGGTCGTGGTCGTCACTTCAGCAGTAGTAACCCGCCTTACAACGCGTCACCATTCATCTCTGGCCTTCCTAGTGTAAAGATAGCTGCTATCCACGGCTGCTCTAACCTGTGCGACGTGCGTCCAACAGTGATCTACCGCGGTCGGGTGCCCTCAACTCTACCGGCTGTGGGTAGAACACGTTAAATTCTCAGCCGGGGTTGGTTATAGGTCGTCATAACTACAAAACTAAAGTAACACTAGCATTGCTGTGTTAATATTAAGATAGCTCTATCAGTTTTTAAGTGGTTGAGAATTAAATGTATACGTTAGTGTGTTATCTTACGCTATAACTTTGTACGATTGTTTTTGATGTTTAAAATTATTGAACGTTTCATGCTCTTATTAATCTTACTTATATATTTTTTTAAATCTTATCTAAGTGGGGCCTGCGGAGTTTCCCCTCTCGCAGTAACCAGCCGACCTATCGGGACCTTTTATGCAACCCATCCTAACATCTCGTCAGTAAAAAGGACTGCAGATATAACCTCCACGTCCTTATATTTATATGACTCGAAATGTATGATTGCAGTTACTTAGCTCAAACAACCAGCACTCGAAGAAGTTCGGGCTGAACTCGAGCGCGGTGTACAAGATCCTGGGCAGCGAGCGCGCCACGGCACAGGACGCCAAGCTGTACTCGGCCACCAACAGCGCCTTCAACGCGCTCTGCTTCCCGCCGCAGGTGGTCGACGACATCTGGAGTATCGTGGCCGGCGTCGTGCTGCTGGTGAGTGCTAGCTTGTACTAATCCTAGGAAAACCCGTGCTATGAGTACTAGCTCCTTCCTGTGAGACTATTATATTTTGAGTTGATAATAAGTATATCCGCCCAATAGTTTTAAACTGATTTACAGCATAAGTTACTAGTGTTTATATTTATTTTATATAGTATAATATGTATTTGTATAGTTATATATATTTTGTGTATAATGTATGTATGTATATTTGGGCTAGTTATGTTTAGTGTTTGTTTTTCTTATTTAAAATGTATTCTCTGAATTTTAATGTCACCGTCTACAAAAATTTATGTACATCTTCACTGGTTGACTGTTAGAGAATGCCTTATGGCATTAAGTCCGCCGTTTGCTGTATTTTTGGCAATAAAGTTTAAATAAATAAAAAAGAAAATGAATAAAATGAAACTTAATTTGCTACTATGACACAACAGTAAAGATGAAGAATTAAAGAAAACAAAAACAATTTGACTCTAAAATCTATAATATAAAAAGTAATGCCATGTTCGCACCAGACCAGCAATCCAACCGAGCAGCAATCGTCTAAAGCGGAGAACATTGAAAGTATAAAAAAGTAAGAATCTCTACACTGAGAGGAGCGGAGCACTGCTTAGATTCTCTTGGTCACAACTTCGCTCCTTCGCTCCATCAGCTAGGCAGCTTTAACATCACTTATGGGGGGTTAGGCGGTTAGCGAAAATTTGGATGTTGCGCGGGACATTGTGGGTGTTGCGCGGTAATTCGTAAGCGCCATTCACATTTTTATCAAAAAGTTAATAAAAATGTTTAGTTTTTGGAAATACAAATCAGCCAAGAAATCGAAAAGTTAAATACCTATGTGTTTATGATTTTTTAGGAATTATTATTGTAAAACACGGTCGTAATGTGCAATTATATGAAATTTTAGAGGTAACTTCAGGATTTTTTTCTATCGAGCAAAACGATTCCAATCGTGTTTTGGCTTCGTTCATCCCCTGTATACGTTCTGTAATACACTATGGAAATTTCGGCTGAGCTATTAGAAAACAGCCAATACTTCCGTTTTCACCGCCTAAGCCTCCTTATCACTTGTCGCAGGGCGAGCTGAAGTTCTCCGAGTCCGGCGACGGGCAGCTGGCCATCAGCGGGCCGCTGCGGCAGTGCGTGCAGGCGCTGGCCGTGCCCGAGCCGGCGCTGCGCCAGGCCATGGCCGGCCGCGTGCTGGCCGCCGGCGGCGAGCTCGTCAGCAAGGAGCACAGCCTGAGCGACGCCAACTACACGCGGCTGGCGCTGGCCAAGGCGGCCTACGATAGGCTGTTCACGTGGGTGGTGCAACAGGTACGTGTATTCCAAGGTAACGGAACGTTGAGATAAATTACTACGTCGTCAGGTGGAATCGAAACCACGTCACCCATTACCAATACACGATACATGCTCAGTATTCGGTTTAAAGAACTTTATTACGCAGTTGCCCGGATTGCAGAGGGCGCGGGTTCGATTCCCGCCTGAGGTAGACATTTTTTTAACGTTTCATTATCTTTGAGTAATAATTTTTTGTTTAATATAGGTATTATCATTTCTGACCCATTTTTGCATAATTAATTATTTTATAATAAACTAGCTTTTTTATTAGTTAACTTTGCTATTTTTTATATTATCTGAAAAAGGGGATTGAAGCTAAGTTCCGAGATAAAGTAAATCAAGCTAGGGCATCAATAACATCTGCATTTTATCGTGCTTTCACACAATAAATAAAAACCTATTTCCACGTACCGTTAGATCAACAAGGCGATCGAGGTGCCCGCGGGCACGTACAAGAACACGCTGATCGGCGTGCTGGACATCTACGGCTTCGAGATCTTCGACACCAACAGCTTCGAGCAGTTCTGCATCAACTACTGCAACGAGAAGCTGCAGCAGCTCTTCATCGGTGAGTGACAACCCTAGTGCTGATGAGGATTCCTCATATTGCTTAAGCTACTAAATTTTTTCTTTTATCCTTTTCCTCGTTTTGATGATGTGTGTCCTGTGTGTGCTTTTGTTTTGTTTGTACCTTAGTAATTCACTAACACTTTTTTCCTCATCCTAATCCTCACAACTTAAAAAAAAATCTTCTTCACTTACACCCTTTTCATTCATTTCTAACACCACCTTTTCCAACCTGTTTCCATCTCACATCATCGATTCCTCATTAACCCTAGTGACGACAGGATGAAAGTCTTCTTACAAGAACAACAGAGGATAAAAAAGATGTAGAATGGCGAATTTATTTTGATACTGAAGTTTTTTATGTCGCTGGACACAGGCCTTCCCACTCGGACAACAGCACACGTGGGGAGGTAGGATTAAATGCAGGTTGGATTTTTTTTAACCGTGTCGAAAGAATACTACCACCCCCTCTCTTCCCTTGGATGTCGTAAAAGGCGACTACGGACATACATCCAACAGCATAGAGTGGTGATGGGCTCACCACCTGTCACGCTCAGCACAAGTGCAGTCGCTATTTGGTGAAAAGTGGACTATGGTAGCGGACTGCTTTTGCTGTCCTCATTGCCTAGTCTCTGACTAAACTTTCGGGGTTAATAGTTGTGATTAATTATGTATGTTTGGAATTTTTGCCATAAGAACGCTGGAATACCTATGTCTTCCGCATACCGTAAAGACGTAGATTCGATTCCCACTTGAGGTAATGGATTCTTATCAACATTCAACTATCTTTAATTATAAACAATGTTCGCAGAGCTGGTGCTAAAGCAAGAGCAGGAGGAGTACGCGCGCGAGGGCATCCAATGGACGCCGGTGCAGTACTTCAACAACCGCGTGATCTGCGAGCTGGTGGACGCGCCGCACCACGGCATCATCGCCATCATGGACGAGGCCGCGCTCAACCCCACCAAGGTATCGCAACAGCCCATGTACAGGAGGAAGTTCCCGGTCGACTACTTTTGTGCGGTATTCGCTTTCACACGGTCTACGCGCACCATACGTATTACGTACGTGCGTATGTACGTTACGTTACGTACATACGTACGATCGGAATGCAGCACAAGCGAATATCGCGGAGTGTTCGGCCGGGAACTTCCTTGACTGTACGCTAGCCAGCAGATCAACCTATGCAAAACTGTCAAATTTCCGCGAGGCCATCGCCGCTCTATGCTATTGGAAGTATGTGCAGTCTTTAGTCCGTTAGTCGCCTTTTACGACACCCATGGGAAGAGATGGAACTAAATTAAATACTGCAACAACATAGAGTGGCGATGGACTATTACCACCTATCACGCAGAGGACTGCTTTTGCGGTCCTCATTGCCTAGTCTCTGACTAACCCTTCGGGGATAATAGTCATGATTATATATTATTATGTTTGTATAAATTGAAAGTTATGCCACCGACAGGCAACTGTTGCAGCATTACTACTGCACTGCCTAACTGGCAGTCGCGTCATTGGAACTTCTGCTGATCAAACAGAGCGTTCTATTTTTGATCGGCGGATGAGTAGACTGCAGTTAAAAGATTTATAATTTTACTAACATATTCATCTTAAGAGGGTTTACGCATTTCGGTTTCCCATACAAACTTCAAAGTCGGAAATTTTTAGAAACCAATAAGAAAATTTTGTTGAAACTTTGCATGCTGTAGTAAAAACACAGGGATCTAAATAGTTTGTTGAAAATAATTAAAAAAAACGTTTTTCTAGCTGAGTTATTGCGATTTAAAGTCCACTATAGAAAGTTAAAAAACCGCAATAACTTAGTTAAATAAACATTTTTTTAAAATGTTTTCAACAAACTATTTAGATTCCTGTGTTTTACTTCAGCATGCAAAGTTTCACAAAAATTGGCTAGTTGGTTTAAAAAAATTTCGACTTGGCAGTTTGTATGGGAAACCGAATGGCGTAAACCCTCTTAAGTAATACCGACTCGCCGATTAATCTGTGTTATCTTGGTAAATAACCATTATTTCATTCATTCATACAATGACGACTATTATCCCCGAAGGGTTAGTCAGAGACTAGGCGATGTGGAAAGCAAAAACAGTCCTCTACCATAGTCCACTTTTTACCTTGGAAATTGGAAGTATGTTCAGTCTTTAGTCGCCTTTTACGATATCCATGGAAAGAGAGGGGGTGGTAGTATTCTTTCACCGCCACGCAACACGGTTATTAACATTATTATTATATCATACTAGCTGACCCGACAGACGTTGTCCTGTCTTAATTATGAATATTGAAAAAAAAGTGTTAATTATAATTTTTTTCTTTCATAAGAACCTTCTCCTGACAATAACAAACACAACAAAAAAGAATTAGCGAAATCGGTCAAGCCGTTCACGCGTGATGTCGTGACCAAGGGAAATAGGGATTAATTTTTATATAATAGATAGATAGATGAATGATATTGGTTCACCGGTATAGAGAGCATCTTATCTTATCTTATCTTATGTAGTCTTTTATGCCACCCCGTCCTATCACTCTGCCTCCTCAGTGAAGATAATTGCCATAAGCTTGGCAATGTCCTTGAGGGCGAAGAGCCTAAAATCTTCTGGTTTCGGGTAGGCCGATCCCAGAAGATTCATTATTTAAAGAGTCGCAGTCACACAGTAGGTGCTGCATAGACTCCGTTTCCCCTCCACATGCCCTGCACAGGTTGTCTGTTGCTAGTTGCATTTTGTGGAGCATTTGTTTAGGGGTTATAGTTATGGAGAGCGAGTGCATGATGTTGTGTTGGCCGCAGATATCCGACGAGCAGCTGCTGGAGGCGCTGGACAAGCGGCTGGCGGCGCACGGCCACTACACGTCGCGCCGCACCGCGCCCGCAGACAAGCGGCTAAGGCACGCGCAGGACTTCCGCATCACGTCAGTTACTTAACTATACATCCTACTAATATTATAAACGCGAAAGTTTGGAAGTATGGATGGATGTTTGTTACTCTTTCACGTAAAAACTACTCAATGGATTTGGATGCAATTCGGCGTACAGATAGTTTATAACCTGGATTAACATATAGGATACTTTTTATCCCGATATTCCCACGGGAACGTATGGATGGATGTTTGCTACTCTTTCACGTAAAAACTGCTGAATGGATTTGAATGAAATTCGGCATACAGATAGTTTATAATCTGGATTAACACATAGGATACTTTTATCCCGATATTCCCACGGGTACGGGAACCACGCGGGTGAAACCGCGAGCGACCGCTTGTACATAATGAGTCTTCCTACAGGCACGTCCGAACTTTGACAGTTAGTAACGGCCATCTTGTTGAAGCTACATCTGTCAAATTGGTTGTCATTTATTCATTCTGTTTTGCCAAATCATCATGGATAGCTATAGCATTCAACAACACGTGCAAATGATAAAATTGTTTCATCAAAATGAGTGTTCTGTTCGGGCAACGCACCGCGCGCTTCGACCATTTTACGGTCGCCATAATCGTCCTACCGAGAGGACTATTCGTCGTGTGGTGGATAAATTTGAGTCCACTGGTACGGTAAATGATCGACCAACACCCGTACGTCAACGAAACGCAAGGTCTGCCGAAAACATCGCCGCTGTCCGTGAGAGTGTGCAGGAGAATCCGAGGCAGTCCGCGAAATCGACTGCCTCGGAATCTCGTTGCCCGAACAGAACACTCATTTTGATAAAACAATTTTATCATTTGCACGTGTTGTTGAATGCTATAGCTATCCATGATGATTTGGCAAAACAGAATGAATAAATGACAACCAATTTGACAGATGTAGCTTCAACAAGATGGCCGCTACTAACTGTCAAAGTTCGGACATGCCTATTGGAAGACCCTTTACATAATTATAATCACGACTATTACCAGGGGGTGTCACTCCGCAGTTTAGGTGCGTTCGTTTAGCGCCTCCCGAGCAGGCGTGTGGCTGTAGGTTGCCGCTCGCGACGCGACGCACCGAACACCGAGTGCTTAAAACGAACGATTATTTCTGTGGTTTTTGTACACCGAACAATGACTACTAAACGATCTTAATACTGTTGTGTTTACGGGTGTCTAAACAAAAGAAAGAACAACATATCTGATTTATTTTAATATATACTTAAATATATCCATGGGTAAAAACCCTGCGCTCCTGACGTCAAATCGATATCGAGTCAGCGTTGCATAACGGAATATGAACGCTCGAGTCACACGATAAGTTTCAATTTCGCTTGAAAATCGTAAGAGTAGGCAATTTTTTATACCTAAATTTGACTTTGATTAGAGAGAACCTTCTGTACGGTAGTACTATTAGTTATTCTGTGCTATTATCCCCGATGAGTTAGCGAGATAAGGCAGTGAGTGAACACCGCAAAAGCAGTCCTCTGCCATAGTCCACCAAATACACCAAATAGCGACTGCACATGTGCTCAGCGTGACAGGTGGTGAGCCTATTCCCGCTTTATGCTGTTGGATGTGTGTGCAGTTTTTACTCCGATAGTCGCCTTTTACGACACCCAAGGGAAGAGAGGGGGGTAGTATTGTTTTAATAAGCCGCTACGCGACATTGCTCGGAGTTATTTAAATAAATCAAATCAAATCGTTATCCTATAAATGTCCCACTGCTGGGCACGGGCCTTCCCGCATGGACAACATCATATGGGGATATTGGGACATAACCCACCACGCTGGCCCAATGCGGGTCGGTTTGTTTTAATAACTGTCATATTTCAACGACAATCAGGACCAACGGCTTGACGTGTCGTCCGAAGCACGGAAATTACCATAATTTAACCTTATTTAGTACTAATAGGATGGAAAACCGATAAAAAATATTAATTGCTGTACCGGTTGAAGGTATAAATAAATAGATAACTTTCGCTACGCTCACACCAATTAGATAGCCGAAGTTAATCTTCTTGTGAAACTTGTTTAAATGGTTAACTAGATAACGGATAAAATTATACGTAACCATAGCAAACACCCATAAAAAAAACAATTTATATAATTAGTTATGTTATGCAATGCATCGTAAAATTTTAAATACAGTATAAATACTGTTTTTCCATAACTATTTGTCTACCTTTTTACTTTGTTATGTCCCCTAATCTCCTGTAGAGATTATAGAGAGTATAGTTAACATACTAATGTTTCCGGTGTGTGTGCGTGCAGCCATTACGCTGGCGAGGTGACTTACTCCGTGACGGGCTTCATGGACAAGAACAAGGACGCGCTGTGGCAGGACCTCAAGCGCCTGCTGCGCGGCTCCGCCAACCGCTCGCTCAGCGCCATGTGGCCCGAGGGCGCCGACCACATACAGAAGGTAGGGATCTTAAGCCCTGATACCTCACCATCAAACTCTTATTGATAAGATAATGGCTTGGTGGGCCCCTGGGGCCCCTGGGGCCCCTAATTCCTTACACATGAATGACAGTTTGCTGGCGGCAGCCGTCGACGTGTTGGTAATTGTAAACTTTGTGGATCTAATGATATATTGAACACTATAATTTGATTTTTTTTCCGTAAAATAAGGTTAACGAAATCTTTTTTTTTATCAACATATTGAACCCATTAAGGTCCATTAAATGCCCATTAATGTACGGTTTCACGTATCGCCGTACAGATATAAAAATGCTTAGCTTTTTCCAAATATTATATAGGTACAAAATGTTTGACAATTATTGCCGCCATTGGGCTATCTACCTGCGCGTCGCGCGCCGGACACAATAGAATTTTTAATTGTCTTTGATAGTCGGCAAGTCGACGCTCAAGAGGCCTGTTTTATTTTAGTCCAATACACTTGTAAAGCACATTTTTTTCATGGGAACAACTCTGAAGTTATGAAAAAATATCAGCTGTTCCGTACAATTGAATCTGAGAGTAACTGTAGTTTTTTCCTTTTCCCGCGAAAAATGAACGCGAGCGAAGAAGTTACATACAGGGTTAATGTTGGACCCCCCGCCAAAAGTAAATCTAGGGTATAAAAGTAATAATTAAGTCTTTGAGCGCCGTAGGGGTCACCGTTGACCGACAAACGATTAAATTTCAATTTCAATGTGTCTAGTTTTGCGGCAGTCAACGTGTTTTTTTGCCTGCTTTTTAAATCCTATATTTCTAGGTGCGTGGTCATTAGTGCAAGGGGTGAATATAGTAGCGATCACGCGCGTGCGCTGCGATAGCGAGGCTAGGCGAGGCGAGGTAGGTGACAATAATTTTAATTTTCAGGAAAAGTTTTTTTTTTTTAAAGTTGAGACAAAAATGTGAAAAAAAAAATGTATTTATTTCATTATTTGGTTTTACTGCTGCTATAGGATCACGTGATAAAATTTGGCGGGGGTCCAAAATATATATATCCTAAATGAGTGACCATAATGTATTGTATCGTTCCGTGCAGACGTCGAAGCGGCCCGCGTCGGCCGCCACGCTGTTCCGCAGCTCCATGGCGGCGCTGGTGCAGGGGCTGCAGAGCAAGGAGCCCTTCTACGTGCGCTGCGTCAAGCCCAACCCGCACCAGGCGCCGCACCACTGGGACGCGCAGCTGGTGAGGGACAGAGAGAGAGAATGACAAACATTTGTTGATACACAAATATAAAAATAAAATAAAGTAACAAACATAATTGACGCGCAACTGGTAAGCTACACACGACTTGATATTCCGGAACGTGGATCTACGATTCCTACAATTGAATGTCTACATAATATACACTTTTGAACTTTCGCGTTGCATTATGCACATTTTTTACATATTAAACGGGATTTAACGCAAAGCTACTTAGTAAAGCTATCCTACGCACACCTTTTATACCCTTCTACGCCTGGACTCCACTTCCAACATAAGGTAAGGTAAGGTGTCATTTACCGAGCTTTGTAATAGTAAAAAAAATATGTTTTTTTTATAAATTATTTAATTGACGTAGCACTTTTTATTTTAATTTAATATTAATATAACTTAACATTACTACGACATATAGGATCTCATTCAGCAAAATGTTGCATATATACCTATCGTCCCAAAAGATAAGAACAGTCAGTCAATGAGATTTCATTGTATCAAAAACAACTAATTTCAAATGAATGCTTACCTTAAAAGTTATCCTTCCCCATAATAGGTGAAACACCAAGTGGCATACCTCGGTCTGGTAGAGAACGTGCGCGTCCGGCGCGCCGGGTTCGCGTCCCGGCAGCGCTACGACCGGTTCCTGAAGCGCTACAAGATGCTGTCGCAGTACACGTGGCCCAACTTCCGCGGCTCCAATGATAAGGACGCCGTGGTGGTGCTGGCCAGGGATCTGCAGCTGCAGGACGTGCAGTTTGGGCACACCAAGCTGTTCATCAGGTCGGTGGGATGGATTTTAATACCATACATACTTACATGCAAACATACATACATAAACTCACGCCTGTTTCCCATAAGGGTAGGCAAAGACTATGGGCCGCCATCTGCTGTTCTGATCAATCTTTTCATGCACGCCCGGCGTTTTTTACCAATGCGTTCACCAGCCCTTTTTGCCTGGGACGCCCTTGCGCAATCGATCATTCCACATTCGCACAATATAATATCTCTTTCGTGATTCGACTTTCACACATCCTCTCTAAGTGACCAAATCACCGGAGCATTCCTTTCTTAATTCTTGTCCCTATTATCCTATCTTTCATCATTTTAATACACAGAACACTAATTTTTAATACCATCAACATCATATCTGCACGCAACCAACCTCACACTGCTGGGATAGGCCTCCTTTATAATGTGCCAGTCTCTTCTGTTCTGTGCCGATCTCATGCAGGTGCTGCCAGCGACCTTGACGATGTCATCAACCCAGAGTGCCTTAGGATGTCCCCGATTTCTTTGACCAGATTTTGGCTACCACTTTCCACCATTTATACCATCATAATTAAATGTGTAAACATCTTCTTTACTAGCCTACACTGTCCTACTGCTGCACAAGGGCTTCCCCTAAGTCCAGCTCCATCTATCTCTATCCCTCTCCACCTCATACCAGTTAGCCTGGTGTGCGTTCAGATCGTCTCCCTCCCTATCTTTTTCTGGCGGTCAACCATGGCAATGTTCTCCATCTTCTAGAACATATTATGAATATTTAAACTTTTTTTATGTTCTTTGATAACTACACTTTTGGACACATCTATAAAGACAATGGAATAAAATTATGAATGTGCCTGGTTCAAAACTGTATAAAAACTTTTTGCTCGACCTAATATAAATTTTTAGCTAGGACTAAACGAAACTGCAAGAAAATGCAAGGTGGGCCAATAGATGTGTCCAGAAGTGTATTTAGATATCTGCATTTTCCTTTAGCATGCAAAGTTTCATAATTAGCTTATAGGTTTGTAAAATATTGAATTTGGAAGTTTGTAAGGGACATGGAAATGTGTAAACCCGTAAAGAGTATAACTGTACCGCCCCGTGTCCAGGTCCGCGCAGACGCTGCACGGGCTGGAGGCGGCGCGCGCGGAGCTGATCCCGTCCATCGTGGTGCTGCTGCAGAAGCTGTGGCGCGGGGCGCTGGCGCGGCGCCGCTACCGGAAGATGAAGGCCGCACTCACCATATACAATGCTTGGAAGTTAGTGCGCTCTTTTGTTTATATCATAAGCAGAGGTCGGAATTATGTAGAGTTATTTATGTACTTACATTGATTTCATACAGCGAAAGAATAAAGTGGATATGTCTCAAATTTTGCCAATTTTGCTAAAAGTTGCCGTTTGAATAAGCAAAACCTCACGAGTCTAGACTAGAAGCGAATGAAGGGTATGGTTTTCGTCGCGGTCGTTCGGCTGGTGATCTTTTAGTGTACCTTACTCACCGATGGGCGGAGGCAGTCGAGATTATAGGGGAGGCACTAGCAGTTAGCTTGGACGTAGCGAAAGCCTTTGACAAGGTATGGCACAGGGCTCTTCTTTCTAAACTTCCATCATACGGGCTTCCTGAGAAATTGTGTTCATGGGTTGCCAGCTTCCTTACTGGGCGTAGCATCAGAGTCGCAGTCGACGGTTCGTGCTCCGACATGAAGCCCGTGAATGCTGGAGTCCCGCAGGGATGTGTGTTTTGCTTTGCGGAGCCGTCCCAAAGGTGAGAGCAATACTCCACGCAAGACCGCACCTGTGTCTTGTATAATAGACACAACTGATCAGGCGTGAAGAATCGCCGCACCTTGTTCAGGACACCGAGTTTACGTGAGGCATTTTTAATCACGGTTTCGATGTAGTCCTTTTGGTTCAGATCGCAGCGGATATCCATACCGAGCATGTTAATACTGCTCTGCAGGCCTAGAGATGTACCCTGAAGAGAGGGAAGGGGAAGGAATGGCGACTTTTTCGCTGTGAACGCGCACACCTGTGTTTTCTTGGCATTGAACTCCACCAGATTATCGGAGCCCCATTTAGAAATGAGGTCCAACATCCGATCGAGCTCAATGACAAGATTTGCTCGCTTCATTTCGGTGTCTACCCGCCCAGCCGTTGGGTGCCCTTTATATCCCCCATGCACTGTGCTATCATCTGCATAGCAATGAATGTTTCCAAGAGGAAGCATGTCATTGATATGCAGAAGGAACAGCGTGGGGGATAGAACGGAGCCTTGAGGAACACCAGGGTTCACTGACATGAACCGCAAAGCGCATCCATCCGAAAGGACACGCATTCTACGCTCATGCAGGAAGCTGGCAATCCAGGTACAGAACTGAGCGGGCAAACCGTATGCCGGGAGCTTGGAGAGAAGAGCTTTGTGCCAGACCCGATCAAAAGCCTTGGCTATGTCAAGGCTAACTGCCAGTGACTCGCCACGCTTGTCAATAGCCTCACCCCAGAGATGTGTGACGTACGCTAGAAGATCACCCGTTGACCGTTTTGGCCGAAACCCATATTGACGATCGTGAATTAGGGAGTGATCTTCTAGGTATCGAATAAGCTGTTTGTTCAATATTCGTTCTAGGATCTTACACAACACTGAAGTTACGGCTATAGGGCGGTAATTAGTCGGATCTGACCGATCTCCTTTTTTAGGGATCGGTTGCACATTAGCTTCTCTCCAAGATTCCGGCACACAACCCGAAGAGAGCGAGAGACGGTACAGACGCGTTAACACAGGGGACAACTCCGCTGCACACATTTTCAGGACTATTGCTGAGATGCCATCAGGACCGTTAGCTTTCCGGACATCGATTGACTGCATTTCCGCACGGACATCACACTGCCAGATTTTAATATCAGACATTGTGTGGCCACAGTGAGGAATTGAGGGTGGCTGTGCATCACAGTCATCGATCCGGGAGTTAGCCGCAAAGAGTTTGGCCAGGAGATCGACCTTTTCCTGCGGCTTGTGAGCTAAAGTTCCGTCAAGACATCTCAGTGGTGGCAGCGAGGGTTGGCAGAAGTTGGATTGCACGGCTTTGGCCAGACGCCAGTAACTGCGGCTGCCCGTAGGTTGCGTCAGGAGTTCTTGGCCTACTCGTGCAACGCGCTAGGCATCCGCTCTAATGTAGGCCCTCTTACACGACTTGGTGGCATTATTATAGGCTGCTTTTAGCGAGCGAGTTTCAGGATCCCCATGAGCTTTACCTCTGATCCAAGCGCGGTATGCCGTCTGTTTGCTCTCAACAGCGCTGGCACACTCGCGATTGAACCAGCGGTTGCGTCTGCCTTTGCTGATGACATAGGAGTGTGGAATATAGTATTCCATTCCTAATACTATCTCATCAGCAACGGCAGTGGCGCTAGCGGTCGAGTCCTTCCCACTAAAGCAGCGCTGCCTCCAAGGGACGGATGCAAAATACTCCCGCATACCGTCCCAGTCTGCCGACGCGTAGTGCCAAATCTGGCGTTTCGAAACCGCTGTTGTCGGGCGCGATGCCAAGGGCACTGTGCTGGATATCAAGCAGTGATCCGAGGAACCTAAAGGAGCTCGAATCTCCACCCGGTATCCAGCTGGGCGACTCGTCAGCAGAAGGTCGAGTAAGGAGGGCGCATGGCCAACTATGTCTGGGATCCTGGTGGGCTGGTTCACCAGTTGCGTCAGGTCATGCGTGAGAGCGAATGCGTGGGCAGTTCTACCAGCATGGTCTGTTTTGGAGGAACCTAACCACAACTCATGGTGGGCGTTGAAGTCCCCCAAAAACACCAATTCCGCCGATGGAAACCGCTCCTGCGCATCATCTGCTACCCGACTAAGATGTTCAATTAGTCGAGTTGTCTCCATGTCGCCGTTATGGGATCGGTAGACGCAGACGTAGACACGGCAATGAGAGCCTAAGTCGACGTGTACCACTAGGAGGGAGAAGGAAGGGTCCTCCAGACAGCGCAGACGGCGACAGCAAACATCCGCCCGAACAAATAAGCAAACTCCGGCTTTGGCTTTGAAGGATTCTTCAAGCACAAAGCCGGGATAGTTCAGGTAGGTGGTGTCAGCTGGGCGGATTATTTGCGTCTCCGTCAGGAACAACATTGCTGGCCGTGCCGTCTCAAGATGGTGGTGGACGGCATTGAGGTTTGCATGGAGTCCGCGGATGTTAGCGAACTCCACCTCAAACGGTAAGCTTGTGGTGGGAGTGTGCACCGCTGTATTACCAGTTTTGTTGTTAGGCGCTGTCATTTTAGGAGTGGAAAGAGAGAGGCGTGAATCGAGAAAATGATGCCGCGATGCGAATGGTCAAAGTGTGGTGGCCTATTTCCCCAGGAATTTGCCCACAGACGAGTATTATTAACCTGCCGAACGGAAGGGCCCCCGAACCCCCCCGGGAATGGCCGCCGGGACCCCACCTTTCGATCACCAATCGGCACGACGGACCACCCCGAGATTATGCGTGGCATGGTGAGGCAGCCTCACGAGCTGGTTAGGCTCGCTTGGACCCCTGTACTGTGCCACGGGCGGCCAGCGGGACAACCGTTTCTACGGGTCTCCCTGGTCGGCAGGTTAACGAAGTCCTCCTGGCACTGGTTTGACGGAAGCCTCCACAGACCAAATACATCGCAGCATCATTCTCTCGAGCTCTGGTTATACGCTGGCTGATCCCGAAACGCGACCGACAAGCAGTCACTTGACGGGTTTTACACCATGCGTACGGTGGTCACCAACCAGACGGGTCAAGCCCTACCACCAGTGGAGCAGATCATCGCTCGAAAGAGTCCGTTAGTCGCTTCTTACGACACCCACCGGACGGAGAGAGGGGCGGCGATTGGTATTCTTTCTCCGTCACCGCACGGATAAAAGCGTCATCGAGAGCCGGAATAAACTTGTGACTGACACCGAGAACATGTTAAGACATGTCTCGAATTGGGGCCGACATAACCTAGTCCACTTTAACCCCTCAAAAACACAAGTTTGCGCATTTATCGCAAAAAAACATCCCTTCGTCGTACCTCTAAACTTTGAGGGAGCTCCCCTTGATACCAATCCGACTATTGGAATCCTTGGCGTCGATATTTCGAGTGACGTTCAGTTTCGTGGTCATTTGGAAGGTAAAGCTAAATTAGCTTCGAAAAAACTGGGTGTGCTTAATAGAGCGGGTCAGTATTTCACGCCGGCCCACCGCTTACAACTGTATAAAGCACAGGTCAGGCCGCATATGGAATACTGCTCCCATCTTTGGGCTGGAGCACCCCAATACCAACTCCTTCCATTTGACCGCATCCAACGCAGAGCTGCTCGAATTATCGACGACGTGGATATTTCAGGTCGGCTCGATCCACTGGCTCTTCGGAGAGACGTTGCGTCTCTCTGTATATTGTACCGTATATATCATGGGGAGTGTTCTGAGGAATTGTTCGGCTTGATCCCTGCCGCTGATTTCCTTTACCGCACTACACGCAATCGACTGTCATTCCATCCACATCACCTTGATGGATGGCGGTCTACTACTGTGCGTTTTTCAAGAATTTTCTTGCCTCGATCTACAGTGTTGTGGAACCAGCTCTCGGCGGCGGTATTTCCGGACCGTTACGACTTAGTGATCTTCAAGAAACGAGCCTATTCCTTCCTTAAAGGCCGGCAACGCGTCTGCGATTCCTCCGGTTTTGCGGGTGTCCATGGGCGGCGGTGATTACTTTCCACCAGGTGACCCGCTTGCTCGTTTGCCTCCTTCTGCTAAAAAAAAAAAAAAATGGTACAGGGGAAAAAGGGTCATTGTCAACTTTTCACTGAAATTGAGTTAACAGTGCTATCAATTGCAAAATTAAATAAGCTTCTTGGCTCTATTCATGAAAAGCGCTAAAAAAGATCATGGCGCACAAGGGACTCAAAAAACAATTGTATGGCTGCATCAAAGAAAGATCAATGTCACCCTTGTTGCATGCTTGTTGCAGTAAAAAAGATCATTGTCTATGGACATTGATCTTTCTTGTCGTTTTTTTGACAGCTGGCTGCGTGCCTGTCAGTTGTTTATTTCATAAAGGTGTTTTCGCGCTATTTACTTCCTGCGATATTTTGCATAAATTCTTTAAACTTTAATTGAGTAATAAAAAACTACAATTAATTAAATTGAGTTAGAATTGAAAATACATAAATACTAAAATTTGTAAAAAAGATCATTGTCAATTGTCAATGATCTTTGTCAATTGACAATGATCTTTGTTACAAGTAATGTTGTGATTAAATTATTTATTTTTTTAAATATTTTTACCTAAAGAATTAATGAAGAATACAAACCCCAAATTTAATATATGCTACATAACATAGTTTTAAGTGCCACTGTATGAAAGTGTTAAATAAATAAGGTTACAAAGTAAATAAAGGATTTTCATTTTTCTCACAGTGTGTCACATTTGACAATGATCCTTTTTCCCCTGTACCCTTCAAATGTATTTTCGTAATTATAAAAAGGCAAAGTATAAGTATGAGAATTTGCTTAATATTGTTGGCCACACGGGATTGTCCTTTAAAAATCCCGGGAAGATCCTTATTAATATCAACATTTCGATGCAAGTACATAAACAACCTACTACCTAATTATAGAAAATTACGCTACAAATATTCTCGTTGACTTCATAATTCATTAAGTTACACAATAATAAGTAATAATTACATGCACAATAAAATTTGCCCACTCGACATAGGAGAACAAATGAATTTTGAGAATGTAGTCATAAAAATTACATTAAAAAAAATACCCTTTAGAAATTATTGTATTGTTAGTATTAAAAACATAAATGTACAATGAATTAAAACAATACGTCTGTAAGTAACCGTCTACACCCTTAGACGTTACCGCTGCCGCCGCTACATCGCAGAGCTCCAAGCGGAGCTGCAGCGCAACCGCGGCCTCATCCCGCGCTGGCCGGCGGCGCCGCGCCGCTTGCCCGCCGCGCTGCTGCAGCGGGCCTACCGCCGCTGGCGCGCGTACCTGCTGCTCAAGCCCATCCCCAGGAACCAGTGGCCGCAGCTCAAGATGAAGATATGCGCCGCCAGCGCCCTCAAAGGGAGAAGACCTGAGTGGGGCGCGGGCAGGCAGTGGGCCGGAGATTATTTAGCTGATGATAAATACAACTCCAAGTCTGGTGAGTTTTCGGTGGTTAGTTTAAGCCGTATAGGTAGTTGCGATTTAAGATGTTCATTGCTATTAGTAAGCTAAAAGAACTACATTACTGTTTAGTAGAGATGTTCGGTCGGCGGGTAAGTGCGCATACTTGGTGCTCAAACCCATACAGCGCAACCAAGCTCAAGAAGATCGATGAGTTCGTCGTGTGTGTCTTATCAATGGCCAATCATCATCCTTGTCTTTTGTAAACTTTCCACTTTTACTAACTGACACTTCTTCCTCACTCTTTCCAATATTTCATCATTAGTGACCACTTCTCACCAGCTCCTCCTTTCCATCCTCCCTAAGCACCACATCTCGATTGTTACCAATCTCTCTCTATCTTTCTGTGTCTCATCGTGTTGTTGTTTGTACGATACACAAACTCGTAGATTGAATTTTGGTCCTTCAAGAATTAAATTAAATATACATAGTAACGACTAAGGATTATATTTAATTTATTTTATTTTATTCAGAAAACCAACAGCGTTTACAAACAATTCATCTTAAATAGTATTAACTTAAAGTAAGGTCAATTACAGGTTTTCCTAATGTAACAAAAAGTAAGTTAATAGTAAGCATAAACTTAAAATAACAAATTAATATTATACATCATAGCGTATCACATTGTTTTGGCTCTGACTACTTGCAGGTAAAATAATTGTCGTATGTACAGACGCCAACAAAAATGTAAAATTTCTGTACATTTTGAACTTTATCGTTAATACGCGAGCCGAAGGATCAATATCGATTAGAAAAATTTGACGATTTCGCGTAGTAGTGCAAGAATACTACCACCCCCTCTCTTCCCTTGGGTGTCGTAAAAGGCGACTAACGGACTAAACACTGCACACACATCCAACAGCATAGAGCGGCGATGGTCGCACCACCTGTCACGCTGAGCACATGTGCAGTCGCTATTTTGTAAAAAGTGGACTATGGTAGGGGTATGCTTTAGCTGTCCTCATTGCCTAATCTCTGACTAACCTTACGGGGATAATAGTCGTGATTATCAGTCTTTACCCGTGGTCCCGGTGGGTCGACCCATTACCGGGTCCACGGGTAATTTTAATTACCCGTGGACCTTTAAGTACGTGGAATTTTAAGTACGTTGCATGGTTGCATGGTTGCATGATTACATTTGGATGAATATTTCGACTTCGATTATATCGATATTAAGTTAATTACAACCATGAAAAATATAAAAAATAAGTATTTAAGTATAATAAACAAAAAATATATATTTACTAAGTAACTAAGTAACGATGTATGTGCAGTCTTTAGTCCGTTAGTCGCCTTTTACGACACCTAAGGGAAGAACGGGGTTGGTAGTATTATATGTATGTATTAGAGTGTGATGGTGTGTGCTATGTCACATACAACTTCGTACAGATAATAAGTTGAGATGTACTCACAGCTACTTAATGTCGTTATTTTATTATTATTGTTTTACTTTTTGTACGGTAAGTATTGCTTTCCCCGAGTGGCGAGACCTGAAATTGACAACCGGTGTTCAATGGCTGTGGAACGGGCATAATAGTTTTTCATATGTGTATCTGTACTGTTTAGGCCTGTTTCAAGTATTTTTAAGTGTATTTATGTATTTCACTTACCTAATGGTAGCACTCGACGGGCGTGGGAAATGTCTGCCGTTTCGTAACGCGTTCTTCCCATTCGCGTAGCTACTTCATTTCTCTAGCTTCATCAATTTTTTAACAACATTCCAAGGAACGAGCGAGCAATTATGTAGAATTGTTATTTTTTGACTTGTGTATGGAACGCATTGATTTCTGACCACTAATTGTGAGGATGTAATCATTACGTTATTTAAATTATAGAGACAACACATTAGCTATTGTCTGCGTATGAGTGCTTGTTTATTTTCTGTTTTGTTAGTAACTTCATTATGTACTTCAAATAGCAATAATGGCATGGTCCATGGACAAGACAGGCAATAATGACATGACAGTATTTTTCAAACTACATTTGAAATAGGTTAAGGAATCTGGTACATTCTGCCAATGGTTGTATTTATTGTCTGTTAGTTTTGTCTATGTATAGTTTTATTATAATGTGTATGTTTTATGTAAATCTGTATGTTGTTCGTGTACCGTGCACCGACAGGCCCCGCCAGAATACCAGCGTTGATGCGATACGTTCTGTTCGCAACAACACAAGCTGAGGCGGGGTCCTGATTGACAATTGTTTTTTTTGTATGTATGTTTTTTTTTGTATTTGTCAATAAATGTTTCTCTCTCTCTCACAGCGCTATACAAGGCAGCGATGGTGAGCCTCCAGAAGTCGTCCGGCGCGGGGCGGGCGCTGTTCTCGTGCCGCGTGCACAAGTTCAACCGCCACAACAAGGCGGCGGCGCGCTGCCTGCTCGTCACCGATACGGCGGTGTACAAGCTGGACCACGACACCTTCAAGCCGCTCAAGAAGCCCACGCCCATCGCTGAGGTACACTTATTAATAAAATCATTTTATTTCAGACTCCTCCATATAAGTAGGTAGTGGATTGTCAAAGTTCATAATTTAAAATAATTAATAATTAAAATTTTATGCTTACCTATTAAAATCAAAATTAAAATCATAAAAACACAATACTATAAAAAACAAATTAAAATATAAAGTCAAAACAAATAAAAAAAAAAAAGAAAATATATTCACGTTGGTTGTGATTTTCGCTAGGGTTGTGTATGCTCCTCCCTCTGCTCAGAGCTAACTTTTTTGTAGTTTAGATATTATTGCTTGTTAAAAGTTTTGTATTTGGCGGGGAACGTCATACCCATAATTATTCACACAGAGCTAAAGTTTGCCGCCAGCATACCCATAGAAACATAAAAAGAGGGGAGGGGGAAGGGTATACCCACTAAAAACTTCTGTACTACCCACTATTATAAAGAAAACTAATATCGCATGTCCTTCACGAGCTCATTCCACCGTCCCCTTTCTACTATCGGGAGTCCAGACGTACGGCAAGGTACCACCCTTACTTGGTTGATATTCCACTCATACGCACCAAACGTTATTCGTCTTCATTCATAATGCGTACAGCCAATCTGTGAAATTCCCTGCCGGCGTCTGTGTTCCTGAGTGCATATAGCCCCAACATCTTCAAAGAGACGAAAGAGATCATTCTTTAAGATCAATTTCTTTTACTAAACATAGAAAGACCAAGAAAAATAATGTTTTTATTGTAAAGCTTACTTACTATCTAAAGAAAATAGTTCACTTAACTTATGAATTGCTCAAAATGAGACTGATTTTCATGTATGCACAGACGTATTCCTGGTCACTGTCACTGTCGCTTGACGCTGGCAAATTTGACTGGTTCCGTGTGGCACTAGGGGCGCTCGAGTAGTATGGGAGTAATTTGACTGGTTCCGTATGGCACTAGGGGCGCTCGAGTAGTATGGGAGTAATTTGACTGGTTCCGTATGGCACTAGGGGCGCTCGAGTAGTATGGGAGTAATTTGACTGGTTCCGTGTGGCACTAGGGGCGCTCGAGTAGTATGGGAGTAATTTGACTGGTTCCGTGTGGCACTAGGGGCGCTCGAGTAGTATGGGAGTAATTTGACTGGTTCCGTGTGGCACTAGGGGCGCTCGAGTAGTATGGGAGTAATTTGACTGGTTCCGTGTGGCACTAGGGGCGCTCGAGTAGTATGGGAGTAATTTGACTGGTTCCGTGTGGCACTAGGGGCGCTCGAGTAGTATGGGAGTAATTTGACTGGTTCCGTGTGGCACTAGGGGCGCTCGAGTAGTATGGGAGTAATTTGACTGGTTCCGTGTGGCACTAGGGGCGCTCGAGTAGTATGGGAGTAATTTGACTGGTTCCGTATGGCACTAGGGGCGCTCGAGTAGTATGGGAGTAATTTGACTGGTTCCGTATGGCACTAGGGGCGCTCGAGTAGTATGGGAGTAATTTGACTGATGTTGGGGCTATATGCACTCAGGAACACAGGTTCCTGAGTGCATATAGCCCCAACATCTTCAAAGCCCGAGTGAATAGGCTGCTTCTGGGCAAGCTCGCTCTATCGTCGGCCTCTTCTTAATCCTACGGAAAAGAATATGGCCAAGGCAAGCCCATCGATCTATTAGTAAAAAAAATATGTCCCGGTGTGCAGATCGGCGCGGTGCGCGTGATGAGCAGCGACGCGCAGCTGGTGGTGATCAGCATCCCGCTGGCCAACAACGACCTGGTGCTGGGGCTGCAGTCGCCCAGCTGGGAGCTCGTCGGGGAGCTCGTCGGCGTGCTGGCCAACCGGTATCGCGCGTGAGTACTTTCAACTTTACCGTTTGGGTATCTAAGGACACTATCGATTAGAGATTTGACAGTTTTGGGTAGGTTGACTGCTGGTGTGTGTACGTTGTCTGACAGCTGTTGTCCCCACAGACTAAAAGGCACCGACTTAGTGGTAGAAGAGGAGAGGAGCGCCATAACCCTCTGCACTTTGGGTCGCCATGGTAGCACAGATGGTGCAACAAATAAAAACACATTAACGTTCGTTGCCAACTGCCCGTTGCCTAACGCCTGTCGGTCCTTTCGTGTATTCTGGGTGTTTGGTAATAGATAATAATCCCGCAATTGAACCACCTTATCAAGTGCAAAGAACATATTTAAGATGTTCTTTGCACTTGATAGACAATTTAAGAATTGCTTCCATACCCGCAAGAGCGCCCCGACTCCCCTCACCCCTCGACGTAAACGTTAGCGCCTCAAGTGTTATTGTTCGTTATCGCGGCGCGCGGCGGGGCGGCGTCAAGTTTGTTTACATTAACATAGTTTATGACTTACAGTCGGCTTGTAGACGCTTTAAGTGTTGTTTTTATAATGTTAATGAATGGAACTCGAAACTTATTATAAAGTTGTTAGGGTTTACGTTTTATTGAAATAAATAATGGCTTCGAAAGCTTGCTTAGCGCATATTTTGATACTTTGGTTCATTAGAATACATGTATTTTAAAATTTTGGCTATGACCTATACAGGGTGGTAAAAAAGACCGTGGTTGGAGGAAAGGTACCCTTAATGTTAATGATAGCAAATTTTACTGAAAAGAAACATTCCTTTATTTTCAAAAATAATTCATACTGCTTTTAAAGATTTTTGAAAAATCACCTGCTTGAACCGGTGAAATGTTGAAAAAAAACATTTTATGATACCAACCGAAAGAGATCATTCTTAAAGATCAATTTCTTTTACTAAACATAGAAAGACCAAGAAAAATAATGTTTTTATTGTAAAGCTTACTTACTATCTAAAGAAAATAGTTCACTTAACTTATGAATTGCTCAAAATGAGACTGATTTTCATGTATGCACAGACGTATTCCTGGTCACTGTCACTGTCGCTTGACGCTGGCAAATTTGACTGGTTCCGTGTGGCACTAGGGGCGCTCGAGTAGTATGGGAGTAATTTGACTGGTTCCGTATGGCACTAGGGGCGCTCGAGTAGTATGGGAGTAATTTGACTGGTTCCGTATGGCACTAGGGGCGCTCGAGTAGTATGGGAGTAATTTGACTGGTTCCGTATGGCACTAGGGGCGCTCGAGTAGTATGGGAGTAATTTGACTGGTTCCGTATGGCACTAGGGGCGCTCGAGTAGTATGGGAGTAATTTGACTGGTTCCGTATGGCACTAGGGGCGCTCGAGTAGTATGGGAGTAATTTTTAAATTGCTAAAACGAAGATCGATTTCATACATTTACATTTCAATTGTATTAGCGATTTAGTATGGAACATCCGTATTTTTACATACTTTCAAAGTTCCTCGCCCACAAATAGTTATTTTTACATATAAAAGGATGGCTCAGCTGGGAATTACATACCATTTACCAACCGCCCGGTTCTTGCACAAGAGATCCCAACGGGTCTACGTGCTGCTGCGTGGGGGAGACCTCTGCTAAAAAACCGGCCAAGTGCAAGTCGGACTTGTCCATGAAAGGTTCCGTACCAGCAAGTAACATCATATAAAAGTTCTTGTAGTTCCTTGTAACTTTGATCGATGTTTTAATAATAGTGTATTTTTTTAAATTTATTAATTTATGACGTATTAAAAAAAACTACTTACTAGATCTCGTTCAAACCAATTTTTGGTGGAAGTTTGCATGTACTGTAACAATGTACATCATGTATTTTTTTTTTGTTTTATTTTCTTATTTTAGTAGTCTTCTTAAAGTTAAAGTTGATATTAGAAACCTCAATATCATTTCTGAAGACCTATCCATAGATACCCCTCACGTATAGGTTTGGATTTTTTTTTTTGAGTTTCAGTTCTAAGTATGGGGAACCCCAAAAATTTATTGTTTTTTTTAAATATATTTTTGTGTGAAAATCTTAATGCGGTTCACAGAATACATATACTTAGCAAGTTTCGGACGGACAGACAGACATGACGAATCCATAAGGGTTCCGTTTTTTGCCATTTGGCTACGGAACCCTAAAAACGCCCTGTATAACCTTTCGTTGCTCCCACAGGCTGAAAGGCACCGACTTAGTGGTGGAGGTGGAGAGTGGCGCCACGACCCGCTGCACGCTGGGCGGGCGGCGGCGCGCGCTGCAGCTGCCCGCCCAGCCTAGCGCCGCGCCCGCCGCCGCCTTCACGCACGCCAGCAACGTCATCACCTACCACCCGGCCTCGGCGCGCGCGTAGGCCACGGTGATGCGGTGGCAAGTTTTTTTTCTCTCTTAAATAATGGCTTCGTGCGATCAGCACATTTAGCCAGTGTCAAGTTTTTAATAGTAATTATTATTTTCTTTACATTAAGTGAATGATAATGAGTGATAATGAACGAGAGAATTTGAAAAGTGATGTTGCACTGTTTTGTTTTATTTGCCAACACTCATGCACGTTCACGAACTTATCAGTAAATAATCCACCATTATTTCACATTAATATTCGACAAAACACAAATTATAGAAAATAAAACAAAACTGCAGACATGACGCTTCACTTTCCCGCCAAAAACTGGTGGTAAGTTTTTTTGTTAAACTTGGTGTAAAGCTTTAAGGTCGATTCACACATATCAGTTAAGTCACAGTTCCGTCAACGTGTTCGCTCAGTTCAGTATCAGTGCTACAGTGTTGTGTAAGTGATTCAATTCACATATGCCAATACCCAGTTCTCGGAGCTTCAGTGAAAACGTGTCCGTCGTCAAGTATCATGATTATTGCTATGGCTCTTAACCCGTGGCGCGCCAGCCACCCTAAAGCATTAAATGCTTTACGTGTCAGGCATTTTGCGATACATCACTTTTTTATTGTTTGATTAGGGAAAAATATTAATTGCGTAATAACTATACGAGATTTTCGCGTGAATGAGGTGTCATTCTTTTCTGTATGAGTTTTTGTACGTAGTTAACTACTTAGAATGAACAATAAAGACTTACTTGTAGTGGCACTGGAACGGTTTTCTTTTGTTTTCAATATTTCATAAAGGTAACCTTTGGTTTTACTGTTTGTTATAATAATTAACAAACGACACACAACACAATTGACATAATAACTTTTTAGTTAACATTACTATGCACCGGTCACATGAATCATAAACACTTTGGCACTAAACTTCACTCACAAAACAATTTTTAACTTATGAACCAAAATAAATAACCGCCGCCATAACGTGGCCGGCCCGCGTAAATTTTTTTTTTTTTTTAAATTTATTTTCCAATACAAGAAATCATCACAATACATTAAATTAGAGATGCATACACAAAAACCTCACTGGGTTTATCCGTATATGAGAGCCGCTAGTTTACATAAATTAATTATTTAACAACAGTGTTACTATGTATTATATTATTTAACATTAAGTATAACTATCCTACCTCTGGTTAGTATGACACAAGGAATTATTTTCTAAATAGTATTTCTTAAATTTTGGTTTATATCTAGTTATGTTTTGGTTAGTATACATATCTTGCAAATCAGTGGGCAATTCATTAAGGTAAGTAGGAATTAGACAATTCAACATTCTAGTGCCAAATACATTATTGGTTTTAGGTAAAGTATATCTTTTTAAACCAGAAATTGTACGGAGATTTGGAGGTCTACAATGTTCGACTAAAGTAGTACTATTTTCATTACATTCTGTTAGAATATTAAACTTAATTTTATCAAATATATTAATCATTTTACAGTACCGGAACAATTCAATGTCGTCATTTTTAACTTTATTTTTTAAATATTTTGGAACTATTAATTTAAGTATTCTACGTTGGAGTTTATAAATACACTCAATATATGACTTATACGTTCTTCCATAGCTACTGAGCCCATAACTAATAACAGACTCAGCTAAGGCCAAATATAGTAATCTTAATATTTGATATGGTAGCTTATATTTTAATAAGGACATTTGACACAGTATAGATCTTAATTTTGCACATACGTGATCTTTATGTGGCCTCCAACTAAGTCTATCGTCTATAACGAGACCAACATACATATGCTGCCTCACATTATCTATTGGATCACAGGTGCAATTATGAATTGATCTATGCAGACACTGATGGGTATGAGCTACGACCTTTGGTGTTGACTGTACTTTTGTGTGTGATGAGTGTATGTGTAATAATTTGGTCTTTTTAGCATTTATAACCAGCCCGACATCGTGTGCCCACTTACATAACATATCAAAGTTACTTTGTATAGTGTGTTGCGCTTCACGAACGTCGCGAGAGGCCACTACTATACAGGTATCATCAGCGAATTGGTAAACGGATCCTTTTTTAATTAAGGAACACATATCGTTGACATAGATAAGATATTCAGTGGGTCCAATTATTGACCCCTGAGCTGTACCCTTATCTTTAAGTATGGATTTACTGAACTGGTCCGATATTTTAACTAACGTATAACGGTTTTTGTGATAGTTTTTTAATAATTCTAAAACAGGTCCTTGTATTCCGCATTGAGCAAATTTATCGTACAGTGTATTGTACTGTAACATATCAAAAGCCCGACTAAAATAAATAAATATTACGAGAACATGCAATTTATTATTTAAGTGACCATTAAGTTCATCGGTAAAGTTACGTAATAGTTGAGTTGTGCTTTTATTCCTTTGAAAACCGTATTGATTCCTGTTAATAATCATATTTTTTGAGAGATAATTTTTAATTTCATCACACAAGTAACGTTCTATTACTTTGTCAATGCATGATAGTATTGTTATCGGTCGATAATTGAGATAATCATTTTTATTACCATTTTTAAAAATTGGACGGATTACACCTATTTTTAAGATCTCAGGATATATTGATGTGGCTAAACAACAATTTACTAAATGAGTGATAAGTGGGGTCATTTTTTCTGATAGGTATTTAAGATCACAGGCTCGAATACCATCATATCCTGGACTCTTTTTCTTGTTTAAAAGGTTAATAATTTTGTAAATTGTTTTTTCTTGCGCTTTAGCCACTCGAATTGTTCGATCTGAAATTGTTGAATATAAATTAGGGTTCAGTAATGGAATTTTACAGTCTTGAGAAATATAATCAATATTTTTTTTATACTCAAGAGCAAAGTTATTCGCCAAAGTTACTGAATCTAACCTAAATGTTTTAACTAATAACAAATCAATGCATGTCGTTACTTTACCGGTCAGCCTATTAATTATTTGCCAAATTTTACGAGTGTCTTTAAAGTTATCCATGATTTCTAACCGCGTATATTTATTTTTTAAATATAGTGCATATTTACTAGTTTTATTCCTATACCTATTATACAAAAGTCTTTTTTCCACATTGGCCTCATCCTTACGCCACAACTCAAATAGTTCGTCACGTTTTCGGCACATATTCACAAGTCGTTGGTTACTCCAAACACAGGACTGTCGCTTACCTAAGGCGCCACCTGAGCACTTAAATTGACATTTATTCCGTACTTCATCAAACTTACTTTTTATATAATTGACAATTAAATCGGGGTGATCGAAATTTAAAGGAGAATTCCAGTCAATTTTCGATAGCTCGTCACACATTTTCTTATTGTCTGTACGGGTAACAACCTGTGGCCTTAGGCGCGATGAGTCATAATCAGTGCACCCAAGTGCGCCGAGTATCGCGCAGCCAGTGATACAATGATCAGCTGGCGCGACGCGCACGGTTGCCGTATACACTTCGTATGAATCCACGTTACGTAATAGAATATGATCGATGCACGACTTAGTGATGTTGTTGCCATATTTTTCTATGCGTGTATAGTTGTTTACGCCACTTTCAAAGCCCAATCTATATATTGAGTCTAGATATTGGGAAGTTAAAGAAGTGGTTTTCTTTATATCTATGTTCATGTCACCTAAAATAACATAATTACGATTTTGTGGGGAATTTTGTACTAAGTTAGATAATTCGTTGACGAATCTTTCCTTGCTTGTACTAGGCGGTCTGTACACGCCACATATATTAATTTTATAATTACATTGTGTACCAATTTCACCTACAATGCATTCAAATTCTTTCACAATTGCTGTGTGCCTATTGAATGTAAGACTATTGTGTACATACAAGAGAAGACCACCTCCTCTTTTTTTTGCTCTTAGTTCTGCATAGATTGTGTAATTAGGTATGTTAAACATATGTAAGCAGTCAATATGTATATTAGCCTCTGTTATTAAGATTAAATGAATAGTGTGCATGGAACAATTTATAGTCTGTTCTAAGATAGCAAAGTTTTTTGTAATTGATGAAATGTTTACATGGTAAATTAATAAAGAATTATTGATTACAGGCAATTTAGATGCAAATTCATTCCAGTTATTAAAAGTGTTTTCTAATATAGTTGTGCTGTCCATAAAAAAAATTAAAAAAATAGTGACCTAAAAGTATATTATGTCTAACTGTAAATAAAAAAAGGTTACTGATGAAATAATCTACAAATTGATTAATGTTTATAATCACTTTTATCAAAAAAATCAAAATATGAAGAAAATTACAACACTTTATAACACACAATGTTAGCTGTAGTTGTTAGCAAAATCAAAATATCATAATTATACTTCTAGCTCTTCGTTTAATCTAAATTGCCACTATATCACACAACTATTGCATTGTACAAAAACTGTATTAAGTTTCCAGTAAATATAGATAAGAATCATACGAAAACTTATATTTTACGTCGAGAAAACATCATGTAAACAAATCACAACAACACAACTTTGTACTAATATGGCTGACGTCCGTCCATAACTTCAGACACTCTTTTTAAAAAAAAATTTCGATAATGTTTTGTTCGGTCCGAATCCTACTAACTATGTTAATTTCTTCTATACGGACCATAGAAAATTCACAAACAGCTAAAACTTGTATACTACGACTCGGACCGGCTAAAATAAAACAACCAATCTGAGCCAAGTATGTTGTACACCGGTAAGTACAAGAGACACGCATGACTCTCAACTATTTTGTACACCGGTAAGTACATATGACGCTCGAGGGGTTAAATACTACGGAGCTAGCAATGATAGCTATTGCTTTAGATGAAGAAGAAGAGCAGCATCTACACAGTGCACTGTGTCGTCACTAACACTGACAAGTGGGGATGTATGAAAGAATACTTCGCACTGTGCCGGTACTGTGTCGGAACTGTGACTTCACTGATATGTGTGAATTGACTTTTATGGTCCAATAAGCTATTGTCCGTGTGGAAAGGCCATGCAGCTGCAGTCATCGCGCCGGCAGCCTCATTCACGGACGCCAGTAACGTTATACGTACTACCTCGGCCTCGGCTCACGCGTAGGCAACACCATGAGGACGCGATGCTAAGTTGTTGTTGTTAAACACCCACATCCGGCCAGGGGGGTGGGTTATGGCCCATAGCTATTGTTAGGGAGGGCCATGCGGCTGCAAGGAACGCTATCCCACCGCATCTGCGCACGCGTAGGAAAGACAAAGCCGTTGCGCGACGATGATAGATTCTTGGAATCCCATAGATTGGGAAAGCCAGTGGGACGTTTGTGGGCCAATGATAATGTTGTTAAACACTGAGCATGTGTTATGTTGTTTTCGAATGACCGAAGGTTTCATGGTTTACAACTGCCGATGGATTTTTAAGGGAATTAAGAAATAAAAAGAAGAACCTTTTCGAATGTGAGGCCCTGTAGCATACGTTTCAAAAATCTTCTCGCACACCGCATGCGGGCGCTAACGACCAATGGAAATGCGCCCTAAAGGATTCTCTTTACCTTTTTTGAGTCAAATATTTTGTATGTGATTTTTTTTTTATTTACACACGTCATTAATTCTATATAATGTCTTCAAAAACCTTAGGGTGTATCATGCATTATTCCACAAGCATTTATGTAGGTAACTTTGTTATCTACAGCATTCATGAAAGGAACTGTTTTTTTTCTCCGTACAGCTAAAGCATATCCACAAAGGTTAAGGAGTCAGGAGTTGGAGCTCGCCTCTACAGAGTGGCTGCTCTCGTCCAACCGGATCAGTCGACGAGACCCTTTCTACAAACTTAAGCAGCAAATGTCGATGTGATATGAAAACTTGAAACAAATACACATTTTCCGTTTTTTACAATGTAACAATAAAATTGAAAGAAATGTTGTCATAAATTAAATGTTAATGAAATTGGATCGACGGACAAGTGCGTATTCATAGAGATGCGAATGTACATTTCGCGTAAACGTGCATATAACATTCGCTATATTAAACGGAGTTTAACACAAACTGCTTAGTTAAGGTATCTTAGGCGTTGTTGTGTTTGGCGGTAGTTTGATAAACAATATGACGATGGATGAACACTGCCCGTAAACGGAGCGTAAAGACTGACACCGCGACAGCAGCTGCTCGTATCCACGGCCGGTGTGGGTCGGTCGGAACACCGAACACTTCAAAAGGGGCCCTACCATTTACTGTAATACTGCTCTAGTAGATGAGACAGTAGGACCCAAGGTATGCTAGAATACCTTTACTAGCATTGCGTTATAACCCGTTCAATACCTACTTTAGTCAACTCCGCGGCCCCTCCGCATGTCTATGAACGCAATCTTGGTTTTCGATTCCTATTTCTACGGTGATACATTATGTGCCTTTAACAAAGTTGCCTACTTCGAAATAACGCCTTATTGTTACGTATGACCCGTTCGTGCGTCACTACATATTTTTATTCCATTTTTATGAATTAGTTTGCGACGTATCGCATTTTATTTTACAATTATTTATCATTGTGATGTCTACTTTACCTTCTTACAAATATTAATTTATTTCTGAGTGATGACGCTAGTTCGATACTATAACTATGTAATTAGGTTAATTGTTAATTTATTTATAAGGATGATTTTCGCGGTTTTTAGTTAAAATCTTTTAAAATGATTTCAGGTTTTATTTTTTTGTATTCTCGTGTCGCATGTGCACTATTATGATTTTTGTTGCGCAGTTCTTAAAATAAAAAATAATTATTTTATATCGATTATTTATTATATTCATTTGATTTTGAAAAAACAATGCTTTTTACATATAGTGTAAAATAGTTATTGAATTTTAATGTGTACAGTTAAATACATATAAAATAGCTTTCATTGGTGATGACATGATAGCGATTTGTTTTGAATTATTTAAGGTGTAATTAATGTAATTTTAAATACTTGGTAAATAAACGCACAATATTATAAAATTCAGAGACATAGATGTAAAATCAGATACGAAATTGAGATTTTTTTTTTAAAATTATAATAATTCTATAAATAATTTAAATAAAAGAAATATCCACCAGGACAAAATAAAAAAATTATAAAATCATATAGGCTGTAAATTCCATATTTTTTTGTAAAGGTAGTCACTGAACACATTCTTAGGAAAATATCTCAGAATATTAACTAGAGCATATGCAGCATTCTATGGAAAATATAGACTAAACTCAAAATTTTGATTGATTGAAATACCGTCTTTAAAGAGCAGAGTTTACAACTTATTAAAAAAAAAAAAGAAGAATAAAAGTGCGATTATTTTCCTTCTGGTGATGTAGCAAAACAACTGGGAGTCGAACCTATACGAAAATAATCAAACTGTTCCAGTTTTCTAATTTACCTTTACTTCTAGACCACGCAAAATATTATTGTAACAACAGAAACTTGCATACAAATGCACATAATATATTATATACATACATCGCTCTCGTTTCCCGAAGCGTGCAAACGGTGCCATTTTCATTAGTTCTACTTATATTTACATACTATGGTACATTATGGTACGTTATAATTATACAGTTTATTTACAAATGCAAGAATAGGATAAAATATTTTTTTATTGTCCATAAAATTCAGGCCAAGTCCCGTGTCTAAATGTGTTGTATTGTATACACATACAAAAAATGGCCATCAGTATAATTGAAAGGTCTGCTCCCAGCTCGATACGTATTGTGATGTATAACGTACAAATATTAGTGACTGTGTTATGTATTATGCTAATTTATTGTATTATCTTAGGTCAGTATTAGGTATTGTTAATTAATGAGCAACGAAATATTCTATGCGAAAACCAGTATCACTCCGGCCAAAACGGTCAGTTTATCAGTGATGCCATAGACAGTTCAGAAAAAGGCAGTAACAGCAATGGACATTGCGGATTTTGGCCGTGATTTTCACTAAGCGTGTACAAGTGACCCACTGTTTTTTAAATAGATAATATTATTTTATAAGCTGTAGGTTCTGCGTTTTTACCTTGCTGGAAATCTTAAGTAGATAATAATATTAAAGCAGAGAGTTGTCATGTGAGATGTCATATGCACCGCCTATGAACGAGCTAGTACTTATTGTTGGTTGTCGATTTTGTTGTTTCATTTCATGTACGTCTGTATAGAAGACGACATTTATTTTGGAGTTACATTTATCGTTGAGTTTACTACGACACAGGAGGTTTAAACGTTGTACCATAATAATTATTATGTTTATATGCTTGTTTAATATCATGTAAGCACGTTGTAAACATTGTTATACATTTTACTTATATGAAATAAAAAAAACTTTAATAGTTCATGGTTTACCGCCATCTATTGGTTAATATAGTAACTAAACAAATTCGACGTTAAGGATTCTGCCCGCTACAACGTATAGTAACATGATTATTGTGAGAGTGTTTATGGTAGTCAAATCAATCACATAATAGTTTCGATGGATCCCACTGCTATAGTTATTTTGTTACCATAACACGTTATGGTTAGCTGCGGACGGAACGGTTCTAGTAATATTTTTTGCATTATTCGGTACGGAAACGGTCATGGTAAACGTTGTAATGGGCATAGACATTAAGGCTGCTGTCCATTGGAGCAGAGAAGAGAGAAAGATTTGGAGCTATGGAATATATAGAATCCGTCCAATAAAGCGGAGCAGGGCGGAGCTTAGATTCTATTAGTTAATATTGACACAGCTCTCTCTTCTCCTCTCTAGTGGACAGGCAGCCTTATTATACACATGCACGAATTAAAGATCAGGCGGGTCTAGTACGTAGCCTTTAAGTAAATGATAAATTAAGGTTATAATAAAAGATACGATTCTACCATTCCAATGTGTCAATTGAAACGAATGAGTTAGTTTTGTTAATAAATTCAGAATTGGTTTAGTCAGTTTTATGAAATTGAAAACATTGTAACAAGAGTTGAAAGAAGTAATTACGTAACAGATATTATGTGTAAACTTTAGTAAACATGGATTTAAAATTTAAAGCAAGCAAACTGTATTTTGTAACCAAATCGTTTTCGAGTCCAAATTCTAGTCATAATAACTATTAAAGAAACGATAGCTTCTCATAAAGAGTTTGCATGACATTGACAATAAATGGAAAATGGAATACCCTGAAGACTGACAACAAATATACGAAACGTTATCTATTATTTTTTCTAAAAATCGGTGTTTTTAAACTACTTTTTTGTCGCTATACTTTAGTTAGCCTATCTAGAAACTAAACGTATTCTTCATATAACTGTTTGACTGGTATAGTGTCATATATTTTTAGTACATATTTTTTGTCATATATTTTTATCATATTGCATTGCATTATGGTTTAATTTTATGGTGGCATATTTATTGACATTTTCAATTAGAAGGTTAAAAAATAAAGTGACATTCAAGATGAATGTTAAGGTTTCGTATGTTTGTTGTCTGTCTTTAATCGAAATTTGTGCCTCCTAACTATGTTTCTGTTCGACATGTCGTATGTCCGTACATGGTTGTATATAAGTAAGAGCTGCCTTGCCGCGGTGCCATGAGATTTGTATTGTAAAGTATGAAATATATTATTATTCTTTTAATTCATGTATTTTATTTCCTACATTTTAACCATCCCTTCTGTCTGTTTTAGGGTGTATTCGACCAAACTGGAATAAGGTCTTATACTTGTATGAATGATTGGTCTCGCTGCGCTCGACTAGATACCGCCCTATCTAAAAACCACAACTCCGTAAATGCGGCAACTCATCTATGACAATTTGCAAGAATGCTGTCCTTCTTATTTTTTTGTAGCATTATTTTTACACAGTTTTATTACGAAAACTGGCATTTTACTTTGAATTATGCCCAAAATTTAATAAAAAATTCAGTACGTACACTTTTCACACAGCTATCAGTGTGACTGGCTTTAGGGTACGCCGATTTCGGCGTAGTATTTGTTGCCGCATTTTACAAGTACGACGGAGGTATCTAGTCGAGTGCAGCGAGACCAATCATCCATCTACGGTCTTATACGTAGATTAAACGCCGAATTTGTATGGACTAATCTCTGAGTATGTCTTATTCCAGTTTGGTCGAATCCACCCTTAATGTGTTAGGAAGGCAAGCGAGCAAACGTGTCGCCTGATACAAAATAATCACCGCCGCCATGGACACCCGCAAAACCAGAGTAGCCAGTCTTGAGGAAGGAGTCAGAATTGTGAGAAGGGGAGATGGCCCTCCGGGACTTTCCCTCACCGCACGAAACGCAACTGCGACGAGTGCCATTGTCTCACGCCGATATTATGTGACACGTAATGCTACAGTCAGATTCAAATAGAATGGCGTCACAACTAGTCACAAGTCGCGTCGCAGTAGCGAATTTTAGGTGTCACGCCCTCCCGCTAGCAGACCGCAACCCGCAGTGGCCCTCCCGCCCTCAGGCACCTGCGCACTGCGGCATGAGCAGCTGAATTCACAACCGCCATCCTAATTGAATCGAACTGTACCCGTGTTACGCCGGGTGAGCCAAACTGCCACTGTCTGTGATGCCTGCCTTTGTATTCACGCTAGCCGGTCAAATATCAAAATGTCGTACCTAAGTCTAAGTAGGTATCACGCAGACAGCATGGCGAAAATAAATCGTTCGAGGTGCTATACCAAACTTTGAACAGGTATCTACCTAGTTCTATTGACACAACACTAAGCCAAAGAAAGGCATATAGGATAATAGAAATACATTACCAGAAGGAGATTTTAATTTACATTCCGCTAATACAGAGATCTGTAACTACTATGAATACTTGTTGTCATTTTGTGAGTTTAGTCAGTGCAACGGAGTACCGAATTGTAATGAGAGACAGTTGGATTTAGTTTTATGTGGGGATGGCGTATGCGGCGCGTTGTCGGTTAGGGAAGCCGAGGGATTGCAACCGGTAGATAAGTACCATTCGCCACTCGCGGTCAGAGTGTCGGCGATTGAACACGGCATACAAATAGGTAGAGGAGACCAATTGCTTCCTCCGCAAAATAACCAATGGAATTTTAGGAAAGCAAACTTCCACCTTCTGTATAGTTATTTCAATGACATAGTGTGAGGTCCTGACAGTGCGCCAGCTATTTCTGCTTAACATTGTAACAAAGCAACATTCAATCTTACAATTCAATCCTGATTACCTGGCAAGACGTCGATGGCACACGGTGTGTAAGCGTACTTCGCAACCTAAAACAACATTTATCCGCAGATTCTTTCCATTCTTAGGCCCATTAATCTACAATAAAGTAAACAAAATAAATAATATCTATCCTATGAACAAATTTATGGTTAAAAAAGTGGTGGCAAATTGGCTTCTAACCCAATCCTATGACGAAACAGAATCCTTACTTTCTATACAAAGGTAATTAAATAGAGATATATTTATACACATTCTTACACTCCACTCACCCTCTCTGACATATACACACACCATACAATATGCATATACACATTCACACTTTTTACACACAAAGAGGACAAATGGTTCCACATAGTTCTAATTTCTAGGATTCACATTCTTTAAATTACTTAAGTCCATGTATATTATTGTACTCAACTGTTCTTTTATTTTATTTTTTTTTCTTTTTCTACTTACTACTAAAAAAACTAATACATATTTTGTATGTGTTTCTTTCCGGGGCTGGGCCTGGTGACCTGTAACACCGGTTGTCACAAACCGATCTCAGGCACCAGCCTCTCACACAAGGGGATCTATACTACAGCTTATTTCTACTCATGTACTAATATATAAACTATTACACGACTATCCTATATGTAAAGATGAAATTATTTCTCTTTTTCAATTTGTATTAAGATTAATGTTATTGCTCCAGCAATTCCCCTGTGAGGGTAGGCGTGGTGACCTGTAACACCAGTTTCTCTAAACCCATCGCAGGCGCCGGCTTCTCTCGCTCTGGGATTGCTGTGGTAGAATTTGTTAATCGGTGTAACTACTATAGTGCTAGATTAAGATCCTTATTGTGAAGAGGAAATAAAGAATTTTTATTATTATTATTATTATTATAGATTGGAGTGAGTTATATTTAATTCCCAATCCTAACGAAGCAGTGAGTTATTTTTATTCTAAAATTATCAATGCTATACAATATTGCGTTCCAAGTAAAAAGCCAGCGACCTCGAAGTCGAGATACAACTATCCGGAGTGGTACACAGCAGACATCATAGCTGATATTAAGTTAAAGTACAAGATGCACAAGAGGTATAAAAAGAGTAATTCGCAATCGGACTATAAAGAGTTTTCACAGTGTAGAGCGAGAGTTAGGAGAGAGCTAGAAATAGCTCACAATCTACATAGGAATCAAGTGCAGAATAACCTAGCGAAGGACCCGAAATCTTTTTGGCATTTTGTTAAAACAAAGAGAGGAAGTGTGAACAGACAAAAATTAATGAAAGACGGTCGCGTGCTCTCTGAGATCGAATGTGCGAGGGAATTTGCTGATTATTTCTGTTCTGTGTACAACCCAGAGGCAGCAGCGTTGGATGTTACTGCGGCATGCGCTGCGGCTCAGGCTAGCGCGGCACGAGTGCAGGTGCATGCGCTGTCACTGGCCGACGTTAAACTTGCTTTGGCAAAGCTCATGCCCAAGCAATCCTCGGGGCCCGACGGTATTCCGCCTTTTATATTCAGAGATTGTCACAAGGTATTAGCAGCACCACTCCTGCATATCTATAACACATGTCTCAATAAAGAAATGTTTCCTGATGAATGGAAGCTGACCAGAGTGGTGCCGGTGCCAAAGGGTCGAGAGGGAGCGAATGCAGGTGACTATAAATGATTTACCTGACGTCGTTTTGGAATCAACTTGCCTCCTTTTTGCGGATGACCTGAAATTGGTACTGGAAATTAGAAACCAGGCAGACTGCGAAAGGCTGCAAGCGGATATTGACAGAGTGGTCAAATGAAGTCAAACTAACCGGCTTCACTTTAATGTTTCCAAATGTCCGGTAATGTCGTTCACGTTGTCAAGAGAGCCTTCAAAATTTCAATATTGTCTGAGTGGCACTCCGATGCAACGAGTAAAGGACATAAAAGACTTTGGAGTTCATTTCGTTTTCGATCTCAATTTTCGAGGACACATAGTCAAAGTCTGCAAAAAAGCGTACCGGAATTTGGGATTTGTGCTTTGCCAATCTCAAGGATTCACGAATTTAAGCGCCGTAAGAGCTTTATATGAGGCATTAGTGAAAAGCCACTTGGCATGCAATGCATGTATTTGGTCACCTCACAAAGCTAAGTATAAGTTGATGGTAGAGCAAATACAGAACAAATTTACTAGGTTTCTGTATCTTGATACTCGGGATGGTGGGATACAATAGATTAGGTGCCCACCTGTAATGATAGTTGTAAGTGTTATGCTCAATAAATAAATAAGTAAATAAATATTGCCCTTCGCACGATCCTTGCTCCCTGGCGTTGGTGAAATATCAACAGCAACTAAATTGCTTAGCAATCGAATTGAAACCATATTTTTGCCGACGGTATTTAATTTTGTTTGGAATTTAATTAAGCCCGACTTGTTGTTTGGATTGATTAGGCACCTCCGCTTCAACACTCACATTAGTTGGCTAATTTGAAGTCGCTGACGCCTTTGGTAATCAGTTAATTTGGGAGCGCTTCTAAGTGCTCTTGCGTTACAGATATTTTGTAAAGTGTTTTTGACGCTCGATTTGACTATTTAACTTTGTCGAAGTTACTTACATAAATAGTTTCTATTTTTAAAGATGAAATCATTACTTACAGTTTTATAAGGTTACTCAAACACAATTGAATTGAAACACTTTATGTAAATCTTCTCGCATTTGAACTTAAGTTCAGAATAATATTACATCTTTCATCTATTTTAGGTAAGTCGATACTTAAGATTACGGAAATTTCAGCATGAAATAGGTAAGTGCTTAGTACTTAAGTAATTTAAATAAATTAAACTCGAGTAGATCTATATTAGATAGGTACTTCAATATGATGTTTAATATCTTTATTGTTGAAATTTTGCATTCACAATGCTATATAGATATAGGATAAAATGTTTACCTACTAGAAAAAAATCAACCAGTCTCAGGAAGCTCGAGTGGGTGGGTGGATCCCACTCGCAGCTCCAGTGGGAGTTTTTTCTAGTAAACATTTTATCCTATGATCTTTAATATTTATAATTTGTACCTATTCAAGGTAATTTTTTTTTTTAAGTAATAGTAGTACCTAATTAACGTTCTCTTCATAAGTGTTTAAAAATGGGATGAGAAGAGGTGGATAAAAAGGCTACCATTACACCATTTCATTCCTTCATTTTTGCGCACAAATGATTAAACGCTGGGAAACTGCTAAGTGTTAATCTCATAGGTGATATTTCAGCTTAGAAAATGGTATGCTTTAAATTAAAACCGATAAGGCACGCTCTGTGCTGACGTTGACATTTTAGCCTAATTTAACATAAGTAGGTAAGTAAGTATTAATATGAAATAAGAGTTGTATTGTGTTGTAGCCATACCTTCGGACTTGTATTTATAGAAGTGGCACCATTTATACAAGTTACAAATTAATAATGAGACGACGAATAAAACTACCGCACTAACGGAGGCGGGGGTGGTAGTATTCTTTCACCGCTACGCGACATAGTTAACTGTTTTCCAAAATTGATTTCGGGTGTAATTTTGTAGTATCACCGCGACACGACAGTAGCCCGTGAAACGGCCGGTGCAACTCAGTTGAAACGTCTCGTCTCGTTCGGGTTTATAAGTGTAATACACTCGGCGTCAAAAAAATCGCACCTTTTAAAAATCATCTTTAAAAATTCTTAAACCTTATGTAGAGGATAGTGTTGGGTATCATTAGAAAGGTAACAAAAAGGAGTATCAAAAAACAATTAAATTTAACTTTCTGTTTAATTATAATTATACAAACAACATTAAAATTAATAAAATAATAAAAATCCTTAATTAAGTCCTAATTAACAACAGATAATTTACAAAGAAAAATGTACAAAAAGTGTCTTAAAATTAACTTAAAATCTAGTGTTACCCCCCCTTGCCCTGATCACGGCTTCCATACGGTCCCTCATGGACCTCACCAACTTCAGGAGCTCTTCTTGAGGGATAAGCCCCCATTCTTCAATCACCGCGTCTTGGAGCTCCTGTAGAGTCGAAGGAGCTGGATCCCGAGATCGAACCTTACGTTTAAGATGGTCCCAGAGGTGCTCTATAGGATTCAGATCCGGACTTCGCGCTGGCCACTGCATCACAGAGATTTGGGACCTCTGCAAGAAGTCGCTCACGATGCCTGCAGTGTGAGCGCGAGCGTTGTCGTGCATTAATGTGAACCCCTCGCCAAAAGATTCGGCAAAGGGGACCACATGCACTTCCAGGACCTCAGTGACATAGCGGCGAGCAGTCAGCGACCCTTGTCCGCGAGCACCTCCAGTCCGGGAGACGCAGACAAGGTCGGTTTTGCCGGCAGCAGACATACCGCCCCAGAACATGCAGGATCCGCCACCATATTCCACCGTCTCCTGGATGCAGGCTTGGGCGAAACGTTCACCCTGCCTCCAGTATACTCTTCTCCGTCGGTCGTTGCAGAAAAGACACACTCGCGTCTCGTCTGAGAAGAGAACAGCTCTCCACTGCTCAAGGGTCCAATCGACGTGGTCACGAGCAAACTGCAAGCGGGCTCGCCGATGCGCTGCAGTCAATTTTGGACCCGTAGCAGCTCTGTGGGCCGCTATCTTCTTCTCCTTCAATCTTCTTCTAACCGTAGATACGCTTACGGTGCGTCTGCGAACTGCCTGGAGCTGCTGTTGCAACTCAACAGCGTTGGAGAAACGATTTCTCAAAGAGTTCGACACAACGAACCGGTCGTCTCTTTCCGAAGTGCAGCGACGTCTACCCGAACCGTGTCTGCGGATATAGCCACCGGTCTCTATGAAGCGCTGGTACACTCTTCGAACGGAATAACGGCTCAGGTTCAGTTGCCGGGCGACATCACACTGCCGCACCCCTGATTGCAGTAGTGCAACCACTTGAGCGGCTTTATCAGCTGTGGTATCCATCAAAATCTGTGCGTGTGTCCTCTTCAACGGTTGAATAGCGAATGACCCACATTGAACCCGTGTTGACCGTTTTATACCCACAAAGGAAGCGCAACTAGCAACTCTCACGGGTAGCAAAATTTGCATCGAATTTTTGTGACACTTTATTTGTTGCATTAGGTTTTATTTGATAATGAAAAGTAATGTTTTTTATTAAGTTAATTAAGTAACCTTGTAAATAAAATCATAATTAATGCGACTGCATGTGCATATCAAGAGTAAATGACATTTGAAAGTGATTTTCTAAGAGGTGCGATTTTTTTGACGCCGAGTGTAGGTACTAGATAGGGCGAAGACCTATCTATTCCGTGCCTAAGGCAAGGCAAGGATCCTCGCTGGCCGAGTGGCTATGCGTTTGGTGAGATAACTGGGATTCTACTCCTATCCTAGGTCTGGCAACGTGTGTTTCGGATTTTTTGATACATAGCCTGGGTTTGCGGTCTCTGCTCACCAACCCGCCTTTGGCAAGCGAGCGTAGCGTGGCATTTTAGTGAACGATATTGATTTCAATGATGGAGGCCAAAGTAGCAGTTACTGCGGACACCATTGTAGGCTTAGAGCCTACCGTACCTACTTATCTTTAGGTAGGTAGGTGGTACCTAGGTACTTTTATGCCTAAGGATACCTATACTTACACTTAGCAATTTGTTTTAAATCTCTCAATATTTAATTAGGTAAGTAGTTATAGTGGGAACGAAAGTTTAAAAGTCTAAACGAGTAGGTAACGTGTAAACAAACTATTTGGTTCGTTCTAGTTCTAGCTGTGAATCTTTTACCATTCCCGAAGGGCCTATTACTCCCCGCCACGCTGCGAATTTCATCAAAAAAAGCAATCGATCTTTTTGCAACCTCATCTAGCTAAGTTTCTAGTTTAAGCCGTACATACGTGGAAAATAAACATAATAGTATTAATGTTTTATATTTTAGCGTTTTATTAACGCTTAAATATACTTGAGTAAAATTTTAAACACTGAAAAAAGACGACAACCTCAGGCGGGAATCGAACCACGCACCTTCCGCATTCCGGGCGGCTGCCTTAACCACTTGGCTAGCGAGGTCTGGCTTTCAACCGTCGAAATTTGACAGTGCTTGATGCTTATGTTTTTAATCAACATTGCTTCATCAAATCTTAGAAGTTTTCACCTCTGAGAACTTGAATCCTTGAAAACTTCTAAGATTTGATGAAGCAATATTGACTAAAAACATAAGCATCAAGCACTGACAAAGGACATTGTTGAAGTTAGCCTAAGAACCAACACAAACATGACATACATGATAATTCTTAACTTATTTTTTACGACATATAACAGTATTTAGATTTTAGCGGACACTTTTAGATAAGTAACCATTATTAAAAAGAATTTTTGGACATTAATATTGAATTGAGTATCATTTTTTTACTATGGGTTGGGTAATTGAGAGTTCAGTGCATTCAGCCAGTGAATTAAAGGTTTGTGACCAAAATATTTATAATATGTACAAACAAACCTATAATATTATGCATGCATGGCTGACTCGATATACTTAGTGCCAAACACTCCAAGCATCATTATAAGACGATACATCGCATTTTATTTAAAACTAAAAACGTTAGTCGACTTAAAATTCTTTTACTTTTCCAATGAGGAGAATTTTACTAACCTGCGGTACTGTGTCACTCACTGACTGACGTTACTGTAGTCACAGTGTTGCCATATATACGGATTTGTCCGTAAAATAATGTCAATGTTCAAACCGGACAATGAATACACACGGATTTTTATACGGAGATTTCAGGCAAATGCTTTTAATGGATAATAGTCTTTATTATTACTAAGAAATATATTACATTTTATTTGATTCTGCGTAAACTATTTAATTTTCATAGATTTTTACAGAACGGAACCAGCAATTACTGCGTAGTAAAAATTATGGCTTTGAGGATTCCCATTGAGATATATATAAGTATTTTCTTGGTCGGCTAATATGAGAATGAGAGCCAGTGAGAGTTATTGGTGTGATTTAGTGTTAGTGCAAGCAAGACGTAAAACACTTTGTTATGAATCATTTGTGTCTGTCGGACATCCATATTGTTTTAGTGTGTTTTTGCCGTTATTAATTATCTTATTACTTTCATTGATATAGTTATATATAGTTGTAAGTATGTACATACATACCTTAGAGTTTCAACTTAGACCTTAGACTTAGATAAAATATTTTTTGTTTGTATTTTACATGTCTATAACTTGTTTTGTGCATTACAATAAAATAAAACTTCCCATACGAATTTCACACGGAATTTAGAGTAGAGGATCCGAGTATACAACTACCTTCACCGAGCGGTTAATGGATGAAAAGTATTTTATATCAAATTTAATATGTTAAAAAATATATTGCGAGAGGGTTGGCTGAAAAATTTCAGTCCAGTTTATGATTAATTAAATATTAAAAAATATTTTTTTTAAATATTGCACTTGTTTCGATAATAGATAAATTAAATAGGTACCAATCGAAAGTATGAAGCCTATAGAATATGCAAGCGTTAGGTTGACAATTTTTTTCCTGTCATAACATTGGGTAGGCAGGTGTAAACAGGCAAGTCAATATTAGTAATTTGCAACCGTCTGGTTAAATAAATAAAATTTATTTTTATATAAAGATAAGCTCATTATAAACACACACACACACCAAACCAGTGCAATGTACAAAAAATATTTAAAAAAAAATTAAATTGATGGTTAAACAAACTTACCTGAAGTGAAGTTTGACCGTAATTGTACGAGACGTTGCATCCGAAGAGATTTATATTTATTTATTTATTTATTTATTTATTTAACATAATTAAACGGGCGTAACCCAATTACATAATTATGAATAGTTTAGTGTAGTATTTAATCACTACTTCACAAACAAATATCTATTTTGCTTAAAAAATTCGTAAGGTTGTCGACAAACACATCAAAATCCGGGTAAGCCACAAGGAGTGCGTTAAGTGCCTGATGCATGCGACACAGCGGCGATTGCGCGCGCGCCACTGTGCGACACAGCGGAGGCGCAAACAATCGATGCCTTCGACCGGATCGAATACGCAGATAGTTATCGGGCACAAACAGGCGAGACAACTGCTCAACACATTCTGGCGAGTCCACGCCCCCACGCAAAATCGCTACAGCAGTTGACAACTCCATTCGAGCTCTCCTACCCTCCAGAGAGTTCATCCCCAACATTCCCAGCAAGAACTTTGTTGGGTACATAAAGGGGTAATAACCGTATACCCGCTTATAATAGCAGCGCAGAAAAGCTTTTTGGACCTTCTCTAACATAAGTATATACTTGGCCTCGTGCGGATTCCAAATACATGCACTCGATTCCAATGAGCTTCGCACAAGGCTGGTAAAAAGGATTTTGATGACGCCAGGATTATGAAAATCGCGTGAGTTACGTAAAACAAATCCTAAACGACTGAAACAGCTACGAGTGAGAGAGGAAACGTGTTCGTTAAAAGTCAAAGAAGGATCGAATGTGACACCTAGGTCTTTTATAGCGTTTGTGCGAACAATGCTGTCATTGCCTAACATATATTTACATTTAACGAGATTACGTCTGCGGCTGAAGGACATAACATAGCACTTAGCACTGTTAAATTCCAAATCATTCTCGTTACTCCACTTAAGTAAGGCATTAACATCGGCTTGTATTCGTTCGCAATCTGCCTCGTCAGTGACTTCTGCATATAATTTTAGGTCGTCCGCATAAAGAAGGCAATTTGTATATTTAAGTACATCAACCACGTCGTTTACCATCAGTAAGAAGAGCAAGGGCCCAAGTATTGATCCCTGGGTCACACCAGAGGGTGTTTGATAGGGTTGCGATACATAACAACCGTGGCGTACAAATTGCTGTCGACCTTTGAAATAGTCGGAAAATAAATTAATAAGCTTGGAAGAGAAACCAATAGCATCGAGTTTTGATAAAAGGATTCTACAATTGACCCTATCGAAGGCCTTGCAATAATCAAAGTATATTACATCTATTTGCTGTCCTTTATCCATAGATTCTGAGATAAATTCCACCAGAGTCAATAAGTTTGAATTTACTGACCTTCCTGGCCTAAATCCGTGTTGTTGATTACAAATATATGGCTGGACTTGCTTGAGAATAGCATTGTAAATGAGGATCTCAAAGACCTTCGCAGGCGCTGAAAGAATGGCGATGGGCCTATGCTCCTCAACTAACGACTTGTTACCACCTTTGGGAATAGGGGTTACTCGAGTCAACTTCCACGTAGAGGGAAAAACATCAAATAGCAGGATAAGATTTATCAAGTGGCAGAGAGGAATAGCGATAGTTTTTTTGCACATTTTCAGAACCTCCGGCGGTACACCATCAGGTCCCGGGGACCAACCAGATTTTAACCTATTAATGGCACTCTCCACGTCTGCAACAGAGAAGTCATCAACAGCTACATGCGTATACGTAGTTGGAAGAGTGACTGGTGCTGGTTTCAAAGTAGCGTTGTCCTGAACGTAGATGCCCGAAAAATGTTTCGCAAAGGCATTCGCTGCGTCAGCACCAGAACATTGAGCACTCTGGTAAACAACACTTGGCTCGAAACCGCCAGAGGACCTTAAACTGTTTACGTGACGATAAAAGTTTCTAGGATTGCCACGCAGATTACTTTCCAAGCCACCAATGTAGCATTCGTACGCCAGTGAGATTCGTATCTTAAGACTAGCCCGAAGATTAGAAAACTGAGTATAGCTCTCCTGACACTTAAATTGTTTCCAAGTCCGGTGCAGATTAATTTTCCTTTTAATATCCTTGATAATATCAGCTGTAAACCAAACAGGATATCGTCTTGCGGAAGATTTAGACCTCTGCTTTTTTGGGACGAGTTGGTCGAAGACACCGTAAATAGACTCGTAAAATGATCCTAAAGCAAATTGTAAATCCTGAGACTGCAGTACACAGCTCCAATCCAAATCATCTATAGAACGGCGCAGCGCGGTTTGATCGGCCTTGTTAAAGTTCCAGTCCTTGCCATTGTCAATGTTACTAGGCAGCATGGACCCGTGATGAATGGTGGTCTCAAAAGTAAGGGCAATGTCGAGAGGAGGATGATATAGATCTGGACGTACGAGACCTCCACATTCAGAATGAGAAACAGATACTACACTAACGCACTCCTGTGTTAACACAATGTCAAGTTTGCCGCCGTGAGAATTAACAATATTATTCCTATCTACTAAGTTACAAAAGGATAAAAAATAACAATAATAATTATGAATATTTAACGAGGCACTATTCATATTTATATCACCTATAATAATGACAGGTCCCCTTAGAGTGTAAATAAAACTTTCAACCTTAGTAAACCAGTCCAGATAGACACTATCACTAGAAGAAGGGGGTATGTACACGACACAAAAGAATAAAGTAAACGATTGAGCCATAACAGAAGCCCACAGATCTTCTCCAGAAGTGGTTTCCAGATTCCTTAAGCGGCACACCGTTAAATCAGGCTGGGCAAGCAACATAACGCCTCCTCCCCAAGAGCCACGATCACGTCGAATGACTCTCCAGCCGTTGTTCACCACCTCTGCGTCGCTAACAGAGTGATCCAGAAAAGATTCAGTGACAGCCACTATGTCATGCTCAAGTAGTAGCATATTTGCTTTAAAAGCATTCAGTTTTGTTTTCAAGCCCCGCACATTTTGGTACATTATGTCAATTTCTGAGGATGATCTGGTCATGTATCGGGAATTAGGCAATAAACTGTAAAGTGATCTTTCTCCTTCCGAAGCACCCAGTAAAGCTGGTAAGTTATTGGCTTCATTACAATTCATTCTCGCCGCGTTGCTCAGGACGAAAGGAACGTCTCCATGGCTTGACACAGACATTCTCTGGCCAATTGTCTGGAGCTAATATGCGGTCCGAAGCAGGTAATGGAACGCATATTTTAAAAGATGCGTAAGGTCCACGAGCCTTGAGACCATCTACCCTGCAATCCACGCCACCAGTAATCTTCGAAACGTGCGCCTTGACTTGATCTTCGGTGGTACCTAGTCGGAGGTAATAAAGATGAAAACTGCGCTGTTTCTCAGAGGCTTGGAGTTCAGTACTACCTGGTGTGGCCGTGCCGCGCATCAAACCAATGGAATCCCGAACACGGCGAGCACCAACTCCAACATCATTTTGTGAGGCCTGATTTGTAGGTTCATTATCAGTTGAAACACTCGGTGTGATCTTATTGCGACGGGGACGTTTACCCACTTTAGTCGAAGCCTGATTGCGCAAGTTATCTGAGCTCTCAATCACAGGTGGTGGTGCAGGTCGACGTCCCTGCCTGTAGACATCAGTATTTGAAATACTCCGAGACAGAGCAGGAGGCGCAGTGGTGGTAAGTTTATCCGAAACTGCAGGCAGACTGGGCCCCATTAAACGCTCCAAACTTTTTCCCATATCAGCGACCTTATTAGCAAGGTGGGTAAGAGACTCCGAGAGAACTGTCGCCGCCGCCTCTGAGACAGAGTTGGTAATCAAGTCGTGCATGCGTTCAGAGAGAATGAGATGTAACTCTTCACGTATGATGGTCCTAATTTGATCAAGAGTAGGAAAATGTTCGCATTCACTCGGCAAGGACGTATTCATAAATTGCGACGGCCCAGTTCCGCGTCGTAAGGTAACATTTATATTCACAAGGTAGTCCACTCTTCAATGTACCAGGCATCCAACACATATTAAGAGCTATCTAAAAGAAATTTTATTAAAAAAAAACATAAAACGTTACCCATAGTATAGACACAGGCGCCATCTAGTGAATACCAACCGAGTGCACGAGTCTGTCACCCGCGCTGTCATCGTCATTCACTTTTAAGGGAAGGGAGGGATCTTAATATAAATCTCTTCGGATGCAACGTCTCGTACAATGGGCGATTTTCTGACAGCCAAATTAAAAAGTAAAAATTTGTTCAAAAACACTCGATAGATGTCGTTTTATGAAAGCCGACCCGTTCCTACCTAAGGGCTGTAATAAATTCTACACTTTTACTTGTCTACCAAAAAAATAAAAAAATAGTACTTACCTATTTTTATTCAGGACATCCAGGACCTATTTCTATTTTGGTATAGATTAAATATTACGCAGCCATACACGCGCTCTTCATGAACTCGTCTTTTACGCCATACTAATCTATGCTAAGCGATGGCGCTTATCATTTATAAAGTCATTTACGAACCAATTTCTTTTTTTTTTTGGTTTCGGAAAATCCCCATTACGGTCAAACTTCACTTCAGGTAAGTTTGTTTAACCATCAATTGTACTTCGACGTTGCATCCTCGAGATTTATATTCACAAGGTAGATGTTTAGAACACAAATTTTGCGAAATAATTTAAGTACCTATATGATTTAATTCAACTATTATAATTGAATATTTACGAGTATAACCGATTAAATATAATTAGGTACCATATTAGTACAAACCAGTATGATATATTATAATATTATAATGAATGATAAGCTATAAATTAATGAATGTAAATAGCCGCTGCAAAGCATTGTCGTCATTCTCAATGGTAAGGGGTCGATTGTAGAACCGTGCAAACACCAGAGAATTACCAGTCCATCCTGCAGTTATTGAAAGGTCTTTTCTGTTTGCTGCCGAGGTAAACGTGGACGCGTGTCTTACACGTGTGTGCTGAGAATAAAGAAGTGTCAATACCGCTGTTAAATAGGGTGTTTTTAAACTAACGACTTAATGTAGAACTAGTTGCATTATGAATAGGTTTCAGGTGAGCAATAACCTTTCCGTTCTAGGTTTATCTCTGTAAACTTTAGTCATATCTAAGTAGGACAGTAATGTTTTTGCAGGGCAGATCTCAATCTTATTTAGAAAAAATGGTATAAATAAACAAGGCGGTCGTCGCCCTGGAGCAGATGTTTCAATTAAATCATCCACAATGGTTTCGACATAGATATTATTTATTTTTAAATTAGAAATTCGAAGATAACGTCTGTACTCGTTGTGCGGTTGACAATGCGAGCAGAGTTACTATTTTTTTAGTAAAAAACTCCAGAGCAAGTTCCTCATTTGGATATAAATTACTAAGGTGATCGATTGCAATCTTTGGATCTCACGTCTCCGAATATTTCGGATGACTAGGTTTAGTCCTGTAAATACCTTTAAAAAATCGAACAACTAAATCAGCTTCACTATAACGTTTGCCCTAAATAGCTAGAGCAGAACGATGCATATTTAATGAACTACAACCAATTTTTGCTGTTAACAGTTGACCGTAAGGAATTTTGATAGAATTGGAAGTGGGGAGTTATAGAAATCAACTATATAAATATCACAATAACTCCACCATTTCGTAAAAGCGACATTGTATTGTTTTAGTGAGGATGTAGACAATGAGGAAATCATTACCTCGATGGTTTCATTACATAACGATTGTGTTTGAAATGCTTTTCTGATAATTTGTATGCTACCAGGATAAGTTTCTTGCAAAGGGGGTGCTGGGTCCTGAAAGGTGATAATAACATATCGTCACTTGGGCCGAAGTATATTGGTGGTGAGCTAAGCTAAGTAGGGGATACCAGGGTTGACTCGGCCAATACGATACGACTAGTACACCAGTGGCTTCGTCGTTATTTATTTTCCTGAAGCATTTTAATATGAGCGAGAAAGGGGGAAAAGCATAAAAATAAAATATATTCCAATTTAAGGTGAATGCATCTATGTCAAAGGGTCTCATTGCCATGAGACGTATTTATTGCATTTATAATTTTGGTAAGTAGCAAAGAGATCTTTAAGAGGTGTCCCAAAGGATTGAACAATTTTTTCGGACACAGGTGCCGACATTTGCCATTCTGTATCGATATTCATATGCCGTAACTCCTTATCCGCCTCGAAGTTATCTTTAGATTTTATGTAGGATGCAAAGACAAATATTTTGCGTTTCTCGCACCATTGCCATAGACGACAAGTGATATTATTTAAAGGAACTTATTGTACTCCACCCATTCTATTGATATTGATTTGTTCAAGAATGCGTTTTCGTTTTCCTATTGGCAATTGCAAACACATATTTTCTGAATTTAATTCAAAACCGAGAAATTTTCTAGTCTTTTGTGGTTCCAAGCTACTCTTTTTGAAGTTTTTATAAAAGCCTAGATTTTGTAATAAACAAACAGTTTCGAGAACAAAACTTTTACATTCTTCATAAGAATGGCCAAGCCACAAGATCTAAATATATTAGAGTTAAAAAACCTCTGTTTCTAAGATAAATCCGGTAGATAGACCGGTTTCATGAGTTTCGTAAAGACATAATAACGTGCTGAACTAAGTCCAAACGGTAGGCACTAAAATTCATACGTATTACTTTTGTATCCCAAAAATTTATTAATACTTTTTGTAGTTTTCATCAATAGGAACTAAAGAAAAAATACGCGTCTTTGATATCAACATTGGCCATATAACTGTCTTGGAACAATAATTTGCTTGCTGTCCGTATGTCCTCCATTTTAAAGTGGTATGAGGCGACAGCTTTATTCTATGATTTTAGGTTCAAGATAAATCTGGACGATCCATCACTTTTAGGTGTTAAGAATATGGGAGAAATATATTGGTCTTTCACATCCTCTTATATGCATATTACTCCTGACTGGCACAAGTCAGATATAGCTGTGGTTAACTTACTTATTTCAGCCGAAGAGAAGTTAGGAGTGATAGGTTCAGTAGCTTGCTTTACAGTATTATTAAATGGTATTTTGTAACCCATAACGTACTGTCAGACTACCGGGTCATTTGCGATTGAACACCATGTGTCAACAAAAAAAATAATTATTTACGCAACATCGGTCTGTATGACGGTCTCACTGCTGTCGTGGTGTGATAACGGGCGGACGTCGGTGCTTGCGCTGATCGCCTCGGAGGTGAATACGGGAATCTTTGCTTGCTCCCACCCGGCCTGGCAACCCATGACCTTGTTGCTTGGATGGGTCTTGCCACTTCCCCTGCTGGGCGACGTAGTTCTTAGTGAAGTTGACGGTCTAATGTTGTTAGTATTCCGTATTTGCAAACCAGATTTTTCAGCGGCCTTAGCAGCTTCTATCTTTTCTCCCAATTTTTTTTCAAAAGAGTGTGCGTCTCTTTTAACATCTTGTGTCATTGACAAGAATTTTTTATCAAGAGTAGGCAGGTAGTGTAAGCATTTTTCTATTCATGGTATTTTCATAATGTAAATGCAGCATAATTTGGCCAACTTCAAACAGGTATCAAAGTTGTTGCTAACAGTTCTTTTTTATTATCTTTGTTCATACCATCTATGAGGATTTCCCTAGCGTTTAGAGACCTCTTCTGGTATTTTGGGTCCCAATGGTACCTCCTTCACTTTGGAAACTCCAAGAACGTCAAGAAAATCCGACGATATTGGATTTAAAACTGGCAACTCCTCTGCTGCGCTTGGATTATACGACTAGGTATCCCAAGCGACCTGGATGGTCTGGGTAAGATCCGGACTGTGTACTTGTGCTACGGTCATGACAGATCGTAAGTCTTTTTCAATATTAGATTTATATACACTCGGCGTCAAAAAAATCGCACCTTTTAAAAATCATCTTTAAAAATTCTTAAACCTTATGTAGAGGATAGTGTTGGGTATCATTAGAAAGGTAACAAAAAGGAGTATCAAAAAACAATTAAATTTAACTTTCTGTTTAATTATAATTATACAAACAACATTAAAATTAATAAAATAATAAAAATCCTTAATTAAGTCCTAATTAACAACAGATAATTTACAAAGAAAAATGTACAAAAAGTGTCTTAAAATTAACTTAAAATCTAGTGTTACCCCCCCTTGCCCTGATCACGGCTTCCATACGGTCCCTCATGGACCTCACCAACTTCAGGAGCTCTTCTTGAGGGATAAGCCCCCATTCTTCAATCACCGCGTCTTGGAGCTCCTGTAGAGTCGAAGGAGCTGGATCCCGAGATCGAACCTTACGTTTAAGATGGTCCCAGAGGTGCTCTATAGGATTCAGATCCGGACTTCGCGCTGGCCACTGCATCACAGAGATTTGGGACCTCTGCAAGAAGTCGCTCACGATGCCTGCAGTGTGAGCGCGAGCGTTGTCGTGCATTAATGTGAACCCCTCGCCAAAAGATTCGGCAAAGGGGACCACATGCACTTCCAGGACCTCAGTGACATAGCGGCGAGCAGTCAGCGACCCTTGTCCGCGAGCACCTCCAGTCCGGGAGACGCAGACAAGGTCGGTTTTGCCGGCAGCAGACATACCGCCCCAGAACATGCAGGATCCGCCACCATATTCCACCGTCTCCTGGATGCAGGCTTGGGCGAAACGTTCACCCTGCCTCCGGTATACTCTTCTCCGTCGGTCGTTGCAGAAAAGACACACTCGCGTCTCGTCTGAGAAGAGAACAGCTCTCCACTGCTCAAGGGTCCAATCGACGTGGTCACGAGCAAACTGCAAGCGGGCTCGCCGATGCGCTGCAGTCAATTTTGGACCCGTAGCAGCTCTGTGGGCCGCTATCTTCTTCTCCTTCAATCTTCTTCTAACCGTAGATACGCTTACGGTGCGTCTGCGAACTGCCTGGAGCTGCTGTTGCAACTCAACAGCGTTGGAGAAACGATTTCTCAAAGAGTTCGACACAACGAACCGGTCGTCTCTTTCCGAAGTGCAGCGACGTCTACCCGAACCGTGTCTGCGGATATAGCCACCGGTCTCTATGAAGCGCTGGTACACTCTTCGAACGGAATAACGGCTCAGGTTCAGTTGCCGGGCGACATCACACTGCCGCACCCCTGATTGCAGTAGTGCAACCACTTGAGCGGCTTTATCAGCTGTGGTATCCATCAAAATCTGTGCGTGTGTCCTCTTCAACGGTTGAATAGCGAATGACCCACATTGAACCCGTGTTGACCGTTTTATACCCACAAAGGAAGCGCAACTAGCAACTCTCACGGGTAGCAAAATTTGCATCGAATTTTTGTGACACTTTATTTGTTGCATTAGGTTTTATTTGATAATGAAAAGTAATGTTTTTTATTAAGTTAATTAAGTAACCTTGTAAATAAAATCATAATTAATGCGACTGCATGTGCATATCAAGAGTAAATGACATTTGAAAGTGATTTTCTAAGAGGTGCGATTTTTTTGACGCCGAGTGTATGTCCGTTATTTACTGTTCTTTATTGAAATCGGAGTCACTAAGCCTTGTGGTAGGTGAGAGACCTCGCGCAAACGAAGTCATTTGAAAGGAATGATCAAAGAATAGAATTGCCGTAATCGCGTCACAGCATAGGGTAGGGTACCCGTAATATCGATCGTAATCGCGTCACGATACCAGATTTCATATTAGCACTGACCGTAATCACGTCACGGTACTACATAAGGGTAGGTACCCGTAATATCGATCGTAATCGCGTCACGATACTAGATTTCATATTAGCACTGACCGTAATCACGTCACGGTACTACATAAGTGTGCAGTATGTAAGGCGGAACTGTAAGATTTTGTAGAAATCACTTGCACACTAAAAAACACTCCAATAAAAAGATAAGTAAAAAATAAAATAGAATGTAGGTACTGCCTCACGCAAACGAAGCGTCATTTGGAAGGAATGACCGAGGAATATAATTGCCGTAATCGCATCACAGCATAGGGTAGGTACCCGTAATATCGATCGTAATCTCGTCACGATACTATATTTCATATTAGCACTGACCGTAATCACATCACGGTAATACATAAATATGCAGTATGTAAGGCGGCACTGTAGGATTTTGTAGAAAACACTTGCATACGAAAAAACGCTCCAATAAAAAGATTAGTAAAAAAATATAAATCTCGAGGATGCAACGTCGAAGTACAATTAATCATTAATGGTACTGGACTGAAATTTTTCAGCCAACCCCACTCGCGATATATTATTTAACATATTAAATTTGATATAAAATACTTTTCATCCATGAACCTTTTCGGTGAAGGTCGTTCTATACTCGGATCTTAGAATATTAGTAGTTATTACGGAATACTGGCTCAAGATCTGGCAACACTGGTTGTGCAGTTTTTTTGGCAAATAAAACAAAATAGAGTAACATCACTTTTCAAATTCTCTCAAGAAGTCCGTGCGAGATCTCAATTAAGTCCCACATCTTTACTCAAGGCGTTTTGGGGGGAATATAATTTAGCAATCAACGTTCATATTTATCATCACTCATCATTATCATTAGTAAGCATAATCAATAAACTGTAATAATACGACTGAAGGACTAGTATCCATGGTCAAGAAAAAAAAAAGTTGACGTTCTGGACTTCTTGGCGGGAAAGTAAAGCGTCATGTCTGCAGTTTTGTTTAATTTTCTATAATTTGTGTTTTGTCGAATATTAATGTGAAATAATGATGAATTATTTAAGTGTTAGTGAACGTGCATGAGTGTTGGCAAATAAAACAAACCAGTGCAACAAAACTTCTCAAATTCTTTAATTAAACATAACCTCAAAATAATTATAAGATTTCCTAATATTTAGGTTCTCAGGAGTGTCCGTCGAAAATCTTTGTTTTTACAGTTATTTACTTGCAATTTCGGACCTAAAAAGAATATTTCATAATTGTTGGTTCTTAGGCTAACAATGTATAGGTGCAGAACATTGTCCTTTCGACGGTTGAAAGCCAGACCTCGGTAGCCAAGTGGTTAAGGCAGCCGCCCGGAATGTGGAAGGTGCGTGGTTCGATTCCCGCCTGAGGTTGTCGTCTTTTTTCAGTGTTTAAAATTTTAACATAATAGTAGATAAATTTTTGATATATATTCATAATAGTAGATGTTTAAAAAAATTTACTTAAGTATATTTAAGCGTTAATAAAACGCTAAAATATAAAACATTAATAATAGTAGATATCTATTTAGCTTATGTGTAGTGTCAGGATTGCAGCAAAGGGTAGCTGCGGTCTCTCCGGGAAACAGGCGTGATATATGCACAGATCAGTTAAAAAGGTTTATAGGTGGGTACTTAAGCTACCAATTTCTTTTTTTATAATAAAAAGAGGCAAACGAGCAGGCGGGTCACCGGGTGGAAAGCCATCACTGCCGCCTAGGACACCTGCAATCTGCAAAGCCAGAGGAATCGCAGATGCGGTGCCGGCCTTAAAGAAAGGAATAAGCTCGTTTCTTGAAGATTCTAAAGTCGTAACGGTCTGGAAATACCGCCGCGCCGCCGTTGAGAGCTGTAGACTGTAGTGGGGTGGGAAAATTTTAATTAGAATCTGTTTTGACTTGGCTTGGTAAGTATATTATTATTACTTATGATTTACCTTACGTTTGTCCTTCCTCCTAATTATGGCTTAAAATCTCACGAGACGTAGCAATTCCAGGTTTTTCCGTTGTTAATAAAAACATTGTTGGATTCTTCTACGCTCCCAAGTAGGTACCTGAAGTACCACAGTACACCTACGTACGACACATTTGCCGCGTCGCAGCCACTCGGTAGCCATAACCATAGAGTAGAGTTATTATATAACATACTGAGACATAACGGCCTTGTTTATTAACCAATAATTTCAGCACTTTTCAGCGCCATTGCCGCGTAAAAAGCAACGGCCGTGCTCTTTGGGTAGGGTCTGTTTTATGTTATTTATTACCCACTGTACTCGCGAAAGCTATCATCGTAAAACAGCGTGTTGGAGGCCTTTCAAAGGGCCGCGTCCACAGACCATGCGAACTGCGCGTAACTATTTTGCTTTTAGTTTTACTACAACCTAGAGACATGCCCGCGACTTAGACCGGACCCGTACCACAGAATAATTTTACTAGCCCGTACGTACGAGTAGGTCGTGTCCCGTGATGGCTTTGTGGCTTTAAAGGGCTCCTTCTTTTTTTTAAATTCTTTATTATATTTATAGAGGGTTTGCTCTCACTTAGAGACTACGTCACCCTCATAGTTACATTCCTTATTGATAACTTACGTTATTCTACGTTTTATGGCTAATTTTACTAATTTATACAGCATCTTCGCTTCCTTCGATAACGAAAACGCGAGAATGTTAACATAAAAACCAACATCTACAACATTTATGTTACACAATGACAGAAAGTCATGTCTCTCAGCTTCGACACGGACACATTCCATCAATATATGAACCCTTAAAAACTAGCGAAAATTGTATCCCTTGCAATATGGACATGACAGTCGGTAGCATCAGCAGCTGCATAGTAGCATCGCTGCAACCGCTGTGTATGAAAGGGTGCGCACAGCCGCGCGGTTGTCTAACGAGGAAGGTGCGTATTTTTTAAATAATTATGTTGCACGGCAGATGCCTCCACTCCACTCCACCTGGTGTTAAGTGGAAATAAAGTCTTAGGCGCGAAGGCAACTGGTGCAGCGTTAGCAAGACGAAGTCAAAGTCAAAAGATATTTATTCAATAAACTCAATTAATAAGTACTTAGAATTGTTCAAATCTTTTTTAACCTACCACCCATTCAGGACGTCATTTTTTAACTGTGGCAAAGAACGGGCGCAAGAAACCACAGCACACAGAAGCAACGACATTTACAAAAAAAAATATATGACGTTACCAGGTCATGAAATACAAAATATGAATTTGAATGTAAATTATGTAAATGGTACTCCATAAAAATTAATTATAGACAATTAGAAATAGCTGTTGGAGTACTTGGAGCATTTCAGACCTAAGCTGTTTTGTCATCTGTGTAATCTGACACTCTATAATAAGCTTTTATAGAAAGCTTTTCTTTGATTTTGAATTTATCAAGATCTAATTTCTGAATATCATTTGGTACTTTGTTGTAAAATCGTACACACGGACCCTTAAAAGAATTATTTATTTTATGAAGCCTAGTATGAGGTACTGCTAATTTGTTCTTACTTCTAGTGTTTAAATTGTGAATATCACTGGTTTTTGAAAACATTTCAATATTTTTAGGAACATATAACAGATTTTCATAAACGTATTGTGATGCAACTGTCATTATACTTATATCCTTAAATCTCTCTCTAAGAGAGTCACCAGCCTTTAGATTATATTGCTCGAATAGTCCTTTTCTGCAGCACGAAGATAGTTTGAATGTCGGCAGCATTTCCCTACAGTAAAATATTGTACGACATTACACTATGAAAGTAATTGAAATAAACTAATCTAGCTGTATCAACGTCAGTTAACTGACGGATCTTCATTACTGCATAAGCCGCAGAGCTAAGTCTATTCGACAATTTAGCTATATGTGGGCCCCACTGAAGCTTGGCATCCAACGTGATGCCTAGAAACACAGTCCACAGGATTCTTATTTTTAATTTGTACACTAGTTATTAACTGCTTTACATTAGGCAATACAAATCTTACACTTTTGGTTTTACCCTCGTTTAATAGCAAGTTATTTACACTAAACCAGTGAACAATCGTTGAGACCGCATTATTCACATCGTCATAATTTGGGTGTCGTCGTTTCACTTTGAATAAAAGTGAAGTATCATCAGCAAACTGTCTGCAGACTGTCTTTTACAAAATAAGGTACTTAAGTCATTAATACAAACCAAAAACAAGAATGGACCAAGTATTGAACCCTGCAAAACTCCCATTTTAAACACTGATCCCTGAGATATTTTACCGTTAATGTCTACCTTTTGAATCCTGTTACTCAAGTATGAGATTAGAAGCTAGGCTCAAAGAAGCATCCCTAATTCCATAGTGGTTAAGCTTCCTGAGCAAAGTTTCATGTAAAACACAATCAAAAGCCTTGGATAAATCACAAAATACCCCTAGGGCATCCTGTGATTCCTCCCAGGTATCAAATATTTGGATTAAAAGCTCAACACCGGCGTCAGTAGTAGAGCGACCCCTAGTAAAAACCATACTGTTTACAATGTAAAAGTTTATTTCTATAAAAATGATTTTGCATTTGGTCAAGCATTAACTTTTGAAAAATTTTACTAAATGTGGGTAGCACAGAAATAGTTCTAAAATTAGAGGGTACAGAAGTGCTACCTGATTTAAATACTTAATGGAATTATTTTACTATGTTTCATGAGGTCAGGAAAAACACCACAGTCAATTCATTCATTAAATATGCAAGCTAAAACTGACGGCGGCGAGGGCGACTGATCAGAAGCATCTGTCGCTCTCGCCTTGCCGGCCCACAAGGTGTCTCTTTACACCAGTTTGAAGGACCAAGTATGTTTTGATAGATGAGATTGTGTGGACGCTTACCCTTACAGCACAGCAGTTATCCAAGTTGCATTGATCTTGACACTGGTAGTAGCCAACATTCAGCCATGGAATGGTTAGTTGTAAAAAGATACTATCAAGAAAGAAAAATACGGAATAATAGTATCAAAAATAATAAAAAATATCAGAGGTAAACGCTAGTAAAATTTTGAAGTAACGGTTGCGGGAGTTAATGTTAAAGTAGATAGTCAAAATGTCAATTGGGCTGATCATATAGATAGATGTTTTGTAGTACCTATATAGGCAGGCGCTCAGTTTGTTTAGTGTAGCTTGTTGTAAGTTTGCCTGGCTGGCTTGGCTACCATCATCTTGTCTAAATCAGTCGCCGCCATAACAGAAAGATATTAGCGTTATGGAGTTACAACAGTTAAGTAGTAATAAAATCAACATTTTGCCTAGTCTAATAGTCCATGTTTTATTAAAATTACATCGAAATTGATTCACGATATCAACCTCATCGGCAAACAATTTCGTAATTTACTGAAAGATGACACGGGTGAGGCCAATGTTGTCACGGCCTGTGTTTAACGGATATTCGAATAATATTTCATGGCCTAAATTAGTACCGACGTTGTGTAACATTTTTAATATAAACCACATTGAAATAATGGTAAAAGTATTTTTGTTTGCCCTTACTAATTAATAAATTATTATTTAGTTTATTATTATTTATATTATTATTATTAATTGCTTGCGATCTTGCCCGCTAAGCAACTTTCGCAATGCCGGGTCGCCTGATGGGTGACCAATTAAAAACATCTCGAGCTTCCTCCGTGCTTCGGAAGGCACATTAGGCCGTTGGTCCCGGTTGTTGACGTAAGATGACAGTCGTTAAAACCCACCAACCCGCAGTGGGCCAGCGTGGTGGGTTATGGCCCAATATCCCCACGTGCTATTGTTCACATGGGAGGCCTGGACCCAGCAGTGGGACGTTTATAGGGTGATGATGATGATGAATTAATAAATAACTTTCCCACGTGTCGCTTACTCTAATTATTTAGCCCAGGTTAAGTTTCATTGAAGTTGTGTTTATTATGGTAAACTATTAGTATTATTGTGAAGTACCTTCACAGTGACGTATACCGCTGTTTTGCAGCGTCAATCACAAACTATTAGAAACAATTTAACTCGGTAATAGCTTAGCGGTTAGAGCAGTGGACCGGCAATCCAAAGGTCATGGGTTCGAATCCCGTTCGAGCTTTCCTGAGACTGGCTGATTTTTTTTCTAGTAAATATTTTATCCTATGTCTATATAAAAAAAATGCAAATTTTCAATAATAAAGATAGATAGTATTAGATAGATGGATATACGAGTAGATAAACACTTTATTACACATACACAAACAGTTACACATAAACATAAACTTAAAACTAGTAGGTATGTACAAAGGCGGTCTTATTGCTGAGAGCGATCTCTTCCAGAAAACCTTTGGTTAGTGGGACCTTAGAAGGAGACAGAGGAAGTGCGCAAAAGACAATGTTCTGTTCCCATACATTGTTAGCCTAAGAACCAACAATTATGAAATATTCTTATCTAGGTTCGAAATTGCAAGTAAATAACTGTAAAAACAAAGATTTTCGACGGACACTCCTGAGAACCTAAATATTAGGAAATCTTATAATTATTTTGAGGTTATGTTTAATTAAAGAATTTGAGAAGTTTTGTTGCACTGTTTTGTTTTATTTGCCAACACTCATGCACGTTCACTAACACTTAAATAATTCATCATTATTTCACATTAATATTCGACAAAACACAAATTATAGAAAATTAAACAAAACTGCACACATACGCTTCACTTTCCCGCCAAGAAGTCCAGAACGTCAACTTTTTTTTTCTTGACCATGGATACTAGTCCTTCAGTCGTATTATTAGAGTTCATTGATTATGCTAACTAATGATAATGATGAGTGATGATAAATATGAACGTTGATTGCTAAATTATATTCCCTCCAAAACGCCTTGAGTAAAGATGTGGGACTTAACTGAGATCTCGCACGGACTTCTTGAGAGAATTTGAAAAGTGATGTTACACTATTTTGTTTTATTTGCCAAAGAAACTGCACAACCAGTGTTGCCAGATCTTGAGCCAGTATTCCGTAATAACTACTAATATTCTAAGATCCGAGTATAGAACGACCTCCACCGAAAAGGTTAATGGATGAAAAGTATTTATATCAAATTAAATAATATATTGCGAGTGGGTTGGCAGAAAAATTTAGTCCAGTACCATTAATGATTAATTGTACTTCGACGTTGCATCCTCGAGATTTATATTCACAAGGTAGTCCACTCTTCAATGTACCAGGCATCCAACACATATTAAGAGCTATCTAAAAGAAATTTTATTAAAAAAAACATAAAACGTTACCCATAGTATAGACACAGGCGCCATCTAGTGAATACCAACCGAGTGCACGAGTTTGTCACCCGCGCTGTCATCGTCATTCGCTTTTCGTGTTCGGGCATCCGCACATCGTTACCCTAAAAGTGTTTTGTGTAGCAAAAAACTATGTGCGAAAGGAAGCATGGATAATCATTATATACGCAAGTGGAAAAACTGCGTAAACGACGATCGCCAAGTAAATCAGGTCAGTCAGTGTTTTAAATATTACATTTTGTCGATGTTATGATTAAATTACAAACAAAACGATTTTTTAAAAACTATGTGATTCGTTAGCGAATATACGACTCAGAACATCTTAGTGAGACATTCAAAGTAGAAACGTTATTGAAATATATTTCATAGTACGTTTCCTTCTTAATTTCGATTAATACTTTCGCTAGTGCCTTTGTGGTTACCCACATTTTTTGACTTTTTCACTATTTATCGATTTTCAAGAATATATAAGACGTTTAGCTTTTGTTAAATAATAATAAAAAGTAAAAAACACATAAGTAGTACCGTGACGTGATTACGGTCAGTGCTAATATGAAATGTAGTATCGTGACGAGATAACGATCGATATTAGGGGTACATACCCTATGCTGTGACGCGATTACGGTAATTTTATTCTTCGGTCATTCCTTCCAAGTGACTCTTTGTTTGCGCGAGGCAGTAGTTACCTACATTCTATTTTATTTTTTTACTAATCTTTTTATTGGAGCGTTTTTTTGTATGCAAGTGTTTTCTACAAAATCCTACAGTGCCGCCTTACATACTGCACATTTATGTATTACCGTGATGTGATTACGGTCAGTGCTAATATGAAATATAGTATCGTGACGAGATTACGATCGATATTACGGGTACCTACCCTATGCTGTGACGCGATTACGGCAATTATATTCCTCGTTCATTCCTTCCAAATGATGCTTCGTTTGCGTGAGGCAGTACCTACATTCTATTTTATTTTTTACTAATCTTTTTATTTGGAGTGTTTTTTTGTGTGCAAGTGATTTCTACAAAATCTTACAGTTCCGCCTTACATACTGCACACTTATGTAGTACCGTGACGTGATTACGGTCAATATGAAATCTAGTATCGTGACGCGATTAGGATCGATATTACAGATACCTACCCTTATGTAGTACCGTGACGTTATTACGGTCAGTACTAATATGAAATCTAGTATCGTGACGCGATTACGATCGACATTACGGGTACCTACCCTTATGTAGTACCGTGACGTGATTACGGTCAGTGCTAATATGAAATCTAGTATCGTGACGCGATTACGATCGATATTACGGGTACCCACCCTTATGTAGTACCGTGACGTGATTACGGTCAGTGCTAATATGAAATCTAGTATCGTGACGCGATTACGATCGATATTACGGGTACCTACCTTATGCTGTGACGCGATTACAGCAATTCTATTCTTTGATCATTCCTTTCAAATGACTTCGTTTGCGCGAGGCCTCTCGCCTACCACAAGGGTTAGTGACTCCGATTTCAATAAAGAACCGTAAATAACGGACGTATATAAATCTAATATTGAAAAAGACTTACGATCTGTCATGACCGTAGCACAAGTACACAGTCCGGATCTTACCCAGACCATCCAGGACGCTAGGGATACCTAGTCGTATAATCCAAGCGCAGCAGAGGAGTTGCCAGTTGTAAATCCAATAACGTCGGATTTTCTTGACGTTCTTGGAGTTTCTAAAGTGAAAGTTAGATCTTACATGTGAGGAAAATAAAAATAGCAACCACTCAGTGAAGATTGTTGGCTGTAGCAAAAATAAACTAAAAAAATATATTAAGATAAATAAGTACATTAAGAAAACGCAAAAATTAGTTAAGAAGCACAATTTTTTTATTTGAAAATGTAAAATTAAATAGAGAAAGATTGTACTTAATTGACAAATTAGATATATACTCGTCACAACTACACAATAAAAATTTAAAATATAAAAATGATACACAAATTCTACAAACTAAAATTGCACACCTAGAGGACTCGCTTATATCTATTACTAAGCAATATCATCTTTCACAAGGTCAAATAAAAGAACACATGTTGGCCATTGATGAACTGGTAGTCCTGTGTAATGGTAACAATGAAGGGATTGATTCACTCCCAAGTAATTGTAAATGTAAACAGTTACCAAGCCGTTCATCAATCCCATGTGATTCTTCCTCTGTCGAATTGATTGATGTTTCTTCCAAAGGTTCCCTTACTCAGTGCACAATTAAAAATGTACCACAACTTATACCAACCAACCAGATTCCATGTAAGACAGATTGTAATAGTGACTTGGTAATATTTAGTGATGAATTTGGTAAAAACATGGGTCGGTTGTTATCTGACTTGGGACATTCAGTTATCAATTATTGTATACCGGGTGCTTCTTATCAACATATTTTGAAAAAAGCTGTAGAACATAAATATAAACCCAATAGCACCTTATTATTATTTGTTGGTAATAGAGGTAATCTGAACAAAACAAGCCTTCTAAAATGTTTAAAATGTTTGAATAAGTTAATTGTAAAGAAAATTATATTGTTTACATTACCTTATTGTAGTAGTTTGCCACAGGAGGAAAATTCTATTAGACATAAGCTTAACCTGACATTACATTTATTTTGCAAAAATGACATAATGCATTTAATTGACACTAACAATTATGTTAGTAATTTTTATTTGACAAGAGATAATTATTATCTGCCAAATTATTTTAAGCGACAAATAGCTTTATCACTATCCTATTGTATTCAAACGTCAGCCAAAAACTTGGCTAAACAAGTTGCTTCTATTGAGCAATGTATATTTGACATAGACGTCAGTAGTGTTTCTACTGACATTCCAATTAATTATTTAAATTAAATTATATGACAAAAGAGGAAAACTCTTGCGAAATGTTTGTTAATAAAATGAAATTAAATGAATGTAAAAATAGCTTTAGCAAAAGCCCATGTCAATCATTAAATTTAAAAAATGTACAATCTTTAAACATTGTCCACCAGAACATCCAAGGAATGATGGGCAAAGATTTGGAGATTGAATTGTTCATGAACTGTAATAAAATTGATATTCTTTGCATAACAGAACACTGGCTTAAAGACCATCAGTTCATGTACAATTTTAAGAATCATTTGGTAGGAAGTTCGTTCAGTCGAGGAAATGCAATACATGGTGGCTCCTTAATTATTGTTAGTAAAAAGTTTAAATTAAAGGAACGCAAAGACATAGTGAGCCTCTCGGTTGAGCGAACAATAGAAATAGCTTGTGTGGAGTTGGAGCAGTTTGTTGTATTAAGTGTGTACAGACCTCCTTCAGCATCATATGATTTTTTCGAAAAAGTTATGGATGAGGCATTACATAAAGTCCGTAATGTAGGTAAAACAATAATTGTTTGCGGGGATTTTAATATTAATTTGTTAGAAAATTCCACGATGTCAACTAAAATTAAAAACCTATTTCTATCATACAACTTGAATCATTTATTTTTGGAGCCGACAAGAATAACTGCCACTTCGGCCACCTGTATTAATAACATATATACAAATGTAAAACCACTGGCTAAGCAAATTATTAATAACCTGGACTCTGATCATTGTGGCCAAATGGTCAGCTTTCCACACCAGCGTAAACAAGTGACGAAAAAGAATATCACTGTTGTACCAAAAACTGCAGGTCGGCTGGAACGCTTTAAAAGCAATCTAGATACAAAATTAAATTATTTAGAATACAATGACAACCCTAATGTCTTTTATAATAATTTTTTTAACATTTATTGTTCAGAATTTAATAAAACTTTTATTCCAAAAAAGATCTCAGTTAGTGGTACTGTAACTTTTAATGAATGGGCTACAATTGGTATTCACAGAAGTAGGAAACGCCTTTATGAACTTTATGGTGAGCGCAACTATAACACCAGCGATGACTTCAAATTATATGTTAAAAATTATTCAAAGTTATTCAAAAGAGTATGTCGATTAGCCAAGGCAAACTATCTGAGTTCTAAGATTAAGAATAATAATGACAAAATAAAAATGACATGGAATATTATAAATAGTGAAACAGGAAAGGTCAAAAGTCGTAATAATGAGTACAATTTAAATTGTGATAATAAAACCTTGACTTCTGATGCTGATGTTGCTGCAGCATTTGAGAGGTTTTTTACTGACATTCCAGTTTCAACTACAAAAGCCTTGATTTCCTCCCCCACTGTAGCTGAATCTGTTTTGAAGGAGAATGTTAAAGATTGTGAAAATAATTTCAGTTTTCAAAAAATTTGTGTTATAGATATAATAAAAACATTTAACACTCTCAATAAAAAGAAAACTGCTGATCTGTGGGGTAATTCCGTGGACGTCGCTAAATCTGTAATTATGACAATAGCTCCAGTTTTAGCTTGCATATTTAATGAATGCATTGACTGTGGTGTTTTTCCTGACCTCATGAAATATAGTAAAATAATTCCATTATTTAAATCAGGTAGCACTTCTGACCCCTCTAACTTTAGACCTATTTCTGTGCTACCCACATTTAGTAAAATTTTTGAAAAGTTAATGCTAGATCAAATGCAAATTCATTTTTATAAAAATAAACTTTTACATTGTAAACAATATGGTTTTACTAGGGGTCGCTCTACAACTGACGCCGGTGTTGAGCTTTTAATCCAAATATTTGATACCTGGGAGAAATCACAGGATGCCCTAGGGGTATTTTGTGATTTATCCAAGGCTTTTGATTGTGTTTTACATGAAACTTTGGTCAGGAAGCTTAACCACTATGAAATTAGGGATGCTTCTTTGAGCCTTCTAATCTCATACTTGAGTAACAGGATTCAAAAGGTCGACATTAACGGTAAAAGATCTCCGGGATCAGTGGTTAAAATGGGAGTTCCGCAGGGTTCAATACTTGGTCCATTCTTGTTTTTGGTTTATATTAATGACTTACCTTATTTTGTAAAAGACAGTCATGAGATAGTATTGTTTGCTGATGATACTTCACTTTTATTCAAAGTGAAACGACGACACCTAAATTATGACGATGTGAATAATGCGGTCTCAAAGATTGTTCACTGGTTTAGTGTTAATAACTTGCTATTAAACGAGGGAAAAACCAAATGTGTAAGATTTGTATTGCCTAATGTTAAGCAGGTAATAACTAGTGTACAAATTAAAGATAAGAATGTGAATCCTGTGGACACCACTGTGTTTCTAGGCATCACGTTGGATGCCAAGCTTCAGTGGGGCCCACATATAGCTAAATTGTCGAATAGACTTAGCTCTGCGGCTTATGCAGTAATGAAGATCCGTCAGTTAACTGACGGCGATACAGCGAGATTACTTTATTTCAGTTACTTTCATAGTGTAATGTCGTACGCCATTTTACTGTGGGGAAATGCTGCCGACATTCAAACTATCTTTGTGCTGCAGAAGAGGGCTATTCGAGCAATATATAACCTACAGGCTGGTGACTCTCTCAGAGAGAGATTTAAGGATATAAGTATAATGACAGTTGCATCACAATATATTTATGAAAATCTTGTGTATGTTCATAAAAATATTGAACTGTTTTCAAAAAACAGTGATATTCACAAATTAAATACTAGAAGTAAGAACAAATTAGCAGTGCCTTATACTAGGCTCCATAAAATAAATAATTCTTTTAAGGGTCTGTGTGTACGATTATACAACAAAGTACCAAATGATATTCAGAAATTAGATCTTGATAAATTTAAAATCAAAATCAAAGAAAAGCTTTATAAAAAAGCTTATTATAAAGTGTCGGATTATACAGAAGACAAAACAGCTTGGGTCTGAAATGCTCCAAGTACCTACTCCAACAGCTATTTCTAATTGCCTATAATTAATTTATATAGAGCACCATATTTAATTAAACTATTTACATTCAAATTCATATTTTGTATTTTGTGACCTGGTAACGACATATAATATATATATATTTTGTAAATGTCGTTGCTTCTGTGCGCTGTGGTTTCTTGCGCCCGTTCTTTGCCACAGTTAAAAAATGATATCCTGAATGCGTGGTAGGTTAAAAAATATTTGGACGTTTCAAAGTACTTATTAATTGAGTTTATTGAATAAATATATTTTGACTATTGACTATTGACCATTGGGACCCAAAGTACCAGAAGAGGTCTCTAAACGCTAGGGAAATCCTCATAGATGGTATGAACAAAGAAAATAAAAAAGAACTGTTAGCAACAACTTTGATACCTGTTTGAAGTTGGCCAAATTATGATGCATTTACATTATGAAAATACCATGAATAGAAAAATGCTTACACTACCTGCCTACTCTTGATAAAAAATTCTTGTCAATGACACAAGATGTTAAAAGAGACGCACACTCTTTTGAAAAAAATTTGGGAGAAAAGATAGAAGCTGCTAAGGCCGCTGAAAAATCTGGTTTGCAAATACGGAATACTAATAACATTGGACCGTCAACTTCACTAAGAACTACGTCGCCCAGCAGGGGAAGTGGCAAGACCCATCCAAGCAACAAGGTCATGGGTTGCCAGGCCGGGTGGGAGCAAGCAAAGATTCCCGTATCCACCTCCGAGGCGATCAGCGCAAGCACCGACGTCCGCCCGTTATCACACCACGACGGCAGTGAGACCGTCATACAGACCGATGTTGCGTAAATAACAACCAAGGTAACCTTACACGCTGGTAGTATAAATTTTTTTTTTGTTGACACATGGTGTTTAATCGCAAATGACCCGGTAGTCTGACAGTACGTTACGGGTTACAAAATACCATTTAATAATACTGTAAAGCAAGCTACTGAACCTATCACTCTTAACTTCTCTTCGGCTGAAATAAGTAAGTTAACCACAGCTATATCTGACTTGTGCCAGTCAGGAGTAATATGCATATGAGAGGATGTGAAAGACCAATATATTTCTCCCATATTCTTAACACCTAAAAGTGATGGATCGTCCAGATTTATCTTGTACCTAAAATCATAGAATAAAGCTGTCGCCTCATACCACTTTAAAATGGAGGACATACGGACAGCAAGCAAATTATTGTTTCAAGATATGGCCAATGTTGATATCAAAGACGCGTATTTTTTGTTTAGTTCCTATTGATGAAAACTACAAAAAGTATTTAAGGTTAAAATTTTTGGGACACAAAAGTAATACGTATGAATTTTAGTGCCTACCGTTTGGACTTAGTTCAGCACCTTATTATGTCTTTACGAAACTCATGAAACCGGTCTATCTACCGGATTTATCTTAGAAACAGAGGTTTTTTAATTCTAATATATTTAGATCTTGTGCCTTTGCCATTCTTATGAAGAATGTAAAAGTTTTGTTCTCGAAACTGTTTGTTTATGATAAAAACTTCAAAAAGAGTAGCTTGGAACCACAAAAGACTAGAAAATTTCTCGGTTTTGAATTAAATTCAAAAAATATGTGTTTGCAATTGCCAATAGGAAAACGAAAACGCATTCTTGAACAAATAAATATCAATAGAATGGGTGGAGTACAATAAGTTCCCTTAAATAATATCACTTGTCGTCTATGGCAATGGTGCGAGAAACGCAAAATATTTGTCTTTGCATCCTACATAAAATCTAAAGATAACTTCGAGGCGGATAAGGAGTTACGGCGTATGAATATCGATACAGAAAGGCAAATGTCGGTACCTGTGTTCGAAAAAATTGTTCAATCCTTTGGGACACCTCTTAAAGATCTCTTTGCTACTTACCAAAATTATAAATGCAATAAATACGTCTCATGGCAATGAGACCCCTATGCCTTTGACATAGATGCATTCACCTTAAATTGGAATATATTTTATTTTTATGCTTTTCCCCCTTTCTCGCTCATATTAAAATGCTTCAGGAAAATAATTAACGACGAAGCCACTGGTGTACTAGTCGTATCGTATTGGCCGAGTCAACCCTGGTATCCCCTACTTAGCTTAGCTCACCACCAATATACTTCGGCCCAAGTGACGATATGTTATTATCACCTTTCAGGACTCAGCACCCCCTTTGCAAGAAACTTATCCTGGTAGCATACAAATTATCAGAAAAGCATTTCAAAGAAAATCGTTATGTAATGAAACCATCGAGGTGATGATTTCCTCATTGTCTACATCCTCACTAAAACAGTACAATGTCGCTTTTACGAAATGGTGGAGTTATTGTGATATTTATATAGTTGATTTCTATAACTCCCCACTTCCAATTCTATAAAAATTCCTTACGGTCAACAGTTAACAGCAAAAATTGGTTGTAGTTCATTAAATATGCATCGTTCTGCTCTAGCTATTTAGGGCAAACGTTATAGTGAAGCTGATTTAGTTGTTCGATTTTTTAAAGGTATTTACAGGACTAAACCTAGTCATCCGAAATATTCGGAGACGTGAGATCCAAAGATTGTAATCGATCACCTTAGTAATTTATATCCAAATGAGGAACTTGCTCTGGAGTTTATTACTAAAAAATTAGTAACTCTGCTCGCATTGTCAACCGCACAACGAGTACAGACGTTATCTTCGAATTTCTAATTTAAAAATAAATAATAACTGTGTCGAAACCATTGGGGATGATTTAATCATAACATCTGCTCCAGGGCGACGACCGCCTTGTTTATTTATATCATTTTTTCTAAATAAGATTGAGATCTGCCCTGCAAAAACATTACTGTCCTACTTAGGTATGACTAAAGTTTACAGAGATGTGGTGAGGTGATGTGGTTCCCATTGGCGGCAAGTCCCAACCATGGTTTGGTCGTTGCTGCAAAATGGCGTCTCGCCAAAAGCGACAGCATTACCAAGCCTGGGCTAATGCGGTGTCATCAAAGGATCCAAACACCAGTGCGCTCAGAAAGAAGTACAACTTTGCCGCCAGATCCTTTAAGAAGGACATTGCCAAGGCGAAGTCATCATTCATAGGTAGAATTGGCGAGAGGCTAGTGCGTCTTCCTTCGGGGACGCGTGCGTTCTGGTCTCTCGCCAAAGCTATCTTAGGGAATTTTTGTCAGCCGTCCCTACCACCATTGCACAAGACCGATGACTGCCTGGCCTATACTGCAAAGGAGAAAGCTGATCTCTTGGGCTCTCTTTTCGCATCAAACTCGACCTTGGACGATGGGGAAAACTCTCCACCAACCATACCGCATTGCGCTTGTACAATGCCAAACGTTCAGTTCCTGCAAAGGTCAGTTCGTAAGGCTCTTTTTTTCCTTGATATCCATAAGGCGAGTGGGCCAGACGCAGTTCCACCCATTGTGCTTCGGACGTGTGCTCCTGAATTGGCACCAGTTCTAACGCGCCTTTTCCAGCTCTCTTACACCACTGGCGTCGTCCCGAGCTTTTGGAAGACAGCCCTTGTGCACCCGATTCCAAAAAAAGGCGATCGCTCAGATCCGTCTAACTACAGGCCAATAGCTATTACCTCTTTGCTCTCCAAAGTAATGGAGTCCATTATAAACCGCCAGCTCTTAAGGTACCTAGAAGAGAACCAGCTACTAAGTGATCGCCAGTATGGTTTTCGTCGCGGTCGATCGGCTGGTGATCTTTTAGTGTACCTTACTCACCGATGGGCGGAGGCAGTCGAGAGTAAAGGAGGCACTGGCAGTTAGCTTGGACGTAGCGAAAGCTTTTGACAGGGTATGGCACAGGGCTCTTTTCTCTAAACTTCCATCATACGGGCTTCCTGAGAAATTGTGTTCATGGGTTGCCAGCTTTCTTACTGGGCGTAGCATCAGAGTCGCAGTCGACGGTTCGTGCTCCGACATGAAGCCCGTGAATGCTGGAGTCCCGCAGGGGTGTGTGTTGTCCCCTACTTTGTTTCTTCTGCATATCAATGACATGCTGCATAACAACAGCATTCATTGCTATGCGGATGACAGTACTGGGGATACGCTCTACACCGGGCGAGCTAATATTTCTCTGAAAAGCGTCATCGAGAGCCGGAATAAACTTGTGACTGACACCGAGAACATGTTAAGTCATGTCTCGGATTGGGGCCGACATAACCTAGTCCGCTTTAACCCCTCCAAAACACAAGTTTGTGCATTTACCGCGAAAAAACATCCCTTCGTCGTACCTCTGAACTTTGAGGGAGCTCCCCTTGATACCAATCCGATTATTGGAATCCTTGGCGTCGATATTTCGAGTGACGTTCAGTTTCGTGGTCATTTGGAAGGTAAAGCTAAATTAGCTTCGAACTCCTTCCATTTGACCGCATTCAACGCAGAGCTGCTCGAATTGTCAGCGACGTGGTTATTTCAGGTCGGCTCGATCCACTGGCTCTTCGGAGAGACGTTGCGTCTCTCTGTATATTGTACCGTATATATCATGGGGAGTGTTCTGAGGAATTGTTCGGCTTGATCCCTGCCGCCAATTTCCTTCACCGCACTACACGCAATCGACTGTCATTCCATCCACATCACCTTGATGGATGGCGGTCTACTACTGTGCGTTTTTCAAGAAATTTCTTGCCTCGAACTACAGTGTTGTGGAACCAGCTCTCGGCGGCGGTATTTCCGGACCGTTACGACTTAGGGATCTTCAAGAAACGAGCCTATTCCTTCCTTAAAGGCCGGCAACGCGCCTGCGATTCCTCTGGTTTTGCGGGTGTCCATGGGCGGCGGTGATTACTTTCCATCAGGTGACCCGCTTGCTCGTTTGCCTCCTTCTGCTATAAAAAAAAAAAAAAAAAGATAAACCTAGAACGGAAAGGTTATTGCTCACCTGAAGCCTATTCATAATGCAACTAGTTCTACATTAAGTCGTTAGTTTAAAAACCCCCTATTTAACAGCGGTATTGACACTTCTTTATTCTCAGCACACACCCCAACTAACAAAAATGATTCTTATAATGGCTTTCATTGCCAAAATTAATAGCTTTTTAATAGCCGTATTATCTCCTATAAACCTGCGTTTGGGCACAAATTATAAGGACAATAACTTTGTACCCACCTTATAGTGGATTTATTGTTAGCTTTTTATTCTTTTACGTGTTTTATTATGGCCAGCAACAAGGGAGTAAAATTTATACTAGCAAAGCAAAGTATTTTATAAAGCTGTTTGCCCATGTATGATTCTGTATTAAGTAAGATAGTGATTTACATTTTCCTAAAAGCTTAGCGAAAAATTAAAGTGACCGCTGTCACTGTCAACCATTTTAATGACAAGAACAGTAAGTTTATAATTTATCATAATATGTTGTTACTGATTAAATGCTTGTATGTAGTGAAAACGGTGTGGGAATTCAAATGCATGGCAAAATGTGGTACGCAGTGTGTTATATTATCAACGCGCCCTTGAATTTAGGCTGTTTTGTGATACAAAATTGGTTAATTATTTATTCATGTTTTTAATAAGGCTATTATAAGGGAAATAGGAATCGCAAATCTTTTATAAGGAAACTTAAGCTTATGCTATTGCCATTTTGTATATATTTAGGGTTCTTTTCTCACTAGTAAAAACCCGTATCCACATTTATTTTAATGCCCGAAGATTTTTATTCAAAATTTTACTTTACTGTTTTGTTCATAATTTAATTCTTATTTCTTTTGCAGGATAATAATATTTTACGGCTGATAAAGCCGAAGTAATAGAAGTGTAATGTGTCCCTAACTATTGAAACAAGAAATTAAGAAAACGCAGAAATAATAGTAATAGACTTCTATCAGTCTTTTAAGTAGGTAATTCAGCAGCCAGCCAGCCATACGCGCCTAATCGTCTAATTACGTGCTGTAATATTTTTAAATAAATCGCTATAAGTTATATAATGGAAATATTGATTTTTATTGCCCAGTCTTGTATATCTCTACACAAAAATTTCATTGGATTTAGTAGGGCGACGGAACCCGTGGCTGTTTTTTGTAAAAGCTAGATAATTTCAACCATGATGAATCATGTTTTTGTAAAGTTATATAGAACACTTGAATATAGGCATCTAGAGAATGACGCTCTTATAAATAATATGTAATCGAATATGGTTTGCTTTCATTCTTATAAAATGCTTTTACTCTTTTGTCATATAGACATCTTATAATAAGCTCCTATAAATTAAAAAGCATTATAGTTACTCTGTGCATTGCAATTATAAGAATAATTGGCCCTATTAGAAACCTTTACATAGCTTTTGAATATTATAAGGCTAAAAAGCCATATAACTAGCTCCTATAAGAATACAACATTTTGAACCCTTATTGTGGCTGAATTATTAGGATTTATTACAGTTTACCCAACTAAATTACAAGGATAATGGTAGTATTAGCTAAATCTTCTTATAATGTACCATTATAAGGTTAAATTGACATATTGATTGCTATTTTAAAACATGTAAGAGAGTATGGACCTTATACATTAATTTTATAAGGGTATATTGTTAGTTGGGACGTGTAAGACACGCGTCCACGTCCACCTCGGCAGCAAACAGAAAAGGCCTTTCAATAACTGCAGGATGGACTGGTAATTATCTGGTGTTTGCACGGTTTACAATCGACCCCTTACCATTGAGAATGACGACAATGCTTTGCAGCGGCTATTTACATTGATTGATTTCTAGCTTATCATTCATTATAATATTATAATATATCATACTGGTTTGTACTAATATGGTACCTAATTATATTTAATCGGTTATACTCGTAAATACTCAATTATAATAGTTGAATTAAATCATATAGGTACTTAAATTATTTCGCAAAATTTGTGTTCTAAACATCTACCTTGTGAATATAAATCTCGAGGATGCAACGTCGAAGTACAATTGATGGTTAAACAAACTTACCTGAAGTGAAGTTTGACTGTAATGGGCGATCTTCCGAGATCAAAAAAAAAAGAAATTGGTTCGTAAATGACTTTATAGATGGCGCTTAGCATAGATTAGTATGGCGCTTAGTAAAAGACGAGTTCATGAAGTGCACGTGTATGGCTGCGTAATATTTATTCTATACCAAAATAGAAATAGGTCCTGGATGTCCTGAATAAGAATAGGTAAGTACTATTTTTTTATTTTTTTGGTAGACAAGTAAAAGTGTAGAATTTATTACAGCCCTTAGGTAGGAACGGGTCGGCTTTCATAAAACGACATCTATCGAGTGTTTTTGAACTAATTTTTACTTTTTAATTTGGGCTGTCAGAAAATCGCCCATTGTACGAGACGTTGCATCCGAAGATATTTATATAAAGATCCCTTCCCTTACATGCTGGCCCCATATAAATTAATTTTGCAAAAAAGCTCTAAAAGTGAATGACGATGACAGCGCGGGTGACAACTCGTGCACTCGGTTGGTATTCACTAGATGGCGCCTGTGTCTATACTATGGGTAACGTTTTATGTTTATTTTAATAAAATTTCTTTTAGATAGCTCTTATTATGTGTTGGATGCCTGGTACATTGAAGAGTGGATTACCTTGTGAATATAAATCTCTTCGGATGCAACGTCTCGTACAATTACGGTCAAACTTCACTTCAGGTAAGTTTGTTTAACCATCAATTTAATTTTAAAAAAAATATTTTTTTTACATTGCACTGGTTTGGTGTGTGTGTGTGTGTGTGTTTATAATGAGCTTATCTTGATATAAAAATAAATTTTATTTATTTAACCAGACGGTTGCAAATTACTAATATTGACTTGCCTGTTTACACCTGCCTACCCAATGTTATGACAGGAAAAAAATTGTCAACCTAACGTTTGCATATTCTATAGGCTTCATACTTTCGATTGGTACCTATTTAATTTATCTATTATCGAAACAAGTGCAATATTTAAAAAAAAATATTTTTAAATATTTAATTAATCATATACAACTGAAATTTTTCAGCCAACCCTCTCGCAATATATTTTTTAACATATTAAATTTGATATAAAATACTTTTCATCCATTAACCGCTCGGTAAAGGTCGTTGTATACTCGGATCCTCTACTATAAATTCCATGTGAAATTCGTATGAGAAGTTTTATTTTATTGTAATGCACAAAACAAGTTATAGACACGTAAAATACAAACAAAAAATATTTTATCTTAAGGTCTAAGTTGAAACTCTAAGGTATGTATGTACATACTTACAACTATATATAACTATATCAATGAAAGTAATAAGTTAAATTATAACGGCAAAAACACACTAAAAAAATATGGATGTCCGACAGGCACAAATGATTCATAACAAAGTGTTCTACGTCTAGCTTGCACTAACACTAAATCACACCATTAACTCTCACTGGCTCTCATTCTCATATTAGCCGACCAAGAAAATACTTACATTTAATATCTCAATGGGAATCCTCAAAGCCATAATTTTTACTACGCAGTAATTGCTGGTTCCGTTCTGTAAAAATCTATGAAAATTAAATAAGACTCGCTAGTTCACGCAGAATCAAATAAAATGTAACATATTTCTTAGGAATAATAAAAGCTATTACCCATTAAAATCATTTGCCTGAAATCTCTGTATAAAAATCCGTGTGTATTCATTGTCCGGTTTGAACATTGACATTATTTTACGGACAAATCCGTATATATGGCAACACTGTGACTACAGTAACGTCAGTCAGTGAGTGACACAGTACCGCAGGTTAGTAAAATTCTCCTCATTGGGAAAGCAAAAGAATTTTAAGTCGACTAACGTTTTTAGTTTGAAATAAAATGCGATGTATCGTATTATAATGATGCTTGGAGTGTTTGGCACTAAGTATATCGAGTCAGCCATGCATGCATATGTTATTAAGTTTGTTTGTACATATTATAAATATTTTGGTCACAAACCTTTAATTCACTGGCTGAATGCACTGAACTCTCAATTACCCAACCCATAGTAAAAAAAATGACACTCAATATTAATGTACAAAAATTCTTTTTAATAATGGTTACTTATCTAAAATTGTCCGCTAAAATCTAAATACTGTTATATGTCGTAAAAAATAAGTTAAGAATTATCATGTATGTCATGTTTGTGTTGGTTCTTAGGCTAACTTCAACAATGTCCTTTAATAAATAAATAATATGATAGACAATTAATTAATATACTTACTTAAATTTATTGATTTTGATTTTGATCACTGATGTGATCGGACGTGTTAAATAATTAATGAAATAAAGTAAATAAATTGCAAAACGTGACCTAGCTCTACTTTAGTCGGAAGCAAATTATCTGTGTCATTCAATATTCGTGCTAAGTTTTTTTTTTTTTTTTAATTTATTTATCATATTACAAAACATTAGGTACATAGCATGATAAAGAGTCGCATACTTAAACCACTAAGGTTTGTAACGACGCAACCCGAGTCGACGATATAACTTCTAAGTTACCATCCTCTAGGTTACAATTAGGTAGGTATATCAGATATAATATTACAAATTAAAAGAAAAGAAAATAAAAAACAAATAAAAAAACAAAAATGGTACCATAAATAACAAATAACTATCGCACTACTAGGACTTGAGTAAACGTAATTGGATGCAATTTTGCAATGACAAGTACCTACCTACTTAGTTATTTTTTAGGTTTTCTACAAAGAACAGTTTTAATTTTCGTTTAATGTTATTCTCATTCAAATTATCGTGCAAGGTCGTAGGTAGTTTGTTTATGAGTCGCGGAATAATGTAACCTACCGTCCGTTCCCCATACATATTATTTGCACGGCTCGTCTGCAGCCTGTGGCTGCTAACCGCGCGCGTACACACGGTGTGTTTAATTTCTTTTTTTAAGTCCTCATTAAAATAGTGTTTGATTAATAGTAAGTATTTTACTTGGGTGTGAACTGGTAAAACATCATCAGTGAATCATTGTTTGAACTTATAATGTTCATTTAATTAAAAAGAAAAATGGAAGGCAGTCCCTTCAACCGGAGCGCGCTCACGCACCGCAGCCCGCCGCCCTCGCCCGCGCCCGCGCCGATCCAGCGAGAGGAGGATCCTCCCGAACTAGTGTCGACCCCTGAGCTCCAAAACTGGATGTTGTCCATCGAACAGTGCCTAAATGAGGTATGCGCTATCTCTACAGAAGGGAAATTAAATTCGGACCAGAAATTAAGGATTCACAATCTGTGTCGAAAAGTGAACAATGGAACATCTCATATGGCCGTGCTGTACCAGTCCCTTAAACAAAAAGCCATTCAAGCCCATACCTCTATTGCAGCCCTCAAAGAAAACCGTGACCTTTCGCAGCGATTTCAAGATCTCAAACAGACTATTGAAGAGTCCTCAAAACCTCTCACGGGAACTGTTTCCTTCGCTGATATGGTTAAGAAAAGTACCAACAATTTTATCTAGCCAAGTAACATTAAGTCGTTAGCAATTTATCCTACCGATAAAATGAAGTCGAGCGAAGAGACGAAAACGTTAGTGCAAAAAATTATCAGACCTGAACTAATGAAACTGCACGTGAGAGGTTTGCGCAAGACAAAGAACGGTGGTGTTATCATCAGCACCGATACCAAGGACGATATTGAGAAGCTGAGACAATCGGCGCAACTGACAAACTCTGGCCTTACGGTGGATGAGCCTCTTAAACGCAAGCCTAAAATTGTTGTGATCGGAGTGCCCACGTGTATGCAGGAAAGTGAAGTTTTAAACTGCATCTACCATCAAAACTTGGCTGACAAGCATCATGATATGACACTCGAAACATTTTTGACCTCTATTAAGTTAAGCCATAAGTCGGGAAAGAAGGACGCCGAGACCTGCAATTACATAATCGAAGTCCCTGCACATATTCGCAAAGCCCTTATTGCGACGGATAGAGTTTTTGTAAATTGGTCGTCGTGCCCGGTAAGAGATTTCACTTTGGTTACGAGATGTTTTAAGTGTCAGCAGTACGGTCATGCAGCCAAGACATGCCGAGAGGAGGCCTCCACCTGCGGGCATTGCGGCGAAGTAGGTCACGCGCTAAAGGATTGCGCGAAGAAGGCCGAGTCAGCAAAATGTGCCTCATGCTTGCACTTCAAAAAACCGCACAACCACAAAACCGGCGATGCCGATTGTCCTGCTAAAATAATTGCTGAAAAAAGGTACATCAATTCAATAGATTATGATGGCGCCTAGGTGCAGGGATATCGGTGCTCATCATGATGAAATCGATTTAGCCCATCAACAGCTCTAGTTATTAATACGACAATAACATATTTGCTCTACTAACCTTACTAACTGTAAATTACTTACCTAAACTAACTCGCACACCAATAATTTATAAAATAATGACTACACTAAATAGAATGATAGAAGAATGACTAACTTTAACCCAGATTTCATTTCTGTTGACGCGGAAATTCGCTTGCAATACATAAACGTTATTAATTGATATTTTATTTATATACCAAGTAGTTATAAGTGAATATTGTAAATTTATTATTAATTAATATAAACAATGTAGTTAATTTCTAACGAATATTATCTTGTAATTTATTTAGCAACTAAGAATATAACTGTATTTTGCATAGAATTATCTTAACCTTTCTCTTTGCCTGGAAAACAGGAAGATCCTAGTCCAGGCACATGTATATATTTGATTCTATTAGTACCTATATGTTTAGCATTAAGTTAAAATATTGTAAAATTAGTTTTTCAATAAAGAATTTATTTATTTATTTATTTATTTATTTATAAACATAGGTACATACATAGGTACGAGTACCTAATATAACACATAGGTACATACTTAGATACATAAAATATTTATAAAACATTTTGACTATACTATAACATGATACTACCAGAAGAAAGTAGAGCCAAGATGCTTGTGATGTTTAGACTTTAGTAGTGTTGACTTTTTAGGAGTGTAGTATTAGTAGTTGGTTTACACAAAAACCACTCAGATCCGAAACTATTGAAAAAGACAGTTATATCTATATCTAAATCGACCCGACCGGGAATTGAACCAGGAACCTAGGAGATGGCATCGCCAGAACCGGTTACAATAGCAAATTCAAGTAAATCACTCAAGTTCGAAAATAAACGGAAGTCGCACGTAGGCGCGGGTTAATGACAAGGAATTTGGAGTAAATACCTGTAGAGATTGGATTACACCCCCCGCAAACCGAATCCGCCGCACCACACCGCGACGCGTTTGTTTGTCGGCGGCGATACTTATTAAAAGATTGTTTGAAATGAAAACGTATGACGTAATTTTACGTAGCAGTGAAAGAATACTAACGACCACTCCCTCTCTTCCCTTGGGTGTCGTAAAAGCGACTAACGGACTAAAGGCTGCACATACTTCTAAGCATAGAGCGGTGATGGGCTCATAACCTGTCACGCTGAGCACATGTGCGCGCTAGTTGGTGAAAAGTGGACTTTGGCAGAGGACTGCTTTTTTGCTGTCCTCATATTGCCTAGTCTCTGACTAACCCTTCGGGGATAATAGTCGTAATTATATGTATGTATGATTAATCTGGGGGCTAATTGTCTACCTTCAACATCTATCAAGTAGAAGTACCTACATTGCTTCGCTAGTTTGATAATTAGCCCCCTAGCTGGTTGTCTGAAATATCTATTTCAGTGCAGTGCAGTGCGTTCAGTAATTCAGTAGCCGCTACTGGACACTCAAACCGCGTTTTTGTATGATAGTGTCCCTTTGTTAGCAACAGACAGTGTCTCAAGTGTCAAATGTCCCAATTGACGTTCAGTATGGACATATAAAGGCTGATAAATATCTATACCATCACGAGATAAAGGTGTTCAAGGGGACAAAGTAGCAGGCGGGCGGTCCGCTAGTGTTAAATAGAAGTTATTCGCAAACTTCCTGTCAAAGTAAACCCGGTCAATGGTAACAAAGTCCGATACGTGTAGATACTTTTGACAAAGATGAATGATGATCACATCCAAACTTTTTAAACGGGAATAAGAAATAAAGCAAGTTTTTCTACCTGCCATGGCTGCCTGCAGGTAGGGGTTGGAGCTGGGATTTACAAGCTGCCCCTCGTCTGCCACGAAGACTCCTTGAGGTTAATAAATAACAATTAAGTAATTTCTATTTTAAAGAATTTTAAAAGTCTTTAACAAAAATACTATTATACAAGTCCTTGGTCCGTTCCAACCTCGAATACTGTAACCAGGTCTGGTCCCCCCACTACGACGTTCACATCAAACGTATAGAGCGTATCCAGAAACGTTTTTTGTGGCATCTATCATACCAAACTAATAAGGCTGAGTAAGTGCTTCCCTCATATGAAGAACGATTAGGTCGTAGGTTTTTATTGGATTTAATGCTACTCCAAAAGATAACCAACGGCACCACGGATTGTTCCTCTCTGTTACGATTGATAAATTTTAATGTACCATATAAACTAGCGCGGGTCAGAAGATATGTGTTTTTTCTGTTAAGGGCAGCAGGACCAATGTGGATCATAACGCCACCATGAATAGACTATAGCGACAATATAACGAACTCTGCAAAGTATGTAACATCGACATCTTCGCAGATAAGCCCCAGAACAGAAGTTCAGACAGGAAACATTAAAGTCATTTGAAATGGCGCCACACGATTATTAATTTTATATAAGTAAGTACCTACTCAATTAATAATTTTGTCTTTTTGTTGCATTAGTTGGCCCTGAAAAGGAAGCATTATATGTATAAGTACTTTTATATAATGCTTCCTTTACAATAGGTATTGTAAATAAATAAATGGTTTTTTAAAATGTAAATTATAGTCCACTTTGCATACCGTATGGCAACCTGTAAGTAAGATGACACTCAGCACAGCTTTAAGTTTATGTTTGTTTCTACAATTTTTGCTTGTATCAGTGTTTGTCTTGTTGGTTGTCCTATAGCTTGACCACGACCGACCGCTATACCGCTGCTACCATACAAGTTAGTACCGCAGCAGCGGTACAGCGGTCGTGGTCAAGCAATAATAAACAAATAAATAAATAAATTGTGTCTGGTATAATTGGTAAGATAATATAAACCCTGTCGCGTAGCAGCGGTGAAAGAATACTACCACCCGCTCTCTTCCTTTGGGTGTCGTAAAAGGCAACTAACGGACTAAAGACTGCACATACATACTACAGTATATAACGGCGATGGGCTCACCACCTGTCACGCTGAGCACATGTGCACATACATATAATCACGACTATTATCCCCGAAGGGTCAGTCAGACACTAGGCAATGAGGACAGGACAGCAAAAGAAGTCCTCTACCATAGTCCACTTTTAACCAAATAGCGACTGCACATGTGCGAAGTGAAGCGATGGGCCACCTGTCACGCCTTCGCGTGACAGGTGGCCCATCGCTTCACCTATCCAAATCATGATTATTCCCCCTCCACGTGGATTAACTTCCTGAAAAAATCACAAGCGTTCTTGACGTCCAGAGGTCCTCCAAACTCGAGTGCGTCTTGTATCCGGCCTCATACCGAAATGATTCATCAGAAAAGCAAACACAGCGACAGTCTTCTTCCTCCCAATTTTGGTGTTCACGAGCCCGTTGTAAACGGCGGCCCTACGATTGTGGGGTGCTATGGGTGGAACCCTTAGCGACTTTTGGGAACGCAGACGCACTTAGCGTAAACGATTGCGGATGGTTTGGTTTGGTATGCGGAAATGGGTGTCCGCCAACACTACTGTCCTTGGTGAGAGCCTTCCACGATGGCATGAGGGGCTCTGTGATTTTTGATGGTGATGCATCCGCAACCTTCAGCATGAACCGTGGTGTAAGATAGGGCTGCGTCCTTGCGCCCACACTCTTCGGGATCTTCTTTTCTTCTCTTCTCCTGGTAGCATTCGAGGATTGCGACGTCGGGGTACATCTGCACTCAAGAAAAGACGGAAGACTCTTTAACATCAATCTTCTGAAGTCAAAGAGAAAGCGTCACGACGTAATAGTACGTAAACTCTTGTATGCTGATGATGCCGCACTTATTGCTGACTCGGAGGATGATCTGCAGGAGTTGGTAACAAGATCTGGTTGCGCTTGTAAACAGTTCTCGATGAGTGTTAACACCAAGAAAACCGTCGTTATGGTTCAGGAAGCAAACTTTCCACCCAACATCACTCTCGATGGCGCTGCGCTGCAGGTCGTTGATAGCTTTTGTTACCTTGGCTCTACCACAGAATATAATCTTTCCATCAACAAGGAGATGGATGTGCGCATTGGCAGGGCAGCGACAGCTTTTGGCAAGCTTACCTCACGAGTTTGGATAAACAACAAACTTACTATGGCTACCAAGATTTTCGTATAGCAAACTTGTGTCCTTAGTATCCTCTTGTATGCGTCGGAAACGTGGTCTACCTACGCCAAACAAGAGCGTCGCCTCAACGCCTTCCGGTGCGGTGTCTGCGATCGATTCTGGAGGTAACATGGAAAGACCGGATGACCAACGAAGATGTTCTGACGAAAACCAACTCCAACAGCATTACAGCGATTCTTAAGCAGAGACGTCTCCGTTGGCTAGGACATATTCATCGCTTGAATCCCCATCGATTGCCACGTGAGGTCATGCTCGGACAAATCGCTGACGCCAGAAGACCTGTGGGACGTCCCATGCTAAGATTTAAGGATTTGTGTAAGAGAGATATGGAGAGTTTTGGCATAGACACCAAGAGTTGGGAGGCACACGCTGATATGAGACCAGAGTGGCGCCACGACTTGTCTACTGGAGTGTCAAGACACGCTGAAGCCTGGCTAAGTAACCTAAAGCAGAAAAGGCTTCGCCTTCACACCGCTGTGCCTCCCCCGACTCACGTTTCATCTGTGACAAATGCGGCAAAAAATGCCGTGCTGCAATTGGTTTGATAAGCCACAAGAAAAGCTGCAGCAAAACGTGACAGCAACACAGCCACTGTTACCATCATCTGCCAAGATGTTGTGGCCAATGATGATGGTTTGGTAGCTTATCAGCAAGCCTGAAGCGCTGTGGAGCTTTGTGGCCAAATCATAGCGGTCATGGTACGATTCCATCGAGAGCAGTTTTGGATGTACCGGTCTTGTCTTCGAGTGGTGATACGAGATCTTCCTCCATGTCGCTCGGCCACGCTGCCCGTGATACGATAGCATGTCCCAGAGGCGGCCTATGACACTCTGTTTAAGGCCAATGGCGGCAGCCACAGTACGTTGCTTGGAACAGCTTCCAACATTCCAACGGCTCTCAACATCTTTTCCATTGTCATATGACACCGTCGGCGTCGCTCCATATCGTTGCAATTTTTTCACTTCCAGTGCAGAAATTGTAATGCTTTTAGTTGCCATTACGCTATTTTAAAGGAATTCAGATTGACAGTTGATCTTCCATATTTAAACAATGTAAGAAATCAATTTTACATTCATATCGTGAAATTCACTAAAAAGAATCAATATCCAAAAAAGTTAAAATATTAATTCTATAACGCAACAATACTTTAAAATGTACTTGATCCCTAGACACTTTTGATGTGTGTACTTTCATGTACTTTCAGCGTGTACAGGCGTGCTGGTGCTACAGGGAATTGTAAGGTATACTTTCCTGTACATTATTTTTATAGAATTACGATGAGAGCGTCATAGTGCTGCCATCAACAGTACCGTGAGGGGCTGTTAGGAAAAAATAGCACAATGAAGCCGAAAATGCAAGGAAGAGCTTATTATTATTCAGAAATTCAGGAAAGTGTTGAAAAATTTCCACGAGTCGACATTGAACACGCTCGGCTCCTTTGATAATTTAGTAAGTGCAAAGTTGGTTGGATTGAACTAACTTCGGCTTTAAAAAATAATTAAGTTATTAATGTTTTGTTGATACAGCCACGATAATTAGTAAGGCACCTGACCTGATCCTCTTAAGTGGCCAGTTCCAATTCCGCTCGTGGAAAGCTTCTTCAGATTTATTATTTGTAGGTTAGGAAAATTAAAAGTTCGGTTTGCGAACTTGCCAATTAAGCACTTTTGCAATGCCACGTTACGGCTCAGTGACTAAATTGAATACATCTCCTCCGTGCTGCGGTAGGTACTTAAAGACGTTGGCCCCGGTTGTTGTCCTACGACAGTGTTAGCGTGGAGGGTGATGGCCCATGTGGTGAGCATGTGTGAAGGCACGTTTATGGGCTGATGATGATGGATGATGATGAAATGCATACCTCGAAATACGTTTCTAGGGAATATTAAATTGATAAGTACCTAGTACCACGGGTAATGTAAAATCTCCCGTGGTACTACCAGACAGGACAGTAGTACCAAGGGCAAAAAAAATATTCCCGTGGTTTTACCAGTAGGACCATCGGTAGTACCACGGGTAAGTACAGGAAATTTAATAGAATTTTTAACGCCCATCTGTTAAATGCGATCACGAGAGTTAGATACTTAAACTTACTTTCTCAATATCTAAGTAAGTTCCTACATGTAGGCAGTGCGTCACCGTGCTTCCATTATTTCACTTTGAATCGAAAATCATGTAAGTAACTGTTAACTGTTGTTTATTTAATTTTATGAATAGGTAGGTAAGTACTTATAAGTTTCTATCATTGTGGAAAAGCCGGCACACGTTAAACATCTACAAATGCTTTGTTAACTGTTTAAACAATGTTTGAATTTTGTATGAAGGTTCGCTTTTGTGGCCGTGTATTGGTTTAATTGTTAAACTTCTATAAGAACTCTTTAAAAACCAAAGTTTTCAATTCGAAATAAAGTTTCAACAGAGCATTTGTTGGATGTCAGAGTAATATGCCATGCTTGAAACCTTTGGAAGACAAGTTGTACCGGGTGGAAGCCGCAAGAAATTCAGAGATGGGGAATTTTTTATTTCTACTGTCTGAGAGTAAGTAAGTATCTATCTATAAATGTGTATTCAACCTTCCAAAGTCAAAAGTCAAAATTTATTTATTCAATAAACTTAATTAATTAGCACATTGAATCGTCCAAAACATCTTTTTTAAACTACCACCCATTCAGGACGTAATTTTTTAGCTGTGGAGAAGAATGGGCGTAAGAAACGCCCAGCTTCATACGGATCCGATGGCCTTTGGGGCAGAACGGTTATTGAAAGAACGCTTTCTTGCAAAACGCAGTGTAGGCAGGTCTCCAATAAGGTGGATCGTAGTGTTGCCCAAATGCAAGAACAAGACGAGACTTAGCCAGTCTTGGTCTTGGTCTTGCGCCACTACACCCGGTCTTGGTCTTGGTCTTGGTATTGCGTCCCCAGTCTTGGTCTTGGTCTTGCAGCAAGAGTCTCGCAAGTCTCGCAATTACTTATTAGCCTATTGATATTTATTAAACGCTACATTAGATCTTAGAACAACGTAACTGAAGGTACATTTTAAACTTGAATTAACATAACCATAGTGAAGATCAACCAACTTAATAAATGTCTAAACATTTAATGAGAAATTCGAAAAATTAACTGACACCGGGTGGGGTTTGAATGAACCCACGACTAGGGTTGCCAGGTGTCCGGCTTTAGCCGGACATGTTTGGCTTTTTACGGTCGTGTCCGGAAAAAATTTACGTGTCCGGCCTGTCCGGCATTTGTTAGGCTTTTTTTGTCCCATCGTGATTCTAAGAAGCTATATGCAGTACGCTGCGCTTCATGATTCGTCTTAAATTTCTAACCTATCACGTGTCCTACAGGAGAAGCTAGTATTTATGTCTATCTAGTAAGACAAATAACCTCGAAATTATCACGTGACCTACCCACAGGAGTAGGGCAGCAAGTAATTCTTTACAAAAAATCTAAGTTTTCGAGTACTGGTATTCAGTGAATAATTATGTGCGTAAAAATATAAAGTCTTTCGAATGGTAAACATCTCAAATTGAAAATCGTGGGTGACTAATCAATAGTTGAGCCTAACTTTTGATTACTTTAAATTATAGACGTATTGATTTTGAGATTTTCAAGAATTTTGTGTTTGTTAATTAATAATTTTAATTTTAATGAAAGTGATTGCTTGGACACCAATTAGCAGGAATTTTTAATTTTAATTAATTCCATTTGGTTTTTTTAAATTATAAGATTGATTACTTGTTTTTTTTCTTTTCTAAGTTTCTAGTAAGTGCAAATGCCAAGACTGATTGTCAATGCATAATTCAGAGATAATAATTATAAAAAACCTTAATCCTCATCTGAGTTTTTTATTGTAAAGCTGTTGTCCGTCTTGAAAAGCTTAAGTCCGTCTTTAATATAGTGTCTTAGGCTTTCCACAAACACCATGTCCGGCTTTTAGGGCAAAATGTCCGGTCTAAATACAGCGCTGAGTCCGGCTTTTTTATTTTAGGACTTGGCAACCCTACCTACCCACGACCTAAGCGATCCGCGCCGATGCTCTAACACTAACGAGATTTGCAGTGAACTTATTTGACATGTTTATCAATTAGGTAATAGTAATAATAATAGTAAGTAATTACTATAAACCCATATAGTTAATATTATAGTAATTACTTATTAAAATAAATTATTATGATATCCACCTACCTATCCTTACCATTATTCAATTACAATATTTCTTACGTTATCACTAATATCGTAAGAAATATTGACTTATCAGCATAATGTAATCGTGTCTATTCTGAGCACCCGGAAACTTATTTTATTCTTTAGAACATGTACTCTGTGGAGGCAATCAAACTGCGGCGCGGCGGCGATGCGGACGATTGTATGCGATATAAATAGAAGCCGCCGGCACAGTATAAATATGAGCTAAAGCAGTAAGGAAGCTACGTACAAACGCTCGAAACGACGCACGCTCACAGACGCACGTCTTTACAGGGCCCCTAAGCGGACATCGCAGTGCTCTCAGTAGCGCGTATCGCGTCGAGACGAGATGTATTGCGTGCGCTGTGCGCGCGATTTTTAAAAATGCCGCGAGTGTATTGCGTAGTAAACGGCTGCTTGAACTCGGCTTCTTCAAAACCGGAGCTTTCGTTTTTTAAACTTTCTGCTGATGTTGAAGGTAAGAATGATTTATTAATTTTTATTACTTAAGAATATTTTTTGAGCGCGCTTTATTTTAATGGTGAAAAATAATAAGAATTGATACTACGAAACTTCATCGTTAATAAACTTTGCTTTGAAAATCGATATCTGAGGATCTGTGTGGTTTCTGACAATGAATCCGTTATTAGAATGAGAAAAAGTAGCCGCCATATTAAACATTTTAGTTATTTAACCGATTGCTTAGAAAATCGATATCTGGGGATCTGTGTGGTTTCTTACAACGACTCCGTTATAGTATGAGACAAAATAGCCTCCATTTTGAACTTTTTAGTTATTTAACCGATTGCTTTAAAAATCGATATCAGGGGATCAGTGTGGTTTCCGACAATGAATCCGATAATAGAATGAGGAAAGTAGCCGCCATCTTTAACTTATTAGTTATTCAACCGATTGCTTTGAAAATCGATATCTAAGGATCTGTGTGGTTTCTGACAACGACTCCGTTATTAGTATGAGACAAAATAGCCTCCATCTTGAACTTTTTAGTTATTCGACCGATTGCTTTAAAAATAGATATCAGGGGATCTGAGTGGTTTCCGACAATGAATTCGATAATAGAATGAGGAAAGTAGCCGCCATCTTTAACTTATTAGTTTTTAAATTTTTTAAAGTTTAAAGTGACAACCCTTATGCTTTGTTAGTTATCTCAAAAAAGCGCTAACTAACTGAGATAGAGCGCTAACTAAACAAAAACTTTTTCAATTTTACAAAAATTAGAGGACAACCCTAACGCTCAATTGGCGCGTAGGTATATAAAACAAGAAAAAGGCCGAGCTTCCGTACTGCTTTAGCTTATATTTATACTGTGCCGCCGGCGCGTGTATATTATATTGACCTGTCAAAGAAATTTTGTAGCTATTCTACAAAATTTCTTCGACAGGTCAATATTCGACCTTTGATGATGCCGACAATAAGGCGCCGCGCACTATCAATGTGCCGATGGTCAAAACTAGGGATGCACTCTTTTTTCTTTTAAAAAATATTTTCATTCGCTATGTATGTTTATGGTATTGTTCGTAATACGCATAAGTCCAATTTTTCATTTTTTTCAATATATTTTTTTGCGTCTCATAGAATCCCTAAGCGTACCATATACCCCGAATTCCTATACTCCCTGAAACGACACTCAGTCCTAACTGCAAGACGCAAGAGTCTCGCAGGCTTAGTCTTGTTCTTGCTCAAGTCTTGCACGGCCAGTCTTGGACTTGGTCTTGCTAAATTAGGCGGTTTTGGATTGGTCTTGCAAAAATGCAAGAACAAGACCAAGACTGCAAGACCAAGACCTATTTTGGGCAATACTAGTGGACCGACGATCTTTTGAAGGCCGAGGGTAGCCGCTAGATGCGAGCAGCTAAAGACTCGACGCTGTAAAAAAATAAAATTGTAAGAACACCTCATACTATGTACCCAAAATTGAAGCAAATAAAAGATATTTCATTTCATTATTTCATAATTCATTTCATTATTTCATATTTCATTTCATTATTTCATTTCATTTCATTTCATTTCATTTCATTTTATTTCTGTGGAGATCCTTGGGTGAGGCCTTTGTCCAGCCATGGACGTCTTTCGGCTGACACAGCTGAATTTTTCGCAATTTCCGATTTGCGTCCATACTCGTACAAATAGTTCTTTGCACTCAAAAGGATGGCATACTCGTGGTATAACATACCCATTACCAAGCACTCTGCATGTAATTAAACGAAAATCTTGTTACGAATAAATTACAATCGGAAAGATACAGAGCCACGATAGCATAGTCGGAAGTGCGCTTTACGCGGTATAGCAGAGAGCGCAGGTTCAAACCCTGCTTCGTGAAAAAAATTCAACATTGTCTCTTATTGACGTCATTTCTCTTTTAATTACTTAAATGAAAACAAACCACATTAATGCAAAACATTAACAATAAGGCGTGGTGTCACATGGGTGCCATTACACCAATTGAAGCATACTATTTAATAGCAGATATTAACATTTTATTTGAGACCATTCAGACAGGGCGTGACAGTCAGCCCCTGCCTTTGCAATTACGATTACGCCCACTCGTAATCAAAGTCAAATGTTATTATTATATTTTGTTTGACTCCAAAAAAATCTCGAATAGGTACTTATTTCAAGATAAAAATGATGAAATATGTTATATTATGGTAATGTACACTACAGAAACATTAATTACCGTAAAGAACGTGTAAAATGCGGCCCGCCCGCGACATCGCCTGCGTGAACATCCTGTATCTCGTGACGAATTTCCAAAAAAAATATTTCACACAAACCTTGTCCTGACAATTACGAACACAACAAAAAAGAATTAGCCAAATAGGTGCAGCCGTTCTGAAGTGATGCGCGTGCTAACATTTCGGCAATTGCCAAATTTGCAGTGTAGCCGTTCTAAAGTGAAAAAGTGATGCATCCCGATTTTTACTTAAATAGAAGAAAGATTTATAGATTAAATGAAATTTTCTTATTATTTAAAAAGATATTTGTATACCCTTTGGGGACAATAGTCATGAATCATGTACGGTCGGGGTCACCGTCACTTTACCACTTTGCTGAGATTTTCGTATGAAGCGCACCGACCGCCCGGGTACGTGCCCGTACCAAATAGACGACGCGGTGTGCAAGGGATTTTGAGCTTTAGTTAGACTTAGTAAAGCGACGGAGTCCGCCATTGTACCTAAATGTGTGCTATTTAATTAAAATTTCTGGTTTTGCCCAATACGCCCTATAATTTAGAGGGCGTATTGGGCAAAACCAGAAATTCGTTTTTTCAGGATGGAAAGTAGGATAGATTAGAATTTTAGATGGTGATTGTTGCAGGAGTGCATCCAAGTCAAGAAATACGCAAACTAAAAATGTTTGTTTACCGCCTCTGTGGTCTAGTGGCTAAGCCACCGGTCCCAGAGCCAGAGGTCCCGGGTTCGATTCCCAGCGGGGGGTACAGTTGAGGGAGTTCCCGGTTGACCCGCGCGTACGTATACGAAGAGCTCGATGGCGCAGCGGTTAGCGCGTTCGGCTTGCGATCTTGCCCGCTAAGCAATTTTCGCAATGCGGGGTCGCTGGATGGGTGACCAAATTAAAAAACATCTCGAGCTTCTCCGCGCTTCGGAAGGCACGTTAAGCCGTTGGTCCCGGTTGTTGTCGTAAGATGGTAGTCGTTAAAACCCACCAACCTGCATTGGGCCAGCGTGGTGAGTTATAACCCAAGTTATGGCCCAATATCCACACGTGCTATTGTCCACGTGGGAGGCCTGTGCCCAGCAGTGGGACGTTTATAGGTTGATGATGATGAAGTACGTACACAAGATAATGTGCTAACAAATATCGCCGAAAAGTGGTCGACCATGCAGGGACTTTTCCGGCTGTACATGTTTGCGTGCTCGATTTGGTTGGCGGCAGGGCTTGTTCAGTCCGCCTGGCCAGCTACCACCATCTTATCTCAGTGTGTCGCCGTAACAATGTTTATAGCATGGTTGTGTTCCAACAGCTTCAAGATAAGATAGCCCGTTCCTCAGTGGTTGAGGATTCCGGGTTTGCGCGCTTCCACCTTCGGCCTTATCGTCACTTACCATCAGGTGAGATGAAGGCCAAGCGCTTGTCCGTCGTAGAATTAAAAAAAAGGTGGACCGAATATGAGTGATTTTTGGAAGAAGAGCTCTGGTATGTCATATTTTGGAAGAAGAGCCCTGGTATATGATATTCTATATTTGTAGGGGTTTCTTCTTCTTTTTCATAGCCTTCTTTTTACGACGGATTTTTTTTGGACCCTCAACCAGTGACCGGCCTTGCTAAAGTTGCTTAACGGGGACGAACGCGAACCGATAGCCTTAGCTGCTGCGCCATCGAGCTGGACAAATACATTGGATGGTAATAAAGCTGCTAAGCCCCAACGCCGGTGGAACCGGTAAAACCGCCTCCGTAACATCCCTTATCCGGACATTGAGTTATAATAACTAGAGACACGGCGAAACAAGTTTTTATAATTCTTCATTTATTGATCTATTTAGGTTCGCCTGCGAAAATTATTTAACTAAGGGTGGATTCGACCAAACTGGAATAAGGTCTTATACCTAGATTAAACGCCGAATTTGTATAGACTAATCTCGGGGTAAGTCTTATTCCAGTTTGGTCGAATCCACCCTAAATGTAACAATATTTTATGGCGAACATAACAATCATTTAAAAAGGAAAACTTACTACTAATTATTAAATTACTTACGATATTTTAATTTGCAACTAGAAGCTAGGATCGGCTTAAGGTTGTTTTGAGTTTGGCAAATGAACCATATTTATGCCCACTGAGTACTTAGCGGTCCATGGTTCATTGTTTAATCTGTGCCCGCCCATAGGCTGCAAACTGCTGACAACAAAGTCCCGCGCGCCCTACGCCGCTCCACACGTTAATTAATTGCGCACACTTTAAGAAATTCTGAAATTTAAAGATATTTTGTACTAAAAGGGAGGTGGTGGTACGTCACCAGGGGAGAGGAGGTAGGGTCAAAATGTTCCTAAAAACATCACGTGATTAATGGACGGCCCCTTGTCAGCTATCATCTAGCTGAGCACATTTTTTGTATGGAATAGCTGCTCTAGTTATAGTGCCTCAGTGGATACTGCCCACGGCTTGGGCGGACAGCTTATAAGCGAGGGCGGGCGGCGGAGGACTGCAGTCGTGTCTGGCTCCATAGGCCCGCGCCACGGCTCGTATGTACCGGGACTGCCTTAGCCGCGACCAAGGTAAGCAGTGAACTTTTTAATAAGTTAGTAAATAAAGTTATGAAAATTTAACGCAATTTTTTTGCGTACAAATATACTTAACGCAGAAAAAATCTGCCGCAGATTTAAAAATTTGTTGAATATTTTTCGAATCCGATTGCGGATGCGAATATCTGCTGCCGATATTCGCGAATGCGAATGCGCATATCACTTTTTTGGCGCCATTAATCAATGGCTCTATTTTGACATAAATTGATACATTTTCATGGAATTAAAATATTTAATAAGTATCATTCAAATACATTTTTATTAATTGAAATGAAATTGTTCATTAATCAATAGAAATAATATTTTGATATTACCATAATGTTCTAATTGCTTATTTATTACTTAATATGGGCATAAATGTCTAATTGTATGTACCGAATCTAGAATTTATTTACATCTGGTAGTTTCCATAAAATACTCACAAGTATATACTAATCGACACATAAAAAAGATGTCGTTACCTCCTTTGTAATTTTGCGGATTGTATGAGACTGTCCCCCCCTTCTGTTTACTTATTGAAAGATCGTAAATAAAAACACATAAATTTTGAGGTTAGAGCGTAATTAGTCTTTTTATAACAAGAGTATTAATTTGAAACATCTAAAGAAATCTCAGGCTCTTTAGACTTGTATTAATAATTTATTCTAAATTCAAATAGTTAGGTACCTATACTTTCCGCATTAGCGCCAAGGCGTTGCAACGTGCAACAGGTTGTGTTGTGTGTCTCGGCGTTTGTAACTTTTAAAATAAGCATTTAATTTATTTAAAAGCCTAGGTTTGCTTATTTGAAGAAACGGTGTCAATTTCCTGACCGTTGGCCGGGCAAAGGATGTTTCATATTTTTGATGCCTAACCCAGGATGATGGCTTCGCCCAGACCAGAGGACAGTTTTCATGTAAAACAATAATTACTTAATTATATTTATAAATATGAATAATCTCCCTTAATTAACACAATACATAAATTAACGACATATGCACAACTAAAATTAATTAGAAAGCATAATCTATATCAAGCATGTAATTTAAGGGCTAATAGATCTGTCTATACGTACCCAACATTTAAGATAACATACTCTTAAAACTCACAACTCTTAAATCCAGCCAGTATATTTTTACAGTTGATTAAATCTCTGTTTTAATATAAGTAATACTGTGTTTAGATAATCGGAAATAAAACTGCTTGGCCCAATATCCCTACGTGCTATTGTCCACGTGGGAGGCCTGTGCCCAGCAGTGGGACGTTTATAGGCTGATGATGAAAACTGCTTACAAAAGACTTCTTGTCTGACATTGTTGTTGCTCTCTGAGCGCATTAAATCGCACCACACTCGTGTAACGTCTTAATCAGGGACACTCCAGCACGGCATCCAGTTTCTGCAGTGCAAAGTGTCCATTTTCAGTTAGAACAGCTGTTGAGGCCGAGGTGTGATCAGTTAAGCCACTTCGTCGCCTCCTACACTACGATGACGAGATTACATTATCATATTCTACGCCTACTCCTTTCGCTACAAACAATACGTTTATCATTACAGGAATACATTCTTTACTAATTAAACTAACAATATCTCCTTAAGAACTAACTTAGATAATGTTAACTTGGTTACGTGATTAAGGTAAACTAAACAAATAACGTCCCGCGCTCACCCCAAATATATAGCCCAAGTTAAGTTACTTTGAACTGGTTTTCGTGATTACCTAGATAACTGATCAACCATTGATAAACATTAAATATACTTACATACATAATCACGACTATTTATTCCCGAAGGGTTCATCAGAGACTAGGCAATGGGGACCGCAATGCAGTCCTGTGCCATAGTCCACTTTTCACCAGTTAGCGACATCTGGGCTCACCACCTGTCACGCTGAGCACATGTGTATGAGCCGACTGCACATGTGCTCAGTGTGACCGGTGATGAGCCCATCGCCGCTCTATGCTGATGGATGTACGTGCAGTCTTTAGTCCGTTAGTCGCCTTTTACGACACCCAAGGGAAGAGAGGGGGTGGTAGTATTGTTTCACCGCTACGCGACGCGGTTAAATATGAATACCTTAAATATATTATATTATCAATCATAAAATGTTTGATTGGACTATTTTGAAACAATGGACGTTTTTATTTTTAGACATAAGTCGTGCAAAGAAAAAAAACTGGGTATTCCTCGAAGCGCACTCAATATGAAGCGCACCCAGACCAAGCGCACCTAAACTATTCCTCCAAGCGCACCCGTCAGGAAAGCTCGAACGGGACTGAGACTGGTTGTTTTTTCTAGTAAACATTTTATCCTATATCTAAGTATAGCATTGTGAATGAAACATTTCAATAATACTTAATGATATTATCAATCATATTAAAAACCTCATAAATAAATCAAATTAAATTACAATAAATTAAATGTTATGTCTTAAAATACAATCTAATTAACAAAAAAACAAAAGCTACATCAAATAAAAAAATGGTATGTACGTCAATTATATAAACTTAATTTAGCTTAACTACATAACTAATAGAAGTAAGTATCAGCATAGACAAATAAGATTATTATCTTACTTTTATTTATCGTCCTTGGTATAAGTAAGTACTATTACCCATACCATAGACCAATAATATATTGCCTATACATAGAAAACACTCAGACCCGAGACGAATTACAAAAACAATTTTTTAACAAATTTTCTAAATGAGAAATTGTAAGTCAAGCCTCAGGTTTCTTTATTATCCACGTGATCAAACTTCTTATTAATATAAGCAACGGAAAAATGAGATATCCTCTAATACTTATTAAAAACTAATTCGTCTTTTTACAACGCTTACTAAATATTCTATAGAAAGCGTCAAGTAAAGATCAATATTTAACTTAGGTAACTTGTCCTTCTTACTTTTTTAAGTATTGCCGACTAATTTATTAACTCAGCCACGGATTTTACATCTCAACACCATGTTACATTTTACAGCTTCAACACAAGGTTCTCAAAAATGTATAAATCCAAGCTTTTACAGACAACATCCTTTCAGATGTATAAAGCACTGTAAGATTTAGCGCGACTCAGGCTGACTCAGCGCGAGTGCGCGAGACGATGAGACGACAGCGACCGGCCATTTGCATTGCACTAACCAAAGAGCGCTATTCGATTCATGTCCCGACGAGTTAGTAAAAAAATGTTTCATCTGTGATTAAATTAAAGTTTTCGTTGAGTTTTAATTAGTTAGTTCCAAGAGGCAGTAAGAGCCATTCAATTCTCATTCCGTAGGCGTTTTAACTTTTTGAAAGCAAATTGGGAACTTTTCCAGACAGATATTGACTACCGATTATCTTTCGTCGACCCATCCTCTAAGAACTACGATCAATTGATTAAGATTGTGCGCTCGGTATCTCGTAAATGTATTTCAAGCTGGCTGCCGCACATGTTACGTCCCCGGCTTGAGTCACGATTCTGCTAAACGTCTTGCTGAGTACCAAAAACTGTACGACTGCGATCCCTTTGCGGAAGAAACTATCGCTACTGGTGAAGAGCTGGTAAGTGATGGGCGCGAAATAAATGGATGCATAACAGTAAAAAAGCATGGCCTACCATCCGGAAACTAACTGACAACCCCCTTGATTCTGCCAATCCCGGTAACGTAATGGCAAACCAAAAAGTCCACCAACTTCTAATGAATGGAAAACCCCCGCATCGGCTACAAAATTTACCAAAACGTTCTACCAGTTTGGAGAACTCCAACAATTTCTGTAGACCATTTACTTTAATTGAAATAACTGATGCTATGCTACTAAAACCTGACAAGGCTGCAGGAGTTGACGATCTCACCGTCGAGCAAATAAAAAAATTGTACCAGTGGCAGTGTCCTGGCTCTTGGCCTTATTCAATGTCTGTCTAAGCTTTACCAAAACCTCCCAAAACTCAGGAAGAGATCAAAGGTTATCGCCGTACTGAAACCTGGTAAACCCGCATCGGATCCAAAAAGCTACCGTCCTATATCCCTTTTGTGCCACACTTACAAACTATTTGAACGACTTTTCTTATATAGGCTGACACCTTACCTTGATACAAAATTAATACCGGAGCAAGTTGGTTTCCGCCCAGGTAAATCGTGTGCTGGGCAAATCTTACTGACTCAGTACATAAAGGATGGATTTGAGGTTAAAAAGTCACCGGAGTAGTTTTTGTTGATATTACAGCAGCTTACGACACAGTAAACAGGCGCCGGCTGGCAAAAGTTGCAATAATTACGGAGGACCCTAGCTTGATCCGTTTACTCGGTGAACTGCTCTGGAACCGTCGCTTTCAAGTCCACATTCACTCACAAAAAAGCAGATGGCGCACACAGAAAAACGGGTTACCCCAAGGAAGCGTACCGGCACCGATGCTTTTAACGTAAACTCAAACGACCAACCCTACACCCTAGGTACAGCTAAGTTTCTGTACGCTGACGACTTAGCGTTGGCTGCACAAACCGAGTATTCGAGGACGCGGGACTAAAGTTGACTGAGGCCTTAAAAGAAACAGCTAATTACTACGACGACAATGCACTCTGACCGAATCCATTAAAAACCAAATTAAGCGAGTTTCACTTACGAAATAGCGAAGCAAGACATTCGTTAAATATCTCGTGGTGTGGCGTTCGAATTCAGCACAACAACTACCCCAAATATCTTGGGGTCTCTATTGACAGGACTCTATTATACAGAAACCACTGCCAAAACACAAACAACCTGCTTCGTCGTCTCTGGGGCGCTTCTCCACAGGTCCTTCGGACTACGGGCTTGTCCCTATGTATCTCGGCGGGTGAGTACGCGTGTCCAGTGTGGCACTGCTCTGCTCACGCAAATCAGATAGATACAGCCCTGAACGAGACCTGTCGCATTGTGACAAGAGGTGCCTTAAGCTTGTAAAAACCTCAATGCTGTACCCGCTTGTAGGCATTGCTCCTCCTGCAGTCCGTCAAGAAATAGCTAGCGCCGTAGAGAAATCTAAACAAGAGAATGATAACAGGCATCCTCTCTACGGTCACATTCTCCAAAAAGCTCGACTCATAACCGCCACAGCTTTATTGCTACTACAAAAACCCTATTATCACAACCTAGCAATGCAAGAGTCAAACTTGGCAAAAAAATAAAGTGGGGGGCCTGGATTTTTTGAGCCTGCAGAAGAACTTCCCGCCGGTCACGACCTTCCATGGTCTACATGGAAGTCCTTAAATAGAATACGGAGACAAGTATACCGCTGTGGACTTAATAGATTTAGATGGGGTTATGCCGACGAGTCCCAGGTTCCATGTAAGTGCGGTGTCGCCGAGCACACTATGCAGCACTTGCTCTCTTGCCCGCTGGCCCCACACGCGTGCAGTACGGATGAGCTCATGGCAGCCACGGATGCAGCAATAACTGGTGCGTTCTGGGCCAATGATATTTATTTAATTTAATTTAATTAATTAACACGGTTATATTACCAATTACATTAATTAATCTATATGAATTACAAAGAATAATAAATACTATTAAAATTAAAACATTAAATTAAAATTAGACGTTACTATTACGAAATGATCAATTAAATTATGATTGATTGATTTAATCATGTACGGATTCATGCATCCCTCTCACAGAATAACAGGCACTCAGACAGTATTTCCACCCATCCGTCCGCAAACACATCACAGGTAGGGTTGGCCTCAAGAAGATCGTTAAGCGCGGCAAGTGTGCGTGGGATTGGCGAATAGCGACGCGCAGCGGTGCGGGTCGGGGGCACAGCAAATAGTTTGTGCTTTCTATTCCGCCGATAGTAGTCAGGCGTAAATAGTTGGCACAACTGATTATTCAGACCTGGTGCATCAATATTGCCACGTAGTATTTTGCACATGGTTGTCATCTGATCCTTGTTCCTCCTTACCTCCAACGAATTGTAACCTAAGCAGCCCAAAATAAATTTGGTCGGGTACATATACGGATAGTATCCATTGGTACGCTTGTAAAGGTATCTGAGAAAAGCCTTTTGTACTTTTTCCAGTAAGAGCACATAGGTACACTCATGTGGATTCCAGACACATGAGCTAGTTTCCAATTTGCTTCTTACAAGAGCACCAAAAATAAGCCTCACAACGTGCTGATTTTGAAAGTCCCGGGAATTCCTCAGAACAAAACCCAATCGCCTGAAGGAGTCTTTTGCCAACGTGATAATGTGATCGTGGAATGTGAGTTTTCGATCGAATGTGACCCCTAAGTCCCTCATCACAACCGTTCTGGTAATAGAGTTACCGTTAATTGAGTAGTCGAAATTGATTGGGTCTTGCATACGACCAAAAGTCATTGCGTAGCATTTGGATGAGTTAAATTCCATTGAGCTCCCGAGACTCCATTCGTGAACCGCGTCAGCGTCTTGCTGCAGTGCAACACAATCGGCTTCTGACTTGATCTCAACAAAAAGTTTCAAGTCGTCAGCATAGAGCAGGCACTGAGCGTGGGTGACTACTTTAGGGAGGTCGTTGACCATCAGAAGAAACAAGAGGGGTCCAAGTATCGATCCCTGGCTTACTCCGGAACGCGTGTGGTAGGGCTGTGACTCATAGAGACCGAGTTTTACAAATTGCTGGCGATCACGAAGATAGTCTGCTAAAAGGCGCAGGAGACCGGGAGCAAAGCCTATAGTGACTAACTTTTCCAACAGTTTATCATTGTTATATATATATATATATAATTATTTAATCTTATATATTTATTTAATTTATCTTTGTTATACGAACCAACGTTTATTTTATCCAAGCGCTTGTTAACGAACGTTGTGCCTTTGCTAACGAACTAATTCTAACTACTACTACTAATTCTTTCATATCGTTGGTTCGTACAACAAAGATACAATTAAATAAATATATAAGATTAAATAATTATATATCATTAGCCCAGAACGCAGCCAGTTATTGCTGCATCCATGCAAGGCCAACTAAAGCGCGAGCTGCGTTACCCTAGAAAGATAATTTACGTCGGCGAGACGTGCGCGGTGGTTAAATATGGCTATATCTTTTTACATACAATACGCAGCGAGCTGTCTTTTTCAGTCAACACAGCAATCGGCTAGTGCTAACGTGAAACGGCTGTGTCGCAGCAGTAAGTAGCCTTGCCCAAGTAACACATCAAAGCAGTATAACAGCCGCATTACAGTATTTCTGTATCGTTATTGCATTTTGAGTTTTGTTGTAAATAAATAAATATATTAAAAAATATCATTATTTCGATCACCTTAGGATCATAGTAGACAACATAACAATTTATATAAATTAAAAAAAATAAGAATCAAAACTAATAAGTACAGAAACTAAATTGAAATTAAAATGATAAAATCAAAACATACAAAAATAAAAATTACAAACTATTAAATTCATTAAATAAAATAAAATTTTAAATATAACATAAAATAAAGTTCAATAAAATAAATTAAAATATTAAATCAAATTAAAACATTAAATTATCATCCAGATTGAAAAGTGCAATTCAATGAATCGCCCAAAGACAGCAGTAGAGTCACCTCTCTCAAGTATCATTCTCAGGACTCCATTTTGGTGCCCCCCCGCAGTCGCAGCATCAACGAGGTAGTTTTTTTGCGCATGATTGTATAAAAATCGTCTATGTTGGCGTCAGCGAACATGCCTGATGCGCTACAAAAACGTTGAAGCCGCAATAGAGCCCTGAGAATGTTATTATATTGTACTCGCATGCGTTGTATGATTTTTGAGTAAAGCAAGCCCATAGACCACACGTGTAAAAGCTTTGGCAGAAAGCTTTAAAAAGCGTTATTTTTCCCCTTACACTAAAGCGTGCGAATCTATGTGCCACCATATTTCCACGTACCGACAACGTCCTACGTTCCCTCTCTATATCTGAATCATCCTTTAGGTCCTCGGTTACGATGTGACCTAAATATTGACGACCTCCTTGGTCGAGTGGTTTCTACACCGGTTTACATGGTGTCGCCATCTCTGAGGTCCCGGGTTCGATCCCCGGTCGGGTCAATTTAGAAATTATTGTTTTTCTAAATTGTCTCGAGTCTGGGTGTTTTCCATGTATAATAAGTATGTATTTAAGTATTTTGAGTATGTTTATCCGATTTCTAGTAACCATTTAACGAGTTTCTTCGAAGCTTCTCTTAGGCTAGATAATTGGTGTGATTGTAGGAAAGATTTATTATTTATTTATTTATTATTTAAATTTACTTACATGATTAAGTGGTACTCCGTTTAATAACAAAGGAGGTACACGCTTAGGTAACTTATTTACACTCTAAAAAATAATGAAGCCACACTTTTTCTCATTGTACAGCAAGCCATGTGTTTTAGCATACTTTTCACATGTTTTTAACATCTGTCTCATACCACTGATCGATGGGCTCAGCAAAACCATGTCGTCTGCGTAACTAATGTTGTTAATACTCACATTGTCTATTCGGCAACCAACATGCATGTTGCTGAGCTCATCGATCAGTTGGTTAACATACAAGTTAAATAGTCTTGGCGGTGTTAAGCCGCAGTTCAAAACATACTCATCAGAGAAACTGTTTGCCCACTTGACTACATTCCTCTGGCTCCTATACCTATATTCGGCTCCTAACCTCTGAACAAATACCATCTTTTTTAAGTTTGTCCCACAGAATATCGTACGATACCAGGTCAAAGGCTTTCGATAAATCCAGAAAACATGCATAAATGGGAGTGCTCTTCTTAGTGTAATAGTTTTTAGCGTACTTTAGTGATAATATAGCACTTTCGGTGGACAAGCCTTCTCGAGAACCAAACTGTAAGTCACTCAATTTAATTCGGGTGCGTAAATCAAGAACCCTATCCAGTACCTTCGCAATCACTGTAGCAAGTGAAATTGGCCTGTAGTTTGATTTCTCAGCTATATCACCTGTTGAGTTCTTAACTAGCGGAACTACAATACTTTTCATTAAACTAGTTTTCATTAGTTATAAAAGAGTTTATTAGCATTACAAATTGTTACAAATTTATACGGCTACTGTAATGCTTATTTGGGCACAAATTATACGGCTTTAGATCCTATATAGGTTTGCAAATGGTAGTTTCATTGCGTTACAGAGGCATTATATTAGCATTATTGTAGTCAAGGGAGGTAACAAATGCAGTAAAGAAGCATTATTATGGTCAATGAAGTTGCTAATCGCATTACAGAAGCACTATGATAACAATATTTTTGATAATGAAGATGTTCAGTGCATTACAAAAGCATCATACGAGCTACTTAGGTGTTCACAGTTCGAACTTAATAAACCCTACATCATTGCAAAAACATCTCTAACACCACGGTACAAATGTTTATAATACATTTTTATTTAAACTACTTTGGCTCGCATTATAATAATGGACGAAGACATGTCAAACGCTTAATTGTAAAAACAAAATTTATAATATTGTGTTACTTTTTGACTCTTTGTTATTTCATGGCATCAAATATGAATACGCAATGTAGTTTGCTGTAAATGTCTATACAATAAGTTTCATTGAAAATTCTCACGCGCCTTCGATATTTTGTGGTTTTGATGTAAAATGTTATATAAAGATATGTGTGGATACCAAAAAATTTGTGTATTTTGCATAATTAACATAATAGTATTGGTTGAGCACTACATTAAATTAGGGTTTATCCTTGTTTTATAGGTTTATTGCTTTTATAAATAGGTTTGAATGATAATATTTTAGGTTATAAAATATTTACAAAATGACGTCTGTCTATAGCAGCCCGGTGAGCCTTTAAAAAAGCAATTTAATGCCGCCAGCAGTAGTAGCTGGCGTGTGTGACTTATTGTAATGCGTATAGCATTACAATAAGTCACGCGTATTTGATTTAAGAGCTGTCAGCTGTACAACAGAACTCAGTTGATCATTAAAAATGCAAGCATTCTCTACGAGGCTTTTGTTTACCACTTAAAAGTGCTATTATACAACAAAAGGCACTAACAACAGCTCAAAGCTGTACAATGGATTTAAGGGGCATTATAATGGTACAAAAAAGTCGGCTGAGAAACTCCGCGTTGCGCAGAGAGCAATGGAAAGGGCAATGCTCGGGATTACTTTAATGCACCGAAAAAAGAACGAGTGGATCAGAAAAGTTACCAGAGTTGGAGATATGGTAGAGGAGATCGAAGGCAGGAAGTGGAGATGGGCAGGACACATCATCAGAACACACCTACTGAATGGTAGAGCTACGTTGCAGCACGCATTGGGCCGGCGCACCCGGCGTAATACTCTCACGAATATTCAGCGTGAAATAATGACACTTGGTGCTGTTGTGTTTCGTCCGACAAGTGAGGGTTCCGGAGGCCCCTCCGTACCCCCATCCCCCTCTTCCCAATTCCTATTCCTTCCTTAAAGCTATTCCTCCCCTAAAAGGCCGGCAACGCGTCTGCGATTCCTCTGGTTTTGCGGTTGTCCATGGGCGGCGGTAATTACTCTCCATCAGGTAACCCGCCTCCCTCTTTTATAAAAAAAAAACACATTGCCAGGATGGAGTACGGTCGCTGGGCAGGACGAACTCTGGAATGGAGACCTCGTGCCAATACTCGCAATAGAGGCAGACCAGACCCATGAGATGGAAGGACGACATCTGCCAACAAGCCGGCCAAGATCCAGTCTTGGCAGACAGCAATGGATCGTCAGGCATGGAGGAATGGACAGGAGGGCTATGTCCGAAGGCGGACCCAATAGAGGCTGCGATGGATGGATGGATAATGGTGAAATTGCGTAGTTTAGTTTGTTCAATTTACTTGCAATATTAACCTTTATTGTACTTCGACGTTGCATCCTCGAGATTTATATTCACAAGGTAGTCCACTCTTCAATGTACCAGGCATCCAACACATATTAAGAGCTATCTAAAAGAAATTTTATTAAAAAAAACATAAAACGTTACCCATAGTATAAGACACAGGCGCCATCTAGTGAATACCAAGCGAGTGCACGAGTTTGTCACCCGCGCTGTCATTGTCATTCGCTTTTCGTAATCGGGCATCCGCACATCGTTACCCTAAAAGTGTTTTATGTAGCAAAAAACTATGTGCAAAAGGAAGCATGGATAATCATTATATACGCATGTGGAAAAACTGCGTAAACGACGATCGCCAAGTAAATCAGGTCCTCTGGTCCGAGATCAGGTCAGTCAGTGTTTTAAATATTACATTTGTCGATGTTATGATTAAATTACAAAACAAACGATTTTTTAAAAACTATGTGATTCGTTAGCAAATATACGACTGAGAACCTCTTAGTGAGACATTCAAAGTAGAAACGTTATTGAAATATATTTCATAGTACGTTTCCTTCTTAATTTCGATTAATACTTTCGCTAGTGCCTTTGTGGTTACCCACATTTTTTGACTTGTTCACTATTTATCGATTTTCAAGAATACATAAGACGTTTAGCTTTTTTAAATAATAATAAAAAGTAAAAAACACATAGGTAGTACCGTGAAGTGATTCCGGTCAGTGCTAGTATAAAATCTAGTATCGTGACGAGATTACGATCGATATTACGGGTACCTACCCTTATGTAGTACCGTGACGTGATTACGGTCAGTGCTAATATGAAATATAGTATCGTAACGAGATTACGATCGATATTACGGGTACCTACCCTATGCTGTGACGCGATTACGGTAGTTCTATTCTTCGGTCATTCCTTCCAAATGACTCTTAGTTCGCGCGAGGCAGTAGTTACCTACATTCTATTTATTTTTTTACTAATCTTTTTATTGGAGTGTTTTTTTTGTGTGCAAGTGATTTCTATAAAATCTTACAGTTCCACCTTACATACTGCACACTTATGTAGCACCGTGACGTGATTACGGTCAGTGCTAATATGAAATCTAGTATCGTGACGCGATTACGATCGATATTACGGGTACCTACCCTTATGTAGTACCGTGACGTGATTACGGTCAGTGCTAATATGAAATATAGTATCGTGACGAGATTACGATCGATATTACGGGTACCTACCCTATGCTGTGACGCGATTACGGCAATTATATTCCTCGGTCATTCCTTCCAAATGACGCTTCGTTTGCGCGAGGTAGTACCTACATTCTATTTTATTTTTTACGAATCTTTTTATTGGAGTGTTTTTTTGTGTGCAAGTGATTTCTACAAAATCTTACAGTTTCGCCTTACATACTGCACACTTATGTAGTACCGTGACGTGATTACGGTCAGTGCTAATATGAAATCTAGTATCGTGACGCGATTACGATCGATATTACGGGTACCTACCCTTATGTAGTACCGTGACGTGATTACGGTCAGTGCTAATATGAAATCTAGTATCGTGACGCGATTACGATCGATATTACGGGTACCTACCCTATGCTGTGACGCGATTACGGCAATTGTATTATTTGATCATTCCTTTCAAATGACTTCGTTTGCGCGAGGCCTCTCGCCTACTACAAGGCTTAGTGACTCCGATTTCAATAAAGAACTGTAAATAACGGACGTATATACATCTAATATTGAAAAATACTTACGATCTGTCATGACCGTAGCACAAGTACACAGTCCGGATCTTACCCAGACCATCCAGGATGCTAACGATACCTAGTCGTAATAATCCAAGCGCAGCAGAGGAGTTGCCAGTTGTAAATCCAATATCGTCGGATTTTCTTGACGTTCTTGGAGTTTCTAAAGAGGTCTCTAAACGCTAGGGAAATCCTCATAGATGCTATGAACAAAGATAATAAAAAAGAACTGTTAGCAACAACTTTGATATCTGTTTGAAGTTGGCCAAATTATGCTGCATTTACATTATGAAAATACCATGAATAGAAAAATGCTTACACTACCTGCCTACTCTTGATAAAAAATTCTTGTCAATGACACAAGATGTTAAAAGAGACGCACACTTTTTTGGAGAAAATTTGGGAGAAAAGATAGAAGCTGCTAAGGCCACTGAAAAATCTGGTTTGCAAATACGGAATACTAACAACATTGGACCGTCAACTTCACTAAGAACTACGTCGCCCAGCAGGGAAAGTGGCATCACCCATCCAAGCAACAAGGTCATGGGTTGCCAGGCCAGGTGGGAGCAAGCAAAGATTCCCGTATCCACCTCTGAGGCGACCAGCGCAAGCACCGACGTCCGCCCGCTATCACACCACGACAGCAGTGAGACCGTCATACAGGGTAACCAAGGTAACCTTACACGCTGGTCGTATAAATTTTTTTTTTGTTGACACATGGTGTTCAATCGCAAATGACCCGGTAGTCTGACAGTACGTTACGGGTTACAAAATACCATTTAATAATACTTTAAAGCAAGCTACTGAACCTATCACTCCTAACTTCTCTTCGGCTGAAATAAGTAAGTTAATCACAGCTATATCTGACTTGTGCCAGTCAGGAGTAATATGCATATGAGAGGATGTCAAAGACCAATTTATTTCTCCCATATTCTTAACACCTAAAAGTGATGGATCGTCCAGATTTATCTTGAACCTAAAATCATAGAATAAAGCTGTCGCCTTATACCACTTTAAAATGGAGGACATATGGACAGAAAGCAAATTATTGTTTCAAGATATGGTCAATGTTGATATCAAAGACGCGTATTTTTTTCTTTAGTTCCTATTGATGAAAACTACAAAAAGTATTAATAAATTTTTGGGACACAAAAGTAATACGTATGAATTTTAGTGCCTACCGTTTGGACTTAGTTCAGCACCTTAGTATGTCTTTACGAAACTCATGAAACCGGTCTATCTAACGGATTTATCTTAGAAACAGAGGTTTTTTAATTCTAATATATTTAGATCTTGTGCCTTGGCCATTCTTATGAAGAATGTAAAAGTTTTGTTTTCGAAACTGTTTGTTTATTACAAAATCTAGGCTTTGATAAAAACTTAGAACAAAAAGAGTAACTTGGAACCACAAAAGACTAGAAAATATCTCGGTTTTGAATTAAATTCAGAAAATATGTGTTTGCAATTGCCAATAGGAAAACGAAAACGCATTCTTGAACAAATAAATATCAATAGAATGGGTGGAGTACAATAAGTTCCTTTAAATAATATCACTTGTCGTCCATGGCAATAGTGCGAGAAACGCAAAATATTTGTTTTTGCATCCTACATAAAATCTAAAGATAACTTCATGGCGGATAAGCAGTCACGGCGTATGAATATCGATACAGAATGGCAAATGTCGGCACCTGTGTTCGAAAAAATTGTTCAATCGTTTGGGACACCTCTTAAAGATCTCTTTGCTACTTACCAAAATTATAAATGCAATAAATACGTCTCATAGCAACGAGACCCCTATGCCTTTGACATAGATGCATTTACCTTAAATTGGAATATATTTCTTTTTTATGCTTTTCCCCCTTTCTCGCTCATATTAAAATGCTTCAGGAAAATATAAAAATATTTCTTTCGGATCTCAGAGGTGAAAACTTCTAAGATTTGATGAAGCAATGTTGACTAAAAACATAAGCATCAAGCACTGACAAATTTCGACGGTTGAAAGCCAGACCTCGGTAGCCAAGTGGTTAAGGCAGCCGCCCGGAATGCGGAAGGTGCGTGGTTCGATTCCCGCCTGAGGTTGTCGTCTTTTTTCAGTGTTTAAAATTTTACTTAAGTAAATTTAAGCGTTAATAAAACGCTAAAATATAAAACATTAATCTATAAACGCAGCTTCATCTTAACCGAATGATCAAATATTTGTAAAAATATTTCTTTCGGATCTCAGAGGTGAAAACTTCTAAGATTTGATGAAGCAATGTTGACTAAAAACATAAGCATCAAGCACTGACAAATTTCGACTTTTGAAAGCCAGACCTCGGTAGCCAAGTGGTTAAGGCAGCCGCCCGGAATGCGGAGGGTGCGTGGTTCGATTCCCGCCTGAGGTTATCGTCTTTTTTCAGTGTTTAAAATTTTACTTAAGTAAATTTAAGCGTTAATAAAACGCTAAAATATAAAACATTAATCTATAAACGCAGCTTCATCTTAACCGAATGATCAAATATTTGTAAAAATATTTCTTTCGGATTCCAGAGGTGAAAACTTCTAAGATCTGATGAAGCAATGTTGACTAAAAACATAAGCATCAAGCACTGACAAATTTCGACGGTTGAAAGCCAGACCACGGTAGCCAAGTGGTTAAGGCAGCTGCCCGGAATGCGGAAGGTGCGTGGTTCAATTCCCGCCTGAGGTTGTCGTCTTTTTTCAGTGTTTAAAATTTTACTTAAGTAAATTTAAGCGTTAATAAAACGCTAAAATATAAAACATTAATCTATAATAGTTGAATTAAATCATATAGGTACTTAAATTATTTCGCAAAATTTGTGTTCTAAACATCTACCTTGTGAATATGAATCTCGAGGATGCAACGTCGAAGTACAATTGATGGTTAAACAAACTTACCTGAAGTGAAGCTTGACCGTAATTGTACGAGACGTTGCATCCGAAGAGATTTATATAAAGATCCCTCCCTTCCCTTACATGCTGGCCCCATATAAATTAATTTTGCAAAAAAGCTCTAAAAGTGAATGACGATGACAGCGCGGGTGACAAACTCGTGCACTCGGTTGGTATTCACTAGATGGCGCCTGTGTCTTATACTATGGGTAACGTTTTATGTTTTTTTTAATAAAATTTCTTTTAGATAGCTCTTAATATGTGTTGGATGCCTGGTACATTGAAGAGTGGACTACCTTGTGAATATAAATCTCTTCGGATGCAACGTCTCGTACAATTACGGTCAAACTTCACTTCAGCTAAGTTTGTTTAACCATTAATTTTACTCTATCTTATAATCTTAAAAAATATTTTTGGAGTCGGTGCCAGCCAAGGTAAACATATACATTAAAAGACATACTATATTATTATTATATTAGCCCATATTGTCCCATTGCTGTGCAAAGGCTCCCCCCCCCCCCTTCCAGTATTTGCGGTCTTTTTCGTGTGTTGGCCAATCCTTCGCGTAAGCATCAAGCTCATCTCTTCACCTCCGTCTAGGTCGGCCTTGCTGCCGTTTAGCCCCATTGTCGTTTTTATTTGTAAATATGTTTATAACACATTTGCTCGTAAAGAAGCTCTTATTACACCGATTTCAGTATCGTAATGTAATAAGTTTCGCACTAGTGCGGTAATGTAATTTAAAAATTAGTTATCATTTGAATCTATGGACAACATAGGCCTTTAGCCCGTTAGTACCTTTTACGACACTCAAGGGAAGAGAGGGGTTGGTAGTATTATTTTGATGAGCCCATCGCCGCTCTATGCTGTTGGATGTATGTGCAGTCTTTAGTCCGTTAGTCGCCTTTTACGACACCGAAGGGAAGAGAGGGGTTAGTAGTATTATTTTGATGAGCCCATCGCCGCTCTATGCTATTGGATGTATATGCAGCCTTTAGTCCGTTAGTCGCCTTTTACGACAACCAAGGGAAGAAAGGGGTTGGTAGTATTATTTTGATGAGCCCATCGCCGCTCTATGCTGTTGGATGTATGTGCAATCTTTAGTCCGTTAGTCGCCTTTTCGGATTTTGTTTTCCTCACAAATATGTTATAAAACGTCGTATGGCATACGTGCGCTTTGATAATTACAGCCTCTGCTTTCTTGTAGCCCTCGCCTACGGCTCGGGCCAGCAATCTCGCCTCGGCTGTAATTTTCATCTTACCGCACTTATATCATAATGTACTATTAATTAGCCTCTAACAGTTGTCGTGTTCATTAGTGAATATGGTATTGCTACATTGTCGTATGAAGCTGGCACCGACTCCAAAAATATTTTTTAAGATTATAAGATTGAGTAAAATGAACTTTAATATTGCAAGTAAATTTAACTAACTAAACTACGCAATTATTTTTTACGTTTTAGTGCATTTATTTCAGTAAAATTTTTTGGAGTCGGTTTTTTTATGTTAAAATTTTTGTTTATTTCTAGCTTTTTAGTGAATCGTCCCTATCTATTTATCGAAAGCGAATATTGGTAAACCTACAATACGCGCTACTTGTATGAGACAGCGCCGTTTAAATGCGACAAGCGAAGAAAGCGAGAAACGCCTATCACAAAGTAGGAAATACACATCCAAAACAGACGGCAAGTTACCCGGATTTACTCGTGAACGCTGTATAGACCCCCCTACGATAATGACTTGCGAGTTACTAGGGGTCACCGTTAGGCAAACTAGAGGGACGTTTTTGACTTGCTCCAGTCGTAGATCGTAGCCAAGTCACGATTGATCTGCTCAATCGCTTCTGAGAGGTTCTCAGCCGAGGCCTGAGAGTAAAAAGTTCCCTCAATTCCTCAAGGATTCCACAATCAGAACTGAGTTCCGGTACCTGCCTTAACTATCTTAATCGAGATATCTTATCGCCACCCGTGATATACTTATCATTGAATGACATTCTGTGGTCTTCTTCATCAGTTCTACTTCATCAAATTATACTTTCTGAATGCAAATCCTTAACTTATTGCTGAAAATACCAAAACCGCTATAGGTATGCCTACAATATTTGAGAAGTTCCCTCAATTCCTGAGAATTCCATCATCAGAACTAGATTTTGATAAAAATGGGACCAATCTGGAAGTATACCCTTTCAAATAAAAAAAGAATTTTCTAAATCGGTGTATAAATGACTGAGTTCTGAGGTAACAAACATAAAAAAAAAATACAACCGAATTGAGAACCTCCTCCTTTTTTGAAGTTGGTTAAAAAGCACTTAATACAGATAAAAGCTGTATAGCTGCGTTTAGATTTTCTGCACTAAAACTAAGGCTTTACCAAAGTTTTTTGATATGCCATTATCCAACCGTTATACAGTGTAAAGCATCATAAAGGTTTTGACATGCCAATATGAGACCTTAAGATGCTCGGTGAACTTATTTATGAGTTTATATGGGCTTTAAGTTGTACATAAATTTACTATTCGTTTCTTAAAATGCTTTCTTGTGTTACTTGGGTTGTTATTGTTATGTAAAAAGACTATTGGGCATTTAGATAAAGCAAAACTGCCAAATATTTGCAATTAAATACTGATAGCCCTATAAAAATGCCTATTAAAGAAGTTAAGTTTTTTTTAAAGTTTTATGTAAGGTTCTTACTGTCAAATAAATAAATAAAATAACATAATACGTGTTATTATATCTTCGCATAATACTAAAACTAATATGTAAGATCCCATAAAAAACTTAAAGATTATGTAAGTACTCGTATTTTACTATACTTACTTAGATTGAAAATTTTAATCAATCACATCAAGTTATTTAATTTACTTTTTTATATACACAAGTAAATCTCGCGTCAACCTTTTATATCATAAAAAATGGTGTAACGACGTTATAAGTTGATAGTAAAAGTATATTTTTCTTTTTAGCGCATTTAAATAAAAGCTTGTTTGTAAAATTAGTACATTATGATATAAGTGCGGTAAGTTGAAAACTACAGCCGAGGCGATATTGCTGGCCCGAGCCGTAGGCGAGGGCTACAAGAAAGCAGAGGCTGTAATTATCAAAGCGCACGTATGTCATACGACGTTTTATAACATATTTGCGAGGAAAAAACATTTTCTGAAAATGACTGCGTGTTTTTGTTGTTTTTCTAGTGTATAAATCTTTGGTAAGCCAACATGTATTTTTCTTTGGACTTAGATGGTAATAGGCTGTCAATAACATTTTGTGCTTCACTTATTATTTCCGGTGGTGTAGAATGTAAATTTAGTTCTTCATTACTAAAACTAGACATATTTATTTTTAAACTTTCAAGTTAAAAGGCGACTAACGGACTAAAGACTGCACATACCTCCAACAGCATAGAGCGGCGACGGGCTCATCAAAATAATACTACCAACCCCTCCCTTCCCTTCGGTGTCGTAAAAGGCGACTAACGGACTAAAGACTGCACATACATTCACCAGCATAGAACGGCGATGGGCTCATCAAAATAATACTACCAACCCCTCCCTTCTCTTATATATTTATTTTTAAACTTTCAAGTTAAAAGGCGACTAACGGACTAAAGACTGCACATACCTCCAACAGCATAGAGCGGCGACGGGCTCATCAAAATAATACTACCAACCCCTCCCTTCCCTTCGGTGTCGTAAAAGGCGACTAACGGACTAAAGACTGCACATACATTCACCAGCATAGAACGGCGATGGGCTCATCAAAATAATACTACCAACCCCTCCCTTCTCTTCGGTGTCGTAAAAGGCGACTAACGGACTAAAGACTGCACATACATGCTACAGCATAGAGCGGCGATGGGCTCATCAAAATAATACTACCAACCCCTTTCTTTTCTTGGGTTTCGTAAAAGGCGACTAACGGACTAAAGATTGCACATACAGCCAACAGTATAGAGCGGCGATGGGCTCATCAATATATATTACTACAAACCCCTCTCTTCCCTTCGGTGTCGTAAAAGGCGACTAACGGACTAAATACTGCACGTACATCCAACAGCATAGAGCGGCGATGGGCTCATCAAAATAATACTACCAACCCCTCTCTTCCCTTGGGTGTCGTAAAAGCGACTAACTGGCTAAAGGCTCCCACCTATGTTGTCCATAGATTCAAACGATTAGAAACTAATTTTTAAATTACATTACCGCACTAGTGCGTAGCTTATTACATTACGATGCTGAAATCGGTGTAATAAGAGCCACTTAACGAGCAAATGTGTTATAAAAGTTGTTTATTTTTATTTTTATTTTACTTTTTAGTATTGGATTTAGAGTCATACCAATAGAACCCAAACTCAATGAGTTTCCGCCGTTTCGTTTAGGAGTTCCTATGGCCACATCCCGACTCCATCATCAGGACTCTGGACATCATCTAACACATAAGTGCTCAAGTGCTCGAAAAGACAAATCCAACGAACCCAAACTCGATGCGATTCCGCCGTTTCGTTTAGGAGTTCCTATGGCCACCTCCAGACTCCATGATCAGACCAGCTCAATGGTACCATAACATTTCATTGACATCGTACTTACATAAATATACCAAATTTCAGCTCAATCGGTTGAGGGAGGAGAACTGGTATTAAATTCAGTTTCAAGCAGAGATAGGCATTTACCCGGTAAATACCCGACTTGTGGGTAAATTAAGGTAAAAATAGGTAAAAACCCATTTTTACCTATTTTTACCCACCCATTTTTAATTTATACCGGGTAAAAATTAAACTCAGTTTAATTTAAACTATTATTGAATTTGGTTATAGATACTATTACATACCGACTAAAGCATATTTTTAAGTCATTCTAAGTCTAATACTTAGTGGAATTCTATTCATTTTCGAGCTGAGGCACGACTTTTGTTTATTAAGATATTCAAAATGTTCATACGTTAGTTATCATTTCTAGTTAAATTTCTGTTTTAATTATATTATCATGTCTGGGACGTGCACCCTGGTATTCCTTGTTCTTTTAGGTATTTGACATACGAATTACGAAGTCAACCTATTCCCGGTTCCTTAAAAACTCCTTTTTTATAATAGATGGGCTTGCTCTTGGCCACATTCTTATCCGTAGGATTTAGAAGAATCCGACGATAGAGCGAGCTTGCCCAGAAGCAGCCTATTCACTCGGGCTTTAAAGATGTTGGGCTATATGCACTCGGGAACACAGACGCCGGCAGGGAATTCCATACCTTGGCTGTATGCATTATGAATGAAAACGAATAGCGCTTGGTGCGTATGAGTGGAATATCAAAAGGGTGGTAAGTAACCCGCCGCACGTCTGGACTCCCGATACTAGAAAGGGGACGGTGGAATGAGCTCGTGTAGCTCAAAAGCACACTCTTCGAAGTACAACCTGAAAAATCCGACAAGCACGCAACTGAGCGACGGACGGTGAGCGAGACTGTGAAGCTTGGTTTTCACAAGCTTATCGGCACCTATGGCACGTTTCCTGGCTCTGCGTTCTACTGAATCGAGCGCGGCAAGTTGATATTTTGCTTAGCCGTCCCAAAGGTGGCAGCAATACTCCATGCACGACTAGACTTGTGCTTTATATAGAGTTAGAAGCTGTCCCGGCGTGAAATATCGCTTAACTTATTTAGAACACCCAGCGTTTTCGCCGCAGTTTGAGCCTTGATTTCGATGTTGTTGCCCAAGTTTAGATTGGAGGTCAACTTTATGCCGAGGAGATCGAAGTTGTCGGTAATTGGTACATCTACATCCCGGAAAGTAGGAGCCAGGTTAAAAGGACTCCTTCCGTTAAACGAACTTCCTCTCCGCCGACCCTTCCGCTAGACAGATACCTCTTTGTGACCGTGCTGTTGTCTTCATACCCAACAATTCCCGGCTTGAGCAGATCGTTATTGTACACCAAGTCGTTTGGGTCAGAGTATGCGCATCACGTAATCATGGGAGATTTTAACACAGACCTCATCCACCCCTCTCCACGCTCCCGTAAACTCCTTCATATCGTTGAGGCTGCTGGCCTACATGTCCTTCCACTCCATGCCACCCACTGTAACATTACAGGCGAGGACACCTGGCTTGACCTGATCCTCACATCCACTCCATCTCTTGTATCCAAACACGGTCAATGCCCTGCTCCTGGTTTTTCCCATCACGACTTTATTTTCCTTTCCTATATCCTCAAACCCCCGAAACCTGTCCCTAAAGTGCTGCGCATGCGTTGCTTTGGTCGCATGGACGGGGAGAGATTGCTTAAAGACGCTTCTGAGATCAACTGGGACCATTTGATAGCAGTTTCCTCCGTTCATGAGAAAGTTGGTGTCTTTAACCAGACAATCCTTGCACTCTACGATCTGCATGCACCAGTCAAGAATATAAAAGTAAAACGTCCACCCGCTCCATGGCTGACCAAGGGGATACGAATGGCCATGAGACGTAGAAATCGTGCATTTCGGAAATTTAAGAGGGAACGGTCTGAAGGGAATTGGTGTCTCTACAAGTCTGCACGAAACTTATGCAATCAGATGATACGCAATGCTAAACGCCGATACATTTCTGAAAACATATCATCCTCCTCCCCTGCTGATATCTGGAAGTTCCTTGGAACCTTAGGTATCGGTAAGACGCGTGATGTCGTTCTCCCTAACACAATTGCGTTGGATGATATAAACCGTCATTTCGCCACTACTGCTACTATAGATCGTTCAACCATTTGTCAGACGGTAGACTACATTGCAAGTCTGTCTCGTCCCAGCATTGAGTCTTTTAAATTTTCTTCTGTTACTGAGGATGAAGTCAAAAAGATTATCCTATCCATTAAATCAGGGGCCGTGGGATATGATGGCGTCAGCCGTCGTATGATTGTCTCGATCCTAAACTACGTCATTCCTCCGATTACCCATATCATAAATTTTTCCCTTGATTCTGGCCAATTCCCCTCCCAATGGCGTAAGGCCTTTGTGCGTCCCTTACCTAAGATTTCCAATCCTTCCCTTCCAGCCCATTTTCGACCAATATCCGTTCTTCCGTTTCTCTCTAAAGCTGTCGAGGCTTGTGTTCAGAAGCAGCTTTCGAGGTTTATTTACAATAATAGCCTCGTTAGTTCATTGCAATCTGGTTTTAGGCCTGGGCACAGCACAGTTTCCGCCCTCCTTAAAGTGACTGGTGACATTAGACAAGGCATGGAGGATACCAAAGTCACAGTCTTGGTACTTATTGATTTCTCTAACGCTTTTAATGCCGTCAGTCACGACATTCTCCTTTCAATCCTTTCTCATCTTATGGTTTCATCCGAGGTTCAGGAATGGTTCTCTTCCTATCTTCGAGAGCGTCAGCAGTCGGTCCGCATTGACGAGACATCATCAAGTTGGTGTAACCTTGATGCTGGCGTTCCACAAGGCGGTATTCTTTCACCATTATTATTTTCAATATTTATTAACTACGTCACCCTCCACCTTCAGTGTGCGTATCATCTGTACGCCGATGACCTTCAGCTTTACACTCAAGCAAGTGTGGATGACTTGTCAGACGCCATTGGGAAATTAAATCGAGATTTGGAAGTGATTAACGACTGGTCCCGCAGGTTTGGTGTGGCCGTTAACCCCACAAAATGTCAGTCGATACTTATTGGCAGCTTGCGATTGATAGGTAAAGTGAAGCTTGATACTCTTGGGCCAATAGTTTTCGACGCTACGATCATACCACTCAGCTCAAGCGTTAAAAATCTTGGGCTACATCTTGACGATACCCTCAGCTGGCATTCTCAGGTTGCAAATGTCAGCAAAAAGGTCACCTGGACTTTGCGCTCTTTGAATCGTCTGAGGAACTTTCTGCCGGTCGCGACGAAGGTGATGCTTGCACAAACTTTAGTTTTTCCCATGGTCGACTATGGTGACGTGTGCTATTATGATCTCAATGCTGCCTTGCTTGATAAGCTCGACAGATTGCTCAACAACGGTATCCGATTCATTTATAATCTTAAGAAATATGATCACATCTCACAACATAGGTTAGATCTAAAATGGTTACCCATTCGTCAAAGGAGACGTCTGCGAGCCCTTACCACACTTTTCTCGTTTCTGAATTCCCCTAATGCCCCTTCATATCTCACTCCTCACTTTCAGTACCTTTGCTCCTCCCATGATAGGAATCTCCGGTCATCGAATAACCTTCTTCTTCTCTGTCCTTCCCATTCTTCTGGCTTTGTACATTCGTCCTTTCAAATCCAATCCATTCTCCTTTGGAACGCGCTGCCGCTCGAAATCAGGATGGCTACGAGTCGTGAGACTTTTAAAAAGAAAGTCCGCATGCTCCTTTTTAATGAAACCATGGCAGAATCATCTCAGTAACGTCCTTTTTATAAGTTATGTAGTGTATTTATATGTATATATATTTGTATATATTTGTGTAAGTTTATATTATTATGTATTATATTTATGTAATTGTGTAAATATTTGTAAGTGTATTAAAATTTTATTACATTATACCCTGTGTCACATTAATCGCAGAAAATTGCACCTACCATGTCATCTCTGCACCACCCTATGGTTGACTGGTAGAGAATGCCTCAGGCATTAAGTCCGCCATGTAATATATTATGTTGCAAAAGTTTAAATAAATAAATAAATAAATAAAAAAGAAAAGGGTAGCAGAGAGAACGGAACCCTGAGGGACCCCGGCATCGATAGCCATGAGGTCGGAGGAACAGCCATCAATGACTACTCTGATTGACCGTTTACTTAGGAAGTCCAAAATCCAGACACGAAATCCAGCAAAGATGCCGTACGCTGGAAGCTTGCTCAGCAGCCAGCGTGCCAGACCCGGTCAAAGGCTTTCGATATGTCAAGCGACACGGCAAGCGCTTCGCCATGCTTCTCGGTTGCCTCGCCCCAGCAATGAGTAACGTACACCAGAAGGTCCCCCGTGGAACGGCCCCGCCGAAAGCCATATTGGTATTTGCAAGCTTCCAGGAATGAGGCCGCTCTAGTAAGAAGAGAAAGGTGGTACAGAGGCGTTAGAATCGGAGACAATTCTGGCGCACAGACCCTAAGTAGTCTAGCTGGAATTCCGTCCGGGCCGCTGGACTTATTTATTTTATTTCATAAAAATCATATAATTCAATGACGCTGTATAAAGTGGGTAATGTAATTATCATTCTCCCTGTTACTGCAACGTCGCACGCGCAAAATATAAGGTGACTGCTAGTGCTAGAAACCGCTAGAAACTTCAAGGGCTGGTCAGGTCAAGTGATTTAAAATGACAAAAAAGGAATTCGTGTTTTTTTCATTTTTATTCTAACACTTAACATAATAATAATTACAGTTAAAAAAAGGGCCGGACCGGGGGGCCATTTCTTATCTTGTAACTCATGCTCCTGTCTCTTCGGGGAGGAGGTCTAGGAGAGGTAGGGCCTTTGGAGGCGACAATCGGCCTGCAGCGGGTGCCATTGGGCACCGATAACCTACGCTAGGGTGGTTCGGTCACCACCCTGTATGCGCCCATGCTCGTGCAGGGATCGGGTGAACTCCTCACCTTCGACGCCACCTCCTCTCCCATCGGCTCGGCTATCCACTCCACTTATGGTGGTGCCGTATGGTGGGATCCGTTGGCGCAAGGCCATCTCCCGCCTCGTGCTAGTAGGAGAGGAGGGGACTCGGGTCCCCAATAGGAAATTGTTGCCCACCTGCGCGTTGCTCCCAAACCAGAGACTGTTTTGCTTCCTACACCCTCTGTTTGCGTTTGGGGCCTTGATGGCAGCGCTCGCCAGGCTCACGGCCGATTGGACTCAGGGCTGTATTGTGTTGAGTTGGCTTGCGAGTTGGTTGGGCAACATCATTAATAATTAATATATTAATAATAATATTTTCATTTTATGCGCGTTATCGGAACCATAACATAACTTGATGCTATCGATAGTCGTTGGACTTAACTGCACCTTAAACACGCACATTTCATTTCAGTTGTAAAAGGAAAATAAATGGGGTCTTATTGCACTTTGCAGACTAACGTAGGTACTTATCGCCCAGCTGACGCGAACGGGTCAACAGACGATGGTCGGTAGGCCGGCCGTCTTTGCCCGCGCGTTGTAAATAATCGTTATTTTTAATTGTTTTTGATTTCATTTTTCTTATATTATTGCTTTAAAATAAATTTGGTACTCAAAGACTATCCAATTAAAATTCACAAAATGAATTATTTAATTAAAAGTGGCAAAACACCAATTCCTTTTTCGTCATGTTTAAAACACATGACCTGACCAGCCTTTGAAGTTTCTTGCGGTTTCTAGCAGTCCCCATAATACCGCACGCAGCCTCTTGCCCCCCACTCCACGTGGTATTTTTCGTACGCGAACATGTTCATTCGAAGTGAATTTCAACTAGCTAGCTTTTGTTGTGTTTTATTTAAAAATAGATGTTGATTAAAGATTTAAAATTTAATCAACTGTGTTTTATTTGAAATCAATATTTTATCTTCAATGGTCAAGATCGAAACCAACATCGTAGATCGTTTTAAGGATAGTATTATAGACAGTATTCAATTTTTACCCGGTGTTTAATAAAAATACCCGGTATAAATGGGTAAATACCCTTTTTTACCCTTCCTCCCAATTTTACCCACCCTAATTTTTACCCACCCGCCCATCTGTAGTTGCAAGATTTGTCCCACACAAACTAAACAAACAGGGGAAGTCAAATAAAAGCTTGTAAAAACCCACTATGCTGAGTGTATTTTAAAGTGACTTGAAGAGTGGCTGACATAGTAATACATAGGTCACACAATGTTTACGGAACTGGCCACATACATAAACAATATTTAAAAAGTAATTACAACATTTGAAAAATGGAACTCTTTGGCTGTAGAATGCAGTTTGTTTCATCGGACTGTCAATTTCTTTTACACTGTGCCGCCATTTTAAAAATTGCGTGTCTACATTATCATGGATTTAACTCCGGAAAATTTTCGTAGTATGATTTTCTACGATTTTAAGTGTAATTTGACAGCTCAACAGAGCATCGCTCGGCTTCAATCTGCTTTTGGCGATGAAGCACCACGCAAAACGACTATTTATAGCTGGTTTGCAGAATTCAAGCGCGGTCGTGTCAATCTCAGTGACGAATCTCGCGATTGTCAAAAACATCGATGCTGTGCTCCGTATGATTGAAACAGACAGTCTTGTGACCTACCATAAGATTCGCGCATCCTTAGACATAGGCATGAGTCAAATACAATCAATCCTACACAAACATTTGGGTGTGAGAAAGCTGTGCTCGCGGTAGATCCTACACAATTTGACCGAGGCTCAAAAAACGGACCGCGTCACTTGGTGCAGTGCCATGCTTACCAAATTCAACGAAGGTGCGTCAAATTTGGTGTGGGACATAGTAACAGGTGACGAAACATGGATTTATTGCTACGATCCCAAAACAAAGCAGCAGTCGAGCGTATGGGTCTTTCAAGATGAGCCGAAACCAACTAAAGCGGCGCGCGTGAAAAGTGCATCTAAGAGGATGATGCTTCTTTTTTTAATAAAACTGTACACGTGGCTACTGTTGCTTTAGAGAATCGTGTCCATGTCTACAGCTTCCTCATTCTAAGCATGCCATATTTTTGTGCATATTACGTGCAATCAAACGTTTCAGTCCTAATTTTTTTGCCACCACAACTTCGTTACTATGAGTTGTTTTATGTGTGTAAGCTGAAGACACGTGTCACCAGCTCGCACACGCCCGTTAAGACAAACCAGTGAGGTTAGGTTTATAGACTATAGCTAGAAATTTTGTGCATAATTTGTGCACTAGGAACAAAAAAAACTAACCATCACACTCAAATACTGTTGAAACTACGATCATAAAACTGTGTGCGAGCTGGAGACACGGGTCTTTGGCTTGCACAGCTGTATCTTCGTAATTATTTAAGCTACGGTTATGAATTATACCTAAAAATTTTGTGCAGAATTTGTGCATAAGGCACAAAAAAATTCAAAACTTTAACTAAAAAGGTTTTTGAGCTACGAACCGATAAGTATGTGTAAGCTGGTGACACGTAACACGGGCTAACACATGGTGAATTACTGTAACTGTATAAGATAGCGTTTAAAAATCAACTAATACGTTATAATTTGTGCACACACGAGGCAAAATTTCAAATCTCTAGGCCTCTTAGTTTAAAAATTATAAGCCAAAAACTGTTTTCCCGCCAAAAAATTCAAAATAATGTCTCGGAAGCGGCTAAGCGCGCCGTTGCCGTTCCGTGCGCTATAGGTACTATTGCAATCGAGTTTGAACTTGAGAGCCAGCATTATTTAGAGTCATTTTAATTTGCGCTCTCGATCGTTTCTCGAGTTTTAGACTAGGAGACGTCTGATATAGGAAATTGGTTAATTTAAATAAAAGCAAAGTCTATTTTATTTAGGAATGTTCATAAAATATCGCTATGCTTAGTTTTAAGTATTTACAATAACCTCAGTAAGTGATAATATTTGTCTGCCTGTATGTTTTTATTACCACGTTTTTATTAGGTAGCTTTCTTGTTTATTTGTTTATTTATTTGTCGACAAAATGCAAACGATTTTATACTAGCTTTCCGATGAGCTAGAGACTTGCAACTTTGAACATAGGTCAGAACTGGATGACAATGCAATATTATGGTGTCATTGAGCTGATTTGATGATTCAGCCGGAAGGATCTCTGTAAGAAAACCATGCAACTCCATTCGGGCTCATTTGATTAGTTTTGATGAGCACTCTGATCGGAGGACGACTAGACGAGGTCCATGGTCTGATGATGGAGCCGGAAGAAGGCCACAGGAACTCAGTATTGAAACCATGCAACCCCATCGAGTTTTGGGTTCGTTTGAATCGTCTTGACGAGTACTCTGTTAGGAAATAGTGTTTAGGGTCTGATGATGAAGCCGGAAAAACGCTACAAGAACTTTATAATAATACCACACAACCCCATCGAGTTTGGGCTCGTTTGATTCGTCATGACAAGTACTCCCATAGGAGATGAAGAATTTTTAGTTTTGGCACGTTAACTAAAAAGCAGTTACTACGCCACGATAACTAAACCATCAACCATTCTGACAAGGGTCGGTCGGTCATCAACACAGAAGAATTGGTAACTTGAAAACTTTTTAACTTGTAAATAGAAAAAGTAAGATCTACTTACAACTGGTAAAATAAAAACGTTTTGTAATGTGAAATAGCTTTATTAAAAATAATAAAAATATCTATTTTTTCGTTATCTGTGGATTAGGTTTGAATTACATATAAAATTTTACATTTACCTACTGACTAGCATTTGAAAATAACTATACTTACTCATAAGATAACAAAGGTACGCCTACTATTGAATCTAGGTGATCCACTGCTGATGGACAACATCTACAAAAAAGAAGCCATAACTGGAGGTAAGCAGCAGAACGATTAGAAAGAACATAATTAAATTCATTTCTATTATAAAGGGTGTCCAGCGGAAAATTTTCAACTTTAAATAATAATTTCTCTAAAACTAGCGGGATAAGGTAAAGGGGAGTGGAATCATTTGACGCGCGTAACTTGCGGATTATTTAGTCGCCATGAGTCATTGATCGGGAGCGCACCGCGCGTTTGCGGTTGAGCAGTATTTGAAGAGTGGTGAATCATTGGTTCGTGCACGTCGCGCCTTTTGCACTCACTTCAATATTCAGCGTTTGAGTGACCGGCCAAGCACTCAACTTATATGGTCGTGGGTGCAAAGGTTCAGACAAGAAGTGACGACAGTCAATCAAGCGCATCCAGGACCATCCACGTCGGCAACGACGCCAGAACATGTGGCGCAGGTGCGATACGAAATTTTACGAACTCCGCGTAAATCAATACGGAAGATGGCAGCCTCTACTGGAATAAAAAAAATCAACAGTGTACGTTATTCTTAAGAAGAAATTTAAATTCCATCCATACAAATTGCAAGTCGTGCAGGGTCTCAATAGGAATGACTATTCTTTACGAGAAACCTTCGCAAGGACTATGCTGGAATGTTTTCGAACATCTCGAACGCTTGGAAACATATTGTTTAGTGAAGAAGCGCATTTTCATATTGATGGCTATGATAATAATCAGAACATGCGTTACTAGTGCCCCAGCAACCTTAGAGAACGTCATCAAAAGCGTTTACATTGTCCAAAAACGACTGTGTGGTACGCAATTTCCGCTCAATGGATAATCGGGCCTTATTTTTTTTATTAGCGAGAGACTGTTACTGCTTACGTGTACCTATTGCCGAATGACCAACGATTTTTTTTTGCCACAATTTGAGTAATTCTCCGGGTACAACAACAGAGCACTATTTCAACCAGACGGTGCCACGCCACACACAGCCAGGGTTTCAATGGAGAAGCTGAGGGCAATTTTCCCAAATAAATTAATAAGCAAGCATGGAGACATACCCTGGCCTTTACGCTCGTCGGATATCACACCTTGTGACTTTTTTTTGTGGAGATACCTGAAGGCAAGAGTTTACTATAACAGTCCTCGAACAATTCAGGCCCTACAAGATAATATTCGCCGTGAAACTGCTGCCATTGAACCAACACTTTGCTCTCGAGTATTTGCGAATGGAAGAGTCCGATTGAAAGAGTGCGCACGGAGAAATGGGTGTCATTTAGACGACACTGTCTTTAAAAAATAAAATCCTCAAATGTTAATTATATTTTAAAATAAGAAAACATAAAATATACATATTAATAGTATTTTTTTATTTAATTTTATACTTGAAAATTTTCCGCTGGACACCCATTAGTTCTTTTTCTATAGAATTTACAATAATGACGAAAAAAGCCGGCGCACAGGGAGATGCGCGTAATAAAATGCCCGCTTGCAAAGTGTTAACCTACATTATTTTAATTTCGGTGATAACGGTATCGACCATATCCACGTGTTTTTCCACTATATAGTTTCAGAACGCATCGAACGATTATAATAATTTTATTTCATTAAACTTTTGCACACACAACAAGCACATTTGTTTGTTAAAAACGACAGATTATTGATAATTCAATAAATATTAGCGATACGGTACAATATTCTTGAATTGGATCTCGTACAATATAGTGATCTCAACGCACACCCGCGATATAGTGTTTTCCAAAATAAGTATATAGTTTCAGATTGCATCGATATCGAATTTGACGATATTGATGCAATAAATACGTTTCAGTAACCATATACGATTTGTATCGCCCACTCCTAATTTTATCGAAAAAAATGGAAGAGGTGGTTGCGCTTTATTACATGTCGGCAAATAATTATTATTTACTGCATCTTTATTATTTTTATTAATTAATAATTCGTAATATTGTCTTAGTACTTTATCGTTACTCCAAACCATAATTATCGAAACAGAATAATATCAATAGTCGTATTTCCAACACGTTTACACCTCTAGTTGTCTCGCAGTCAACTAAAGTGTGCGGAGGAAATGTGGCCGCACGAACTTTATCGCGACAAAATCCTTGATGTGCGGCAATTTACCGACAGCGCGGCGCGTTAACGCGATGATACAACGCGCTAATGCGAAGTGTTTGGCCAGACGTTTCGCGACAACGCAAATCTTCGCGCTAGCGCGATGTGGCCCTAGCATTACATTGGGGGCATTCCAGCAGACTAATCGCAAAACGCAAAGTCATTGATCGCCATAGAGTATTCTTTTAAAATTTATTTATTTACATTTAACCAAGGGAAGTAATTAAATCTAATATTAAAATAAATTACTTTCAATGGTTATAATTTATTCTGTGACGGTCGATAGCGATTAGTTTGCTGGAATGCATCCATTCTTTATCGAATTAGGCTCAAGTATTCAACCATTTTGTCGTTCTGCACTCCTCCATAATGTTTATCATTATGCCAAATCTAATTATTTATTTGTCTCAACAACAAAAAATAACTAAGACATTCGTGTGTGAAATATCTAAAATAAAAAGTAGGGTAGGTTATTAGGTACCTATAGTGAAACTAAATTAGTCGCGTCGCGCATAGCTTTAACAGACGGCTCCTAGTCTAAAAGTGGCAATAGTGTAGCGCACGGAACGGCAACGGCGCGCTTAGCCGCTTCCGAGACATTATTTTGAATTTTTTGGCGGGAAAACAGTTTTTGGCTTATAATTTTTAAACTAAGAGGCCTAGAGATTTGAAATTTTGCCTCGTGTGTGCACAAATTATAACGTATTAGTTGATTTTTAAACGCTATCATAAACAGTTACAGTAATTCACCATGCGTTAGCCCGTGTTACGTGTCACCAGCTTACACATACTTATCGGTTCGTAGCTCAAAAACCATTTTAGTTAAAGTTTTGAATTTTTTTGTGCCTTATGCACAAATTCTGCACAACATTTTGAGGTATAATTCATAACCGTAGCTTAAATAATTACGAAGATACAGCTGTGCAAGCCAGAGACCCGTGTCTCCAGCTCGCACACAGTTTTATGATCGTAGTTTCAACAGTATTTGAGTGTGATGGTTAGTTTTTTTTGTTCCTAGTGCACAAATTATGCACAAAATTTCTAGCTATAGTCTATAAACCTAACCGCACTGGTTTGTGTTAACGGGCGTGTGCGAGCTGGTGACACGTGTCTTCAGCTTACACACATAAAACAACTCATAGTAACGAAGTTGTGGTGGCACAAAAATTAGGACTGAAACGTTTGATTGCACATAATATGCACAAAAATATGGCATGCTTAGAATTTCTCTATGTCGAATGAGGAAGCTGTAGACATGGACACTAGAGAATCGTCGTACCGTGAATAGAGACTGGTACACGACCATTTGTTTGGAAATGGAAATTATTGACGAACTCCGTAAAAATCACCGAAAACGCCGTGTCATCTTGCACCACGACAATGCTAGTTCCCACACGGCCAGACAGACAAACGAATTTTTGAAGGTGAAAAACGTAGAACTTATGAGTAATCCTGCATACAGTCCCGACCTGGCACCTTGTGACTTTTTTCTGTTCCCAAAAATTAAGAACCAATTACGCAGTCAAAGATTTTCATCACCAGAATAGGCTGTCGAAGATTATGAAAAACACGTTTCTGAAGTCACCACGGAGGAGTGGCACAAAAGTTTTCAAAATTGATTTAATCGAATGAAAAAGTGCATTTACGCAAAGGGAGAATATTTTGAGAAACAATAAATTCATTTTTGACCTTTAATAGTATTTTTTTCTTATTCATTTCCGGAAACTTTTAGTGCGCCCACGTAAATCATTCAGACGCTCGTTAATTATGGCTGAAAGAATATGAAAAGTGTTTTGAACATTGGCTTAAGTCCCGTGCTTGCCAAAAGCGGGTTGGTGAACACAATTACACACTGTAGTGTGTGACACACCTTACAAAAGAAACATGAGATATAATAAAACGTGTACCTCATATAAGGAGAGTCCTAAATTGTTATCCAAGAATCCAATCCAGAATCCAAGAGGTTTGGTTTGGCATCGAAAATTTGGAACACACTTTGCTCGACGGACATCTAGGCTTGAACTATATAGACTAGATCATATCTTTCTACCAAGATCTATAAACCTACATAATAATATGCTGTTCGTTGGTAAGCGCATCACATGAGGACGACTGGAATTTTTGGCTAAATTTTGTTATACATGTTAGTACCTAAGTAATTGTCCAAACTATGTTCTGATTAAATAAGAAGGAAAAGTTTCCCAGAATATTTTTGAACTCAAGTTTAACTGAACGACCTTTTTCTATAGCATTTATGAACTTTTGTTGATGCGGACAAAGTCGCGAGGTAAGCCGCTAGTTGGTATCTCATAAAAAAGAGTGTTCGTGTCACAGTGCAAAAAAAAACCAACAAATTAATTAAAAATATAAAACGTTCCCGACTACAAACAGGCGTAAGAAGGATAGACAATAGTTAAAGCGAACTCAATTAACCTCCGGTTAAATAAGCCGCCATCAAAACATATTTCTGGTTCAGACGAAGTCGTGTTTACGCACACTATTATCGAGTAATTGGTTTTTGTTACTGTATTAATTATTTTGTATATTAATACTTCCGTTAATAGCACCGAAAATCGATGACGCTAGTTTAATATTAAAGTACTTATGGGGATCCTGCACGAAATTGTGAAAACTTAGGTAAGTACTTATACTATACGCTGAATTAGTTAAATACCTACATTAGAAGAACTTACGTAAGTTAGCCTGATCATTGCATAAGGTCGTGGCCTTGTTGAAACTTGTAATAAATTCTTTAAACAATAACAAACAATACATAAATCTAATGACTCCTAAAAACATTTTTTTTCGACAACTTTCTTAATTTTACGCATGAAACAATAAATCTTACATGAAAATATTTGTATTAATACTCCGCAGGTTACCACCATCTTAAGAAAGTAAATTTTAATTTTTAACAAAAGCGCGTGATGGTTAAGTGCATTTCGCAGAATAAAAACATTGCTCTAATCAAATTACTAGGTCTGAAACTTTAAAGCAGAATGGTTCAAATTTTTAATATAAATATGATTGATTTTGCTTTGAATTTTGCATTTTTGCTTTGAACCCTTTAATTACCACATGACATATTCTCGTGCCATAGACAATAGATTTTCTATTGTGTCTGGCTCGGACCAAATATTTGGTCCGAGGTGTCTGGTATTACGGAAAGATATGGGTTAAGAGACTTATGTCAGTTTTTGCGACCGCGCGGCACCCCCTTAATTAATTAATAAAATATACATTAAAAACGACATTCGATATAGGTACTACTGGTTAGTGTCTTGTTCGCCGGGCACTAGACTGGCAATCTTTAGTCCGTTAGTCGCCTATCACACCCTTGCCAAGAATCTATTGTGATATAATAGGATATTTTTATTATTAAGGTCAATCGGGGTAAAAGCGTCACAGTTTTACTCTCAACATTTTCTACGTCAAATTGTGAGTCGCGTAACAAACTATGCTCAATATCCATAATTAAAGTGTGTACCACGTTTATCTGTCTTCAAAATTTATAAGTCAATTTCTTCCTATTTTTAACCGACTTCAAAAAAGGAGGAGGTTCTCAATTCGGTTGTATGTGTTTTTTTATGTTTGTTACTTCAGAACTCAGTCATTTATACACCGATTTAGAAAATTCTTTTTTTATTTGTAAGGATATACTTCCAGATTGGTCCCATTTTTATCAAAATCCAGTTCTGATGATGGAATCTTCAGGAATTGAGGGAACTCCTCATATATTGTAGGCATACCTATAGCGATTTTGGTATTTTCAGCAATAAGTCAAGAATTTGCATTCAGAAAGTATAATTTGATGAAGTAGAACTGATGAAAAAGGCCACAAAATGTCATTGGAACTCCTCAATGATAAGTATATCATGGGTGGCGATATAAGATATCTCAATCAAGATAGTTAAGCGACTACGACGAATTAAAAGAAGGCAAGTACCGGAACTCAGTTCTGATGGTGGAATCCTTGAGGAATTGAGAGAACTCCTCAAATATTGTAGGCATACCTATAGCGATTTTGGTATTTTTAGCCATAGGGCAAATGAGATCCACTCCGGCAATAAATCCTTCATAACTAATATTGTAAAAGCGAAAGCGTGTTTGTTTGTTTGTCCGTCTCTCACTTGCGCATCGACCTGATTTTGTACATAGATAGCTGAAAAACAATAGTGACATAGGCCACTTTTTATCACTCCTTCCGAAACATTTCTATTTAAAAATACACTATTCACACTATTAATTCTGTCACTTCTTGTCTAAATTCATCTTAACATCTTTATGCCGATGACTTACAAATTTACTCTCAGGCCTCGGCTGATAACCTCTCAGAAGCGATTGAGCAGATCAATGGTGACTTGGCTACGATCTACGACTGGAGCAAGTCAAAAACGTCCCTCTAGTTTGCCTAACGGTGAACCCTAGTAACTCGCAAGTCATCATCGTAGGGGGGGTCTATACAGCGTTCACGAGTAAATCCGGGTAACTTGCCGTCTGTTTTAGCGAGAAATAAACAAAAATTTAAACAAAAAAAAACCGACTCAAAAAATTTTTACTGAAGTAAATGCACTAAAACGTAAAAAATAATTGCGTTATTTAGTTAGTTCCATTTACTTGCAATATTAACCTTTATTTTCCTCAATCTTATAATCTTAAAAAATATTTTTGGAGTCGGTACCAGCCAAGGTAAATAAACATTAAAAGACATACTATATTATTATTATATTAGCCCATATTGTCCCATTGCTGGGCAAAGGCCTCCCTCCCCCCCTTCTTCCAGTATTCGCGGTCTTTTACGTGTGTTGGCCAATCCTTCGCTTAAGCATCAAGCTCATCTCTCCACCTCCGTCTGGGTCGGCCTTGCTGCCGTTTAACCCCATTGTCGTTTTTATTTGTAAATATGTTTAATTAGCCTCTAACAGTTGTCGTGTTCATTAGTGAATATGGTATTGCTACATTGTCGTATAAAGCTGGCACCGACTCCAAAAATATTTTTTAAGATTATAATGATGGGCGGGCGCAATGTCAGAGCCGTATCGGATGGAGTGCGGTGTGAGGCAGGGCGGTTTGACCTCGCCAACGCTCTTTAACTTATACCTAGATGCGCTGATTGTCGTGCTCAGCAGCCAACATGTCGGCTGCCATGTCGATGACGTATGTGTCAATAATCTGAGTTACGCTGACGACATGGTGCTGCTGAGCGCGTCTATATGTGGGTTGAATAAGTTGGTGAGGGTCTGTGAAGAGTATGCTGAGAGGCATGGTCTTAAATATAACGTGCTGAAGAGTCAGTTCATGGTGTTTGAGACCACTGGTGCTAGATGTCCAGAGAGTATACCACCTGTCATGCTAAACGGTGTCTCTTTAAAAAGAGTGACACAATTTAAATATCTAGGACATATAGTGACCACTGGTCTCGAAGACCATGCTGACATCGAAAGGGAGCGAAGGGCTTTGTCGCGGAGGGCGAATATGTTGGCTCGTAGGTTTTCGCGGTGTTCGGACGCGGTAAAAATTACTCTATTTCGAGCATACTGCACAACACTGTACACCTGTACCCTGTGGGCCAACTACTCGCAGAAAGTGTACAACGCCCTTCGTGTTCAGTTCAACAACGCATTCAGGGCGGTGTTGGGGCTGCCCCGCTATTGCAGCGCCTCGGGCATGTTTGCAGAGGCGCGGGCGGACTGTTTTCATGCGACTATGCGCAAGAGGCGCGCGTCGCTGGTGCGCAGGGTTTGGGCCAGCTCCAACACCGTCCTGAAGATGTTTGCGGATAGGGTCGATTGTCCCTTATTAATTATTTTATTCGTTTTAATGCTTATTTATTAACTATAATTTATTAATTTTACTATATTATTTGTGTCATTGTTGTACGTACCTAAATGTAAGAATTTCATTATTTTATATATATATTTTTTTAATTATTGAATTGATTTAGTTATTTTGCTTTTAATTTAATTTGTTGAATGTTAATTTTGTTATTTTAATTTTGTAATCCATATTTTTAATTCTATTTTTTTTTTGTTATTTTTATTTTGAATTATTTGATTTTGTACATGATGATGAAATAAACGCATTTTATTTTATTTATTTATTATAAGATTGAGTAAAATAAAGGTTAATATTGCAAGTAAATTGAACAATCTAAACTACGCAATTATTTTTTACGTTTTAGTGCATTTATTTCAGTAAACTTTTTTGGAGTCGGTTTTCTTTTTTGTTAAAATTTTTGTTTATTTCTCGCTTTTTAGTGAATCGTTCCGATCTATTTATCGAAAGCGAATATTGGTAAACCTACAATACGCGCTACTTGTATGAGACAGCGCCGTTTAAATGCGACAAGCGAAGAAAACGAGAAACGCCTATCACAAAGTTGGAAATCAACATCCAAAACAGGCGGCAAGTTACCCGGATTTACTCGTGAACGCTGTATAGACCCCCCCTACGATGATGACTTGCGAGTTACTAGGGTTCACCGCTAGGCAAACTAGAGGGACGTTTTTGACTTGCTCCAGTCGTAGATCGTAGCCAAGTCACCATTGATCTGCTCAATCGCTTCTGAGAGGTTATCAGCCGAGGCCTGAGAGTAAATTTGTAAGTCATCGGCATAAAGATGTTAAGATGAATTTAGACAAGAAGTGACAGAATTAATAGTGTGAATAGTGTATTTTTAAATAGAAATGTTTCGGAAGGAGTGATAAAAAGTGGCTTATGTCATTATTGTTCTTCAGCTATCTATGTGCAAAATCAGGTCGATGCGCAAGTGAGAGACGGACAAACAAACAAACACGCTTTCGCATTTACAATATTAGTTATTTATTTATTTATTTATTTATTGCCGGAGTGGATCTCATTTGACCTATGGCCGAAAATACCAAAATCGCTATAGATATGCCTACAATATTTGAAGAGTTCCCTCAATTCCTCAAGGATTCCACAATCACAAATGAGTTCCGGTACTTGCCTTCTTTTGCTTCGTCACAGTCGCTTAACTATCTTAATCGAGATATCTTATCGCCACCCATGATATACTTATCATTGAGGAGTTCCAATGACATTTTGTGGTCTTTTTCATCAGTTCTATTTCATCAAATGATACTTTCCGAATGCAAATTCTTGACTTATTGCTGAAAATACCAAAATCGCTATAGGTATGCCTACAATATTTGAGGAGTTCCCTCAATTCCTGAGGATTCCACCATCAGAACTAGATTTTGATATAAATGGGACCAATCTGGAAGTATATCCTTTCAAATAAAAAAAGAATTTTCTAAATCGGTGTATAAATGACTGAGTTCTGAGGTAACAAACATAAAAAACAACATACAACCGAATTGAGAACCTCCTCCTTTTTTGAAGTCGGTTAAAAAGTAACTTACACTAGATACAGAAACTTTTGTAATAATCTTATTAAAAAACTTAAACGGAAATACGAAAGAGACTTGATTTCTAACTCTATCAACAACAATAGACTATTATGGATAAACTTAAAAAACATTACTTTTAGTAATAAAACACATAACGTCAATGAAACATTAATAAATCTTAAAGCCAATCCTATTGAGTCTGCGAGTTATGTTAACAACTACTTTTCAAATATAGGAGAGCATCTTGCCAAATCTTTACATCCTTGTGGAATCACCAATCAAGTTCAAGTAACTAATAATACGCAAACCCAGGTCAACTCTTTTGTCCTGTTAGAGACCGATATAGAGGAAGTTGAAAGAATACTTGTTAGTCTAAGATCTGATAGTGCCCCTGGCTGGGATAATATTCCCATCGCCTTCTTGAAGTTAGCAAAAACCAATCTGTGCTTCCAAAGGAGTGTATTTCCAGCTCCGTTGAAAATATCAGTCTTTACGCCTGTATACAAAAGTGGAGATAGAAGCGATGTTGGTAATTATAGGCTAATATCGGTGCTGCCTGCTATTTCCAAGATAATTGGGAGACTCTTGAACTCAAGATTAATGAAATACTTACACAAATATGAACTTTTGTCACCATCACAGTTTGGTTTTAGACAAAGTAAGTCAACGGAAGACGCAGTAGCAGCACTGAGTCAACTGGTTACAGAGAAGGTTGACAAAGGGATGAGATGCTTCTCTGTATTTCTAGACCTCAAAAAGGCGTTCGACACAGTCTCTGTCCCCATGCTTATCCACAAACTGGAACAGATTGAACTAAGGGATGTCGCACTCTCTCTTTTTAAAAGCTATCTTTCTGATAGAATACAAAGGGTGAAATTGGATACATATACCAGCGAAAGCGTCACTGTATCATATGGCGTGCCACAGGGAAGTGTGTTAGGTCCTACACTCTTCCTAATTTACATCAACGAACTCTGCAATATGAAAGTTGACAATTCTCACATATTTTCTTACGCAGATGATACAGCTGTCGTTTTTGCTGGGAAAACCTGGGATACTGTAAAAAGAAATGCAGAACATGGCCTGCACTTGATTAGCAAGTGGTTGAAAAATAATTGACTTACTCTGAATACCACCAAAACCAACTACATTTGTTATAACATCCAAAACAGCACTCAACCTAAAACGGATTTCCAGTTAATACTCCACTCTTGCAATCTTAACATGAAATCTGCTGATTGTCACTGTCCATCTATAGATAAAATTGAGAAAAATACCTGGGAGTCATGGTCGATCAGCGGCTGTCTTGGCATTCACATATTGAGCTGGTGTCTGCCAGAATAAGAAAACTAATTTGGATATTTAAAACCTTAAGACATGTGGTACCTGGGGAGCGGTTGGACGATCGTGGCTCCTCGAGAAATATTACTAAAGAGATCTACACTTCCTTGGCTCAATCAATCTTGGTTTATTGCATTCCCATCTGGGGAGGGGCAGGAAAAACTAAAATGATTCAGGTTGAACGTGCACAGCGTGCCTTACTAAAGGTGATATACTTTAAACGCAGAGGACTCCCTACGAGTAGTCTATTTGCGATTAGCCAGGTTTTGTCAGTGAGAAAACTGTACATTATTCACATCATATTGAGAAAACATAAAATTACCCCTTATGACCCAAGCAAAACACGAGCTAGAAGAAAAGATGTTGTACCCCTTAAAAAACCAAGACCGCTTTTGCTCAAAAACAGTATAATAGTCGATCAGCTTATCTCTATAATAAAATAAATAAAATCGTAGAGGTATACAACAGTACACTACATGATTGCAAACAGACATTTTTTAACTTCCTATTGCCATTAGATTATGAAGAAACGGAAACTATACTGAGACGCATCACGTAATCACACACCCCCCCCCCCCACACACACACCCCCCCCCACACACACACACACAGACACACTCACACACACACACACACACACACACACAAACACACCTTTCTTTTTAAAATTTTTGTTATTTAAAAAGGTAATCTGTAGATAATTAAATATAATTAGTAGCTATGGAAGAGCGAGGTCACAGGCATTTTTTGCTTAAAAGATGACCTCAATCATTGTAATAATGTAACTTATTATTGGAATAAATTTATTATTATTTATTTATTATTATTATTAGTTAAACTTATTTTACTAGAGGGCGGAAAATGTGGTAGTTCAATTAGTTTTTAAGCAATTCCAAATAAACGCATTATATCCCCAAAGACGCAAATACCCCGGTTGACCTTATTTGTTATTTACGTCATAAGGTGTATTGGAATGGCGAATCAATACACCTCATGACGTAAATAAACAACAAATCGAAATCGGTTGTATAATACTTATTGGTCATAATGCAAATTGGTCAGTTCTATGTTCGTTCACCTATGCCCCTTGGTTCAGACAACCATGGACCTATAAGGTCATCGTGCATAGATGGGTTGCCTAAAGCAGCTGCTGCTTTACTCAGCGTTAACTGTTAATTAAAATTACGAACTTATAGTCTAAGCATTCACTGGTGGGCCGGTGTTCCGATCGTCTGCGACCCAAGGGAGAGGCTGTCAGGTTGAGGGAGGGAAACAGGATTGGGTCGTAACGCAGCCTCCGGTTGTGGGTGTGGTGCCAAGCCCCAAGGCGTGGTTAAGTGGTTGATTCTTGGTACGCCTGCTGAATCCAAGAGGCACGTCCAAATCGCACACAGCACACGTCCACCTCACTGATCACTCACGTCATCCACGATATCAAGGGGAACCGACACCCATTACAATAACTAGCAAGCAATGCTTTCCACAATGTCTAAAGACAAAAGTCTTCAATCAGTGCGTCCTACCCGTCATGACATACGGAGCCGAAACGTGGACACTGACGGTAGGGCTGGTTCACAAGTTTAAGAGGCCTATTACATCTCGAATGTCATTTTTGCGTAAAATGCCCATTTTCGCATTTTGTAGTAATTTTGCAGTTGTATTTATCGTTTTTATCGAAATAGGATAATTTTGTGCATAATATTACAAATCTCCAAATTCTGTGAGCATAAGTTGAATTCGGACGGCCGGCGCATCGCATTTTGTAGTAATTTTGCAGCTGTATTTATCGTTTTTATCGAAATAGGATAATAAATTCATTATAAAATCTTTGTTCCTCATGAAGTAACAATTACTCTGGCATAAATTTTGCTCAATAATATTATCGTAGATAGGAGAAATTCACAGTTAACTTATAGCGATTTTCGAAGTTTTTGGTTTAGAATAAGATTTTTTGCTATATAAAATCAATGATGTCTAAAAATTCCGAGGCCGCTACGCACTATTCGACTATATAAGAGATAACATTATATTTTTTTTATTTCACTTGTTTAGAACAGTAGTTCAATCGATGAGCTCAAAAAAGTGCCTTTGCGCACTTATGAAAATCTTTCTCTGCAATTTTGGATGTAATTAAAAATTTAGGAAAAGTTTACAAAAAGCAAGGCCGCTGTGCACTATTCCAATAGCTATTGTTAATGTATTATTATTGTTAATGTATTTCTGTTTCTGAGATCCATAACGCCAAAATTGGCCATTTTACGCAAAAATCACAGTCGCGATGTAACAGGAGTCTTAAAGTCGCTCAGCGGGCTATGGAAAGGGCTATGCTCGGAGTTTCTCTGAGGGATCGGATTCGAAACGAGGTGATCCAGCAAATAACCAAGGTAACCGACACAGCCCACCGGAGTAGCAAGCTGAAGTGTCAGTGGGCCGGCCACATCAGTCGCAGAACCGATGACCGTTGGGGTAGACGAGTTCTCGAGTGAAACAATATTTTTAGGTCTTGCAATGTGTTAATGTTGGGGCTGGGATTTGATGACCTGTATTATGGGGTCCCAGGCAGGTGGTAAATTCCAAACATCCTCTCTATTGAAATTTCAATGATTTTTAATTTCAAAAGCCTCGCGCCTCCTAGAAATGGAAAGAGGCAGGCGCGCTGCCTTCTTAAGTGGCTATTTAGCTTATCCAATATATTTAGTAGGTAATGCTGGCGTGAAAATGGGATGCTAGGATAGATTTTTTAAAATAAAATCACGCTGCTACCGTCTTCGTCCTTAAGTATGAACTGCACGTAAAGCCTTATTCGTAGAAGGCGAGTAATTTAATCGACTTTGCTTAGTTGTAATTGTAAGCAATGTATTGCAATGTGCAAACAAGAAGTAAAAAGAAAAGGCTTTAGGTACTTAAAGACGCTTTAAAAGCATTAAATGTTTAACCGACCTGTTCCTTAACTTTTAGCTTCCATCATTTAAATGATTTTATGTGATGCCACAAAGTTTTAGTGACCTACGAGTACTGGAAATTTATTAAAATGTAGGGTATTTTATTGTTACGTTTAGGTAGACACCACGGATTTTTTTTATTGTAACGACTCTTTTTTCTAATATTTTTATTGTAAAAAAAATGAAAACTTATGATATCGTATCTTGGTCAGACAACTATTTTAAATTACTTACATAAATTAGTTCACTAGCAGGCCGCCCGCGACTTCGTAAGACGATAATATATAGGCTGATGATAAGTGACTGTCAGATCTACAATACTTACTTAGTAGATATTCTACGCTTATCTATCATACTAGGTATACCTAGCTAAAGCTTTGGAGTTCCGAGTTGTTATTGTCACCTCGGTCTCAAGTTCCAAAACGGACTTTTGTGCCCCTTAGAACCTGATCTGATTAGTAGTCTGTTATTATTAGGGCCGGGGGAGGTTTAAAAGTCCATCCTTTTAGGTAAACCGATATGGTTTTGGCAGTTTCCAACGTTGTGAGAGATTCTTCTGGTGTCTTATAATAATTTCGTGTTCTTCAGTTTTTTTGGGTATTCAATTACCTACCTACTACTTTTAGTTTTTCCACAATGTGATGTGATATTCAAATATAATTTTGTTATCCCTTTATAACTACAGCCCATTTAGCCCTTCTGGCTAGCCAAATTAGGAGAGAGGAGGCTATCTTTAATGAATAATTTTGTTACTGATTCATATAGTGTAACTATAAAACTATTTAAGTAAGTACCTTCTTAAAATTGATATTTGATCGTTTATAGTGTTTATGTAATTTATAGTATAGGTAAGTAAGTAGATAGGTACATTATAACTTTATGAGTAGGTAGGTAAATAAATTACTTTACATATTACCGACCGTAACGTTCCGACTCACCATCCTGGCCGCATACTCGTTAGAGAAATAAAAAAACAACGAGAAATATTATTAATGCTAGAATACATACATAAGTACATAATATAAGGTGACTGCCACAAAACCGCAAGAACCTTGAAGGGCTGGTCAGGTCAAGTGTTTTAATCATAACAAAAATGACAATAAAGTGTTTCGTGTTTTTAAATTTTTAATTAAACAATTCATTTGTGAATTATAGTTGGATAGTCTTTGAGTACCTATCTTATTTATTTTAAAGCAATAACATAAGAAAAATAAAGTGAAAACAATTAAAAATAACGATTATTTACAGCGCGAGGGCAACGGCTGGCCGTCTGTTGACCCGTCAACGTAGGCACTTATCGCCCAGCTGACGCGGAAAAAACATGAATTCCTTTTTGTCATGTTTGTCATGTTTAAAACACTTGATCTGACCAGCCCTTGAAGTGTCTTGCGGTTTCTAGCAGTCGCCTTATATGTTTACATACATGCATAAATCCCGCTCGTGTCGTCGCGTTTGCTACACACACTTCTTTTGCATAATTAAAAAATTGGCATATTTTGTAACAGGTAAGTAATAAAAATTTACAATGATTACTGTCTATGTGTAATTATTTTAAAATAATTACGTCCGTAGCCCAATTCTGATAAGTTGATGAAGCAGTCACATTTATATTATGTGGGAGATACAGAAAAGAGAGTAGGTACTTAATTAACCTGATTAATTTATATTCATATGGAATACTGCTCCCATCTCTGGGCTGGAGCACCCCAATACCAACTCCTTCCATTTGACCGCATTCAACGTAGAGCTGCTCGAATTGTCGGCGACGTGGTTATTTCAGGTCGGCTCGATCCACTGGCTCTTCGGAGAGACGTTGCGTCTCTCTGTGTATTGTACCGTATATATCATGGGGAGTGTTCTGAGGAATTGTTCGGCTTGATCCCTGCCGCTAATTTCCTTCACCGCACTACACGCAATCGACTGTCATTCCATCCACATCACCTTGATGGATGGCGGTCTACTACTGTGCGTTTTTCAAGAAATTTCTTGCCTCGAACTACAGTGTTGTGGAACCAGCTCTCGGCGGCGGTATTTCCGGACCGTTACGACTTAGGGATCTTCAAGAAACGAGCCTATTCCTTCCTTAAAGGCCGGCAACGCGCCTGCGATTCCTCTGGTTTTGCGGGTGTCCATGGGCGGCGGTGATTACTTTCCATCAGGTGTCCCGCTTGCTCGTTTGCCTACTTCTGCTATAAAAAAAAAAAAAATCAGATTAATTGGTAGACAGTAATAATATACACGCGTTTAGTGATAATTGTAACTTATACTTATAGTAATACCAATTTACTAAAATAATCGGACGTTTTACATAATGAAAATTGGTAAGTATTAAGTTACACCATCATAACATACGTCAATACTATTTCGACAATCACATCTCCTTTATGCTCCGCAGTTCAGCACAGAATCACAAAACTAGCTAAGCAATACAAGTATCACAGAAAGCTGTATATTTAATCACTTGTGGTCATAATGGCTGCTTACAGAGTATTAAAACCGTTATTATAATTCACTGATGATCCTTAAGCAGAATATTAGTACACAAGGAGCTATATTCTGAATAAGAACTAAATAATGGTAGATATTCTTCACCCTTAAACAGCAAGATGCGTTTATTTGGTATATAACCTACGCTTTTATTCAGCCGTTTTAAATTTTCAAGCCTACTTACTGAATAAGGGCAATTAAGTAGTGGCAAATATGCCATATGCTGTATAATAGAGTAAATGTGTACCTCTAAACGCTGCCTTCTAAAGGGAGTACATGTGTACTGTTACACAGATTTAAGATATAAAGGAGTAAATTTTGTGTGTTATTCAGTAAATGGCATAAAATTTCCCTGTTGATCCGTATCTATACTGCTATTATTTACGACTGAATAGTGGCTATTTACAAGTTCATCTGAACGTTATTATTACTCTTGAAGAGCACTTCGAGTATTTTATAACGTATATTGCTTAATAGAGGTTCACATCAGTTAATTTAATCTAGTGATGACTGAATAAGTATATCCCCGTGAATCTTCTCACGGATCAATTCATTCACGTAACAAGTCCGTGAAATGGATCAGTCTTTATTATGCGGATCCTTAAAGTGTATTTTATCACACATTTTATCGTTGCTATAGTTCGAACGAATATTCAGCCAGTAATCAGTGTATTGCCGTAAATGGATTCACATGTAAGACTTTATTACGGCTAAGTTTGAATAAGCAGACATATGTGCCCCATTACGCGGGCTACGACAGTAATGTTGAAGTATACCGGTTCACATCGCTCTTTAATTTCACCACCATTTTTTACTCTGTATAACCTTTAATATCTACAATGGTATACATTATTTTATTTATTTAACACGAACTTAGTAAACGAAGGAATTACAAATAAATATTTTTAATGTGATTATTGGTTACAGACTAAAATAATGACACAATCAATCAATTTGTACCCGAAATGTTTTAGCCTAAATGTGTTTATTTTAGTATAATTTGTAGTAAAAACTTATTTATCTACTGGCGCTTGAAAATTTTCTTAGAAATATATGTATACCTACTCTAACGGTAATTTTAAATTACCACTAGCTTTCACGTAAAATAATGAAGTTATTAACAAAATGTACTTATACCGATATCATACAATCATTTTAAAAACTTATCGTACTCTCACTGTCATAAATATGAATCATCTGTCACAAAAAGTATTAATAAACGTTCTTACAGAACAAATCGTGAACCTTTAACTTAATTACTATACATATAAAAGCGTACATAGACGACAATTGTCTAAATAAAGTGTAACTAGTGTTTCCTTAATTTGCTAGTATTTTGCCTTGTTGCCACCTGTTACACCTAATACTGCGATTATAACGTTACTATAATGATATTACTCAGCAATTGCGAACTAAAGCTGAATAATTTGTGCCCATTCAAGCAGTGTAGTGGCTGAATAGCATGCTACTCTGCTTTAATTCAGTAATTTTATTCAGCGTTAAGTACACATTAATCCATTAATCATCTAGTATTCAGCCTATGTGTGTTACTTGGGATGGCATTTAGCACAAGTGCGAACTAAACTTTAACACTGAGTTTCAACTTCATCATCAACCTAAAAGCTTTCCGCTGACGGTGGTAAGCACCAGGCGGACTTAAAAGAATTCCTACCACTAACCAAACCTATATGTATCCCCACGGGGAATCAAACCCATTATGTGAGAACGGGTGGTCCACTAGACCACACAGGCGTTTATTACTTAGGTACGTAAAAAAAGGTTATATTCCAAAGTTAAACCATTCCAAGAGCAGTCACTCACGTGTTACTTAACTGTCTACCTTGTATGTTATGTTTTATCCTGTGCTGTCAGCTTTTTTTTTGGAAAATGAATTCATTTTTAACTTGATATAGGCGTACAACAGCGGAGCGTACAACTGGAGCTCGTGGAAATGTGCAAAATATTATTCGCTAAACTTAATAATTCAAATTGACAGTTCCGCTTTCAGCATCTTTTTTCGGGTGAAACCGCAACTAGCTGATAGTTCACTAACCTACTTTATAATTAAACACTTTTGTGACGATGAACCCCTCTGTAAAGGGCCTGATACGTCTGTATAAAAATATAAAATAGTAATAGGTACATGTATGCAGGTTATAACCACCCGCATCGGGCCTACGTGGTGGTGGTGGGTTATGTATGGCCCAATATCCCCACGTGGTATTGTCCACGTGGGAGCCCTGTGCCCAGCAGTGGACGTTTAGAGGCTGATGATGATGATGATGATGCAGTTTATAAAAGAGTGTTAATCCGTGAAATGGGTTAATGGTATTCAACCGGAAAAAAATATTTACTTAAGTAAATTTATTTATGATACCCTATGCGAGGTGGATCAGACCGGAATATAAAAAATTATAAAATAAAACTGATCCCCCAGAGTATCAAATACGGTGTATCCGACTGGAATAACTCTTTATTTTAATGTGTATTATACGCGTAAACATACAAGTAGGTAAGGACATACAAGTACGCTAACATGTAAATAATACCTAGAATTGCCTAGAACGAGCTTTTAGAAACATCAAAGTCATGATAGTTTTATAGAATTCTTCACGAATTGAATGTGTAGTTGTAGATTTTTATGTTCTATGAAGAAATCTCTAGAATTCATCCATCGATTTGTACCTCAATGAATTCATCACTCGACTCGATGCACAAATAAATTGGTACTCCAATCACATGTCACCGGATGTTAATTCTATAAAAAAGTCTGTTGTTTTATAACGTAAAATCGGGGAATGATGTGAAGTGAGTGCGATCGAACTATATTCTGTAGCAATCGAAATTCCTTCAAGTATCCAAATTGTCTGCTGTCTAGTAATTCAATTGACGACGCTGCCGCTGAGCCGTTGTCCGGTTGTCCCGCCGTTGAGTTTTCTTTTCTTCGTCTCGGAGAATCTAGTACATTACGGGGATGGTTGTCTCATTACTATGGCATCAGGAACCACCCATTTTCCCTAAACATAGAAAAGCTAAACATAGTTTCGTTACTTTGCTAATTCAAAACGAATTTTAATATCATCAAACCAGCGAAGCACTGTATTTCTACTACCTACGCTACGACTGAATTACTCGCCTAGTGCGAACAAGGCTTAATTATATTAATTACCCTGGCTTAACTTTCTCTTTATACTGCTTTACCGAATCACAGAATAAATAATAGTACTACGTAACCAAATTAACCTGCCGTACTCAGAATCATCAATTAAAAATATTTCATACGAGATACCAAAAATGATTAATTAGAAAAAAAAGGCAAATGTTTTCATTATAAGACTATTAATAATAAAAATCATAGGGTGCTAAGCATCGACTTCCTAATGCAGAACAGAATATCTTCTGTTTTGTGCCTGTATAGATCGAAGGTGCTAATATATTGACGTCTTTTATCTTGTTAGACAAAAATACAACAAAAACAATTCCTCGTTCGTAAACTCGCCTCTCACTTCGACCCTCACATTCCGATCCAGAGTGACCTATATGACGTTAGTGTAATAGAGTCGAATTTCGAGATTGCGGATTTGATAACTCACTGCGGATTCAGGATCGAGTTTTGGATCGAGGCTCTACAAAATCGCACAGCAAGAGCCTCTATCTCTGCAATTGATAGGTATTGGCTGAATCACTATTCACGAAGCTTAGCCAAATGGTTGGTGGCACACAAACTCGGGCTATGAATAAAAGAATCCGAAACACACGTTGCCCGTTTTGGTAATTAAACCAGGAGGACCCTCGGATATCGGTGTATTATACCTACGTACGAGTCATCATCATCATCATCTGCCTATAAACGTCCCACTGCTGGGCACAGGCCTCCCACGTGGACAATAAATAGCACGTGGGTATATTGGACCATAACCTACCATGCTGGCCCAATGCGGGTTGGTGGGTTTTAACGACTGCCATCTTACGACAACAACCGGGACGAACGGCTTGACGTGCCTTCCGAAGCACGGAGGAGCTAGAGATGTTTTTAATTTGGTCACCCAGCCAGCGACCCGCCATTGCGAAAGTAGAGCTTACCGGGAAAATTCGCAAACCGATCGCGCTAACCGCTGCGCCACCGAGCTCCTCGTATACGTACGAGTTATGTAAGTCATTGTGCCTATGTTCCTGCTAGTATCCATTAAAAGTAGGCCTGAAAAAAGGAATAAAAAGAAAAAAAACATTTTCATGCATATTTAAGCTATCCATTTACTGTTGATATCCCATCCCTTTGTGGATCCCATCTCGGTGGAATTCTTATTACCTCCTTGAAATAAGTTATAGCGCCTGGTTACACCCGCTTGTGGAAGGCTCCGGGGTAAAAAAGTCTTATCAGTTAATTATATTCACTATTAAAATTTGCGTTCTTCGAAGTCTTGTGTAGAACATTTATTTTGTACAAAGTGGAACAGCTTTTAATATTCCAGTTCTCGAAAATACATATTATTATAATATATTTGACGACCTCCTTGGTTGAGTGGTTTGTACACCGGTTTTCATGGTGTCGCCATCTCTGAGGTCCCGGGTTCGATCCCCGATCGGGTCAATTTAGAAATGGTTGTTTTTCTAAATTGTCTCGGGTCTGGGTGTTTTCTATGTATAATAAGTATGTATTTAAGTATTTTAAGTATGTTTATCCGTTGTCTAGTAACCATTTAACGAGTTTCTTCGGAGCTTCTCTTGGGCTAGATAATTGGTGTGATTGTAGGAAAGTTTTATTTATTTATTTTTATGTAAGTACATAGGTTTCATGACTATTATGCTTATGGGGTTAGTCAGAGACTAAAAGCAATGAGGACCGGAGAAGTGTCCATTGCCATATAGCCCACGTTTCACCAAATGACAACTGCACATGTGCTCAGCATGATAGGTTATGAGCCCATCGCCGCTCTCTACTGTTGGATGTATTTGCAGTCCGTTAGTCCGTTAGTCGCCTTTCGAAAATGGAGAAAAGGAGTTGTTAGTATTCTTTTACAGAGCCGCTATAGGTACCACACGGCACTCCAGAAATGGAATGGAAAGGCATACTAGGGTACGTTGCCTTCAATCCTGGATAAAGTCGAGTTGCATGACATTTGCGGCTGCCGTCAAGCGCTCTAAAGGGCAGTGCCTCGTTGTTCGGCACTTCGCTTTGACACATTAAATGGCTAATCGCTTACATGACACATGAGGGCCTACTCTCTTCTCCGAAACGAAATTTCACCCAATTTTGGTTTGCGGTTTCCATTCCTTCCGAAAATCCGTTATATAAAATAGGTTTGGCATTTATATTATTCTAGCGGCCGCTCGCGGTTTTACCCGCGTAGTTCCCGTTCCCGTGGGAATGTTGGGATAAAAAGTATTCTATGTGTTAATCCAGGTTATAAACTATCTGTATGCCGAATTTCATCCAAATCCATTTAGTAGTTTTTACGTGAAAGAGTAACAAAAATACACACTCACAAACTTTCGCCTTTATAATATTAGTGTGATTAATTTTTATAAAATTGTTTGAAATTACAAAAATAATGGAAAGCCCTATAAACAGCAAAGGAAAATGGCCGAAATTTTGTTTCAGAGAAAGAGGGCAGGCCCTCTGTGCTTTAGCGGTTCGACCACCGTGAATCGCCTCAATGGCCGATTGTGCATGTGTGAGTGGCAGTGAGTAATTAAATTTTATTAATTCAATTCAATTCAATTCAATTTCTTTATTGCTATCTCGTATATACAAAGGTCTTAAAAATAAAATTAGTAACAATACGGACCCTGTCGGGCACAAATGTTAGGCGAGAGTAGGACTTATACATATCGATCACGGAAATATGAATTAATGTAAGGGACAATTTCCCGAAAATGAGTTATATACACCGTTGGATTCGGAATTTTACGCGCCATCGAATGGTATACCTGAAATGTTGATATCTTGAAAAAAGAACTGGTTTATGTCCCTTACATTACACATTTTAGGAGGTCCTAAACAAATCTTTATCACAAATTTTGACGTATCATGCACTTGTACAAAATGTTATTTTAATTTTAAGGTATGTTCATAATAAATTATATATGGCCTTTACCCTAATCAAGTTTTTCTTTTGCTAAACGTTACTAAATAATACTTACCGTATATTTCTACCGTGTATGAATCTAAAACGCAGAACAGAGAGACAGACACATGGGGACAGGCAGATGGTAAACGTGGGCGTGGTTATTGCGAAATTGCCACATGCCTTTTACGCTATCTCAAAGAAATTGATGGTAGCGGGGTAAATACATTGTTACTAGAAGTACTGTAAAGTACAGTGCAAAATTATTTTGATGGTCTGCCCTTACTTTACAAAAAAAGTTATCACAAGGATTACTTAAGTATTCCCTAAGAAAATAAAATTACAGACACTTTAAATGACACTGATGAGGAATACCCTAGTAGGGAATAAGTTCCACTTAATTAAATGTTTACGATTTTCATTCTTATTATTAATCGCATCGCGACCTGTTTCAGCTTTTTTTGGATTGTTGATAACGTTGTCATGTTGTTTATAATGTCTCGTTGGATTGTTGACAATGCAAACTGCTGCAGTTAATAATCAGGTTGTACTTAGTATTTTCGCTTTAGGCACATTTTTCCTAAGTCATATTAAATTTAGTCGTTGAGTAGGCTCTAACCATTGTTAAATACCTTGATATTTGACGTGACATTTAACAATCGGTCGTATTACCTACATAAAATTTACTCTACGATTAAATTTTACCTGACTTTGGAACAATCGGCCTTTAATTAATATGGTTAAGTATAAATTAGTAGTGTGAGCATTGTTATTATCTTTATTCTTTATACTATATTACTAAAATTTAAAATTGAATTGATTTTTGTAATTATAATTTAACCATAATTAACTACTTACTTAAAAAATCTATTGAACTAGAAATTTAGTTTTATGTTTTCACAATTTATGTTGTCACAATAATATTCACAAGGATAGCAATATTTTTTTTTATCTAAAGTAAATCAAGTTAACCAATTTGCTTTTGAAAGTAGAATTTTATTATAGGTTTGGTACTTCAAAATTTACTAATATTATTTTTGTCTATATGACTGTTACAATGCAGAGTATTTTGTGTTAAATGCAATTAAGGTATAGAACGCGTTTACATTTATTTTTAATGTAAGAGACACGCTATTTCGGAATCCATAAAGATACTCTTAGTTTTGCTTGCATAGCTTTATAGAGCTCTCAAACCTAAGCAACTTTGCCATAGACAACAAGTAAGTAGAATAAAAAGTTAAAAAATACAAGCAGTTATTAAAAATAAAATTTGTTTTTTGCTTCTCCTGAAAAGTAGACCTTTGTCCCTTACATTAATTCATACTTCCGTGATCGATATATTAGGTATGTTTACAGAAATAAAGTAAAAAAAATCTACAGGATAGCACATTTTTTCCGCGATTTTTGAGTTATTTCATACAAATAGATGTTATCTGCACTTAATAGGATAGCCCAGTTGCGGAACTGTGTAATGTGCCTTCAACAAACACCCTGTAGATAGGCGCGTGGTCGGGTCGCGGGTCGCAATGACGTAGTATGACATATTATTTCGAGTCAGTCACTATGTTACAGGCTGATCAAATGCGTCACCCTTTGTTGTTGTTATTATGCCAGTAAAGTTTCGTTGTATAGAGTCTATACAATGATACTATAGATAATTTACTTTAGACGATGTCGCCATAGAAAAGGGATAACCTTACCAGTTGTATAGCCTATAATAGAATCGGTCTCTAATAGTAATAATAGAAACTGTAGCGTTGCTAACCCTACATTTAATGTTGAGATGCAATTGATGTTGAAATAGTTAAAAGATGTTGATGTTTTAACGAAAGTTATCCGATAGAAATGAACAACACGGGTGTTAAGGTTGAATGTTTATTTGCCACTAAATTATATAGTATTTTACATGTACTTAATTCACTCGCGCGCGTGTAGCCTTCCGCAAAGGGATTGCACTGTCAGCTTAATATATTAATAATACAATAATAAAAATAATAAAAATAAAAATAATTTATTTCAGACCGATCCATATAAAAGTGTTAGTATACATAATGTTCTTATAAACTATGTTAGTGTACAAACATGGTGTTAGTATACAATCTTATAAAAACTAGGTGTTAGTATTACTTAGCAGAATTAATTATTTAAAAATTAGTTGGGGCGGTGATCACCAATAACTGTCCGCACAAAACTTTTCCACATTGGTGAGTCCCGCCTATCACAAACAGTATTCAGGATGGCGTTCGGACTGTCCCTAATTCTGCGAATAAGGGATGCTGTTTTTTTGCGGATGATTGCGCCAAAACCATCTGTTTCATATTCAGCAAACATTCCTGACGCACTGCAGAAACGGGGAAGTCCCAACATCATCCTAAAGATATTATTGTATTGGACCCGTAGGGCATCAAGCGGCTTTTTGGCATAGCTTACCCACAGATTCCCCGCGTAGAAACACTGACAATACGCTTTGAAGAGCGTGATTTTCGCTTCTTCACTACAGCGGGAGAATCTACGGATCAGCATGTTTCCTCTGACCGCCAGAGCCCTACGCTCCCTCTCAATATCTACATTATCTTTAAGGTCATCAGTAACAATGTGGCCGAGATATTTAAAACTGAAGACCCTCTCAATAGTAGCGCCGTTTAGGGTTATCTCGGGCACAGTCTCCACCCTTCTACCTGCGGCCTTAAAAACAATGAGTGCACACTTTTTAACATTATAGCTAAGGCCGTGAGAAGCAGCATACCTAGCACAGACTTCCAACATTTTCTGGATTGATTCTGCAGTCGGGCCCAGCAGCACCATGTCATCTGCGTAGCTGATGTTATTGATACTAACACCATCCACGCTGCATCCCACACGCATGCTGCTGAGCTCGGCCAAGAGATCATTAACATACAGGTTGAAGAGAGAGGGTGAACTGATCCCCCCCTGCCGCACCCCGCACTCCAACCTATACGGATCAGACAAAGCATGAGACCATTTTATAAAGTTGGTTTGGTTCCCGTACCAATACTGAAATACCCTCAACTTCTCCCAAAGCACCTCATAAGATACAAGGTCAAATGCCTTAGAGAGATCAAGGAAACAGGCATATACCGGCGTCTTACGACTGGTGTAGTACTGGACAGTGTGCTTGAGACTCAGAATTGCGCTTTCAGTGGATAGTTTTGGGTCGAAACCCGAACTGAGCATCATGTAGATTTAAATATTTCTGTAAGATAGACTCGAGCACACTGTCCAACACTTTTGCTATTGTAGTGGCAAGTGAGATCGGGCGGTAGTTTCCACTATCCGAGATATCCCCTGTCCTGTTCTTCACAATCGGTACAACTTTCGTTTTCATTAGGTTATGAGGTAAGTATGAGTGACTAAGACACATTGTGAAAAACATGGACAGAAGCCTCGGCAAGTGGACCCCCGCATACTTCAAATTAGACATGGGCGCCGAGTAAAAATATGCCGCCTTAAAAATATGCTCGGCGGCGGCGTGGGATTTTTGAAGTCATTTGTGGTTATGTAGTTAAAGGTAGAAATAAAAGTGATAAATAAAACCAACAATTCACAAAGTTTTCGACAACGAAACATTATATCGTCGCCGTAGAGCGAAAAGTCACTAAGTAATTAAAATTGATAATGGAGTTACTCCTTGCGTCGTGTTCCTCAATGCTGAGAGTCGTGACCTCCCTTCTGCATCACTTTCTCTCTTATGGGCTTTCCTCCATCTGTTCCTTTCTCTGGCAGTATGGAGGGCGCAGTGAACTGAAGAGTGGTGCGGATCTGGTTAGACCAACGTATTGAGCTGCGTCCTCGAGGCCGTTTCCCGTCTACTTTGCCGGTCGCGATGAGCTTCTCGAGGTTGTCACCGTCTTTCCTTGCAATGTGACGGAAGTATTCGAGAATTCTGCGTAGATATCCGAGGATTACAGCCGCGAGAAGATTTTGAGTTCTCGCAATATAGTGACGTTAGTCCGAAATGCTGTCCAAGTAATACGGAGCATCTTTCTCCAGCACCACACCTCAAAAGCGTCAATGCGTTTGCGGTCTGCAGCTTTTATTGTCCAAGTCTCAGCGCCGTATTTTTATACGGCTATCGATCTTTTGATCGAGAAGACAAGAGTCCGTACCAGTCTGGTTTTGGTTTTTACAGAAATATTGCGATCTCTCCAGATTTTTGCAAGCTGAGACATGGCGCTCTTAGCCATTCCAATTCTCCTGCGCACTTACTTCTTGCACGAACCATCGTTACTGATATTGGAATCCAGGTATATAAACTTGTCCACTATTTCTAGGTCCAATGCGCCAGTGAGTTCCAACTTCCCAGATCTATAATAGGCGAAATCCAAACTGACAGTCACTGAGTAAATCATTGGTCTCAAGGTATGCCAGCAGTCGAGAGTTCAGTACACGTTCCATAATCTTGCAGAGTATGGACTTGATTGAAATCGTCTTACAGTAAGATGGATCGGCACGGCTACCTTTTTAGGGCACAGGCTGCACATTAGCCAGCTTCTACGTCTGAGGAACTGGACCAGTCTCAAGTGAGAAGCGATACAGGAGTGTTAGAACAGTAGACAAGTTAGGTGCACAGTTACGTAGGACAATGGCCGGGATTCTATAAGGACCGCTAACCTTATTCACGTTAGAGTACGGAGATCTTAGAGTACCTCTTTGCTGCGGATGTGAGGTTCTCCCATGGAGAGGTCGGCTATAGGCAACTTAGGTGGGACCTTGCTAGCGACTTTCAGACGTGAGTTCTTTGCAAAAAAGTGGCAAACAAGTTTACCTTCTCAGCTGTAGTGTGGGCAAGTTAGCTGTCAGGCTTTATAAGCGGTGGAAATAAAGGTATTTCCAAATGTTTCGCACCCATTTGTATTACCTAGAGCCGACCCCTCTATGGGGGAGCTTCATGTCCGCGGCGGGGAGGGACTAAAAGCTTTCCGTGGAAATAAAGGTATTTCCAAGTGGGTGCAAAGCATGTTTATCACCGATGGGGCCGATATAATTGCATTGTGCCCTACATAGTGTTCTTTAACTGGGGCTTTCTCAGGGTCTGGGTACCCGATGATTTGCGCGCTTGAGCATCAGCCCAGGCTAAGAAAGCCGACGGGGTTCCGGTTACAGCAGTGTGCCATACGCCCCAACATTTCCAAGATACTATGCCAACGCAATGGTGTGGACGCGTTCGCGAAGACCTCAAACAAAGAGCGTTCTTCTGATTCTTCTGCCTCCTGATCGGAAATAGAGTCGTCTTCGTCCTCATCGAGCACCTGAGCTGACGCCCCAGCGCGGTGCCCGCACGGCCCACATGAGTAAAGAATAAACTGAGATTATGTTACAAGAGCCTACACATTGGAACAGTCTAGTCGGCGCGAAATTTTGAACAGTCGGCGGCGGCGGCGGCGCGCTATACCTAAACGGCGGCGGCGAGCCACGGCGGCGCCCATGTCTACTCAAATGTTCAATACTCAGCCCGTCGTGTCCAGGCGACTTGCCTCTTGTCATGGAATCAATTATAGCTCTGACCTGCTTAGCAGTTATGTGTAATAGAGGCTTATCGCATGGACAGAAGGACCCAGCACCGGCTTTATCAGGCGGTGGCCCAAGAAGGCAGTGAACTCTGAAATTATTCGCAAAAAGCTGAGCAATATCCCCTGGATCATTCCTGCCATCTACGCTCACAGGAAGGCGAGGCCTAATATTCAGTTTACTAGTGGATTTCTAAAAAGTTTTAAAATCCTTAGCATCTCCACCAGATAGTGATCTTTTATCCATCACTATCTGGTCCTGATTTTTACGACACCACTTTAGGCGGGTCTTAAAAGCCTTACGAGACTCATACATGTCTTCATATATTTTGCCTGCAGTGGGTCTATTGTTCAACACCCAGATTTTAAATGTTAGCCTGGCCCTCCTGTGCGAAGCCTGTACATGCTTGTTCCAACCGCACAGTGGTTTACCTTTTCTACGCCTGTCGCTTCCGCATTGTCGAGTCTGTGCCGCCGCCCCGGCCATAGTGTTAACAATAAAGACCATCCAAGACGGATCTGTGGTCGACCCTATCACATGACCCATAACCGCACTCTGCAAAGTCTGGGGGAAAGTCAATTATGCGAAATGTGTTATTACAGATGTCATGATATCTACTTATTTGCTCGTCTGTTCTCTCACCCCACAACACAGCATTTGGAGGCGCGTTATGCGTCACTCGTTTTGGCCTCACAGCATCTATGTCACACTCTATGTAAATGGGCAGATGATCCGATACATAAACATCCTCCACTACACCTACATCAACAATAGTTTGCCAAGCCGAGAGAGATACGACACAGTGGTCCAGCCAGGTTCTACTACCTGTTTTCTCACACACGAAAGTATACTTACCCGAAGAGATTCCAAGCTTTTCTACATCCGCACAGAGCCAGGACTGCTCCTGGCAGAAGTTTATTAATTCCTTAAAGAATGGTTTGTGCGGGTGAGCATTGAAATCCCCTAGAATAAACAAGCTTTCGACATCGCTACTTTCCTCTATCGCACTAATCTCGCTTACGACCTCCGTAAAAATAGGCAGCGTATCTGCGTTCCCCCCGTATCTTTCTTATAATTAGGCACATAAACGGAGAATACAATAGAAGAGCGCCCATTTAACATTGTCTTTATAGCAGCCAGACGCGGGCTCTTACAGTCTAAAACCGTCACAGATTCAAATACACCCTTTCTCCAGAGAATGGCTACCCCCCCATATGGCCTACCTACTAGTAAACCAGCCGAAGTATCCACAGCCGATTTCCCAGTATATTCAAAATCATCACTAATTGTACCCAGTAGTGGAATGTCATGGGGCAGCAACCATGTCTCCTGAAGAGCAATAATATCTGCCCAGCCACTCAGTTTTTGTACATTATGCATTGCTGTAGGCACTGTAGGCAGATACTTACAGTTAAAACTAGTGAATTTCAATCTATCAGTTTTGTTACTACACATTATAATTGTCTAACTAACTATAGCTTAACTTTCTTCCGGCTTTTTTGTTCTGTACAAAAAATGAACAAAACGCCTAAAACAAATTCCGTCAGGCCAAAATTGCTTATTTAAAAACATATCTACTTTATTTTTAGATACATACAATTTATAGGCATTATAAATTCCTTACAGATTTCATGTTAATCTTTTTCAAAGGCACACTTTCGGTTGTTTTCTCCATAATGTAATCAATAATATCACTCGTAGAAGTTTCAACGCTAACATTAGAAGACAACAACATTAGATATAAACAAAGGCACTTTGGTTACCGCGGCCCGGAATTAACCGCTACGATTAATGGAAGCGCACCCTTTTTGAGTTGTCAGTTTAAATGTAGAGTGTGAGCTCGTACAGAAACATTAGTCGTGTGATCTAGTAAAACCGTGTCGCGTAGCGGTAAAAGAATACTACCACCCCTCCTACCCTTGGGTGTCGTAAAAGGCGACTAACGGACTAAAGACTGCACATATAGGTACTTCTAACAACATAGAGCGACGATGGGCTCACCACCTGTTACGCTAAGCACAGGTGCAGTCGCTATTTGGTGAAAAGTGGACTATTAGAGGACTGGGGGGAGATCACGCTGAATGGTCTCGGCCAAACCACGAAATTGAGGTCCGGTGACAGATCTAAGCCAAGAAGATTTAAATGGTCGCTAATATCCACAGGTACAATGGCGGACTCCGTCGCTTTACCAGTCTAAAGGTCAAAATCCCTTGCACACTGTAACCTCTCACCTGCACCTGATCACTTGCTGACCTAACTACATACATACATCACCGCCGTTGCCTTAACTTAACGTACAATTTTAATTCTTAAAACTAATTAACCTACAACAAACCGCCGTGCAAGATTGCCATCAATTACGCCTTCCCTAACTCTCAACTTAAAATATATTATACTAACTCTTAACTTAACTAAAGACTATGCGACCTATATCTAATGTTTGTGTCTTTGATGTTTTGTATAGTGTGTTGTTGTTGTATGATAATGGAACCTTAAACTAGACCTAACATAACTTAAACCTATTAGTAATAAACTTCAGTCAAGCGATGTAATAAAATAATATGATCATATTTTGGCCAGATCGTCTAGCGGAACCTTCGTTGTTAACCGCGTCTAAGTAACCCAAGTCTTTTCCGTGAAAGTTTAGTAATTGGCTTATCCCTGCGTTAAATTATTTCCTACCAACCTATTAACCTAACCAACAATACCTAACATCCTAGATGTGCATAAACCTATCAGTGTCTTCGTCTGAACTATGACCTAAATCCATCACAGCAGCTGCGGGAAAGAAATGCTTAACCACTCCAAGATAATAGGATAATAGTATAGCTTGCAGGTATTATTATCATTTATAAATGAGATTATTACACATAAAAGAGTTTTGGTAATTTAAGAGCCCCATCCGCCGCTCATTAGCGTGCCAATCATCTCATTGTTTAGATTGGCCCCGACCAAATGAATACAATTTAATACTTTATCATTTACTTTCAAATTCCATTAACTGAGAATTTACATAATTCTTCAACTTTAATTTTATCTTGCATTATGAAAATTATTTATTAGGTTCTATACCCCATTATTTCTTACAAAATCAATAGAATTTACCTTAGGGCTTGCTACTATCCCAATATCTTAATCAGATTCAAAACTTAATTATTCAATGCAATAACTTATGTCTTTAAGCACTCATCGAACAGAAGTGGGAAGCCAGCATCCAACAGAACCCACTTATTTCCCTGATTATTGTGTTTATTATAAAGATATTACAATGTACCATTATTAACTGACTGTGTTTATTGCCTTATCAGAATATTAACCTTCAGTTCCATAGATGGTGAATTATTTATTCAAAACCCACTTTCAGGCAGTGGACTAAAGTAGAATGCTATTAATAAATGTAAAATTACTTTTATTTACTTTTAGTATTTATTATACAGATCTCATAAATTACCAATATAGCTAGATTGTATCTTTCGCCTTGGCAGATTATCACATCTTAAATTTTAAAGATACCTAAATTTATTCTACATTCTTTAACCTTTTAGGAAGTGAACTTAAATATAATACTATCATTTGAAGTAAACTTACTTTGATTTACTCTTAGTGTTTATTATACAGATCTTATAAAGTTCCAATATAACTAGATTGTATCTGTCGCCAAGACAGATTATCACATCTTAGGTTTATTAAAGATGTTTGATTTATTCAATATCCTACTCCTTTCAGGAGGTGAACTCAAAGAGAATGCTATCATTTAAAGTAAAATTACTTTTATTTACTCTTTGTATTTATTATACAGATCTCATAAAGTACCAATATAACTACATTGTATTGGCTGCTTTGGCAGATTATCACATCTTAAGTTTATTAAAGATGCCTAATTCACTCTACATCCTTTAACTTTTAGGGAGTGAACTTAAGTTAATTATTTTTCATTAACTTCTATCCCTGTCTCTCAGACTGGGTGATTATTTAACAGCCTACTAAATCATAGTTAGTATACTTCAAGTAGGTAGGTACCATGTAATTGTCCACAGTTGTCCTTGTTGATAATTAAGTCAATTATATTTAGAAGTTATTCTTTACTCGCTTTAATAGGTATAAACCAGACTGTATTATTAGTCTAACGGTTCGGGATGTTACCAATCAAATATTTCTACGTTTTCATAATATTAGTAAGTAGGTACATAACTTGCAAGGTCTTTGACCATGAATGCGCATCCTCATCTTCAGGCGGGATAACCTATGTTTCAACTGTTTCTTAGTTGTTTAATATTAGCTTAATTTTTACTAATAGGTATCTGGATGGTCAATTTATAACACATTGAAGAGTGCAATTTAAGGCCGTATCGTACCTCAGGGAAAGCTAAAAATGCCTGTTTGGTCATTTCAGTATCAGAAATCAAACATCACAGTACAGTTATGCTTATTTGCTATATCTTAATAATATTTTTGTTATAATAGGAAATCAGTCTAGACTCTTAGGTAATCCAAACTAATGATGGTTCAATATTACCTCAATTCCGCTAATTATTTAAAATGAATAGTTAATTCGTAACACCTTGAAGAAAGCAATTAGAGTCTTATTGTCCTCTAGTAACAGCTTACATGCCTAGGTTGGTCATTTCAGTGCTCATAATCAACATCACTTCGTAGTTATATCTATTTAGGTACTATATCTTAATTATCCTTAATTTTATTAGTTGAAGTTAATCCAGCCCTAGCTTCACGTGTCTACGTACCTAGCCTATGTGGACCTAGTATATACATACTGTGTTATCCCCAATCACCTAATAACATATAGAGATACCTACCTATAGATTATCACCAGCCTCACTTGAAATATGATGACGTATAAGCACCTACTTATCAGAAGGTAAATAACCAACTAACGGCCGCCTACCTAACCTACAGTAAGTTTTCGACCAGCGTCCGTCCCCTTGCCAGTCTAGACAAATTCCACTCTCAAAAGACAATCTCCACCTGGCCTTAGATCGGCTTTCGCCCTATCTTTACCATGGCACATCCAATTAGTTCCGGCTTTACCTTCAACAAGGTAGAGAAGGAAACTGCCCTCCTCTGACGAGGCTCCAAACACTACCCGAAATCGCCCTACATTTTGTCGAACTAGCAATCCCTACTTGTAATACCTTTGTAATCTAGGCCCAAGCCACATTTAAACTTAATTGTGTGGGTGAGTTGTGTGAGTCGCGTTGCCCCTGAAAGCAATCGACCCCTAAGTGAACTATAAGACGGGCCAGTAAACCCAATGTGTATAACCTAACACTACACTGTGTGTTCGAAGGTAGACTCGAAATTGGACTGGGTCATACGTGTCTACCTCCAGCTAAATAGTGTCTGACCTATCTTCGATTTTCACTAAGGAGACAAACTTGCCTCTCCTCCGTTACTCTTTCGAATATAGGGTATTCTTTAGCGTTGTAATATATAACGCTGGCATTATAGAATACAATCAAATGCCCCTGGTTTCCCAGTTGAAAGTTATATAGCTTCATTGCCACCGTGATGCGTATCCACTATATAACCCGAAATACTTCATTTCGTTAACAGATTCAAGTTGCGACAGCAATAATTTTACTTTAATAGTCACTTTCAATTTCACAAAACAATCTTAATTAATATCGCAGCTCGAATTTAACTTAGCGCGCTTTTTAAAAGCTAGGACGCTCATTCCCGCGTATGAGATCGTTACCGCCACTCGTAAGTTGGACCGCTCGTCCGACGACCTTGAATTGAATGCCTAGATTTTTCCCACCGCGATGCCAAAGCGAACCCAATTTCGCGCCTTCCCCTCGCCCCCTACCCCTCGCTCGCCCCCCGCTCGCTCGACATCCGCCCGCGCTAATCCTCTGTCCTTCTTTCACCCAATCGCTGGGCCTACCGCCTACTCGCCTTTACTTCACACTCGCTATCATTTGTTACATGCCCAACTTCACGACCTTACGCGTGGACACAAAATCTCCTCTCTCTTTCTATCTTTCAATCTCAACTTCCGCCCGCGCATGACCGACTTTCCCGCGTGAATTTTAGTGCCCACATGAATTAATCAAATCTCTTTAGATAGCCAATATTACATGTTTGAACATCTAGATGCAGCCTTCCATCAACAATTTACCTTTTATAGACATTCACTAATGCTAATAAAAACGTATTTATTAAAATTATAAAAGTTTAGTATTCAGAACATAGATGGCGCCTGGTTGTATGTGAAACGATTTGACCGACCCGGTCCAGTCCCCGCGAAACTCAAATAAATAAACGCACGGTAGATGGCGCCTATATTGCGAAATTCAAATAATCAAAGCCAATAGATAGCGTCTTTTTTTGTAAGTGCGCGCGGAACAATCCCCGCGAAATTCAAATAAATAAAGCTAGTGGTCTATTGACTAACTCTCATAACTTTTAAACATAAAGCTACCCGTCCAAACGGCAATTATTTTAAACTAGTTTATTTTCCCCTTTTATGCTTATCACAATAATGATGCAACGCATTAATATTGATTTTAGTGCAACACTCATGCATTCTTTATTAACGGACAGATATCTTTCATTCTGTACCGTTACGTTACAACACCCCGTCGTCTATTTGGTACGGGCACGCACCCGGGCGGTCGGTGCGCTTCATACGAAAATCGCTGCAAAGTGGTACCTAAAGCAATGGTGACCCCGACCGTACATTCCGGAAAGTCTGAGTTAGGTTAAATGGACTCCTGAGCTGTGCAGTCGTTATTTGGTGAAAAGTGGACTATGGAGAGGACTGCTTTTGCTGTCCTCATTGCCTAGTCTCTGACTAACCCTCCGGGGATAATAGTCGTGTTTATATGTATGTATGTATGTATTTGCTAAAGCTGTACCTGGGTATCTTTTTTACAGTGTTTTCTCGACAGTGATTTTTGCGTAAAATGCCCATTTTTGCATTTTGAAGTAATTTTGCGGTTGCATTTATCGTTTTTATCGAAATAGGATAATAAATTCATTATAAAATCTTTATTCCTCATGAAGTACTTAACGATTATTCTGGTATAAATTTTGCTCAATAATAGTATCGTAGATAGGAGAAATACACAGTTAACTTAAAGCGATTTTCGAAGTTTTTTGGTTTAGAATAAGTTTTTTTTTTCAATATAAAATCAATAAAATCTAAAAATTTCATTTGTTTAGAACAGTAGTTCAACCTAGGAGTTCAAAAAGTGCTATCTCGCATTTTATGTATATCTTTCTCTGCAATTTTGGGTTTAATTAAAAAGTTAAGCAAAATTTACAAAAAGCGAGGCCTCTACGAACTGCCAATAGCAATTCTACACTATTCAATAAGTCAAAATTGTTAATGTATTTTTGTTTCTGAGATCAAGAACGAAAAAATTGGCCATTTTACGCAAAAATCACAGTCAAGATGTAAAGGGCCTCATAAAATTAAAAAAATTACTACCTATTCTAAGAATCAGATCTACTTTAATCTAGCACTTTATATTACACTGCGATCGTTTCTACGTGTGATCGTAGTAAGTAGGTATGTAGACGAATAATCTTACAAGTTTTGCATTAAGATTTGAGCCGTGTCTCGTAGGGGCTCTTTGAAAGATACTACCTTCCCCTCTCTTCCCTTGGTTGCCGTAAAAGGCGTTTAACGGATTAAAGACATTATACTGTTGGATGTGTATCCAACATTATAAGGTGGCGATGGGCTCACCACCTATCACACTGAGCACATGTGCAGTTGTATTCCAGTGAAACGTGGAGTACGGCAGTGGACTGCTAGTGCGGTCCTCATGGCCCTATCTAACCCTTTGAGGTTCATACCGTGAATCTGTGTGTCGAGGAATTTAACGGGCGACCCCTTTCCGCGATATTCGCTAGCAGAATCTACGCGCACGCTACTGTACGGGGCCGTCCATTAATCACGTGATGTTCTTTTAGCATTTTTACCCCCCCCCCCCCCCCCCACGTGGTGAGGTCTACTATCCATGTCATGTGTATTTTTTAGTACCTACCTACAAAAAGTCTTTAAATTTTTAAAATATTATCTTTAAATACAGATATAAAACTATTAATCTAATCTTATTGTAGAAAATTAAGGATCATGATAAAAATGTCTAGACAGAGAGGTTGCACATTGTAAGATTACACTACACGCCGCTTTCGGTTTAGAAGTCGCTTGATAAATTTAATTCTTGATAAATTTAAAATCAAAATGAAAGAAAAGCTTTAATAAAAATCTTATTATAAAGTGTCAGATTACACAGAAGAACAGCTTGGGTCTGAATTGCTCCAAGTACTCCAACAGCTATTTCTAATCGTCTATAATTAATAAAGCACCATATTTCATTCAACTATTTACATTCAAATTCATATTTTGTATTTTATGACCTGGTAACGACATATTTTTTTTGTAAAAGTCGTTGTTTCTGTGCGCTGTGGTTTCTTACGCCTATTCTTTGCCACAGTTAAAAAACGACGTCCTGAATTGGTAGGTTAAAAAGATTTGGACGATTCAAAGTACTTATTAATTCAGTTTATTGAATAAATATGTGATATCTTACTACACCCCTCTCCCCTTATATATATTATGACAGTTCGTGATTTTTGACGAACCCCGGGAGGGATTCGTCAAAAATCACAAAAGGGGGGACCCTTTTCGAGCCTCACGTGACCTACTTACGCGCGGACGGAACGGAGCGCAAGCGAATATCCTTGAAAAGTATTCGACCGTTAATTTCCTCGACTGCATAATGTCTAATAAAGACCGACAGTTTCCAGAATGGTGAGTGGGGGGCCGGCATGGTGCAGCGGGCTGGTGGGACTCCTGCTGGTGGCGGCAGGGACTGCTGCAGAGCTGTACGACGAGCTAGCGAATGGTTATAGCCGATACCAGGTAAACCGACGCACCCTAAACGAGCACAGCATGTTACCAGTTTTCATTGGTTTTCCCACCTTATGTTAAAGAAATAAAGTTTAAAGTAAAGATAAAGATGGGAAAGCCTACTAGCACACGTGTCCTCCGCCCTATGATATGGGGTCTTTCAAAGTCCTTCAAATGGCCCTCAAGGCGCCTGTGGGTGAGGGTGAGGGTGCCTGATGCTCCTGCACCAGTTGTCTTCGCACCTGGGGCCCTACTGTCACCTCTTAGAGCAGTATTACCAACTTTGGTATGGTGATGCCCTTGTACTCCATTTTCACTTAACATCAGGTGAAGCAAAGAAAAAGAAAGATGAAATGGGCTGCTAGGCACAAAATACTATGGCTGGGCGATGGTGGTAGCTGCTAGGTGAGGCGGGCTGCTGGGCTGTGCCACAAGATGCTATGGTTGGACGGGTAGACGACAGACAGCCTTCAGCAATACTGAAATTCCTGATGACAGAAAGAAAATTCTGGAAGATCAGCGTTACTCTATTACTAGATATTCTGACAGACAGGGTCGTTGACGGATATAGGTTAATTCTACTGTAATAACTCATTAACTCCATTTGTAATACTCCCCACGGAACTCCTCCCGGAAGAATCCACAAAATTTCAATTAACCCGTATTTAATCAATATTTATTACTTAGATACGGTAGGTACAAAAATATTATGTCATGAAAAACACACAACCAAATTGAGAACCTCCTCCTTTTTTTGAAGTCGGTTAATAAATAAGTAGTTTAGCGAATTTTACCTGAAATTGGGCCGGCCAGCGTTGTGGGTTATTCATGTGGAAAGAAAACAGTGGGACGTATTGTATATAGGCTGATGATAATGAATCTGATTGACTTTCTTTATTGACTAACTTCAGAACGACAACGACATAGACCCCGAGGCGCCGCTGGGCGAGAAAAAGCTATCCCCACGCATGGCGCGTGACCAGGACCTCATGCTGTACCGAATCCTCAAGGCGCTGCAGCTGCAGGACTCCTCAAGCTATAATACCTTCAGGTTTGTTAATTATTGTACACTAGCGGCCGCTCGCGGTTTCACCCGCGTGGTTCCCGTTCCCGTAGGAATATCGGGATAAAATGTGTCTATGTATGTGTTAATCCAGGTCAATTTCATCCAAATCCATTCAGTAGTTTTTACGTGAATGAGTAACAAACATCTATCCGTAGTTACAAACTTTCGCGTTTATAATATTAGTTGTACATATCTCTTTAACAATAAAATTTATGTCGCTATAACTGCAATACTTTCCAAGTTACTCTGCCATAGTTTGTACATTGTACAATTAATGTCTGTCATAATTATGTCGCTACAACTGCTTATTGCTACTATTAGTATTGTTTTGTATATGGATGAATAGTTTAATCAAAAAAAAAATATGCTATTTTGTTTATTAATGTAGTAACGGAGGCCCTCTCACGGGCATGTGACCGTGAGAGGGCCTCCGTTACTTTCACTCACTTAACGAAACACAACAGCACTGCAACGAGTGCCATATTGTGTCACGTCGATAGTCCGTGAAGTGGTGGTATACCACCTTTATAGTAACGCCGGGCGAGCGAGCGCAATGCTCGCTGTAACGCAGCGTAGCTACGCTTTTTCTTTTGTATTCTTATACACATTTATTCTGCCCTCAATATACAAACTGCTGAATGAAGGCAATACGTAGAGGTCTTGCTGATTCATCGGTATTCATATTTCATCATTCTTGTTGAAACTTGTCACGTATGGTTTATACGAATGATACGGTAGAGCTCTACCACTGAGATAGGGTCACTCATTTAGCACCACCCAGGTCATGTGTAGGGTCTCAAGGGTACACCTACGGCCGCAAGTGACTTTAAATCCCAATGTAGCTATGGTGTTTCCAATTTCAGCTCAAAGCGTGTACCTGAGGCCCACGAGCACTCCGACCAATCAGAGCCGATTCCCCAAAGCCAGATGTTCAAGAGGCTCGCGGGCGCGGCCAGCCGCGGCCAGGGGTACAAGTCAGACTACTCCAGGCCCCAGCAGAAGTGGAAGATCAAGAAAGGCAAGGTTATAGGTCGGTTGTTATGTGATCTGAGGTAGAAGTACACATAGTCTGTCGTCTGAGCAGTGTGCGTGGCTTCTCATAGAATCCTATACTAACCCATCTCTTACCTTGGGTGTCGTAAAAGGATTTGTCGTACATTGGATTTGGCGCGCGCAACTGTTAAGTCAACACGGAATTTTTTTCGCTCCATATTAATCACTCAATATGTTGTGAATAAAACGTGTGGTTTTAGTTATTTGTCATAATAATATCATTTTGAAGCCAACATCTAGTGCAATAAAGTGTCAAAATCCGTTTTTCAATTACTTTTACGCTTAAAGAACAGTGTTGAAAAACATTTTCAAATTATTAATTATCGGACCAGAACCTGACCTACCTATTTCAAAAATCATTCTCAAATCGTATTCAATGTGTATTGTGCCGTAACCTTGAGCGCTGCCGGCCTACCCTGCCGGCTAAACGACATGAAGACAGCTGACCGACGACGACGGACGTGAGTGCCCGAGGCGACCGTGCTACGGCCTCTGCTACGACCACGCTACGATTCTCTAAGCGACACATAGACGCTGCGCGCATGGCTGTGATCTGCTATCTCTTTCCAATTCTATGAATATGAATAAGACAGAGTCATTTCTCAGCGCTGCGGCAGCCGCAGCTATCAAGGCTTTAGCTTAGAGAATTGCACGGCTGTACGCTCGGAGCCCGCTGAGCACATCTGCAGCTTTATCATGGGGACTATATTTCTTGTCACCAAAATTTATATTTGTCATCAAGTTTTATCACTTATTAAATAGATCTATCGCTACGAAATATTTTCGTTCTCAGATAAACAAAAAGTGTTCCCAGGTATGAATTATCAAGTTAATGTTAATATATGTGTAAAATAAGAGATGGATTACCAATAAAATTGTAGTGCATTAGATGAATATAAACTTCGTTTTTATAATAATAGTTTTATTACTTAAATAATAGCTTTGTGCTCAGAATGGTAGATCTGTCACCAAATAAATTGATTATCGATCCCTGACTGCGACTCCTTTTTATTTGTTATTTTGTCACCAATAAAGTAATTACATTTTATTTCGTTCAGTTATTAAAATAAAAGTATTCGTTACCAATTTAATACATCAATTTATTATTTTAATGAAAATATGTTCAATTAGGCAGAGACAAATTGGCGCGCTTTTAAAAATTGACCAATCCGGCCTCAACAATGAGTCGTAGGTAACTATCGTGTGATCGCGCATCGTGTGATCGTACCTATAGGTACGATCACGAGATGCGCGGCGCGGGCAGAGCAGCGAGATGCAAGTTTACTTCCTTCGCGTAATGGGCGAAGTTGCCTAAAGAAGTAATACTGACGTATAGTGACGATGCTTTTAAATACTACGAATTACCAGCCTGCTGGTAAGGCAGACAAAATACAAAACTTGGAAAATGCATGGACTGATTTTGATGACTACAAAGTCCAATGGTTCAGCAAATGGAGAGTGGATCTACCGCACAATATTGATTGGATGCATGGGAAATGCAACTGCCCTGCGTTTTACAAAAATTATATGTGCAAACATATTATCGGATTAGCCATACGCTTAAAGCTGGCCAACCCCCCTACCAGTAGCAAAAAATGTGCTTATCGGCCAGAAAAGAAAAAACTTGAGAGGTGTCAAGGGACACCCGGATGGAACGAAGTTCCTTTCGATTAATTAGTGAAGTAATTGTAATAAAATTTTATTTAAGTTATAATAATAATTTTTTTATTATTAACAAATATAATGTTATATAAACTTAATCAGTAGGCTCAATTTTCGTAATAATTGGCTTGTGGTAACTGAAGTAGGAAACATATGTTTAGGATTCTATTTTACTTCGTAAACACAACAGCGTATAGGTTAGAACACGCACGGCTTGCTAAATACATACGTTCTGATATTGTAATATTAAAATATGATTTGAGGGGACTACGAAACATCGTTTTTCTGTGTTGTCGTGCGGTCACACGCCACGCCGCGGCTGATGGCAATCAAAAAAGCTTTGTTCCAAATTACAAGTAGATAATAAAAATAAAGTTAACAAAAAAAGTGTAAGTATTTATTTAAATGTGTGTGTACCTTTAACTGTGTTCTTAATAATATACAACTAAAAAATAAAAAAATTATGATGAACAAAAAATCAACTCGTGGTAGGATTTGATCTCAGGATCCACGGCGCTCATACGGGTGAGTCCGATGCGCGAACCACTATGCCAACCAGGCGATAAGTTCAGCGACGAAATAATGATTTACGTTTGCCGCACAGCTTACTAGCAAAAAGTGTCGTGACAACTTTTCGTAAGAATTTTTTCCGTCTAGCCCCCTTTCACAAAGCGCGATAAGGAACTTCGTTCCAAAAAGGGGGTGCCCTTTAAAATCCAAACCAGCGCTGATTATTGAGTGATTATTATTTTTTACAATAAATATTGATTATTTTGACTTTAATTAGTTAAGAGTTTTATTTACTATTCTGCTAGAAATTTTATTTAAATATAAATTATACTACCTACCTGTGGAAATTTAGATCCTTGGCGCAGGCTTGAAACGATGATGACGACAACCCTAAATTTTTTTTGGAACTTTATGAAATTTTCTAGTGACATAATATATGATTTATATTGGTGATCTCTTTGAATTAGTTTGCTTGAATACTTATTAGGGCACACCTATTATAATACATACAAAATCATTTATTTGGTACTAGACCTTATATCTCCATGATTTTAGGTGATTTATTGTGGAATTGATTTTATATTGTTTGGTGACTACACTTTGGTGACAAATCTACTATTTTTCGGGCAAACCCTATTATTTAAGAAACACAAGATTAATTAAATTGGCGATAGCTTAAATGATACCCCTTTATTATTAATTGGTTGAACGTGGACTAGTGGACTATGCTTTTGCGGTACTCATTGCATATACTACCCCTTCTCTGACTAACCTTCGGGGATAGTAAACGTGATTATATGTATGTAGATACCTATGTATGAAATACTGGGCCATCAGTTGCGGGATTATACATATAGGTACCTAATATTACTAAACACCCTGAAGGCTAAATATATGCATTATCTTATACATATATACATATAATCACAACTATTATCCCCGAAGGGTTAGTCAGAGACTAGGCAATGGGGACAGCAAACCCAGTTCTCTACCATAGTCCACTGTTCACCAAATACCGACTGCATATGTATACCTACCTAATGGATATTAAAAATAATAATGAAAAAGAAGAAGATATTAAAAATATAATAAACCAAACAATAATCGATAAAATGTTTACTAGAAAAAAAAAAGGTAGGTAAGTACTATAATATTTTTCAACACAACACTACTAATCGCGAGCAACCTAATCAAACTAGTTTGTTCATTTGTTCTCGTCGCTTCCGCGCCGCCGCCGTCGCTCCCGAGGCGCCCGTGCATCGTTTGATCGCATCGCCCCGCCATCGCTCGTTTCGTGCGCGTCACCATAGGTTCCATGTTGTTTGTTGTATGCATCGCCGTCGCGTCGCGTCGCCGTCGCTCGGCCGTCGCTAATCTCGTGTCCGCAGACTTAGTCTAAAGATTAGCAAAAAGTGTTATTTTATCATTGATTTTGGTTTTTCTCTTTGTTTTAAACACTAATTGTGCTCTATTTTTTTCACAGGATCTCAGATGGTCTGCTACTTCAAGCTTTGCGCCTTCCGGTCACCTGCGTAATAAATACGATAATCAACTACCTACATAATATTAACGCACACAAGACGCATTTATAAACTTTTTCGAATGGTTCTATGGAATATAACACATTGAAATTAATGAACGGTCACCAAATAATTAATAGTGGTTATTCATTTTTAACACCACATTCGAGTTAAGTATTAAATTGTTATGAATAGTTTTAAGTTTATGTTAAATAATTACCAGTACAATGTAAATATCTACCGAACAAAGCTCCCTAACTTTTTGAGTAGGTAGGTACCTACTCCTTAATCTTTATGTACGGGTTGACGATGATGATGTATTTTGTATATTGTATGTACCTACTACCTACTTTTTGTTCGCAATCTGTGAGTTGCTCCCATAAATAGTATTGTATGGGAGCAGTTGCTGTATTATACATAGAGTATTTTCACAACGACCTGTTTGGCTGGACGAGGACCTCATTAGGTAACCTATCATAAATTCGAAACTTTCCTGAACAAATTTAAATTGTTCGAAAACGGTATGACGAAGTTTTAAATACCAGATTGTTGCTTTTAAGTACATAATTTTGTTAATCCATAAACTTATCATCCTACATAGGTTTCATTTTCCAGAAAAACTATTAGCCGATTATCAAAACTATTTTTTTCTTTTAGAAGATGTGTTGCTTTCAATATATTTCATATCTAGAAGTATTAAAGTTCGAAGTAACTTTTTGTCTAAAATAAGATACTTTCCCAGATTTCGTTTTTTTTTGTTTTACAGATAAGTATTCATATTATAAGGTACTTAAATAAAAAATGTCTCAAAAAGTTAATAATTTGTGTTTTCGATAAGGTTGTGCTACAAAAAAGTCAGTAACAGAAACGAATCGCGGCAAAACAGACTCCACGTTGTCTTGCCTGCCCTTAGCTAGAGTGTAATTTAAGCCAGCGAGCGTAGGCGCGGAGGGGCGAGGAGGCCTGCGAGCTGAAGAGCAGCGTAGGCGCGGAGGGGCGAGGCGGCCTGCCAGCTGAAGAGCAGCGTAGGCGCGGAGGGGCGAGGCGGCCTGCGAGCTGAAGAGCAGCGTAGGCGCGGAGGGGCGAGGCGGCCTGCCAGCTGAAGAGCTAACCACAGGGTTTAACGCTCGCCGCCCGCCGTAGCTAAGGCTGGCACGCGGAGCCGGCCAGCAAGCCGAAGCCGAAAGATAAGCTCGCGTGGGACCGCTCGCTGTAGCCTCGCAGCGCCGGAGCCGTGACAGAAACCATGCCTGCTGCATGCTGCGTGCTTGGATGATGCTGCATGCTTGCTTGCATGCTTCAAACGTTACTACGATTAAAAGTTGTTCGATGATATTAAAGATTTCAATTATTTGAAATGTTGTATTTTTATAATATTGGAAACGTGTTTCTGGAAAATGAATCATCTAGCAGTAATAGCTTCGGCCAAACGACTGGGATTTTGAAAAGTAAAGATTTTGAAAAAATAGCAATCGATAATCGGCATTTCAAAACTTTGTCAATTGTGTTTTCGGTAAAAAGAAAATTATGAAAAACAAAAAATTGCAAAACGTTTTTGGCCAAATAAAATTCGTACAGGAAAATTTTGAATTTATGATAAACCACCTCATTAGCATAGGCTAATTCTAATATTTTTTTATTTAGCCTATTTTGTCACAATGCTGAGCAAAGGCCTCGCCCAAACCCCCCCACGTATCTCTATCCTTGGCGCTTTTTTAATATTATGTAAATTAACGCAATGTAGAGGCAGTTACCTAATTGAAACAATGTAAGTACTTACCTATTGGTTTGATTAAGTAATCGGTAGGTACGAGTATGTAGTAACTGGTATTAAGCAATTTGTTAAAAATCAATCGATGTGGAAGGGATGTTTTTATATAAGTCAGTACTTCAGTTGAAGGCGTCGAATGTCCTTTAATACAATAGGTGTATGTGTCACGAGCACCAATATGTAAAAACTTTGACTCTTATTCCATTGTAATAAGAGTTGCAATTGTTTACATATTTTTGCTCGTGACGTACACCACGTTTTAAATCTCTGTTTTAGTATTACATCTTTGTATTTTAACTTTTTATTAGGGATGGGCCGAATGTGGTTTGAACCGAATACGAACCTCGGCCGAACATTCGGTAAAAATGCAAATTCGGCCGAAATTCGGTTCTTTTCACAGCGCTTTCTCTATTACAACTACTACACATTATATACGCGCTACCTTCAATTCTTGGTATTGCATTCCGCCCGCAACCCAGCCGCAACGCAGCCCGCGATAAATCCCCTCGTCTCCCGTCTCGGCCGACCGGTCATTAGCAAATATTATGTTATCCACGCGACAATTGCGTTACTGTTTACATTATTATTTACGTGACTTTAAGTGAATTCGAGGTAAAGTAATAGATATATTTTCTAGTTGCAAATACAATGAGTGTAACAAAAGATCAAGTGTTATTTCAATATTTTTTTGTACCGAAAGTTCGGCATTTGAACCGAATGTCGGCCGAATGGCGAAGTTCGGTTCAAGCTGCCGAAATTCGGTTAAACCTAATGTGAAACGAACTTCGGGCCATCCCTACTTTTTATATATCTTAATCTTTATGTCTTAAGTATCTTAATATTACTAATAAGTAGGTTGGTAGGTCTAACTTGACTAAAATATTGTTACTCAGTATCGACCTTACAATGATCTTTTGAATGTTTATTTTTTCCATAGAAATATTTAAAGTTATATTTTTAATTAAAATAAATTGTGATTATTGATTGATTGACTTTACATTTATCTTTCTGTCTCTTCAATGTTTACTGTGGCACTTACAGCAATGCATTATGAATAAAAATCAATTGCCGAAATGTTTGTACTAACATCACTTCAGAACGGCTCTACCGATTTGGCTGATTCTTTTTTTTTGTGTTCGTAATAGTCAGGACAAGGTTTGTGTGTAAGATTTTTTTTTAATTTGTCACGATACAGGATGATCACGCAGACGAAGTCGCTAAATACTTAGACATATTATTGCTGGATGGGTGACCAAAATAATACCGCCGCCGTGTTTCGAATATCGTGAGATGGCAGTCGATGGCACTCATGGGCTAGTAGGGGATCCGAGTATACAACGACCTTCACCGAGCGGGTAATGGATGAAAAATATTTTATATCAAATTTAATGTGTTAAAAAATATATTGCGAGTGGGTTGGCTGAAAAATTTCAGTCCATTATATGATTAATTAAATATTAAAAAATATTTTTTTTAAATATTGCGCTTTTATCGATAATAGATAAATTACATAGGTACTGTGGAACTCGTAAAGGTTGGGGGGCGTTTGTTTTAATAACAACAACCTTTATTTAGTATACGAGTTCATTTATTGTATACTTTTATATAGATACATTTACAATTACATATTTACAATATAAAAATAACATGGTCAAGTCTACCCATGTTGGCACTTCAGATCGTTCTCTTCTAATCCCAGTTTGACATCTTGTCAATTCAAATTATGTTTTTAATAAATTACTATAAAGTAAAACCAGCCAGCGCCCTAACATGGTATAAACTCTACATTCCTCCCGACCTGGGGAAAAAAAAATTTTTAAACAAAAAAAAATTTTTTCCAACTTTTTTTTTTTACATTTCTACCCATTTCTAAACATTTCTAAACATCCTAGCAGAAACGGGAAAAAAAAATACATACAAGAATGATTCAACCTAAACCCAACTTGGATTTAGCTATTCGAAGAATTAAACTTCGAAGAACTTGGCACATATAAACCCGTCAAAACTATATACCTATTTCGAATCATCCTCTAAATCACTAACTAACACGACTCACAAACATCACCCTTAACCAAAATTACATAACTAACTTTATCAATCTGCATGTTAAAATATTTCATGTTAATGCAGAGAAAAATTCAAACTCTCTAAGGGTGTGATAGTCGTTCTTAAACTTAAGCTTCATAACAAGACTCAAAGCAGATACTATCAACTTATCAATAGGAAAAAATATTCTACACCATTATATTTAAAACTCTCAAGAATTCAAGAGGCTCAAGTACAAGGTAAGAAATAGAATCCCCAAAAACATGTCAACTATCCCACGTTATGACTTGATACTCAACAATACAATATTCCCTCATAATCTATAGAATTAGGGAATTATTGATTAAACTTTAAGGCAAAAGATAATCCCTCTACTTCCAATCCATTACTTAGGTAGAATTTCTACTAAGTAATTCCGAATGCATATGAGAATAGTCACTCTATTCTACACCAGAAATTGCTTATCGTGAGAGAAATTTATTAACTCACTACAAACTATTAAAATAACAAACTATTAATTAACCCTATACTACTACTATTCCACTAATCCTATAAATCAAATAACCTACAACATCATACTCCTCCATACTACTAACTCCTTAACCCTTCATAAACTAATGCTCTAAATACTCAGCCCTTTATCTGCATACTACATACTGCTAACTCCTAAACCTTCACCAACTATGCTATAAATACTCAATCCTTTAACCCTCAGTAATAATAACACACCATTTACAAACCAGATACTAACCCTATATCCCATCATTTATGTGTGTGAAACCCAAATCAGGAATCCATGACAAATAGCTTATTGCCTAATCATGTTACACCAAATAATAGAATTAGTCGACTAGATCTACCAATCTAAATCTACTTAACCCTTACAACTCATTACCTTTCTCAAATACTTACTTTACCAGCATTCAAGATTACAAATACGTTAATAAACCTATCTCACGCTTTTTAACAATATTTTCCTTATCATATCAAACTACTCTTTAAGGTATGTCTTGTATTTGGTCCTCTTTTTCAAACATCAATTGCTACCTAAAATACGTTTTTCATATTTCTCTCGTACATATGAAAACATTAAGACACATATTAGCAAATAACAATGACAACATATAACTTAAAATTAACCTACTAAAGCCTTCCCTTTTTACACAAACTTATGATAACTTACAGACATACATACACAACAATGTCTACAAACACACATCATCGTGACATGAAATGCTTTAGGCGATTTGTATGAAAAACGAACTTTACAAGCCACCAACATTAGACCTCCCATCGCTCAATAATTTTATATGCCATTGATAAAGACGTGCCAGTTTCGTACATCTGCCAATAACTCGCTTTGGAACATAATAAAATTAAATCATTGACGTTAAAGAATCCCGGCCTTACTCTTACGTAGTGCCTTCGTAAATAATCTACTCATACGACCTACCTATTCTATCGAATTTTCGTTTTAGGATAACCCGTTCCTAAATCTACATTGATTACAAAACGTTTTTCCTCCACCGGCAAGGAAAACTCACCACTATTTGGTGCCTTCAAGAAATATACGTAATCATTGTTACGCAATTTCTGAAAATCAATAAAGTCAACAATTGATTGATGCCTGTCACTTGTTGACACATCAATGTTTTTCTTTTCCGCGCCCGGCTCGGAACTTTCTAAAACAATTGCCTGATATAGAACATTCGATGACCTATCTGACTTTTGTTCTAACTTCAAACTTTCTAAACCAATTGTTTGACATGGAACATTCGATGACTTACCTAACATTTGTCTAACAAGTGAACTCGATTTTTCCGAATCCTGTCTTGCAACAATAGTGGCTTTACCTATTTGGCTCGAAACATTTGGCTGAACTAAATGAATATTTCCTAACTTTTGTCTAACAATCGAACTCGATCTTTGCGAATCCTGTCTTGCAACAAAAGCGGATTCATCTTTTTGGCTCAACACATTTTGCTGAACAGAATGAATATTTCCTAACTTTTGTCTAACAATCGAACATCTTTCAGAGTCCTGTCTTGCAACAAAAGCGGATTCATCTTTTTGGCCCAACACATTTGGTTGAACAAAATGAATTTTTCCTTGGGAAAAAGACACACAATTGTTATAAAAATCAATACACATTTTATTCGTTATTAAGAAATCCTGACCTAATACTACACTACATTTTAAGTCAGCTATAATTATAAGTTCTTGTTTAAATAAAAAATCGCTCAAAGAAAACATTACATCGCATTTTCCAACTACTTTTAACCTACTACCATTACTCGCACTAATACATCTATTTTCTATATCTCTACATTTTATTCCTATCTCATCCGCGGCAGCTTGACTGATGCAGGAAACCGTGGCACCTGTGTCTACAAGAGCTACAGAATTATTCTCATTTGTAGAAAATACTAATAATGGCAATAACGTAGAAGAAGGTCTAACCTGTTGACTAGCTTCATCCATCGCTTGCAATTTCACGTCAGATGTGTGCGCTTGCAAAAGACCAGACGACATCTCAAAAACATCACCGTCGCGACAATTGGCCTTCTTTATTGTCGGCGAGGTTGAAAACCCGGCTGCGACTGCGTTTTCCTAAAATTAGAACGTAAATTATAGCTATTTGAAGGTGCAGGTCCTGGTACAACGCGGCATTCATCTTGCACTTCCGTCGTCATTGGCGGACCAAATGGAGTGGGCGTACTACGATCACCTCCCCCACCAACAAACTTATGAACGAACGCAGCAGGATTCTGCGCTAAGTTCATCTGCTCTTCACGTGCTTGTGGATACACCTTCTCCAATTGCAAAATAACCTGCCTGAGGTCTCTTTTACACGCATAGTGAGAATATGCTAGTTTATTCTTGAAGTAAGGCTTTAATCCCTTCAAAAATTGCGTAATGAATGTTGCTTCATTGGTTATGTTTGCTTTGCTAGCCAACTCCGATAAATTATAAAAATGCTCGCTCAGGCCTTTCTGGTCCTGCTTGGCATTATAAAATAATTCGGAGTAATCACACACTTCAAATTCTTCCCTCAATTTATCCACCACTTCTTAAAGCTTTTACATGTAGCTTTTATTGATCGAAAGTAGAAAAGTGCTGATCCTCTTAAAAATGCTGGCAACAACAACAATAGTTCCTCAGAGCTAGTGCACTTCTTATATACTGCTACTGCTTGGAACTGCTCCAGAAACTCTTCCACCGACTCATCAAAATGACCCGTAAAACAAGTGACTACGCGATCCATTTTGCTTAAAAAAATAATTTTCCTCTTCTTTCAGGTAAGATTATCTTAATTTCTTTTCTATTCTTCATTCTTCAACACTTAGCTTTTTCACCATTCTTTTCAGTGCTTTCGTGCCACCTGAAAAACGGAAACTTTTCGCGCACGGCTTTAGGCGCCTCCACCATTGTGGAACTCGTAAAGGTTGGGGGGCGTTTGTTTTAATAACAACAACCTTTATTTAGTATACGAGTTCATTTATTGTATACTTTTATATACATTTACAATTACATATTTACAATATAAAAATAACATGGTCAAGTCTACCCATGTTGGCACTTCAGATCGTTCTCTTCTAATCCCAGTTTGACATCTTGTCAATTCAAATTATGTTTTTAATAAATTACTATAAAGTAAAACCAGCCAGCGCCCTAACATGGTATAAACTCTACAGTACCAATCGAAAGTATGAAGCCTATAGAATATGCAAACGTTAGGTTGACTATTTTTTTCCTGTCATAATATTGGGTAGGCAGGTGTAAACAGGCAAGTCAATATTAGTAATTTGCAACCGTCTGGTTAAATAAATAAAATTTATGTTTATATAAAGATAAGCGTGTACCTACGCCTGGCGTACTCACCATGGAATTCTGTTATTTCAAGAATGCCAAAATACTGTACCCAAATAGTACCAAATAGTGCCCAAAGGAAATAAATAGTACCTTTATAGTTAAAAAGTTATAGACATAGTTTGGTGAGTACGCTAGGCGTAGGTTACGCCTAGCGTACTCACCTCAGTTTGGGAAATCTGAGTAAAGCTACAACTATAATTAGTATGTCAAAAAACTGTACCCAAATAGTACCATATAGTGCCCAAAGGAAATAAATAGTACCTTTATAGTTAAAAAGTTATAGACATAGTTTGGTGAGTACGCTAGGCGTAGGTTCTACGCCTAGCGTACTCACCTCGTTGCACGAAAACAGAACCAGCAATGGCTCTCATTTCTATCTCAATAAATAGTACCGGAAATAGTACCGTCTAAGAGTTTAATTGTTATTTGACTTTTACACTAGAAAGCCATTTTTGATAGCAAACTTCTACATGCATTGACATGGGGTACAGGCGAACTCATAATAATTTTAATGTTATTACTTATTATGTACCTAGTACATATTACTTATAATTTTGTTGAAATTAATAGGTGTATATGCGTAACGAGGAAGTTTAATACTTATCAGTTATGTAATTGATTATAAGTAATTAGATAATAATTTTTCTTATATACAAGATCCATGTTTTCCAAAATATTGATTATCGTATTTTTTGCCGGATTTCATAAGGGAAAGAGCACCTTCTATATAAGGAACTATTTATCTTATGTCTGTAATTGAAAGTTCAATATTGTGCGACAACAATCTGTTACTTTTGTTGATCATAGTGCAAGTTATTGACGCGCGACAGCGATGCATCTTAGTATGAACAAGTTATAATAGATGGCGCTTATCACTTTTCTTACTTTAATTACTACTTACAAACTGACCTGTATTATGAAAGTGCTAAAGATATTGCAATACACAACAATTTGCTTGACGCCGCGGTGGGAACGCATAGTTTTCAGGATCCAATTTTTTTAGTCGATTACTTTGCCAATAGTTAATTTGTGAAACAATTAATGGAGAAAACTTGTGAATTTTGTTTCATTGTGATGTGAAAGTGATCTTTAAATGAGTAAGTACCTATGTATATTTCATCTGTAATAGCATTTTATGTTCATGTCGATTTGCAGTTGATCTTTCATTAGCTAGGCACCTACTCAGTTTGAATATATTATGTATACTTACCTACAGAAATACGTTATTGTTTTTTATTAACCGTAGAGTAACAAATTAAATCATATTCTTAGTTTTCTGGACTGTATAAAGTGTTTACTGTGTCGCGTAAGGTGCGTTGGGATAACTTCGGACGGTTTGCAGTTGTACTCGGAAGATATTACCAGTTTTTTTTCTCGAAAGTAACGTTAGTTAGCACAATAAATTAAAGTAAAATTTATTTTTAATAAACAGGCTATAAGTTAGAATGTGTTTTATATAGTTATAAACGAAACAACTACTATTTTTCTGGTGTTTAAAATACGAATAAAATCTATTAGTAAATTCCAAAGTTATTCCAATCTCAATTCCTTTGGTATTCAAAATAATATTTTAGCATTCACTGTGCTCGACTGTACCACATGTAATTTTTGTATGTAAAAGTTTGCTATCAAATTTAATGACTTTCTAGTGTAAAAGTCAAATAACAATTACACTCTAATGGGTACTATTTCCGGTACTATTTATTGAGATAGAAATGAGAGCCATTGCTGGTTCTGTTTTCGCGCAACGAGGTGAGTACGCTAGGCGTAGAACCTACGCCTAGCGTACTCACCAAACTATGTCTATAACTTTTTAACTATAAAGGTACTATTTATTTCCTTTTAGCACTATTTGGTACTATTTGGGTACAGTTTTTTGACATACTAATTATAGTTGTAGTTTACTCAGATTTCCCAAACTGAGGTGAGTACGCTAGGCGTAACCTACGCCTAGCGTACTCACCAAACTATGTCTATAACTTTTTAACTATAAGGGTACTATTTATTTCCTTTGGCCACTATTTGGTACTATTTGGGTACAGTTTTTTGGCATTCTTGAAATAACAGAATTCCATGGTGAGTACGCCAGGCGTAGGTACACTGATAAGCTCATTACAAACACACACACACCAAACCAGTGCAATGTAAAAAAAATATTTTTTTTGATATTAAATTAATCATTAATGGTTCTGGACTGAAATTTTATAGCCAATCCACTCGCGATATATTATTTAACATATTAAATTTGATATAAAATACTTTTCATCCATTAACCTTCTCGGTGAAGGTCGTTCTATACTCGGATCTTAGACTAGGCCTTTTGAGCTAGCGTAGTGAGTCATTGTGCGAGTGCGAGTGTCAGTGTGCATTTTCCACGGCGAAGGTCTGGGAGCCCAGTATGCCCAGCTGTGGGACGTATAAGGAAAAGCTGATTATGATTGTGTCTATTATTAATGCTGTACCACTCGTAAATATCTCTAATTTTAAAGATAAAACAATTTAACCACTCACTCGTGGCACTTTTCTAACAAAAGAATTGGCGCAACTGTCAACGTCAAATTTGACAGAATCGAGCATAGACTATGCGATATTTTGCGATAACAAATGCATAAGATGTACCACAGAACCGAAATATCCAAACTTGTTCATACTAAAGTAAGTAAGTCTATGAAAACACGGTACAAAGTCAAGTGTGTTTTTGTAGGTGCGGCCTCATGCGATCGCTTGGGGCCTGAGGGGTAGGGGGCCTGCACGAAATTTTGAAAATTTACGTATTTTTAAGTCACCTGTAGGTACCCCGTACTAAGCGCTGAATTAGTTAAATACATTAAAAGAACTTATGTAAGTTATGATGATGATAATATATCATGAGGAGCTCGATGGCGCAGCGGCTAGCGCGTTCGGCTTGCGGTCTTGCTCGCTAAGCAACTTTCGCAATGCCAGGTCGCTGGATGGGTGACCAAATTTAAAACATCTCGAGCTCCTCCGTGCTTCGGAAGACACGTTAAGCCGTTGGTCTCCGTTGTTGTCGTAACATGGCAGTCGTTAAAACCCACTAACCCGCATTGGACCAGCGTGGTGGGTTATGGCCCAATATACCCACGTGCTATTGTCAACGTGGGAGGCCTGTGCCCAGCAGTGGGACGTCAAAGGCTGATTATGATGTAAGTTAGCGGTCCGGGTGGCGCAAAGGGGGTGCAAAAAATACGCTCTAATTTTATTTTCATATATTTACGAAAAACATTGCTAGATATCAAAAAGAAATTTCCAACAAAAAGTAAGTAGAAATATCCAGCAAAACTAAAAAAAATCTATTTTTATAGGGAGCTAGATTTCTGTTGTCTAATAAAAAAAAAAACTCGAAATTCAAGACACGCTACCCTGCGCTTCGCGATTGTCTATCACCATTATTTATTGTTTATTGTGTATGGTTTATTTGTACCTCAATGCCTATCACGTTACCTACAGGAGTAGGGCAGTCATACATTTTAATCCGATGAAATTTTTCAAGTCCTGCACCCCCTTAGCGATTCAACGTGGAACCAAGCGTAAAATACAAGTCCAAACTTCATACAAAAATATCGCAAATTTTTTAAGTGTCGGCTCCATCAAAATCAACTGAATATTTTTCACAATTAAAAAAAGTTTATTTTTTTTTGGAAATTTTTCTATCTCCTTTCGACATCAATGTTTTCCGTCAGTTTGTGAAAAAAAATGTAAATTTTGGCTTGAAAATTTTCTAAGCCCCGCATCCCTTGGAGGACAGTTTAGCCTTGCAAACAAAACATATTCTTGACAGCTTTACGAGATTAAGCCAGATAGACTGTAAGAAACTAACATGGTGTACGTTTCCATATTCAAAGTCATTGAATGACAATCAAAATAATAAAATTTATAAACTTAACAATATGTTACATCACATGATCAGTCGTCACAGTGGTGACTTCCAGCTATTTGATAGCAATTTATTTATTAAAAACTTTTTCTTGACTAAAGATAATATGTATCTGTCTAGACGATGTAAACATAATATAGCTACTCTATTAGCAAATAATATCAACATAGAATGCAATGACAAGACAGTGACCAATAGTAGTACCACTAAAGGCACTGAAGCAAACTCTTTTTTAGGAATGTAAGGTTGACTAAAGAGAAGCGCTTCTCTGGCAAAATATTACATGTTGAATTAATGCTAGACAAATATAATGTGGACATATTATGTTTAACAGAAACCTGATTGAAATCTGAAACTATGTGCTTTTCAGTAAATAATTGTAAAGTCGCTAGTGTGTTCAACAGAAACTCTGCTATGGGGGGGCAGTTGCATAATTCTGGTCAAAGACTCCATTAAATGTAAAGAACGAAAAGATATAGTAAGTTAATCCGTTGAACGCGTTTGCGAGATAGCTAGTGCAGAGATAGACGCTTTTCTTCTAGTATGTATTTATCGACCGCCTTCAGGCAATTTTATGTCTTTCATTAGAATATTAGAAAATTTACTTGACAAGATATTTGCCTACAATAAATCCATTGTTGTATGTGGAGATTTTAACATAGATTTACTTGCTGAGTCTGGGGATAAGGAAAACTTTATTTCATTGCTAAAATGTTATGACTTAGATTATGTTTTCAATGAGCCAACTCGAATTACACCTCAATCAGAGACATGTATTGATAATATTTTTGTAAATTGTAAAATCAAAAGCAAGGAACTGATAAACGGGGTACCCTCTGACCATAAAGCTCAAAAGATAGAGTTATTTTGCAAGGAAAAATTGTCGAAAAATAAAGTAATTACTTATAGGCCCTTAACTTGTAGTAGATCTGCAATATTTAAAGATAAAATTATTGAGAGACTCTCGTTATTTGATTGCAATGTTAATGAACCAAATAAATATTACAATAAATTATTTGGTGTGATTACTAAAGAATTTGACAAAATATATACAAAAAAAAAAATGTAAAGGAAAAGACAGTGTTTAGTGACTGGGCTACGAAGGGAATAAGAAAAAGTAGGGATTTTCTTTATGATCTGTATGACAAGAAATCTTTCAATTCTAATCCAGCTTTTCATGATTATGTTAGACGATATTCCAAAATATTTAAAAATGTATGTTTTATTGCAAAGTCTAAATTTATTAGCAACAAAATTATAAAGTCTAAAGATAAAGTCAAGACTACTTGGAAAGTTATTAATTCAGAGACTGGCAAAGTGAGTAAAAATGAGTCAGGCTTTCTGCTTAAGTTGAATGATGAGATTATTAAAGATAATCTTAAAGTTGCTGACATTTTTGATTCCTTTTTTGCCAATATACCTATTGAAACAACTAGACATTTAGAATCGTCCTCTACTGTAGCACAAAGTTTATTAAAACTTAATTTTAATAAAAAAGTACCGATCTTTAATTTTAGAGATATAACATATTTAGACATAATAAAAACGTACAAAAGCTTGAATAAGAAAAGAATGGAAGATTTATGGGGTCTCTCTGTGACAGTTTTGGAGCCTATTATAGAAGTAATCGCACCGTTTTTAGCAGGAATATTTAATAAATGTTTCGAAGTAGGTTCATTTCCAGATTTAATGAAAAATAGTAAAGTAACTCCCATTTATAAATCAGGTGATAAATTTAACGCTGCTAACTATAGACCGGTTTCTGTTCTTCCGGCACTTAGTAAAATTTTCGAATCTATAATCTATACGCAAATGAATGCACACTTTAGAATGAATAAAATTTTACACAGTGATCAGTTTGGTTTCACGAAAGGACGGTCAACTATAGATGCTGGAGCAAAACTGGTCAAAAACATACTTGACACTTGGGAATCTTCGCAGGATACAGTAGGTATTTTCTGCGACCTCTCTAAAGCCTTTGATTGTGTTGATCATTCAACTTTAGTTGGTAAATTATTTTAATATGGCGTTCGTGGTAATGCACTAAAATTAATAAAATCTTATCTGCACAATAGAAGTCAGAAAGTAGGTATAAATAATGTAGTATCAGGAGGTTCGATAGTCAAAATGGGGGTACCCCAGGGATCTATTCTCGGTCCCTTTCTGTTTCTTGTTTATCTTAATGACCTTCCATTCATGGTTAAGGAAATGTCGGAAATAGCGTTTTTCGCTGACGACACTTCTTTAATATTTTCTTTAGATAGGAAAGACCCAAAGGTTGGAGAAGGAAAAATTAACGAACACTTAACAGAGTATCACAATGGTTTTCTGTTAATAACTTAGCACTGAATGCTAATAAAACTAAATTTCTTAAATTTTCTCCACCTAATACACGGCTCAGTCATTTAAGTATTGAATTAGATTCGGAAACGTTAGAAATTGTTAATGAAACGTCTTTTCTTGGTATTAGGATAGACTCTAAATTACAGTGGGGTTCTCATATCGAGGGTCTGGCAAAGAGGCTCAGTTCGACTGCTTTTGCTGTTAAAAATATAAGAAAAATTACAATGGTTTATTTTGCTTATTTCCATAGCGTTATGTCATATCGATTACTACTATGGGGAACGGCAGCAGACGTTAGTAGAATTTTCATTCTCCAGAAAAGAGCAGTTCGGTTTATATGTCAGGCACGTGATTCGTTGAAGGAATTATTTAAATATATAGATATCATTACTTTACCGTCCTTGTCCATATTTGTAAATATTATGTACGCTCTTAAAAATCTACACCTTTATACCAGAAACAATGAGGTTCACGGATATAACACAAGGAACAGGAACAAACTGTGTGCTCCGAAGTTCAGACTTAGCAAAAGTAGTAAATCTTTTATATGCAACTCAATTCGTTTTTATAACAAAATACCTGACGACATCACTGCATTGACAGACAACAAATTCAAAACGCACATTAAACGTGTGTTAATTGCGAAAGCTTATTATAAGATCAATGACTATGTTGCAGACAAAAATGCATGGAAATAAGTCTACTCTGTACTAGTGTTTATTATTAGTATTTTTAGTCTATTATTAACTATTCTTTCATTCAATTATTATGAATTGTTGAAATTATTTAGTTTAGTTATTATTAATTTTATTGATACGCATCAAATTGTACTTAATTTTGTTTAATAATTTGTACCTACTTAATTAGATCTATGACACTGTAAAGTAACATTGTTACTTAGAGGGAGAAAAAAGTAAGGCCTCCTGAGTTTCTTGCCAGCTCTTCTCGGTCGAAGGCTCTCCCAAAATCCGAACTGGTGGTAGATTGGTTAGGTAGGTAGATTAGGTAGGTAGAGTAGGTTATGGTCTGTGCCAGCTAGATGTGCATGAAGGGTCATTTACCCCCTTTGTACCAGTGGGCTGCTGCAGTTTAGGTACGTTCGGCCGGCGTGCCTCCCAGGAAGGCCGTCTAGGCGTATGACAGTAAAGGTTGCCGCTCGGCTCTCACGCTCCAAGTCGCGCGTCGTCGCTTAAGGCCAGGTATTTCTCTCTCGCGGCTTCTCTCACGCTCTTTCGATGGTACGACGGTACGGGACGGGTATAACAGCGAAGCGGCGCGTTTTATAGGTTTTATTGCCTATATTTATAGACTTTATATATAGGATTCTCTGCTAATTTATCTGCGAATTATTTGTCTTTCGTTGAGTACAAAAATTAAATGTAAAGTATCAGTATCGTATCTATATATGTGTATAGTGTGTATGAATGTATTGTATGTGTGTATATATATGTATGCATGTATATATATTATATTTTAAAATAATTTTATATCTTATTTGGTGGATTTGGATCAGTCGTATTCGGTTGTATTCGCACCACTGTCGATCGAGTTGGACTTGTGCCGATGCTGCGTCCCTAGCCTGGCTTCTGCTACCCTAGTCATTTTTTGTCCTCGGTCCTGTGGGGGTGAACCGGTGTCGCGTCGTGTCGCGTAGGCAGGCTGGATCGGAAGTGAATATGATTCCCCCGTAGGATCGGGGATGGGGAGTGGTGGGGGTGGTGGAGGTTGGGTTGGGGACGTGGCGTCGGTGCGGGTCTGGTTCGATTGATGGTGATGTGAATGTGGTTGAATGTGATTTATCTAAATCTACCACTTATTTATTAGGTATATCTCATCTCAGCTGCAATTTAGGCAAGCAAATAGGCACAATCATCACAGGTTATTTAAGTTTAATATTTAGTATTTAATTTTTAGTTATAATTTGATTTTTTTTTCTAACGTTGGTAAACGTACTCGCGTTTACACTCACGGTTGTAGCTGAAAACCAGCGATTCGCGGCTAGCGAATATGACGATGAGCTGCCACCCTTTTGCTGCTGCGGCACACACACACATATTTATTATCTTCTTTTTTTTGTACTATGTTTTTTATTGTGATTTTGTGTACCAACATGTGTGTGTCTTTTAGCAGTAAATAAAGTTTTTATCTATCTATCTATCTATCTGTTCACGCGCACGGCGCGTGATCTACGAAGCTGCCACCGCCAGGCGCCCCGCGACCCGAACCCCGCACCCCGCACCCCGCACCCCGCGCCCGCGTCACGCGCCACGCGCCACGCGCCCCGCGCCACGGGCCCCGCGCCCCACCAAGGATTTCGCCTAACGACCGCCGACCAGAGCGCGCGCCGTATACTATTATTTATTATTTACCTGTCTGTATGTAACTTCGAATACATCAAAGTTTATATAGAACGCTTGTTTCCTTATTAAACAAGTTTTTTGGCGACCGTGACAGGACACTGCAATCTACGGTACCTACTATTCGTCTTCGAAAGAAAACGCCGAGTCATTTTACAGTGCAGTGAGTTAACGGTATAGTGTCGGCGCCGGTCAACCAAAGCAAGTAAGCCTAATCCTTTATTTACTTATCCCAATTGCCAACTTCTATTTGTTGTGTATATGCCTAGCTACTTCGCAGCACGTTAAGGTTGTATCTTGCTATATGCGTACTATCCTTGCCTATATATTTGCACGAACAAAATTCAAAAATAGACGTTATCATTTCATTACTTTGCTACATCATAACAAGTTATTCATTTCCAATTCAATTTTATTAGTGACCTAATTAACGGTTGACCTACTTAATGGTAACCTACCTGCTTTACTTAGCCTATTGAAGTCGATAAAAACAAATCTTCATAGTAAAGTGCACTTTAATTATAACGCTTTATTTCAACGCCTATTTGCCGAACAATTCCAGCGCCCGTGGCGGGTCAAGCCCTCACGCCTCGCCGCGTCGCTGCGTTCCGTGGGCGTAGTCGGCGCTGTTGGCGGGCTCGGCGACAGCGGTCAGCTGTGCTCTTCGAGCGCTGCTGGTGCTGTTGGCAGGCTCGGCGGTGGCTGTGGTTTGGGCTAGTGGCGGCTGGATGGTATAACGGTTAGAGTGCACTATTATTTAACTAAGCTCAGCCTGCTCATTGTTGTACATCGTTGTTTTTTTTTTAAATTTGAATGGAATTCAAAATTGCTGAATCGAACTTGAGATCGAAAAGTCCTATTCCTATTTTAAATGTGGAATCAGCTGATCCTAACGATCATTTAAAAACGTTAGCTAGGAAACGCGGTGGTATTCGAAGTAGACTAACGGTTCATAAAAATGCTCTAAAGAAATACCACGATAGTAAATTAGCTGACATTACAAGTTTGGAGATTAGAGAATTGTCGTTAAGATTAATACAGTTGCAAGAATTAATGTCTAGTTTTGATAATATACAAACAGAAATCGAAGAACTTTCTCAAAATGTGGATGATCAAATTGCAGAACGAGAAATTACGGAAAGGGAGTTTTATTCCCAAATCGCTTTGGCGCAAGAAGTAATAGATTCGTTTTCAGCCAAAAATAAGAATTCTCATCAGGCATCTGTGAAATCAAGTTGTTGTCAAGCCGCGAATGGTTCGATTAAACTACCTACTATAAATTTGCCCACTTTTGATGGCAACTATGTAAAATGGCTTGAGTTTAGGGACACTTTTGATTCTCTCATCAATGAGAACGACTCGATTGCACCGATCAACAAGTTTCATTATTTGCGAAACTCTTTAGTGGGGAGTGCTGGTGTCGTAATAAGGTCGATTGAGTTTGCCGCGAGGAATTACCAATATGCGTGGAAGGCTTTATGTGATAGATACAATAACAAAAATATTTTGATAAATAATCACTTAAACTCGCTGGTGCATCTCAACTCTGTTCAGAAGGAATCATTTCGAGCCTTAAGGTATTTGAGTGATGAACTTTATAAAAACCTAAACGCGCTTAATACCCTGGGTGTTCCTACGACTAGTTGGGATCCGTTAGTGATATTTTTAGTAGCAGCAAAGCTAGATCCTAAAACTAGTAGTAAGTGGGAGGAACACAAAGGGCGCTTGTCGCACTTACCTACACTTGTGGAATTTAAAGAATTTATTGAAAATCGTGCTAATGTTTTGGAAACTACTAACGGTAGCCGCATTAATTATGAAAATAGAAATAACCATGGTAAAGATAATCATTCATATAAAAATAATTTAAAATCTTTCACTGTTCAGGAAGGTTCTAACAACAAGGCTTGTCTCATCTGCAATAAGATGTATCATTATGTTCATCAGTGCCCCAAGTTTAAGGCCATGAGCGTAGAAAATAGGTTTAACGAAGTATATAAACACAAGTTGTGTTCCAATTGTCTTCGTAGTGGCCACAAAAATGTAGAATGTACTTTGAAGGGTTCGTGCCGTATCTGCCGAGAAAAACATAATACAGTATTACACAGAAATAATACAGTCAGTAACATAATTACCGATACTACTGAAAAAACTGAATCATCACCAGCATCATCATCATTTCCAGTTAGTTTATCAACTGTGTCTCCGAATCAAGTTATACTATGTACTGCTCAAGTGGAAGTCATAAACAAACAAAAAAAATGTACTTACCTGGCCCGTGCCTTGTTGGACACTGGGAGCCAGTCATCCTTCATCACCAAAAATCTGCAAGAAAAAATAGGATTAAACACAAAACAAATAAATTCATTTAATGTATCTGGTATAAATAATGTTGTATGTAAAGTGTCAGAAAAGTGTGACTTCCTAATAAAGTCCCGAGTCGGGTCCTATAGTGTCAATGTGAGTTGTTTGGTAATACCTAAAATAACTGGAAACCTACCTAATGCTAAAGTTGACGTTCAGACATTAAACTTACCAAATAATATTGTTCTAGCTGATCCATTTTTTTACGAACCTTCTGAAATTGACATTTTGCTACGTGCAGATCACTTCTTTGACTTGATAAGTCATGATAAAATTAAACTGGGGCCAAATAAACCCATATTACAAGATAGCCTGTTGGGGTGGCTAGTGGCTGGAAATATTGGGGAATGCTACTTAAATCACAACAATAAAATCCAATGCAATTTAGTGCAAAATGATTTCATGATATCACTTCAAGATATCCATGATTCTATTAAAAAATTTTGGGAGGTTGAGGAATGGCCTACGAATGATAATACCTACTCAACAGATGAACAGTTTTGCGAGTCTCATTTTATAAAAAATACTTGTCGCTTACCTGACGGTCGTTTTTCTGTCATGATGCCACTGAAGGAGAATCCTGAGCAGGCCCTTGGCAACTCATTCTCAATTGCAATGAGACGTTTTACAAATCTAGAAAAAAAGCTAAATAAAAATCTCAAAATTAAAGAAAGATATAGTGATTTCATTGAAGAATATGGCAATTTAGGACATTTAAAGGAAATTATTCATAAGCCTAAATTTGGATGTTACTTACCCCATCTCTGTGTTATAAGAGAACAACGTGAAACCACAAAGCTGAGGGTTGTCTTTGATGCTTCCGCCAGAACCAGCTCTCAAAGATCCCTCAATGAACTCCAAGCTGTAGGGCCAGTATTGCAGAGCGACTTAATTTCGATTCTTCTTCGGTTTCGAGTTCATAAGTACGTTTTAACTGCTGATATCGATAAGTTTTATAGACAAGTGGCTTTAGACGAGTCCCAGCGTAATTTACAGCTGGTGCTGTGGAGAGATCAAGTTGATGAACCTATTAAAATTCTACAGCTTCAAACATTAACTTTTGGAATGGCTTCTGCTCAATTTTTGAGTACCAGATGTTTGTTGACACTTGCTAACGAGTGCAAGGATCCAGTTGTATCAAACGTGATCAAAAACGATTTTTATATCGACGATTTAAATACCGGTTCTTCTTCTGTTGATGAGTTAAAACACATATATTTAAATGTCACCCAAGTGCTGGACTCAGCTTGTTTTCCACTAAGGAAATTTCGCACAAATTGCCCTCAAATACTTTGTGATAAATCAAAATCTTCAAACTGTCTAGATTTGGAATTGCACAGCGAAGCCACGGTTTTAGGATTAAAATGGTCACCTCTTTCAGACGAACTTCATTTTCCGAGTGGTGTTGAAGCCCCATCCGAAATAACTAAAAGAATAATTATTTCTACAACTTGTAAGCTCTTTGACCCGTTGGGGCTAGTCAGCTGTTGCATAATAAAACCTAAAATTCTTCTCCAAGACTTATGGAGTGTCCAATTAGCCTGGGATGACCCGGTACCAGATCAGTTTGCTAAAAGATGGATTTCTTTTATACAAAACTTACATCATTTATCAGATATTGTCCTACCTCGTTTTGTTTTAAATGACAGTCACGACATTCAGTCTATTGAGTTGCATTGCTTCGTTGATGCGTCACAGAAAGCCTATGGGGCATGTGTTTACATGCGTTCAACTAATAGCGAACACAACATTGCCGTCAGGCTGTTGTGTGCCAAAACAAGAGTCGCGCCTATTAAATCTCTTACGATTCCAAGACTGGAGTTGACTGCGGCTTTGTTGGGAGCTACTCTGGTTGACAAAGTTTTAAAATCTATACCATGTAAGATCGCTGAAAAGTACATATGGAGCGACTCCACAGTTGTACTCGCATGGCTCAAAGTCTCAAATAAAACCTTAGAAACATTTGTTCGTAACAGAGTAAATAAAATAAATGAAATCACTCACGATTATCAATGGAGACACGTACCAACCGAATTTAATCCTGCAGACCTAGCTTCCAGGGGCATTGACCCTCAGCATCTGCAGGCTTCTTCTTTGTGGTGGGAGGGACCTTCGTTTCTGAAGGATAGTCAGTCGGCATGGCCTACTCATCCCCACACTACACTTAGTAATTTACCCGAAACTAATGTTTTATTGTGCGACGGTGGTACTTCTGGCGAGAGTGTTGATTCAGTCATTAACTTTAGGAATCATTCCAGTTATTTAAGGTTAAAAAGAAGTTATGCATATGTATTGCGTTTTATAAATAATATTAAAAAAGATAGCGTTAAATTGACCGGTCCATTGAAGGCTGATGAACTTAAACGGTCTTCAACTCTTTTAATAAAATTTAGTCAGGCGGATTCCTTTTCCAAAGACTTAAAACAAATTAAAAACGGAAAAGAACTGCACTATAAAAGTAAATTATTACCTCTGAATCCCTTCTTAGATTCAAATGGTCTCATAAGAGTGGGAGGTAGATTAGCTCAGTCTGACTGTCAATATGATAAGAAGCACCCTATCCTACTTGATGCTAAGCATGACTTAACAAAATTATTAATGTCGTATGAACATTTACGTTTATTTCATGCAGGTCCCCAATTACTTTTGTCATCATTGCGAGAGAGATTTTGGCCACTAGGTGGCAGAAACTTAGCGCGCAGTATCCCTAAAAAATGCGTTATCTGCTCTCGTATGCGTGGTCAGAACATACAGCCTAAAATGGGAGACTTGCCTTATGTGAGAATCAATCCAAATTTTCCATTTAATTCATGTGGCACCGATTTTGCAGGCCCTTTTATGATATCTTCTAAAAAGGGAAAGGGTAACCGCCTAACAAAAGCCTATCTTTGCGTATTTGTATGTCTTGCCACTAAGGCCTTACATTTAGAGGTTGTCAGTGACCTTACCACTGAAGCCTTCCTATCATGCCTACGCAGATTTGTATCACGTCGAGGCAAACCTTATTCGATCTATTGTGATAACGGTAAAACATTTGTCGGAGCCAACAATGAGCTAGGAAGAGTTATACGATCCAGCCGTCAACTAGTCTCGGATTACGCTGCTAATGAGGGAATTAAATTCATTTTTTCACCGGCCTATTCTCCACATTTTGGTGGAATATGGGAGGCAGGCGTCAAATCTGCCAAATTTCATTTGAAACGCATTGCGGGAAATGCCGCCTTAACGTTTGAGGAGTTGGCTACTCTTTTCACTCAAATAGAAGCCATCCTCAATTCCCGTCCTGTTTCTCCTCTCTCAACAGACCCTACCGATTTAAATCCCTTAACTCCCGGGCACTTCTTAATTGGCCGTCCGCTGACGTCTGTACCGTCACTACCTGTCAGCACAGCGAGACCTAACCGATACCAGCGCATCGAGCAAGTCCGGCAGCAATTTTGGGATAGATGGCGTCGAGAATACATGGCGGAGCTACAGAATCGCTCAAAATGGAGACAAGAACAGAAACCAGTACGTGTCGGAGACCTTATCATTTTGAAGGAGGAAAACCTTTCACCACTTCACTGGAGAATGGGCAGAGTCACTAAGCTTTACGAAGGCCGGGACGGAATATGCAGAGTTGCTGACGTCTACACTACCAGAGGCACAATCAGACGAGGCGTTAATAAGATGTGCCTTTTACCGACATCTGAACCTGATGAAGAAATCTGAACCCGCCCACTTGATCATCTTTGGAAGCAAGCTTTCAACCCCGGGGAGGATGTTCACGCGCACGGCGCGTGATCTACGAAGCTGCCACCGCCAGGCGCCCCGCGACCCGAACCCCGCACCCCGCACCCCGCACCCCGCGCCCGCGTCACGCGCCACGCGCCACGCGCCCCGCGCCACGGGCCCCGCGCCCCACCAAGGATTTCGCCTAACGACCGTCGACCAGAGCGCGCGCCGTATACTATTATTTATTATTTACCTGTCTGTATGTAACTTCGAATACATCAAAGTTTATATAGAACGCTTGTTTCCTTATTAAACACTATCTATCAGTAGCTTAGTCATAATATTGAAAAAACATTACAAAAAGGGGTAACTTTTGGTTTTTTTTTTTATCTAGTGATGTTTATTGGATTTTGTAACTGAATGAGACTTTGAATAGATTGGATCCTTCACTAATACATAGTTTTTTTTTTTCAGAAATTAAACCATTATTTTCTATGTCTCAGATGGTTTGAAAAAACTTAAAGCGCGATCTATCTAGCCTTGAGAGGAAACACTGCGTCGGCGCACACTGGATCGATCCCATACTAACGGCCGGACGTAGGCTTGTGAACTAATTTTTTATGTAAGTATGCAATCGTGTGCAAATTATATCAATCTAAAATATTAGTTAGGACATGTAATGGTTTAAACATTATTTGAAAGAGATATCCCGGTTTGATTTTTTTTTACTATGGGAATAAACATTCTAAAAATGTTTTCTCAAATCGCCCGTATATGCACGTGTTCTAGTTGCTATAAATGGCTTCCCTTATAGCTAAAGCACATTTTCCTAGAACATTTTTGCTACCCCTAGCAACCACTTCTCAAGTTATTCATCGATTTGTATTTTTTTAAAGTTTTACCAATCTTAAGGTTATTCGAATAACTAATAAGAGCAATAACGTGGTTACGATTCGGGATTTTTATTATTCACATGCTCTAATACTTGTGGCAAGGTAAGGATTAACTTTTGTTATAAAATTACGTTTATATTATTGCATTTGAAAATTAATATGTTACATATATTCAGTAACTATCAAGTGACTGTGACATGAATATCCAGTGACTGCCTTACTCTTGAGGGTAGTTGAAGAAAAATACCTACAAATGTTTTAAAATACGATGGTACTATTGTATATATATTGAATACAACACAATTCATTTCGTGTTTAAATATTTTGTTTTGTGCGCTATAAAAATGTCTTATTTCTAAGGTTTAAGTACCAACTTAGATATTTACAAACTACAGTAATATGTTAAATTATCAGTTTTTGACAAAGGAGCTTAAAACTTATAACAGTAAACTACTGTAAATGAAAATATTTTGCTGGAATGGTGTAGAAAATTTTGCTTTCGAGTACACCAAAGATGGGATAAAGCAAGAAATTTTCAAGAGAAGTTCAGAAGCCAGAATAGTGCGTGGTTGGAAAAGGAAATAAAATGTCCTACTTTTCATAGCACAACACTTAACATAACTTCTGATACAATGGAAGCAAAAAAATTGGCGAATTCCGTGGCCGTTCCATCAACTTGAACGCAAGTAGAATCACTTTCAATCAACTGATTTGAAGTTTGGACATCAATGTCAGCAAAAGGGACAATAAGGAAATGATTCTGTTAAACAAGTGGGGTTTTGACGAATCTTCTGACCAAAGCGTTTACAAGCAGAGATCTTCATCGTCCAGGGATGAAGATCTTTCCAGTGTTTCCATGGCTATCTTTATCCCTCTCAGTCTTCGCTTTCGTAATGGTGACACTATATATGGGACAACGACAAGGCTTCTTCAATCTTTTATTGCCGTCCTATAATGTTCACCTCCATGAAAGAGACGGAAATGAATGTCATGAACGAAATGGCATCTTTTGAGTTGGAGATTTCGGAGCTTGAGCCTACTGTTTTTGAAAATGTTTCAGTGACACATCGACTTATTCTCATTATGATTGATGGAAAAATCACGTCATATTACGATTCTGCTTCCATTGTATCAGAAATGACGTTACGTGTTGTGCTATGAAAAGTAGGATATTTTAATTCCTTTTCCAACCATGCCCTATTCTTGCTTCTGAACTTCTCTTGACTATTTCTTGCTTTAACCCATCTTTGGTGTACTCGTAAGCCAAATTTTCTACTCCATTCCAGCAAAATATTATCGTCTTCACTGTCTAGTTCACTGGTGTAAGTTTTAAGCTCCTTTGTCAAATACTGATAATTTAACATATTACTGTAGTTTGTAAATATCTAAGTTGCTACTTAAACCTTGGAAAGAAGACATTTTTAAAGCGCACAAAACAAAATCTTCAAACACGAAATGAATTGTGATGTATACAATAGTACCATCGTATTTGATAACATTTGTTGGTATTTTTCTTCAACTACCCTCAAGAGTAAGGCAGTCACTGGATATTCATGTCACACTCACTTGATAATTACTGAATATATGTAACATATTAATTTTCAAATGCAATAATATAAACGTAATTTTATAACAAAAGTTAATCCTAACCTTGCCACAAATATTAGAGCATGTGAATAATAAAAATCACGAATCGTTACCACGTTATTGCTTTTATTAGTTATTCGAATAACCTTAAGATTGGTAAAAGTTAAAAAAAAATACAAATAGATGAATAACTTGAGAAGTGGTCGCTAGGGGTAGCAAGAATGTTCTAGGAAAATGTGCTTTAGCTATAGGGGAAGCCATTTATAGCAACTAGAACACGTGCATATACGGGCGATTTGAGAAAACATTTTTAGAAAGTTTATTCCCATAGTAAAAAAAATCAAACCGGGATATCTCTTTCAAATAATGTTTAAACCATTACATGTCTTAACTAATATTTTAAATTGATATAATTTGCACACGTTTGCTTACTTTGAATGTCAAATTTACATAAAAAATTAGTTCACAAGCCTACGTCCGGCCGTTAGTATGGGATTGATCCAGTGTGCGGCGTGGCGTTCGGGATTCTCATGCGGGGCGCGGGGGAGCGGCGTTTCGTGGTCCCCTGTTTCCTCTTTCAGAGGTGGACCAATTTTTATTTAAGCGTCGGTTGGGGGAGGAGGTTTTCTGTGTCTGTGTGTTTGATTTTTTTTATAAACGAGTTACTTAGTGTTTCTGAAGACGCCTTAAAAAAACAAAGTGATTTCGCTTAATTTTTAAGGCTCCTGGTTATTAAATAAATGACTTAATGCAAAGGAATCAAGCATACGGACGTGAAGGGTCCTTTCTTTAACCGTTGCTGAAGGGGTGGTGGGGGTTGGTCCGGTTTTGGAAGGGGGCTGCGGGGCGTCGTTTTTCTGTGTTTTGTGTGGGAGTTTTGGGTGCCGCGTCGGCGTGGTGTTTCCTCTTAACTCGTAATCCCTACGCGCGCGCGTAAACCCTGCGCTCCTGACGGACGTCAAATCGATATCGAGTCGGCTGTGCTTATCGGAATATGAACGCTCGGGTCACGAGATAGGTTTCAGTTTCGCGTGGGGGTCGTTGGAGAGTGAACCTTCTGTACGATAGTAGTATTAGTTATTCTGTGCTTGTACCAAGACGAAAAACGAAACAATTTTAAAACACACAAGTTTATGCTTATTAATTTTGACGTTTTTTTATGCTTAAGTTTTTATAAAAAAAGATATTTGAATGATTAAAAATGTCAACCTTATTGGTTAGGTACTAATGTTTTCCAAAACTCATTTCAGCCGCTACTTTATTTTACTTCAAAAACTCTCCAATTTATATTACTTACCACAGTATCAATACGATAATTGGAAATCATATTACACAATTCTATGACCACGGCTTATATTTCGGTTCGACGCGATTCTGTTTCGGCGTGCAGTGGTACTGGGGGTAGCAATGCGCATTTGTCTGGCACAGACTATAATAGCTCGTTAGATTAGTTATTAAGTCTTAACTATAAGTTAGTTAACTCTTTTTTTATTATTATTAGTATTGACGTCAATAAGTGCCTGTAAAGGTTTACATTGAATAAATAATTTGACTTTGACTTTGACTTTGATCCCCTTTGCGACACCATACATAAATCTAATGACTCCTAAAAACAAATTTATTGACAACTTTCTTAATACAACCTCGCTTCGCTCGTGATTTAAGTTTTTAACACCCTCGCTACGCTCGTGAGTAAACCTCGAGTCGAGTCACCCGCAACAGAAGACACTGCCACAGTATACTGTGACACTGCTTTATCCCCTCGGTTAATAATCTACTATTTCACTCCTCTTGCTCAAAAAGACCGTCATTGTAGCGTTCTAGAGCGGGGTTAATTTTAGAAAAGCTATGTAGCTTTTCTTACCCTAGGGGAAAAGTATATATTTTTTTAAATTTTTGTCTGTCACTAGCTTAGAGCCTCAGAACAGAGCATTAAACCATTAATGCTCTAAGGTCACATGACAATGAGCCTACAAAAACGAAGAAGTATTTAGTCTTAGGTAGAATAATCATGAATAAAGACTCGACCTATTACTGTTTACTTAGATCAACAAATGATTCTTATGATCAAGCAATAAATGATTTATGATGATTATGATGATGACAACTTTTTTGAGATAGTTATTATTAAAGTTTATAGTAAAATTAGTAATCATTTGAATCTATGGACAACACAGACCACGCCCACACAGTCCACGCTTCAGCAAGAAACAACTGCACAGGCTGCACATATGCTTAGGTGGTGAGCCTTTAGCCCGTTAGTCGCTTTTACGACACCCAAGGGAAGAGAGGGGTTGGTAGTACTATTTTGATGAGCCAATCGCCGCTCTATGCTGTTGTATGTATGTGCAGTCTCTAGTCCATTAGTCGCCTTTTACGAGACCCAAGGGAAGGGAGGGGTTGGTAGTATTATTTTGATGAGCCCATCACCGCTCTATGCTGTTGGATGTATGTGCAGTCTTTAGTCTGTTAGTCGCCTTTTACGACACCGAAGGGAAGAGAGGGGTTGGCAATATTATTTTGATGAGCCCATCGCCGCTCTATGCTGTTGTATGTATGTGCAGTCTTTAGTCCGTTAGTCGCCTTTTACGACACCCAAGGGAAGAAAGGGGGTTGGTAGTATTATTTTGATGAGCCCATCGCCGCTCTATGCTGTTGGATAGTAGGTATGTGCAACTCAGTAAATACATATAAAAGTAAAGGAATCACTTTTCACCAGGAAATACGTAGGTACCTACTAAGTTATCGATATAATCGAGTTAACATGCATTTGACTAATTATTTTATCAAATCGCCGCGACATGAAACGGCGGCTTAGAGCAAGAGCGGCGGCCATGTTTCGGTAAAATGCATAGAGTAACAATATTTCTGTTTTGTGCAGAAGATGACAACTAAGCCCCGCACCACGGTACAAGTATCATTGTACCGTGCCCGCAACGCACCACCAGTGCTTCCACAATGAGGGGAACTTCCACTTTTGAGGGGAAATTAGGGTCCAGAGGGGAAAAAAAGGGGAAAGAGATGAATAGGGGAAATCGAGGGGAAATCATGTTTGCGGAAAGGAGACCCGGAGTTTTATGCTTAAGTTGTATACTTTTTTATTTTTTACACATTTGACGTACCTTTTTAGCCTCAAATGTGTCATGTGTAACGAGAACCAGCTGACGTACCTTTTGATCTCACCCAAAATCCAAAATAAGTATTTTTTTATTTTAACTGCCGCCAAAAATGATAATTATGAACACTGCATGTTACGGAACGTACCACAATCATGCAGTATATTTTAAGGGGGCCTTAGGCGGAGAAAACGTAAAAATTTGCTGTTTTCTATTAGCTGTTAATATTAGATATTTCGCACTGAAACTTTCAAGTGTATTACAGAGCGTATGTGTGAGGGGATGAACGAAGTCAAAAAGCGATTGGAAACATTTGACTCGATAGAAAAAATCCTGAAGTTACCTCTAAAAGGAGAACCAGCACTTTCCATAGAAAAAATGCTTAACTTGTATACAATAGAATATGATAATAAAGTAAAGCTATTATTATTTGCTACCTAAACCAAGTTTTGTCTTATTTTTATCGAATCGCAGATAAGATTTATTTAATTATTAATATTTTTAATATGAAAACACTGAGTCTTCAAAAACAGACAAGTTACTTTAAAAATGTCTAACGTGGCTGCATAAACGATAATTCTTTTGCTTTTAAAAAAGAGAAATGTCAACAATGCCGTTACGTCATGTTTGATTTGACAGCTAGCGGCTGTAAAACTGTCATTTGTTGACAGATATTGCGAAATAGATAATAAATTACAGATTCAAAAATTAAAAAAGCAAACCCAAGCATTAAACGCCGGGTCACCTTTCATATAAATGCAAATTACGACCGTGTTTACAATAATAATTCCTATAAAATCATAAATACTTACATAGGAATTTACCTTTTCAATTTCTTGACTGATTTGGAAAAAAAAACGTTTTTATTTACTTTTTGATAAAAATGTGAATGGCGGTTAAGGCTTGGAATTTACAAATGAGCTAAGTGCCAAAACACAATTATTGAGAAATAAATAAAAATGAATTTGTTTTTTAGTCATCATTTTATAGCGGCATTCTATTATCAAAAATTAAATTAAACAGGTACTGTTTATGCTATACTTATTAATCACATTACTTTTGAACATAATTTATTAAAAAAAAACTTATTTTTAAAATCAATTAAGAAATGGGTCAAAATGCAAGATTTACCTTTCATTGGGGCTAAGTTTCATAACAAATGTCATTGGAGCAAAATGCCTTTATTTTTAAATAATTATTATTATTTTAGTTAGTGATTAGCCCCTATGATGCATTAGTAATGCAACCAGTAATTAAACTAGTTAAATTATTACACAAATTCCTATAGAATTCTTGATATTCTGGTGGTAATGGTAAGTAAGCAATCATACTTTCCACTAGAAAAGTTTCCTTTTCGACTTTTTTTTCTTATTTTTTTCTTTCTTTTTTTTCTCTTTTTTCTCTTTTCTTTTATTTATTTTCTTTTTTTCATCGGTTCTTACATTTGCATATTTTCTGTAATAAAAATATTTGCTTAACGCAGTTTTAAAATTAAATAAAACAATATTTAAATAAATAAATAATAACAATGTAGGTATAATACTGACCAGCATAGAAGGTGGCATTTTTGCCGGAATAACTTTTCTTTTCCTGATAACATAACTCTTTCCTCGTACCTACCTTCAAAGATTTTCATAGGTAGTTTTTTTTTTAGTTTTATTCCTTGAATCACTCATTTTCAAAGTACTTTCTAATATTTTTAACAGACAAATCTTAACATTTGAAATGACAGCTTAAACGACAACAGCTTATCGGTGAAATTGTTCGCAAAATGACCGTTTGCTCAGTGAAATTCAGTCGAAACTACAAAAGAAAATTTTTTCGAATAGGAAAGTCACGTTTCATCTGTAAGAATCGATAAATTTTAATGAAAAAAAAATTAACAATAATAACGGCCATGTATGCATAGTGTTGCTTGTATCAAAATGTAGAATTCCCATTATTGGTGGCAGAATATAAAAGGAGGTTTAAATATAATAAGTATGATAAAAAATACGCAGTCTTGTAAGTTAGTTTTTATACATGGTCTTGTTGTAAATAAAGTAAATACATTAAATATAATTATTATTGGAACGCTTTCAAAGTTTTTCTTTTTTTAAACTGATGTCTGATTTATAAGAGCGTGAATAAATGTCACGGTTCCTATTCAATGCCGAATGTTTGTAAACATATTACTGTCATTTGTGGAAATGGCTAGTTTCACTAGGATTTTTACTGTTTTTTGAAAGAAAGACACAATAGTTAACTGTTTTCTCGTGAATGTCTCTCAAGAAAAAGTAAAATCCTACTGCAACTAGGTATAACAGTAATCTGTTTACAAACATTCGTCATCGAATTTGGCTGGATTATAGGTTCCGTTCTAAAAAAAGAAAAAATATAATAACCTACTGTAATATTTTATAATACTATTATTATAAATTGTTATTGTGGTATGGTATCGTATCGATATTTAAAACGAATAAAAAAAATGTTATGTTTGAAATGGAATGTACGTAAGTATTTATGTAAGAAGTGTGTGTTTAAGTATATGTATGTAGGGGATGGTAGTATGTATGCTTCAGAGCTCGATGGCGCATCGGCTAGCACGTTCGGCTTGCGATCTTGCCCGCTAAGCAACTTTCGCAATGCCGGGTCACTGGATGGGTGACCAAATTTAAAACATCTCGAGCTCCTCCGTGCTTTTATTTTTAAAACTATTGATGAGCAGTCATCACATTATGTAACCTTTACAACTATTCAACCACATAGCAAACATTTTAATTTTCAGATTTCCAACAGATCCGGTAGAAAGAAGTCGTCGAAATATTTAACTATAAGGTTTCAACATAATAAGAAATTAGAGAACATGAAAAATGATGTAAGATCCAAACGAAAGTTATTTAAGAAACAAATACAAAGAGAACGCCATTAATTGTTTTGATTTTAATTTAAAATATTTAAATTTCTAATTTTAAACCTACATATACGATAGACATACCTAATTTAAAAAGTTATGCTATACTATGAATCATTTTAAAATTTTATTCTGCATAAATGTTTTTTCCCTATTTTATTGGAAATTAGGCATTCAATGGCAACCATTCGCGCTAGTGTCAGTCATACGCGGCTGTCAAATTCAATACAAAAACCGGACGGATTTTGAGAAGCGTTTGTACCGCGATGCTCCGTCTAGACATGTATTTATTCAAAGGTAAGTACAGACACAAAAGATTACATTTCAGGAACATAGGTCAAGACAAATGAAAAAGGTTACTATAATATCGCTGGGTTACTTATACTAATAAAAGACAATAACAATAAATTCACATAGGTAATAAAAATCTCGACCACGGGGACTTTATTCTTGTATAAGCGGTAACACTGAATGGCGTTTATTGTTCATATTTTTTATGATGATATTTCGAAATTATACGATATTTACTTATGGTATGTGATCCCAGTGTCCTTCTTATTTTTAGAAGTATTATTTTTACACAGTTTTACAACGCAAACTGGCATTTTAGTTTAAAATTAAGCCCAAAATTGATTAAAAGATTCGGTACCTACGTGGTACGTACACTTCACCCACAGCTGTCAATGTGACTGGCACAGACTACATAGGGATATGGTGACTGGTTCGGCGGGTACGCCGATTTCGGCGTAGTATTTCTTGCCGCATTTGACAAGTACGACGGAGGTATCTAGTCGAGCGCAGCGAGACCAATCATTAATCTAAGCATGAATTTATTATCCTATTTCGTTAGAAACAATAAATACAACTGCAAAATTACTCCAAAACGCAAAAATGGGCATTATACGCAAAAATCACATTTGAGATGTTAATTAGGCCTCTTATGGTTTTTGAACGTACCTACCTACAAAATGACGCAACTGTGTGCAGTGGTGACGTTAGATAGTTGTAGGGATGCGCATTCATTTAAATTAGACATCGATAAATAGTTTAATTTTACTTTTTGTAATTAAGTTAAGTATTTTGATTTAAGTGTTGATACTTTTAAATACATTCATAAATACACTCACTATTATCCCCTTAGGGTTAGTCAAAGACAATGAGTCCTCTTAAAATCAGTCCTCCGCCATAGTACACGTTGTACCGAATAGCAACTGCACCATGTGCTGAGCGTTATAAGTGGTAAGCCCCCACTTTATGCTGTTGGTTGTATTGCGCTTACATCTATCATCGTCGTGGGTGCCATAAGTCTGTTAGTCACTCTTTTAATACACCCAATGGTGACAGCAGAGAGTTGACAAATGGGTTGGTACAGTATTATTTAAATGGACTTTGATTAATAAACACACTAGCGGTTGGTTGCGGTTTCACCCGCGTGGTTCCAGTTCCCGTGGGAATATTGGTATAAAAAGTATTCTATGTGTTAATCCATGTTATAAACTATTTGTATGCCGAATTTCATTTAAATCCATTTAGTAGTTTTTACGTGAAAGAGTAACAAACATCCATCCATACTTACAAACTTTCGCGTTTATAATATTAGTAGGATTAGACAACTTACTTTAACTTTTATGTTGTACTTACTTACCAGAAATATCTTTCAACTACACAAAATTAAATGAAAACAATCGTTGTTCGTTTAAATTCGCAAAATCATAAATTATGAAAAAAAACAGCATAATAAATTATATTATTTTTTATTACCTACCTTAATAACACGCTCAACGAAAACTTAACTAAATTGAGTTATTAAACGAAGCCAAAAATGGCTCATAACAGATTGTTTTTCGTAATACCAGACACAATAGAAAATCTATTGTGGGTGACACATAAATGTGTCATACGGTAAACAGAAGGATAATAAATGACCCTTTTTTAATTAAAATAATTACAAGATTTTGAACATACTATGGTCTAATTTTGTAATATTTCCATTCAGCTTGTACTTTATTTTTTGTATTGATTATCAATTTCTTTAGTCTCGTTGCGCGCTGTCTCTGTTATTTAATATAAAAAAAATATATATTGTACAACTTTGAAGTGAGTTACTTACACTTAAAAAATATTAACTAAAAATTTAAAAACCATGCTAACGGGACTGAACACGATTAATTTTGAACGTTGGTCACAAACGTCGTGAATTCGTTTCTAACCACGGCCGCAGCGCAGCATTGCGGCCGAAACGTCAAGCAGTAAGTCGATATGTACCTACTTACTTACGTTACGTTGGTTTTCTGACCTCTTTTCCGAATAACGTTCTTTTGTATCTGGTTTTAAATTCAAATATTACTTGCCTTCTCTGTCTAGCCTCTGTTTTTACGGTAAAAAAGACAGTTCAGATTCAACTGCGAAGCTAGAATGAGCTCCTTCGAAATTATTGTAATCTCACTGTAATTCTATTCAACACCAAATTACATTTACTAGCTTGTGAAATTGTTAGAAATTGTTAGTTCCAGGCTTATGAGTTATGTCCTGATAATAATTATAATCTAAGCCTTCACCTAGTCATAAATTTTAGTATATTAACATTTTATGACCGTCCGCTAGGTGGCGCTGCCTAGTAAACAACTAAGTTATCAAAGCTCCGTAATTTATTATTTAAAAACCTAATATTCTACATAAAACTAAGCAACTTCGTGTTTGATCACTAGTAAATAGTTCGATAAAAGCGTGAAAGTGTTATCCAAGCATAAAATTATAAAACAACTGAGTATTGTGCAAAGCAAAATATCAAAATTATCTTCAAGAAAAAAGTGATTTAGAGATATTGTTTCACATGCAATTAAGTGAAATACAATAACTAAACAGTTATAAAGTGTTAATAGAAAAAGTGCAATAAAAGAAACTGGATTTTATAAGTGTTTAGAATATTACAAACTGTTTTGTGTGATGAGATGAGTCATACGCAACAAAGACGTTAATTTCGAATTTGCAATAATCAAATAGCAACTGTTAATTTGGTCAGTTAATATATGCGTAGATTGGTGCATTCATAGACGTTGTTGCGACGCGGTGCATGAGATTCTAGAGGCCCAGAGTTCAAACCTCAGCGAGGGGAAAAACTTTTTGCTGCTAAAAATTTGTTTTTCTTCAGTTTTTATTTTAATTTTTTATTATTAATTTTTTTTTTCTCTTATATATATAAAAAGAGGAAGATATAAGAATAATGCCTAATATTTGTAAACGATGCAATAAAGTTATAACAACTAGACAATATTTAAATTGTATCAAGTGTACACATACATTTGATATAGAATGTGCAAATGTATCGGAAAAGATATATTATCTCATGAGTACTGAAAGGAAAACATCTTGGAAATGCAGCAAATGTTTATCGAAGGACCATAATGTGGATCTATTTACGTCACCCGATCATGTCACAAAGAGAAGATACAACATACCAACAAGAAATTCGTTCGAATCACTATCAGAAGATGACTATGATTCCTCCTTGTTACATAATGATACATTACACAGAAGCTGTCCGGAACTTAACAGAAGAAATGAAACTGAATATAGGGAAATGCAGGAAAAAATAGAAACTTTACAGAAAAAATTGGAAATCGCGGAAAATGAAATTGAAAATTTACTTTTAGAAAATGGAGAACTTAAGCAGCAAGCAATAAGTCACGAAAGGCAAGTAAAGCAATTACAACTGATTTGTAAATCTACGCCAAACATAAAGAGGGCTCGGAATAGTTTAAATAGAACAAAGTTGGATTTCTCTTATATTGAAGAACTGGGCTCTCCATCTATAGATACCCAGAATAAAGTATTGCCTAATGTTGGAGAAACTAAAAATAATACTCTGTCGCACTCGAGTAGAATGTCAACTATGAGTCAAAACAATTTACAGGATTTGCACACGGACAAAAATTCAAAGGATCGACAAACGGAAAGAAATTCAAACAACAGCGTAAAAATGGAACAAGGAACACATTGTCGTTTAAATAAATTGAACAACATTTTTATTTTCGGAGGCAAACAGTGTGTTGGAATCGCTTCTAAGTTAATTCACTCAAGAATAAATTCTCAATATGAAAAGTACAGAGTAACGTCGTTCACAAAGCCAAATGCTCACTGTGATGAAGTATTAAGAGCCACGAAAACCATTACTGCCACTTCGAAAGATATTATTATCATTAGTATTGGAGAAATTGATAAAAACCCATCGAAAATATGTAGTGAATTAAATTATTTCATAAAGTCAAACCCAGAACCAACTATTATTGTACTATCTGTAAATAATTCAAAATTTCTAAATTGCGAAAAATTAAATAATATGATTAAATTAAACTGTAACCATTTTAATAATTGTAAGTTTTTACATGTAAATGAATTGTCTTTGGTAAATAAGAATTTTCTGGAAAATGTTTGTTTTAAAATTAATATTTTAATCGATTCGATGTATTATAACGAAAAATATTTGAGTTACAACAGTATAAAAGAATTAATTTCTAAACAAAAAAAGGGTAAAAATAAAAGCACCGCTTTAAACAAAAGGAATCAAATAAAAAATACAATTCCTTTCTATTTTAAGAAATTGAATATTGGTAAAGATGCGTCCACCAAATGTACCACCACCACTAAAAAAATGGTACAAAAGCACCTCACCGATTATTTCTTGGTAAATAAACAGCCTTCCAAAATTAATAATATTTTTTTATAAATGACTATGCTGGTGATGGGTCTTTTAAACGTATAATAAAAAAAACAAATAACGATATGTTTACCGTGCTACATCAAAATATAGCAGGGTTATTATGTAAAAAGGAAATTATAGAGATAACATTAAATGAATTATCTACTGGAGGTAGACATTTCAATGTATTATGTTTTAGTGAAACTTTCGTGAAACTGGGAAGTGAAATGAACATGCGTATTAAGGGATATCAGTTGGCCGCAGCCTTTTGTAGAAGAAAACAAAAAAGAGGCGGTGTTTGTATATTGCGTGATAATAGTACTCAAAGTCGTGAACTAAATTTTTTGAACGAATTTATGGAAGAATTAGTCTTTGAATGTTGTGGAATTGATATTCCTACAATAAAATGTATTATAATATGCCTTTACAGAACACCAAACTCCAATTTGTCATTGTTTCTACACAAATTTGAATTGCTTTTAAATAGATTGAAACAAAAAATTCGATACAAAATTATAATAACAGGAGATATGAATATAGACACATTAAAATCTACTAATGCTTGTAGTGAATTGAATAGATTAGCAAAAAATTATAATTTTGAATTACATGTAACAGGACCAACTAGGAAAACTGCTTGTTTAGATCAAATTCTAAGTAATATACCAGAATCACAAAGCGAACTTCTTCGTTTAGGGCTTTCGGATCACGATACGGCTCAATCGCTAAACTTTAAGGTCATAAATAAAGAAAAAGTAATAAAATATTGTTACTTAAAAAAAAGAGACTATTGCCGTGACAATATTTTAAGGTTTCGTGAGTGTTTAAAAAGTTTATCGTGGTCTGAAGTTTATATGGAAAGTTTAATGTCGCACAAAGCGTTACTCAACATCTTTTATACTGCGTACAGCAAAGGAGTGGAACTCCCTCCCTGCGTCTGTGTTTCCGAGTACATATAACCCGTCCATCTTCAAAGTAAGAGTAAATAGGCACCTTCTGGGTAAACTCGCACCATCATGGATCCTGTCTTAGCCCCTGGGCTTGATTGGGATCAAGAGCAAACCCATACCTAGTAAAAAAAAAAAAAAAAATAATGCTGATCTTTCCTTTAATATTTTTTACGACACATTTTTATTATTTTATAATTTGTGCTTTCCTACTAAAACATTTAGAGTTAGTAGTACATCAAAGTCTAAAGTATGGTTTACTAAAGGTATCAAAAGATCTACAGTCACGAAAAGGCATTTACGTTTCTCTTACTATAAAGTGTGAAATTATGAAACTAAATCAAAGTACCAAAAATATTCAAAACTTCTTAAAAAATGTATTAACCAAGCTCAAAAGCTTTCTAATACACGATACATCAGTAATTCGAGAAATATATGTAAAGCTACGTGGGAGGTAATAAAAAATAAAGATTTTAACATTAAAAACTATTTAAGCACTGTAAAATTAACAGCTGATAATAAAATCATTAATGATCCGGTTGATATTGCAAACGTGTTTAATAATTTCTACTTAAATATGACAGATTTTAATAATAATGTTTATAGAAAAGATAATAACACTAGATATAACAACATAACACCTAATAAATCTAGCCTTTTCTTGTCACCAACGGACGAAACTGAAGTCATTAAATTAATAAATTCTCTTAAATCTACCAATGCAACTGGATATGACGAAATTAAAACTAGTATTCTAAAAGAATGTAAAACCGAACTTGCACCTATTTTTAGTTATTTAATAGACTTGTCTTTTACATGTGGTGTATTTCCTGATGCATTAAAAACATCAGTTATAAAACCTCTTCATAAAAAGGGTAGCAAAGACAATGTTGAAAACTTCCGACCCATATCATTGATACCAGTAATATCTAAATTGTTTGAGAAAGTCATATTTATACGCATAACAAAATTTCTTGATAAATTTAAAATAATAAAATCTGAACAGAACGGTTTTCAACAGGGCAAATCTACTACTCTAGCTGCCTTCTCGCTAGTGAATGAAGTATTGGCACTCACCGATAAGCGGAAACCAGTAACAGCAGTGTTTTTTGACATGAGCAAGGCGTTCGATTGCGTTTCTCATAAAATTCTTTTAGACAAATGTGATCGGTATGGTATTAGAGGGCTTACTAACAAATGGCTCCAAAGTTATCTTAGTAACCGTAAGCAGTACGTAGAAATAGCCGAAATAGATGACAGAAACCAGCTAAATTTACATAAATCCTCAATTAAAATAAACAATGTCGGTGTGCCACAAGGGAGCATACTTGGCCCCTTATTATTTTTGTTGTACATTAATGACCTTCCAGATGTAACACATTATAACTGTACACTGTTTGCTGATGATGTTTCCGTAGTCATACCATTCAGTGATCAAAATTCATACAAAAATGAAATAGATACAACAATAAATAAAATTATAAAATGGCTTAATATGAATAATTTAAATGTAAATATAGATAAAACTAATTATATGCAATTTATAAATAAAAATGGGAAAAAACAACCTCTAAAACTGTCTTTTAATAATCAAATTATTACAGAATCTACCAAAACAAAGTTTCTTGGTATCATTTTGGACGACACATGTTCATGGATCCATCACATAAATGGCATATGTAATAAGATACAATCCTTTGCTTATGCACTATGGCGTCTCACAAAAATAAGTAGCGAGAAGATAGCTTTGCAAGCTTACCATGGTTACGTCTGCTCATTGCTTAGGTATGCGATAGTTCTATGGGGAAACTCTTGTCACATTAATAAAGCATTAGTAGCACAAAAATCATGTATAAGAGCAATTTGCAATGTAGACATAATGACATCCTGTAGGCCCTTGTTCAATAAATTTAAACTTTTAACGGTCCCTTGCATATATATTTATGAAATATGTGTTTTTGTTCGTTCTTATCCGAATTTATTTAAAAAAAATACAGACCAAATTGAAAGTTATAGTAGAAGATACCCCAATAAATTAATATTACCAGCTATTACAACCACATCGTATAGCAGGAATAGTTACGTAATGGCAATTAAGATTTTTTATCAATTAAGTGAGGATATAAAGTGGTTACCTTTACCAATTTTCAAAAAAAAACTTAAAAACTGGCTTGTGGAAAATTGCTTTTACTCTGTCAATGAGTTTTTTGATAATTTCAAGTCAAAGTAACGTTGTTGTAACTCAAATAAAATTATTGTTCAAGTAGTATTCATTACCTCTCTAAACAAAAATTTTGCATGCCAGTTTCTGGTAAAATATGTGAAACCTTTTTGTTTAACACCTTATGTACCATATTTTATACAAAATAAATTTTATTTCATTATATTATTTATTTCATATTTCATTTCATTTCATATAACTAACCAATTATTTATTGTTATATAATTCTGAACTCGTCGTGCGTTTATCTTAATCCAACTCCTCCTCATCGTCTCACTCCTGCGTCGCTCCGCTCCGTGATATACTTACAAAATGAACCGTGTTCATTCCCGTTTAACATAATTTTAATACAATAAAACGCGAAAATGTCGTCTTTTAAAATTTTTAAATAACCATTAGAAACAAAAAAAGGAAAGTTTAGTAGTAGAAGTAGTAGAAGTTCAAATTAAATTTATATTCAATAAAGTTTTTGTTTTAAAAAATAAGAAATACATAAACGTTTAAGTACTATCGATAATAAAATATAAACCGCACTACACTAACTTCCATGTGCTCCTGGATCTAGATGCCAACTGTCAGTGTCACTGTCAATCGAGTAGGGTATAATGTGAAAAGTTTGTAACATTGTTTGTAACCATATTTTAAATAATTATTTTTTAAATAACAATAATGTATGAAATCGTGTGAAAATATTTATCTTCATAATTTATTAAAAGCAGTTACCACAAAGCGGGGAGTATCTTTCCAAGGAGTTGGAATAGCGGTGCGAATTTAAAAGCCTTATTAGGTTAGATCTTGCGGTGTCGATTTCAAATATGACTTTTCCTGTTGAAAATGGTATGAGTAATTATGAAGGTGCACGTGAAAGTGTTACCAGAAAGCCGACGGTGCAGCAGGCTTATGAAGCAGGTAAGCATTCGTTGAATTGTACTTACAAATCCGGCTTGTTCTGTATAAAAAGTTCTTTGAAAATTGCCACATCTCACTTTTAAAGTTTTTTATTTATTTTGTTAATTTTTGACAAAGATTCAGAAAAACTGGTTGTAAAATAATTTTTTTTTCGTCATAAGAACTACCTACTTTAGCTCACTTGTTAGGGAATAGGTAGGGACTTAACAATAGACAAATTAATTTAATGAATATATGTGAATATACAGCAAAGACAAATTGCATCAGCAGTTAAGTTTAGTTTTTCTTAAATTCTCTAGTAATTGCCATTATACAATGATTTATTATTTTTATTAATATCTGGATACCTAATAAAATAGATCTAGAATTATAACTACTTATAAAAATTCTTACAAGACATTAAATGTAAATATTTATAAAATTGTACCTGGTAACTAGCTGCCAAGTTACGCTTAATGCTAGTTAGATTAGTTGTTAAGTCTTAACTACGAGTTAGTTAACTGTTTTTTATTATTATTAGTATTGACGCCAATAAGTGCCTGTAAAGGTTTACATTGAATAAATAATTTGACTTTGACTTTGAATGCTTTACACATGCTATTGAACCGATAGAGTGCTCAGTATCATCTGATCACAACCATAAGAAAATTTCTTCTAGAGCAAGCTTTTTTGAATAACTTGAATCACAACTATGTTGTTATTACATTAGTAGCAAACTACAGAATTTTATAAACATAATGATGACTTTAAAAAACCATTTAGTAAATTATATTTTCTGGAATCTGAAATCAAATGTAATTGCACTCTTTAGTGAGTTTGGTGGGCTATATTGGGTGAGTTTAATCAAAATAAACAGACAACTTCTTATGTATAAAAATAATGTAACTGTTTGTTTCTAAATATAAATAAAATAAAAGAACATTACTGAGATTTTGTCAAAATTTTTTAATGATAAACATATTATAGTTTTAGGATTATATTAAGTACCCAAGATATCTTATCTCAACTCAACTCAACCATTTATCTCCTTGTTACTATAACTACAGCTAAAACTAAATACAATTTAACTACAGAGATTGTTAAGGTAAATGATCCTCTTCATGCTCTCTTTGGTGCCCATGAATAAAGCCATTCCCAAATGTACAATGTCAATTGAATTGTCATAAACTTTTTGTACGAGGTCAATCAGACAGAATTGATAGAGTTCATTGAGCTAAAGGAGAATGACCATACCAGCCTATTCGATATCTATTGCGTCTTAATCATTCATATATCAAAAGTGTTCTCTTAAGTTATAATGATTATACTGTTAAAAAAGGTTTTCTATAGAAAGCCGCGTTAAGAGTCAAGTGATAAATAAACGCTGAACTGAACTGATAGTCATACGATAACAGTTCATAACCTCAAAATACCTAAAAAGTCTTAAGCTAAAAATGAAAATAGCTTCAAACTCCCGCATGATATTGTAATGTAATTTTTTCTTTATAATTCAGAGCATTGCTGCTATTTATTACTTCTTATTTCATTAAAGCGCTGTGTTACGATAGCTAGCTAAAAAACCAAAAAAAAAACTAACCTAACTCCCATAGTAAAAAGGTCATTTTCCTTTGCTCCATTTGACAATTCAAATAAATATTGTGTGATACAATAATATTAATTAATTCGTTTTAAAATGAGTCTAATTTTTTATGTTGCTAAGTTAATATGAAATATAGAATTATTGTTATGGCGATTATTGTTACCTAGTTAGACACCCTAGTGGTGTGGTGTGGGTGTCCTCGCCAACGGTTGGCATTTTGTAGGAAGGTGGTAGTGGACCTGCCAACAAAACCCTAATAATGAATCAACCGTGTTGAGTTCTCGTTGATTTCCCCACAAACGTACAACAGTATCTCTGCCGTCTTTTTCCCGTAGGTATATCGTTGGGTTGATTTGTTAGCTGTAGGTCCAATTCGCAATTCGTCCATTTCGCATTTTGCCGTTCGCCTACTACTCAATTCGTCAATAATTTGATTCGACCATTTCGTCAATCGTCAATGCGCAGTTCGTCCATTTCGAGATTCATCTTTATGCAGTTCGTCCATTTCGTGAATCGTCATTACGCAGTTCGTCAATGAGGAGCTTAGTCGTGAAACGAATTCGTTAATAAATCTTGCAGTAGGCTTTAAACCAACCGCTGTGATTTTTTGTGTTGTGCCGCTGTGGTTCCGTACCCAAGGGTAAAAAGTGACCCTATTACTAAGACTCCACTGTCCGTCTGTCTGTCTGTCACCAGGCTGTATCTCATGAACCGTGATAGCTAGATTCTATTTTTTGTTTAAAAAGGGGTTGGTATGTATAATAAATAATATAATATCAAAACAAACGAATTTATTAATTACTACAAATAAATAAATACGTGTTGAACCAAATATGTTGACGTAATATATAGTATTGACGTAATACACGTTGGACGAAATGCCTTTTAGACGAAATGCTTGTTGGACAAAATGTATATTGGACCAAACACGTGTTGGACAAATAGATGATGGACGAAATGCGTGTTGGACTGTATACGAGTCGAACGAAATGAGCGTTGAAATACAATTTGGACGAACTGCGTATTGGACCTACGGCTAACAAACCGTTGGGTTAACCGAAATCAAATTTACAAGATCTTATTACCAACAATGTTTGTGTTGTATTTAGTATATTACCACAAACTTATGACGTTAGGCCTACTAGCTCTACGGTTTATTTATCAACGAGGAATTCGTTTTGTTGTTACATCATTGGCCTTACGAAATTGTTATTTTACAAGTATTAAACACGGTTATAAAAGAAGATAAAAAATTAATAATAAATAACGCTATCAAAAATAAAGATGTGACTTTCGTATAAAAGCGTATCGTAGAGTCAGCGTCATGTAGTGATTAGTGCATCTTTATGCTGCTAGATGGCGTAAATGTGGTGAATGTGGTAATTTGTAAAATTTTATGAATGAAAACGCTCAAAATAATAACGAATATCATTATAACGATTTAATTTTGTATAAAAGTTATCATAATATGAATAATAATCTATTTTTTTTTCTATTATGATTCGTCATAGTGATTGCATCCTGCCTGATGGTAAGCAGCAGATGCAGTCCAAAATAATGAGAGCGCTCCCCACCGTGGTATAAGCACGATAACGAGCGCACCCATTCATGACGGCCTGCATAAATGCCGTTTCACGCCCCGCTTAAAAGACCCGGGACTGTAGGAGCTGGGAAACACGTGCGCCGGAAAAGAATTCCAGAGCCGAAAGGTCTTACAGAGGAACGACTTGCCAAATTTTTTGGTACGAGTACTGATAGCCTGTACAGTATGATGGTGGTTCCTAAGACCAGCACGTGTAGTCCGGGAGAGGAAAGGAGAGGGCGGGATAAGATCAAAAAGTTCTTCAGAACACTCTCCGTAGTAATTCCGGTAGAAGACACTGAGAGAAGCAATGTTTCTATGCAGCTGGAGGTCCTCAAAGGAAGGCGGTAACCTCAGCATCTCCAATAATGCGTACCGGTCGCCTTTGCAGTCTATCAAGTGCATCGAGGAGGTATTTAGCGGAGCCGTCCCATAGATTGGAACAATACTCCAGACTCGATCGCACCTGAGTTTTTTTTCTCTATATTCAGGAACAAACAGTTACTTACAATTAATAATTAAATACTTAAATTAATATTAAAATAAACCTACAGTTCCCTAAAATAACATTCAACAGTAGCAAACAAAATGAAAACCGAAAATAACATAATTAAAATTAAAATCAAATTGAGTTAAACAGAAAGATAAAAAAATAAGCAACGATACAACAAGCACACTCATGCACACCAAATCGCCCGAGCCACAACACCAAACCCTACAGAGGTCAGATCAGAGGCAATGCGTTGCGGCCGGGAACAGACGCGCTCACGCGACTCAGCAAAAAAAAACAACTATAATAAATAGTGCAGTGTATCTGTCAACTAAAGTACCTACAGAATTCCAACCCTGAGTTACGAACATGTGTGGCAATTAAATGATGATTATAACAAAAAAAAAAGTTTCCGGTTACAAAAACTTCGGAGAATCACATTGTGAATCACAAAACAATGAAACGTGATTTCCATCAGAAGGTAAGGCAAGCCTTCTATACAATAATCAAATTTAACAAACGTATAAGAATTGGTACATAAAGCAAATAAATGAAGTAAACAGTATACATTTTAAAAACTGAAACACAAATTTTATTACAGACGACAAGTTCAACTCGCCAAATCCAAGCAAGCAGTCGATATCGGCACCCATCGACATTAACAAAGCGGCAACCACACAGTTGAGGCAGCCGGAAACATGGTTGGCATGCAGATTAAAAAATTAAGGTACGGCAATAAAAATCATTGTTGTGTCTTAATTGTTTCAATTGAAAAAAAATTTCAACACTAACAATAATGTTTTGTCACACCACAGATCTCCTGATTCCATTCCGTCTGTATTGCGATCAAAACATTGAACCGTCAGGACACCCGTCGCAAGGGCCAAGATGCAATTAATGTTATTTAAAAAGTATGCTGTGCTAAACTGCTAACTTAAGACACTAATTTTGTACAGCAAACAGCGCTGCTTGGGAGTGATAAACCGGCTCACTTTATTGAGAATACCCAACTTCCGGGAGGCAGTTAAAACAGCACTCTCGACGTAGCATTATGGATTCAGTTCCTGACCGATGTCCATGCCAAGAATGCCGAGGTTCACCGAAATGGGTAACGGAGAGTTCTGAAGACAGAGGGAGGAGTAAGGAAGGGAGTTACCTTGGACGAAAATGCACAAACCTGGGTTTTGCTAGCATTAAACTCGACCAGGTTTTTAGATCCCCACTTAGAGACACGATCGAGAGTCAGGTTCAGTTTGGCAACCAGTTCTTGACTTTTCGCAATGATATCGGCTTGCTTTGTCGCAGGATGTCCCAAGTACCGCTCATGCACCGTACTGTCATCCGCATAACAATGAATATTGCCCAAGGACAACATGTCATTAATATGCAGAAGAAATAGTGTATGTGAGAGCACAGAACCCTGCGGCACTCCGGCATTGACTTTGTAGAACGCGGAGGAACTACCCTCACATAAGACACGAATCTTCCGCCTTTCTAGAAAGTCTGCAGCCCAGGCGCACAAACGGGGTGGCACACCGAAGCCCGACAACTTGGAAAGAAGGGAACGATGCCACACTATCGAAAGCTTTGGCGATATCAAGGCTAACTGCTAGGGATTCGCCATGCTTGTCCATCGATTCACCCCACGCGTGAGAAACGTACGCTAGAAGATCACCCGTAGATCGCTTTGGTCTGAACCCATACTGGCGATCATGGAGCAGCGAGTGATCCTCTAGGTAGTGAATGAGCTGGGAATTAATTATCCGCTCAAACACCTTGCACAGCACAGAAGTTACAGCGATGGGTCGATAGTTGGTCGGATCTGAGAGATTCCCTTTTTTGCGGATAGGCTGTATGTTCGCCTTCTTCCAAGACACCGGCACAATACCAGTATCGTAAGACTCCCTAAACAATCGTGTCAATACAGGAGACAACTCAGCCGCGCATCTGAGCAGCACAATCGCCGGAACACCATCCGGCCCGCTAGCCTTCCGCACGTCGAGCGACCGCAGCACGGCACGTACATCACTCTGCCTGATACGAATATCATCATTAAAAAGTAACAAATTATCTCGTTTTTCTGGAGAAAACCTGCATCACACTTACGATTTAGTTAGGAGACTAACTATATACCTTCTGTGTAAAAACTAACTTGTTCAATAAAACCAAAAAGTAATTTATTCGTCAAAATTTATTTTGTCGCCTTCAAAGTAGGCCCCTTCGCTTGCAATACAGCTACCTGGCGTAGCGCTTGACCCAGTCCTCTATACATTTTTTGTAAGCTGATTGTGGTATGGTCTTCAACTCCTTCAGCGAATTTTCTTTTATAGATTCAACCGAATCGAAACTTCTTCCTCGAAGTGTTAATTTTAGCCATATTAGGAGAGTACGGCGCTTGGTCGATGACATTCGTTGAGTTTTTGGCTAAAAACTCTTGCACAATGATATCTTTGTGCGATGGTGCATTATCATGGTGTAAAATCCATGAATTGTCGTTCCGTAAATCTGGCCATTGTTGACGGATAATTCTCTCGCAAACCCATGACACCTTCTTTATTCACCGTTTGTCCCTCTGGAAGAAATTCGTAGTGCACTACACCGCGGCAATCGAAGAAAACTATCAGCATAAATTAGATTTTCGAGCGGCTTTGACGCGGTTTTTTGGGTTTCGACTCGTTTTCGAGGCGTCATTCTGAAGATTGTTGACTTGTTTGCATACCGTACTCATAAACCCATGTCTCGTCGCCAGTTATTATGCGGTTCGTGAAGATGGAATCCGTAGAAGCTCGGGAAATCATGTCTGCAGAAACCTGCTTTCGATGCTCTTTTTGGACAAAATTGAGCTCTTTTGGAACTTATCGTGCGGCGATGCGTTTCATGCCCAAAATGTTAGTCAAAATATTATGAACGGATTTAAAAGATACGTTTACCTCTAGAGCTAACTCTCTAAGACTCATACGACAATTTTCAAATACCAGACTCTTGATTAGATTGATGTTTTCATCATTCGCAGCGGTTAGGGGTCGACTAGAACGAGGCAAATCAACTACCACTTGTTGGCCTTCTTTAAATACTTCATACCATTCATTTGCTCGTGTTTTTAAGATACACGAATCACCGTAAGTCTTCTGCAACATTTTTAGTGATTCGGCGCAGGAAATTTCGTTTGATACGCAATATTAAAGGCAAACTGTTTTTTCAACAAATGCTTCCATAGTAAAATCGCAGAACACATAAAACAATAAAATACAAAAACGTCAGCTGTAATTACACTGAGTGACATATAGCGCTCAAATTTCGCGCAGTAACTCAGTACAGTGCTTAATAGAAGAAAAAAAATAGGTCGATATGTTTACCGCGCGTTCTGTAATTTATGAATTCCCGGTACTTTTTACACAGAGTATTATACAATTGTCTGCTAAAGTTAAGTGTACTTGCTTTGGCAGTAGCTAAACTATAAAAGGAACGATATAGAGAATATTGCCTTTGAGGCACCACTCTAGTCCCTATAAGGTGACATATTCTGTAGTTGTTGGGTATTGAATAATATCCCCAACGTTTCTGTACACCGCACCGGTGTAGAAGCATCTTATAACAAAAGGCCAACGTAGGTATATCTATAGTTATAAATATTCGGAAGGACGAGGCAATACCCTATTGGAACTACGAAGATAAACAAGTGCAAAGCCAACGGTAGGGGTTTTGTGAGAAAACACGCAAGTGGCCTTACGTGGTTAAACCTTTAAAAGAAAAAAAGAAAGGAGGTCCGACAAACACGCAACTCAAAATGCTACTAGGGCAGGCTGACTTAAAACAAACCCTACCAACCTAACTAGGTAACCAAATATGTACTCATTGCTGGGAATAGAACCCTGGCTTCTGGGTTTGAGAATAGTGGTTGAACCACAATGCCATAGACGTGGTGAGAACCAGCAGTGGCTTATGAACCTTTGATGCCTTCCAACTTATGATGAAGGGACAAGGAGTTTGTCTCAACTTTTGTGTTAAATCATTATAGAAAAGTTAACATTAAATAGACATTAAATGCCAGATATTATGAGGTACCTACTCCATCGATTTTGTGACTTCGCAATAATGTGACTGAAAAACTGAAATATTCCAATTTTTTTCGTTAATGACGCTCAAATAAACTCGAAGATAACGAAACGTTTAAAAAGTACCTGGGTTCAATGCCCACCTGAGGTAGTCATTTTTCAATGTTTCGTTACATTCCGATGTGCGTTTTCTTTTGACTGACTATAATAACCTTTACATAGCCCCGGTCCTTATTACACGTTTGTTCTACATTAAAAAATGCCTCTCAATTTATATTTTAAATGGCTATGTGACGTGCCGCCTTAACTCATAACCAATTTGTGGATAGGCAGTCCAATGATACCAATCGTGCGTTCGATCCGGCCAGACGTCCCCACGCGCGCCGACTGTGTGAGGCTTTTGTTGTGCGACATGTTGCTGACATTAAGTAAGTGAATATTTGAGAAAACATATAATATACCATACGTATGTATGTACATATAATCACGACTATTATCCCTGAAGGGTTAGTCAGAGACTAGGCAATGAGGACCGCAAAAGCAGTATACGTTACCAAAGTCCACTTTTCACCAAATAGTGACTGCACATGTGCTCAGCGTGACACTTGTTAGGCTGAGCACATGTGCAGTGAGCCTATCGCCGCACTATGCTGTTTTATGTATGTTCAGTCTTAAGCCCGTTAGTCGCCTTTTACGACACCCAAGGGAGAGAGGGGGTGGTGGCATTCTTTCACCGCTGCGCGACACGGTTAAAATATTAGACAATAGGTATGTACTGTTAATTTTTTCTCTTGGGTGTTGTAAAAGTCAACTTACGGACAGACATGTAAATTGATATTAGAAAACTATGAACTGGGCCACTTTTTTACATTTTACCACAAAAACACAAATGTGATTTATCGGTTTTTGTTCCGATGCTCCTCTTTTTATACCCGACGTTTCGACCGAGTTGCACCGGTCGTGGTCAAGGCGGACTGCTGTCGCGATGTGCTGCCTTCGTTAGCGCGGCTGAGTCTTCGTCCACCGTTACATTTCGTTAGCGTTAATCCCCGTCTAAATGTTCCTTTATTACCATGTCATACCAACTACTGCGTATGTTAGCGATAGTTCCTAGCGAATTAGTGTGACATGGTATATGTTAGTTTGGATGAAAAAACCGCACCAACCCATATTGGTTGCGGTTGGTCAATAATCATGAATATTTTACGAAAGTATCTACCGGAGGCTCATCTGTCCCCCCTCCACCCTCCCTCACAATTCCTCATCTGCGACTCCTCTGGTTTTGCGGGTGTCCATTGGGCGGCGGTGATTACTTTCCATCAGGTGACCCACTCGCCTTCTAGTTTGCCTCCTTTTCACATAAATAAAAGATTATAAAACGAGGAATTGAATCTTGAATGTGAGTTTTTTACTAGGCAAACTTGATTGATAGTCTAATTCAATAATGATTGTTTAATACATAAACGGGATCGCGTTTCGCGTAATCGTCATTAATCTAGGTAGGCATCTAGTCTAGCGTGCTTCGTGGCTTTGGTTTTCAGTTCCAATCAAGTCAGCAAGTTACTTTAGGAGGTCAGAGGAGACGATTTGCTTTAATGCAACACTCGCGAAATGAGATCACTGCGTTATTATTACGAAACTGTATTGTAATTTTAGGATGTATGGTAGGTGTCTAGTATGTAGTTATTTACGAATGCTTTTTAAGAATTGGTACATCATACGAATCAATGAATATTACTGTATTCTAGTAATTAAATTTTGGTACTTACCAACTCACATCAATCAATCATTTTGAATTTGAATGGTATTCAATTAATACTTATGCAATGATTCTTATTTCGCATTGAAACTGCTACTCGTACACATACCAGGCATACCGCTGGTTTCTCGGAAAGCTAGGCAGACACCTCAGCTTTCACGCAGAACTTAGCACACTTCTTTGATAATAGTGTACCTATGACTTTATCTGCCTCTGTAGTCTAGTGGTTAGTTCGACTACCGGTCTCAGACCCACAGGTCCTGTTATTCTGTGGTTCGACTCCCCTGGGCGATACATGTTTGTCCTAGGTTTGGTCGGTGGTAGGGTTTGTTTTAAGGTCGCCTTTCTAGCTACCACCATCTTATTTAAATATATCTCCATAACATCAATGTTAGGTAGCATTGTTGTGTTCCGACAGCTAAGAGATAAAATAGCCAGTTTCTCACTAATTCTGATGAAGTGCGCTTCCACCATTGGTTAAGACCACCTAACATCTGGTGAGATGAGAGGCCAATTGCTTACCCGTAGTAGACTTTAAAAAATGTCTTCATTTTTAGGAGGCATCATGGCGGGCGCGTCCCGCGTAGCCAGCTTAACCTATGGCGTGTTATCACGCCGCAAAGCAGCCGAGGAGGGCGTGGCCCGTCTGGCGCGCGTGCTGTCTGCCCTGGACCTGACGGCGCTGGGCGTGGGCAGCACGCTGGGCGTGGGCGTCTACGTGCTGGCTGGCGACGTGGCCAAGAACTACGCGGGGCCCGCGGTGGTGCTCTCGTTTCTGCTGGCGGCTGTGGCAAGCGTGTTTGCTGGTGAGTTCTTTTCGTCGTCCTAAGATTTGTTTGGTGTTAGGACTTTGTTGTTGGTATTATGGTGGTAAATATACTTAATTTTTTTTATTTTTTTGCAAACCAAAGAATTTATTGTTTTAAATTTTGTAGACTAGGTTTGTATTTCTAGTGCCAAACAGAATTCGCTGTGCTAAGAAGAGGTTTTATGGTGTGACATGGACACTGTTGGGAAAAGGATCGTCCTACTCGTGCATACTCGTCCCTATCTTGGACAGTTCGATTCCCGGCGGATCTAAATAACTTATTAGCGTTGCGATGGTGTAATTTAAGTAAATTTCGCAATGTCATTTCCCCGGATGGGTGACCAAAAGGAAATAGTTCGAACTCCTCCATGTTTTTAAGACGCGTCAATCCGTCGGTCCAGGTTGTTATGGTAAAGTTAACAACATCCATCGCATTAAGCCAACGTGGCTCTTTCTGAAACCAGTGTTACTTAGCCCAGCAGTGTAGGCGCTGGTGTGATGGCGACTCATATTAAAAGAATACTACCAAAACTATATCTTTCTTGGTTGTCGTATAAGGCGACCAACTGACTACGTACATTTCCACTTTTATTACCTCACCTAAATGCACCTACCATGTCATCTCTGCACCACCCTATTGTTGACTGGTAGAGGATGCCTCAGGCATTAAGTCCGCCATGTAATGTTTATGTTGCAAAAGTTTTAAATAAATAAAGACTATTCATACATCCAACAGCAAAACCGGCAATGGGCTCCCGACCTATCACGCCGAGCACATGTGCAGTGTGGCGGTTCACTGCTTTCTCGTTCCTCATTGAATAGTCTCTAGTCCCTGAGTGGTTTGTCGGCAGGCCTCTGCTACGCCGAGTTCGGTGCGCGCGTGCCCAAGGCCGGTTCGGCGTACGTGTACAGCTATGTGTGCGTCGGCGAGTTCATCGCGTTCATCATCGGGTGGAACCTCATACTTGAGTATATTATAGGTGAGAAACGCTTTAATAGTATTTTTAACATTTTTATAGTAGTACGCTACTTAATAACCTTGATCGTTTCATAAAGTTTTTGTTTAATAGGTATTATATTTGTGTTATCAAAATCTTTCTCTATCTCTCTCTGAAAGTGTAGGCAGACAAAGTGTATAGAGTGTATAGAGTATGGCAATACCCTACCCACCCACTCCCTCTAACAAGACCTATAAAAAATATATTTTTGTACGGAGTTAGATTTCTGTTGTCTAATACAAAAAAAAAACCTCGAAATTTCTAACCTATCACGTGACCTGTATTTCTGTCGTCTAATAAAAAACTTTACGGCACATTAGGCGGCGCGGCGTCACTATTATACCGCAAAACTTACGGTTCCCAAACCGATTGAGATACATGCACTTCCTAATTCTTTAACATCTGCTAACCTGGGACTTGCATAATCTTGAATTGAATTGAATTTACGTATTTTTTTCTGAACTTTACGCGAGTGCATGTGCGGTTAATTTAATAGATAAGTAATAAACTGAATTAATGTGGTTTTAGTCAAAGAATTCAATACCAAATCTAAATGAATAAAAATCAATTCAAAAATATCAAAAATACCACGATGTTACTGTGTTTTTTACTGTAGTTACTGCCGTTGATATTAATATTCGTAATTAAAATAATAAACTATAATTTTTGTAGGAATTTCAATTTACTTTTATCTTAAAACAAGCAAAAGTTCTGGCTAGACGTTAAAAAAATCATATTACCTACCTGAAGAACGGCTTAACAATTTGCTTCTTATAAATTTAATGGGATAACATATAAATGTCTTTAAGGATAACCCAATGCCCCGATTTCGAACCCAGCTGTGTTGGCTACAGTGCCAACTTTTTTAACAGGTTGAATGTATAGACTTGTTACTGCATATCTTATCAGTTGTATTGGTTACCTTGTGATAAGCGAGGCTAACGTAACTTTTATAGTATTTTTGACATTTTTATGGTACCTAGTACGCTATTTCAATAACCTTGATCGATGATAGTAAAAGGTAATGTAAAAGTGTTGTAATATTTGGGTTATCATAACCTTATCTGTTGGTGTGTTAGCCATACTAGGTCGAGTTTATGTACTATATATATTATTAAAGCAGGATAAGTTGCTATATGCATAACATCATTACGCTTACATCTTGTTGAGTCCTGTAGAGATTTCCCTCTCTCGGTGCACTTTGGGCCATTGGGATCTTTTGTAACTTCTATTACTAAGCTTTTTAAATCCGGCTCGAAGGACCATTTGTTATCTTAAAAGCGACTGTAGAAGAAACATTACAAACTGTAGGTATATAAATTATTCATGTTGCCGTACAAGACTCATAAAGTCCGTCCGTTTTCTAATATAACATATGGTCCTTCGAACCGGATCTGACAATCGATCAATAAGTAATAAAAGGTACAAATGATCCCATCGACCGACTCGAATAGCACCGAGAGAGGTTTTACTATCCAAGATCCAATAAGACCAGTAAAAAACGCGGTACATACGCGTCCAGTGAAAAAGGCTGTTTCATCCTATCAGGAGCTGCATCAGTGGTGAAGGCTCTCAGCGAATACTTAGACTCGCTCCTGGGCAGGGCGATGTCCACGCACCTGCAGGCCGTGATGCCGCTGGACACGCCGCACCTGGCGCGCTACCCCGACCTGTTCGCCTTCGCCGTCATTATGGTATTCTCTGGTGAGGAAACCACAAGAGCTAACCACAGTAGACAATAAGCTGAAGTCATGCTTAGGATGAGGCTGCGTATTGTGAGTTACTCCGACCTGTACGCCTTTGCCGTCATCGTGGTCATCTCTGGTGAATACGATACGGTCTTCTATGTTATGGACAAATCTATCTACACTGAAAGATAACGCCGCACCTGGCGAGCTACTCGGATCTGTTCGCCTTTGCCGTCATCATGGTGTTCTCTGGTGAGTATACCACAAGAGGTATGAGACCACAGTAAACCATAAGCTAAAGCCATGACCCATAACGGCGCTGCGTTTTTCGAGCTACCCCGACTTGTTCGCCTTTGCCGTTATTGAGGTCTTCTCTGGAGAGTATCACGGTCTACTCCGTTACTGACGAACTATAGTGGTGCACTGCAATATGACGCTGTACCTGGGACACTACCTGTTCGCATTCCCCGTCATCATGGTCTTCTCTGGTGAGTATACCACAACAGCTATAAGACCACATTGGACTTGCCTGGCATTAGGATTATACGCTATATCCGACTGGAGACCGAGCACACTTGGACCAGCATTGTTTTGCGGGACTGCGTTCCGATTTAAATGGTATTTATTTCAGTGCAATTACAGGACATAGAGGTATAAAAATGAATAGGGAAATTGCGTAGTATCCTTGGTGTTGCACGCGTTTATCGGCTGCAGTACCTCTTTTCCCACAAGGCCGTGTGCTCGGTATCCTACTTACATACATACATGCATGTATTTATGCACATGTGCTCAGCGTGACAGGTGGTGAGCCCATCGCCGCTCTATGCTGTTGGATGTATGTGCAGTCTATAGTCAGTTAGTCGCCTTTTACGACACCCAATTGAAAAGATGGTGCGGTGGTATTCTATGAATGAGCCGTCACCAGCACTGCACCTACCTACTTACATATCGATACTTATAATATCAATTGGGAGTTACACCCGTGTTCTTTTAGCAACAACACGTGTTGTGAGACTCCATTTTGTTTTTATCTACCGTACAATAACTAAATAAACTAAAAAAAAATAATTAATCACTTGAAATTGGCTTAATGCTACACGCGATAGCCATTAATTAAGATATAATAATAATATCAATTGACGTAAAGCACAAAACTTGACTTTACAGGAGAGCCAAAATAAGTTATTTTTTAGATTATAATTCATTACGCTTGTGTTTTTAAAGTTATAGAAAAGTGATGTACGCAAAATATACATAAAATCTTGAGATGGAGGCGATGAAATATTTAGTTTTTAGTCTAAATTGTTATTTTAGAAAATAGATGTGTCTTACATCTAAGAAAATTCATTAAAATGTTCTTTACGTCCATTTTTATATAGAGTAAATGGTTGGGCTGTTAAAATGAAATAAGATTTTGATGTTCTTTATGTTATGCATTAATTTATGAACATCACATACTACCTAAAATTTTATAATTTGACAATGAAAAGGCCTATTCAAACCTGAGCGGTATTTGCTGCCGCTGTGGGTAGAGCGGCAGCGAATACCGCTCAGGTCGCTCTAGCCGCGGAACTTGATACTAAATACTGAGCGAAACCCGCGCGGTATATACCTTTACCCACAGCGGCAGCGAATACCGCTCAGGTTTGAATAGGTCTAAAAAGTTCTTTACGTTACATTTATAATGTGTCTAAAATCGGTATTAATGGCCGTATTGCTACATGGATTAGACAGAAAAAAGAGGAAAAAAACAAAGTAAGATGGCATTCACAGCTCGTTTTGGCCAAAATGTGCTTTACGTCAATAGAAATTACAGGTATCGATATTATATTATTACCTTCTTTACCTCTCGCTTGCTAGCATATTATATGCGCTGACTTGTACATGTGTTTGCAGTGGCGCTCGCGTTTGGCGTAAAGGAGTCCACGAAATTCAACAACTTCTGCACCGGCGTCAACCTATGCGTCGTCGCGTTCGTCATCATTTCCGGCTCGTTCAAAGGTAAGAAGTCAGTCTGCGCTTTTATCATCATCGCCGCTTGAATGTCGGTGATGGTAAATCATCACTAGCAACGACACGTGGTCAGCAAGCAACGGTCATAGTTAAAAGTCTATTAAATAAAAGTCTTCACTGGCACTAATTACCAGTGATAGAAATAGGTAGACTGTATTTACCTAAAATTCTTGACGGGACATAACATGGAGCTGTTAATACCACCAAAGTTAATACCGGTATTTTGTATACAGGGTTAAAGGTTAAGTCGACCTATATCCTTTAAGGGGATGTAGTTTCCATCATTTCAGAGATTTGAATATTAAAAACCGTAACCCAAATTTAACCGTTCTCAAGTTATAGTAATTTGAAGGGTTTTTTTAATAAAAATTGCCGTTTTTTTGTCTATTGTCTATAAAAAAGAGGACTTTTCGTTGTGTTTTGTGCCTCTAACTTATTTATTTTTGGTATTTTTGTGTAGAAGATAAGTTGCTTAATTATTCTGAACACTAAAATTGCAAGTAGTTGTACTAACTGAGTTCTAGTAGACGATGAACAGTATAAAAAAGAAATAAATTCGGAAAAAAATGTTATTTCTTTTTTTGATATATAAAAAATGTCTATGACAGTTGTGCTGCAGATAATAGTAAAAATATCTACGGTTCCTTAGCTTTTTATCAAGGTATAACAAGCTAAGGTATTATCAGGGTTCTCGGAAAAAAACTTTGATGAAAGACTGCCAGGTAGTAATCAAAATAACGGTATAACGTTAAGTTACTCCCTGCGCCTTTGTCCTTTATGGAATTTGTACGGTGGTTTGGGGTACGGTGTTTCATAGTCAAATCAGTCAGAAATTATGGAAACTACATCCCCTTGTAGGATATAGGCCGACTTAACCTTTAAACCTGTATACCGGTATTTCCCGAAAACTCCGATTCCTTTTTCTATTCAGTACCAATGCTGTGGTTGGAAATGTTTATAACTAAACTTCATTTATTTATAATAGTTAAAATTGTTCAAAGTATTGTAAGATGTAAATAGTTGTAAATCTATGTATGTATGTTTAAACACTTCCAACCACTGATATTGAGTAGAAAAAGAAATCCCGGAGTTTTCGGAAAACGCCGATTGGTGGTATTAACAGTCCTATGTTATGTCCCGTCAAGAATTTTAGGTATATACTGTCTGCCTATTTCTATCACTGATATTTATTATTACTATTGACGTCAGAAACTATTTATACAAATATTTAAATGATGATTAACGCAAAACTACTTAGTAAAGGCATGAACATACCTTTTCTACCCTACGTTGTGATGCGTAGGATGACTTTACTAAGTATTTTTGCGTTAATTCCCGTTCAAATTTTAGTGTATGACGCAAAAATTGAAAAGCGTATAATAACTACTTAATTTTCAAGATAATAAAATAACTAAAATGCACACAGTTGCAATTTAACTAATCCAAACCTGTAAATCTACTCCAATCGATATTAATTCTTATACCCTAGTGATAAAGTTCAAAATGGATTAAAGAAATTTGACATTTTGTGGTAGGTTGAAGTCCTGGCGTCTGTACTAAAAGCTAAGCTTCTGAATCTGTTCACTTTGGACTGTGGAAGACCCTTCAACCGAGAAAAGCTGGCAAGAAATTCGCGTGGCTTTATTGTTTTTCTTATGTCACTTACCATTAGTTGAGACTTGAGATTGAGGTCAAGCGTTTCTCTGTAAGCCATACAATCTCAACTGTTTAATACTATTCCAGCTGACACAAAGAACTGGCGCATCCCCGCATCCGAGGTGCCCAAGAGCGAGACGAAGGACTTCGGCAGCGGCGGCTTCGCGCCGTACGGGCTGGCCGGCATCATCAAGGGCGCGGCCGTGTGCTTCTATGGGTTCATTGGTCAGTATCATTAGAGGTCGGATATTCGGATGCACATCTACCGTAAGTTAAAATTTTAGATATTTTCCCATTGTCTGTCACGAAGAAACCTAGAGGTTGGTAACAATTGAAATTGTTATTGTGCCTGGTATTAAGACAGCAGAACGCTGAGTGTAAGTTGAAAATATGCAAACGTTACTATCGCGTTTGAGTTAAGAGTTTTGATTCTCGATCTTATTTACTTTGCATTAAGATCTATCTGTCAAAACTTAACTCAAACGCGATAGTAACGTTTGTACATTTACAAACTTACACTCAGCGTTCTAAGCTGCTATTAAAGTAATTTTTTATGGAAAAAAGTCAAATTAAGTGTATGCTCTGTGAGACGTAATAAACCTGATTTGACACAAATAAGAGTTAATTATATTGCTGTCAACCTTTCCAAAACATACATGTTTGTAAAAAAGCAAGCATGCAAGAAATATTTTTTTTAAAAATTATCATTAATGATGATGATGAGGAGCCCGATGGCGCAGCGGCCAACGTGTTCGGCTTGCAATCTTGCTCGCTAAGCAACTTTCGCAATGCCGGGTCGCTGGATGGGTGACCAAATTTAAAACATCTCGAGCTCCTCCGTGCCTCGGAAGGCACGTTTAGCCGTTGGTCCCGGTTGTTGTCGTAAGATGACAGTCGTTAAAACCCACCAACCCGCATTGGGCCAGCGTGGGCCCGTTTATAGACTGACGAACATGAATGATGATGATAAGTTAAGCAATATATTGTTGGTGCGCAGGCTTCGACTGCGTGGCGACGGCGGGCGAGGAGGCGCGCCACCCGCAGAAGAGCATCCCGTTCGCGGTGGTGGCGTCGCTGCTGGTGGTGTTCCTCGCCTACTGCGGCGTGTCCTCGGTGCTCACGCTCATGCTGCCCTACTACATGCAGGTGTGCACACACGCCTAAACATAACAAACATCAAAACATCATAATGAACAAAACACGAAAGTACCCACGCAAGCAAGTTCTTGCTGCCCTACCTATGCGGGTAGTTTCGTATGCGGGTATAATGCATACCCGCATACGAAACTACCCGCGCACGCAGCCATGCACGCAAGCACGTACGCATTTACCTATGCATAATTATCCTAATCAATTATTAAAAAGTCGAAAGTGAGTTTGCTTGTTTCTTAGGTTTCCACGTTTAAACAGCTAAACCAATTTTAATGAATATGTGTATAGAGATAGATGGGGTCTTGAAAACGGTTAAAGGGTGTTTTTACCGCAAAAAATGAAGGCGAGCCGCAGCAAGAGCTAGTCAATCATAAAAATGTTACAATCACATGAAGCAGCATGTGCGAATGTCATCATTTTAAAGTCATGAGTTCCTTAATACTTTTGAGACAATTTTTTGAAGCCATCCTGTGCATGATTGTAAAAAGTAAATCTCATTTATATATTACTTATTTTGGCCTTTAACCTTTTGGCGCCAAAGTCGTCTATACTTGACCAGCACTTGCGGGCCCTGTGCGCCAACGACATCTATAGTTGACAAAAACCCGGCTTACAAAAATATTAAATAAATGTGTTGAAAAACTATTCATCATCAGCCTATAAACGTCCCACTGCTGGGCACAGGCCTCCCACGTGGACAATGCACGAGGGGATATTGGGCCATAACCCACCACGCTGGCCCAATGCGGGAAAAACTATTACTGGTATTTTATTTTCTACATTCGGCAATAAAGAATATCCCTGCAACATATGAGTATAAAAACAAGTCTCTTAGAGCCATAAGTACTGAGAAAAATTGAACTATTAAACATGGATTTTTATCTAAGCAAATACTATGTTCAACACGCCAAAGTCGTCTACTCTTGACCGCTAGTGCTGTACTGCGAAAGGTAGTTTTAATGTAAATAACCTATTCATAATTCAACTAAAACGTGTTATCTTATTTTATTATTATTGCTATTTTAATAAAATGAAATGTAGTAGCTCAGCTACATGAATAAAGAATCGTCAAATCAACTTTACCTAATAAATCCAATATGGCAACTCTGGCGCATCCCTAGCGCGTCATCAATAATCAGTTCTCTGGGCGCCGTGGTCACGGATAGACGATAGCCTGATGACGTCATAAGCGCATAGTGACTAAAGTAGTGCAGTACAACATGAGCGATTCAATTGAACTTCTTCGCATTTTGGAAGGCGTCGATGATGACGATGAATTTTCGGAATCTGATTCAATTATTGAAGAAGATTTAGAGGTAAATAAGTGTATGCAAATTCTTAATAAATTAAACTTTATTTCTGTTACTAAAACGTAGGTACATAGAAATCTCGAGTTTTCGATCGCGAAAGTTAGGCAATGTTCGCCGAGGTCGTCAAGAGGATGGGTGACCGGAGGTTCATAAAATCTCGAGGTTTTTGATCGCGAAAGTTAAGTAATGTTCGTCGAGGTCGCCAAAGGGATGGGTAACCGTAGGTTCATAAAATCTCAAGGTTTTCGATCGCGAAAGTTAAGCAATGTTCGCCGAGGTCGCTTACTGGTCACCCATCAATTACTCGACCTGCGCAAATTTGCAAAACAGATCGTCATCCACTGCGTCATCGATTCTCTTTAAGGCATTAGCTATTTTGCGGCAACATAACTATTGCGGGTAGATTAATTTTATTTTTACTTAGGGTAGCGGTAGGTACCGGCATCTACTATGGATCATATGCATACAACACGTGTGCACGGTGATATAATTTAATTGTAGTTTAATTACAAAGCTAACTAGAAAGTTAGCTTTGTAATTTAATAATAAATAAAAAATGAATCACAATAATATTATATTGATATATTATATTATATTGTTTACTAAAATATGTTTGTTTTTATTTATAAAAATATATAAGATAGATATCATCATGTTTAGATAGATGGCATCGAGATTTGGTTTGTCGTTATTTGTCGCGCTAACGTACATCGAGATAGTTTGTTTCGAAATTACGTATTACACTCCGCTAATTACCTACATTTTAAAAGTTTTTGTTTTCGAGTTTAAAATAACCAATATCAACTTAAAAATCATAACAAAGGTTTTTCTAAGGCGAGCCGCTATTTTAGTTCGTAACGATTGCGAAAAAAAGGACGAAATCACTATAAAGATGTTTAGGTATCATCTCGAGATCACGCGAGCGGATAATTCTCAAAGTGTTTAGTGTATTTTTATAATTCAACGACAGTTAAAGTACATATACTTAGGTAAGTATAATTTAATAGCGTAATATTCTTTACAGAAATAAATCTCTAAAACCATAGTTCAACATAATCAATCCTTAAAAAAAATAGGTAAGTAACCGTGAGTAACCATTAAGGTCGGTATAGCGGGTAAGTAGGTATATCGACTTGCCAACTTTCGGCATTACGCTCGTCTAGTAATATTATTCTGTGCGCTCGTTCCGAAAAGTATTGTGAGTAGACTAAAAACGATAATTATTAATAAGGATTTAAGATCTAAAATAGCGTATCAGCAGGCCCGTGTCACTATGTAATTCGGTCGATTTATATACCTACACGCTCGGTCCGCGCGCGGAGACAATTTAGTTAGTAGAGTGTCACGTACGCAGTACGCAGAAAGCGACCGACGCGGTAGCTTGTTTCACGTTAACTTTATTTTCGCAAGAGGATAGTTCACAGGATGGTGAAACAAAAGCGTTACTGTTCTGCATTCGGATGCACTAACACGAAATTTAAAGATAAGGATTTAACCTTTCACAAAATCTGTTGCCGTCTGCACTTACTTAATATAAGCAAAGCACATAGTAAAACATAGTAACATAAGTAAATACAACAGAGTATTAATACGGATAGTTGGGCGGTGAAAAGGTTAATCGATGTCTTTCTAGGTATCGATTTTGAAATTGATACATTACGCGCGACTCGGGTACATCTCTACGGAAGAGGCATTATAGGATGGCCAGCTGCGCCTTTGTCGTCCAGTCGTGACAATGAAGACATCACTATAGAGAATAGTGCTGTGGTTTACCACCATTTTATTTTCAATGCTATGCTTTTATTTATGTACTAAGTACATATTTACAAAGAGTGGAAGATGGCACAAGTATAAATTAAACATCCCAGATTATAAGTAGTCATTTATTGCATATAAAAACAACAAAAACAGGTCGCCGTGTGTTACCAATTAATCGACTCTTGGCAGCACTATATTTTTCGTAGGTATTTTTGTCTGTTTTATGCTCTGGCGTGCAGGACACAGGAATGCGTTTATGGCGTGGCGCCCAAAAGGTTAAATGAGGCGTGAAGGGACACTTTTTGTGTCGGCAGGATGGGAGTGACTGATGCTACGTCTGCTTACGCTGCACCAGTTGTCCTCGCCAGGACTCCACTTACACTTACCATCAGGTGGGGTGGCGTCATTTGACGGACTTGTTATAAAAAAAAATTGGCAGAGACAAAAAAATCATGCATGGCCAACCTAACACAGCACATGTAACACACAAAGTTCTAAAATTCAAAATTCTAAATCATTATTCAATATAAGCTACAATAATTGAGCACTTACGAATGTCGCTATGCCATCGGTTCGTAAGTCGTAACTATGGGGCGGGAGCCTTGTTCTGAGAAGAACCGGCAAGAAACTCAGCAAGGGTATTTCTTTTCCCGCTCAAACTGATATGCAAAGTTATAGTAAATGTGTGCCGTCCCGCAGGACGAGAAGGCCCCGTTCCCGTTCGTGTACGACCAGCTGGGCTGGCCGTGGGCCAAGTACGCCGTCAGCGTCGGCGCCATCTGCGCGCTGTGCTCCAGGTAATGCTTCTTTGGGGGATACATATATACTTCTGCTATCTCTCCCCTCTCTCTCTCCTCACATTATGAGAAATGAAAATGAAAATGAAAATTATTTATTTGCATAAAACATGTTTTACAATGATGTTACATTAAAATAGTAAGTCCTCACGTTTAACAAGATTGTCATGCAAATAGGTAATGGTAAATAAGTAGATGTAGGTAAAAAAAATAGTAACAAGTGATGTAAAACACACTAGGCAATAATAATCAAGCCCCGATAAACATACCATGGTGCAGTATTAAATGTCAATATCATGTCAAGAAGATTACGTACAATCACAAAATAATGTCTTACGAAATGGACATTTTGCGTCCGATTGTAATTTTTGAGAATCATCATTAGCCTATAAACGTCCCACTGCTGAGCACAGGCCTGCCACGGGGACAATAGCACGTGGGGATATTGGGCCATAACCCACCACGCTGGCCCAATGCGGGTTGGTGGGTTTTAACGACTGTTATCTTACGACAACAACCGGGACCAACGGCTTAACGTGCCTTCCGAAGCAAGGACTTTTAGAACGTGACATTGTAACCTCCCCATGTGATGTTAGCCGATGCCCAGAAGTGGGACGCTTATAGGCTGATGATTATGACCTGAAGCGAGTACTAACAAGATGTGTGCGCAGCCTGCTGGGCGCGGTGTTCCCGCTGCCGCGCATCATCTACGCGATGGCGTCGGACGGGCTGCTGTTCCGGTTCCTGGGCGCCGTGAGCCCGCGCTTCCAGACGCCGCTGTACGGCACCGTGCTCGCGGGGCTCTTCACCGGTGACTATGCGCACACGCACACGCATACGCGTTAGGGGGACTTAGGCGGTGAAAACGGAAAAATTGGCTGTTTTCTATTAGCTGTTATTCAAAATATTTTAGATATTTCGCACTGAAATTTTCAATATGTATTACAGAACGTATGTGTGAGGGGATTGACTGTTTCCAAAACACGATTTTGCTCGATAGAAAAAAATCCTGAAATTACCTCTAAATTTTTATATAAATGCACATTACGACCGTGTTTTGCAACAATAAATCCTATAAAATCATAAACACATGGGTATCCACCTTTTCGATTTCTTGACTGATTTAAATTTCCAAAACACTATAGTATATTTCGTTACGAGTGCGGAAAGCCTGTCATTGCAAAGAGTTCCGACAAATGTGTACCCGAGCCGAGGCGCAGCCGAAGGTGAGGGTTGACAGTCGGAACAAGGTGCAATGACGGTGCCGCACGTGTACTGAACAACTATTTCTGATACAGTTGTGAAAAAATTAAGCAATTTAACAAAGAATATTTTTGAAAAATGGCGCCGACCGTAAAAGAACTTAGGCAAAGATTTTTTTTGTTTTCTTTACCCATTCTGGGAAAGCAAAGGGAACTATGCCCGCAGAGATTTTTTTTGTTTTCTTTACCCATTCTGGGTAAGCAAAGGGAACTATGCCCATACATAACTTTAAACTATCGCGTTGCATTGCATTAAAACTATTTTAACGGGACCTAACACGATTAATTTTTGTAAGTAAGTACATATCTACTTACTGCTTGACGTACTTACTTACAAAAAAAAAATTAATCGTGTTAGGTCCCGTTTAAATAGTTTTTATGCCCATACAGCCAAATCTTCAGTAGAATGTTTTTATTGATATGAAATGAAAATAAAATTTAATAAGATGAAATGAAATGAAACCTAACCTAACTCATTCAATTAAATCTGATATTGAAACAAGATAGTAGCTTCGTTTTAGAAATATTTGCATGAATCATAAAAACTTCTATGAATTTTATTTAGTAAAAACTTCGTGGTTGATTTTGACAGTTGGGATATACATACGTCCCTGCAATACGCCACTTTTTGAGCAACTGTATTAAAAAACATTTTTATTAACTTTTTGATGATAATATGAATGGCGCTTACAAATTACCGAGGGCCTCGTACCGCGCAACACCCGCGAGGACCTGGAATAACGGCGGAATTTTCGCTGACCGCCTAACCCCCCCTTAACAGGCACACATGCACACTTATATATACGTACACGTGCACGCATTCACAGGCGCACGCACACTTATTTACACGTACACATTATCTCACGAACCCGCACAATGACAATTTAATTTTGGTGGTACAGGCGCCAGCTCTTCAACTTACCACAAAATGTAAAATTTCAAGCCTTTTTTAAGTTTTCAATACATTTTTAACTTTGTTACTAGAGTTTAAGGATCAATATTGATTGGAGAAATTTGATCTGCAACGTGTGTACATATGGTCTTATTGTTAACATATTGTATCTCAAATAATATGACTATTATGACTGTGTGAACCTAAATATATAAATCAAATAAATAAAATAAAATCATTTACACTCACTCTGATTTACTCGCAATCACACGCACTCGCGTTAATATATACGCGCGCACACACATAAATTGATAAAAATAAATTTTAAGTGCCTAATTAAATTTAAATATATTTTATACTAGACTTATCTATTGTCTATCTAAAGGCGAGTCTCTTGCGACACTGTTTTGTGTTTTCTAACACCTAACATCAAACATCTAACAAAATATGTCAAAATATGTACGTAGGCCACGCCCATATTTGTTAAATGTTTGATGTTAGGTGTTAGGAAACACAAAACAGTGTCGCAGGAGACTCACCTTAAGTCTTGTATGACTGTGTTTTGGAAGAGTGTGGTCTCCTGAAACAGGCATTTTTGAATGTTTACTAGGATGGATCTTTGATAGAATCACTGTGTATAGTCAAGTTTCTTTGATAGACTGAGCTGTTTTTAACGATTTTACGTTTAAAAAAATACAAGTTGTCTCGTGTAATCACACATTCCTTCGCACATGCATTCACACTCTTTTGAATGAATGTAAATAATGTATCGTTTTGCGGCAGGCACGCTGGCGATGGTGTTCGAGCTGGAGCAGCTGATCCACATGATGTCCATCGGCACGCTGCTGGCCTACTCCATGGTCGCGTCCTGCGTGCTGCTGCTCAGGTCGGTCACCCATCATCACTTAAACCTCGGTACCTAGCTTGGTCAAAGCCATGCTGGGCAACAACAGGTCATGGAGTGCCATGGCCTGCTTTTTCGGAACAGTAATTTTACTTAAGGAGACCACGGAGAGGGCCCACGAGTTGGCGGCAGTTTTCCCGCCTTCTTCAACCGCGATGAGGCAGCGGCGAAAGGGTAGGGCGTCCCTAGTTGCATTGCAAAGCCTCACGGGAGTCTTCGGGACGCCCGTACTAAACCGAGCGTCTCCCCTTTGGCGGGCTATCCCGGGATCCTGCACTAGTCAAAGTGGTGCGGGATCTCGGTATACCGGGATTGGAAGCCCTAAGCACGGGGATAGAACTCGGCGCTTGCCGTTCGTGGTCCCGAGCCATCCCCACGGCATAGAAGGGATAGTACTAGGTTGTTTAGTGGGTAGGCCTCCTCTTCTCCCGATGAGTTTTTTTTCTGATTGGGCGGGGGAGAGTTAGGAGAGTTCCACATAACTCGAGGTCGCCTCTCGTCGAGGTTTCGTCATGGCCTCGTTGTTTGCGTAAGACAGGATTTTACCTATAAAAAGGGTGTGTCGACGCCTGTTAAGAACGCTGAGCATAGCATCGAATGGGAAAAGGAAATGAAGGACTTACTTGATATCTTCAATACGGCGGTTTTTGCTACGAGCCGACGACCCGTCGGTGGCGAGAGGTGGATGCGTGCGCACGCGCGGAAAGCGTAATTTTGACTGTGTCATTCTTCTAATGAGCTAAAGGTCGACCGAATGAGCGTTTAGGGCCCCACATACGATCAGGTCGCCTGCAGGTATCGGCCTGTTAGTGAGTAGTACAACGCACGGGCGGCGGCGGCGGCAGGCGGCGAGTACTAACTGACAGGCTGATACCTGCCGGCGGGCGCCACACACGATCAGTTCACCGGCACACCGGCAGGTATAAGCCTGTCAGTTGGCTGATACCTGCCGGCGGGCCCCACACACGATCAGTTCGCCTGCAGATATCAGCCTGTCAGTTCCGCCGCCGCCCGTGCGTTGTACTACTAACTGACTGGCCGATACCTGCCGGCGACCTGGGGCCCAAGTCTGCTAATTTACGAATGGCATAATTGAATCGCAATTGGATCGCATTGTAATTGTTTGACACATTTGGTATTCTCTTACTCATATAAGAATAAGAGAATACCAAATGTGTCAAACAATTACAATGCGATCCAATTGCGATTCAATTATGCCATTCGTAAATTAGCAGACTGATGCCCGTTTTCACCAACACACACTTAAATTTAAGGGACTCCTAACTGGTCTTTAGGAGGCTCTTAGCAAGAATTCCGTTTTCACCAACGTTTAGGTGTCACTTAAAGCCTTAGGTGGTCTCTTAACTTTAGGGGGTCGATATTTCGCCCCCTAACGGGTCCCTAACGGTAAGTGTCTGTTTGCGTGGTATTTTTTGAAAGAAAACGTCATTACTTGGTGTGTGTTTGAAGGATTTATTTTGATTTCAATAATGGAGAGTGATTTAAAGCACTTTTTAGAGAGTTTGGAAACTATTGAAGTTGCGAAATTATTTTCTAACCCACGATTGAATAAAAGACCTTGTATCCACCGTGACAGAGTCGATAACTTTAAAAGATACGATGATATCAAAGATATTTATAGTTTAATGTCTTTGGATGATATGGACTTTTTCATAAGATAATGATTATCAAAACATAGCGTTTTATTTTTAATGGAGAAAAAAGAGCACTTTTTAGAATTTCCAGACGATATGTATGTACATAATGTCGTGGAGCTTAGCAAAATAGTATATTTTTCTTGTACTTATGTTATTACTTAAGATGTTCCAATCCTATATTTATCATTTATTACAGGAATCAATCTGTTCCACATGTAAATCAGCTCCTATGCGCTTTACGATATTTTGCAACTGGGAATTTTTTACTTACTGTGGGGGACCTAAATGCAGCGATATGTACGTTACATCAGAGTTGAACTTAATTGACGTCTCTGAGTACGGCTGTTAGATTAAAAATTTTAATCAATCACATCAAATTATTTAATTTACTTTTTTATTTACACAAGTAAATCTCGCGACAACCTTTTATATCATATAAATTGTGTAACGACGTTAAGTTAATAGTAAAACTTTATTTTTTTCTTTTTAGCGCATTTAAATAAAAACTTGTTTTTTTATACTTTTTAATTATTATTATTTTTTACTTCTAAGTATTGGATTTAGAGTCATCTAGCACTAAAGTGCTCGAAAAGACAAATCCAACGAACCCAAACTCGATGAGTTTCCGGCGTTTCGTTTAGGAGTTCCTAGGGCCACCTCCCGACTCCATCATCAGGACCCTGGACATCATCTAGCACTAAAGTGCTCAAAAGGACAAATCCAACGAACCTAAACTCGATGCGATTCCGATGATACGTTTAGGAGTTCCTATGGCCACCTCCAGACTCCAACATCAGACCAGCTCAATGGTAGCTAACATTGCATCGTCATCGTACTTACATAAGTATACCAAATTTCAGCTCAATCGGTTGAGGAGAACTGGTCTTAAATTCAGTTGCAAGATTTGTCCCACACATACTAACAAACAGGGGAAGTCAAATAAAAGCTTGTAAAAAAAAAGAACTGTCACTTACCTAAGGGACCCCTTACAAGGCAACACTTAGCATGGTGAAAACGAATTTAGGTAAGAGTCACACTTAGGGGGACTCTTAACTTAAGAGTTACTTAGTAAGGAATGTGTGTGGGGCTTGTTGGTGAAAACGGGCATTAGGCCCCTGATCGTCTGTGGGGCCCTTTACACTCTTGCAACTTCACTCGTCGCCGCGTTGGCGCGAACAGTCCAGAGGGGCTAATAATTCCCGTTTGCTCCAGATACGAGCGCAGCGTGTCAGCGCACCGTCCGCCGGAGCCGCTGGCGCTGTCGCTGCGCGGCGTGCTGCGGCAGCTGCTCAACGCCGACGGCCACCAAACGCCCACGGGCCTCAGCTCGGCGGTAGTCAACGTGCTCGTGTCGTTGTACGGTGAGGACTGCTCGCTTTAACTGGGGCTTATACTAGACCAGCGATTCCATACAAATAATGTGATTTCCTAGATGACAGCGGGAAACGCGTGAGGCGGAGGGGGGAGCTCGGCGATAGTTACCGTGCTCGTGTCGTTGTACGGTGAGAACGCTTTTGGTGGGATTTTAGAACTAGACCAGCTATTCTACAGAAATGTGATTAGGTAGATATAACAGCGAGCAGCGCATGAGGAATAGGGGGGTTGTTGTTTGGCGTTTGCAGCCGCGACTCAGTGCGCAATAACTTAATTCGAGCTCGTCAACGCCGACGCGCACCAAGCGGCCAGACGGCTCAACTCGGCGGTAGTCAACGTGCTAATGTCGCTGTGCGGTGAGAACTGCTCGCTTTTGATGAAGGTGGTTTATAACTAGGTCAACTATTCCATGTAAAAAATGTGCTTTTATAGATGACAGCGGACAGCGCGTGAGGTGTAGGGAGGTTGTTGTACAGTGTTTCAGCCGCGACTCAGTACGCAAAATCGTGACCATAGAGCATAGCCACATACCACACTCGAGTATCGACTTGACAGTTGTCTTGACTTGACTTTGTGTTCGAGTAGTTAGTAGGCCAGCCCCCTTACTCTTGAAACCGATCTCGATCGATCGAGATTGGTATTGTGAAGTTTCGTACTCCTAAGTTACGAAACCCTCGTTTGGATTCAATTTGCGCGTATATTGAGTGAACTAAATGTAAAAGTTAATGCCATTTAGTTCATCTTTTTTTTTTTTTTTTTTTTTTTTTTAATATGAGAAGGAGGCAAACGAGCAGGCGGGTCACCTGATGGAAAGCAATCACCGCCGCCCATGGACACCCGCAAAACCAGAGGAGTCGCAGATGCGTTGCCGACCTTTAAGAAAGGAATAGGGTTAGGGGAAGGAATAGGAATTGTGAGGAGGGGTGGGAGGGGAAGGGGCCTCCGGAACTCTCACTGGCCGGACGAAACACAACAGCACCAAGTGCCATTATTTCACGCCGGATATTCGTGAGAGGGTGGTATTACGCCGGGCGAGCCGGCCCAATGCGTGCTGCAACGCAGCGTGGCTCTACCACTCAGTCAGTGTCACTTATTTAGCACCACCCAGGGGTCACGTGTAGGGTCTCAAGGGTAAACCTACGGACGCGAGAAACTTTAACCCCCACAAATATAATTTCAATTTAGCGCTGGTGTCGTAACTCAAAAGCACAGTGTTACTATTCATATTACACTGTGTCAAAAGTACGGATCTTCTCAATCCATCACCCAGCCATCAACCAATCTAGTTAGATTGGGATCGGCTTCAAGTTCAGTGTTCTCTATTGATTATTGTTTTCTGAGGTTTAAGCGAGCACTACACATTGAAATGAAACACTTTTTTACGGATTAACTCGCGTTTAATAGTTGGTGTTGGTCGACCAACACGTCAGTCTCCCTGTGACCACGGACCCTGTAAAGGGTTCGAAACGTCAGGATAATATAAAAACTATGTAAATAGTAAATTAAACGCGAGTTAATCTGTAAAAAAGTGTTTCATTTCTCTATTGATGATTTTTACTGAATTTTACATTAATAATTCATCGAAACAATAATCAACTTGCAATATCGATTTAACGGCCGGCAGATAAGGGAACCAGATACACATAGCATTTAACATTTAATTACACAGGCAAATTAACACAATGCGTTCTGCCTAACATCCTAAATAATAGATAAGGTTTACGTTATCTCGTTTAACTTGGGTCAGATAATTCGTATAAGTTTTTTTTTAATTAATTAAGGAAGCAAACGAGCAAGCCGGTCGCCTGATGGAAAGTAATCACCGCCGCCCATGGACACCCGCAAAACCAGAGGAATCGCAGGCGCGTTGCCGGCCTTTAAGGATGGAATAGGCTCGTTACTTGAAGATCCCTAAGTCGTAACGGTCCGGAAATACCGTCGCGGAGAGCTGGGTCCACAACACTGTAGTTGTGTAGGACGGGTGGGTGTCGTAAGAGTGGGAAAGTAATGTTTTCTTTTCTCTACGGCAGGCGTGTGGTGCTTCATCCTGATGGGTGTAGTCAACCAGCACGGCTCAGAGCTGCTCGCGGGGCGTTCGGCGGCGGCGGCGGCGGCGGCGGCGGCGGCGCTGGTGCTGGCTACGCTGTACGCGCTGTCGCGGCAGCCCGTGTCGGAGAAGAAGCTCGCGTTCTCGGTATATGCAAGCTGCTCTTATAATACCTCTTTAACAGAAACGTAGATGACGGTGGGTGGTCTATACGATGTATTGCTAGATTTGATAGGAGAGTACATATTTGGGCTATTCTGTAACGCTTTACTTACTACACTTGCTAGTGATGTTAGCTGAATCACATATTATTAACCTTTCGTCCGTAAACCTTACTAAAAGTATTTTTACTATATGATTTTATTTGAGTATACTAAAATAGACACTGAGTTATTAGTCATTTTGGGATATGTGGACATTCAGAGATATAATCATTTTGAGATATGAGCCTTCGGAAATGTAGACATTTTGGAAATTGAACATTCTGAACACAAACGATAATTGTCTGTATTTCCTTTGAATATGTAGTTTTTTTTTACCCAAACGTTGCCTGGCAGAAATTGCTACCCAAGTAATAAAGTCTCCTTTTGTGATACTGTTTTATTTATTTGGGTTTAGTGCATTAAACTGATTTTCATTTCATTTATTCATAATATTATGGTGCTCAGGTGCCGCTGGTGCCGTGGCTGCCGGGGCTGAGCATCCTCATCAACGTGTACCTGATGCTCAACCTGGACTACATGACCTGGGTGCGCTTCGCCGTCTGGATCGCGGCCGGTGAGACATTTATTCTCTTAATTTATTTTATGTAAATAGGAGGCAATCGAGCAGGCGGGTCACCTAGTGGGAAATAATCACTGACGCCTAAGGACAGAGCAAAACCAGAGGAATCGCAGATACGTTGGCGACCTTGAGGAAGGAGTGGAAATTGTGGAGGGAGGGGGGGGGGGAAGATGGGTCCCCGATACTTTCACTCATCGTACGGAATAACAGCAAGGAGTGCCACGGTTTCACGGCGATACTCGGTGAGAGACGTAGAGTGGCTCTACCACTCATTGTTTGTATAAACGCTTCTGGAGGCGTTTGTTAAACCCCTCAGGCAACAAGCGGTCGCATGAGACCGCACCTACAAAAAGACACTTGACTTTGTACCGTGTTTTCATAGACTTACTTTCGGTTCTGTGGTACATCTTATGCATTGTTAACGCAAAATATCGCATAGTCTATGCTCGGTTCTGCCAAAAATTGTGTCAAAACATTTCCAAGTCTGAGGGGTTGGTTAAACAGTGCTTATTTGTCAGAAACCAGTCCAGCTGCAGCGTGGAGTGAGACAAGGAGATGTCATTTCTCCGAAACTTTTCACTGCTGCACTGGAGGACGTGCTTAAGCTTCTGGACTGGAGAGGACTCGGCATCAATATTAATGGCGTGTACATCAGTCACCTTCGATTTGCCGACGATATAGTAGTCATGGCTGAGACCCTGGAGGAACTCGGCACAATGCTCGGTGATCTCAACAGAGTCTCACAACAAGTGGGCCTTAACATGAACATGGCGAAGACGAAAATCATGTCTAACTCACGTGTCGCACCAACTCCTCTGAAGGTTGGAGACTCTGCTCTTGAAGTTGTTGACGAATATGTATACCTGGGACAAACAGTTCAGTTAGGTAGGTCCAACTTTAAGAAAGAGGTCAATCGTCGAATCCAACTCGGCTGGGCAGCGTTCGGTAAGCTACGAAATGTCTTCTCGTCCAAAATACCGCAGTGTTTCCAAACGAAAGTCTTCGACCAGTGTGTGTTGCCAGTGATGACATACGGCACCGAAACGTGGTCGCTCACTATGGGCCTAATTAGCAGGCTCAAAGTCACGCAAAGAGCAATGGAGAGGGCTATGCTCGGGGTTTCTCTACGTGATCGAATCAGAAATGAGGAGATTCGTAGACGAACTAAAGTAACCGACACAGCCCAAAGAGTCGCCAAGCTCAAGTGGCAATGGGCAGGGCACATCGCCCTAGGAACCGATGGCCGTTGGGGCAGAACGGTTCTCGAGTGGCGACCGCGCACCGGAACATGCAGTGTGGGCAGGCCTTCAACAAGGTGGTCCGACGATCTGGCGAAAGTCGCGGGTAGCCGCTGGATGCAAGCAGCACAGGACCGGTCGTGGTGGAGATCCTTGGGGGAGGCCTTTGTCCAGCAGTGGACGTCTTCTGGCTGATGATGATGATGATGATGATTTGTCAGAAGCCTCCTGGTCCTGAGTCTTTTTTTTACTGTGAAGAATGCATTACACTGCATACTCATGAGAAACGCAGTACATAACCCCACTGCTGGGCTTTCCTACATGGATAACAGCACATGGGGAGACTCGGCCTTAACCTGTCACGCTGGCCTATTGCGGATAGGACTTAGATGAACAGATAGGTGCTATGTTTGAATGCGGGGACTTGTGGGTCAATACCCATAGCTACGTTACACTACAGACGTAAACCCATGCCAAACAAAAGCGTGTTAGCTTTTCGGATAGGTTATTAACAAGATTATTAATGTACTAGCAGACCGCCGGCGACTTCGTTTGCGTGGACCCCGTACCCCGTGACGAATTTTCAAAATGACTCTCCTCCCAAAAACACTTATTGTGATGTAACTAAAATAGTTAGATATAATTATGCTATCGCGACACTTTTTGTAGAGAATGGTGTGCTCTGCAAAGCCATAGTACATTATTTTATTCTATCATCAATAGTTTTCTTAGCGCACGCGATTTATGGAATTTATTTAAGTTTTAGTAAGGATCCCTATTTAAAAAAAAAACATAATATAGCCTATGTCACCGGGACATAGATTTTTTTTTAAATCGGTCTAGTAGTTTCGGAGCCTTTTCAATACAAACAAACAATCAAATGTTTTTTCTTTATAATATTAGTATAGATTAATAGTGAATTCGTGCTTCGAAAGTCACGTGAAGCCGTTGGTCCCGGTTGTTGTCGTAAGATGGCAGTCGTTAAAACCCACCAACCCCATTGGGCCAGTGTGGTGGGTTATGGCCCAATATCCCCACGTGCTGTTGTCCGTGTAGAAAGGCCTGCGCCCAGCAGTGGGACGTTTATAGGCTGATGATGTGATGAATGACTTACGTCTGTCTTCACATCTGACTATGTCGTTGTTTTTGTTTGCTTGCCACGGTGGATGTAGAATCAAAAGTTGATAGAATTCTGAATTCAAGCAGTCTTTATTGTTGTTCGGTGTTCGGTGTGTTCGTTGCCAACGTTAAATACGTTTACATAATAATATATTAATTTAAATAACTTACGCCTGTAGCCGGTAACAGTACTCACCACAAGTGAATCTTCAACGTGAACTACGATATTGAATGTTTCACATTACCATAAAGATTAACTGTAAATTAAACACTTTGAATATGACAAAGTCAAGAATAACATTGAACCTTCGTCACGTATGTCAATGTTAGAAATAAGTAATACCTTTGACAAAATTCATAATTCAAAATTATTTATTTAATTATATGCCATGGGTTTGTAAGTCTAACTATGGGGCGCGGCGAGAGCCTTGTACTGGGAAGCACCGGCAAGAAACTCAGCAAGGGCAATTCTTGTCTCCCTTTCTTTTACTGCGTCAATACAAAATGGATAATGCCCTTCCTATCTATGAGCAATTGTATTTAATTTAGCGTTATAGCTACGACAACCTTTTATATCAAATTGTGTAAGTAATGACGTTACAAGTTGATAGTAAAAGTTTATTTTTTTCTTTTTTAGCGCATTTAAATAAAAGCTTGTTTTTTAAAAAGGTTATTTATTATTAATTTATTATTATAATAGTGTATACCTTGCCCCAAGAAAAAGTCGAGAACCTTTTGTAAGTATGGATGAATGTTTGTTACTCTTTCACGTAAAAACTACCAAATGGATTTGGATGAAATTCGGCATACAGATAGTTTGTAACCTGGAATAACACATAGGATACTTTTTATCCCGATATTCCCACGGGAACGGGAACCACGCGGGTGAAACTGCGAGCGGCCGCTAGTTATAAATATATTGAGATGCAACAGTAAGAACACTAACTTTCTTAAAAATATTTCTCAAAGAAGTTCGTGATCCCAGTCTATAAATGGTTTTCAGTACTCGTTTCTGTAAAAGTAAATATTATAATTTTAACATCAGCCGCTGTTCCCCACAAAATGACACCATGCGATATGACAATGTGAAAATAACCAAAGTAAACAGTCCTAGCAGTTTCAACATCTGTTAATTGTCTTATTTTTCTAATCGCTAAGTTACTGAACTGAGTTTGCGGGCCATAATCGATATATGCGGATTCCATTAGTTTTGAGTCAAGGGTAAATCCTATGTTAATCATAAGATTTGAACCTGCCTTTTTCTTTAGAAGTAGTTGCGAAACCTGTTTACTTATGTATGTATGTATGTTTAAATGTTAACCTATAAGTATAGTTCATAATTCATATAACCTTGAATAATCGGTTACTTGTATATTTATTAAGACTTTTCCCCATACAATTACACATCGCCATATTTTATATCTACCTTCTAATAGCAAAACCAATATAAACATAACATTACATTGTTGAGAATATAAAAATTGCCAAATGCGGAATTCTGATATTCACATTAAAAAAATACTATTAATTTGTCGTAACAAATTAAGCGGATGATGTTGACAAAAAAAAATGTTCCTAAAATTCATAAATATTTATTTCATTACATTGTCCGGCCCGCATAGTAATTAACTGTCGCCATCTCCACTCGTTGTCGCATTCAACCATACGTGTTCAGTATATCGTCCACTTCAGGGAACAGGTATTTATCCGCGTGTCGTGCATACGCGAAGTCCAGGTGCGTCCACGTTTGGGGCCGCAGCTGCGTGTAGCGCACCACCCGCGGCAGCCGCGCCCGCAGCGCCGCCGCGTTGCGCGCCGGCGTCACCACGTCACCCCGGCCCACCACCAGCGCCACCCGCATCGACACCTTACTCAAATCGTACTCAGGCGGCTTGTCCCTGCCGTAATACAGCCTGTTCGCAAACTTCCCATAGTCGTACCTCCGAAACTCACCGCTGTTCGCGATCTGTGCCAAGTGATACAAGTTCTTTATAGAAGTACCCGCGGGGTAGTGGCCGAGCACCACCGGCCGGAACGCCGGCTCGAACTCCTCGTCGTCGACGCCGAGCAGCTCGCCCAGCGGCCGCCAGCACAACTCGTAGCTCAGCAGCCCTTCCGCACACAACTGCTCGAGCGAATATCTCGCGGGCGAACTGTAATCGGTCACTTCGTTCACTTTCAACAGTCCAGCCACGTCGTGGATGAGCGGCGCGTGTGCGGCCAGCGCCCGTAGAGGCTTTCCCAAGTACTGCACGAACGGCGCCAACGCGATCAGCACTTTGATTCTGTCGTTGTACTCCGGTTTGGCCGCACCGAGCGCGAAGAATATGGTCGTCCCCTCCGAATACGCTATAGCGGAGAGTTGTCTCTGGCCAGTCGCGTCCAATACTTTGTCTATGATGGCGGGCAGGTCGAACAGGGCGTAGTCGTCGAGGCTGTAGTCGTAGAATGCGGCGTGGTCGGCGTCGGGGTGCAGCCGCACGTGGCGGCGCGAGTACCGGTTGCCGCGCACGTTGGCGGCCCACACATCGCGGCCGGCCGCCGCTAAGTGCGCGCACAGCGAGCCGCGCCCCCGCAATAAGAAGTCATCAGACGTACTGAACACTCCGTGCAGCAGTAATACCGGCTGGCGGACATTGCCCGGGATGCGGAACAGCTGCAGTATGTACCCGTCCTGCGTCACGACGTCGTAGCTGACGCTGTCGAGGTCGTACTTCTTGGCGAGCTCCGTGAAGTTCAGCCGCCCGTCTTCTGGTATACTGGGTGGAAACTTCTTTGTATTGGCCGGTGATGCAGCGCAATGTAGGAGTAATATGAAGTAATATGAATAGTAACCTAGTTTATAAAACATTTTTAATGTTTTTACGTTTTTACGTATTGTAGTTTCAAAGTTCTTGAGTGTTGGTGAATTTTACTGAAATCTCAGATATTTGTGTTTTTATAACCTCTTAAGATTTGTATTTCATTCTACGTAACTGTCATCGTCTGTTTGTATCATCGGGCACATTATTAATAGTATGACTAGCTTTCGGCAGGCATCAACTGGAAAGTAAAACAGATAGTGTTACATTTTTTTACATTGTATTTTAATCCAAGTACTTTTTAGTCCTGTGTTCGATTACTATAATAAGAGCTCTGCCTCATTAAGACGCCATAGCGACATCGCCAGCTACGTATCCAAGCAGTTTATATTGAAATGTATGGTACCTAACTCACTTGGCGACGGTTTGGCATCGTCGCCTTTCAATATAAACTGCTGGGATACGTAACGGGCGACGTCGCCATAGCGTCTTAATGAGGCAGATCTCTTAGACCTGGCTGGCTACCACAATGTTTTCTGATGGTTAGTGATAAAATAGCCTGTAAGTAGAGGTCAAGGATTAAGAGGGAACTGCACACACCAACTTAAATACACTATCATTATCGCAACACTACCATCAAATGAGATCATGGTGAATCATTCCCAATTTGATTCGATTGATTAATCTTAAAACCTTTTGCTAAATAAAAACGTACCTTTGGTTATTAAAGGCGTACTGCGTCATGCTTACACTTCATAGAACTGACAACTACAACAGGTTGCTACCTCAGATTGTTAAGCGACTTGTTGAATAAGTAATATAATAATAAAAGTTTACACGATTAACATAAAATCACTGCGTATTTGTCAGTGGCTTCTCTTAGCATCTGTAAATCACTTCCAATTTATATGGACTTCAACAAACAATGGTTGTTTATATCTTAAATAGTGCTATATTAACCAGAGTTTAAATACTAGCATTTTCCCGTGGCTTCGGTCGCGTTAATAAAGATTTTGTCAATCACGTCTCCTTGTCGATCGACACAGGAAGCAATCACGTGAAAACGATTACGTAACTTCGTAATATATGATATTTTGCGTTACGCTCAAATAAACTCTAAAATAATGAAAGTTTGAAACAGAGAGAGAAAGAGAGAGAGAGAGAGAGAGAGAGAGAGAGAGAGAGAAACAAGACAAAGTTTCATTATTTTAGAGTTTATTAGGTGGGAATCGACCCCACTTCTGTTTTTATTTAATATCTATAATGTACTGACATTCACATGTTGCAATTTTACTTTATGTATAGACCAGCTGACCTGACCGGCATTGTCCTGTCCAAATATTTATAAATATAGTTTTCAAATACTATAATGTGAAAATTATTGAAAATCCTGTACACATTATGTAAATCCGTGATCATTGTGGTTATTAACTATCGTTATGAGAACGGATTCTCCGACACTGGACCAAAGCAGGGGGGGGGGGGCTCCGGAAGCCTCACTGGCCGGACGAAACACAACAGCACCAAGTGCCATTATTTCACGCCGAATATTCGTGCGAGGGTGGTATTACGTCGCTCTACCACTCAGTCAGTGTCACTCATTCACACTCATAGCACCACCCAGGGGTCACGTGTAGGGTCTCAAGGGTAAACTTACGGGCGCGAAAAACTTTAACCCCCGAAAGGTAATAACCCTAATAATCACGACTATTATCCCCGAAGGGTTAGTCAGAGACTAGGCAATGAGGACAGCAAAAGCAGTCCTCTAACATAGTCTACTTTTCACCGAATAGCGGCTGCTCAGCGTGACAGGTGGTGAGCCCATCGCTGCTCCATGCTGTTCGATGTATGTGCAGTCTTTAGTCCGTTAGTCGCCTTTTACGATACCCAAGGGAAGAGAAGAGGTGGTTGTAGTCTTTCATCGCTACTATCTATACTACTATCGCTAATTTTTCAATAGATTGTTCAGAAAACAGTCCAAACATTTTTTACGGGTTTTTTCAAGTATTTATTTTTTCCTATTGTTTTTGACTATACCCTAGACTAGCGAACAGCAATTGATTTTTATATATATAGTAGAAGATAGATGGATAATAAAAATACATTGACATTGAACAATCGGCGTCATTTATGCTAATATTTTAATGTTACTTTTGTTCATTTTACCACACGTATATATATTTTCGTTATGTTTATTTCGCTTGCCGCGTCGCAAGTTGCCAGTCTCTTTAAACCCATTTGCCTGCATTTTTTACTAGTATTGCTATTCACTGCTGGGCAAGACGTCTAAGTTTCCACGTATTGTTCCTATCCAGCCACCTCTCACCACCCAGACAGAAAATTTCTTAGGTCGTCACTCCCATCTCCGCCTTCGTCTGCCACGCTTCCGGTGTCCGTCACATGGTATCCAATCAGTGGCGATCGTCGCTCTTCTGTCTGGGCCCATGCGGCTGGCCGCCAACCCAGTCCCACTTAAGTCTGGCGGTCGCAGCTCCAACATTTATTATTTAGGTTTTGGTGCGTGGTATTGCGTTTCGGATTACCATTTACCAGTGTTACCAGATGGGTGACTCACACCAATTATCTAGCCCAAGAGAACCTTCGTTATGAAACTCGTTAAATGGTTCTAGTAACCAACTTAGTTGCATTGTCTAGACAACGGATAAACATACTTAAAATACTTAAATACATCCTTATTATCCATAGAAAACAACCAGACCCGAGACAAATAAATTGACCCGACCGGGGATCGAACCCGGGACCTCAGAGATGGCGACACCATGAAAACCGGTGTACAAACCACTCGACCAAGGAGGTCGTCGTCTTTCGTCGGATTCTTTCAGTCCTCGCTACACCTAACATACTACGCTCCATTGCTGCTTGGCAATTAGCGGGATAGCCATAAATCCGTAATCATCAGCCTGTAATAGTCCCATTGCTGGGCTCAGGGCTTCAGGAAAACAGCACAAGGGAGATTGGGCCATGACCCACCACGCTGACCCAATGCGGGTTAGTGCGTTTTTATCGACTGCCATCTTACGACAACAACTGAGACCAACGGCTTTACGTGTCTTCCGAAGACAAAGGAGCTCGAGATGCTTTTAATTTGGTCACTTATCCAGTGACCCGTCATTGATTGCGAAAGTAGCTCAACCGGCAAGATTGTATAGAACGCTCCCAGCGTCTGTTTTTCCGGAACGCTACAACTTGGGCGTCTTAGAGTAAACAGGCATTTACTGACTGCGCGTTCTCCATCTTCGTCTTCATTATCATTTTCCATCAGGTGAAATAGAGAACAAACGCGCAATCAGTCTCCAATTTAAAAAAAATAAAAAAGGTATTAGCCGCTGCTTCATCGAGCTCCTAATATGCTGCGCTCCATCGCCCGTTGGCAATTAGCGATTAAAATTGACTTAGCAGCACACATTTGTTGTCCAGGTCTCATAATCTACGCCACCTACGGCGCGTGGAACAGCTCCGAGCGGCGGCGCACCGCCGACGCCGGCGCCGTGCCGCTGGCCGAGCTGCACAGCGACAGCCGCGCCGCGCTGCTGCACGGCGGCGCGGCGCACGCGCTCGGCTGACGCGAGCCCCCGCCGCAGCCCCCGCCGCAGCCCCCGCCCCCAGGGGTCGGCAGCCCCACCGGCACCGTCGTGTCGTTCATATCAAGTATGTGAAGCATTTTGTGTGTAGGATCCTCACTCGGCGCATCCGAAACTTTGCTGGCGTTGAAACCAAAGAGCCTGCTTTCTAAGCGCATCCGAATCTTCGTCTGCTCGTAATCCGTCGTACACGGCTGTGTGTGCATGTTCTGCGCCAATCTCAACCAATCTCATTTACGTTTGTAGCATTCTCGTGTTTCGGCAGATAGAGATAATAAAAATAAAAATAATATGACCGCCGGATCAAGTTTAGGTAACGCAAATTAAAATACATTTTTATAGGTCAAGGATCATAAGACCGCCGGCGGTCGCGAAACAACTGATTTCCTATTGTGTCTGATTTTACGGTGCTCAAGGGGTTAAAGAAAAATCCTAATCTAAGATCTGTCTAGTTGAGGATGCCGAGTGTAGTGCGCCTCTATTGCAGGTCTCATCATCACTTAACATCAGGTGAGAAAAGGGCAAGTGCTACCCGTAAATTAATAAAAAAAAATTATTGTTCCAATCGCTTGTGCGTGCATTGTACGACGACTTACGGGTCAACGAAGTTTCGGATGCGCTTAGAGACTGAGACCCCAGTACTATTTTGAGGTTGTATTAATTTTTTATTGATGGCTTGAGATTGGCATTTGCCCAGCCGTAGGTATATTACTCGCCTATGTCAAAAATAGATATCTCATTTTAATTATTGGTTTGTCCTTGTTTACATACTCGTATGTCAAAGATATTTTAAAATAAAATGTTTGCTGTGTATTTATTATTTATCGATAATGATAATGAGCGATGATAGACGTTGAACGATAAATACCTTATTCAGTGAAAACTACCAATTATATGTGAATAATGATGTGATATCTTCGAAAAGCCGATGACATTATGTATTAAATTCTGTCCTAATATTTTGCTAACAAATTGATTATCCCATTTGATGGTATTTATTATTTATAATACCTATGTACTTATTCAAAAAATGTGAACTTTAAGGACACGTTTACTCGTAATTTTGCGTTTTGATGACATAATCATGGAACTCATTTTTATTGTAATTTTAATCGTATTTATTAATTTGGTTGAAATGATTTTATTAAGAATCTCTTGGTTTTCGTTCCTTTTATATTTAAACAAAGTGTCTTGATCCAAGTTAAGGTGGTTTTAAGGTGTTATTTGTTATCGTGTAGTTGTACTTAAGTATTCAGTATTCGTATGAGTATTAGTGTAGTCGCCTTCTGAGACGTCCTGCTCCCCGGCAGAACCACTTTTGATTTAACTATTATAAGTCACTCAAAAAAATCTATGAAATGTCTATAAAAATCTAGTCCTATTTAAAAAAAATCTATCTCAGGTTTCACCGTATTTTGTTATTGAAAGTGGTTGCGCTGCGGAGTATCCTTCCAGCGGAACCACCACGATATATCTATTTCTATGCATAGTATAATCAAATATAATTATTGTATCAAAACATTCTATAACAATTCTAAATTGAATTACGATCCCCAAATCCTCACTAGAATTTAAATATACGGATAAAGCGGTGCCTCAAATTTTCTCTTCGAAATAGTTGTTAAACGCCTAGAGTAAAGTTCTTAGCAACATTAGCATTACATATCTGTCAGATTAAAAATTTGTTAGCACACAAATAAATATTATGTAGAGTCACGAGCAAAAATATGTAAACAATTGTCTTATTACAATGGAATAAGAGTCAAAGTGTTTACATATTAGTGCTCGTGACTGTATTTGTTGTGTTATATTATTATTATATAATATTAATAGTATAGTTATCTTACATTTTCCTGTAACGACTAAATATCGTAATGTCTGTGTTTATGTCAAACAATTAAAATACGTCTTACCCACTTAAGGAACTTTTCATTAAAGTTCCATAACTACCCACATTATAATAAAATCAGTTTTAGTTATGAATTGCACATTTCAACATCAACATTTTACGGGTGGAAGTATAACTGTTTAAAATGAAGCGTGGAAAGAGATTATCAGCACCATTGAGTGAGTTTAGAAGAGGTGTTTAGCAACTATTTCGATGAGAAACTGAGGCACCGCTTTATCCGTATATTTCAATTTTAGTGAGGATTTGGGGGTCCTAATTCAATATAGAATTATTTGATACCATATATTTGATTATACAGTAATAGATATATCGTGGTGGTTTCGCTGGAAGGATACTCCGCAGCGCAACCACTTTCAATAACAAAATACGGTGAACCTGAGATTTTTTTTAAATATGACTAGAATTTTATAGACATTTATTAGATTTTTTTGAGTAACTTATACTAGTGAAATGGAAAGTGGTTCCGCCGGGGAGCATGACGTCTTTTGGGGTCTAGTGGTTAAACCACCGTTCGCACTGAGGGTCCTCCCGGGTTTGATTCCCTGCGGGGGCTTCTATAGTATTGTGCTCGGTTTGGTTGGTGGCAGGGCTTTTCCGAGTACACCTGAATAGTTACAGGGCTAGAGTTCCGAGTACACCTGAATAGTTACTACCATCCGTCGCCAGAACAAAATGTTAGTAACGTTGTTGTGTATCGACACATAGAGATAAGATAGCCAGTTCCTCTGTAGTTGAGCATTCCGGGTGAAGCTTCCACCTTCGGCCTTATCGTCACTTACCATTGGGCATGATGAAGGCCAAGCATCCCCGTTGCTGTATTTAAGAAATAGTATTGCGTGGCTGTGAAACAGCGCTTTGTTTGTTAAGCTAAATCTGTAATAAACAGATTTAATTTCTTCGTAAGCGAATCTTAAAAGTGAAAAAAATTGCATTTAAATGTGGCATTATATAAGGAACAACAATAACAAATGTAAATGCATACAAAATTATACATGTTATTTAAATAGGTAATGCTTTTAAAATCAATTTGTAAGTGTTAAATGTTTTTGCAGTTCAAACCTCGTAAGTTAACAAACTTGTTAAAATTTTATTGAGAGTACTTATATAAATACAATATAAAACTGAACACTGTTTTTTTGAAATACATTTTTACGAAGGCGTTTTTAAATAAGATTAAAATTGTGTGTTTTTTCAATAATCTATTTTTGTTTATGAATCTTATGTAACTTCTTTGATATTATTTAAATTATTTATTTAATAACAGAAAAATATAAGCAAGCTTCTTTTGTTAGTTATATTTATTAAAAAATTGTTATTTGAAACATTATGAAAAAAAATAATATTTAGATACTTACTGAACAATGTTATGTTCTTAGTGAGATAACTATAAGGCTTATTAAATAAAGATTTACATCTTTCATTTTATTGTTTAATTTACTTAGAACTTAAATAAAAATCTAAAGCATGCAGTGTAAATTAAAAATATGTTTATAATACAACTATTTATTTCACTTTAAAATATTTCGACTTCTCCGATAAATCACAGTTTGTTAATACATAAATCTAAAACTTTTATTAATTACTTTATCACATAATTATTATTATTACGAACAATCACACGATTATCACAATTAAATTATGAATTATAAATAAAATCATGGCTGGGACTTACATCAAAGATGAAATAAAATTGTTTATTACTAACTGCTTGAATTAGTGGCAAATGTGTTTTTCGTATATGTTCACGTTTAATCGATGATAATGCAGCTGGTCATTATACACTTTAATACTTTCACGCTCTATTCTATTGTAGACATATAAATTTAAATATTTGTTTTGTCAAATTGGACCTTACTATCATTTAGATAAGGCTGGTTTTGGTTTAATGTCAACTATCTGTAAACTGTAGCGGTCTACTCTTTTAGCACAGCCGAGATCAAAAATGTGTATTTATGAGACTAGGAGCTTTTTATCACTTTGGTAAGTGTCGCAAACAGGAGAAAAGTGTATACTTGCCCATTTTTGTAGTTGCCTGTACACGTCCACGTGGTTGATATTAAAATTATCGTTTATTAGCTAATGAGCAACATAATATTAACACTAAGTACGTATACCAAGTTAAGTGAATGTGGCACAGACTCCTATGGAAATCGTAGCGTGAACGTTGCGTGACGTCACAAATACGACGAAATGGCCGTCGTCTGTCAATTATTAGATCTATTTATGAACTTCGTGTCGCTGGCGTTGCACCAATTTCAAAGACGATTTCCCTATTATTCACAAGGACTAATATTAAAACTGGTTTAAAGCGATATGGATATAATTTCTTAAATTACAGCATCACTCTAAAACCAGGTTTAACTCTAGCCTCTGTTATTAATAACTGCGTTACTGTTTAATACTAAACTAGTTTTACAACAGGAATTCGCTTATATTTAGTGCTAGGCACAGTAGATATTTACAAGCATCCTAGAAACCTACAACACAACTTCTAGACTTACTTAACTAATAACCGGTGATAGAAATAGGCATCTTAATCATCATTTACCTGAAATTTTCGACGGGACATAACATTTTGGCTGTTAATACCACCAAATTTGATACCGGTGTTTTGTAAATATCGGTATTTCCCGAAAGCTCCGGAATTTCTTATTCTACTCAGTACCAGTGGTTGGAAGTGTTTAACCCCTTATAGGGCAGTGTCAAATATATTGACACCATATTTTGAACTTTATGCAAAAAAGATAAGGTCGAAAACCTATTAAAATTTTCAACATGCTATGCTCGTTAAAGGGTTAAACATACATAGGACATAGATTCACTACTATTTACAATTTACAATACTTTGAAAAATTTTAACTATTCTAAATAAATGAAGTATAGTTTCAAATTCTTCCAACCACTGCATTGGTACTGAATAGCAAAGAAATCGGAGTTTTCGGGAAATACCGGTATCCAATTTGGTGGTATTAGTAGCTCCATGTTATGTCCCGTCAAGAATTTTAGGTAAATACAGTCTGCCTATTCCTCTCTGCTAATAATTCCACACTATTTAGCTTTTCATACCTTCTGAACATAAGGATTATACATAGTAAACGCTATAATGATACTTATAGCGCTTTTGATAAGCACTATAATAGCTTGCGTGGAATTGCGACAGCTGTGTTAGCCGTAATAGGCGATACTTAACCGACTAGGTAATGTAACCTAACTTTCTCAATACGAATGCATTAAAAAAGCGTGTTTATTTAGCTTATCAAACATTGTACTGTATTATTAAGCTCAATCACCAACAAAGGCAAGACAGTATGTCGAACTGCCAGATTAATTAAGTTTGTCAGAAAAAAATGTAGAAGTCCTAATCATATTATCACTATAGTAGAAATAGGCAAATAAATTCGTTCTCAACTTTATCATTACACGTTCAAAATGCTTGGCCATCGACTGCTGAGTGCGAGTTTTCTTCACTTCATAGAATTTAAGAAACGCCATCTAGTGAAACAAGTTAACAATTCAGTAAAAAAACTCACACTTAGCACACAGAAACACTTCGATTCCAAACGCTATTCACTCTGCGAGTCAACTCTTAATTACGACTAAAACTAAGGTTTATGTACTAAAGTGAAAGTCGTCAGAATTTCGTCGTGATGTGGTTCTTGTCGTCGACTTTGCCGTTGCTCGTGACCGGTAGCTCTTTCTCGTTCAATGAGCTGTTCCTCAAGCCGTAGCCGAAGTATATCAAGTAACCTGGAATGAGGAAACATTTTAATCAATTATTTAGTACTAATTTTAGTTTAACAACGAGGTACGAAGCAGATACTTGACGCAGTTTCTCCTATCACTTTTACTTACTGATATTCCAAATCTACAGAATACGCTTGCTGGCAATTGGAGTGGGACTGTTGCATGTTGATGTGATTCTTACGTCTTCAAGGCTTACAGTAAAGCTCATTCAAAGAAGACATGTTTCAACGTTGTCCACATCTTCACTTCCTATCATAGGCTAGCAAATGCGTGAGTCCCAGGGAGGGGTGACATGTGTATACTTTTCGTATATGTACCAGACTCCGTGAAAACCTGTTTACGCCTTGTTTTGAAAAACTCCATGCTGTCATTTCTCGTGAATTCTGCTGTGAAGTATCAAGTATAAGGTGGTGCAGTACTGACCGACCGCCAGCCAGATGATGAACCGCACCCAGGTCTGGTAGTCCAGCTGCACCATCAGGTACACGTTCATGCACACGCTGAGGTACGGCACCAGCGGCACCAGCGGCACCTGGACAACAATACGTTTACATTTCAAATGCAGCTGTTGGACGGAATAAACGGGTTTTAGCGACATCTCGCATAACATAACCTACAAACCTCCCAATAATTGGCACAGGTCTTCTAAAAGGACAACAGCACATATATCCACGAGTATTATCCCCGAAGGGTTAGAGGGACTAGGCTGTCACGTACCGGAGGAACAGAGAGTGACACGATGAGGATGTAGGTTTAGGTTAAGTATTATTAAATACTATACAATATTAAAAAAATATTTAAGAGTGAATTGTTTTTATAGTTTAACAGAGTTTTTTAATAGTTAAGTATAGTATTAGTGAATAAGTAAAGATTTCAATTATATGCAATAATTAAGTTAAAATGTACTTAGTTAGTAATTAATTTCATTGTTGCAAATGTTGCAATGCCCTTGCAGGGCCATGTTTGAGACTGATATTTTTGTAAGATCTATTTTATTTATTTATTTATTTTAGAAAGTCTTGTAAGCTTACAGAGTTATCCAAATCGCTTACAAGTTAAAACTAGATTTTAAACATGCAAAAAAATAAATGCTAAAAATATTATGGAAAATTTAACTATGTCAAGAAGACTGTCAGATTCGAATGCATGAAAGAATGTCAACAAAATTACATTAAAATTACAATTAAATAGGTGCATATTTGTCAAAATAATTATAAATACAATACTAAGCTGAATTAAATTAAACATCACTGTCTACAAATACGAATGTCAATAAATTGAATAAAAAGATAAAATTGTTGACATAAAAATAACAAGATAAGATTGTAATAAAACTACATTGTCAAACTATGGAATAGGTACATATTAAATGAATGTCAAGAAAAAAGCTAAGTACAATTAATTAATAAAATGTCATCCAGATTGCATGTCATCCATTATTAGCCGAAATTTCGCACAAAGACAACCAAAACTGTCTGCAAATATATCAATATCATCGTGCCTAGCGAGTAAGTCCCCGATAAGGCGATAAGGCTATGTACAACATGAGGCAATAAATATCTATGACTATGACTAAATCAGGACATATGCCTGTTACTGCCTTGTTAAAATAACGTACTATTCATAAATAACAATAACTTGGTAAGGATAACAATAAATAGTAGGAGCTCTTTGTAGCTCCGCGGATGAATCTGAACTAAATTTTACATGAAAGACAGAGGCTAGACAGAGAATGCAAGTAAATATTTGAATTTCAAATTTAGAACTGGGTATAAATGAATGTTATTCGCAAAGGAGGTTACAGAAACCAACAAGGCTTTAGCTGCCTTGTTACAAGGCAATGGGGACCGCAGAAGCAGTCCTCTGCCATACTCCACGATTCACCGAATAGCAACTGCACATGTGCTCAGCGTGATAGGTAGTGAGCCCATCGCCGCCCTAAGCTATTGCATGTATGTGCAGTATTTATTCCGTTAGTCGCCTTTTACGAGACCCAAGGAAAGAGGGCGGATGGTACCTAGTATTCTTTTATTGAGCTACAAAGACGGCTTGAAATGCAGCTGTTGGATGAAAAAATAATACCGGGTTTAGTGAGATGCGTTCATCATCATCAGCCTGTTAACCTTCTAGTAATAGGCACAGGTCATCCCAGATGTACACACATATGCTCACAGAAATTGGGCGAGAACCCAGCTCGCGGGCCCAATGAAGTTTAGTAATTTTTAACGACTGCATCTTACGACAACCACCGGGATCAATCAAGCTCCTTACATGCATTAGGAGAGGACTTTGTCCAGCAGTGCAGTTAAAGAAGTTGATTATGACGATAATATTTTTGATCTCACTCGATGGTGCTGGACTTGGGCCAGTCTAAGTGCTTTCCCAATATCCTGTTGTGCAATATTTTACTTGAGTAGGCCTGAGTCAAGCAGTGGAACCGCAGATGTTGTGTGAGTGGAACTGATATTACATTTTTTTTATTGTACTGTTTAAAGAAGCCTATAACTTTGCCATCCACTTGGTTAGAGCATAGCGGTAATAAGCTTAACCCTTTAAAGATATTCTCAGCGTTTTTGTAACTTTATTGAAATAAAGTTACAAAAACGCTGAGAATTTCATTGTAATAAGATTGAAAACCAATAAAAAATAAAAATGTATTCTGCTTTTTAAAGAGTTCAGAAGAAGAAAAAGAATAAGATTAAATTTTTTTTATATAAGTAAGTAATAGTATAGTTGGTAAAAAGTTGGTAAATTGCAGAGTATCAACATGTGTTGCCAGTTTCGGCATACAAATTTAGTTTTTAAAGCTTGGAATAAATAAATAATAAAGTGATGGTTACCGTGAAGCTGAGGTGTTTGACGGAGTGCCTTGGCTGCCGGTACAGCACGGCCAGCAGCAGCAGCAGCACCGCCCCCAGCGCCCCCAGCGCCCCCCCCAGCGCCCCCAAGGAACCCGACCAGCGCAGCAGCGCACACGTCGCCAGTGCCAGCACGACTGGGGAAACAAATAAACAAACAAACTTTATATTAAGTACCAGCAGGTCAACCTATTCAACACTGTCAAATTTCTCTAATAATTGAGATCAACAACTTACTAAAGTTTCATCGCATTGCATTCGGATGAAATGATAAGTTTTATCGTGTCAACTTCTCTTCAAAATCGTCATTGACGGTTCGATTTCCAGTACGCAGTTCGTGACAGACAAGTACGTGGGGTGACTGTCAGTGAGTGGACAGTCCGGCGATGACTCAAGCATTTGAACTTGACTCCAAAATGGCCTGCCACATGCCCCAAACTGACGATAGCACATCCACTAGCACGTTTTCAATTGGCTTGCGCTTATATTTATTGGGAAATCGAGCAGTGACGGTTAGTTCTGGTCTCGGAAGAGTGCAGAATGTAGCGACCGAAGGAACAGGGTCTACAGGCGGCCTGGAGAGGGATTTGCTTAGTACTGTTTTAGCAAAACAAGAACTTGGAGCCGTGTTTAAGCTCCACCACGACCTAGCTTGTGCTCCAGATCCATCAGCTACCAGCGGCCTTGTTGAAGTATCTCGTGTACTCACAGAATATGCCGATGGTGGCTTTGGCAATGTTGGCGGACAGCTGCGTGGGCTGCTTGATGCCCAGCAGGTTGAAGGCCTGCCGCGCCACGGAGTACGGCGACTCGGGCACCGGCTTCACGCCCTGCAGCGCCGGCGTCTGCACCTCCTCATACCTGACAGTTAACTGAATATTACACACACTAGTCATGAATATTATCCCCGAAGGATTTCTTTTCAAAGTCAAAGTCAAATTATTTATTCAATGTAAACCTTTACAGGCACTTATTGACGTCAATACTAATAAAAAAATAAAAACAGTTAACTAACTTGTAGTTAAGACTTAACAACTAATCTAACGAACTGTCTGTGCTGTGTGTGGGTTTAGTCATAGACCAGGCAATGAGGACCGCAAGAGCATTCCACTGCCACAGTCCAGGTTTCACCACATGATAACTGCACATGTGCTCAGCGCGACAGGTGGTGAGCCCATCACCGCTCTATGCTTTTGGATGTATGTGCAGTCTTTAGTCCGTTAGTCGCCATTTACGACACCCAAGGGAAGAGAGGGGGGGGGTGTATTCTTTCACCGCTACGCGACGCGGTTTGTACGCATCTTTTCCTTTGAGTGTCGTAAAAGGCGACTAACGAATTAAAAACTGCACATACATCCAACAGACCTATATCACTGAGCACATGTGCAGTTGTTATTTGGTGGAACGTGGACTATAGCAGCGAACAGATTTTGCGGATAATAGTCGTGAGAGTACATACTCGTATACATATAATATTACAATTTTTTTGTTATATATTGTACTGTTGTAACACGAAACCGGAGAAAGAAATCGCCCTTGCCGAGATTATTACTGCTTCGTCTCGGTACAAAGTTTCCACCACGATCAGGGCCCCAATTCTCATTTTTCGAGATGTAGTCTCGAATCGAGTTTTGATTTCGATCTCTATCTCGATAATCGACATTTTGTTCACGAATCTCCTATTCTCAGCGCTAATCGAAATAGACTTCGAGTTTTTTTTGATAAATATTGCCATTCTTTTTAATGCAATCAACTCGGGATGCGTTCCGTTTGACACGTTTCATCCGGTTTTAAACCGGTTGCAACTATGTACCTCAAATATTTTTACTGTAAAGGTATTTAAATGTATTGAACTTGCTTTTTAATTAAAGAAGTAAATTTTTAATAAGTATCGAAAAATCATTATATTTAATGTGTTGTGATCAAATTTAATTTCCTTAAACAACTTGTATTGTTTAAAACGTGACGTATCGTCGATAAATTTTATGTTTTTTGTTTGTTGTTGTGTGCTTGTTTGGTGACGAAACGATCATTTTAGTATTCACAAGACACACACAATGTCACAATGTCAACAAAAAATACCCAACGCCACAGCAGAAGCAGCTTCTTCTACAAATGTTGAAAGCCGATATACAGTTAAGGAGTGGAAAGTTTTCTTCCACCTTTTTAAAAAAAGTGAGCGAGCTCTCTCAATATTTTAAATCACTTCTACGACAAAATTGGAAATTAACTCCTCCATATCCACCGTGATTTCGCCGCTATTTGACGTTTCATTAGCTTCTCGTAGTCGAAATTACGTCTCGACCACTGCCGACCACTCGAAGCAATTCGAGCGGCTCTCCTTTGAGAAATGTCGAGTTCGAGATGTTCAGAATAACTAAATTGGAATTACCACTCGATAAAGTTCGAATTCGAATCAAACTCGAAGCCGATTAGCGCTGAGAATAGGAGATTCATTAACAAAATGTTAATAACGAGATTTTATGGTCGAGATAGAGATCGAAATCAAAACTCGATTCGAGACTACATCTCGAAAAATGAGAATTGGCCTCCAGAACTTCTCTTTCGTTCGGTTAACAATGGCTTACGAAAAGTCATGGTTTAGTTTATTAGAAAAAAGTAGATATTATTGTAAAAGTAAGTAGTTAATTCTGATTTTCTTTATTATTTTGTTCTTAACTTATAGTAGGTGAGTAGCTCAGAAGCATTTTCAAATACTTATTATTTTATCACTGGTCTGAAATGAAGTCTTAAGACTTATATTTCTAGTTATTGGTAACTCTTGGAATAATTTTAAGGTTTGCGAATTTCTCCACAGCAGCACAGACGTTGTCACATTATCCTTTTATTTGAACACCATAAAAGATACACAGAAGAAAGAACAAGAAAATACTAGAAATAGACGTTGCAATGATATACCTCAATATTAAGACGCTGGTAGCGACGATGGTGTAAGCCAGCAGGGTGCCGATGGACATCATGTCGATCAGCTGGTTCAGGTTAAACACGGCCGCCATTATAGCTAAACATAACAAAATAAACTTATGTATTAAATTTCAATCACAACTAAGCAACCTTAAATAGGTATAATATACGTAAAAATCAGTCCATGGTAAACTTTAATTCCTACTTCATTTTATGTTAAAAAATTATTCTAAACAATTCATTTAATCATCGTTAACAGTGTCGCGCAGCGGTGAAAGAATACTACCACCCCCTCCCTTCCCTTGGGTGTCGTAAAAGGCGACTAATGCTGGATTTACACGGAGCCAATACTTGAGACAATCCACTAAGCCAGTCCAATATTGGCATCGTGTAAATAGAGACGGTCCACTACATTGGATTGTCCTCAAGCCATTTTTGCTTAGCATTAGCATTGGCTTATTGGTCTGGCATATTGGATTGTCTCAAGTATTGGCTCCGTGTAAATCCAGCATTACGGACTAAAGGCAATCCAACAGCATAGAGCGGCGATGGGCTCATCACTCACCACCTATCATGCTGAGCACATGTGCAGTTGTCATTTGGTGAAACGTGGACTGCAGCAGTGGACGGCTTCTGTAACCCTCATAGCTTAGTCTCTGACTAACCCTTTGACGATATTAGTCGTGGATATACATTTGCATGTATAGTAATAATAAGTCTCACCCGACAGCAGTCCACTGACGAACGTCGCCAACAGCGGCGTCTTCGTCCGCCCACAGATCTTGGCCAGCGGGCGGAACAGCACGCCATCTGTGCCCATCGCATACAGCACCCGCGGCAAAGGAAACATGGCGCCGAGTAGACTGGTGCACAGCGCGAAGATGGCGCCTATCGTCACGATCCACTTGATGACAGGCATGCCGGATTGCTCGAACACGTGCGGGAAGGGGGCGTCAGCGTCCTGCAGATACAGCATGGTGATAAACGATGGTCCATTTGATTAACAGATAATAAATTGCACTTAGGTACAAGGAAATACGATAGGCATCGACCTTCTATTGATCTAAAACGGGTAAGCACCGCGACAGCACGCCTATGTGAAAGCGCTTTTAATTCTTACACAGAATACGTAAGTCCTCATCCACCACATCTACTGAAGAAGCCAGCTATCTTACACAGCAAAGATACTAGGAAATATGACCTTCTACTTTCGCTCTACTGGTCAACGTCATCAATATCATCAGCCCATAATCATCTCACTATTGGGCACAGGCTTTAACACATAGACAGCAGCACGCGAAGAAATTGGTCCATAACCCACAACGCTTGTCCCTGGCCCATTGATTGGTTGGTTGTAAGTAGGTTGGTTGGTCAAAGAAAAAAACAATTTTAAACAGCAATGCCGCACCTGCAAGTAGTACGGCCACATCATAGTCAGCACCGTGGCAATGGTGAAGTATGACACGAAGATTATGACCAGCGACAGCACAATGCACAGCGGGATGTCTCGCTTCGGGTTCTTGGCCTCCTCGCCCGTGGTGGCCACGCAGTCGAACCCCACGAACCCGAAGAAGCACTTGGCGGCGCCGGCCATCACGCCAGCCACGCCCCACGGCATGAACCCGCCTTGGCCGGCCACTGACTGGTATTCGGGGGGGATGTCTTCCAACTTGATCTTCCAGTTGGCTGGGTCACCTGTTAGAGAAAGATGCAATAGTAAGAAAGTAAAGCCTGTGTACTGCCCCACAGCTGGGCAAAGGCCTCCTTGAAATCAAGTCATCGCTACAATTGACAGGTGGATGGATCACAAACCCGGGCTATGCATCGAAATATCCGAACATACTTTGCCCGACCCGGGACCTACGGATATGGAGCCGAGCGCTTGGCCACACGGCCACGGAGGCGTTAGGTATAATATATTTTTGTTGTAAGTGGTTTTAAGGTCGGTATATTATATTTTTGGTTTAAGGTCGCGGATCGCTGCTGGTTGCGAGTAGGGTTACCGTTAAAGCCTGACATTTGGATAAAAGTCCCGACATTTTAGTCACAAAATGGAAGCATTATACTCACTTTTTATATTTTGTTTTTAGATAAATTTAGAAGTTAATAAAGATTAAAGACATATTTGATATTATTTTGTTAGGTACTCATATTCCAAAATCCGGACAAATTAAAGAGCCGGACAAAGGACGGACAGAGTCTAAAGATCCGGACATGTCTGGACTAATGCGGACGAATGGTATAGGGATTACCATCCGTCCGGAATCCGTCCGTTCCGCATCTAGGGAGATGCGAGCAGCACAATATCGTTTGTGGTGAAGATCTTTCAGGGGAGGCCTTTCTCCGACAGGGGACACGTCCTTCGACTGATGATGATGATGACGACGATGTTAGTGAGGATACCTCTACTTTCATATAAATGCAAAGTTAATGCAGACTCCTACTCAGTAAAACTTTCGAGGGCTACTTCGCGTCTAACTGTCACTGAGACCTCTCGTGGAAACTCTCAGACTCGCACCCTAGAACTGCCTAAGATTACTTATTATATCGTATAGTAAATAAGTAGACAATCCTTTCGGTCTTATCAATACCAATATAATTTACGTCTGTCCTCTAAGAAAGTTTTACAGTTAGGTACTTATTTATTGAACATTCAATTTGTACTTTGGCAGGTCAACATAATATTATATCAATCGTATTAGTATTGTATTGCGATGGTTCATAGCTTTACTAAGATTAAGTATGTTATCGGAAGATATTTCAACACAATATGTAGATAGCCTACAATGCGTAGGTACCTAAATGACACTACTACGACAATGAAATCTGCATTACAGACAATTAAATTAAAGTATACCTAAACACTTCACGCTAATCTGTTTAAATACATGACCGCGGAGATTTTACTCAATGGTTATAAAGTTCAGATAAAAAGTGCTTCATTTATGAAACTGCGTCATCTTTCTCATATCATATTTGTATAAGCTTAGCATTACCGGTTTAAGTACGTATTTAAATTACAATGTTAGAATAAGTTTTCGAACTAAATAGCTTTTATCAATTTGAGTAGAGCTACAGTAAGAAGAAAAATAACACTATTTACTTTTAATTTATTTCAGCGGGCTAGATGAATCCACGCGTAGGTAGCTCAACTGGAAAGAGCACCGGCCTAGATTGTCAGAAGGGTGCGGGGTCGAATCCTGCTTGTGGAAATTTTTTCAACAGCTTTGAATTTGTTATTTGTTCGCAACAAAATTGGCGGTAAAATTATATACTTAAAGAATATAATACAAAGTATACCTCTATTTCCAGTAATTTTAATGGAAACCGGAACGTATATAGCAACTCAAAACCACGCTGCTTGGCGGCAGAAACAAGAATTATCGCCGCCGCGCCGCGCCAGTCCCCATCCAATCGCATTCCCAGAATGCGAAGAAACAACTGCTCACCGATCCCTTATCTACTTCCAGCACTATGGACGACTTGGGACAATCAAAAGGCTGCTAACGTAGCAGCTTTCAAGTCATAAAATCATGGTAGCACTGACACGAAAAGAACTTTGATTATGGGCAGAATTCCACCAAAAGACCGCGTACTATTCTTAACTATGATTTTTCTACGAGTATTAGGTGCTTATATAAGGAAAAATACCCAGTGGACGGAACCCTAAGTGATGGTCAGACTAGACTCAGAACAACTGGAGATGCCTGTCAGCGCCGCATTTAATCGCAAGCGACTGAACGCGCAGAAGATGGAGGCAGTTCGTTGACCGGATGAAACGGAGTCATGATCCTCAGCAGTGAGATTAGGTACCTATCATATTCGTATAACATTAAAAACGTTTTATTCGATTGCTGCCTTGTTGTTGATGTTAGTTAAGAAGAGGATCTGCCGCAGTGGTATGCATTGGAAGAGGTCTAGGTGCAGCAGTGGACTGACACGGGCTGATGATGATGATGAAGTTAGAAATATCCTTACTTTTGGTAGCGCCCGCGATGATCACAATGATGATGGTGGCCAGGTTGAGCGCGGTGAACACGTTGTTCAGCTTCGTGGACTCCTTCACGCCGATGCCCAGCAGGACTGCGAACATAAGTGGTGGTAAAAATCTTTGGCCACCCATTCGTGTACAAACCAAGTTAGTAGTTGCTTAACTTTTGCGATCTTTGCGAAGAACGCAGTGCCTTGCCTACGTCAGTTTAGTAGGTACTTATAAAAAAAAATAACGAATGATGTAAACATTTACCAAATTTAATCTTAATTAAAGTACTAGAACCTACTTATGATAAAATTACTTATTAAATATCCTACTTACATGCATACAAGAACTTTGTTAACGTATCACAGTTCAGTTAACAAAACCTTGTTCTTAGATAGCCGAAAATGTTGGTACCTACCTATTATTCATTTTTGAACTTTGTTAATGCCAACTTTTTCACGAGATGAATACCATCACGACAGTAAATGTTATCACTGGCTACGATATCTCAGAAACTCACGTAGCGGTAAAAAAATACTAAGTACCACCTTCTCTTTTCCCTTGGGTGTCGTAAGAGGCGACTAACGGGCTAAAGACTGCACATACATCCAACTGCATAAAGCGGCGATGGGCTCTCCACCTGACACGCTTAACGTTTGTATACCTATTATTAATTTTTGAACTGTGAAAAAATAAACACTGATAAAATCTAACAGCTAAACATTGTTCGCAAAGCAAGTATGAAGTCGAGAAGAGAGTATTTGCTTCGCTACTTTGCTTAATTTAAAACTAAAATGCCTTGTACGAACAAGGCTTTAAGACAGTGTGAAAGCAATATACTCACTCGTTATCAAAAAGACGAGGCCAAAAGCGAACATATCAGGGTAATCAGCCATGAAGGAGATGTTGATTGGCGCGAGCTCCGTCATGGTCTTCGCCATGGTGTTGTTGCAGAGGCTGTCTATGTAGTTGGCCATGCCCTTGGCCATGCTGGCGGTGCCGATCACGTACTCCAGGATGAGGTTCCAGCCGATTGTGAAGGCGATGAACTCCCCGACGCTGACGTAGCTGTAGACGTAGGCGGATCCGGCTTTGGGCACTCGGGACGCGAATTCGGCGTAGCACAACCCTGAAGAGTGAGAGTATACTTTGAATGGTTGTGAAGGGAAGAAAAAGATAGGTTATAAATATTTTTATAGAACTTATTACAATTTGGAAATTGTTGAAGTTTTTAACTCTCAAAATGTACATAATGACGAACTTTATGGATGTTGTGGATCACGATTTGTTTTTGTGCTCTTGCTTTGCCGGATGACACGGCTCACGGAGCAGTAGGAGAATTCAGCAAACAATTAACGTCTCTTTAAATCAACCGCAAAAGAAATCTATATTTAAACGCGTTCCGACTGTCTTTGCGTCTCCTAGAGCCGTACGTAGGTAGATGCCTAGCCCCAGCGTGTTGCCAACGTCCAGGCCTCAGATCCAGCAGGTTTACACAGCGCAAAAGAGCGTCAAGATCATTCTGTCTTTGACTTTTAAAAGATTAGCAACGAGCCTTAATCATTGAAAGCAGACACTATCGCAGCGACCAAAAAGTTGAGTCGGGCGGTGATGGTCTTGGCAACAGCCCGTCAGAGCGTCTCTTCCGGGCGGCTATAAAAATCAGAGGTCCCGCAGGCCCAGGCAGCGCGACAGAGTCTGGATCATTCCACCATCAAAGAGTCTTACCAGCGAAAGCAGACGCTATCGCAGCGACTAGAAAGCTGAGCGTCACCGCCGGGCCGGCGACGGTTTTGGCTACTGCCCCAGCGAGCACGTAGACTCCCAGGCCCAGCGTGCTGCCCACGCCCAGCGCCGTCAGGTCCAGCAGGCCCAGGCAGCGCGACAGCGGCGACGAGGTGTCCTCATCGTTCAGGTGCTTGCAGCGCCGCAGCGTTGCAAATATCCTGCTACACCCCATCTGGAACAAGAGTTGTTAACGTTAGATTTTGAAGCCATTTCTGATGAGATATGATAATGTGAGATTACATGTCTAACTGGGAATGAGATGAGAACATTATACATTAACTACTGGACAATTTGTCAGTAACACTGTGCTACCTAACTACGAGTAGTACCTACTAATTATCCTAACCTACCTATTAGTCCAAAATATGAAGCATTTTGAATGTACCTAACTACTTGAAATAATTTACATTGTTCCGATAACACCATCCTCCTTGTCTGTCAAGGAGACTCCTAGAGGTTGTTAACAATTGAATTTATATTGTGTCTGCTATTACGTATTATGACAGCTGAGCTGTGCAAGCAAGGTTAACAATAATCTATTTTTCACTCCTCTTGCTCAAAAAGACCGTCATTGTAGCGTTCTAGAGCGGGGCTATAATAGCTTTTCTCGCCCTAGGGGAAAAAGTATTTTTTTTTAATTTTCTCTGTTACATGACAATGAGCCTACAAAAACGAAAAAGTATTTAGTCTTATGTAGAATAATCATGAAAAGACTCGACTTATTACTCTTTACCTAGATCAACAACTTTTTGAGATAGTTATTATTAAAGTTTATGGTAAAATTAGTAATCATTTGAATCTATGGACAACACAGACCACGCTTCAGCAAGAAAAAACTGCACAGTCTGTCTGCACATGTGCTTAGGTGGAGAGCCTTTAGCCCGTTAGTCGCTTTTACGACACCCAAGGGAAGAGAGGAGTTGGTAGTATTATTTTGATGAGCCCGTCGCCGTTCTATGCTGTTGTACGTATATGCAGTCTTTAGTCCATTATTTGCCTCTTCCGAGACCCAATGGAAGGGAGGTGTTGGTAGTATAATTTTGATGAGCACATCGCCGCTCTATGCTGTTGGATGTATGAGCAGTCTTTAGTCCATTAGTCGCCTTTTACGACACCGAAGAGAAGAGGAAGGTTGCTAGTATTATTTTGATGAGCCCATCGTCGCTCTATGCTGTTGGATGTATGTGCAGTCTTTAGTCCGTTAGTCCCCTTTTACGAAATCGAAGAAAAGTGAAGGGTTGGTAATATTATTTTGATGAGCCCATCGCCGTTCTATGCTGTTGGATGTATGTGCAGTCTTTAGTCCGTTAGTCACCTTTTACGACATCCAAGTTTAGAAAGGGTTTGGTAGTATTATTTTGATGAGCCCATCGCCACTCTATGCTGTTGGATGTATGCGCAGTCTTTAGTCCGTTAGTCGCCTTTTACGACACCGAAGGGAAGAGACTGGTTTGTAGTATTATTTTGATGAGCCCATCGCCGCTCTATGCTGTAAGATGTACGTGCAGTCATTAGTCCGTTAGTCGCCTTTTACGACACCCAAGGGAAGAGATGGAAAGACTGCACATACCTACTATCCAACAGAATAGAGCGGCGATGGGCTCATCAAAATAATACTACCAACCCTTCTCTTCCCTTGGGTGTCGTTAAAGCAACTAAAACAGGTTAATTTTAAATAAAATAAACCAATTCATATTGTATTGCATTGTTTTATTTTCTCGCATTCGTAGTGAAAAGCAAAGTGTAACACACGGCGCCAAAAACCCATTAGAACTCGGTTTCTATTTACTCCCTCGCTAAAGCTCGGGAGTAAAACTACCTCGTATATAATGGGTCATTTTAGCCCCTTGTATAACAATCTACTATTAAAAGTACTTAGTACTTATACACCCACAGATATTTGTTCGGAAGATGCTAAATGGTAGAACTAATGTAATACTTTTATCCGCAAATGTCATAAATGCGGTGAAGCGGATACGATAGGTTGTTTATTTAATTATCTAACCACAAGAGCACGATTTTTTCGACAAAAAAGCCAGTAGTCCGTTGTGCGTAAGTATAGTAGTTAAGTGTTACGAAAATTGCTGTGAAACTACCTATGAACAAAAACCAAATTAAATCAAACAAGTAAATAGTTTGTTTTGTTCATTCTTTATTATCACAAGGTCAAATCAACAGGCGTTTTTTAGTTTTAGTATAAGTAGTTAGTATGATAAGGTCAAAAATATGGTCAGTGTTTAGTTAGATGATCAGCGATTCCGTTGCTGACTTCACATTCTTGATATTTTAAACTTTAATTTGGTCATTAACCAAAAAAAGGAATAAAATGTGGTTTACGGTGTAAAATGTCAAATAATTTTTAATATTTTAACAATACCTTTTAAGTAAAAATATGGTCACAAGAAAAACTTTTGCAAACTACGTTGTCAAAATATATAGGTATTAATATTTTATTCAAACATTAACGCCTTATGCAGGTAAACAAAGTATTAATTCGGATGGAAAAAAACTTTAGTACGTAAATACCCAGCTCGAGCTATCCAAATTCAAGTTCTATAACAAGAACAGCGAATCTACATGCAAATATAACAATAAAAACATTGTAGACATAGACACAGGATCGCGGAGAACGGCGGGCGCGAGCAACGACAGTCCCAGTCTTAATAAGATAAGTAATATACGAGTACCTATACTTTTATAGCACACAAAAACATTAAACAGAAAAATATACACAATGACAGAGTACAAAACAGGCGGCCTTATTGCTAACAAACAATCACTTCCAGGCAACCTTACACAGCAGTGGGCAAATGACTGTGGATTACGATAATTATTAAAAGAAGATTTTTACTACAAATGAAATCATTAGTAAACGAGAATAGGTATTATTGCTTACCTCTTTATGACACTAATTATTACAGATAGCCTCATCATGTGACTCGAACTAAGTGATTTATAAATGCATGAAATTGCCAAATAACTACACAGAAAGGTCAGGTACAATCCATCCGCAGTAGGGTTTAAGAAGCTGAATTACTTTTTTATTAAATGTCGGTGAGATATTTTGGAAAACGTCTATATAGCTTATCAAAGTATAGACATTTCTATATAAAGGGACAGGCTCTAAACTATGGAGTGATTCTTGGGAGAAGAGTTCTGGCAGAAGAGTTCCTGGCATCTGATCTATCACTTACTTAGTTGTTTACGTTTACACTACAATTATGTAAAAAAAAAACTTATTTTTGTTTTATCCGTCTGCCAGACGGAGACCTTGAGGCCGTGCCTCACCAGAAGGTGACCTGGAGCATTTCAGGCCACCCTCCGATACGTGCGAACCACACGCGCGGGTGTAGGCGCCATGGCCGTACACCCCAACGCGCCTGCGACGGATTACTCCGGAAGGAGGGTCAACTTCCCGTGCTCTCTCCGTCGCCCCTTTCTGGGTTAAGATGCTTTCGCAGAAAGAGAGCATTTTGCCCTAGACCTATGCCTGCTCGACTACGGCTCTGAACCCACCACCGCGCAAAGCTGCGCGCGCTCATCAGAACAAGCGGACCATGCTGCCAGCGAGTGCAGTGACGTGTCCTCAGACACGCCATACTGTCCGTCTGCTCTCTCCCCGTTTTTCGGCACAATACCTCCCGAAGCAGCGGACCTACCCCAAGCGGAAGGAGAGAGAGCCCTACTTGCGATCGACATCGCTCCAGGACGGGCCGAATCGCTCCTTTTACTCTATACATTTATTATAATTTTCTGCTATGACTAACTGGCGTTTATCTCACCTGATGTTAGGTGATGATAAGGCCGATGGCGGAGGCGCACCTCAGCCGCTGCGGAACACCTAATGTCATGTCTCAGCACGATAACCCGAGTATCTTTTCGGTCTGGCATCCGCCAAAATTGGAAATTAAGTATAATATGTCAACGTCCTAATGACACTGAATGAGTGTACGAATTGACGCGCACCGGCGCATGCGCAGCCGCCGTGGCAGCCAAGGCCGCGCTAATGATGGTCACTGCTCCACACAGATCGTAATGTGCCTTCAAACATCACTATAAGGACAATTTTTATAATATTTCTGACTTTGATTTAGGCATGGTTGTAAAAACAAACACATACATACATTATTATAATCACTAAGCTTTGCCGATTAGTGGTTTTAGAAGTTGCTGTTAAAACGACGACAGATAACATGGTTGTAAGCGGACCTTGAGTCCAGCAACATATAAAACAAAAACACGGCGAGTGCCGAGCGAAGCGTGCCACGGTAGCAGTCGGCGAAGCGCAATCGAACCTAGTAGGTAGTTCTTTCAGGCTATAACCTATAACTTAGAAGACATCAATTGCAGCTGCCAGCATCACATTACTTGCTGATCAATTTAGTTATTTTTAGCCGACCACTAGAAGCAGCACTCTGTTTGTTTAAAGAAAACTGCCCAGAAAGCCCTCATTTATTACATTTACTAAACCTATGGTGTAATTAATAATAGTAACCAGTAAAAGTAAATAATTTATCACATTTACCGTCGAACTTGGTATTTATTAATAATTTCCAATTAATCACATAAAATTACCGTAACATGTACCTATACATAATCGAACTAACATAATCTATTTCTTTAAATATGTGACATAAAAAAAACAGTTTTATTGATTGTCATGCAATTTGCATTAAGTAGGTAACAAAGGACTTCCCCGACACAAAGGAGGTGGCAAAAACGATAATAAGAATAATTTTACCTGTATACCTACCTACTAAGCGATTTTGTAAACCGGCTACAAAGTAGAACTTTCTAAAAATATAGATACCGCTACATTCAATAGGTATTATTAGGATGAATGTTATTGTAGAATAATTAATTATTTATTTATTTATTAATTATTTATATAAGTATTTTAGATCACCGACATAAGTAACAGCATTTAAATTCTATGTTCTTAAAATTAAGGTTGCTTTTAGCTAACTGCTCCTACAATTAGGGGTAGTCACAGCATGCATATAAGATAAAACTAACAAAAATTAACTTAACTACAGTAAATTAAAGTATAAAAGCTACATAAAAAACAAAATAGATAGGTATCTTTATCTGATAATTAACCCATCGATCATTTTTCTAATGTCAATAATTATTTTGCCACAAAAAAATATATTTTACTTACGCAAAATAACATAAAGAAATAACTTACATAAAGAATGATAATGTCTTTGTTTGCGCATATTTTGGTCACAGTTACTTTTATAAAACAACAAAAAAAATAACAAAATAAATACAGCCGTTCTCAAGTTATGCTCTTACATGCGCTATCAGCAATTCACTATTATTTATAATAGACATATTTTATGTAGATTATAGATAAAACCTAGCTTTCTCACAGAAAACAACAAAAAAAATAACAAAATAAATACAGCCGTTCTCAAGTTATGCTCTTACATGCGCTATCAGCAATTCACTATTATTTATAATAGACATATTTTATGTAGATTATAGATGAAACCTAGCTTTCTCACAGGAGCTGTGGGTCACAGCTTTTATCAATAATAACAAAGATATGTAATCATCACATAACAATCGATATAAAAGCTTACCATTTTTTATATATTGGTAAAAAATAGAATGTAGCCTAGCCTAGTTCTAAGTTTCGTAACTCTCGAAATGGCTTGCTTGATCTCACAATGTGTCGTACCTCGTACCGTTACATAATACAACCTTTTCGGTTGGTTTGGTTAAAATAGTATTTACAACTTCACATTCTAATATGTTTACTCTACCTAGGATGTCTTACGTTATCAAGATTCTGTGTTCATAATTCTTAATTCCAATAATTTATTTTTAGACAGTAGACTACACTTATTGATCACTTAAGAATCGTCTCGTCTTGTAATTGTCTTTAGGGTGGGAGACTAGGAAGGCACAAAACTCAACAAGGGCATTTCTCCATTTATTTTAGAGAATTACACTTTAAATTACAAATAATACTAATAAATTTCATAATATAACAAAAATAAACCGTGTTTATGAAAGTTGCAGTTGGGATTTTAGCCTCTGGTTACGGTGAACGTAGAGATAGAATATATAATGCGTTTGTATAAGTGTCACTACTTTTCTCATATTCATTTGAAAGTTATTTCGGCCGCATTTGCAGAAGCATTTTAGTACTTTTATATAAAAATTAATACATGCTTATTTAGAAGTCCCAAGAAATAGGGTCAAGCGGCAACCTAATGGTAGAGCAGCTCCAATGCCAGAATTACCCCCATTTATGTTCCATGATTTTCAATAGTTTTCGTACAAGTGCGGATTTTTGAAAAACATTAGTTTCAATATCGATTCAATACTTTTTGGGTCACTGTGACTCTAATAGTTAAGAAAATGTATTTCTTTATATGGACCTGTATGTAATATTAATCAAGTGCCCCATATTTTCGGGTCAAATTAAATGATAATTATTTAAACTAAGTTTTTCATCAATGTATAGTACGAAAACTTATGAAAATCGCAGAACATTCGATTCGGGTGCTGCTCTACCTCTAGGATTCCGTTTGGCACTATTTCTTGGGACACCCTGTATGAGAATAATTTATAAATTTATAAAAATTAATGAACAATATAGAGACGTTCAAAAATGCAGATTCAATGACAAATGACATTCACCACCAACCAAGACAAGGACAAGGCAGACATATTTCGGTGCGGTGTGTGAGTAAGAACATACTGGCGCATATACTGCAAATCTATATTCATGATTATTATGCTAGTGATATACCACCGTAGTATCGTTCATACATAACCAAATAACAACTGCTCATATTTTGCTCAGCGTGATAAGTGTAGTCTTCAGTTCTTTAGTCGCCTTTCACGACACAAGAGCAGAGATGGGTTGCTATTGGTAGTATTCTTTTGATATTTAAGCCGCCACCACACGGTACAACGTGTTTTACCTTCATGATGCTCATGCTACATTATCTTTATCATAAGTTTGACGCAACTAATTAGTCAATGTTCTAGTTTTATGTAGGTACTATTTTTTCCTTGCGGCGCACCATTTTATCGCTCTAGACACAATAATTACTCAATTATTTTCACTTCGTTTATCAGCGAATAACAACGGTTCATGGAGAGTTGTTTAGTTAGAAAACATAAGATTTTTTCGGTTATTTTGAGTTACAAAATATGCGTGAAAAAGTTATTATCTACAAATGCGACTTTTAAAGTGTAACACACTGCTAGGCGAAGGCCTCCTTTATTGAGATCCAGTCATCGCTACAATTAATGGAGATTGTCATAATCGCTTGCCAATATCTTTGATCACAAACCCAGGCTATGCATCGAAAAATCGGAAACACTAGAACCCAAGACCTTCTGATATCAGACCGAGCGCTTTGCTACTTTATCTAGGTGTCATACAAATGAGTAATACATTCGTAAAAAATAAAAGATATAAAGACTAGCGTATTAGTACATTGTTACCCTAGGGGTGAAAGTAGCTTATCCAGCCACGAGACGGGGTTTGGCACCCGAGCGTAGCGTGGGCGCCAATAGTTCGAGGGACTAAATATGTATTTCACTCGAGGTAAATACAGTGCTTTTCATTACGAATACAACTTCGATCAACAATACCATGTTAATACTCTCTAGGGCTGAAATGTAATACTTTCAACCCGTTCCTCAGGCAACTTCAGACCTACTTGGAATGAAAAATCTTAAAACGCTATTATAGACTTTGGAGACTGAAGCTGTACCTACATAATATTCGGTTGCAATATCTATCTTTTTATTAAAATGAAAAGTCCTGAATCACTCACTACTTTACAAAAGTCGTCATTCTGTAGAATTGTTAGAAATTTAATACTGAGATGTCGTTGATTCTTTTCTGAATCACGCTATTGTTACCTTCTTTACCGTTCAATGTAGGCCATATGTAAATCAAACATTCGATTGTATCTTACGCTACACTTTAAATTGTTCTTTTGTAAAAATGTTTCTAAGGAGTTCTTTAGAGGTTTTATTTGTCGGCCAGCGACCTCACAGTCGTACACTGTCTCAACAACGCGCAGTTCAATTAAACCCTTGAAACTAGATAAGATTCCCTTTACAACGCAAGTAGGTACAACTACAACAGATTTTCAAAATTCCTGCGGTATTGAGTATCAGTAATCGCGCGGGCAAAGTTGGTGGCGACTGCTATTGATTATTAAAATGTTTTATGTCAAATAAAGGAGATCGTACGTATCCAGCCGCACGCAATGCATGACAAAAGCCTTACAATGTGCCATAGTAATCCTACAACAATGGGCAATGATCTCATGTGACGATAACACTTCGTGCTCGAAGAGTTACAGCAGATATAACTCATCGCGTATTATTTCACTTGATAAAACTAATTTATTGTCAGTAGTTAAAATACGTATGTTCGCACTTGGTAGTCACGTGAGAGAAACAAATAGGTTTCAAACTAATATGAAATTTAATAAGAAAATCGTCTATTTCTAGTAACGAGCTTTTTTTCAGTTTACCTTTCCTTAACAGCGTGACCGGATTTATGGGACCCGAGAAAAGTATGAATGTCCAAGTCGCAACGACTGAATAATTCCCGAAGGGTTTCCAGGCGCTGCTGGTATCACACAAAGCTGTGTCTGTGTACCTTACTAAATTCTCTGAGGCGTTCGAGAAGAATGACGATAGCTTTGGGCACCACAAAAGGTAGGACTTCGTATTGACGAAATCGCGACGTCGTTGGGGAAAAGCACCCAGTCACTCACATTACTGTGGTTGATAAAGCGCGCGTGCAGGCCGGGTCTTTTGTGTCTTTAGTAACGACTACGCTGTTTTGGATGGAGCAGGTGTGCACTATAATGGTATACATACCGCAGTGATATTGTCAAAGCCACCGCACTAACACCGTTACGAGAAAACAATTGTTATTCTGTCCATATAGTTTAAAAACTTCCCTTGTGACATTATAAAATCTACATCACTCAGACATGTGCAATAAAAAACATGACAACAACTGCTCATTCTTTTAAACTCTTGAACAATACATAGTGTTACTAAAGCAGTACCTAGACAATAGGAAATCGCAATGCAATAACAATGAATGATGAAACATTTATAAATCTTAACAACAACTGCGGAGAAATCGATAATGCACCGACACCGGCACCTGTCGGCATATAAACAATAACAATATTAAACTACATACTCACCGTAATTATGAACAATTAGCTGGGGTTGAATGAAAAGCACAGAATCACTGAGTGACTGTGCTCCAAACAGTGACTGTGTAGAAGTGAAGCTGACTCGTCACAACTGGCGAGATTGGAGCGCTATCTTTATGGCTGTAATCCTTCGTCAAACCATCGCGCGAAACACTGTTGGGTTGTCTGGCAGTATATCTTAAAGATTTTATTAGGGAACGCAACGCAACTGTCTAATAGGTTCCGACTGTGGGGCATCGTTTTGAAGTATCACTCGTTTCTATGTTAGTGTGTATTCCTTCCTATAACAGGGTATCCTATAATAGGTGTAGGTACCTCTGAACATTTTCTGGAAATCGTATTTATAAAACAACTACAGGACAGGCTTAGCCTAGTGTGGAAATTTAAGCTACTTCTGTAAACCTTATGTAACACTTTCTGGCAATAAAGAATTTATTGATTTATTTTTAAACGAGGTGAACGTGTTAAACAGGCAAGGTGAGGTCAATAGTGACTACATCCTGCCTGATAGTAAGCAGCAAATAATGAGAGCGCTGCTCACCGTGGAACAAGCGCACCCATTCGTGACGGCCTGCATAAATGCCGTTTCACGCCCCGCTTAAAAGACCCGGGTCTATAGGAGCTGGGAAACACATGCGCCGGCAAAGAATTTAAAAAAAACAAAATTCGAAAACCAAATTTTTTGGTGCGAGTGCTGATAGTGTACACAGTATGATGGTGGTTACTAAGACGCACGTGTAGTCCGGGAGAGGAAAAGAGAGGGCAGGATTAGATCAAAAAGTTCTTCAGAACACCCTCCGTAGTGATTCCGGTAGAAGACACTGAGAGAAGCAATGTCTCTTCGCAGCTGGAGGTCCTCAAGAGATGCTGTAACCTCAGCATCTCCAATAATGTCCACCGCTCGCCTTTGCAGTCTATCAAGTGCATCGAGGAGGTATTTAGCGGAGCCGTCCCATAGATGGGAACAATACTTCATACTCGATCGCACCTGAGTCTTGTATAGCAAACAGCGCTGCTCGGGAGTGAAAAACCGCTTCACCTTATTGAGAATACCCAACTTACGGGAGGCAGTTAAAATGACACTCTCGATGTAGCATTTTGGATTTAGTTCCTGGCCGATGTCCATGCCAAGAATGCTGAGGTCCACTGAAATTGGTAACGGAGAGTTCTAAAGAGAGGGAGGAGTAAGGAAGGGAGTTACCTTAGAGGAGAATGCACAAACCTGGGTTTTGCTGGCATTAAACTCGACCAGGTTCTCAGATCCCCACTTAGAGACACGATCGAGAGTCAGGTTCAGTTTGGCAACCAGTTCTTGCCTCTTCACCACGATATCGTTTTTGTCTTTGCCGCAGGATGTCCCAAGTACCGCTCATGCACCGTACTGTCATCCGCATAACAATGAATATTGCCCAAGGACAACATGGTATTGATATGCAGTCCGGCATTGACTTTGAATAACTCGGAGGAACTACCCTCACAAAGGACACGAATCCTCCGCTCTTCTAAAGAGTCTGCAACCCAGGCGCACAAACGGGGCGGCACACCGAAGGCCGGCAACTAGGAAAGAAGGGAGCGATGCCATACTCTATCGAAAGCTTTAGCGACATCAAGGCTTACTGCTAGAGATTCGTCATGCTTATCTATCGCTTCACCCCATGCGTGAGTAACGTACGCTAGATGATCACCCGTTGATCGCTTGGGTCTGAACATATACTGACGATCATGGAGCAGCGAGTGATGCTCTAAGTAGTGAATGACTGAGAATTAATAATCCGCTCAAATACCTTGCACAGCACAGAAGTTACAGCGATGGGTCGATAGTTGGCTAGATCCGACCGATCCCCTTTTTTGGGGATCGGTTGTATGTTCGCTTTCTTCCAAGACACCGGCACAATACCGGTATCATAAGACTCCCTCAACAATCGTGTCAACACAGGAGACAACTCAGCCGCGTCTCAGAGCAGCACAGTCGCCGGAACACCATCCGGCCCGCTAGCCTTCCGCACGTCGAGCGCCCGCAGCACAGCACGTACATCACACTGCCTGATACGAGTATCAGGCATGGTGGCCCCACAATGTGCTATAGTAGGTGGAGCGGCGCCACAATCGTCGATGAACGAATTAGCCGCGAAAAGGTCAGCCAAAAAGTTCGCCTTCTCATGCGGCTGGTAAGCTAACGAGCCATCTGGATGTTTCAACGGGGGCAGCGAGGGAGAGCAGAAGTTGGCCTGCATGGCCTTAGCGAGCTGCCAATAGCTATGGCTACCCGTAGGATGCGAGATCAACTCCTGCCCTACCCTCGCCACTCTTTGTGCATCCGCTCCTGCGAGAGCCCTCTTTTTAGACTTAGAGGCCCTGTTGTAAGCCGCCTTCAAGGAGCCGGTACTAGGGACATTTAGTGCGTAAGCACTCGTCCAAGCACGATACGCCGCCTGCATTGCATTCAGCAGCTATGGCGCATTCGCGAAAAAACCAACGCCGTTGTCCACCAACGCCAGCAAGATCTGTGAATGGAATATTATACTCCATACTCAACAAAATCTCATCAGCAATGGCGGAAGAGATGGCGACGCTTGGTCTTCAGTCTTCACCGTTTTCGGTGGACTAACGCTATGCGGTGCTGTGGCAATGACCAAGCAGTGGTCTGACGAGCCTAGAGGTGCAAGCACCGACACTCTAACCCTGCAGGGCGACTCGTCAACAGTAAGTCCAACAAGGAGGGCGCGTGACCTATGATATCTGGTATCTTGGTGGGCTGGTCTACCAGTTGTGTCAGGTCTTGAGTCAGTCAGTCGTATTACGTCACCGTGAAGTCTACCCTCACATTCGTAGCAACTACTAGAAAAAAATCAACGAGTCTTCTGAGGTCTCGGTAGCTTAGTGGTCAGAGCAGTGGACCGGCATTCCAAAGGTCACGGGTTTGAATCCCGTTCGAGCTTTCCTGAGACTGGTTGTTTTTTTTTCTACTAATTAAATATAATATCCTATTATACAGATGTCTTGTCTTGCCTTTGTCTTTTGATTACCTTTTCTTTCTATTTTATACGGGGAAACCATTATTATGGATACACCACGACCACCAGGAGGGTAGCACTAGCTGTTATGTAGCGTCTCTCTCGACTCCATTTTTTGCAGAATAGAAGAAGGATACCTCGCGGCGCTTGCCGCTCGGGTCCCGACCCGCCCGAGCCATCCTCATGGCATAGTAGGGATATTTGGTACTAGGTTTTTAGTGGGTAGGCCTACCCTTTTCCCATTGAGTTTTTAGATTTAGCGGGAGAGGGGAGGATAGTCCCACATTAAAGAAATTTACCACAGTCTAAAATGGTTTTTAGACTGTGATTTTACTTAGTTAAAATAAGGGTAAAAGGAGCTGCATGCACACGTACTAAAGCCCGTCTAGAATGAACGTGGGATGCAGACACCGATTCAGGGACAGGAACGTTATTACTTTATCCTGACGTTTGAAACCTGTACAGGATCCTGCAAAAGGTCTAACGCCTCATACTCCTTATGACCACTGGGTCAAAGTTAGTTCGTAGCAAGCTGCAGTGAAGTTGCAACTACAGCAGTAATTATCATCAACCTATAAACGTCCCTCTGCTGGGCATAGTAGGTATCTAAAGTCAATACTGTTTGGTGAAATCTATATAAATTAATAAGATAATTAATTAGCTATTTGAAATGTAAACCACCTGGCGTTATTTACGTTACGCGAATTGAATGTTGTATGGATGGCATATTAATTGCCTTATTAACCGTTTTCATATTAGATGACGTCAGTATAAATTATGCTTTCTTTGTTTATACAAGTGGTAGAAAACTTGCTAATAAAAGAGAAATACCTACATGCTTGGAGCATTAAACCAACCCTACGTGTCATGTTCAGTCGTAGATTCAAATACTTGTAATAGAATAATAATTAGTTTGTAAAACAAAAGTATTTTAATTGGGAGGAAATGTTACTCGTATTTATACAAACCTACTATGCCCAGCAGAGGAACGTTTATAGGTTGCTGATAATGACTGCTGTAGTTGCAACTTCACTGCAGCTTGCTACGAACTAACTTTGACCCAGTGGTCATAAGGAGTATGAGGCGTTAGACCTTTTGCAGGATCCTGTACAGGTTTCAAACGTCAGGATAAAGTAATAACGTTCCTGTCCCTGAATCGGTGTCTGCATCCCACGTTCATTCTAGACGGGCTTTAGTACGTGTGCATGCAGCTCCTTTTACCCTTATTTTAACTAAGTAAAATCACAGTCTAAAAACCGTTTTAGACTGTGGTAAAATTCTTTACGCATACCCGAGGCCCGGGGTGACCTCAGGTTATCCTCCCCTCTCCCGCCCAGTCAAAAAACTCGATGGGGGAAAGGGTAGGCCTATACCCACTAAAAACCTAGTACCAAATATCCCTACTATGCCATGAGGATGGCTCGGGACCCGAGCAGCAAGCGCCGAGTTATCCTCCTTCTATTCTGCAAAAAAATGGAGTCGAGAAAGACGCTCATAACAGTCCTGCCCTCCTGGTGGCCGTGGTGTATCCATAAAAGGGTTTCCCCGTGTAAAATAGAAAGAAAAAGTAATCAAAAGACATGCGAGTAAATCTGTATAATAGCATAAAATATTTCATTACTAGAAAAAAAACAACCAGTCACAGGAAAGCTTGAACGGGATTCGAACCCGTGACCTTTGGAATGCTGGTCCACTGCTCTAACCACTAAGACCCCAGAAGACTCGTTGAATTTTTTTTAGTAGTTGATGCGAATCGAATGAGAGGGTATAGGCTTTACGGTGACGTAATACCGCTGGCTTGCAGCGTATCAACTACTACGCTGCAAGCCATTTTTCTGGGGTCTCGGTAGCTTAGCGGTTAGAGCAGTGGACCGGCAATCCAAAGGTCACGGGTTCGAATCCTGTTCGAGTTTAGTATCTTTAGTTAGTTTAGTTAGTATCCTGTTTATCTATATAATATAGCATTGGGAATGCAAAATTTCAGTAATAAAGAAATCTGTATAATGTTTCATTTCAATAAATAATACTTATATGGTTTTCTAAGGTTTACGCGAGCACTACACATTGAAATGATACACTTTTTACCTTTACTAAAGGTAAAAAGTCCTGAAGTCTCCCTGTGACCACACTGTGACGTCAGGAAGAAACGTCAGGACTAAAATAAAAACCATAAAAAGTATTATAAACGCGGGTTCCATCAGTAAGTGTTTCATTTCATGCATACATAATCGCACATACATTCATAAATAATCATGACTATTATCCCCGAAGGGTTAGTCAGAGACTAGGCAATGCGGACAGCAAAAGCAGTCCTTTACCATAGTCCACTTTTCACCAAATAGCGACTGCACATGTGCTTGGCGTGACACGTGGTGAGCCCATCGCCGTTCTATGCTGTGGGATGTATGACAAAGACAAAGATTATTATTTGGCAGTCTTTAGTCCGTTAGTCCTTTTACGACACCTAAGGGAAGTTGCTGTTTCATTTCAACTGTATAGGATATTTGAACAATAATGCTTACCTATGCTTATTCTTAGATATATAACAGATGATTTAATCTGAATATAGACGTTAAGACGAAAGAACAAGTTTCATTATATTTATTTTTAAACCACAAAAAATCTTATGCAGGGGACTAAAGATAGGAACGGCGGAAATCACCTTTCGTTCTGCCCAAGTTTTCCTGTATTTTATGAGCGCATGCAAAAATTTACAGATTATTAACCTTTTTATGTTTCTGAGCCGGCAATCTTGTAATTTGGTTGAAAAAGGTAAAAAAAGCCCCATTACCAGCTTTATAGTTTTTTTTACCAGCTGTTCTTACCGGTTGAAGGTTTTTCCCAGCTTCGAAATGGTGATTTTCGAAGTGTCTAATATTCGTTTAACGGTTTATTTTATTTTTAAATACTACACAGTATTACGTCACTGTGTACATGTGAAAGCGTATTGATAAAATAATTTGAATATATCTTTAAAACAAGCAATAAAATCCTACTTTAGAAGCGATCACCGAAGCCCGTGGACGCTTGTGACAAAAAATCTTACGGGTAAAGTTTGATATAAAATATAAGCTTTAAGAATTTAAACTAACAATTTGAAACAAGGTTTTATTTATTCATAATAATTGATTATTTGCGTTGAAAAACGCTTAATTACACTCAAACTATAATGAAACGTTGAAAATAAAATGTTTAAACGTTGGTACGGGCTTGTGATCGATCTAACACAAATCCTCATTTGTGTTCTCAAGACACCTCACACACCTCACGACCATTGTGTATAATAGTTTTACTACTTATTTTAATTTATATCTAAAGCAGAATCGAATGCTTAGCGTATGCGTATAAAAATACACAAAAACAGTAGGTACGTTTTGTTTGTTTGCAGACATTATTTGCGAGTTTCGAGTGCGTTGCTGTTTGCTCGAGATAGGCATCGACCGCCAGCTTGTTTGGCAGACGACCTTCGCCGGGATCCCGAACCAGTCCGCAGACATCACCGCGGGATCCCAAACCATTCCGCAACGCAGACATCACCGCGGGATCCCGAACTATTCCGCAGTGCAGACATCACCGCGGGATCCCAAACCATTCCGCAGACATCACACACGTACATGCCTTCACGACTATTACGTGCTATTATCCCTAAAGATGAGAAGCGCAAAAGTAATGCCCAAGGAGAGGGACTCGCTGTGACCACGAACCCTGTAAAGTAAAGGGTTCGACACGTCTCAGGTCAGGACTAAAAATTACTTTAAATGTAGTTATTAAACGCGAGTTTCATCCGTAAAAAGTGAAAGCTAAGGTTGCAGAATACTGAAACAAACACACAAAAAAAAGAAAAAGTAAAAAAGAAGCATAAAAAAAATACTGTGGCATGTGGCCAATTTTTTAGGTCCCTACCTTAGATGAATGATTGGTCTCGCTGCGCTCATGCAGCGAGACCAATCATTCATCTAAGGTCCCAACCTCAGCTTGTGCTGTAATAACGATAAGCAAGCAGCAGCAGCGCCGGTATTCTGGTGGGTCGTACGTAACGCCTTGTAAAAACTTTAACTAGGTACCTACAATAAAAACTGGTTTATTACAGATGCTGTCTCACTTTTGTTTATAAGTAATACAGTTTTCACTTTTTTGTATAAAAGGAAATAACGTGTTCTAAAAATCTCGAAAGATACGTAATTCTCCAAAATGTTATTTATAGATATTCCATCTTAACACTGCCTACTGCTTCTAATTAGGCAAAGCAAGCCGGCACAATAACATCAGAGAAAAGAAAGAAAAAAGGTTATATACCTCGCCACTTCCAGCTATCCCGAGTGATCCTGGACAGCCTGCTACCAACTACACCAGTAGTCACTCCATCGAAGATATCACTAAACCTGTACGTTATTCCTCTATAAGGCAGAACACGGTTGAATGTTTCACTTGTTTTCAGTCTTATGACAATCGCATAAAGTTTAAAATATGGTTGGAATATTCATCCCCCTGTTAGTTAAAGGGTTAAACTGCCTCGGAGCCTTCATCGCGATTACTTGCGCGGTATCGCACCTCCATGCGGATGTGAAGCATATTAAATATAACGAGATTAGGCAGTCGCGGCGCCGGTGGTGCAAGCCTATATCTATACAGATTACATATAGTTCCATTACCATGCATTACATGCCATTACATTATAGTTCCTATATGTAACGACATAACGAGATCATTGCTGTCACTGGCAATATTGGCGATATCTATTTATAACAGAGCGTTTCGTACCATTCAGAGCGCCTCACGCGAGTTAAATTAATGATTCAATCATAAAACGAGAATTTTTATGTCAATGTCATCTCGTCTTGCAAGTCATCTCTTTTATCAACAGAGATTCGAGTCTGCCATCGTGTCTCAGGGATCTGATTTTAACATTTTTATAATCTACTACGGGTGCACTTTTCCTTCATCTCATCTAATGTTAGGTGATGATAAGGCCGACTATGGAAGCGCACTTCACCCGGTGTACTAAACTACCGAGGAGCTGGATATCTCATCTACATAATATACTATAACTGTAGGAACACAACAATGCTAGAAACATTGATGTTATGGCTAAATAATTTGATGAAATGGTGATGGTATCTAGCCAGGTGGCCTTAAAACAAGCTCTATCACCAACCAAACCGAGTACAAACAAACATGTACCCCCTGTGGGGCATCGAACCTGGAACCTCGGAGACTGATTCTGGTTCTCTATCCACAGAGGCGGTCAGACTATGGGAACAAATATCAAAATCAGGTGACTGAGACACGATTAAAGACGAATTAGAATAGCAGAATTCACTATTGCTTTGACCCTTTAAATTCTCGTTTTCGCTAACGTGATCGAATGATGAATCAAAACAAACTCAGCACTCAGAACAACGCTCAGATAAAACTTTCTTAAGTTTTATCAGTTTTATAGCAGTTTTAGACAAACAATGAACGGATGTTTCCATTGCCAAATATGTTTTAGACGCAATATTTTAAACAGGATTATTAAATACGTTCGTCATCAACAGCCTTTAAATGTCCCACTGATGGGTCTCGATTCATCATTGTTTTCAGTTTTTTTCAAACCACAGCGACATCAACAGTGTCGCGTAGCGGTGAAAGAATACAACCCCCTCTCTTCCCTTGGGTGTCTGCACACACATCCAACAGCATAGAGCGGCGATGGGCTCACCACCGTCACGCTGAGCACATGTACAGTCGCTATTTGGTAAAATGTGGACAATGGCAGAGGACTGCTTTTGCGGTCCTCGTTGCCTAGTCTCTGACTAACCCTTCGGGGATAATAGTCGTGGTTAAAATAATATAGGGTTTAACAATATCAATAAGCGAACGCTTAAGGGCGGTATTTAGACATCATTCTGAATACAATGACAAAAAATGGGCTCCAGTTTTATAGTGATTTTTCAAAGTTATGTTTTCTAACAAACTAAACCAATTAAAATAATGCACATCATGAAACATGCTGTATCTTTACTAACACGCACGCAAGCGTCAATAAAAAGATAGCTCAGTGTGCTCCGAGTTTAGTGTGCATGTTCGGCTATCTTTGTGTGCGTGTAGTACAGCTGTGCGGGTTTGGAAAGGGCGTATTTTTTGGTGAATTATGATAATGTTTTGTTGATTATCTCGGTAACGAGCCCGTAGTTTTTGACCAAACTTGGTGAGCACGCTCAGTGTGATGTATAGATGCACCCCGTAAACGTTCGCTTATTGATATTGTTAGACCCTATATATGTATGTATATTTACAGCCAGAAATATGGGCCTCTCTCTCTCTATTTATGTCATTCGCCTCGGTCCCGTGCTAGCTTGTTCCACGTGCCTTAATCATGTCATCGACCGATCTGGCCGGTGGACGTCCCCTATTTCGATAGTATCCATCTCTAGGCCATCACTCGGTCAGCATTTTGGTCCATTTGTCTTTACTTCGTCTAGTCAAGTGTTCTACCATTCTCCCCTTAAGCTTTAATATCCGCTCGCTAACATTCTGCCCTGTTATTAATAAACGTTGATTAAAGTTACACTTAGGATTAAATTGTCTCTATCTGTCTTCTTTAACAAAAACGAGACAGCGTCTCTTTAAACCGAGGTGTAACTTTGGCCATTTTTATTAATAAGACGGCTGGAGTTTAGTCCTGGGGACTTACTATCAACATTGCTTTAATCTTAGGTACACTGCAAATTTCGATATGAATTTCGCATAGTGTGATTAAAGTAATACTGCTCTAATATGACAGTAGGGCCTGCGTCTAGATTATGATGGTTTAAAACGTTCAGTTTTCGAAAGGAAATCCCATTTTCCCATCGATCGAATTTGATGTGATCGAATGATGAAGGAAACTATCACTTAGCACTCTACTTACAAATTCGTTAACCTCGTAATCAGATATAGCCTAACATTCCTTATAAGGGCATGCGATTTCATCGATGCGTCTTGTCCATAAGCGAAGTAGACGGCCTTAACCCATCCACGGAATCAAATATCACCGATGCGGCCACGGGTCAATGTGGGCAGACAGACTCGTAAACAACAAGAAAATTATCATAATTAATAATATTAATATTTAAGGCTCAGAGCTGTGTGGTGGCTCCTTAATAAAAGAATACTACAAACTCATCTCTTCCTATGTTTTAAAAGGCACTAACGGACTAAAGACTACCTATACATCTAACAGCTTAAAGCGGTGATGGGCTCACCACCTATCACGCTGAGCACATGTGCAGTGCAGTTGCTATTTGGTAAAACAGGTATGCCTGTATGCCGAATTTCATCCAAATCCATTTAGTAGTTTTTACGTGAAAGAGCAACAAACATCCATCCATACTTACAAACTTTCGCGTTTATAATATTAGTAGGATTTGTTTGTTATTTTCTGTTGTTGTATTTGACGTCTTTTTTAAAATTCTACATTTAATTATTTTTAATGTGACAGACAATAAGTGTTTTTCCTTTCTTTCTTCTAGATAAGATAGCGAGTACCTCAGTGGCAGGGACCGGAAAACCCCTTTTTTTGATTAAGCCGATTTTTAGGGAAACCCAATCAAAAGGTTACCAAACGATAGGGTTTCCCTATTGATAGGGTCGTCTTTCTTAGCGGAAACTTTTTTGAATAGGGTTTACTGCTTCCAATGCACTTACCAAATCAAATAGGGTATCAGTAACTGTAATTTTAAGCGCTTACGAACTAATAAGGTTACCCTATTGTCTCCTATCTCGTTTTCGCGCACGGGGCGGCGGCGTCTGTAGCCGCGGCAGCGGGCTGCGGCGCGGCGGACTGCAGTGTTTTTACAAGCTTTTATTTGACTCCTCCTGTGTTAGTGTAGGACAAATCTTGCAACTGAATTTAAGACCAGTTCTCCTCACCTGATTGAGCTGAAATTTGGTATACTTATGTAAGTACGATGACAATGCAATGTTATGGTATCATTGAGCTGGTCTGATGATGGAGTCTGGAGGTGGTCATAGGAACTCCTAAACGAAACGGCAGAATCGCATCGAGTTTGGATTCGTTGGATTTGTCTTTTTGAGCACTTTAGTGCTAGATGATGTCTAGGGTCCTGATGATGGAGTCGGGAGGTGGCTATAGGAACTCCTAAACGAAACGGCGGAAACTCATCGAGCTTGGGTTCGTTGGATTTGTCTTTTCGAGCACTTTAGTGCTAGATGATGTCCAGGGTCCTGATAATGGAGTCGAGAGGTGGCCAAAGGAACTCCTAAACGAAACGGCGGAAACTAATCGAGTTTGGGTTCGTTGGGTTTGTCTTTTCGAGCACTTTATTGCTAGATGACTCCTAAATCCAATACTAAAAAGTAAAAAATATATTAAAATTAAAAAACCATTTTAAAAAACAAGCTTTTAAATGCGCTAACAAGAAAATAATGAACTTTTACTATCAACTTATAACGTCTCGTTACACAATTTATATGATATAAAAGGTTGTCGCTAGATTTACTTGTTTAAATAAAAAAGTAAATTAAATAACTTGATGTGTAATTGATTAAAATTTTCAATCTAAGTATAGTTAAATACGAGTACTTACATAATCTCGCGACAACCTTTAATCATATAAATTGTGTAACGATGTTATAAGTTGATAGTAAAGTTTATTTTTTTCTTATAAGCGCATTTAAAAGCTTGTTTTTTTATTATTATTATTACAAGCTTTTATTTAGTTTTACCTGTCCGTTTGTCATCAAATCTTGCAAATTAAATTTGATCTACTTCCCGGCTACCGATTGAGCTGAAATTTTGCATACATGTGTAAATCGCGTGACAATGCAATATTATGTAAACATAGTGCTGATCTGATGATAGACCTGGAAGGTGGCCATAGGAACTTTGCATGAAACGACACAACCTCATTGAGTTTGGGCTCGTTTGAATCGTCTTGACGAGTAATTTGTCTTTCAATGGTAACCAGGCTCTGATGATGGAGCTGGAAGGTGGTCATTGGAACTCAGTAAAGAAACGACGCAACCTCATCGAGTCTCGACTCGTTTGATTTGTCTTGACGAGTACTTGATGATGATGGTGCTAGATGATCAGGGCTTAGAACCGATACCGAAAATACAGGTATTATATCGGTAAGTACCGGTATTTTCCATTTCGGTTCCTGGATACCGATTCTTTCCTGTATCTATCTGCGACGTTGCCATATTGTGCACAAACGCAGCGCTCGCAGTCGCAACGCAACTAAGAGTTCATTAGAATCTCGCGAACGTGAACAGGTGTGACGTATTATTTGGAAAATTTATCCTACTAATATTATAAACACGAAAGTTTGTAAGTATGGATGAATGTTTGTTACTCTTTCTCGTAAAAACTACTGAACGGATTTGGACGAAATTCGGCAAACAAATAGTTTATTACCTGGATTAACACATAGGATATTTTTTATCCCGATATTCCCACGGGAACGGAAACCACGCGAGTGAAACCGCGAGCGGCCGCTTGTATTATATAAAAACGATGGGGCAATAAAAAACAAGTTTAGTAACGTGTTTAACTATCCTACTAATATTATAAACGCAAAAGTTTGTAAGTATGGATGGATGTTTGTTACTCTTTCACGTAAAAACTACTGAACGGATTTGGACGAAATTCGGCAAACAAATAGTTTATTACCTGGATTAACACATAGGATACTTTTTATCCTGATATTCCCACGGGAACGGGAACTACGCGAGTGAAACTGCGAGCGGCCGCTTGTATTATATTTAAACTATGGGGCGACAAAAAACAAGTTTACGAGTAGTAACGTGTTTAACTATCCTACTAATATTATAAACGCAAAAGTTTGTAAGTATGGGATGGATGTTTGTTACTCTTTCACGTAAAAACTACTGAATAGATTTGGATGAAATTCGGCAAACAGATAGTTTGTAACCTGGATTAACACATAGAATATTTTTTATCCCGATATTCCTACGGGAACGGGAACCACGCGAGTGAAACCGCGAGCGACCGCTTGTATTATACAGGGCTATGCCACAAGGATATGCCACATGGAAGGAAAGTACCTTGAATATTGTAGATGGAACATTTTACTGAAAGAAGACATTATTTGAATTTAAAAATAATTTAAACTGCATTGCAGTTATTTAAATAATTACATGGTTGAACCGGAAATCGAACCCTTTACATGAGAAAAATAATCATTCTGTAGCTTTATCATACCGGTCGAAAGGCTTCATGAAAAGGATTATTTTTTGCCTTAGATTAAAACAAATCTAAGATTTTTGCTAAATAACATTGTGTCACAAATAAAGGAAGACCATGAATTTTAACATTTGATGTGAAATTTTGTTTAGAAAAATGAAAAGCTGACATTGCCGTAAAGACATACAACTGACATTATCATAAGTACCTATTACTAATAAATGTACCCACTTGAGAAGTAACCAGTACGAACGTGTCCACGAGCTAGAGGTAGAAGTAGAACTTAGAAGTATTATTATAAATATCCACCCAAACAAGATCAAAAAATCTACAGAAAGCGAAATAATTAAAAGAGTGCGACTTTGTACAGGAACACTGCGACTTTCAACAGGAAGGGACACATTTTGAGCATTTGATAAATTGATTAATTTTGTATTAAAAATGTTAAAATTCATGGTCTTCCTTTTATTTGTTACACTATGTTATTTAGCAAAAAATAATCCTTTTGATGAAGCCTTTCGATCGGTATGATAAAGCTACAAGGTGATTATTTTTCTCATGTAACGGGTTCGATTCCCGGTTCAACCATGTAATTATTTAAATATCTATGAATGAAATTTAATTTTTTTTTTAAATTCAAATAATGTCTTCTTTCAGTTAAATGTTCGATCTACAATTTTCAAGGTACTTTCCCTCCATGTGGCATATCCGTGGGACGCCCTGTATAAAAACGATGAGGCGAAAAAAACCATTTAGTAACGTGTTTAACTACTTACAATTAAGTGAAGTTAGCGAAAAAAGTCAAAATGCGGTCCCGGTTTCATAAACGGAATGCATAAAAAATACAATCAAATTTTTTTTTCACAAACTGTTGAAAAACATTGCATTGGCAAAAAGAGATAGATAAATTTCCAAAAAAATTATGAAAAAAATGTTTTTTTTTTAATATGGAGAAATAGTTGATTTTAATATGGAGCTAACACTTAAACTTTTATAAAAAAGCGAATATCTCGAAACCGGTGCGTCGTAGCTAAAATCGTAACGAAATTTTGGCCAACCAGTAACGTCCCGCAAAATCCTGAGCGGTATCCGATGGATACTTATAAAAAAACAATTTAAACTTAAGGAAAAAAAAATCTAATTTTTGTATGAAGCTAGATTTCTATTGTCTTATAAAAAAATAAACTCAAAATTCAAGACAATCGCTACGCTGCGTTTCTTTCTAACCAATCACAAAATGATTAAAAGGCAACTTTTTATAAAATCGCAAATATCTCGAAAACGGTGCGTCGTAACTGAAATGTAACGAAATTTTGTTCCCCCTGTAGAAGCTCGCAGGAACCTGAGCGGTATCTGATGTACTAATCAATTTTTTTTTGAAGTTTTTAAAGGAAAAAAAAATCAAAAAAATATTCTAATTTTTGGGTCCGGGTGTCGCAAACGGGGTGCCTAATAAATACACAATTTTTTTTATTCACAGACTGACGAAAAACATTTCTTTCAAAAAGAGATAGAAAAATTCCAAGAAAAAGTTTAAAATAAATGTAAAAAAACACAAAAATTTCAGTTGATTTTTATTTATGGAGCCGACACTTATAAAAAAATAAGGTAACTTTTATAAAACGCGAATATCTCGAAAACCGTGCGTCGTAGTAGCTAAAATCTAACGAAATTTTGGCCCGCCTGTAACACCCCGCAGAGACCTGAGCGGTAACCGATGTATATACAAAAAAAAATTAAACTTCTTTTTGGGGAAAGAATAATAATAATATTCTAATTTGTATATGGATCTAGACTTCGGTTGTCTAATTTAAAAAAATAACTTTAAAATTCATCGCGATTGTCTTTAATTTCTAACCACTAACACGTCCAAAGCGCGACAATCGCTAACCTAACACAAAAAAATTTAAGGTTTTTATAAAATCGCGAATATCTCGAAAGCGGTGCATTTTTCTAACCTATCACAACCATATAAAAGATTCAACTGATAACCAGGGTTTGATGATGGAGCTGGAAGGTGGCCATAGGAACTCAGTAAATAAGCGACACAACCGCCGTTTTTGATGGGTGGTGAAGGTGAGACTGGTGAGTGGTGGTAGTTAGATATAATATTTTTTTTTAAAAACAAGCTTTTACTATGTTTTTGTTATTAAAAATAACTAAAAATTTGAAAATAATAATTTAAACCTGAACAGAAAAATATCATTATATTAGGTATCAACATTGCAACCTTTAACGATAATTAACCATATTTGTCTACGTCACAATAATCCCATATCGTGAGTCGGTACATAGTAGTAATAGACATTAGACATTTATATTAAACTCTAGCCGTCTCATTAATAAAAATGGCCTACACCTGTCTCAACCCGAACTTACGCTTAGACTAGTTAAATCCAGATAAGGCTAGTACTTATTCCGTCTTATAATAAACGTTGAGTAAGGTTACTCCAAGTCCACCAAACCACCAGTTCACCACTCATCAAAAACGGTCTACCCATTACCTAAGACGAATTGAACTCGACGCGGTTATGTCGCTTAATTACTGAGTTCCTATGCACATGGCCACCTTCCAGCTCCATCATCAGACCCTGGTTGCCATCTAGCACCAAAGTACTCGTCAAGACGAATCAAACGAGCTCATACTCGATGGGGTTGCGTCGTTTCTTTACCGAGTTCCTAGGACCACCTTTCAGTTCCATCATCAGATCATGCCCTGGTAACCATCTAAAAACAAAGTACCTACTCGTCAACACGAATGAAACAAGCCGAAACTCGATGGGGTTGCGTCGTTTCATTACAGAGTTCCTATGACCACCTTCCAGTTCCATCATTAGACCCTGGTTACCATTGAAAGACTAAACTACTACAACTACTCCTCAATACGATTCAAACGAGCCCATACTCGATGAGGTTGTGTTGTTTCATTGCTAAGTTCCTATATCCTGGCCACCTTCCAACTCCATCATCAGATCAGCACCCTGTCATCATAATATTGCATTGTCACGCGATTTACACATGTATGCAAAAATTCAGCTCAATCAGTAACCGGGAAGTGGATCAAAATTGAGTTGCAAAATTCCACCCGAACAAAAGACATGCATACCTACATACATTGCAAGTTAAATAAAAGCTTGTAAAAAACTAACAAGCTGCATGCACCGCGCGCGATTGCACGCAGCGATATTTTGCAGCACGCTCGCCGCGGGGAGCCTCTGTTGAAAGCAACACACGTAAACGATATACAACAATACGTCTAATGCGTTGCGCTTAGAAGCTTGAATTGCTTGTGCACGTTAAAACCCTTTTTATAGGGTTAGCCTCAATAGGGTTTTTGGATACGGTTAGTGCTTACCCTAATTAACTGTATCAATTTGGTAACCCTTTCTATGCAGTAAGTCGACGAAATGCTTACCGTATTGATAGGGTTAGTGAAAACAAGTCTATGAATTACCCTATCAAAAACCCCATAAATGGTAAGCGGTTCCGGTCCTTGCTCAGTGGTTGAGGATAAGATAGCGAGTACCTCAGTGGTTGAGGATAAGATAGCGAGTACCTCAGTGGTTGAGGATAAGATAGCGAGTACCTCAGTGGTTGAGGATTCCGGGTGAAGCGCGCTTCCACCTTATCTTCATTTTACCATCAGGTGAGATGGAGGCCAAGAGCTAACCCGTAGTGGATAAAAATAAAAATTACAGTAAGTAGGTATAGGTATCGATATTTAATTTTTATTAGCTTATAAATGATTTGATCTGCTAACGGTGTGCGGCGAATCAGCGATGCGTTTATGTTATGATTAAGTACATGAAATTGGTCAAAACGAAGGTCATAAAAATGTGGGCAAAAATCTAAATATTGTTTTGTTTACTACGTGTATAGCCGGGTCAACACCGGGCGCATGGGCTCGCGCGGCAGCCTCGATGTAGTAGCTCGCGAGCATGGCCTCGCGAGGCAGACTGCAGATGCACCCCCGAAACACAGAGCCTCGCCTCGCGAGGCAGCCCGAGCCATCAGAAGTCCCCGAGAACCACCGTTCACACCGAACGCACAGCTCAGCCTGAGGCACCTTTGAGCGCGTCCCGTTTACCGACAGCCGACGGCTCGACCCCGAGGCACACTCGGCCGAGGCAACGTGCGCCCGAGGCAGCTCGAGCCGCGTCCACACCGGTTGAGGCATTGGCTCGCGAGGCTGCCTCGCGAGCGACCCGTGCTCGGTCGGTGTAGGTAGACGCGGCTTACTACGTATGTTTTGGCCCAATTTCATGTTGGCTGACACAAACAACCACAAGTGAAACACTGTCTAAGTTCAACTGTGGCGGTCAGTATTCTAGACGCATACGCGGCGCAGTGAAAGTCTGTATGCGTGACGACAAAGTAGCCATGTGATGTGATGTGATGTGATGCGATATCTAAATAAAAAATTAAATGCTGTTCGTTGGCGAGTGCGTCACCTGAGGTAAACTTTTGATATCATTTTTTTGTAAAAATTATTAACGTTTATTTTGTTGTTTTTTTAAATTATAAACCAAATTAGATAGTTATCCGGAAAAAAAATCTATTTTTATCAATTTTACCGATCGAATCGAATTTTATAGATTATCGAAATCCAAACCAAAATTGTAAAACAAAAATTTTGCCTCAAGTGATGCGCTCAGCAACGAATAGCATAATTTTTTTACGAATTTAAGAAAAACTGAACTTCTCTAAGATTTTTATACGAGTATGAATAAACACGTATAAAAATCCAAAAAATTACTCTTTAATGCAATTAAAACGCAGTTCATTTATTTTTATAAATGCAGCGTTTATTTTTAATACTAAGTACGTTTTCTTTATTTTTAAAGTTTTATAAGTACGAGCCGACAGTCAAACTAACAAAAAATGCAAAAATTACACACTTTTATTTTATTATTTCTATTTATGGTCCACCTATGGTCCAAAGAACCTACGGTCAACGCTAATGATAAAATCTTTGCAAGAAACAGAATTACATATTAGTGTTATGGACTAAACTGTCCTTAGCACTAATAACAAGAAGGTCGGTAGGGTATAATATAGTAAGTATTATAATGTTAGTAGATACATGCATGTATGCCAATGAAATTGTAAAACCAAAGGACCTGTACTGTGACCAAATTCGATAAAGAATGTTTGTAAACAAATTATTGACATTTGTTTGTATAAATATCAAGTATCACTAGATTTTTATAATTTTTCGAGAGAGATTTAAGAGAAAACAGCCCTTCTATCAAGCAGTAAAAATCCGAAACTAGATATTTAGTACCTACGTAAAAATTACAGTAATTTTGTTTACAAACATTATTTTTCTACTTTAGCCGTGGTATAGACTAGCGAGCGAACCCGAATCGCGCAAATGGCTATATTAATATTTGCCACTGATGTATTATAATAAACGTCCGTACAGACGTTATCGTTTATTTTCTGTTTAAGACAAATAAAGTTATTTATTATTATTATTATTAAACAATGACGACAAATTATTATGATAACAGATAAGTGATACCGTAAAGCCTTCTGCTGTTGCTGTGTCACTCGGCGCAACATTGTATTGTTGTAATATCTTATGTTAAACTCAATAAATGATTTGAATTTAATTAGTTTATTAAATATACATACATACATACATTTATAATCACGACTATTATCCCCGAAGGGTTAGTCAGAGACTAGGCAATGAGGAAAGGAAGGATAGGAAGACTAGACTAGGCAGCAAAAGCAGTCCTCTACCACCAAAAGCGACTGCACATGTGCTGAGCGTGACAGGTGGTGAGCCCATCGCCGCTTTATGCTGATGAATCTACGTGCAGTTTTTAGTCCGTTAGTCGCCTTTACGACAGCCAAGGGAAGAAATGGGGTTTTCTTTAAAAGAGCCGCTACCCCACACGGCTTTTAAAATCATGGAATTTTTATATCATCGACGGATAGAGTAAAATAATAATATGTCAAAGTGCTGCAAAGGATTACAAAGGCTTTCGAATCTCCTCAAAATCATAAAACGGAGGTAATTGTTGTACTTCGGATCTATCCCAAAATATCTTTATAACCCATAAGTAGGTAGGTATCTAACAAAACTGGCTTATTCCACATGAATTATGTAATTCGTGATGATGGTTTTACCGACTCAAAATACATTCGCTTACCGAAGTTTCATAGTACCTAATCGAATGAAGGGTACTTACGTATTAAAATCCTAAAAATTCATAATACCTACAACTAAAATACCTAGGTACGTTTAAAACATCGAAAATCATAATACCGAATGTGTGAAATACCTATGCCCGATATACCGAAGCTCAATACGTCGATTTTCAAATAACCGTAAGATCAAAATCCCGAAAGTTTGAAATACCGAAAGTTCAAAATCCCGAAAATTCTTAATACTTACCGAATTTTACAAGACCTAATTTCGAGGTTATGTTTTTTTATTAGACAAATGAAATACTAGCTGCCCTACTCCTGTAGGTCACGTGATAGGTTAGAAATTTAAGACAGTCGCGAAGCGATTGTATTGAATTTCGAGGTTATTTTTTTTATTAGATAACAGAAATAGGGGCAGCTAGGCCCTATTCCTGTAGGTCACGTGATAGGTTAGAAATTTAAGCTACATTGCAAAAACACGGTTAATCTATCTTTCGGGATTTTGAACTTCGGCATATCGACTGTAGGTATATAAATCTTCGGGATTTGGAACATTTGAACTTTCGGGATTTTGAACTTTCGGCATTTTAATATTCGGCCTTCCGTTCATAGGTCTTATGAAATTCGGTATTTTAAAATTCGGCATGATTGAAGAGGTAGAAGGAGGATCAAAAATTGCGCATACGGGACAAACAATTGAAAAGAATAGAAATAGATAGCTTTGATAGTGAGTTTGTGCACAAAACAAAGCAATATTTTATATGACAAGAGAAGAAAATGAAGCAAAGGATGTATGTCAGATCCTAGCAAATGGAAAGCTGTAAGTGGTCTCTGCCGACCCCCCGGGAAACGGACGTGACGTATTATATACCTATTGATTTGATTTGATTTAACTTAATTTAATTTTTATTTTTATTTATCTTATTTTTTTTGTAATTTTATCATATTTGTAATTGGTCCATTTGTTGACTATGAATAAAGTATTGATTGATTGATTGATTGATTATGTATTTTTTTATATTACGTAAACGAGCAGGCACAATGTTACATGGGTTCCTATTTCCTACGAGTATGCATTATGTAACGTACACACAAGCCTTAATCAGGACTATTATCCCCGAGGGGTTAGTCAGAGACTGCGTGAGGACTGCTTTATTTTTACCAAATAGCGACTGCACATGTGCTCAGGCCTCAGCGTGACTGTAGGTACATACTGTTGGATGTATTCTTTGTGCAGTCTTTAGTCCGGTAGTCGCCTCTTACGACACCCAAGGGAAGTGATGGGGTGGTAGTATTTTTTCACCGATACGCGACATGGTTAAAAGCATTATGTAAGTACGTGACAATTAACGTGAGTAATGCTGCCTCGCGGCGAATTTGCTATTTAAATGCTACACGTTCTGATTGAGCAACCGGTATAGCTTCCGCTCGCCTCGTATATTTTGAATCCTTGTGTATTCTTTTACATGTTGTTGTTGCCGTTTGTATGTTATATGTTTATTTATAAAAGAAAGTTGCCTTTTTGCGCTCGAAATGGAGAAAATAATGCTTAGGAAGTGACTTTCTTGTCGTTTCTTCTCAGTCCAAGGACGCACCGTAGACTTACGAATCGGGTGTAGTGACATTCATAAGAACTCAATTATTGTAGCTTAAAAGAAAAGAAAATAATTTTAATTTTAATTTTACATTACAATCCTACAAAGCACTTTAGAATTTCATCATTAGTAATCTTTTAGAGGCAATGTTCATTTTATGGTTCATTTTATGGATAATACAAAACAGATTGAATGCTTTCTAGAAATAACTAGGTTAGCTACAACAATCCGTGTAGGTCAAACCGATTTCTTGAAAAAAAAACATTACACACAACATACAAAAGTGTTTAACACATAATTCTACTTCTAATTGTAAAGTTATTTTTTAAATACTTATTTTCTCATCACTGCCTTAAAATTTGTTAATAAATAATCACTTTTACCGCTTTTTTATATACGCAGTCAGACAATGCGCGGACGCATAATATTGTTATATTTTTATCAATAATGCATGACACGTGTCGCCATTACAATCCATTGCAGATTAATAACCATTATAAATGCAGTGTTATGGTTATTACTCAATATACATAACATATGGGCAATGTTAATACCTTATGTGTTGCGTAGACGATAAATCAATGTAAATAATACAAACAGTTTTAAGTAGCACAAGCATTTGACCTTCATCTCACTTGACGGTAAGTGACGATAAGGTCGAAAGTGGGAGCGCACTTGCCCGAAATCATCAACCACTGAGAAAGTATGCTGCTCCTTTGACGGAACATAACAATCATAATCAGCTATGCATCTTTTTGGGGGGAAGATTGCCATAATCGACACGCTGGGCAGGCGGGTTCGCGATCGCAGTTTGTACAAATAGTCTTAGAGAGAGATCTGCTGCGCCCATCCTATTGTCATATGGGTTGATCTTTCAGTCGTCTTATTCGACTCCCACGGGAAGAGATGGGGATTGGTGAAAATTATTTCCATTAATTTAAACACGGGGACATAAAACATATCATTGCTAACATACAGCAGGCGGGGTTGGAGCGATACCAATCGACTAGATACTACATACTTACCATTTCGCGCTAGAAATTACAGTTGCAGTAGCAATATAAACGGTTATTATCTGTGGTTATTATTATGGCGATTGTATGGTATTATATTGTAAATAACGCGAGATATTTATTTTCATACGAATTAAATGTGGAACGAAAGCATTGAGCTATTATTAATAGCTCAATGAATGAAAGTAAAGTATTTAAAACAAGAAAACAGAATGAAAACTGTGACTCAAAAATGAGTAAAAAATTATTACTATCAGCCTAATAGCCAATTGTCCCACTGCAGGGCAAAGGCCTCCCTTCTCTTCTTTCATTCCTCCCTACTAGCAGCGATCTGAGACAGTTCTTAAAAATTAAAAATATTTATTTTCTTTGAAGAAGTTCATATTTAGACCACAGAATAAATAATAGTACTTTTGAGTGGTAGAGCCACGTTGCGTTGCAGCACGCATTGGGCCGGCTCGCCCGGCGTAATACCACCCTCCACTAATATCCGGCGTGAAATAACAGCACTTGGTGCTGTTGTGTTTCGTCTGGCCAGTGAGGGTTCCGGAGGCCCTTCCCCAGGTCAATTCCCATTGAGGTGCTTTTTACATCAATAGTTTGAAGGTACCGCTCTGCTTTCAAATTATATAAAACTGTTGTGAACCAAAATGTAACTTACTTAAAGAGCATAGATAAATTAAATGTACTTACATAAAATATTGTATAAAAAAAACGTCCTTGCTTAGAGTAAACAATTTTTATGTGTTTAAGTGCGTGTGCATCTGTATGTGTTAAGCGTGCGAGCGAGAGTGACCATGTATAAAACACAACCTTTAGGTATGCTCTGTATTGTAACGTTATCTGTCGCTTACCGAATTGGTTTAGCAATAACAGTCTGTTGTAACATAAGTGTCCATTGTGTGTGGAGTGGACACTTCGAAATAACAATAATGTCACTTATGTATCAAATACTTATCTAACAAATGTCATTTTCATGTTTTGAATGGAAATCACTTTGATTGCGATTTCTATTCAGAAATTCAGAAAGTAGAATTAATGGCCTCGAACGGTCCACCTACCCATGATCTGGGTTAAGCTGGATTATTTCGGATTGTGCTTATTCCGTTACTTCAAACTATATGTATAATAATGATCTATATTAATAAAAATCAACTGCCAAAAGGACTTTTGTATCTGTGATTTACAGGACAAGATTTGTAAGTATGAAAGAAAATTTGTGAAAATCCGTCATTGGACACGGATTGCTCACGCGGACGAAGTCAGGGCGGGCCGCTAGTAGGGTAGAAGTACCGATTCGCCGGACACTACCTCTTTCCGGCCACTTCGCACATTATTTTAAATAATAGCAGTATTATGGAACTTACTTTTTCAAATTGCGCGTCATTCGATACGTCTAAATTTGGCCATTCATTCACTGGGAGAAATAACTCGACGACAGACAATTGTGTCGTCAGTTGGCATTTTAAAATTTGCTGTGCGGACGTGTGCCTAATTTTACGAAAAAAATAGGTAAGTTTTTCAAGTGTTACTGTCAAATAACTGGTGATTGGTTTGGTTTGTGCTTCAATAAGATGTTGAATTTTATTATTCCAGTGCTAAAATTCATCAAACTTCAATTATTTGAGATATTACTGGTGGCCGGCAAACACGTTAACGATTTACAGCAAAATTCACCTATCGGCCGGGGGGCCGCAAACTAGTTTTTTGTGTGCCTTTTTTCTTTGCGTTTATTTCGATAAACTAAAACTTATCAACATAGAAGTTATAGTATTTATCAAGAATTAGATTTTTATGAAACTGTTACTAGTGTCCGGCCGCCAGTAAGTGTTATACTTTTAAAGAAATGACCTCCTGAAATACTAAATATTTGACGGCCGACAACTAGTCAAATTCAAACCGTTTTTCGGCCGTAGGTAATAAAGACGGCCGATAACTAGTAAAACTAAAACCTGTTAGCGGCCGTAGGAAATATAATATGGCCGATCACTAGTAGAAATAAAATTGGTTTCCGGCCGTCGAATATACAAGGCCAATAATTGGTAACATTAACCTGTTTTTAACCGGGTTGGGCTTGGGATAACAGCTAATTTATTTATTTTTTGTTAATTTGCGTGTGAAAAAATATAGCTGAAAGCTTATGTAGTAATAATAATAATAGCTCAAATGCTAAATCACTAACGATTTTTAACCCGTCAATTGTGAAAAATATGGCTTGATGCTTGTGTGCTTGGTTTTGGAATTGTACTTGTCTTTTTACAGATGGCTCCTGTCGCTAAAAAGAAAATAAATTAAGTTCCTTTCAGATGATTCGGTTATACCGAGGAAGCTTTAAGAAACGCTGTGTTTGATGTCCTGCGATGAAAACTGCGAAGGCAAAGAAAAGAAAAATACAGGAAACTCAATCACATATTAAATGTGTTTCCTGTAATCTTGACCTGATTAGTGATAATGAGGAAGAAGGGGGAAATAATATTAGCTGTGATGTGACCAATGCATTCGATGGTATCACCTCAATTGCACAAAACTAAGAAATGTATCTTACGTATGGAAGTATGAGGCAGCTTACAGAAAATATGAATGTGAGTTATGTCAAATGGCCCAAAATGCTAGAGAAGAAGTTTTGAAGACTTATACTGCCTGATTTTAATAAATAATAATTGTTTTTTTTTTGTTACAAAACGTTCATATTTCATTTGATTTTTTACGTGAAATTATTGTTGAGCTTTTAGTTGATTCAGTTATCAGAAGTAAAAATATATAATGTTATTAAGATTTAATTTTGTGTTTATCTGTGTTTTTTTCATTTCAAGAATAATTATTGTTTTTTAGAAAGGAAATATTAATCAATATTCGTAATTCTTTGTTTTATTTACATAATTGTATTAAATTAATTTTAGCTAGTTTAAGACCTTACAGAAAAGAAATGTCTTTTTCAGTGCTGTATTTTCAGCGTTTAGTTTGGATATGCGTGTGTTAGAATAAACATAAGAATATCAACCCTTTGGGCTTATAACAAGATTCAATTTTGTCCTGTGAAATATGCGGCCGATAACCGGTAAACTGGTGGCCGGTAACTGATTAAAACGGCCGATAACTGGTGTTTTTGCTACTTTTGTGTTTATAAATTATTTGTAAATTACCAGCCAAAGATACGTTTATAATGAATGGGTTTTATAAAACTAGACTATATTTGGATAATATAATGAATTATTGAAATTTTTTGGTGTACATAATCATATCAAAAATTAACGCTAAAGTCAGCAAGTCGCTTAAGTGGCCGAATACCGGTACTTCTACCCTACTGCATACAAGTTATTAAGACCGGTTCCTTATGCCTAAGTTATTCTATGCTAATACTTTATTTGGTCAAAGTTAGCCGATGGTGAACTTTAATTTGAAACGCTAATAGTTTAGAAAGTATAAGCATAGAACAATAATGACGTCATTTAAGTAGTTCTCTACTGGTCATATGTAGGTTAATAACTCATGTTTTTAGGGTTCCGTAGCCAAATGGCAAAAAACGGGGGTATTCCTCGAAGCGCACCCAATATGAAGCGCACCCAGACCAAGTGCACCTAAACTATTCCTCCAAGCGCGCGCGGGTGCGCTTCAGAATAGATAATTTAAATATTAATTTTTCATTCCTCGAAGCGCACCCAGGGAAAAAATGTTGAAAGAGATGTAGTAACTATCAGAAAATATCGATAACGAATAACGTACGTTTATTTTTATTGATTGATGGCAACTAACTACTACTACTTGTTCATTTCTTTTTACCTGATAGTTAAAGGTAAGTGAGATCGCTAACGCGCCTATCTACCTCTTTTCATTTATGTCTCCCTGGTACTTTTAGATCAAAATGACTGTCATGATTTAATTTATTATTGACGTAGTAAGTTGTTTAAGCACCTAGTCCTAGTCTCTATCGACATCAATATTACGAATGTTTTAAGAGTTAATTTCTTTTTTCCTGATAGTTAAAGGTAAGTGAGATCGCTAACGCGCCTATCTACCTCTTTTCATTTATGTCTCCCTGGTACTTTTAGATCATAATGACTGTCGTGATTCAATTTATTATTGACGTAGTAAGTTGCATAAGCACCTAGTCCTAGTCTCTATCGACATCAATATTAGGAATCTTTTAAGCTCCTCTCTATTTTTGTCCGTGGGTGCGCTTCGAGGAATAAAAAATTAATATTTTAATTACCTATTCTGAAGCGCACCAAACGAGTGCGCTTGGAGGAATAGTTTAGGTGCGCTTGTTCTGGGTGCGCCCTTATAGATTCGTAATGTCTGTCTGTCCGTCCGTATGTCACAGCTACTTTTTTCCGAAACTATAAGAACTATACTGTTGAAACTTGGTGAGTAGATGTATTCTGTGAACCGCATTAAGACTTTCACACAAAAATAAAAAAAAAACAATAAATTTTGGGGGTTCCCCATACCTACTTAGAACTGAAACTCAACATTGTTTTTCATCAAACCCATACGTGTGTATAGATCGAGGATCGTATCTATGGATAGGTCTTCAAAAATGATATTGAGGTTTCTAAAATCACTTTTTTCTAAACTGAATAGTTTGCGCGAGAGACACTTCCAAAGTGGTAAAACGTGTGTCCCCTCTCTGTAACTTCAAAAATAAGAAAATGATAAAACTAAAAAAAATATATGATGTACATTACCATGCAAACTTCCACCGAAAATTGGTTTGAACAAGATCTAGTAAGTAGTTTTTTTTAATACGTCATAATTTAATTAATAAAAAAAAATACACTGTTATTAAAACATCGATCAAAGTTACAACGAACTACAAGAACTTTTATATGATGTTACTTGCTGCTACGGAACCCTTCATGGGCGAGTCCGACTCGCACTTGGCCGGTTTTTTTTTAGTTTCATATAATGGTCAAAGAACACCGGTGGCTGAGTGGGCTATACAATATTACTTTACAGTAACTTTATAGTTTACTCGAATTCATGCCTACCTACATCAAGGTAATATTATTGTTTTTAATTAAAACCATTTATTCGGTTAGAGATTAAAAGTTAATGAAGCAGTTAGGTACTTATTGATAAATGTTTATGACTAATAAAACCTTTCTTACTGTTGTACGAGAAACGCTAACTAAGACTTCATGTCACTTTCGGTGATTGCATAATTATCTAATATTATTATGTAAGTAAGACTGAATCACCCTGGCGGCACGTGGTAGGAAGTAGGGGAAAAGGGGATTTCCTATTTCGGGAGAAGTCGTGCTCCGATAGTTAATCTCGCAACTAGGTTCTAACCAAGACTGAATACCCCAAAAAATATGGTATCTTTATATTGCGGTATGACGTCATATCGAAAAATAACGGTTACCGGAATATTCCGATATCCAAATTTATTTCGGTACCGTAATTTTGAGTTTATAAATAATAAAGGTTTATTTCGTTATGAAAGAGAAGGCTAACAACCATTTCAAGCATTAACGACTAATATCATGGTTTTTCTCTTTGTATTAGTTTGCTTTGTTCTCGGTGCTTAGAACAACTATTTGTGGAAGCAACTCATAAATTGCGAAAAAAAAACTTTTTCATACATTTAGATCAGATAGTACGTACATAACTAAGTATTTGCAGTTTTTATGGAACAGCTGATTTTTTTCCAATGAAAAGGTCCAGTTGCGGGATTATAAACCTACATACTAGCTTTTAGTATTGTTTTGTTATATACTATATAGTTTATTAAAAATGAGGTCAGCTACCCTATCAGCTAAAAAATATGATGTGGACATGGGCTTTATTTGACATTTGAAGCCCATAATATGCCCATATAAGGACAAAATATGGGCTTCAAATGTCAAATGAAGCCCATGTCCATATCCATATTTTTAACAGATAGACCCGCTGGTCTACTATACAATTTTGGCACAATTTGATCAGGCCACAGATGTCGTTATAATCTAAACTTTATGTGATACAAACTGATAGGGGTCACAAAATAAGGTTGCAAAATGATTTAAAATACTCAAACCAGAATTGAATGGTGGCCATACAAGGCCCGCAGCGAGGCCGGGCGTGGTGTTTTCCTCAACAGCCAAGTTCACTTGTATTGTTTCAATGTCGAGACCATTACGACACACAAAGGAAAGTACAGCCTGGGTACTGTCACACTGCAAGGCAAAGGCATCGCTGCAATTGATGAGTATTTATATCATCTATTACCGTGGTTTGGTTTGACGCTTGCCAAATGCGGGCTGTGATCGCAAACATGGGCAAACAATAAAAATCCGAAAACACACTTTGGTACGCCTGTTACCGAATGACATGAAAGACATGCCCATCAAAAAATTCAAATCTTCCCTATATGAGTTACAGAGTAAGAAATGTTTTTATAGTGTTAATGAATTTATTGTGTGCAAAATTTGAATAAGCTATTTTTAATTACATATAACAATTTTAATTATTTTCTTGTTTTTGCTAATATTGATTACTTTTAATTTTTATTGATTATTGTTTTATGTTGTTTTGTTATTTTACTTTATTTAATTGATGTAACTTGGTTTTTTTTTATTTGAATATTGTTTTATTTTATTTTATTTTATTGATTGTAATTTTTAATTGTTTGTCAGCTTGACTTCTCTCTCTGTATTTGGATACCAATTTTTGGTTAAATATGAGATGCTAAATGGATGTAAGAACTTGTTACTACCATGTTTAAAGCAATAAAGAGTTATTCTATTCTATTCTATTCTGTGGGAATTGAACCCGGGGCCTCCAGGTATCGGACCGAGTGCTTGACCACTCGGCCACCGAAACGATTCATTTCCATTTACAACCAATACGCAATGCTTTGAATGCTTTCGCTGGCGCATTTGAATAGGATTGCGGTCTTGTAAGCTATGCAAATTTCGCGCCAGGACTACGGATGCGTTATCCAATTTAAGTCTACTTTAAAAATCCCCTAAAGGCACTTTTTTACAAACGAAGATAATTCATGACAAAACCGCGAAAAGCATCGTTCGCGACGACAACAATAACGCTCAATAGCGAAATACTGTTCTAAAGTTACGTGTCGTAAAAGCTCTGCTATTGGTCAACTCTATTTTAGTGGAATTTGATAGTGACAGACTGGTGTTTCTTTGTAGTTATTAGATAAGTAATTTAGTTTAAAATAACATTTAGAATTACATTAATTAGGGTAAGATAATTAGTTAATGTATGTTTGTTTATTTATAAGTTAAAATTTTATGTAAGGTTTTAGCAATACATTTATAACGTTACAATTTGTTTTAAGGGGATTTGAAAGTAGACCCCTCTTAAGCTTGTTATTATAATTATCAGTAAGTACCTATCTTACGACACGTTACGTTAATTACGTTTCTTACAAAGTTGTCATGGAGATAACAATTAGGTCTGCTTCATTCATATTCATAAATGGTAATACATGGCATGATTGATTGCTCAAATGAACATTTACCTACTTGTTATTTGTCATACTCGGATAGGATACTTACTTAATACAAGTGTTGCTTATTGTGTGGTACAAGTTACAAAAAAGTCATTATACAACCCGATGTCATGTATTTAAATAATAATTAGCCTCTGCGTTGCATTGTAGATTGACATCCGGCATCAATCGGGTCGCAAGGCGAACCGCATGCTTCGCGACTGTATCTATTACGATATAAACATAATAGATTATATCATATTTGATTGTGGTATTATAATACATATACGTAATAATGCGTGCTGGTAGAATTCTGCCCAGAATCCGAGAGGACGGACCCATTTCTGGCGCCAAGCAGCGTTGTTCAGCTTCAGGGTCAGCAAATGCACGAGATACTGTTGGTGTTTTAGGTGCCTTCAGGAGGCAGGCTGTATCTATTCTGTATGCTCGTTTTCCGGCCCATAACTTATCGTATAAAAATGTACAGACGACAGCATTGCAGGTCAACCAACCGTAAAACGTCAAAGCCTAATCGTTTGGACATTGAGGTTCAATATCGATTGGAAAAATTGGACAGTTTTGGGATAGATTGATCTGTTGGTGCAGAGCGATATTCGCATCGATCTCGATTTATCTCAAACAAGCGTTGAACCACCACCACCATTATGTGCAGTGGTTGTGGGTGGGTTTATGTTATTTGGTTTCACCATATAATAACTGAGGAGCGACTGTTCAAAAGGAGATAATTCCACCCTAAAGAAATTTTCAGATAACATAAAAAACTGATATCATGCTGAGTTTAACTTGTAGGTTTTTCTTTTTATAAGTGATAGGTAGGTATTACCACCATAGTTCAGAAGTAAGTCAAAAAATTTTTTTTATTGATCATGGTATTTTAAAAAAAAATTGAAGTTTACAAATATCGCCTTTTAATTAGAATTTTAAAATTATAACTCTTTTTGTTCAGGACGCTTTGTAAATATCTCCTTTTGAACCAGATTAATCTCTTTTCCCTCTTTTAAAATTGATATTTTTGACAGATTAAAGAAAAAAAGAAACAGCGTTTCTTTATGGTTCTTTAAAAATAAGGGTTTTCAGTAGATTTGATATGATCCGGTAAATGATTAAAGATATTTATCACTATAATCACAGTACTTTTGCTTTGCCATACATATTTACCATAATGTTGAATGATACCAAACATTATAAGCATATTGAGAGCGTATATTCTTTTTGGATTGATTTTTAGGACAAAAATGATTGCTATTTTCCCTTACAAATACACAAATTTATAGTGTATAAATACACATTAGAGTTAGATATTTAAAATCTTGAAAAATATCCCTTAATGGTCATCAATTATTAATATTATACATAGTTCTGAGGCATTTTTTTTGTATTATAAAGGTGGATTGACTATTTACTGAGTTACCACAGAATATTATGCCTTGTTTGACATCACAAATCGATTAAAAAGATAATAATTGAAACAGAAATAAAATATCTCCTTTTGTACAGATTATTTTGGCACGGTGGTCATTTTGTATGAAATATAACTCCATTTGTTCAAAACATTTTATTGTGTTATTTTTCTGTTAATATTCTTTGGTAATGTCTGTCTTTGATTGAAACTGTGAGTTTGAACGTCGTTTTTCTATTGGAAATAACGCCTTTTGAAGCCAATTTTAAGCACTAAGTTGTCTATTCGAACATAGAGAGCAATAATACCAATAAAAACAAAAAAAATGTAAAGTGGATTTATCTCCTTTTGAACAGACGCTCCTCAACTGCACATGTGAACTGTGGCAGAGTACTGTTTTTGCGGGACACATTGCCTAGTCTCTGTCTGACCGTCTAGGCTTAATAGCCGTGAGAGTATATGTGTAGTGTATGTAATGAAAGAAAATATAACCAATATGAAAAATACACGAAGAGCGACAACGTCTGAAGCTAGCTACCAATACTACGATAATTTAGGTATAGTAGGTTTTTGCAGGACACATTGCCTAGTCTCTGTCTGACCGTCTAGGCTTAATAGCCGTGAGAGTATATGTGTAGTGTATGTAATGAAAGAAAATATAACCAGTATGAAAAATACACGAAGAGCGACAACGTCTGAAGCTAGCTACCAATACTACGATAATTTAGGTATAGTAGAGTCTCGGACCAATGATATTTGGTCCGAGAGTAGAGTTTTACTAACTGACACTGACAGTAATGACAGTGTGACATGTCATGTCAATCAATTTTTTTTTTGTGATCTTTTTAATTTGTAAGTAAGGCCATACAGCCACAAGTTACTTCTATCATAAATGTTGTGTCCATATGTTATGTTATGTCAGTCCAACTACCTACCGTTAGACTATACGTCTGTGAGACAAATTGATCCTAAACTGTCAGTGATTTGTGCAGGGATTGGTACTGGTATTTGATTTCTTTGTAAATTCCTATTATTATTATTATTTTATTTCCGTTTTCTATTTTGTTACAATCGATACATTTTTATTAATTGTTGTGATTGTGAATGGTCGGCTGGCGGGTGGTGTAGAGTTCGCCAAACTAGGAATTGATAGTATTTGCATATTTATATTATTTTTATTTATCTAATTTATTATTTTTATGTTATCTGATGATGATTCTTTCCATTCTGCTACTGACTCTTCGGACGTATCTAACAACGCTAGTTTTTGCTCTTTGCCTGACACGCTGGGTGAATTCGTTCGTAAAAACTGTAGCAACACAAAACACTTATTAAATATCTGTCACATAAATGCGCAAAGCGTACCCAGTCACTACAGTGACTTAGTGGAGGCATTCACTGACACTGGTGTTCACGCCGTCCTGATTTCTGAGAGTTGGCTCAAACCTCACCTTCTCTCTACCACCTACCCTCTTTCTGGCTTTATACTTGTCCGAAATGACAGGATTGGACGAGGGGGGGGGGGTGGTGTGGCTATCTACCTGCGTAGTGAATTTTCCTACAAAATCCTTGCTTCTTCCGTTTCAAATTCTTGTGCTTCAGCAGAGTACCTCTTCCTAGAAATTTATGTCAAAGGGGTTAAGACCCTTCTTGGCGTGGTATATTGTCCTCCTGCTGTGGATTACTTTATGGATCTGGAACTGCTTCTTGAGTCGTTTGGGTCAGAGTATGCGCATCACGTCATCATGGGCGATTTCAATACAGACCTCATCCGTAATTCTCCCCGCTCCCGTAAACTCCTTCATATCGTCAAGGCTGCCGGCCTACATGTCCTTCCACTCCAAGCCACGCACTGTAACATGACTGGCGAGGACACCTGGCTTGACCTCATCCTCACGTCCACCCCATCTCTTGTATCCACTCACGGTCAATGTCCTGCTCCTGGTTTTTCCCATCATGACTTTATTTTCCTTTCATACATCCTAAGGTCCCCTAAACCAGTCCCTAAAGTGCTGCGCATGCGTTGCTTTGGTCGTATGGATGGAGAAGGGTTAATCAGAGATGCATCCCAAATTAATTGGGATCACTTGTTAGCAGTCCCCACGGTTAATGAGAAGGTTGACATCCTGAACCAGGCTATCCTCTCACTTTATGACGTTCATGCACCAGTCAAGCCAATCAAACTTAAGCGATCACCTGCTCCATGGCTGACCAGAGGGATTCGTATTGCTATGCGACGTAGAAATCGGGCTTTTCGGAAATTTAAGCGAGAGCGATGTGAGGAGAGTTGGGGTCTATACAAGTCTGCGAGAAACTTATGTAATCAGATGATACGCAACGCTAAACGCCGACACATCTTTGAAAACATCTCCTCGTCCTCCCCCGCTGATATCTGGAAGTTCCTTGGAACCCTTGGTGTTGGCAAGACGCGTAGTGTTGTTCTGCCGAACGCAATTTCGTTGGATGATTTAAATCGTCATTTCACCACAACTGCTAGTATGGATCATGCAACCAATTGTCAGACGGTAAATAACATTGCAGGTCTACCTCGTCCTAGTATTGACCCTTTTCATTTCTCTCCTGTTACTGTGGATGAAATCAAAAAGATTATCCTCTCCATCAAATCCGGAGCCCTAGGACATGACGGCATCAGTCGTCGGATGGTTATCGCTATCATAAATTATGTTATTTCTCCGATTACCCACATCATCAACTTTTCCCTAGACTCTGGCCAATTCCCTTCCCAGTGGCGTAAGGCTTATGTGCGCCCTTTACCTAAGATCTCTAATCCGTCCTTGCCTTCCCACTATCGACCCATATCCATTCTTCCGTTTCTATCCAAGGCAATCGAGGCCTGTGTTCATAAACAATTTTCAACATTCATTTACCAGAATAACCTCGTTGGTCCCCTACAATCTGGTTTTAGGCCTGGGCACAGCACTGTTTCCGCTCTCCTGAAAGTGACTGGTGACATTAGACAAGGTATGGAGGATACGAAAGTCACAGTCTTAGTACTCATCGACTTCTCAAACGCCTTTAATGTCGTCAGTCATAACATACTCCTTTCCATCCTTTCTCATCTTATGGTTTCATCTAGAGTACAGGAATGGTTCTCCTCTTATCTTCAAGAGCGTCAGCAGTCCGTCCGCATCGATGACACAACATCAAATTGGTGTAATTTGGATGCTGGCGTTCCACAAGGCGGTATACTTTCTCCATTATTATTTTCAATATTTATTAACTCTATCACCCACCACCTTCAGTGTGCGTATCATCTGTACGCCGATGACCTTCAGCTTTACACCCATGCAAGGGTGGACGAACTATCAGACGCCGTTGTAAAAATTTATCGGGATTTGGAAGAAATTAACGACTGGTCTCGTAGGTTTGGTGTAGCTGTAAATCCCACAAAATGTCAGGCGATACTTGTTGGTAGCCCGCGATTGACAAGCAAAGTGGGGATTACCTCTCTTCCCCCTATAGTGTTTGACGGAACGGTCATACCGTTTAGCACGACCGTCAAAAATCTTGGCCTACATCTCGATTCTACACTCAGCTGGCATTCTCAGGTTGCTAGTGTTAGCCAAAAAGTTACCTGGACTTTGCGCTCCTTAAACCGCCTGAGGAACTTTCTACCGTTCAAGACGAAGGTAATGCTTGCGCAAACTTTAATATTTCCTATGGTTGACTATGGTGACGTGTGTTATTACGACCTTAACTCAGACCTGCTTGACAAGCTCGACAGACTGCTCAACAACAGTAGATATTAGATTTATATTCAATCTGAAGAAGTATGACCACATATCACAGTATAGGTCCGAGCTGAAATGGCTGCCCATTCGCCAGCGGAGACGTTTACGAGCTCTGACCACACTCTTTTCGATACTAAACTCTCCTAATGCTCCTTCTTATCTAACTCCCTATTTCCAGTATCTTTGCTCTTCTCATAGTAGGAATCTCCGGTCTTCTAACAATCTTCTCCTTCTCTCTCCTTCCCATACTTCTGGATTTGTACATTCCTCCTTTCTTATTCAGTCCATTCTTCTTTGGAACGCGCTGCCTCTCGAAATCAGGATGACCACTGGTCGCAAAGCATTTAAAAAGAAAGTCCGCTTGCTCTTCTCTGGAAAAACCATGGCAGAATCATCTCAATAACTTCATATTTATAAATTATGTATTGTATGTTTATGTATATATTTATATTATATTTATATATGCATATATTTAAAGTGATGTATACCTACTTTCAAAATATAGTGTTTATAGATTTTACTACTTATATGTTTTTGTATTAAGTATGTTTAAAATATTTAAAAGTATACCTACGCTTCCACTTTTATTATCGCACCTAAATGCACCTACCATGTTATCTCTGCACCACCCTATGGTTGACTGGTAGAGAATGCCTCAGGCATTAAGTCCGCCATGTAATGTTATGTTGCAAAAGTTTAAATAAATAAATAAATAAATAGTAGTCTTTGATTTAGGTTATGATTGAACGCCACGTCACAATCACATGTCATTGACGTCATACATGACACGTTGGCTGTTGCCAGGTCAATTTTTATAAAATGCGACTAGAAATACTTATTTTAATTTTTATTTGACACCAAGTTTATGGGATCAGTTTTATTATGCCTATTTCAATGATTTCGCATTATTGACCATTACTTAGCGGAGAAAGTTTATTAATTTGTTTTTTATGTTCATTGTCTTGCACATCTGATGTCACGACTGTGTTCAGCAGAATATCAGTGCAGCAGGTATCACTTGCTCTTGCTGCTTATACTGAGCTGTGTACAGTTTTGGCATCACACGCCAGTGCACAAGTTCCCCCTTCCCCTCGGACCGCCTTACAGTGCGCACGTGTCGACATACTGCTTTATTTTGTTTTGAAAATATTAATTAAATTATTGTGTAGAAAAATCTAAACAAAGAAAATTAGGAGTGCATAAGTTAGCAGGAGGTCTGCAACTACGTACTACGGGTGTTGCAACTTATTCGCTCAAGCTCACAACATCGCAGCCTGCCAAAATCACTGGATACCGCGTACGTACTACCAGGCTTGCAGCGTGTCGTGGTTTGCACGCTGGCCAGAAAGAGACCACCGAGTACCATACTACTCGTTCATCCTGCCATCCGAGTGTCCTATCGTCCGTAGCACGGTGCTACGAACTGCTTCTGTGGCTACGAACCTTCGCGCTACTTGGGCTACGAGTGTTCCCCTTGTGCAAAGTCTTTCTGCTGCGGTTGACATATGTTGTCCTGGTACTCGATATCCATGGTTTGTGTAACTCGAGCGTAATAGTAATTACCTGCTGACTTCTCAAACAATACTTGGTACCTTGCTAAGTTACTGTTTGACTGGTGCTTACGTGTTTAATAATCTACATCACACGAACTTATACGGCATATCCCTTCAGGTCCGTATGTATAGTACGACATACATGATGCGACGTTCTCCGCCCCCCACCTCAGCCGCTGTTCCTGTGACACAGAGTAATGACTCGGACACCGCCTCCGAACGCAGTGGGACAAGTAATAGTGCGATGCGTACGAAACGTAAACGAGAAATTGTTGACGGCAGCGATTTTAATGATTTTAAGGCTGAGTTAACGGCATCATTCGCCTCCCTTTCGAGCATCGTAGAACAAAGGTTTACTGACGTTAAGCAGCAGAATGAAGAGATTCAAAAAAGTGTCCAATTTATGTCCGATAAATACGATAAATTATTCGAAAATTACCAAGTTCTTGAACAAGAAAGGGCAAGCGATAAAAAGTACATCAAGCAATTAGAAGAAAAGGTGGAGTTATTGGAAAGAAAAACTAAGGCCACAGGGCTCGAAATACGGAATGTCCCCACAGTTAACCAAAATGGGGATAAATATGAGTCTAAACAAGAATTGTGCGGCATTGTAAAAAATCTAGCAAGGTCGGTGAACATCGATCTCCAGGATTATGATATCAAGGATGTATATCGTGTGTCTTCAAAAAAGAAGACCGCCAAATCGATTATTGTTGAGCTCACTAGTGTCATTTCTAAAGAAAAAGTTCTACAGGCAGTCAAGGTATTTAATAAAACCAAGCCAAAAGAAGAAAAATTGAATTCTACTCATTTAAATATATCAGGGCCACAAAAACCAGTCTTTGTCTCGGAAACTCTCACGATGAAGTCGCAAAGACTGTTTTATTTGGCTCGCGAGTTTGCTCATGTCAATGACTTCGCATATTGCTGGACATCAAAAGGGTATGTCTACCTACGAAAAGCAGAGAACCTCCCGTTGGTTCGCGTAGACTGCGATGAGGACTTGGCGAAGCTTAAGAGAGCAGTTTGACTATTTATTACGCTTTTCACTTATTGTCAATCTAGAACTTTGACACTTTATCTGTTAATTTTTTTGATTATTAGCTTAATTTTGCATGAACTTTATTTTAACTGGAATTTTTATTTTGTATTTTTACTTTCTATGTTGATATACTGTTATGTTTTGCGGAGTGTTGCTGTTGGATGTTGGTTTTTCATAATGATTTGCTATTGCGTATTTTTGATTTATTCATGTGGTGTTGTTGCTGGATGTTGGATTTATAAAGTTACATACTTTTGCTTATGTTGGAGCGTTGCTGATGGTTGTCGATTCTCAATGATGGTTTGCTGTCACGTATTGTATGTTATGATTGGTTTTATAAAGCAGTGCAATAGAGATTTTAATATTAGAATTCGATTCTTGTAGTGTTATAACCACAGTTAATGAAATAGATGAGATTTCTATCGGTAAATCTTTCACATGTGATCCTGAGTCCTGTAGTAGCTTAATCGCTTCATATGGGGTCGCAAATTCACTTAAATTATTAACACAAAATATAAGGAGTATAAGTAAAAACATAAACGACTTCAAAGTTTTACTTGCTAGAATAAAAATTGATTGTGATATATATATCTTAACTGAAACATGGAACGCGAAAACAATTCAATATCCTAATCTAACTAATTATGACACTTTCTTTTCCAAAAATAATAAAAACCAAAACGATGGTATCGTACTCTATATAAAGAGCGGTGTGAACTTGGTAATTGAAGAACCAGATTTTAATGATGCTAGCTGTCTCTTGATAAAAATGGCTTTGGACACAATTATCATCGCTATCTACAGATCTCCATCGAAAAAAAATATTTCTGGTTTCATTGAATCAATGGACAACCTATTAATCAAGTACAATTCATTTAAAAATGTTATTATTATGGGGGATGTTAATATTGACGTAAAATATGAAAACGAAGATCCAAACTCAGCTGAATACCTAAATTTACTTGCTTCCCATGGCATTTTGAGAGGTCATACCTATCCTACTAGAGGCAATAACTGCATCGACCATGCTATGGTAAAGACAAGGTGCCCAGTCATTACTATGGTTTTAAACGCCCCCCTAACTGATCATTCAGCCGTCTTAACATGTATTGATACCAGTTCATTATCAACACAAAAGGTCAAGTTAGTTACGAAGAACGTTAACTACGAGACACTTTTGAACGATATTAAAAACACAAACTTTGATGATATTCTAAACTCTCAAGATGCTAACTGGGCTTCTGAGAGACTAGTGAATCTACTATCAAGTTACATCATAAATAGAACTATTCGAGTGATTGTTTCTAGAAAATTTCGATGTCTGAAACCCTGGATCACTCCAGGGCTGATACGCTGCATGAAAAATCGTGATAGGATGCATCTTAGATGTAAGATCGACCCCAACAATGCGATCCTTAATACCACATATAAACGCTATAGGAACCACTGCAACGATTTATTGAAGCGTCTTAAGAAAATATATGAACGAAACGAACTCAAAAAGCACTCAAAACATCCGAAAAAAATCTGGAGTACCATCAAAAACATTGTACATTTGAATAAAAATAAAGCTATCCCTACTGATCTTTTGAGGATTGCAGACACCCCACAAAACTCTGTAGACTATGTAAATAATTTCTTTGCAGACGTAGGTAAAACTCTGGCCAATAAAATTTCTTCTTGTGATCATAAAAATGCTTTAGACCAATTTACATATGCTGCAGTACCTGCCGCTTGTAACTCCATGGCTCTAGTTGAAGCAACTAATGACGAAATAGCTGCCCTCATTCTCAATTTAAAGAACGACTGTGCTGTTGGATGGGATGGCATTTCTAATAAAATTTTAAAAATTGCTTTACAGTACGTTGTGCTTCCAATCACACATATAGTAAACTTGTGTCTACGGACGGGAGTGTTTCCACAAATATTTAAAATATCGATCATTCACCCAATACATAAAGCAGGTAAAAGAGACTGTGTCGACAACTATCGCCCTATATCTGTCTTGCCGGCTCTGTCTAAGATATTAGAAAAGATCATGAACAAAAGATTATTGTCATTTCTCGACAAAGAAAATTTCCTATCTAAAAATCAATACGGATTTAGAGCTGGTAAGTCAACTTCTGATGCGGTGCTTCAACTTTCCAATCAAATTGCTGAACATCTAGACAATAAAAACAGATGTGTAGGAGTATTCCTAGATCTTGCGAAGGCGTTCGACACAGTCTCTGTGCCGCTGCTACTGAGTAAATTGAATAAAATGGGCATTCGTGGATTAGCTCACGATCTTTTTACGAGCTACTTAACCTCCAGGACTCAAAGAGTGCAGATTGGAGAGCATGTTTCTGGGGACTCTTGCATCACTTATGGTGTTCCTCAGGGCAGTGTAATCGGTCCTAGCCTCTTCTTAATTTATATTAATGATCTGTGCAACCTAAAATTAAATAATTGTAAGATTTTTACCTTTGCCGACGATACGGCACTTATATTTCATGGTAAAACCTGGGAGGAGGCTAGGACTGAAGCTGAAGAGGGTATTCGGATTGCCATGCAATGGCTGCAAGCTAATATTTTAACTTTAAATACTACCCAACCAAAATCATAACCTTTGGGAAATCACAGCGGGAAATTCCCGACACTAGTTACAAAATAAGAGCTCATAACTGTTCTTTCACTGATCCCTCCTTATGTCAGTGCACTGCTCTGGAGCGAAATATTTGTATTAAGTATCTCGGTGTCCTTTTAGACCAAACTTTAACTTGGAAACCACATATTCACATGATATCTGAGAAACCCGCAAACTTATGTATGTTTTTAAATCACTTCGCCATGTAGCAGATAAAAAACTGATAAAAACCATTTACTTTGCTTTGGCACAATCCATATTATCGTACTGCCTCGTAGCTTGGGGTGGAGCTAACAAATCCCACATGATCACAGCAGAAAGAGCCCAACGTGCGCTGCTTAGGGTCATGGCGTTTAAGCCGTATAGATTTCCAACTCGTGAACTGTATGCACTATGTTTTGTCAGTAAGGCAATTGTTTGTAATCAATACCATCCTTATGCAACACAAAAAACTAAATTATACACCTCAAACAGCAGTCACGCGCAGAAAATACGACGTTTGCCCCAAAAATGTTTTTAAAACCTTTTTTATTCATAAATTTCAATGTTTTCTAGGACCTTTTCTGTATAATAAAATTAATAAAATCATTGACATATATCCACTAAATAACCATAATTGTAAACTTAAGATGAATGAATGGCTAAAGTCACTATCGTATGATGAAGTCGAAAATTTATTCCACATTGTTAGATAATTTTGTATACCAAATAGTTTATTAGATAATTTATTAGCAAGTGCACTTTATTTCGCATTGTATGAACATATTCTAGAACGAAAATGGGAGAAGGGTTGTTTACGTACATATAATTGTGTTCGGATGCATAGGTTCTGCCTATAGATTTATTTGTTTTTTTCATTTTTTAATTAATATTTTTGATTGATAAGCCTCGATAAGTAGCATTAATTATTTTTTTTTTTGGCAAAATAGAAGGTTCTAGTACCTAAATAACAGGCCCGGCCTAGCTTAGGTACTAGTGATTTGTAAAGTACCAAAATATATATATTTTTTGCTTTAAAGTATCAAGTTGTGTGGATAGTTAATGTATACTAACATTACTAAACTAGACCTTAAGCAAAATTGTAATTAACTGCACTAACATTTTATGGATGTATTTTCTTTGGAACAAATAAATTTATCTTATCTTATCTTATCTTATAATTCTTTACTGTGTACAATTTTGTCGCAAAAGTTTGTACTTGCCTACTTGTATCGTTGTATTATGTTTTGTCGTGTGATGCCAAAAATAAATGTCTATTCTATTCTATTCTATTCTACCATAGCCATAAAGTTACTATACCTAACGGAAAGTAACTTTATGACCATAGCACAATATGGTTTATAACCGTTTGGTATCTGAGCTAAAAGACCATGCATTTAAAATTTCCGCAATGCTTAAGGATTTAAAAACTGGCTGGCATTCTGCGCACTCACTAACACCTGCATGTTTACAAAACTATGAGAATGTTTGGTATAGGTATAGGTTTTCAAACAATCGACTCAATGGATTTCATCGAGAGTTTAGATTTCTTACAATAGAAAAATGTTGATTTTATTCGCTCTGCAAGGAGCTATATAGGTATGCTTCTTTGTTAATTAACTATACTTTTAATTTTACTTTAACTATCAATCAACGCTCTTTTGTTTTTACTTTTCTTCTTGTTGTGTCGGTCTTCTACTGTTTGATTTCGTAATTTTCCATGATTTTATTATTTTTCTCTCAACTATTACATAAAGGTACATTTTACTGTGTTTTCCTTATTCCTTTCATAAAGTCTACTTGTAAAGTCTAACCTCTCTGTTACACCGCCCTTTTTCGTTAAGGCATTGTTCTCCGTTTTTGCCATAAGATGGCAGTGCCAAATTATATTTAATTCTACTTATTATATTTTGTTATACTTACCGCATGGGCTCCAGCTGTTGGATGGGACACGGCATAATCTTCCGATGATATAGTTTATTTAAGAAGGCCTTAATATAAGTTTAAAGTACAATATCTACCTACAACATGTTGGCTACAATATTAAAGTTATTTAGATTACATAAGTTTATATTTAATACATAAAATTTAAGCAGTAAAAATTGCTACCCAAGCCAAAAATGAGATGGTTATGGTGACATACGAAGACATATACATTTTTTATTGCCGACACGGGACACCATCATACAAAAAAAATCACAGATTTCGCAGTCCCCGCAAGAACCGGAGCATTGAAAATAATTACAAAAGTTTACAAAAAAAAATATATTTTGAAGAAGCATTACAAGTTGAATAATAAGATTTTTTTTTGAGAATACTTCCCTAATATAACAAAACTACATTACTTACAAGACGAATTATAACATACGAATGTATAACGCTGCACAACACAGAGAATAACATTTTCTTTTCTTTTAAAACCTAAGTTGTTGTTGTTTTCGAAATTTCAACTGGAATGCACAATCTCGTCTGCATCCGCATCTTTTTACACCATAACCATGACGATTGGTCGATAATCATAGAAGCTATATCTCATTTTTATATACGGAAATACCCGTTTTTCAACAATTTCAAATCTAAAGGGACCACCTACTACTTACAGCCATTCGGCATTTCGTAGCTAAACTCCCTAGGACCATTTTTTATTTTTTCTTAAGACTGCTTTTTCCGAAATATTTACAATTTAGTAAACAAACACCCCTTAAAAATCCCCGATTTTTTTATTGACATTTTTAAAAATTCCACAAAAAGTTACCAGCTGATTTTCAAAATTCAAACGCTTCCTTTCCTCAACTCTTGGTACTATTCCCATCTTGGTCCTCCCAAAACTCTCGGAGCTAAGGCCAAAAATACGTCTCAAGCGATTTGCATCTGATAACCTTTGTCGATGGTAAAATGCGATTTGTAGAGCGTCCAGTTACCGCTACCGGAGCGTCCAGTTACCGCTACCGGAGCGTCCAGTTACCGCTACCGGAGCGTCCAGTTACCGCTACCGGAGTGTCTACAAAGTGTTTACGCAGCGCCTTAGATGAAGGCAATTTATTTTCTGACTGTAAGTATACATTGTCTGCTGTTAAAATTATAAAATTGCTACAGACAATGAGCTTTCATAAATAATAACAATAATATTTAGTTAGTGGTAGCTATAACCATTTGCTATCAGTGCTTAAGCTAATACTTATCTGCAGTTCACTAAGTCGAACTTATTATTTAGAATGAACAAAATTATTTGGCCGCCATAAAGGAAAAATCGTTCCTAAACTAAATGTTTAAGTACCTACACCCTACACGATACACTTACAAAACCTGTTATGTTTTTGAAAGGCTGTTGACTTCAAAATATTTACTTCAGATAGGATAACAGCACATAATGAGGTTGGGCCTATAACCCACCACGCTGGCCTAATGCGGGTTGGTGGGTTTTAACATGTGAATCTGTGTTGAGTGTTCTTTTTTTGAACTTTGCGAAACAAAGGGAGACTTATTAGGGATTTAGTAAAAATACTGAAACTTAAGTTACAGGCCCACATAAAACTAAAGTTAAAACTGTTATGACAAAAAAACTTGTGCACTTAATTGACGCGAGTAAATTGCTTAATCTCAGAAAGTACCGGTAGAACGGGGTTATTTGGTAACCGTGGCTTTTTGGAAAAAAAATATATTTTTGAACGAACGCAAATAAATTAACGTGAACGCAACCTTTTTATTCTCTAACATTTGGTAACTCCGTTATCTGTCAATCTCGTCCAATCAGAGAAAAGAACACCGCGCGTGTGATGTGTGATGATAAGAACTACATTGAGCGAGAGTCTGTCAGTTTTGTTCCAAATTAGTTTTTAAGTAAAAATGTTAAATTATTTAGTGTTGACTTTTGCATTATTTGTAAATTTTTAAATGTATGTTACCAAATATCGCCGTCCGTGTTTATATTGAAATAAAAACAGTTTATAAAGATATTTTCTATATCATTTTGTATGCATACCAAATAACCCCACCCTGGGGGCTATTTACAAAGGCACCTTCTTTTTTAAAATAAACCTTACTGTTTGTTCATTCTATGTTTTTATTTTTTATATTTATAGAGTTATATCTGTATTAAGCAACACATACTTCTTTATCTGTTAAAAATTAATGGAAAAATAAATATTCAAATTTTATCCCTACTTTTTTACCAAATAGCCCCGTTCTACGGTACTGTAGTTATACATGATAACTACAAATATAGTACTTTATTTTTTAGTATTATAGAATTTACTAATTATTTACTAAATTCTCAATTACGTGTCTGAACAACATGTTTTTAATTGAAGAATTACTTAGACGTACCTTAAAAAAGATACATTGTCTTATACCTTGTAGTTAACACCTTTGTAAATAGTAATTTACATTTATTTACATACATACATACATACCTTAGAACATTAAACCAACATACATACAGAATTGCTGAGTAAAATATTGAAAATTAATAAATACTTAATAACTAATAAGTTCAGGTTTTTATTGCCGCAATTTTCAAAGTTGCTCCCATACAAATAGATAGTTGTTCTTTGCATTTAGTAGGATGGCCTGGGTTATGTAACAACATAAGTACCTATTACAATACATCCTGTATAATAATTAGAGTTAAATCATTATAAAAAAACTGTACGGGTTTTTTTAATAATATGTTATCTAGTTAAACATTTAACAAGTTTCAAAAGAAAAAAAAAAAAAAAAAGAAGCTTTACTTGGGCTAGATTAGAGAATTGGTGTGAGCGGAGAAAGTACTTTATTTTGGCATAATAATATAACATGTCAGGAATGGTAACGTAGGTCCGGTATTACTGCTGTTGCTTATGTATTGTACTTACTATCTCCATCAAAATGTACACAGTACATGCAAAAATGTAATGTAAGTGTACCTATTCTATTCCCTGTCGAATTTTTGCAATTGCTTGTTAACACGTTAATAGCCCAGTCTGTCTATTTCCAGACATTAGGCGATAATTAACATAACTACTTTCCATTCGTATTCGGAAGCAGCTAGGACCTCAAAAGCGTCGAGCTCGTGGACGATTATAACCTGCTTCAATGAATTCCAACAACTCCAATTAGGACACACAAATTTTCTAAAATTCCGTCATCCATCATATTTATTTTTTTGTGTTCTTTTCACAACAACATGTGATGTGAGTGTGACTGTGAGACTTCATTTTCAATTATAAGTATCTATCTACCCTACCTAATTCATATTTGCATTCAAATTCAAAATCTTTATTGCGTGTCACATGTGACGCCCTGCAAGGGCGTTGCAATTTATCTACTTTACAATAATAATAAAAAATATTAATGTTAAGTAATACATATTTAAAGTACTAAGCACTATTTAAAGAAATACCACTTGAAATTGGCATAATGCGTAACCCGCGAAGCCAATAATTAAGTTATATTATTTTATTAATAATCGGTAAAAACAAGTCTGCTGTCTGTCTGATGGTAAGCGATCACTTCCGCCCATCATCGGTGCTTGTAACGCCGTGATCATAATTAATTATTGAAATTAATTCAGTTATTTTAATAGTTATAATAATTGGATTACAATTAGTTGTTCTAATACTTTAATTAAATGTCTAGTGTCCTATTAGACACATTATTATGTAGGTCACATACCCTTATTAATAAATGCGGCATATGCTTGGACATATGTAATATGAACATGAGCCTAAATAAATTCGTTAACAGGGTTAACAGCACAGGGTCATGGCCTTGTTGAAACTTGAAACAATTTCTTTAAATAATAACTAACAATACATAAATGTAATGACTCCTAAAAACATATTTATTCGACAACTTTCTTAATTTACGCATGAAACAATAATTCTTACATGAAAATACTTGTATTGATATTCCGCAGGGCACCCCCTTTTTTAAAAAGTAAATTTAAATTTTTACCACAAGCGCGTGATAGTTTTGCACATTTCGCAGAATAAAAACATTGCTCTAATTAAATTACTAGTGAAACTGAAACTTCTAAGCACAATTGTTCTAATTATAAATATCAATATGATTGATTTTGCTTTGAAGTTCATTAGTTTTTGCGATTGAGCGGCTTCCCCTAGGAAATTTTATTGGTAAGTATATGCATAACAATCGTACATACATACTTACTTAATCACGACTATTATTATCCCCGAAGGGTTAGCCAGAGGTTAGGCAATGAGGACAGCAAATTCTCTACCATAGTCCACTTTACACCAATTAGGGACTACACATGTGGCAGGTGGTGAACCCATCGCCGCTCTATGCTGTTGGCTGTATGTGCAGTCTTTAGTCAGTTAGTCGCCTTTTACGACACCCAGGGGAAGAGAAGGGGTGGTAGTATTATTTCACCGCTACGCGACATGGCTGTACACTGTATAATAATCGTATTCTAACAAACTAGGGAATTTATTTTATTTTATTTTATTTTCTTTGGCACAGTTACAAGATATAAACCAAACCATTTCTTTACAACAATAAGTTCAGTCATCGTGTCATGTCATGTCATATTATGTGTCATCATTACATGACAGAATCTCACCTCACCTAACAATGCCCTTTACATGACTGGGTCACCTTACGGGATTACCTCAAACCATAACAACAGACATCCACAAGCACTGACGTCAGCATTGGGGAAAGTTAAGCTAAAAAGTGTCACCAGTGGAAAGTATGCACACAAACATACCAAAGGACGATATTCATAGTTGAGTGGTTGGATTTACGTCGCCATTGAGGTCCCGGGTTCTATTCATGGTCGAGTCAATATACTTAGATTTAGAAATAACAATTTTCTGAATTCTTTGGCTCCGAGAGGACTCATGTACAAGTAGGTGTGTATTTAACTATTTAAGTACCTATGTTTATCCGTTATCTAAAATAATAGGTGTGAGCGTGGTAAAGTTATTAAGGGGGCTTAGGCGGTAAAAACGGAAAATTGGCTATTTTCTATTAGCTGTTATTCATAATTTTTATATATTTCGCACTTTAATTTTCAATATGTAATTACAGAACGTAGGTATGTGCGAGGGGATGACTGTTTCCAAAACACTATTGGAAACATTTTGCTCGATAGAAAAAAATCCTGAAGTTACCTCTAAAATTTCATATAAATGCACATTACCTACTACGACCGTGTTTTAAAATAATAATTCCTATTAAATCATAAAAACATAGGTTTACCATTTTACCATTTTCCTTATCCATGTCTTGGCTGATTTGGATTTCCAAAAAAATAAACATTTTTATTAACTTTTTGATAAAAATGTGAATGGCGCTTACGAATTACCTGGACTCCGCACCGCGAGGGCCCTGTATTTTCGCTGACCGCCTAACCCCCCTTAAGTTGTAGTCCCTGTCTACCCCGCAGGGAAACGGTCGCGATGGAATGCATGTCTATACTAATGTTATAAAGAGGAAAGATTTGTTTGTTTGAATTGAACAGGCTCAAATCTACTGAACCGATTTAGAAAATTATTTGACCATTAGAAAGCTACATTCTTCCCAAGTGACATAGGCTATATTTCATCCCGATATTTCCACGGAAACGAGTACCACGCGGGTAAAACCTCTAGCATCCGCTAGTGTAAGATAAAGTTATGATAATATCCCATTGTCTGTCACGAAGACTCCTAAAGGCCTAATAACCTCTATTATGTCTGGTTTACCGCAGCTGAGCTCAGAAAGTTAGTTACTTACCTACTTAAATTAAAAAAAAAATATTTTTTTCTGTTACAAGAGTGGATTCGACCAAACTGGAATAAGACTTACTGTGAGATTAGTCTATACAAATTCGGCGTTTAATCTAGGTATAAGACCTTATTCCAGTTTGGTCGAATCCACCCTTAGCTACTGTTCTAATGTTTATTCTTATCAGAATTCTAAACAAGTCATCTTATGAATATGCCCTTTTAATTGCGTTCGTAATTAAAATATCTGATCAATGGCTCTATGACAGTTACGTGACGATTCGGTTCGTGAGCTATGATTAACCGGGCTAATGATTATGAAGGTTATAGTTAATTTAACCACTAGTATATCATCATCATCATTATGATCAATTTATAACCGTCCAATTGCTGGACTTAAGTCTTCTCACACGAGCAATGGCACGCAGGGACATCGGACCATAACCCACCGAACTAGCCTAAAGCAGATTGGTACTTAAACTTTAACAATTTCCATTTTATAGAACAACAAGTGGGCGCAAAGATTTACGCATACATGCCTTTCAAAGCACGTAGGAGCTCGGGATACTTTAATTTGGACACCCATCCGACAGCTGGTAATAAGATCACAAATAACGCTGTGATAAGAAAGCTTAATGTCCTCACGATTTTTTTTAAAAGCCTTTGTTACGATAAGTCTGTTGGTAACACACTTTCTTATAAGTAGGTAAAGTAAACGTATTAAATATTTTTCTCGAAGAAGGGCGTTTGAAGGCAACACGCTCTTTATATCCGGCTTCAATGTTAGAATATTAACCAAGCCGAGTTTGAACAAAACAACATTTTTTTTATGTTGTAGCATACGGCCTAGTCTGGTGAAAAGCGGAGGTTGAGGAATCTGGATGCAGTGAGCTTAGCTATCATGGGCCTTATCATATTCCTATCATCAACCCCTATAGTTTCTTCTTTTATTTCAAACCAACGAAAAAAATGGACCCTAATGAGAGATAATTATTTTCTTACTGTAGCGAGCGATATTATGTAACGTTATACATGAAGTAAACGATGCTGACAAGGTGTATTAAACTAAAACATTTATGTAATTGACAAACCGAAGTATATAATTGGTAACATTTCATGTAACATTAGTACCTAAGACGATAATTCGTTGTGGAGTAGGTAGGCATTTACTATACGCTAAATAAATTCTTACGGACTACGAGCGATACGGGTTTGTATTCACCCCACATGAACTCATCCCACTAATAATTTTTTCCTTACTCAGCCCATTTCTATTCCTTCTCCGAGCAATATTTTAATTATTAATTCCTTACTCATCCCCTACTCATCTCCCTAGGATTCCTCACTCAGCCCACATCGAAATTATAAAGAAAAACCCTAGTTCTGTCTGACCAAAAACTATAGTGCCTGTTACATACGTTAATTTTACGGTTTATGAAAGAGATCATGTATTTATATTATATTATTCGTTATGAAATACATACATACATAATCACGACTATTATCCCCAGAGACTAGGCAATGAGGACAGCAATAGCAGCCCTCTACCATAGTCCACTAGTCCACGATGTATGTGCAGTCTTTAGTCCGTTAGTCGCCTTTAACGACATCCAAGGGAAGAGACGGGGTGGTAGTATTCTTTCACCGCTATACGCGACAAGGTTATACGAAATAGATCTACCAAAAGAGGGACATAACCGTATCTATATGAATAAAAAAATAGCACGGCTTTAAAAAAAATTACTTGGCTATTTGTTTTTTTGCTATGATTGTAATTGTCAGGTTTGTATGAAATAATTTTTCTGGAAATTCATCACGGGATACGTTCACGCAGACGAAGTCGCTGGCGGACCGCCAGTATTATTATAAAAATCTACACAATTTTTTTATAAAATCAACCTTATATAAATCATCAAAAATAAAATGAAATGATCGAAACCCGGACACCTTTTATGAACATAAATGCATGCAGGTAATATTGTAATCAAGTGTGAGCGGGTTTTCCATTTTTATTTTTTCTTCTAATTATAAATTTAAACCGTAACAAAACTTTTAGGTAAATAGGGTTATCAATCCAAATGGGTCAGTAGGGAGAAATCAAAAACTATAAGATATAGAGAAATCTGTAGGCTTAGGCTCTTGAAACACAATTGCATTAACAATTTCCAATCACAAATCTAAAAAATGTCAAATGGCACTTTTGTAAGCGGCCACATTAGAATTAAATTGCGTGAAAATTGATTGAACAAATTATTATCGAGATGGCGTTCCGAAATTATCTTTACTTATCATAATATCGATACATTAATCGCATTGGAATTGTATTGAGATTGAGTTTGCGTTCAAGAGTTCCTAAGAACAGGGGGGTTCCCCTGTTCTTAGGAACTTGAGCTTGATTTTAGAATTAATAAAAAATGCATTAAATTTATTTGTTAAAACTCATACTTAACCGGGAGTCGAACCCGCGGTCTAGATCTCTGTAAGCAATGTTATAAATTCTGCAAGTTTATTCGTTGTTATTGTTGATGGTATGACTAATAAGTCATAATGAACACCTTTTTTATTGAATCTTGTTTAAATAACTGAAAGAAATCCCAAAAATAAAATCATTATTTTTTAAGGTTGATGGATTAATTGATTGTACTTAATCGAATGCGTATTCGTTGTTATAGTTGACCCTGTGATGCTAAGAAATCTTGTGTAGGTAGTAGTAGTGTAGACCTTAGACCTAAATGATCATTTTCAACGTAACTGGATGGGTACCGATGGCCCCATCAAAAATGGCCCGCGAGATCACCTGATATCACGCCACTTTATTATTTCCTATGGGGTTATAAGATGAAATTTAGAAGATTTAACAACAGTCTTAATAAATATCTTAACGCTATAATATAGATAGATTTTCAAGAGCTCATAGTTAAAAAACTATTAAAAATAGCGAAATACTCGTATACATGGGGTTATGTGTTCCCCTTAGAGCTGCTCTAACTCTGGGCTACCGCTTGACCAATATTAGGACACCTTGTATATACACGACTATTATCCCCGAAGAGTTAGTCAGAAACTAATAGGCATTGAGAACCGCAAAAGCAGCCCTCCACCATAGTCCACTTTTCACCAAATAGCGACTTCACATGTGTTTAGCGTGACAGGTGGTGACCCCATCGCCGTTTTATTTATTTATTTATTTATTTATTTATTTGAAACAACAAAACTTAATACTACCATTACAGAAAAAAATCCAATGCGATAGTACAAGCACTTATAAAACTTTCTAACCTAACCTATTTACAAACGAATATTTTTTATTTATCTATTTACAAACTTACTATTACTATAAAATATTCAGGACACATTCAGTAAGTAACTACACTGTGTATTTACTTACTTTTTAGCTACTTCTGTAACAAAGAACAAACAATGTGACTTTTGTGAATTCATTCAGAGAGCAGTTAAATATGTCAACATCATTAGCTACCCTATTAATAGTGAATGTATGTTTTTGGTCAGACCGTATCCAAAACTAGGGTTTTTCTCTGTTTTACTTTATAATTTCGATGTGGGCTGAGTAAGGAATACATGTGGGATGAGTAAGGAATTAAAAATTAAAATATTGCTGTGGGCTGAGTAAGGTATAAAAATGGCCTAAGTAAGAAAAAAAATATTAGTGTGATAGTTCATGTGGAATAAATAAGCAACAATCCAGCAATACGGATATCCTTTTGCATAATTTTTAATTTACATAGGGCATTTTCACAATTATAGATAACAGATTTTATATTTTGTTTAATTTTAATATTAGTACGGAAGTAGGTAGTACCTAAGCATTTATTTTGTTATTTGTACATTTATCCCACTAATATTATAAACGCAAAAATTTGTAAGTATGGATGGATGTTTGTTACTTACTCTTTCACGTTAAAACTATTGAATGGATTTGGATGAAATTCGGCACACAGATAGTTTATAACCTGGATTAACACAGGATACTTTTTATCCCGATATTCCCACGGGAACGGGAAACACGCGGGGGAAACCGCGAGCGGCCGCTAGTAAATCATAATTACGTACAAAAGGTTTATTAAGTTAAGACATTACTTGTCTTCTTTATCTTTCTGGATTAACCTGTTGCGCGCCGTGAAAATAGACCACGGAGCAAAAATACAGACAGAATAGAATATTAATTGACTAAGGTTTCAATGATGGAGAGCTCAGGCCTTTGCCCATCAATGGGACAGTATGACGGTATGGCTTTACAGTAAAGTAAAGTAACTTTACTTTATACTTCGTTATATTCTAATACGAGTATACCCCGCACACCGTGCCACAGTACCTACCTATGCACCTACTAATAGATAAAAGCGTATGAAATTGGTCTATACAGTCAAAACCTTTACAAGTTTACAAGTAAAATGTACCGAAATGCTTCAATAATTTCGTCCGTCGTAAATATTGTTCTTACAACATTCTAAAATATTGGTCATCGCCATTGAAATAAGGATAGTTGTTCTGCTTAAAATTCAACCAGTTTCGTACTGGCATTCAATATACAAAATAAATAAAATAAACTTTTATTGCACACAATTGCATAAAAACAGAAAACATGTTTACAGAGACAAAGTACAAAACAGGCGGCCTTATTGCTAACAAGCCATCTTTTCCAGGCAACCTTGGGTGATAGAAATATAATAGAAAGAATATGGAAATGGGTGCAAGAATAAGGTAATAAGAAATTGAAATATTTGTTAAAAATTAAATAGATATGACCAAATAATTAAATAAATGAGATAAAAAACTAATTGACCTACCTACCTTTCTCAAAGAACCAAAAAAATCCAGAACTCTTTGTATCTTTAATTACAAGGTAGATACAAGGAAACGTGGACGAGCGAGATTGACCCAATCAATCTGATTAATTGAAAATAATGAAGTCCAATAAAAAACTATGACATCGGTCTGAGATGAGACACAAAAAAAAGTTACAATGTGTATTTATATCCTTTCGTTAATTCAGGAGGACTCACCTAATATATTGTAGACGAAAATAAATTTCAACTTTATGGCTCGTTCTGTCTCCGATAAGGCACAAGTTGAGAAATAACAATTTAACTGGTTCACAATTCTGTACAGAAACACATAAAAAAGTTTATGTTTACACGATCACTGTTCACTGAAGTGTAGGAGCGCGGGCGACCGGCGCAGGCGCTGCCAAAGTCAACACTGACTGAGCTGAACCGTAGTATAGTAAAAGTACCTAACTGAACACTCGCTGAAAGCCTCAGGAAGGCTGCCCATGCGCCCATGCGTCCATCAAAACATTACGCGTTTATACCTACTTAGTTTCTTTGGTTATTTTTTTATTTAACTAGGACACCTAACTATGGTTCCTTACCTTAATAATAAGTACCTAAGCAGTTACATTTTTGGCGTAAGACTAATTAATACGGCATGCATTAGTGGAACGAAATAGAAAGAAAACTAATAATAAGATAACAAAATATGGTAGTGTTTTTTCAATATATTGAACAAAAATATTTACAATACAATTATATCTGTATATTTCGAAAGAATCAAGTTTCTCTGTATCACTGAATTTTAAAGTTGTAACTTACTGAGATTTATCGATACATTAGTTAGCACCCCAGCTAGATTTGAGATTAAAGTAATGGAGATTAAAACATATAATAAATATTTGTATAAATAGTACGATTTCACTATAATAAAGCCCAGTGATTGGGCTTGCACATTGTCATTATTTTTGGGTTATTGAATATTTTATCAGCTAGGTTTGAGCATCCTTTAAGATTACTGCCGATCATGACATCCTTACGCTATACAGGTCAATCGGAGAGGCATTTTTTAATTTTGATTAACTTATTTATGAATAACCTTGTTGTTGATCAATTTAAAAATATTTTTGTAGCTGATAATATAATGTTTGAACTAGAAGCTTCGGAAGGCACGTTAAGCCGTTGTTGTCGTAAGATGACAGTCGTTAAAACCCACCAACCCGCATTGGGCCAGCTTGGTAGGTAATGTATGGCTCAATATCTCCACGTGCTATTGTCCTCATGGGAGGCCTGTGCCCAGCAGTGAGACCTTATAGGCTGATGATGATGGTGAACTGGAAGAAATGTTGAGTATCTACATTGGTAGGTACTACGGCCAAATTCGATGTTTGTAAATAAATTACTGTCATCTTTTTGCAAATATCTAGTTTCACTAGATGTTTTACTGTTTTTTGAATGAAAGACGCCATTGTGAGCGGTTTCCTCGAGAATAAAAATCCGAGTGGCACTACATTTGCACAAAGAAATGTCAACAATTGGTTTACTTACAAACAATATCGAATTTGACTGTAGTACTTATACTCGTAGTTGAATGCTGTAGCCCCATTCAAGTAAAGGTGTAGAGTATTAATTCCCAAAGTGATCCAGGTGGACCCCCAGGAGTCCACGGTAGACTCAAGGGGGTCTACGTTTTTATAACAAAAAATGGGGGCTCACAATTTGTAAGCGGAGGTCCACGAAAATTTATCATATTATCATCATATTGATAATTTGCAGTCAATCCATCAAGTGCACCCTCCAAAATCAAATTATGACTATTTTGTGATTGTCATTGTGAAGTTACGTTACGTTATTAATGTTTAATTTTAATTGTACCTATTACATTATATATTTCAATAAATACCTATAACACAAGAAAATTTACTAATTTTCTTTTTTCTAAAACTCTCCCTTCGACGTCGAAGGGGGAGTTTTCTAATAAATTATGTGAGAATAGATTGGTTCATTGTGCTGCGAGTAGATAAAAAGTGAAGTTGGCTGGAATCACTTTTTTGATTGGCCAACTTTGTTTTTTGATATAAAAAACAAAAACAAACAAAACTTTGTTTTTTGATATCCACTCACAACGCAATCAATTAATTAATTAATTTTGAAAATGGTTTAGAAGAGAAAAAGGTCGGGGAACCTCTGGCATAAAGTAAAGCGAACGATCCAAATTTTGAATTCATTGAAATTCAGAAGTCGTTCGAGCAAAGTAAGTACCTACTATTAAAGTTACAGGCCTTGTTACAATCTCATTATACCTTGTTATAACCTCATCAATTCCGTCCCATAGTAAGGTGGTTATATTAATATTAGACGGCGCGTGCGCAGCGAACCAGCAGCGACCTTCACCTGCCTCACCTGCCTCGGGCGTAAGGCTAGCAGCCTCACTAATAACGGCTTAAATGATCGAGAGACGGAGTTAAGCCTTTCTATTTTGCGGCGGACGTCAGTATGCAATATGGAACTGAAAATGCGGCGAGGCTATTTTTGTGGGTAGAACATAACATTAGATCAACACAATTATACCATAACATCAGAAGGGCCAGACCATTCTGATGTTATGCTATAATATGATTGATATATGATATGATATGATGGTATGGTATGATATGATTATGGTGGTCTCACATGACCAATTCCCCAGGCGCAGCGGTACGGTAATATAACTTCACCAGTCAAGAAAGGGCTTACTATTTTGTTTTACAATTTGGACTCCGCTGATGCCCCGTGTATGTTAGCCTATATTAATCTGCTAATTTAAAACCAGATGCTACCTTATCAACACTTCATTATTGACGATGTTTTTGTTGCATCCTTTTTAATTTTTTACTACTGGTTTTCGTTTGTCTAATAAATAACAGAATATTTCTTCAACAATTTGCGATTTGGAGGTTTTATGGAATATGTATTTATACTTTAGCATTGTTATTATTTACTATTAATATGTTAAGTGACCAATCCTTTAGTTTGTTATACGTACAATTTTAAGATAAGTAATATTATCGTCTTAAGTATCCTTGCATGGAGTGTTGTAGGTATCGTTCGCCGCGTTCGTCGTTCGGCCATGGCCAAATTACTTGAGCGTGATTTAAAATCGATTTATATAATTCTAAAAAATAATCATTATGCTCTATCAAGCTAATGGTATTAAAAGTAAAACTATCGACTAAATAAAAATATTTAAAAAAAAAAATTAAACTGGTGCCTGTTGAGTGGGTAGGTAGTGTAGGTACAAATTCTTAAATTGTAATAAATTACTTATAGATTTTTTTTATAAAAGGTTGGGGAAAAAATCAATTTCCCTGTCCAATGTCAACAGAATGTCCCAGGACATTACCACGCTACTGGAGGAACGAATACGATTGTTAGCATCACCAGACCAACAAGGTATTACTCTCTAAATAGTCAAATTAGACACGCTATTAGGAAAACACAAATGGAAAAGAAACATAAACTGATCCTAGACACAATAGAAAAGCATCGGGGTCCTAAAGTGTTCAGAAAGCAGCTCAAGCGTGGTAACAACTAAATTCATAAACTCACTGCTGATGGCGTCAGACTAACAACAGACCGGAGGAAGATACTGGAAATAACGGAGACGTATTATTCGCAGCTGTACAGCTCCCAAAAGCCATAACCACCTTCTTCCGTATCAGCTAAGGATCCAAGAGCTAAACTTGCAAGACACACAACAGGACTTACCAGAGGTGAGTTTATATGAAGTCAAGCACGCGCTTTAAATAATGAAGAAAGGGAAATCGCCTGGCGAAGATAGGGTCACGTACGAACAACGGTGAAACAACTCCAGCTTCTATTCAATAAAGCGCTGTTTGAGGGAATAACCCCAGAGGCATGGGAAGGAAAATGGAAATGGTCGTGATTCTACTTCGTAAAAAAGGAGACACCAATCTTGGCAATTACCGGCCCAATTAATAACTTAGCCATGTCTATAAGCTATTTACGAAGGTGGTAACTATGAGACTAACCACCAGGCTCGATTCTGCACAACCTGTTGAGCAAGCTGGATTTAGGACTGGTTTCTCAACAATTGACCACATCCATACTGTGAGACAAGTCGTGAAAAAGTGCACTGAGTATAATTAGCCTCTAGCACTGGCCTTTGTAGATCACGAGAAGGCGTTTGACACAGTTGAGCACTGGGCTGTTATACACTCACTCCAGAGATGCCAGGTCGATTATAAATACGTGCAAGCAATCAAAGATGTGTACAAGGCAGCTTTAAGGTAAAGCTTCACGACCTGTCGAATCCGGTGCCCGTCAGGAGAGGAGTCAGGCAGGGTGATACAATATCGCCCAAAATGTTCACAGCCTGTTTGGAGGACGTATTCAAGCTTCTAGACTGGTTCAAGAAGGGCATTAACATTAACGGAGAATATCTGTCACACCTTCGTTTTGAAGACGACATCATCTTGTTTGCCAGCAACACAGATAATCTGCAGATAATGATAAACGAACTATATTCCGCATCTTTCAATGTCGGCTTGAAGATGAACACTTCAAAAACCAAAATTATGTGTTGCGATGCTGACATTGACTATGTTGTGGTCCAAGGCCAACAGATTCAAAGGGTTGCGTAGTATACCTACCTGGGTCAGGGTTTGAGTCTTGAAAGGAATGGACAAAATCGTGAAATAAGCCGTCGCGTTGGCAAACTGAAGGAGGTATTTAAAGACAAACGAGTGCCCCTTAACTTAACTCCCTGTGATGGTCTATGGGTCAGAAACTTGGTCACTCTCTAGACAGCTTATCCATCAATACATCATACAAGTCACCCAGAGGGCTATTGATAGAGCTATGTTAGGTATTTCCCTCCACGATGAAATTAGCAATACAGAAATCCTCAGTAGAACACAACTCACCGACATAGCTAAGATTATAAAAGGAAGTGGAAGTGGGCTGGCCACATATGCCGCAGGTCTGACGGACGATGGGGGTTGAATGTGCTGGAATGGAGGCCACGAAACGGGCGCAGAAACGTAGAAAGACAGCCCAGGAGATGAACCGATGACCTAACCCAAATAGCGGGGAAGGACTGGATGCGAAAAGCCCAGGTTCGCACCGTTAGGAAAAGCATAATCATCAGCCAGAAGACGTCCACTGCTGGACACAGGCCTCCCCCAAGGATCTCCACCACGACCGGTCTTGTGCTGCTTGCATCCAGCGGCTACCCGCGACCTTCACCAGATCGTCGGACCACCTTGTTGGAGGCCTGCCCACACTGTGTCTTCCGGTGCGTGGTCGCCACTCGAGAACCGTTCTGCCCCAACTACAATCAGTTCTACGGGCGATGTGCCCTGCCTATTGCCACTTGAGCTTGGCGACTCTTTGGGCTATGTCGATGTCGGTTACTTTAGTTTGTCTACGAATCTCCTTATTTCTGATTCGATCACGTAGAGAAATCTTGAGCATAGCCCTCTCCATTGATCTTTGCGTGACTTTGAGCCTGCTAATTAGGCCCATAGTAAGCGACCACGTTTACTATCCCGTATGTCATAACTGGCAACACACACTGGTCGAAGACTTTCGTCTTGAAACATTGCGGTATTTTGGACGAGAAGATATTTCGTAGCTTACCGAACGCTGCCCAGCCGAGTTGGATTCGACGATTGACCTCTTTCTTAAAGTTGGACCTACCTAACTGGACTGTTTGGCCCAGGTATACATATTCATCAACAACTTTAAGAGCAGAGTCTCCAACCTTCAGAGGACTTGGGTACGACACCTGAGTTAGACGTGATTTTCGTCTTCTCTATGTTCATTTTAAGGCCCACTTGTTGAGAGAGTCTGTTTTGATCACCGAGCATTGTGCCAGGGTCTCAGCCATGACTACTATATCGTCGGCAAATCGAAGGTGTCTGATGTACACGCCGTTAATATTTATGCCGAGTCCTCTCCAGTCCAGAAGCTTAAACACGTCCTCCAGTGCAGCAGTGAAGAGTTTCGGAGATATGACGTCTCCTTGTCTCACTCCACGCTGCTGCTGGACTGGCTTCGAGCCCCTTCCATGCTTGGAAAAGCATGGAAGAGGCTTTTACTCAGCATTGAAGGGAAAAGGGCTGAAGAAGAAGAAGAAGAAGAAGAAGAAAAAAAAGGGGTAAAGTTTCTTCGCATTTTTTAAGAAAATTTAAAACTTTTTTTTAATATAGTTTATTTACATTTAACTAAAGTATGTAGGTGCAATTTTGTTCGATAACTTTCCCACTGCCTAAAAAATTCTTAAGAGACCGAAACAAGTGGAAATCTGAAGGTGCACTCCTTCCTTTTGACCGCATTCAACGCAGAGCTGCTCGAATTGTCGACGACGTGGTTATTTCAGGCCGGCTCGATCCACTTGCTCTTCGGAGAGACGTTGCGTCTCTCTGTATATTGTACCGCATATATCATGGGGAGTGTTTATTTATTTATTTATTTATTTATTTATTTATCGCACTTATTTTTACAGTATCACTATCATACAATACAGTAATTATAGAAACATAAATGATGGCCTGTTACATACCCTGTTAGGGCGTCGCAAAACTAACTTATCAACTTAACTAACTTTTATAATAATAATTATTATCATATTGCTAAATTATATTATAATATAAAAAAACAAAATATATACTAAATAAAGTTGCAAGGGTGAGCTTTCCGTGGATAACGTTTTTATATATTTTTTAATTTATTTATTTATTATCTTTGTCAGACATGAACTCCTGTATTGAATAGTAGCATTTTTGTGATAAGTACTGTTTTAGTTTAATTTTAAATAATTTAAGTAAAATTTTAAACACTGAAAAAAAGACGACAACCTCAGGCGGGAATCGAACCACGCACCTTCCGCATTCCGGGCGGCTGCCTTAACCACTTGGCTACCGAGGTCTGGCTTTCAACCGTCGAAATTTGTCAGTGCTTGATGCTTATGTTTTTAGTCAACATTGCTTCATCAAATCTTAGAAGTTTTCACCTCTGAGATCCGAAAGAAATATGTTTACAAATATTTAAATATAGATAAATGTTTTATATTTTAGCGTTTTATTAACGCTTAAATATGCTTAAGTAAAATTTTAAACACTGAAAAAAGACGACTTTGTCGTCGTCGTTTGTTTGACGTTCTAAGACATTCTAAGATTTGATGAAGCAATGTTGACTAAAAACATAAGCATCAAGCACTGACAAATTTCGACGGTTGAAAGCCAGACCTCGGTAGGCAAGTGGTTAAGGCAGCCGCCCGGAATGCGGAAGGTGCGTGGTTCGATTCCCGCCTGAGGTTGTCGTCTTTTTTCAGTGTTTAAAATTTTACTTAAGCATATTTAAGCGTTAATAAAACGCTAAAATATAAAACATTTATTTAAATAATTTTTCATTTGTTTCGTTTTTTAAAGTTTGTGGGATTTTATTATAAATGAGAATGGATCTGTAGTATGGGCTGTTTCTATACATTTCTAGTTTGGGTTCAGGAAGAATGAGTTTATTTTGATGTCGGGGGTTTTTAGTGAATTCGAAGTATGTGAGATTTTTCTTACATAAGAGGCTGTTTCTAGAATATATATGCACGGAAAAGTAAGAAGATTGCGCATTATGAAATGTTGTCTGCAAGATTCAGGTTGGTGGATGTCGGCGATTATTCTTAGACATTTCTTTTGCTGGACAAATATGTCATGTTCGTGTTCCGAGGAATTGTTCGGCTTGATACCTGCCGCTGATTTCCCACACCGCACTACACGCAATCGACTGTCATTCCATCCACATCACCTTGATGGATGGTGGTCCTGCCTCGAACTACAGTGTTGTGGAACCAGCTCTCGGCGGCGCTATTTACGGACCGTTACGACTTAGGGATCTTCAACAAACGAGCCTATTCCTTTCTTAATTAAGAAAGAAGTTGCCGGCCTTTAAAGGCCGGCAACGCGCCTGCGATTCCTCTGGTTTTGCGGGTGTCCATGGGAGGCGGTGATTACTTTCCATCAGGTTACCCGCTTGCTCTTCTGCTATTAAAATAAAATAGGTACAAGGTCAGGACTATACGGCGGATGCATTAACACCTCTCAGCCAAACTCTCTTAATTTTTGCTGAGTTGCTAAAGATGTGTAAGGTCTAGCATTATCATGATAAAAATTAAAATTAAAAAACCTTTTTTACAAACAAGTTTTTTTTTTAAATGCGCTAAAAAGAAAAAAAATAACTTTTACTATCAACTTATAACGTCGTTACACAATTTATATGATTTAAATGGTTGTCGCGAGATTATTGTATAAGTACTCGTATATAACTATACTTGGATTGAAAATTTTAATCAATCACATCAAGTTATTTAATTTACTTTCTTATTTATACAAGTAAAGGTTGTGGGTTCGAATCCCATTCGAGCTTCCTGGGACTGGTTGATTTTTTTTCTAGTAAACCTTTTATCCTGTTTCCTTTATGCTTTACATATTTATCATATATTTCTTCTTCTTTCCTTCTCTCATTAAATACTATCTTAACTTTCGTTATTTTACATTGATTGCTATATTATTTTTCTTATGTTCTGCCATAATTTTGCATCCTGTCACGTGTGTGGTCTTTGCTTTTACTTGCTTACTTATTTATTAGTCCTTGTTTCTCTTATTAACTATTAATACTACTTTCTTGGCAAAATCTAAAAATATTTTTCTTTCCTTCTTGTTTCTTAAGATTTCCTTTAATGTGTCTTTGTTAAGCGTGGTGTCAATTTTGTGTTGCAGAGTGTACCTATCATGCATGTGTATTGGACATTCGAGTAGGATGTGGAAGATGTCCTCGTCCGCCCCCGGGTCACAGGCACACGAGGGGCTGTTCCCTGCACTTAAATCTGTGCAGGTATGCACAGAATCCCTTGTGGCCCGTCAAGACCTGCGAGGCCAAGCGGTCGATGGACATCTTCCTCACCACACTGTGTGCTTCCACCCCGTTCAGGAAAAAGACCTTGGTGGTCGTGGCTGTGGCTTCGGTCCTATACCTGCAGTTCTACTGTTACATCGTTTCCGCCCGTATATGACGTTTAACGAACGAGATGGGGCTGCAGTCATAGTCCGCTATGGTGTTCGGTTGGAGGGCGGCTTCCATCGCTAACTCATCCGCTCTCTCGTTCCCTTTCACTCCGACGTGGGCCCGTATCCAATAGAGAGAGACTAGTTGGTGGTTGTCTTTCAGGAATTCTAGGTTACCCTGTACCGCCTTCGCGATCGGGTGCGCGGAGTCTGGATCAAGTAGCGACTGGAGAGCCGACCTCGAGTCGCTCAAGATAGCCGCTTCTTGAAATTTCTTGCTAATAATAATTTTGGTCGCTTGAAGGATGGCGTATAACTCGGCTTGGAAGACTGTACAGTATGGTTCCAACTTGTACTTCCGGGCACACGTCTCTGCCGACCCCTCACAGCAGGTCAGGGCGGCTCCGACTTTCCCCTCTAGTTTGCTGCCACCTGTAGGTATATATCTTGACTAATCCTTCCGCCAATTCCCCATCCTCTTCCACGTTGTATAATAGGGTGAATTTTGAATTTATCCATTGTCAGTATTCATGTATATGGTGTATTTAATTCATATTATATCTAGACATATACGAGTATTATCCCCTCGTGAACATAGCGTTTGAAACTAATGGTAACTCTTTGTGTTCCGAAAGAGTTTTTTTATGTTAAGTATAGTGGATATTTTTTCTAAATTGTAAAATGTGATAGCTTTAATTGGCCTATGTAATTGCACATTCACAATCTTACCATCATCTATTGTTGCCTGTTGTTATCCCTAATAAAATAAAATAAATATAATTATCCTGGGGGTTAGGCGGTCAGCGAAAATTCCAGGCGCTCGCGGGTGTTGCGCGGTGCGGGGCCCGCCGGTAATTCTTAAAAGCCATTCGCATTTTTAACAAAAAGTTATTAAAAATGTTTAGTTTTTTGGAAATCCAAATCAGTCAAGAAATCGAAAAGGTAAATACCTATGTGTTTATGATTTAATAGGAATTATTATTGTAAAACACGGTCGTAATGTGCAATTATATGAAATTTTAGAGGTAACTTCAGGATTTTTTTCAATCGAGCAAAATGTTTCCGATCGTGTTTTGGAAACAGTCATCCCCTCACACACGTTCTGTAATACATATTGAAAATTTCAATGCGAAATATCTAAAATGTTTTGAATAACAGCTAATAGAAAACAGCCATTTTTTCCGTTTTTACGGCCTATAAGCATTAAGTACGAGTGTAAATCAATTTACGTACAAACATTTATAATCACGACTACTGTCCTCAAAGGGTTAGTCAGAGACTATAGGCAATGTGGACAGCAAAAGCAGTCCTCTACCATAGTCCACTTTTCACCAAATAGCGACGGTACATGTGCTCTGCGTGACAGGTGGTGATCCCATCGCCGCTCCGTATGTGTGCAGTCTAAGTTAGTCGCCTTTTACGACACCCAAGGGAAGAGAGGGGGTGGTAGTATTAGTTCACCGCTACGCGATCGACACGGTTAATATTTCAAACTAATTAGGTGTGATGTGAGTTATTATTACCATTTACATGCTGCTGAGACACACATAAGGACACAGATATAGACGGACATGAGAAGTCTACGAGTACCTAAGTATTCCTGATTTACTTCAGAACTCTAAACTACGAACCAACTACGACAACGCGGACTACGCCAAACGACTGAATAGTAGTTAACAGTATCAAACGCCTACTATATATTTTGAGGATTTGTTTCTTTACTAAAAATTTGCTATATTTGCGACTGATAGGCGTCATTGTTCAGCATTCCACATCATACTTACTAGTATTATGTTATTTTTGCTAAATATATCTGTTATTTTGCCTACTAGAGTTAGATTCCATACAAATGACATAATTATATTTTTTTTTTCTTTACTAGGCTATCCAATAGTGTTTGTTAATTTTAGAAGATAGAGAACTAATTTATACTGATGATTTAATTATTGTAGCTTATATAAAACTATATATAATTTGAATTGTCAAGTCAAGTATGCTTTCCCAGCACACATACGTCCCTTTTACTGCAATACAAGCGTCTCTTGGCCCTTTAAACTGGAAACAGGCAACTTGACGGTTGGCAGAAGGGTGAGGAGTGACGACGGCTAATGCGGCACAATCCTGCTTCTGTAATTGTCATCGCATCTGGACTTTTTCCCTTAAATCCTTTGTCTGTCCATTGACTTCCATTTGCTCCAAAACAATTGATATAGGTAACTTTTTTGGACAGTGCAGCGCTAACATCATCAGAGCGGAGCCATTAGCAGCAGTCAGAAGCAGACTACTTTATTTTTCTCTAGCCTGCACTGTCCCACTGCTGATGCTGAGCAAAGGCTTCCTTCAAATCCTTTCATTCATCTTTATCCTGAGCCACCTCATACCAGTCGGCCTGGTGTGCGTCTAGATCATCTCGCTCCCTCTATCTGGGCCAACCTCGCCGTCATTTCCCATCTCAGGGACCTCTTATGTAGTGACCTTGGCCCAGACACTATGTGACTTTTGAATATTAAATTAAAAGCAATGATACAAATTTTATATCGTAAAATAATCTTGACCATATCCTCGTATATCCTTCCATATTTGTTTTGGGTATGGTGGGCATGGAAACCCTTAAGTCAGGCGGATTATGGCAGTGATTAGTCATTATTTATCAGTAATATACATCACGAGTTTGACAGCCCATCTATGTTAGCTATGATGGAGCTCAGAGCACCAAGGTACCTGCCGTGTGACGAGGCAGGAACGGTGGCCTCGCGCCGGAGACACCGTCTGCTGGTGCGGCCTGTAAAGTCTCCTCTTCATGTCTACAGATACGTCCGCGGACATTGGCAGATGCATCCGCAGATGAATTTCCACGAGCTGTCCACACGTCTGTAGGTCGATCAGTCTATGTTCATTCTAGGCAGACGCAACTCGCACTCGCAGATGCATCTGTAGACGTTAAATACCTACCACAGACGCGCAAATCACCCCCTCTACACGTCGGCTGACGCATCCGCAGATGACGTCTGCGGATGCGTCTGCCGACGTAAAGAGGGGAAATTACACGCACCGAGCGGGTAGCTCACGCGCCAACGAACCACGCGTTGAAACTGATGGGTGACGTACTCACGCAGAATGATAATATCGACATATTCGCACATTGTTTGAGACAACTCGTGTGACCCGTTTTCAGGGTATCATGGATGACACCTTCAATTTGAGTTTGTTTTAATATTTTATTTTTATGTTTAATTGAAGTTATTGTTTTTTTTTATTGATTTTGCATTGTATTTTACTTTTTTTTATTCATTCGACATAGAAATTTGCCTTTATTTATTATTTTTTATTACTTGTTATTTTTTGTTTTTTATTCATTAAGACATGGCGAATAATATTTTATATTGGACTGACATTGTTACCATAATATAAATTCTTTTATTTTTATTATGTTCAAATGATGCATGTTTTAAAATTGTATTTTGATTTGCTTTTTATTATAGATATTCAAACTTTAGAATTTAAGTTCAAGTTATATTTTTTATTTTTTTACTTTGTAATTCAATGGACTTGTGGGCGTGTTGGATCTGTCTGTAATGCCGCGGTCCCACGGGCTGATTTTTGGCAGGCCTGAGCGCGCCCAACCGCGCCAACAGGATGTGGGAATCAACGCATCCGATGAGGATTGCCGCTGCGTGCCGTCGCCTGTCCTTTCCATCGGCCGCGCCGCGCCGTGGCACTCCGCGCCAAGCCGCTCCAAGCCGCGACAGGCTTTGCCGGTCCCACGGCCCGTTTGCGGACGCGCCGCGACAGGCGTGGCAGTTAAGCGTTCCCACGGCGCGGCGCGGCGCGCGTGGCGTGGCGCGGCTTGTCTTCAGACAGGCCGTGGGACCCGGCCATAAGATAGCAAGAGTTTTCTAAATAAATAAATAGGAAACCGCAGATCTTTTTTGGACATTTCCTAAGTGGTTGGAATGTCGACATAGCAAAAATTGCTTGTAAGTATTTCACACCCTTTCGCGATGCAACCTTTTCTACACAATCTATGTTAGCTAACATAAAAATAGAAAGTTTTGTGATCGAGTCAGATTCTAACACACTAACAAATGAATTATAATAAGCAATTACGTAGTACGATTTGTAGCTTGTATTTGAAGCTCTAATCAAGTGATTTGCCTCCCTATCTGATAAGAACGATCGACGATGACTCCTTTCTGACGATTATTACACATTGTTTTGTGAATTTAAATTCCACCGGCTAGGCCTCACTTACTAATGTTTCTGACGCAAATTCCAACAGATATTGATACTCTGTCTCTTTCAAAAACAATACTTGTGATAGTGACAGAAAAGACACGACGGTAAAACTTATATTGGAAAAGTTTGTAAATACAATCAAGAGGCACTTAACATAATTAAATGAGATTAAGCGATCTTCGACTGTATTACATGAGAAATAGAAACTTTTTCTGGTAATTAAGCATTAATAAAGTTCAAAAAACATGTGGTTTGTTCCTAAATGTTAATATGCAGTTTAGACGTGGGACCTAATTGGATTAATAATTATAAGCAATAGATATTGTATAGTTTACTGAAAATAATGGATAGATTTACTTTGTTCTATGAACAAGAAAAAAAACCTTATTTAAGTACCTATCTAAGAAATATGAATGACACACATGAATTGTGAGAGGAAGATAGCTCAATAGCTCGCCTACGCATTTTGCAAGATAAGCAATTTTCTTAATGTCGGGCGGGACACCAGACAGTCCCATACACCTCCGTACTTTGGAAGGCACCCCGTTTATTGTCAAAATATGGCAGTAGTGTTATAGCCCGACCTCCCCGTCCCCTGAGTGAAGGAGTAAATCGTCGATAATACGAAAGTTTATTAATAAAATTAAACATTTAAGACCTTTATTTCTCAAAACAGAACAATATCATATAACTGGAAATTGGTATTGGTGGATATAAAACGTCGGATTATTTTTGGAAGATAAATAAATAAATAAATAAATCTTTCCTACAATCACACCAATTATCTAGCCCAAGAGAAGCTTCGAAGAAACTCGTTAAATGGTTACTAGACAACGGATAAACATACTTAAAATACTTAAATACATACTTATTATACATAGAAAACACCCAGGCCCGAGACAATTTAGAAAACAATAATTTCTAAATTGACCCGACCGGGTTTCGAACCCGGGACCTCAGAGATAGCGTCACCATGAAAACCGGTGTACAAACCACTCGACCAAGGAGGTCGTCACAAACACACCAGCCCTTTTGTTTGTTTTAATGGACGCAATATTTTTTATTGTTACCTTGTAATGGTTTCATTGTAAACATTACCTGAGTAGATAGTATTTAAAAGTTTAATAATTAACTAACTCCAATGGAATAAGTAGATTCGGAGACAAAGGCAAAACTGTGCGGCGCCAACTACCTCAACGTGAAATAACTGAAAAGATCTTTCGATTATTTTTTTATCTTATCAAAGGAAACTCAGTGTTATCAAGTGTTTAGTTTCTCCAGTGGACTCGTTGTGTTCTGTCATTACTCCCGCGTCTTACATTTTGATATTCTCTACAAATCGTGCCATGTGAGTGATCAGCCGTACACTTTTTTGGATCTGTGAACGCGATTTCATTGTAAGTACTGTTCGCCGGATCTTCATATTGGGTCGTACATTTATAACTGTTAAGCTCTTTCTTCGTTATATCATAGCCTCCTGCATGATAATGTGTTACATCTCAAATCCGTATGAGTAACATAACCTATCGTGCATCTATTTAGATTTATATTTATATTTAGGTTTATCATATAATTCTCTGAAACTTCTTTAATATAAGAGAGAGAACTAAATTCTGACAGTATCTAATCCGGTTTTCGGGATGAGTCAACTATCAATACTTGTAGATAATGATTTTCATAATGTAATAGGCTTTGTTTACTGAGAGACTTTTTGTTGCATTACATTTTGTTACATTTCATTTGTATGACCACGCACTGTACAAACTTTAAGGTAGGATACAGCAGCAGATACAGCGCACAGTTTTTTCAATAGGTTACTAAATTGAGAACAGGAAAATGTAAATCCTCTGATGTTACACAAACTGTTTAGTAAATATCATCGATATCGATAGGTAGGTACTTATGCCATGCCATTATGTCGAAAACAATACAGACATACATATAATAACGACTATTATCCCCGAAGGGTTAGTCAGAGACTAGGCAGTGAGGATCGCAAAAGCAGTCTTCGGCCATAGTCCACTTTTCACCAAATAGCGACTACACATGTGTTCAGCATGACAGGTAGTGAGCACATCGCCACTGTATGCTGTTGGATGTATGTGCAGTCTTGCACTTGTTCTTAGGAACAAGCATTTGTAATTTTTTATGTAAGACCAGAATCGTGGCTAGCTTTGTTGTATGTTGGAATTTATTGTATCCTTCCCAATTTTTCTATTTTAATTAAATTCACCACCAAATTCTAAAGAAATTACAATTAAGTCAAAGTTCTTCAAAGCTTGCCATAAAAAATTTCAAGAGTCTGGATTTATCTTTGCCATGACAGTATGTTATATTTTTAAGTGTTGCCTTCCATCATCCATTTTGTACAATACGTTTCCAATCACTTTGTGTACTTCTTACAACTTAGGAGACATACTAAAATGTCCTAAGTCATTGTTCGCCGTCGTCCTCCACTCGCTCCTGTGAGTATCGCGTGTTAATTGAATTTGAAAAATCCATAATGACCGTGTCGGTAAAGGTGGTGGAGGTTGCTATTTATCTATCTAACAACATTTCTTTTAAACTTCATGCCTCATCTTGTTCCCGCCATGGCTGATGGAATTCTTCCTTTTAGATTTTTTTTAAATTATAGAGTGACTTGATCATAGAATAATAACTAATATTATTCTGAGGACTTAATCTACAGCTACCGATTTAATTAAATTTTTAAGTGAAAAATAAAGAGACTAAAATTGATCAAACATATCCACAAAAAAACCGTTAATCATCATGGTCAATCGACCTGGACCGCGCAATTGAACTCTGACACAATTACGATACCACAGGGTACCTAGGTTAGGTTACCTTTACGTTACACGTGACCTTTCAATTTTTTATAGTGCCGGACAAATAAAATAAATAATAAATAGTAAATTAATTTTAAAAATATGTTACTGAATGATATAAAAAAATATGGGCACATATTAAAAAATCTGTATACTGCCAACCTTCCATAGATTACATTTCCGACTTAGAATCCTTATTAGACTAGATTGGCACGGATTACACTCATCATGGGTGATTTTAATACCGACCTGTTCAGGGATTATTCTCATCATCCAGATTACGATCCGTGGTGCATTCAGCACATCTAACTTTTATGCCTTTTGATGCCATCACAATATAACCGCACCTGATACACGAATTGACTAATAACATCTTCTTAAGACAATCTCATCAAATATGGTCAGCTGCCTGCTCCTGACTTCTCCAGCCAAGAAATGATTTGTTATTTCTTGGGTATAAGCCTAAGGCGCCAAAATCTAAGCCTGCTGTGTGGTCCGAATTCGTAAGTTTGCGAAAAAGGACGTCTGTCTTTAACGCTACCATTGTTGATGATATGGTTTCTGCTTTTAAATGAGAGGTATCACCATAAAACTTTTTGATAAGCATGCACCGCTGAAGGACTTGCGCTTGAAACGACCCCCTGCGCCCTGGATAACACCTTTAGTGCGCATCGCAATGAGAAGGCGTAACAAAGCATTTCAAACATTTAAAAAGTGCCAAACCGATATTAACTAAGACGCCTTCAAAACTGCTAGAAATCGCTGCAATCATATGATTGCAGCTGTGAGGTCCGCTAAACGCCGCTATATTCATACCCAAATATTTTTGATTCGACCCCTGCTTATACTTGGAAATTCCTCCATACCCTGGGTATTGGTAAAGTCCAGACTCAGCAAAAAACTATTTTCCCCCTAAATTATTTAAACAAGTATTTCACTTCCGTTAATGTTCTCCCTTTTTCAATTAAAAATCTAATCCTGCTAACCATCAATTTTGTTCTATTACCACTATCACCGAGGATGAGATTCGCAAAACTATCTTTGCTATTAAGTCTAGGGATGTGGGATGTAATGATATCAGTCGCACTATGGTGGTGCATGTATTGGAGAGTGTCCTTCCCGTTATCACCCATGTGTTAAATTACTCCCTCTCCTGTGGCATATTTCCTGCTTGTTGGCGTAAAGCTTACACAATTCCTCTCCCAGAAACATTAAATACCAACACCAACTCAGACCTTTAGACCAATACCCATCCTGCTCTTCCTCTCCAAAATCTTAGAAGCTGTCGTACACAAGCAGGACAGCTGTCCTCCTTTATATACGTCAATAATTATCTCTGCTCGTATCAATCTGGGTTCAGGCCCGGATATAGTTCTACCACTGCCCTACTTAGAGTGGCGGAGGACATTTGCGACAGTATGGAGTCTCGACTGACAGTATTGGTTTTAAATATTTACCAACGCCTTCAATGCTGTTGATCACTATATAATCCTTCTCGCCATCACTTTAAAATTGGGATTCTCATTCTCGGTGCTAGATTGGTTCTCATCTTATCTTTGTGGACGCCAGCAGGCCGTCCGTGTGGACAAATCTCTCTTAGACTGGTGTGGTCTGGTCGCTGGCGTTCCACAATGCGGTTTTCTTTCACATCTACTCTTCTCTCTTTTTATTAGTTCAATAACATCCCATCTAAGGTGCTCTTACCATCTGTATGCAGATAACCTACAGCTATATGTTCAGAGGGATGTCACAAACTTGAACCAAGCCATTACGCGCAGCGCAGCTGAACCTCGACCTTGACACTATCTGTAAATTACAGTCTTTTAATTTTGATATTGATGTAAACCCAAATAAGTGTCAGGCGATCATCATTGAAAGTTCTCGTCAGTTATGTAAATTGGGCAATGCGGCGACTACTTCATTGTGGTATGGTGGAAACATTATATCGTTCCAGTCAGTGATAAAATAATTGGGATTTTCATAGATAGCTCCATGAAGTGGCATAAACAGGTTGATGAAATCTCTTGCTTTGTCATTAGTACTATACGATCCCTTTACAAAATATTCAAAAACTTTCTCCCGTCCTGTACCAAGATCATGCTAGTTCAAGCTGATGCCAATCAAGACCTTATTAACAAATTAGATCGTCTCTTACAGCTGTATTACATTTAAATATGGTCTTTGTAAGTAACATATCAACCATAGACTATATAGTCTGTATGCTGTTTAATATTCTTTTAGATCCACGTACACATTACCTTAAATCTAAATTAAAATTCCTAGGGTATTTTCATTCAATTAATCTTCGCTCTTCTAATAACCTTCTTCTAGAAACCCCTCTATATTATTCTAACTGCGTTTCCGACTCCTTCACCTTACCGAAATTCGTCTTTGGAGCGCTCTTCTCCTCAAGATTCGCCAAGCTCCCAACATACAATCTTATAAGCGAATGACTTTATTTTAATTTTTATTTCGGTCCTTAACATCACCATCATTATTATTTGTGTAGTTTATGAAGTAAATTCTATGATTATATTATGTGTGTTTTTAGCATTAGGACCGCCATTTGTACTTGTTTTTGCGCAATAAAGTTTAAATAAATAAATAAAAAATAACTCAGTTGGAAGAGCTGTCGCCTGGATTGCAAGAGGTTGTGGAATTAAGTCCCTATATTAAGCAAGTTTGAGGTTTTCCAGAGCAGTTTTCATTTTTTGATTAGTGTAAACACGGTAGGTACTTATATAATCCCGCAACTGGGTAATCAATAAGGACGAACAACTATTTGTAAGGAAGCAACTCTGAAATTGATAATAACTCAGTTATGCCATACACGATTACATTACCTATTTGAATTAGATTGTAAATAGCTTAGCAGTATCGTGTAGTCATTTATTTTCAGAATTTTAGTAAATATACTTTTAAATAAATATACAAATATTGAGACAGAATATTTTTCACTGCTTCTCCTCAAATAACTTGTGAAAAGTGTAGGGAGCATTGCAAACATCATAAACTTTACGTTATTTTCCAGTTTCTGATTATCCTCTACAAACACATAGGTATCTACACAAATAGTTTCTTCACTCTTACTAAATATGAATGTTCTTCTACGAATACATCTTAATTTAGAACGCAATGACTTTTTATTATTGTATAGTTTATGTAGGTATATACTATATAGTAGGAATCGCAAAAAAGTAGATTGTAGCATTATTGTGTAACAGAATGGAACGTAAGGTTAAGATTTTGAGATTAAACTCGATGTAGAAATCGGGTCTTATCAGCTTGTTACTCGTGTTACTTCGGCTACCTTTGGGCTCATGGCGTCTGTTTTTCTTATTTATTTATTGAAAAACCAACAGCATAACAGGAACACAGAAACTACATAAACAATTACTTTTAATAAATGCGTATATCACCAAATTCCAAGTGAAAGTAACGCTTAGCTCATTTAAAAGTTATATGAATGATATGTATGTACAATAAATTGATTAAGTTACTTAGATAAATTAAGTCTCTAAATCGAAATGTTATAATTTAGATATTGAGCTTAGAATGAAACAAGATTCATTATAAGATTTATGCCACGTGTTATGATGACTTATATTTGATAGAGATACAGTTACATTTCATTTTCACAATGATGTATATCCAAAACATTTTTCCACCCCTAATTCAAAGTTTTCCTTTCGAACTCATCTGAAACCTCTATGTGGTAATGTGACCATCTCAGTTCTAAGGTATAGGGATGAACTAACTTCCTTTTAGTATTTCAATCGGCTAGCTTAGACATGTCAAAGTTACTATTATTATATACAAGCGGCCGCTCGCGGTTTCACCCGCGTGGTTCCCGTTCCCATGGGAATATCGAGATAAAAAGTTTTCTATGTGTTAATCCAGGTTATAAACTATCTGTATTCCGAATGTCATCCAAATCCATTCAGTAGTTTATACGTGAAAGTGTAACAAACAACCATCCATACGTTCCCGTGGGAATATCGGGATAAAAAGTATCCTATGTGTTATTCCAGGTTATAAACTATCTGTATGCCAAATTTCATCCAAATCCATTCAGTAGTTTTTACGTGAAAGAGTAACAAACAACTATCCATACGTTGCCGTGGGAATATCGGGATAAAAAGTATCCTATGTGTTATTCCAGGTTATAAACTATCTGTATGCCAAATTTCATCTAAATCCATTCAGTAGTTTTTACGTGAAAGAGTAACAAATATCCATACATACAAACTTTCGCGTTTATAATATTAGTAGGATTTCCTGGAGCTTATCGCTTGATACATTCTGATGTGAAAAAAATACAGGTATTTATTAAATATGTCAGTTTCACAGACATATACTCTTATTATATGTCTGTGGTCAGCTCGGACCAAATATGGTCCGAGGTGGTCAGTTTCCATAAAAGTTTTCGACATCTTGCAGGTATAGAGTTTTTCTTCACAAATTCATAAAACTCTTGTTTATTTTTCTGTCATTTGTTGTATTGTCAAAAATATTGACTTTCGTAAAGAGTCATTCGTGTGTAAACGTAATCTAATAATCTTAATAATATTAAATAAATACTAAGCTAGGTAATACCTAAGCCATGTAAAATACTAAACAACCGGTGAATCATGACATTTTTTATTAGTTAATAGTGACAAGGTGGGTCACAATGTAGATTTTAAAAGCAAATATTTTAAACAACTGTGTAAATTGTATGTATTGAATAAATAATATAATATGCCATGCATATTATGCTTGGTTGCAGCTTCATTATGAGCTTGTTAATACGCTTCGCATCCAAATTGGATCGCATTAACAAAGCCCATGCTAATATTCAATATGATGACAACACAATATCATCTGCATGTAGGTACTCTTCTAAGTTGCTTTTCTTACTTTATAAAGGAACTAGTTAGAAACGTGGAGCTCTCATCAATGTCAATATTTGCATCATAATTATCTGGCCAAAACGAACCAGTCGAACAATTATGTACACCAATACCAAAATCAGTACAGTTTGCTGAAAAAGAATATATTCTGAACACAAATGGATAATGGAATAACAATAATGGGTGGAAATAGTTCACCATATAAGGGGGTTTAAAATATAAATGATTTGGATATAAAAAGTATAAAATATGTCAGAATAATTAAAACGGAATGGTATATTAATATAGACTTTTATATATAATCTACTGCCTTCATTGAATCATATTTTGACGACATTCGTGGTCGAATGGTTAGCGCGCCACACACACGGCATTTGGTGCGTATAGGTGGGTAAAATATTATATAGGTACGAGTATGTTTTTTATGTCTGATGTAGTTTTTTTTGCCAAATAATGATATTATTTAAATAAAACAAATTAATAAATAGATTTTAGATTGCTTCTGACAGTGAAGAAAAATTAAATAAATAATAAAATGATCCAAATATTATTCCTCTTTACTACTTGAAGTTTCGGCAATATGATCTTGTTAATGCTGCTGATTAGGATTTCTCAGTAGTTCTACAACGCTTCTAGTAACAAATATCAATGAATGGTTTTACAGACTTGCGAGGTTGTTTTCTGTAAGAACTGACTACAGGATCAGATACAGAGCATTTTGGAACTGCCCGCAACAATGAGCTATTATGACAAAAGTGCAAAAAGTAAATTATACCATTTACAAGACAAAGGATACAGGAATGTAATTTAATAATTCTTTGATCAGCGAAAGTGAGCGTTCTTACTTTTTGGTGCGGTATCTTAAAAATAGTTCAAAATGTTACCGTAGTATAACATACTTTTTATTCATTTATTTTAAATACTAATAGTAAGGTAAAAATAATTTATAACAACTTAATTTAGTTTATAAATACCTGAACTTAAGATATCCATAACAGTTGTTTGATATTTTTTCGGCAATAACTTTAAAAACACTTTGATATTGGAGTTTACTGATTGCGTTTACACACGGAACGTTCAAGTGTAACGAAACAATGCAACTTGCAAACGATTTCTATCCGAAAATTTTATAATTATATAGGGTAGGAAATCTCTGCATTCGGCTTAATAAAAAAATCTATTTTTGTCCACCTACTGTAAAGGAAAAAGCCGTATGTGCGCCGGGTCTAGCGTCGCGCCATCTCTGAGGTCCCGGGTTCAATTGACTTTAAATTGACCCGACCGGGTCGGATCAATTTAGAGAAACTGTTTTTCTAAATTGATTTCGGGTCTGGGTGTTTTCCTATGTTTATGTATATTTATCTGTTATCTAGTTTAACCATATTAACGAGTTTCAATAAAAGCTTATCTTGGGCTAGATTATTGGTGTGAGCGTAAACAAATTTTATATTATTTATTTCAATTCATACATAATATACTTACATCATTATTGAGAAGTACGTTTGTGCGAATAATTTCAGTCTGCACCCCCCGTGCTCTTTTTCTGATATGACTAAAGGGTTACCTAAAATCTCTTCTAACTAACTAAAAAAAGGGTCTTGAAATAGAAACCGTTTTAATAATCAATGTCTTCCAGCAGAGCATTCCAGGACGGCCAGATGCAGTACCTGTAGGGCAATCCTCGAGCTATGGCGAGCCTGAGGTGGCGGGCGTTCAAGCAGACGGTTCGGCGGCGGCGCGTGTTCCAGCCCGAACAGCTGGAGGACAGCAACTTGAAGAGGTGCCCAATGCCCATACACACTCACGGCTATACCCCCAGAGGGTTAGTCAGAGACTAGGCAATGAGGACCGCAAATGCGTGCACTGCCACACTCCACGGCAAACCAACGTAACAACTGCACATGTGCTCAGCGTAATAGGTGGTAAGCCCATAGATGCTTTACGCTGTTTGATATATATAAGATGACTGCTAGAAACCGCAAGAAACTTCAAGGGCTGGTCAGGTCAAGTGTTTTAAACATGGCAAAAATGACAAAAAAGGAATTTGTGTTTTTTCATTTTTAATTAAATAATTCATTTTGTGAGTTTTAATTAGATAGTCTTTGAGTATCTAATTCATTTAAAAGCAATAACATAAGAAAAATAAAATGAAAACAATTAAAAACAACGATTATTTACAACGCGCGGGCAATGGCCGGCCGGCCGTTGACCCGTCAACGTAGGTACTGATGCGGACGGGTCAACAGACGGCCGGCCAATGACCCGTCAACGTAGGTACTGACGCGAACGGGTAAACCCCTTCCCCGCGCGTTGTAAATAATAGTTATTTTTAATTGTTTTAATTTTATTGCTATTGAATATGATATTATATTGAAAAAAAACACGAATTCCTTTTTGTCATTTGTCATGTTTAAAACACTTGACCTGACCAGCCCTTGAAGTTTCTTGCGGTTCCTAGCAGTCACCTTATATAAGCAATCTTCATCTTCAATCCGTTAATCGCCTTTTATGACACCTAAGAGAAGATATCACATCAGCCTATTAACGTCCCACTACTGGGCACAGGCCTCCCACGTGGACAATAGCACGTGGGGATATTAGGCCATAACCCACCACGCTGGCCCAATACGGGTTGGTGGGTTTTAACGACTGTCATCTTACGACAACAACCGGGACCAACGGCTTAACGTGCCTTCCGAAGCACGGAGGAGCTCGAGATGTTTTTAATTTGGTCACCCATCCAGCGAACCGGCATTGCGAAAGTGGCTTAGCAAGCAAGATCGCAAGCCGAACGCGCTAGCCGCTGCGCCATCGAGCTCCTAGAGAGAGAAGATATGCATACTTACATACCCTTTAGTCGCATAAAGTCCACTATATCAAAATGTCCACTGTATTAAAAAGTCCACAGGGGAAGGTAGGGCAAGAAGGTAGGTAAGGGTAGGTAAAGTGGGTACTTTAAATATCTCTGTGTTAATGTAAGACCGAGACAATAGAGACGAAAAGTAGCACGCCGCAGCAAGCGGCACGAGACAGTTGAGTGCAAGGCTTTGTTATTTTTCGCGCCAAAAAATTAAAATTTACGTGAAAATAATTGAATAGCAACGCACATTACCTGATAGATTAACCCTTCATAGTACCTTATATGAGTAAAATTAACTAACAAAATATATGAGTACAAATATTTTTCGATGTGGGCTCAGATGGGGGATGGCGGGCAAAGCGGTGACAGGCAAGACGGGTACTACCCTTTTTTCAAAAGTCAACACTATAAAATCACCATTATCAGGACAAAAGAAAGCTCCGAGATATCCGAAACCCTCAACATCCGGACAAGAAAAGCGAATGAAGAAAAATTATAACACAAAGAATAAAGAAAATAAAGACTATTACTGCATTTTATGTAAGGAAAAATATGTACCTGCGATGCCCTTGAGGACTGGATACATTGTTCACAATGTATAGAATGGTGCCATGACGAGTGCTTCTCCTATAGTAGACATGGATGGACTTTTTTTTGTGATTTTTGTTTGGATTAGAACGCAAATTAATATTGTACTATTTGGCCCGATTAAGGTAGGTACCCGTTTTACCAGCCCCCTAAGGGCCAAAGGGGTTTTTCGCCTATTTTTGAAACAGTGATTTTGCTCAATCATTTGATTACTTTTGTCATAACACAAAGATCAATTACCATAGCCAAAGAGGTTGTTTTTAAGTTCCTTCACTTTAATTACATTTCTCACTATTAATATAGATTTTATTTAATCTCCCTTAAGGGGCTCGTCTTGCCCTACCTTCCCCTAGTATCAAAACATCCACAGTATTGAAATGTCCATAATATCATTATGTCCATTCTTCATAAAGTCCACTTAATGAAATGCCCATTGTATCAAAATAACTTTGCATCATACATACATATAATCACGACTACTTATTATCCCCGAAGGGTTAGTCAGGGGCTAGGCAATGACGACTGCAAAAGCAGTCCTCTGCCGTAGCCCACTTTTCACCAAATAGCAACGCACATGTGCTCAGCGTGACAGGTGGTGAACCCATCGCCGCTCTAAGCTGTTGGATGAATGTGCAGTCCTTAGTCCGTAAGTCTCCTTTTACGACACCCAAGGGTAGATAGGGGGTGGTAGTATTCTTTCACCGCCACGCGACACGCTTGAAGAAGAGAACGTATGGGTCGGTGCGGTAGGCAGTATTATTTTAACAATGAGTCACCACTACACAGCTTTAAAATGCTTTCAATAATAAGTAAACAGAGCAAGTAAGCTTGCCACTCAGCCGAGTTTGGAGCGGTATCCACCAAAGCTATATAACCTATATTAAAAACTAAAAAATATGGGAATACATGGACCGCTACTTCGATGGCTTGAATCGTACTTGTCTCGAAGAAGTCAATTGGTTGCCCTTAAGGGTGAAGTTTCTTCTCAAACACCCGTAACATCTGGTGTTCCTCAAGGATCACACTTGGGACTCTTGTTATTTAACGCATTCATCAATGACCTAATTGCCAGCATCAAGAGTCCATGTCTCATAAATGCCGATGACCTCAAAAATTTTTCAAATGTCGTTAGGTGTAGTGATGAGGTGAACTCTCCAACATGATCTCAACATGGTGTCTCAATGGCAATCTAGTAACCTAATTAAAACTATTTTAACGGGACCTAACACGATTAATTTTTGTAAGTAAGTACGAGTACATATCTACTTACTGCTTGACGTTTCGGCCGCGATGCTGCGGCCGTGGTCACAAGCGAACTGGCGGTGCGCGGCGTAGTCGGCTCGGGCGGGTATTTGTTTCTTCATCCACCCTCCCATTTTTACTTAAATTGCCACAGTGTAATGAATCGTCAGCATCACGACTCCGCATCTTGTACTTACTTACAAAAATTAATCGTGTTAGGTCCCGTTAAAATAGTTTTAATGCAATGCAACGCGATAGTTTAAAGTCTTATAGTAACCTAATGTTCTGAAACGTCAATAAATTTATTGTTTTGACATTTAAAGAAAATTAAATAAAATATGTTTTGACAATAAATCAAATCTTAAACCGTTTATGCAAAACCAAGGACTTAGGCGTAATATTTGACGAAAAACTATCCTTTGTAGACCATTACCATCATATAGGTATATAACAAAGCCTCAAGTCTTTTGGGATTCGTAACGCGTAATACAAAGCATTTTAATAAATCTCGTACCATAATATAATTGTATAACGCACTTGTTCGAAGCAACTTGGAGCATTTGGTCACCCCTAGTAACACTGTGGTACAGTGTTACTATTTCTTCTACGCCGTGCACTCCAGTCGCATTGAATCTTTACAAAGGAAATTTCTTAAAATGCTCTTTTTTCGACGAGGTCTTCATAGAGCACTGTGCTCATATGATGACAGGTTAGAAAAATTCAGTATGATGTAAGCAGACTGAACTTATATATTTACACAAAATTCTAAATTCAAAAATAGATTCTCCATCACTACTCTCGGCCATTAACTTCAACACTTTTAATAGAATCCGTAACAAAAAATTGTTCTCGCTTCAGGTTTACCACTATAATACCTTTTCTTACAAACCCTTAGTTCGTATGTGTCTCAAACTCAAAGCAATCACGACATTAATATCTTTACTTCAAGTACAAATGTTTTCAAGAGCAGCCTCCACAACCTTTTTGTTTGAAAGTATCTTAGCTTTAACATTTTAAACTTTCATGGTCACTACAATTATTTTTATGAAAAAACGGGATTTTTACCATGTCTGAGTTGTTTGTTTTGAGTCCCCGATATTTCGGCGCAGTTGCATGCACCATGATCACGGAGTAACTGCAGCTAATGCGGGTGGATGTTAGGAGCAGACGAAACGGTCTACCCTCTTTCTTGATCGTTTTTTGCGCTCGACACCCGTACCACTGTTCTCGACCACACTGTCAACTCGAACTTGTTCACGACACACAACTCACAGTATCACTACGAGAAACGCCACCGTTTTGATTCTTGCGGTTTTTACATAACTGAATCACCGGATTCCAGACATTCGACAATTTAAACCCGTCTTCACGATTGAAATTATTTTTATGCTTTTTTATTTCAATAGCTTCTCTGACCAGTCTTGGTACATAGTGGCGTTCTGTCGAAATTATCTGAAGGTTATAAAACTCCATCCAGTGATTCGGTCCTGAGTGAATAAGATGTTCTGCAATGGCTGATTTCTGAGTGTCGTTATTCTTGACTGCTTTTATGTGCTCCTTTACGCGACAGGCTACTGTACGTTTTGTTTGGCCTATATAAGAGCTACCACAACTGCAGTCAATTTTGTACACGCCAGGTTTTTCCAGGGGAAAACTGTCTTTTGGTGAACGCAGGCATTGGGCAACTTTTTTTAGTGGAGTGAAGATAGTGTTAATTGAGTACTTGTTTAGTATGTTGGAGATCTTATCTGTCACTCCTTTTATAAAAGGCAAAAACACCGATTGTCTGTTCACCTTGCACCTGTACTGTTTAGTTGTGTGTCTGGGTGGTAGTACCTTTCCCTTGTACCCGTTCCTCTGCAGGACATGCCGCACATGAGCTAACTCCTTGTCTAGATGGTCGTCATCACACAAATCATATGCTCGATTAGTCAAAGATGTCACTACAGAGTCAAGATGTCTTGGGTGGTGATGTGAAGTCGCGTTGAGGTATCGATCAGTGTGTGTAGGTTTCCTGTACACTGAGTGGCTAAGCGAACCATCATTGCGCACTCGTACTCTGACGTCAAGAAAAGAAATGCTCCTTCCTTCTTCCATCTCATAGGTGAAGTTAATTTTAGGATGGATGTCGTTTAGTTTGGCTAAATTATGTTTTCTGCATACTTCCGGGTGGTAAGCAACAGATTGAAGATAATTTGGCCAAACTAAACGACATCCATCCTAAAATTAACTTCACCTATGAGATGGAAGAAGGAAGGAGCATTTATTAGCCACTCAGTGTACAGGAAACCTACACACACTGATCGATACCTCAACGCGACTTCACATCACCACCCAAGACATCTTGACTCTGTAGTGACATCTTTGACTAATCGAGCATATGATTTGTATGATGACGACCATCTAGACAAGGAGTTAGCTCATGTGCGGCATGTCCTGCAGAGGAACGGGTACAAGGGAAAGGTACTACCACCCAGACACACAACTAAACAGTACAGGTGCAAGGTGAACAGACAACCGGTGTTTTTGCCTTTTATAAAAGGAGTGACAGATAAGATCTCCAACATACTAAACAAGTACTCAATTAACACTATCTTCACTCCACTAAAAAAAGTTGCCCAATGCCTGCGTTCACCAAAAGACAGTTTTCCCCTGGAAAAACCTGGCGTGTACAAAATTGACTGCAGTTGTGGTAGCTCTTATATAGGCCAAACAAAACGTACAGTAGCCTGTCGCGTAAAGGAGCACATAAAAAAGAATAACGACACTCAGAAATCAGCCATTGCAGAACATCTTATTCACTCAGGACCGAATCACTAGATGGAGTTTTATAACCTTCAGATTATTTCGACAGAACGCCACTATGTACCAAGACTGGTCAGAGAAGCTATTGAAATAAAAAAGCATAAAAATAATTTCAATCGTGAAGACGGGTTTAAATTGTCGAATGTCTGGAATCCGGTGATTCAGTTATGTAAAAACCGCAAGAATCAAAACGGTGGCGTTTCTCGTAGTGATACTGTGAGTTATGTGTGTCGTGAACAAGTTCGAGTTGACAGTGCGGTCGAGAACAGTGGTACGAGTGTGGAGCGCAAAAAACGATCAAGAAAGAGGGTAGACCGTTTCGTCTGCTCCTAACATCCACCCGCATTAGCTGCAGTTACTCCGTGATCATGGTGCATGCAACTGCGCCGAAATATCGGGAACTCAAAACAAACAACTCAGACATGGTAAAAATCCCGTTTTTTCATAAAAATTATCTTAGCTTTTTTGTAATTTTAACCTTATTCAATATTATTAATGTCAGGGATGCATGTTTTTTTGAGATAGTTTAGTCTATAAGTTTAACATAAACATTATGCTATTTTATTAACTGTAACCTGTTGTGTGTCCATATAAAATAAAAATAAAAATAAATAAAAAGTCGAGATCGACAGAGACGGTGCTGTGTAAAACAGAAATTTGGCATAACTCCTACTCTCCACCTAGTTTCGGGACGGGAGCTCTAAGAGAACTCTATCAGAAAGTGTAAATTTCCGAGAGGACATGCATACTAATCTTCATCGAAACCTAAAAAAAAGTACGTAATTTGCATTTATAATGATAGAAGGATATTTGGCGGCATATATTGTATGTATGTTAGTCTGTAAGGTATTTATTATATTATGCGCTTCTCTGTATTTTTATCATCTTGTTTATTGTTTGTTGCCTGAAATAAAGATTTATTAATATTATTATCATATCCATTATTTCCCTGTTCTATGCACCTCCCCGGATGTTCTATGCGATGTTTATGATTGGCGATAACCACCCCCATCCACCGTTTTGTCGACTGTCTCACATACAAAAGGCTTCTCAAGCTCACATATCTTCCAGTAACAATATAAATCCTCCTTGCAGGTCAAGCTTAATAAATAGGGTCTGATGGTCTAACTCCTTTTCTGGCGTTGTCACTAGTTCGGGTTTGTTATTTTCAGCCCTCCTAGACAAGAGCAAACCTAGTGACGAATGACGAATAGACAGGGGGTGAGCGTTGCCATTTGTCTAGGGGGGGGGGGGGGGGGGGCAGATCACCCACCAATTCGCATAGCCCACCGACCAGTGTAACCCACATCTTTCACCAGTGTGGTGGTTTATGATCCAATTTCCCCATTTGCTTTTTTCCATCTGGGGCAGCATGTGCCCAGCAATATGACGTTTATAGGCCGATGACGATGATGATGCTTTCCAGGTGTCTGACGGGATGGGACCTGACGGCGCTGGGCGTGGGCAGCACGCTGGGCGTGGGCGTGTACGTGCTGGTGGGCTCCGTGGCGCTACACCTGGCGGGGCCTTCCATCGTGCTGTCCTTTCTTATAGCGGCTGCGGCGTCATTGTTTGCAGGTAATTAGGGACTTTGAAATTGGTGGCTTGGCGTTTGGAAAATGGTTAGATTTTTAAGTGAATATTATATAAACGAATAAATTGAATCATGGTGTGCTGGTAGCGGCTCGTTAATAGAATACTACCGCCCTCTCTCTTCCCTTGGGTGTCGTAAAAGGCGACTAAAGGACTAAAGACTGTACATACATCCAACAGCATAGAGCGGCGATTGACTCACCACCTGTCACGCTGAGCATATGTGCAGTCGCTATTTGGTGAAAAGTGAACTATGGTAGAGGACTGCTTTTGCTGTCCTCATTGCCTAGTCCCTGATTAACCCTTCGGGGATGATAGTCGTGAATTTATTTATGTATGTGTGTATACTTATGTCACAATTATAAAATACAGTTTGTCGTGATTCTGCACCCAGATTGGCAACCAGAAATTACGGTTTAAATTTTCTTAAGAGTTCTAAACGTAGCGTAAACAATTAAAATAATAGTCAAGTTAATTTTTAATTACTTTTGTTCTTCTTTAGAAACAAGACTGCATTCCGAACCGGGGTGGGAAATTGTACCTATTTATAACCGCTTTTGTGAGGGAGCCTACTTGAATAAAGTATTCTTTTCTTAACTCCAGTTCAAAGATTGGAGGATTATTTTAACGATACTGAATTGTTTGACTAGTTTTTCCCAGAAGTGTGACTACGTGTGACGATTAGTAAGAAACATAGTACACTCCTAGCCCGATTCTCATTGGCAAATAGCTCGTTATCGCGCGCGGAAACTATCAGCACCAGATCAGATAAGATTATGCAAATAGTGTAACAACACCGCGGGGCGTAACTTTCGTGATTTTTCATACAATTTAGATTACACTGATTTACGCTATCAGCCCATCATAATCACCGGCTAGGAATTTGTGAAGTACCATGTCATGATAATTGTACAGAGCACACACATGTAAATAAATTGATCGATGTTAAAGTAGGTAATCGAAAAGAAATTCCAATGTTTGTATTATCTCCGTTAGCTGTCTGTGTTTCTTAGTGGAAAATCTATAGATCTTAGTTCTTTGCTCTTACTTTCTTATCATACCATGAAAATTCTTGTATTGTAAGATTAAAGTAATATACATAGTACTGCTCTAAGAGATGATGGCAAATTCCCAGATGCGAATACAGCTATTGTAGCAGAATTTGGAGTGCTCAATCTCGAAGATTGAAGTGCCATACTGCCTGCTTCCAGGTCTGTGTTACGCGGAGTTCGGCGCGCGTGTGCCCCGCGCCGGCTCCGCGTACATCTACGCGTACGTCACCGTGGGGGAGCTGCTGGCCTTCATCGTGGGCTGGAACAACATCCTCGAGTCCATGTTTGGTGAGTTGTGGAGGTTAACCGCCTCTGTGGTCTAGTGGTTTAGACCACCGTTCCCAAGATTCTCAGCAGGGGGTACATGTTTGTTCTCGGTTTAGTTGGTGGCTTTTGTATGTCCTCCTGGCGAGCTACCATCATCTTAATGACTACTTTGGTGACAAAAATAGGTATTAAAGTGCCATGTTATCCAATCCGGTTTTGGGCAGAATCTTACTCGCAGGCAAATAAGACAATTTTTTTTTGTACCATGTATTGGGAATTAGGCTTACGACCTGCCTGATGGTAAGCGGCTATACTACCCTTAAGTACTTGATGTTTGTAACACCAGAGGTATCACGTACGAGTTGCCGATCCTGTAAAAACTTTTTCAGAACATTTTTGAAGAGTCCCATACTGTAGATAAATAAAGGAGACCGGCGAAATTCCTTAGGACCTTGGGCCTTGACCGTTACACTGATGATTTATATGCGGTTTTGTAGATCAAAACCCAGCGGATTCCAACAATATAACAATTATAAATCGGTTCTACGGGATAACACAAATATTGGGAGTTAAGTAACTCAAAGTGAGGTTACTTCACGTAAATTAAACGAATAGCTGTTTACTTACTGTTTATATTGTGTATTTGGTATGTAACTGAAATGTTTATATTATATATGCATTTACCGTAAGAGTATTCTCTGTTGAATAACTAACAGTATTGCTTCGTCTTGTGTCAAATGCGAACCTAAAGCATTGTTAAGAGTAAAATGAACGCAACAGTTTATGAAGTTTATTTTTAAAAGAAGTACAATCGGAAGCAATGGTCGGTGTCTCACCACTGCTAGAATACTTAGACAGTACTTACTTAGAGAGTACGTAGTAGGTAGTACTTAGAAAGTCAAACAAGCAGTGATCAATGTCCGTTGTGCTGGCGCGGGTTGTTCGTAATGGCAGCTATCGTCAAAGTCCCTAATACGTAGCGTAATCAAAAATCACTAATTTATTTATTATGTGAAGTATCAATGAATAAGTCAATCTCAATACTACCTAAACTGAATAAAAATACAATGATCAATTCGTACTAATCGAAACAATAGGCAGTTTTTCTACTGGCAGCATTGTCCTTCAACTACCACGTGATATGCGTCCTTGGTTAGGTGGTTATTATAATTAATTACAAAAAATTGTTCCCCATAGAATTATTAGTTGTTTTTTATTCCACAAGTTATTAAAAATTACACTATGATTTTAGTTAAAGTCTGATTCCTGTAATGGTTAGGCCCAATTTCGCCGATCTCCTTTGGCCTTCGTAGTTAGCCTCCCCTAATTGACTCTTCTTTTTTCCTCCTTTTATCTTTCCCCCTTTTATCTCTGCCTTATGTTTAAGATTTTTTTCAATGAACGTTTGACTTATGATCAGTTGTTCCTCGTTTCAGGCACGGCGAGCGTGGCCCGCGGGCTGAGCATGTACGTAGACTCCATCACGAACAAGTCCATGTCGGCGTGGTTCGCGAGCGCGCTGCCCGTCGGCGGCGAGATGGCGCCGTACTTCGACCTGTTCGCGTTCCTGGTTGTACTGCTTTTAGGAGGTAACTCCAACCGCCTCGTGGTCTACTGATTCATCTTCATCATCAGGCTATTCCTATTATAGTCCGACTCGCACTTAGCCGGTTTTTATTTAAAAATGTTTTCAACAAACTATTTAGATCCCTTTACTTTAGCATGCTAAGTTTCATTATAATGGGCTTATTGGTTTTTAAAAATTTCAACTTGGAAGTTTGTATAGGAAACCGAAATGCGTAAACCCTCTTAACGCCCTACAGAGGAATTACCACACGGGCAACAGCACTTGGGAAGTTTTGACCTTAACCTGCCAGCCAGGGCCAGCTCCAAGTATTGGCCAATACTTGGTAGGTTTTAACGACTGCCATCTTACGACAACAAACCTGCTTAACGCGCCTTCCAAAGCGGAACTGCTTGATCAATTGTCTTATTTGTTTTCATAACTCTCGCTCACAGAATACTAAACAACTAGCAACAACTATACCATTAGTGTATTTCATTCTCTACGCCTATACCTACTTACTATTGATGATATAATAAAATAATGTACCTAGAGGAGATCCTCTTGCTTGAGTGAAGTGAATACCGAATGAAAAATGCTCTTCGGCGAGTTCTGATCCTGAAGTATCCGTCCGTCTAAAAGTATCAGTTAACCGTCTGGCACTATTTTATTAAAACCTACCGGTTATTTGTGGGTGTCAGACCTTGTTATTTTAGTGAAATGAGGAGAGATTGCTTAAGCACCTGACTCAGACTTTGATCCTTGGTTAAATTCCCATCAGGTGGTTAGTGGTAAGGTTTGGTCTGGGTTCGCATGGCCTACCACCATTTTACCCCCTAATAAAAACAATTGTCGTGTTCCATCAGTTGTGTCTTTTAGATCTAAAAAAAAATGTCCAAAAAACATTCTTATTTATTAAACTCGACAACAAACATGCATGTTAGTATGTACCCAAATATTGATGTCGCGCGGCCTAGAACAATGGGCTGGATGTTTTTCCTTCCGGCCGTTCATTGTCAGGGATAGGACAATGACAGTGCGCAGTTTGCAGGGCGCAGTGTGCAGGGCGCAGTTTTCAGGGCGCAGTGTGCAGAGTCTAATGCTGGATTTACACGGAGCCAATACTTGAAACAATCCAATAAGCCAGTCCAATATTGGCATCGTGTAAATAGAGACAGTCCACTACATTGGGTTGTCTTCAAGGCATTTTTGCTTAGCATTGGCATTGGCTAAGTGGACTGGCTTAGTGGATTGTCTCAAGTATTGGCTTTGTGTAAATCCAGCATAACTGATCTGACTGTTGTGTTGTTGCAGTGTTGCTGGCGTTCGGCGTGCGCGAGTCGTCGGCGGTGAACAACGTGCTGGCGGTCGTCAATGCGCTGGTCATCGTGTTTGTGGTGTTCGCTGGAGCATTTAAAGGTAGGGAACTTAGGACTTTGTTGGTTTATAGGATACCGTAATTCTATATATATTTTTTTATAGTCTAAAACGAATGAAAATGTTAAATATGATGTGCCCGAGGGTCTATTGATTGATTGCTTGATTGATTGATTGATACTTTTATTGTGAAAACTTGTACATAAAGGTCTTAAAAAATAGTATACATCCATCAGTTTACCCAAAATTGAGTGTGTAGTATAATATTCAAAAATAGTAAAATATTTAAAAATTAACATAAATTATTAAATTAAATTAAATTAATTAAAAATTAATTTTAGTATTTTGTGAAGTCATTTATATAAAATTAAAAGATAAAGGACAATGGGCAAAAATGTATGGAACTTGGTCCAAGATGAGACTGATCCTCCACTGATGAGACTTGTGGGAAATTAAAGTACATACTTGTCATATGATTTTTGCAAAATATTATCAAAATCCGTCCCGGGATTTTTTTTATAGTCACGTTAACCTGACGGGGGCGGAAGAGCGGAGAGTGGTGGGGTGTGGGTGCAATTAGGGGCGAAGAAACGAGATAGGTACCGTATCTTATTTAGACAGGCACAAACATGTCCAAACATGCGCCACACATAACGTAAAATCTTATTATTTATAGTCAGGTTAACTTGACCATAAAAAGGAATTCCCGGGACGGATTTTAATAATCTTTTGCCAGGATCATATGACAAGTATAAACTTTCATTTCCCACAAGTCTCATTAGTGGAGGACCTAGTCTTAGCTCTTGGACTACTTTTGCCCATTGTCCTTTAAATTAATATAAAGATTCCTAGTAATTAAAATTACAATAAAAACAAGCAATTTAGATATTTATCTACTTATCCTTAGAGTATTCATGAAGGCTAAATTTTTTTTTATCAATTAACAAAGATTTTAGTTTATTCTTAAATTTTACTTTACCAATCTTTTACTTTGTTCATTAAATTTTACTTTGTTCAATGCGTTACCAACTTTGATTTCATACTCAAAGTGGTTTAAATTTCCTCTAGACACAAAAATTGAGGCATCGTCAGCATAGACTATGCACAAGTGATCGACAATTAAAGGAAGTCCATTAACATAAATGAGAAAAAAAAGGTCCAAGAATACTTACCTGAGGCACTCCCGCCAACACGGTCTCATAACTAGAATTAACCTGTTCTATAGTCTTGGATTCGTTGTTGTTAGCATCGATACTCACGGATTGTTGTCTTCCTTGCATATGATTCAATTAATCTTAGAACATTTCCCCTTTCCAACATGGTCTAATTACTTAAAGAGAACATCATGTTTAAAGCAATCAAATGCTTTTAATAGGTCAATAAAGAGCCCGGTACTAGCATTTTATTGGATATATTAATTGTGCAAATCTCTTTCAAAACGTTGAAAGTTTTAGCAACTTTCAACAAGTTGCTAACGTTATATTACTTCCTTTACGAAAACCATACTGGTGTTTGCTTAATATACAGTGTGTCCGGGATAGGGTTAGCGATAATTTAAGGGCATATTATACATTGAAATTTATCGATGTTAACACCTTAACATAGGGTCCTACTAGCACCCTGTTGGAATGGCCGCCATTTTTTATTTTACGTATTTTTTTAGGGTGCTGCCAAAAAAAATAGGTCAAATTTAAAAATGGCGGCCTTTTTTTATTATTTAATTTAACATTTCAAAAAATACAATAAAAAATACTTAATCTAATAGCATTACCTTAAACCACGAGGTTTGTCTGTAATGCCTATGTGATATACGTCGGCGTTGAACAGGTATGGACGTGCAAAACTAATAGGGTGCTATAGCCTGACCGCAACCGCTGTACCGCGCCTTAGGTATGCGCGGGTGGTGGGGGGAGTGGGAAGTAAAGAGCATGAACTCACATGAGATTCGTAGTGTCAGACAGATCTTACGATATCGAAGCATAGTTTATTGAAGCCTTATATTTACGAGTATAATTACATCCAATCTGTTTTTGTCCAGTATGATTTTTAGATAAGTACAATTAAAGAACCAATATAAATGAAATAAATCTTTAATTCTTGGAAATATATAATATAAACTTTCTTTGTTTGCTTTTCTTTTCTTAAAATATTCGGCCACTTTAAAAATGATAGTCTTTATTATCTCGAGATAATGCACGACCCATTTTTAGATATTTTACCTCATGTGCATCTGACACACTAGTTGCCGCCGTGAGCGATGACGGCAGAATGACAAAATGGAGCAATTGTTTCGCCCCCCCGCCTCGCCGCTCACATACCCAAGGCGCGGTACAGCGGTAGCGGTCAGACTATAGTAGGACCCTTTATTAGGGTGTTAATATCGATGATATTAACACCCTAAAAGTAATACAGTTTATTATACATTTATATTATTAAATTAGGAGAAGCTATTTGGTGGCACCAGATCTGTGGCTATTACTGTTCATGTATCATAGGCAAACAAACAGTTGGTACTTGTACTCACGTTATGACGATAGTTTGGTACCTTGGCTGGGCTCGGCATCAGGATTCTATATTGGCACCTGCTACATTTTTAGATGTTGTTTTGGTGATGGAGGATGAATAAAGAAAGTTAATAAAAAGTGACGTTGCTTTATTTATTTATCAAGTTATAAACCCAATTATACTTATGCATTTTTTTCCATGTAACTACAGGCGATGCTTACAGAACATGAATTTTTTGCATATATTCGGTTTCTCATTTCTACAGATTAGCATCTCTGATTCTCGTTTCTTCGAAATCTCATTTCACTATATTTGTACAAGCGACGCAAAAACACATAATCTGCGAAGGGTTAGTCAGAGACTAGGCAATGAGGACCGCAAAAGCAGTCCTCTGCCATAGTCCACTTTTCACCAAATAGAGACTGCACATGTGCTTAGCGTGACAGGTGGTTAGTCCATCGCCGCTCTGTACTGTTGTAATTATGTGAAATCTTTAGTCCGTTAGTCGCCTTTTACGACACCTAAGGGAAGAGGGGGGGGTAGTATACTTTTACCGCTACGCAACACGGTTCAAGGCTGTGTACCTACAAAGACGTCTACAAAATATCAAGAGCAAAATGAAATAATTCATAAATGCATGCATATCAAGAGATATAACCATTCCTTTGTGTATAACTTTATTAGGTTTCTCGATGAATAAATTTCAATGTATAATATTCCCATAAATTATCGCTAACCCTATCCCGGACACACTGTAGAATGCCCATCTAAAAAACTAATTAACCTAGTATGTATTTTCAAATACTTTCGAAAAGTTTGGCAAAAGTGTCACTGGTCTATAGTTATTCATGTCGCTCTTTGGACCTTTTTTATGGATTTATTTATTTAAATTTCATTTGCTCACTACACTTACAGTTAAACCAAAGCGTGCAGAGGCCAGTTACATTTTGTGTAGATATAGTATATATTGTATAGGTTCAAATCCCGCAATTTGCAACCACAACGAAAATTAAATTCTCTCACCGCTCTGGGAAGTTTAGTTTAGTTTAATATGGGATCATAAATAGATACTAATTTAAAAAAGTAGTTTAATTGTAGGTTGTTATTTCATTGTTTAGTTGCCTTTGCCCAGCAATGGGAACCCTCAGGCTGAAAACGGCAACTTCCTAAAATGACAAGTTCCGAAAACGAAAACTTCCTAAAACGACAACTTCTTAAAACGACAATTTCCTAAAAAGAGAACATTTTGGAATGTCAACTTCCAAAAAAGACAACTTCCTAAAATGACAAGTTCCAAAAACGACAACTTCCTATAATGACAACATTTTAGAATGTAAACTTTCAAAAACGACAAGTTTGTCATTCATACAAACACTATGAAAAATAAAGTATGTAATTTAAAGTTATAAATATAACACAACTTCCTACTATAGAACACAGGGAACACTTCATTTTCGGAACTTGACATTTTCGGAATTTGTCATTTCGGAACTTGTCATTTTAGGAAGTTGCAGCGGTTCTCATCAGCCTGAGGGAATGGGATGGTAAGTAGGTTATACATATTTGACTTTACTTTATGTTGAGTCAGAGGCGCCCGCTTCGTCAGCGTGAACATCCTCTTTCCTGTGAGGAATTTCCAAAGAATTGCTGTCGGAAGATCAACGGGAGGAGCCCCATATAACCACGTCGCCCCCTTTTTTTTTAACCCCTCAAGCCCCACCCAAAAAAACTCGCTATTCCGTCAGACCCTTGGCCGCGCTGGCCGCGCTCTCCACTTGACTTTGTGCCGTGTTTTGATACACTTAGAAACTACTTTAGTATGAACAAGGTCAATTATTTCAGTCTGTGGTACATTTTATGCATCGTGAATGCAAAATTTATCATGAACTGCGTTCGATTTTTTTTTTCATTTCCGCAAATTAAAATTTCCGTCAAATCGCACCTGCTGTCAAATTTTTTTGACATTTCGTTGCCAAGACTGAGAGGATAACGGAAAAGTCGTTGCCGAGTATCTCCGCGTCCGGGAGAACCCTGTGGTTATGTGGGGCTCTCCCGCCAGCTTCCGCAGGGCGCATACCCACTAAAACCATAATACATCCTACACTTGCTGGTGGGGTGATCTGGGACCGCCTTTTAGGCAATCACCAGAGTTCACCCCAACAGCGGCCTGTCAGAAGAAACACGCCCGAGGATGTTTAGGCGTGTTTCAGACATCCTGAGGCTAGCGACGGTAGGGGACTCTCCATCCCACACCGTCACACAGTGATTCGTGTAAAACAAGTTAGCTGGACAAAATTATTTGCATTGATTTTTGTTTTTAAATAAGGTCAATAAGCGTTGACGTATAGCTCTTAGTACTTTTTTGAGGATGGTTTATCGTTTATGCGGGTATTATAAAAAAAAAGTTCTGAAACATATTGTATACTAATATAATTTATAAAATATATTATTATTAATATATTATAATATTTTTTCTAGAAAGTAATTATAAAACCTAATAACAGATAACATAATATAATTAAGCTTAATGACTATTTCTGTTACTCATTGTCATTATCATCACTTTCATCAGATGAATCATCCATTGAATAGTCATGATCATGAGTAGCAGATGAAAACTAGCAATTGTATTTACAATTATGCTTCTTACAGCTAGGTTGAACTGTTAAATCTAGGCCTTCAGAAAGGAGCGTACCTGTTTTATTCCGGGGAACTTCCCTTAAATTGTTTATTACAGGGTCAGATGTTATCAATAACATATTAAGTAAATCTCTATTTGCAGCTATTCGCGATCGCTTTTGTGTTTTGTGTTCACGAAATCTTCTGCAGTCCTTATTCCGAGCTTCCTGTGCTTCCTCGGACAGTTGGCTTATAGGCAGAAGTGATGATTTAATTACTTTACCACTATGCAAAAGTATTTTGTAACAGTCGCGGGCATAGGAGATTTACGTAAAGTTGTCTGATTTCTTGAGCTAAGTTTTAAATTTTATTGAATATTAACCCTTAATCCACTAGGTGAAATTTACTAACATAAACATCTTCTATGAGTCTTTGGGACTCATATATTTTCTAAGCGTGGTTTTCTGTAATAAAACAAGTTTTTTGTATGTTTTTTTTATTCTTCCTTTTAAGTACTTCTTAAGGCACTATAAAAATTAACAAAAGTAGACAAACTTCTGAGATCGTCTTAAAAATTAAATAAACTTATTTTTACAGTCTCAAATAACAAAGATATTTTCAAATCCCTACAACAAAAAAAATATTCATAACAAATATATCTTTCTATCTTTTTATAACTTTCAAAGGTAAACAAAACAAAAATAAGAAACAAAAATGTATGCTCCTATAAAAACAAAAAAACGTGCAATGGTCTTTCCCATTGCTTACAGGCAACATCGGCATACCTTTTTTGAGCAAGTCAAACAAATTGGCTTCAGACATTTCGTGCATAGATATGCAGTCTTTGTTCTCTTTTTGTAATGGCGTAAATAGCAATATTTTCTTTCTGCCCTGGGTAGCTTGTGAAACGTGTACTGTGCAAACGTGTCATCACATTACTTTGATTTAGGTTTTCTGCAATGCTTTTTAGAAAATCCAATCTTTTCAGCTTTGGTACATCACGTTGGCTTTCATAGATGAGACTTGTGCATTGCAACATGCCATATCAACGACTCTGAATAATTAATAATAACTGTAATAATTAATAAAAATATTACACAATACACTACTATGAGTCCGTGGGACTCACTCGACGTAATAACTCACCAAATACGCTCCGCAGGCGAACGTCCTCCCGCCACCGCGGTGCCCGCGTCACTGTAGGAAGGTACTGGGACAGGGGGGAAACTAGTCGCTAAAACGTTTAAATTATGGTAGTTTGAAATTTCGATGTGAGTCCAGTGGACTCAGGAAGTGAATTAAGGGAAGTTAAGGGTTAATATCATATCCCGATGATAAAGTGCAAAGTAGTATGCCAATTTTTTTATTAATTAATTCACTAGCACTTCTAGAATGTAAAAGGTCATCTACGAGTCGTCTTTTTGATTTGAGACTGGAATCATCAAATTCCTTAGTTGGCCTTCGAGGTCCGGGTTGGGATTCCATGGAAGTACTTAGCATGGAAACATAAATGGACACATCAAAAGATATGTCAACGCCACCCAGCCACGTAGAATTCTTGTCTAGGAACCGCTATCGGTTTCTTCCATAACTGTTCAGTTTCAGCCAATTTTGATGCATTTTTGGAGATGATGACCTTGACGTCTCTCATAGATTGCTCCATAACACCATCAAAATCATGTCTCGAAGATATAAATCGAAAGAGCTCTTCGTTCCGCGTTTCTTTCGGGTGTTTCATTCATTCTTCGAAAAAATCAATTTTTGAAACTGCATTACAAAAAAATAAGTTGTGCAAATAATTCGCAATAATTTTTTCTACTTATTACTACTAGAGACTTGTAAGAATCATATACAATAGGTTCTACAGAGTGGACATGAGTGGACATGTAATTTTTTTACCATTGACTTTAAAAAAGTGGGTCAGAACCACCACTATTTTCTAAACATTTAATTAATAAAATGGAGGAATCAAGATACTGGTGATAAAAACTAACTAAAAAAAAACGACTTACCCTTATGTATGCAATCCATCACAAAAACACTAGCAAAATATTATTGTAGTAACTTGAACAATGTTATCAAGTAAGGCGTAATAATGCAAATAAATGCACTTTAAATTGTGAACATTTCATAAACTTACCTTAATGACGTTCCAAATTAGGGTAATTACGAAAAGTTATAGGTGTATTCCTTAATGTATAGACCTCATGAGTTCCTATCAATAAGTACCTACTAGAAATTTAAAGGTCGTTTTTGTCCAGCTAACTTGTTCTACACGAATCATAGTGCGTCACCTCATTGCGGGGGGAAGAGGCGAGCGTACTGCCGCATCCTTTTCCGCCTCGTCTACGTCGGATCAGGTCGGCGTTGATAGCTTCCTCGCGTACCCTCTCCGCGACCTCCTTGTGCAAAACCACCGCTTCGCAGAAGGAGGTTATGGCCGAACATGACCTCTCACTATCCAGCATGGTCTTCACCACTGTGGACAGGGAGAGGTCAGTCCCCGTAATACCGGCCAAAGTGTGACGCTGGGAAGCCCACGCTCCACACACCGCTAGGTTGTGTTCGGCAGTGTCCTGCTCAGCTGCACACTCGTGGCACTCAGGGGTTGGCTCTCTCCTCGCAATTTTAAAGAGGTACGGCCCAAAGCACTCATGTCCGGACAGTACCTGTGTGAGTCGTAATGTAAGGGCCCCATGCGTTCGCACTTAAAAGAGTGGCTGGAGTGCCATGAGCGTGCGGACTCCATAGCGGGGGTTCTGCATGAACTCCTGAACCACGTACCCCTTAAGATGCACATTCACAATCATCATCATCACTGTTCAATGCTGAACGTTGTCGTGATTGAGGATTTTACCATAATCTCCTCGAAGGCGTGTTGGAGATCGCAGCGATATAGACCAAAATTAACGGAAAATACTGCTGCCCATTTTTTAGTTTACTGAGGTGTAAGATTGACTAATTAAAACGTGTTATAGTCCTTGTGTGTGGAGGGTTAGCGCTATTCTACTTTGCCGGACACCACAGGATCAGTTGCACATAACTGGGCAAAAAAAAATTAAAAGTTATGTCTGTCTCATTCTCGTTCACATACGCTACGATATTAATTAATGTGAACAGATTTTTTGATAAAACAACTTACTACTACTACACTAGTTCATAATTTAAGAAAATTGTGTAGTATACCTACCGTGTCTCTTATGCAAATAAATAAATATACATCTATTTTCTATATTTTCTATTTTCCAGCCAACAGCGATAACTGGAAGATCCCTGCCAGCGAGGTCCCCGCGGGCTATGGCTCCGGCGGGTTCTTCCCGTACGGCGTGCTCGGCATGCTGCGGGGCGCGGCCATCTGCTTCTACGGCTTCGTCGGCTTCGACAGCATCAGCGCCTCGGGCGAGGAGGTAGGTAAGCGGCGATGGTCATGAGTCGAGAGCCGAAGACATTGCCAAGCTTAAAGCAGTCAGTGTCACTGAGAAGGTAAAATGATAGACGGGGTTGCAAAGAGATCCCGATGGGTTGACGTGCTGCGAGAGGGGGAGTTTGGCAGGCCCCACTACGATAAGCATCGAGAACACGGGAGTACAGCAGCGAGCACAGCGGTTTGCCTACTTGTGAATATCCATTTCTAACTTTCCTAATGTGAGGAGCTCGATAGCGCAGCAGCTAAGACGTTCGGTTTGCAAACTTTCGCAAAGCTAGGTCAATGGATGGGTGACCGAAGTTTCAACATCTCGAGCTCCTCTGTGCTTCGGAAATCACGTAAAGCCGTTGTTTCCGGTTGTTTGCAGTCGATAAAACCCACCAATCCGTATTAGGCCAGCGTGGTAGGTTATGGCTCACCTTCTCCATGTGATGTTGTCTATGTGGGAAGGCCTGAGCTCAGCAGTGAAACGTTAATTGGCCAATTATGAAGATAAATCAGTAGAGCACAGCGGCGGTTGGAGTTACCTCCCAAGAGCAGTACCACCAGGAACGCGAAAAGGTCGAAGTACGGCGCCATCTCGCCGCCGACGGGCAGCGCGCCCGCGAAACACGCCGCATGGACTTTACTAAAGTTCTCCGCACACGGGCCACTGATTGGCGACAGCCACAAAACGCTGCCACCGGCATATTTCCTGTAGTTTTCATACATTTTAGGGACTCACCGCACACGGTTGACACCGGTGGCCGCCACACACCACACGCTTCTGCTTCTCGTGGCGACGTTTGTGACTGTGGCCGGGGACCCTAAGCTCGTATAAAAGTCGCTTCATTATGTTGCAGGTAAAGGAGCCCCGGCGCACCATCCCCATCGCTATCCTGACGGTGCTGGTGATCGTGTTCGTGGCGTACTTTAGCGTGGCCACCGTCGTCACCATGATGGTGCCCTACTATCTGCAGGTCAGACATTTTCACTAGTTACTTCTGTCCATCAATTGCAGCGATGACTCAATTGTAATGATCAAGGCCTTTGCCTAGCAGTGGGACACTTTAACTTTTTTGCTTTTGTTCAGACAGTTGCATTTATTGTTGTTGCAAAGTGGTCGTTCGGGAAGTTCCTCAACAGTAATGTGCAGTCTTTGGTCCGTTAGTCGTCTTTTGGGTAGAGATGAGTTGGTTCTTTTAATATTGAGCCGCGACTCGGCTCACAGTTGCGAATTGTATGTAACTTTTATTAATGTTGACAAAATTTACACGAATCGCACATAACCGTCATTGCTGCACATCTACCATATACACCCTCGGTGTTTGACTTGTAGAGAATGACTCGGGCATTAAGTCCGCCATGTTATAATATGTTGCAAAATTTGAAATAACAATAAAAAGTTTTAATGGTTAGATTAGTGTGCGCCTGATTATTTTTGAACAGATTTTAAATTGCAATAGTGTATTTTTTCATAACTTTTCAAAGTTTGTTGCTTATACTTTTTCAATGCCAAACAGCAAGTTAATGTGAATAACCCTGCTGATTTCCAGGACACCACGGCGTCCGTGGCGGCCGCGTTCACATTCGTGGGCTGGGACTGGGCGCGGTGGGTCGTCACTGTCGGGGCTATCTTCGGGATCTTCGCCAGGTCAATTTTGTTTTTCAAGTTTGATAAATTGCCAATAATTACTTATAGTAGTAAGATATAGTATAGTAGTATCTACCCATAGAACTAAGCACGTAGGAAAGTGTGAGCTATGAATATCTTATTATTTATGCTTCTGAGACGGTAAACTAGTTCAACCCGCTCTGAGGAAAAACGGGCATCACATGTAGTACCCATCGCCGACCTACTGTTCTTATGCTTCTATACCACGCAATATTACTAGATCTAATAACGACCCTTTAAACTCGAACACTACAAGTACAAAAATACTGCTTTGCGACAGAAATAGACATTAGGGTTGTGTTCATCCATCCTAGGCTTCTGCCTAGGATGCCTGTCTAGAATCCTATTCAGACTTTCCTGCTAATGGTTTAATAAATCTCTAGACGAGCAGGAGAGTGGGCGCAGTGGCTTGAATTGGGAGAGGCCTATTTTTTTGAAATATTTATACTTACAAATGACCCCACTCCACCTGATGTTAATTGGAAGTGAGATCCAGGCGCGAGGAGAACTGCTGCAGCTTAAGAGTAGCATCAGTCACTCTCACCCTGCCGGCCCACAAAGTGCCTCTCCGTGCCTTGTTTGATTATGTCTATGTCCACCAGAGGACAGACACAGGCTGATTATGAGGCTACATGCTCTTTAAAGAAACAATCTACCTCGGATATTGTTAAACATTAAATTATTGAAGTAAATAGGTATTCATTTGAGTATGATGATGATGAATGGTTGCGTTGCCCTGCAGCCTGTTTGGCGCCATGTTCCCGCTGCCGCGGCTGCTGTACGCCATGTCGTCGGACGGGCTGCTGTTCCACGGGCTGGCCCGCATCAGCGCCACGCGCCAGACGCCCGCCATCGCAACCGCGCTGCCCGCCGCTGTCATTGGTGACTGCAGTTTTCTACATCACTCCGGGGATACTTTACGGGGATAATAATTATCCCCGTAGTGTTAGCCAGAGACTTGGCAATGAGGACCGCAGAAGCAGTGCACTTCCGCCACAAACCATATCCTGCCACACTCCACGGCACACCCAATAATAGCTGCACATGTGCTCGGCGTGATAGGTGGTGGAATGGCTGGCGTGATAAGTGGTCGCTTCGTGGTGAGTACGGTGCAGCGCTTAGTTGACCACGCTGATACAGTTTACTCACCATACATTTATCAGGATGACGTTGAGTCGATTAGTTTGTGTATAAATAGAGCGTCGCCAGGGGGGGGGGGGTGGCAGTAGGGGCAGCATACCCCCCCCCCTTAGAAATAAAAAAAATTGACTGTAAAAAATCACAAGAGAATAATATTGTCCAACTTTACTGAAACCTTAGGCACGCCTCTATGTACAGTGAAGAGGTCGTCGAGTTTACGAGACTTTGTACTTCTTATTACAATCGAATGTGCTTTTACTCAGAAATCTTGTTCGTCTTCATCCGACACGTTTGCCAATGGTTGCAGCAATCCTCGCGGGTTTCCTGGAGCTGGAGCAGCTGGTGATGATGATGTGCATCGGCACGCTGCTCTCATACACGATCGTCGCCGCGTGCGTCATCATTCTTAGGTAACCTTCTCATTAGAAAGATAATAACTATACGCTAGGTAGCTTATTAGCAGTTTTAGAACAGTACGATTAACCTTACAAAACGACCAGCTACATTTCTTATTTCCTATGCGAATATTATGAGCCTCAACTGTTTTGTTTGAACGTTTATTTTTATAATAAAATATATAGGTGTACCTACTAGTATACTTACTTACAAGTAAGTACTGGTACAATTATATTTAAAAAAAAATTCAAATTTTCCTCCGCCATTTAATCTGGGTTTAACCATGAGGCACATTGACGGTACTTATAGTATAATTAAAGAACGATCCAACCTGCAGGTACCGGTCAACCCACGTCGCGGAGGCTGCCTCGAGCACTGTAAAGCAGATTGTCGGCTTCGGTAACAAGACGCCCAGCAAAACCACCTCTTGCATCATAATCATGGTGCTCATCATTTACAGTAAGTTCACCATCAGTCAAAAGACGTCCACTGTTAGACTATGGCCTCCCCTTATCATTTACAGTAAGTTGGCAATTCATCAGCAGCCGAAAGAGTCTACTGTTAGACTAAGGTCTCCCATAAGGATCTGGATCTTCACAACGACCGGTTCTGTGCTGCTCACATCCAGCGGTTAACAGTGGTGACCTTCATAAGATCGTCGGTCCACCTTATTGTCGCCTGCCTACATACTCCATGCGCCTCTCAAAAACCGTTCAGCCCCAACAGCCGTTTTTAATAATTAACTTGTACCCCTATTATTGTGTAAATGGCGACCACTGTAGCTTTAGAGTAGACTCATCATTAGCCTATAAACGCTGGTTACAGGCCTTCCCACACTGACAACAGCACATGGAGATGTGAGAGTGAACACGAACGCAAAGTAACAATACGCACTTGCGGCGGCCGCTTTTCATCTCCATTCTGCTTGCGTGCCGTTTTCGATCACAATTTAAAAAATAGATACACAAACCATCCTACCTAAATCGTAGCGGAATAGTGGCAGCTTTGACATAATACATTTGACGTAAATGTGGCTTGGCAGAATTGCAATTTTTGAAGAAGCTCTAAATATGAGTAGGTACCAAAACGTCTCTCTGGGTCTTGTTGATCGAAGCTCTGGGTCTCGGACCAAATCTTTGGATTTTTAGCATGTCCGTCTTTTGTTAGTGTGCAGCTTTCTATCTGTACATGTGTGCGTGACTAAGGATGTGACTAGTTTATCGATATAATCACTTTAATGTCGTGTGTACATAGTTCGTTATTATAATTGGGAGTTAAAGTTACTCAGATCCGTAGGTTTACCCTTTAAACCCTACACGTGACCACGGCACGCATTGGGCCGGCTCGCCCGGCGTAATTATACCACCCTCTCACTAAGCCCAAGCGCGCACTGGCGGCCAGGTCGCAGCGGCCAGCATTGCGACCAGGCCGCAAGTATCGCGACTATACATGCGGCCAGACTGCGGCCAAAATTGTCAGTTCCGAGTACAGAGTGCTTCGAAATGGATGTCGAGGAAATTTTTTTTTATATTTAAGGAGGCAAACGAGCAGGCGGGTCACCTGATGGAGAGCAATCACCGCCGCCCATGGGCACCCGCAAAACCAGAGGAGTCGCAGATGCGTTGCCGACCTTTTAAAAAGGAATAGGGTTAGGGAGGGAATAGGAATTGTGAGGGGGGAGGGGAAGGGACCTACGAAACTCTCACTGACCGGACGAAACACAACAGCACCAAGTGCCACTATTTCACACCGGATATTCGTAAGAGGGTGGTATTACCCCGGGTGAGCCAGCCCAATGCGTGCTGCAAGCTGCAACACAGCGTGGCTCTACCACTCAGTGTCACTCATTTAGCACCACCTAGGGGTCACGTGTAGGGTCTCAAGGGTAAACCTACGGACGCGAGTAACTTTAACCCCCTTTAACTTTAATAGCTGTGATCGTTTATCTTGCAAGTAAGAAGCGAAAATACACGAAGAAAAGATTCTGGATTCATCCATTACTGTGCGAAAGACATTATAAAGGATTATTTTAGACATACTTTACTGACACGAGGAAATAGAACAGCTACACAAGACAGGGATCGATTTACTGACTACTTCGTAGGCGAAGCAGCAGTTTCGTGGCAAAATAGACTTGCTCTGAGAAGGCAATGAAATAAACATAAATACTTCCAAAGTTTTATTTTTCATTTATAGTTGAATTTTCACTAGCAAATATTTCTGTGATCTCCTCCCACAATATCCTTTTTATGTCTCGGTTGAAATAGTTGTCGCACGACATGTCCTACAATGCCTGTCTAGTCTCGACCCCGCAAATAAACCTGTCCGTGTCAAAAGACACTAAGATGTAATTTAAACACTCTGTAAACAGATAACACGTCTGCCCGCCGCGGCCAGTGCGCGCATGCAGGCGCACGATCCTACTATCTTTTGAATCCCAGTGGTCGCGGTGCGACCAGCGGCCAGCGGGCCGCAGGTTATGTCGCAACGATCTCATTGGCCGCAGCGGCCGCTGGCCGCTTGCGGCCAAGTGCGCGCGCTGACGAATCTGACGATACAATACATACATTTCGCTGGCCGCCGCGGCCTGGCCGCTGCGACCTGGCCGCCAGTGCGCGCTTGGGCTAAGGGCCAACGTTACTTGTTACGTCGTTGTTACCAGGCCAATCGATCGATTGTCGATCGACGGCATCGATCAACGTCGATCGAAGTTGATCGACTGGTCTGGTAGCTTTAATCGATCGACGGATACCATTTGACTAACCAATCGATCGACGACGCTCGGTCGACGTTGATCGATAGGTGTGGTAGCTTTAATTGATCAACGGATACCGTTCGTCTAACCCATTGATCGACGGTCGGTCGACGTTGATCAATTAACCCTGGCTACATTCCATCAGTTTCTTTCGAAATGTATTCAGAAAAGGACTCGTTGTTCTTGTCCAGTACGATGTTGCTCGTACTATTATTACGGAGACGCAAACGCAGAAGAATCTGGATGCGGCCGTTTTTTAAAGCCAACGATCGCTTATTTTATCCAAATGACATTTAAAGCAGCGGTTTTTGTGTTTGTTTTTTTTTTTGCGTAGCGATTGTCATGAATTTCGAGATTATTTTTTTATTACACAACAGAAAACTAGCTTCATTGAAAAATATCTTGGGGGGGGGGGGGAGGGGGATGGAGAGGGTACGGTAATGGTAACTTAGTAGAATATTTGTTTTTTTTTCCTAAATATAAAAAGCATTTTCGCACTTTGCACACTTCCCCTCCCCTTCCCCCCTTTTTCGGTGTTGCTTAATCTAAGGTGCTTCCCAAGGTGTTTGGGGGGAATATTATTTAGTATTTAAACGTTCATATTATCATCACTCATTATCATCAACTTTAAGCATAATCAATGAACTCTATTATTACGACTAGTATCCATGGGCAGGAAATAAATTTATAAAAAAAGTGAAGCGGCCGGCGCGTCTAATCATACAGCTCGATCTAACACCCAATCCATTCTACCGTTCGATTGTCGATCGACATCAATCGATTGGTCTGGTAGAAACTATCGATCGATGTCGACTAATCCATTTTACCATCGATCGATGTCGTCGATCGACGATCGATCGATAGGTCTAGTCTTCAGAGCCTTGAACATTTTGTAGGCTCCCAGTTATCACGTCTAACGCCTTTAGCACACCGACGCCGCGAACCGCGATAGCGAAAACTTAGCGAACACGAAAATGCGGAAAATAAGCGAAATTCTAGCGGTCGTTTTCACACCTACTCGAATATCGCTTGTATAAATTTGTTATTTTCAACTCATTCGAATGCAATAATAATAATTCGTCTGAGCCAGACTGGTTTCTTTCCGAATCTGAAGAAGAAGAACTATTACTTCTTGTATCAACATTAAGAAAAAGACGAAGTATATGGGTTTTTGAAATTAATCAAAAAAGAAAGAAGTAATTTTTCGCCATGCTACTTCTTTTTTTATGATTTCCTATAATCTATATGCCCTATGAGATATATTTCTGGATAATCTCGAATTTCAATTATAATTTTCTCAGTTTCTGCTTCCGCCATCTTGTTTCGCAGCGATATTCTGTCTCTCCAAGTGGCGAAACAAAAGTGGCGCTACACCGGCGTCCGTGTGAAACATGTATCGCGAGTATCAGCGATACTATACAAACTGAGACGCAAATATAGGTAGTCACAGACGATAGAGCGAGACGCAACATACGCGATACATTTTGATGTGTGTAGACAGATTACCGCAATTTCGCTACCGCGGTTCGCGGCGTCGGTGTGCTAAAGGCGTAATAGCTTTAACCCATTCACGTCTTATTTCCGGGCATTTTGGGAACCTAAAAAAAGAATAATAAAAAGAATATTAGTAATATCGATAAAGCTTCGATACACAAATACGTACATCACTAATCATTATGCCAAAAACAAAGCCTTTAAATTACATTTAATTAAGGTTTAAAACCTGATTCTTATGAATAGTGTACGATATAGCATGATTTAGAATTAGCAAAAATTATGTTTTGCCGTTTTTATTATTAAAAAACTCATAGTAAATCATACATATTATGAGAAATCACTAACGCATGAAATGATAATTCCCGGTCTTTCGCACCTCCTTTTGTTGTTCTTGACGAACAATAAACAGCTAAACAAGACATTATGTCAATTGTATATTACACAAATAACTCAAACACTAAGATTTCTTAATATTTCACTATTATTTCGCACAATCCAGCAATGTTTTGACCGAGTAGTCGGTCATGAAATGACACGACTCACACCGACAGTGCGTCGCTGCCAAACGTACATTCACTATCTCTTTTACTCATATCACACTACAGTCATACAGACAGAGATACAAATACTTTACTTTGATACACGTATGTAAAAGCGGCAACGTCGTAAGACTCTGTCCATGGTCCGAGCTCTGGGTAGTCTTTTTGTGCAGACGTTTTGAGAGCGTTGATTGTGCATCTCGTTTTGATATCTGATCGCAGCGTGCCGGCCTTCGATCAACAATACCAACTAGATAACGCGTCACGTACAAAGTCAAAGCTAAATTCTGTCCACGTGAATAAATACTTTTTCAGAGCAATAAATTACTCCTGTCACTTAAAAATTAAAAGACGTCAATAACATTTAGTGGTGAAATCACCTTAAGAGGCAACAAATAAAGTACTTTTTCCTGTTATTGCCTTGCGAGAAAATAAGAGCTCACTTCTCAAGTGCGCTCTTATTTACCGAGATACATTTTTATCGCCGACCTGGCATCTAGTTGTATTGTTGATGGAAGGTGCCGGCCAACTGTCACGGTTATGTGTTGGAAAAAGTAGTTGAAAGAATCTTTCTGTGTAGAAACATTTATTTAAAAATGACATTATAAACAGAACCTATAAACATACTGAAATATTACTAAATCGCATATTATAACATCTTCCCTCAATCAAAACTCTCTTTGAAACCAAAAATATCATTATAAACTAGGAAAAAACTAAAAAACTCATACTAAACCTAAGCCAACTACACAATTTTTATGTGCAAAACGTCCCAATGGCTTTGTTAGTACATCAGAGAAATTTAAATTAGATCTGACATAGGTATTGCACAATAATTATTTTGTCAGCGACCTTTTCACGTATAAAATGATACCTTGTATCTATATGCTTGGTTCGATCGTGGTTTACAGGGTTGTGGATTAAACTCTGTGCACTCTGACACACGTCACGTCACGATCGTTAAACACAATAACAATGTCAGACTCACCAATAAGTTCCAAAATAAACTCTCTTAAATAACAAGCTGTAGCTGTAAGTGCCATGTCTGTCCCAATTGGTAACCGAGCCAACACGGGTTCCAGATGTGGAGGGCCATGCACCTTCTTTATTGGACCTTCTGCTGACCTCGCACCCAGACGGCTATCAAGTTTCTGTTGATGCACCACTAGGCTCATCAGACCACTGTCTGATTCGCAGCACTGTGCCTCTCACAGAAACTTCAAAAATGCAACCAGCGGCTAGCCGTCGAGTCTGGCATTATAGGTCAGCGGACTGGGATGGGATGCGAAGTTTCTTTGCGTCCTACCCATGGTGGCGAGTTTGCTTCTCGCTGGATGATCCTGATGTCGCCGCTGACTCTGTCGTTGATGTGATACTGCAGGGAATGGAACTTTTCATTCCAAACTCTGTGGTTCCCATTGGCGGCAAGTCCCAACCATGGTTTGGTTGTTGCTGCAAAATGGCGTCTCGCCAAAAGCGACAACATTACCAAGCCTGGGCTAATGCGGTGTCATCAAAGGATCCAAACACCAGTGCGCTCAGAAAGAAGTACAACTTTGCCGCCAGATCCTTTAAGAAGGACATTGCCAAGGCGAAGTCATCATTCATAGGTAGAATCGGCGAGAGGCTAGTGCGTCTTCCTTCGGGGACGCGTGCGTTCTGGTCTCTCGCCAAAGCTATCTTAAGGAATTTCTGTCAGCCGTCCCTACCACCATTGCACAAGACCGATGACTGCCTGGCCTATACTGCAAAGGAGAAAGCCGATCTCTTGGGCTCTCTTTTCGCATCAAACTCGACCTTGGACGATGGGGAAAACTCTCCACCAACCATACCGTATTGCGCTTGTACAATGCCAAAGGTTCAGTTCCTGCAAAGGTCAGTTCGTAAGGCTCTTTTTTCCCTTGATATCCATAAGGCGAGTGGGCCTGATGTAGTTCCACCCATTGTGCTTCGGACGTGTGCTCCTGAATTGGCACCAGTTCTAACGCGCCTTTTCCGGCTCTCTTACACTACTGGCGTCGTCCCGAGCTCTTGGAAGACAGCCCTTGTCCACCCGATTCCAAAAAAAATTGGACGGATCGCTCAGATCCGTCCAACTACAGGCCAATAGCTATTACCTCTTTACTCTCCAAAGTAATGGAGTCCATTACAAACCGCCAGCTCTTAAGGTACCTAGAAGAGAACCAGCTACTAAGTGATCGCCAGTATGGTTTTCGTCGCGGTCGTTCGGCTGGTGATATTTTAGTGTATCTTACTTACCGATAGGCGGAGTCAGTCGAGAGTAAAGGGGAGGCACTGGCAGTTAGCTTGGACGTAGCGAAAGCTTTTGACAGGGTATGGCACAGGGCTCTTCTCTCTAAACTTCCATCATACGGGCTTCCTGAGAAATTGTATTCATGGGTTGCCAGCTTTCTTACTGGGCGTAGCATCAGAGTCGCAGTCGACGGTTCGTGCTTCGACATGAAGCCCGTGAATGCTGGAGTCCCGCAGGGGTGTGTGTTGTCCCCTACTCTATTTTTTCTGCATATCAATGACATGCTGCATAACAACAGCATACATTGCTATGCAGACGACAGTACTGGGGATACGCTCTACACCGGGCGAGCTAATATTTCTCTGGAAAGCGTCATCGAGCGCCGGAATAAACTTGTGACTGACACCGAGAACATGTTAAGTCATGTCTCGGATTGGGGCCGGCATAACCTAGTCCGCTTTAACCCCTCCAAAACACAAATTTGCGCATTTACCGCGAAAAAACATCCCTTCGTCGTATCTCTGAACTTTGAGGGAGCTCCCCTTGATACCAATCCGACTATTGGAATCCTTGGCGTCGATATTTCGAGTGTCGTTCAGTTTCGTGGTCATTTGGAAGGTAAAGCAAAATTAGCTTCGAAAAAGCTGGGTGTGCTTAATAGAGCGGGTCAGTATTTCACACCGGCCCACCGTTTACAACTGTATAAAGCACAGGTCAGGCCGCAAATGGAATACTGCTCTTATCTCTGGGCTGGAGCACCCCAATACCAACTCCTTCCATTTGACCGCATTCAACGTCGAGCTGCTCCAATTGTCGACGACGTGGTTATTTCAGGACGGCTCAATCCACTGGCACTTCGGAGAGACGTTGCGTCTCTCTGTATATTGTACCGTATATATCATGGGGAGTGTTCTAAGGAATTGTTCGGCTTGATCCCTGCCGCTGATTTCCTTCACCGCACTACACGCAATCGACTGTCATTCCATCCACATCTCCTTGATGGATGGCGGTCTACTACTGTGCGTTTTTCAAGAATTTTTAATCAAATGAGAGATAATCTTCATCTCCATTTCCAACACACAACTTCTTTGAGTTGATGTTTCAACATTCTTGCACACATTCATTCCAAAATTCCCAAGCAAGTTTGAAATAAACGTTCGTTGACATACCTTTAATTGAACCATCATCGCTTTTGTGGATATTCAATCCAAAATAATATTTTAATTCTCCTAAATCTTTCATGGAAAAGATATTTTCCAAATCAAGTTTGACAATGTCAAATGTTTTGTCATTACGGTAAAAGACAATAATGTCATCAACATAAACTACAATAATGACCAACTCATTACCACATTTATAAACACATGGTTCACAAGGAGTTTTCACAAAACTTAATTTCAATAATGTTTTTTATCTAACATTTGGTTCCATGCTAGTGGAGCTTGCTTGAGTCTTGAGTGAAAGCTGTATTAATGTCCAAGTGTTTCATCTTCAGGTTCATTTCTGCAGCTAATGCAAAGAATGACGAACCACAGGGGCGAATGTCTCATTATAGTTGACACCTTGCACTTGTCTGAAACTCTTGACTACCAATCTTGCCTTGTATTTTACAATATTTCCTTATACATCCGTCTTTATTTTATAGACCCAAATGGGTCACAAGGAATAACCTTCATGTTTCCATCAAGCCGGTCAAGAACCTTCAAGTCTTAAATTTACTCAAAGAATAATGTTCATCAGTCATTGCCAACTGCTATTTGTCAGCATCATCGGCATTAATGGCATCTAGATAAATCTTTGTTTCATTATTTTCTTTATCAGCTACCATAGCCGTATAAAAACCTGGTGGTTTACGAGTCCTAGTAGGATATCTACTATTTTTTTAATTCAGCAACGGGTAAGCGCTTGGCCTTCATCTCACCTGATGGTAAGTGATGATAAGGCCGAAGGTTGAAGCGCGCTTCACCCGGAATCCTCAACCAATGAGAAACTGGCTATCTTATCTCAAACTGTCGGAACACAACGATGCTATAAACATCGTTGTTATGGCGACAGACTTAGATAAGAAGGTGGTAGCTAGCCAGACATAAAAGCCCTACCACCAACCAAACCGAGCACACAAAGATGTGCCCCCCGCTGGGAATCGAACCCGGGACCTCTGGGTCTGAAACCGGTGACTTAGCCACTAGACCACAGAGGCGGTTAAATACTATCTTGCTGATTCACAGCTAGGATCACCCTTTCAGGACTTATATAACCTTCTGATTCTGCTAAATTATAATCATCATCATCACTGCACACAGGACGAAGTACAGGATTACTTTCTTGAAGTACAGGATGATTTTCTTGAAGTATTTTATCCCGAACTGCTGTTGTTCATCAATCAAGACGATGGCTTCTGGTTTCACTGCCTCAATAGCATTTCCCTTTTAATTAGTAAACTTGCTTTTCAAAAAATGTCACATCTCTAGACTTCTGGATACGCCTTGGTTTAAAGAATCTCTGAAATAGTAGCCATTTGGGTCATCTGAATATCCAACAAATATGGCTTCCTTAGTCTTCAGATCCAATTTCTTCCGTTTACAGACAGGAACTTGTAAAAGTGCTCTGCACCCAAACACGCGCATATGGCTCAAGTCAGCCTTGTAGCCATTCCATTTCTCAAATGGTGTTTTTCTATCTTCCATTTCTCAAATGGTGTTTTTCTATCATCTATTCTTCAAGTACACTGCGGTTTTGAAAGAATCTTCCTAATAAGCCTCAGAAAGTGGGCTTTGAGCTAACATAGAGCGCGCTTTCTCTACAATTGAGCGGTTAGTTCTCTCTGCTACACTTTTGGCTTAAGAACGTCGTTTCATGCTTTAAACCATTTCTTGACAAATAGTCTGTAAACTCTTCATTGACATACTCCTTTCCACAGTCAGTTCTTAGTGTTTTGATTTTAGCGTCGGTTTATCTCTCCAGTAATACTTGGAATTCACAAAACTTTTCCTTCACTTGTGCTTTGGAAGCAATAAAGTAAGGTTAAATCATTCGCGAAAAATCATCAATAAACAGTAAAACGTACTTGTTTCCTTGGAATGATGTCTCAGACATTGGTCCACATAAATCAGAGTGGATCAAAATCTAACTTTGAAGTAGTTTTCTTATACGCAACCGTCTTGCAAGGTTTCATTTTCTGCTTGCCTTTAACACAGGCAATACAACTCGATTTATCTACTTCAGTAAAATCGATGCCTACATGAGATTTATTCAATTGGTCCATTCCTACACGGTATAAGTGATATAACCGTTTCTGCCATAATTAATACCTGCTTAATGAGTTAAGAGTGCACATCGTACGCCGCATTTTAGAGGGAATTGGTAGTACAATCAAAAGTGTAGTCAACCAGCAGCCGAACCATGAAGAACCACCTCACCTTTAAACGAAAAATCATTTCCTTTATAAAAAGTACATCCATTCTTATCAAAAAGTACTACAAAACCTTTGTCTACAACTTCCTTGACAGATATCAGATTACTAGTAAGTTCAGGTACATACGCCACATCCTTGATAATGTCTATCACACCACACGATATATTGATAGATAACTATATGACCAATACCACCACAATCGATCATCTCACCATTGGCAACTGTTACAGTACAACCTTCTAATGGGTATGATGTCCTTATAGCAATCCCGTCTCGGAGTCATATGTTTTGACGCACCAGAGTCGATAAACCAATTGTCTCTATCTGCACACGAAGAAACGCCAAGAGCGCTAAATGAAGTAGTCTCTTCTGTTGATTTAACGCCTTTCTTTTCCTTATTTCGTAAAGGACAATCGGGCCGTTTATGTCCAGGTTTATTACATTCATAGCATACAATCGGTTTCTACGTTTTGGTTTTATGAACATCACTGTTAATTGATCGAAATACTATTTCAGTATAGTCCATTTTTGACATTTCATTCAATAGTTTACTCTTAACTATATCTCTATTGACTTCAAGATTGCTGTTTTCTAATGCCATTATTAGAGGTTCATATCTAGAAGTGAGACCACCTAATAAAATTGCAGCTATTGAAGCATCATCAATGACCAATATCAGCCAAATCTTGCGCTGTACTCATAACAGCATTTATATACAACTCTATATTTTGAAAAACTGCTAACAAGAGCCTTTATAACTTTCTTTCTAGGGATAACCTTTGACCCATACCTTTGTCTTTGTAGGCTTCTTGTAGAGCTTTCCCTGCTTCTATGGCAGTTTTTGCATTTCTAATATGCGTTATAGCTGAGCCATCGACTGTCAAGCATTCTTAGCTAGTGCTCTACTGTCGTTTTTAGATTTAACCGGTTCAGGGGTAGTATCTCCAGCAGGATACCCATTTACTGTGCACCACAACTCCTCATGTACTAAATAATTACTCAAATAATCTTTCTGTGTAGAATCCTTCGATCAACAATACAACTAGATGTCAGGTCGGCGCTAAAAATGTGTCTCGGTAAATAAGAGCGGTAAGTAACATCACAAACTGGCATGTATCGGACGAAGTATTCCTCTCCGATCACAACTACATATGCTTTAGGTACAGACTAGGTAAGACCATAGGAACTGTACGAAGGAAGAACCCAAGAAACACCAACTGGGAGGGCTTCAGAAAGGATCTCAGGCGGGAACCAGATGGTCCATGCTGTAAACTTAACTCAGTTGTGGCCATAGAGTTTGAAACTGACAGAATCACAGAAGCACTGATGACGGCCTGGCAGAACAACTGCCCAGAAACAAAATCAGTGGCGGGGAGACAGCCGTGGTGGACTCCAGAGGTGGCTCAGATTAGAAAAGAGACACGACAGGCGTTCAATGAAGCGAAGGCGAAGAACGACTTTAGCAATTACAATAAGGCTTTAACTCGCTATAGCAGTGCGGTTCGTAAAGCAAAAAGATCGGCTTGGAAGAAACATTGTAAACAGATACAGTCTGTTCCTGAAGCAATGAGACTAACCAAGGCAATCTCTACAACAAAGGCGATTCCACTGTCTACAGTAATGAGGGCAAATGGAACTCGAACAGGAAATGGTGAGAATACACTGAAGGTCATGTTTGATACCCACTTCCCTGGATCAAGTATCATTCAAGACGAACATGATCCAATCAGCTGGAAGGAGCAGCAAGTTAAGACTTCCAAGTATGATTGGATAATAGCTAAAAAGGTGGTGGATGAATCTAAGGTTAACTGGGCACTGGGGAGCTTTCAACCATATAAAGCACCTGGACCTGACAATATTTACCCCATCCTACTACAACAGGGCGCTTCCATTCTGGGCCCCCATCTCTGCAGATTGTATAAAGCCTGCATTGCATTTGGTTATATACCCAGAACATGGAGACGTGTTAAGGTAATATACATACCAAAACCGGGTAAACCAGATTATGAAGAACCCAAAGCTTTTAGGCCAATAAGTCTCCAATCTTTTCTTCTTAAGACCTTCGAAAAGATGGTAGACAAATTTATCAGAGCGGGACCGTTAAAAAAATTCCAACTTCACGGACTTCAATGCGCTTACCAGCCAGGGAAGTCAACAGAAACCGCTCTCCACCATGTGGTAAGTCGAGCAGAATCAGCCCTGGAGAACAAACAGATCTGCGTCTGCACATTCGTAGACATTGAAGGTGCATTTGATCGCACAACCTTTGACTCCATCAATGTGGCAGCCAGAGATCATGGCGTGCCACAACCAATCTGCAAATAGATTGAATGCAGGTTAAAGGGTTGAATGATCTACTCAGAACTGCTTAGGGACAGTTTACTCGCTCAAACAACTAGAGGGTGCCCGCAAGGGGGGGCCCTCTTTTCTTTGCTATGGAGCCTTGTAGTTGATTCAATCATAGCAAAACTGACCCAAGGACCACTATATACGGTTGGTTATGCGGATCACCTGGTCATAACAGTCAGTGGAAAGTTTCCCTCCACGGTATCGGAGCTAATGCAACGTGCCCTATGTTTGCTGGAGGATTGGTGTAATACCAATCATCTATCCGTAAACCCGGGGAAAACAACCGCTATCTCCTTCACGAGGATGGAAAACCTCACGAAACTGGGAAGCCTAAAACTTTACGGCACCCAGCTTCCCTGGTCCAGAGAAGTGAAACATCTAGGCATAACACTGGATAAGGAACTTACATGGAAAAAGCACATGGACACGACCGTTACCAAGGCCTATAGGGTCTTTGGTATGTGTCGGTCCACCTATGTCAAAACGTGGGGACTTAACCCCAAAATCATAAGGTGGATCTACATGATGATGGTGCGGCCGATCCTTACATATGGCAGCATCGTCTGGTGGCCCAGAACCAGGCTGAAAATTTGTAAGAATGCTTTAAGCAAACTTTAGAGGACAGCATGCATGGCGATTACTGGGGCATTCAGAACAACACTGACGGCAGCTTTGAAGGCCCTTACGGACCTTCCACCCCTGCACAGTGTCATAGAAACAAAGGGAAAGAAAGCGTTACATAGACTTAAGGTGGCCGGGCTATGGGACGCATCTAAGCCTCTGACCAGACATACAAAATGGGAACCTAATGATTCCCTTGACAGGATCATGGGAATGGGGTGTGGCAAAATCTCCCCCCAGTACATGTTCGAAAAGAAATTCAGTATATATGTCCCAACTAGGGATGAATGGAAACAAGGACCACCGTCTTCAGAGAAGGACAGCCTAATCTGGTACACCGATGGATCTAAAATGGAGTAGGGTACTGGAGCAGGTATCTTTAGCAATGACTTCGAACATAGTCAAAGCATGGGAAAATTTGCAACTGTATACCAGGCCGAAATTTTTGCAATTCTCCTATGCGCAAAAAAGAATTTAGAACTCGCCCCCAGAAAGCGAAACATATTCATCCTGAGTGACAGCCAAGCAAGTCAAGTCAAGTCAAAATATATTTATTCAATAAACTTAACTAATAAGTACTTGGAAACGTCCAAATATTTTTTAACCTACCACCCATTCAGGACATCATTTTTTAACTGTGGCAAAGAACGGGCGCAAGAAACCACAGCGCACAGAAGCAACGACATTTACAAAAAATATATATATATTATATGTCGTTACCAGGTCACAAAATACAAAATATGAATTTGAATGTAAATAGTTTAATTAAATATGGTGCTCTATATAAATTAATTATAGACAATTAGAAATAGCTGTTGGAGTACTTGGAGCATTTCAGACCCAAGCTGTTTTGTCTTCTGTATAATCTGACACTTTATAATAAGCTTTTTTATAAAGCTTTTCTTTGATTTTCATTTTAAATTTATCAAGATCTAATTTCTAAATATCATTTGGTACTTTGTTGTATAATCGTACACACAGACCCTTAAAAGAATTATTTATTTTATGGAGCCTAGTATAAGGTACTGCTAATTTGTTCTTACTTCTAGTGTTTAATTTGTGAATATCACTGTTTTTTGAAAACATTTCAATATTTTTATAAACATACATCAGATTTTCATAAATGTATTGTGATGCAACTGTCATTATACTTATATCCTTAAATCTCTCTCTGAGAGAGTCACCAGCCTGTAGGTTATATATTGCTCGAATAGCCCTCTTCTGCAGCACAAAGATAGTTTGAATGTCGGCAGCATTTCCCCACAGTAAAATGCCGTACGACATTACACTATGAAAGTAACTGAAATAAACTAATCTAGCTGTATCAACGTCAGTTAACTGACGGATCTTCATTACTGCATAAGCCGCAGAGCTAAGTCTATTCGACAATTTAGCTATATGTGGGCCCCACTGAAGCTTGGCATCCAACGTAATGCCTAGAAACACAGTGGTGTCCACAGGATTGACATTCTTATCTTTAATTTGTACACTAGTTATTACCTGCTTAACATTAGGCAATACAAATCTTACACATTTGGTTTTTCCCTCGTTTAATAGCAAGTGATTAACACTAAACCAGTGAACAATCTTTGAGACCGCATTATTCACATCGTCGTAATTTGGGTGTCGTCGTTTCACTTTGAATAAAAGTGAAGTATCATCAGCAAACAATACTATCTCATGACTGTTTTTTACAAAATAAGGTAAGTCATTAATATAAACCAAAAACAAGAATGGACCAGGTATTGAACACTGCGGAACTCCCATTTTAACAACTGATCCCGGAGATCTTTTACCGTTAATGTCGACCTTTTGAATCCTATTACTCAAGTATGAGATTAGAAGGTTCAAAGAAGCATCCCTAATTCCATAGTGGTTAAGCTTCCTGACCAAAGTTTCATGTAAAACACAATCAAAAGCCTTAATAGATAAATCACAAAATACCCCTAGGGCATCCTGTGATTCCTCCCAGGTATCAAATATTTGGATTAAAAGCTCAACACCGGCGTCAGTTGTAGAGCGACCCCTAGTAAAACCATACTGTTTACAATGTAAAAGTTTATTCCTATAAAAATGAATTAGCATTTGGTCTAGCATAAACTTTTCAAAAATTTTACTAAATGTGGGTAGCACAGAAATAGGTCTAAAATTAGAGGGGTCAGAAGTGCTACCTGATTTAAATAATGGAATTATTTTACTATATTTCATGAGGTCAGGAAAAACACCACATTCAATGCATTCATTAAATATGCAAGGCAAAACTGGAGCTATTGTCATAATTACAGATATAGCGACGTCCACGGAATTACTCCATAGATCAGCAGTTTTCTTTTTATTGAGAGTGTTAAATGTTTTTATTATATCTATAACACAAATTTTTTGAAAACTAAAATTACTTTCACTATCTTTAACATTCTCCTTTAAAACAGATTCAGCTACAGTGGGGGAGGAAATCAAGGCTTTTGTAGTTGAAACTGGAATGTCAGTAAAAAACCTCTCAAATGCTGCAGCAACATCAGCATCAGAAGTCAAGGTTTTATTATCACAATTTAAATTGCTCATTATTACGACCCTTTCCTGTTTCACTATTTATAATATTCCATGTCATTTTTATTTTGTCATTACTATTCTTAATCTTAGATCTGATAGTTTGCCTTGGCTATTCGGCATACTCTTTTGAATAACTTTGAATAATTTTTAACGTATAATTTGAAGTCATCGTTGGTATTATAGTTGCGTTCACCATAAAGTTCATAAAGGCGTTTCCTACTTTTGTGAATACCAATTGTAGCCCATTCATTAAAAGTTACAGTACCACTAACCGAGATCTTTTTTGGAACAAAAGTTTTATTAAATTCTGAACAATATATGTTAAAAAAATCATTATAAAAGACATTAGGGTTGTTATTGTATTCTAAATAATTTAATTTTGTATCTAGATTGCTTTTAAAGCGTTCCAGCCGACCTGCAGTTTTTGGCACAACAGTGATATTCTTTTTCATCACTTGCTTACGCTGGTGTCGAATGCTGACCATTTGGCCACAATGATCAGAGTCCAGTTTATTAATAATTTGCTTAGCCAGTGGCTTTACATTTGTATATATGTTATCAATACAGATAGCCGAAGTGGCAGTTATTCTTATCGGCTCCAAAAATAAATGATTTAAGTTGTATGATAGAAGCAGCACTCAAGTCACTTATATCGCCCCGGATCGACTCCAACCTTGTACTTGAAACCACAAAAGCTTTAAACAAGCTAGGTGGAGACAACAGGGTGAGATTGATCTGGGTACCAGGCCACATGGGAATCCATGGCAATGAGATGGCTGATGCACTTGCCAGGGAGGGCTCAGAGACCCCATTTATTGGTCCTGAGCCGTTTGTTGCACTGGCACCGAGCACCATCAACAAGGCCTTTAAGGACCAAATCCAAAACAGGCATAAAACCGAATGGGAAAGCTACCCGGCATGAAACACTTAAAATCCTTCATAGGTGGAGACGCCCTAGGACGGAGTAAAATCATATGCGGAGGTAGCAAAAGGCAGGCACAAACAATTATCGGAGCCCTGACCGGGCACTATGTCACAAAACATGCAACAAATGCTCCACAGAATGCAACTAGCAACAGACAGCTTGTGCAGGGCATGTGGGGAGAAAACGGAGTCCATGGAACACTTACTCTGTGACTGTGACTCCCTTGCTAGGAAAAGAATGAGTCTCCTGGGATACCCGAAACCAGAAGATTTTAGGCTATTCGCCCTCAAAGACATAGCCAAACTTATGGCGGTCGTTTTCACTGAGGAAACAGAGTGATAGGACGGGGTTGCACAAAAGATCCCAATGGGTTGCCGCTGCTAGAGGGAAACCTCTGGAGGCCCCACTAAGATAAGATAAGATAAGAAATAAGAGCTCACTTGAGTGAGCAAGTGAGCTCTTATTTTCTCGCAAGGCATAACAAGAAAAAGTACTTTATTTGTTGCCCTGTAAGGTTGATTTCACCACTAAATGTTATTGACGTCTTTTCTTTTTTAAGTGGCAGGAGTAATTTATTGCTTTGAAAAAGTATTTATTCACGTAAACAGAATTTAGCTTTGATTTTGTACGTGACGTGTTATCTGGTTGGTATTGTTGATCGAAGGTAGAAACATTTATTTAAAAGTGACTTTACAAACAGAACCTATCAAACATATTCAAATATTACTTTTACTCAATATAGGTTTTAATCGTTTGTTCTAACATTATGTCGTTTGCAGTGTGCGTGTGCGTGTCGTCGGCGCTGGTGTGGCGGCTGGCGCAGGCGCGACTGGCGGCGCTGGTGGCGGTCAATGTGGCGGCGGTGCTGCTGGTGCTGCTCATGAGCCTGCAGCCCAAAGTCGACGTTGACCTGCCCTTCAAGGTTAATTTGTGCGGCTCCAACATTCTTTTTATTGTTGCTTTCTACATAAAGTTGAATAAGTTCCTGGTCGACCACTTTTCGGCTATACAGGGCGTCCCACGGATATGCCACATGGAGGGAAAGTACCTTGAATATTGTAGATGGAACATTTTACTAAAAGAAGACATTATTTGAATTTAAAAAACAATTTAAACTGCATTCATAGATATTTAAATAATTACATGGTTGAACCGGCAATCGAACCTGTTACATGAAAAAATATCACCCTGTAGCTTTATCGTACCGATCGATATGCTTCTTCATAAGGATTATTTTTTGCTAAATAACATAGTGTCACAAATAAAAGGAAGACCATGAATATTAACATTTATATATAACATTAACTTCTTTCAGTAAAATATTACATCTACAATATTCAGGTACTTTCCCTCCATGTGGCATATCCGTGGGACGCCCTGTATAGCTTGAGCTTCATACCGACCGCGCGTATGGTACAGTAGCGTACGCGCAGATCGACCGGGAACTACGTTGACTGTATATACTACTCACGACTTTTATCCCCAAAGGATTACTCGGAGACTAGGCAATGAGGACCGCGGAAGCAGTGACTGCCACAGTCTACTGCACACCGAATACCAACTGCACATGTGCTCAGCGTGATAGACTGTGGGCCTATCGCCGCTTGATGCTGTTGGTTATATCAACAGTCTTCAGTCCGTTAGTCGCCTTTTACGACACCCAAGAGCAGAGATGGGTTGGTTAATTTGTGCAGCCTGTAAATAAAATTTATTTACAAGCTGCACAAGTGTTTGTATATTTTTAAAATATACGTTTTCTTGTTCCAAAACGTGGACTTTAGTTTAAAACGAAGCTGTTTTATTTTTATTAGAACAGGCCGCTGAAAGTGAGAAAGAACATCAACTTTAAACCAGGCGTAGCTCAGTCCACGTCTTGGTATAATCTTAACTAACAACTGTAATAAAATAAGTATCATGTTTTCTTTTAGGCCCCACTTGTTCCCCTGGTGCCCTGTCTCAGTATCTACTTCAACATCCATCTTATGATTTTCATCAATGTTCAGACTTGGATACGTGTTATCATATGGATGGTAATCGGTAAGTTAAACGTCTAACAATGAATGAAATGTATTCAGTAGCAAACAAGCATAGTCTGTCTAAAGAAAAGTAGTTTACCGTAGTCTATAAAGACAATTTTGCCACTATCTTGTCTAGTTCACTAGTCACAAACCCTTGGAAAAAATCTCCCTGCTAAGTTAGATAAAAAGTTATGATTAGTTTAGTTCTCCCTGTCGGAAACCATCAGAGTTAAATTCTGCTTTTGATTTTTATTAAAGTAAAGTAGCCTGAAGTAGTAGAACTGAACTATAATTGTCAACAAAGATATCATCTGATATCACATTAGACAGTGATATCAGTTCAATAGCTTGTTTTGCATTTCAGGTATACCCATTTACATAATTTGCGTCTGTTGCTACAAGCAAAATAAGAATAGCAATTTTGAAGAAAATATTAAAACATTTTCAAACGCGACCAAAAATGGTAAGTCACCCATTCAAATAGTTGTTGAGTCTCCTACGCCTCCTGATACTATAAACAGAAGTAGTAACATTGGAGGGGAGAACTTCGATGACGGAGAATTAAGGCAACGTGGACTTCATATGAAAGAGACAGTGATGAAAAATGAAATCGTACCCTACGAAACTGAAGAGATTGTAGTACAACACGCAGCTGTAATAGAAAACAATGAAGAAAAAGAAGCGAAGATCATTGATTTACTAGATAAAGTGCTACAGGCAGAAGAAGATACATTTGGCGAAATAATAAGCTGGAAAGAACCAGCGGACAAAGAAGATAATGTGTCGACTAAACATGACATTGTGATTCACAGAAAATCTGTGGGTGGATTATCAGATGCTGGATCAGAGGCATCCGTAGGTAATGAAGTTTTATCTAAATATGATGTAGTAGCGCAGGTGCATAGAGAAGACTTACCTAAAGTAACAGAGGAAAGACTTGATGTTGGAGAAGCCGACGTACTTGACAATCAGAACGAAATAGAAGAGCAAGAATTAGTGACTGCTTTCAACGACAGTGAAACAAACTCAGGAACTGATGAATCTGGATATTCAGACACTATTGACAAAACTGCATTAAATGATTCTACAGAAGACGTCAAACTTTCAAATATACCAACGCCTCCACCTTTCGACGAAAGTTATTTTTCAAGTCCATATTTTAAGAAATCTTACACCGTTCCTAAACAACCTTCCAAGTCAAAGGCGGTAGAACCTCAAGAAGAAGACAACATACCAAACGAAAGCGTCAAATCAAATAGTTTTCAAAGAACTGATAATATACCGGCGCCTCCACCATTAGACGAAAGTTATTTTGCAAGTCCATTTAGAAAATCTTACACAGTTCCTAAACAACCTTCTAAGTCAAAGGCAGTAGAACCTCAAAATGAAGAGAACAAACCAAGAGAAAGCGTTAAATCAAATAATTCTCAAGGCGATAATAATTTGGTGTTCGGCAGTGATAGACAAATAAATTTCCTGTCAAAACTTAATAACATTTTCCAAACTAAAATATCGACTGAAGACACAGATGACCAAAGAAAGAGGTCCAACTCTACCGGAAATGTAGTTGAAAACACTCCTTTTTCAGTTGTCCGTGATCGTCCGTCTATGTTTCTAGATCTCAAGAAAGAGTTACTGTCAAGAGACGCGGCGCAGAGCTTGCGACCTGTCAACAAAGAAGAAAAGGTGACACCAGAAGTTACCGCACAAAATGAGAAAGAGAAAGAGGAGGAGGAAGAAGAAGAAGAAGAAGAAGACCTCAGCATGAGCAAAGCGGATTTAAAATCAAAGTTGGAAAGCATATTTTCGAATGGCGGTCCTCCTCACCTTTTAAAACCAAGATTGATGAAGTCGAATCCGCCGACACCAGAAGATGATCATAACTTAACAGATCATTCGAGTACAGAGAGCATACCCAAACTTCCTAAAATGGATAAAAATGATACTCTTAAGAGACAAAGGGCAAAGTTTGGTGCAGTGCTAAACTCTTTGAACTCTTTTCGGTTAAGCTTAGGTAAAGACGACGATGTGTGAGGTCGTTTTAATGTGATTCATTGTGAATAAGACATTATAAGAGCTTAGATTCGGGTATATTTACCTAGTCTTTAATATAAGGGGCTTAATTATGTGTCAAAGATAATGTTTGCAAATGAAAAGTAACTTTTTTGAAGCTAAACTTTCATGTGTTAATAATGGATTTGCTGTGGTCGGAAATAGAACATGCTAGTGTTTTATAAAAATATCGAGAAGTTATGTTTCAATGTTTCTATATAAATGTAATGTATGGATGTTATTTTTACCTGCATCCTATTAACCGTGTGGTTATATATGTACATAAATAATAAATAAATATTCTTCGAGTGTGTTAACTACATTAAGACATCAAATCATGTTATATTCAAACGATAGACTGAAATATTAATAAAATTCGTAGTGCTGAACGTCATAATTGTAATATATTAAAGGCATTAATTTATGAGACGTAGGTATTGTACAGATAAGGACGTTGTTTCAATAAAAGAAATAAAATTGTGAGATATCAGAAACAAACCTTTTATTAAATAAATACAACAAATAGAAAAATATATGTTTAACGAGTCTCTGCCTTATACAGCTCCTGCACAATGCTATGAAGCTGCATTTCCTTCGCACACTGGACAAGCAGGTCGTCTATCAACTGCTCCGAAATGCTAAAAAAGAGAAGACAAGTGGTTACACCGGCCTTTCGTGGAGTTCGCTTTATGTGCCTTCCAAAGCGTACACCGTTTACGATCCACATATTTGTATTCGGAAAATGCGTCCATATCTTTTCTTAGTTTGTTTTTTAATTAGAAAAAACGCATTAGTCTTATTATTGCGACCGCGGAATTACTGATGGTAATGGTTACACCTCCCGAACTATATTTGAAGAAAGCATAACTAATCAAACCTTAATTTTAATGTCTTCAATGACTATTTGAAATTTATTAATTATGTTAGCTTTCTTTGACAAGGGAATTATTATTATTATTGCGTATAGCAAAATGTATCCTGCGTGGATCATATTATGTCTACTTTTAGACTTCTCAACCAAGTTTCTGCCGCATCCGTCATAGTGTGGAGCTCGGTTATACTACCTGGGAAACGATGAAGGGGGGGCAGTCATTGATAATATGTGATAGAGTTTCCCGTCCCACTCAATCACAGTCACGAAAAAACAATGGTATACTTTTTATACAAGAGAGGTTTAGGAACACCACTCACCCTGCGCCCAAAAATACAGATGTATGTGGGACTCTGCCATCCTAAGGGACGGGCCACAGTTTAAGTTTTAGTTTTTATACTGGAGGCAATGACAATACCCAGGGGTCGGTGGTGGTGGTGGGACAGTCAGCATCAAAAGCAGTTTAGCATATGAAATTTTCAAATGATTGTTACGGTTGAAATGACCAGAATTGTCTGACATAGCTGTGGAGTCAAAAGTACATGACCGTCACTACAGAGAAGTTATAATTATGAAAATGTCATATAATTCTGAAATGTTAAATGATGAGTATGTAAAGACACTTACACGTGACTATTACTTTTGCCACCTTGTTTTTGTTCAGTTACTTTTGATGCTGACTGTACCCCCGGGATATGTGGGGCTCTTCCCCAAACTCCCGTTTCCCCATCCAGAGCCAACGGCCTTGACAGGCATTTTTACCTAAAATATACATCCAGTACATCCCCTTAAGGTCAATTCACACATATCAGTGAAGTCACAGTTCCGACATAGTGCCGGCCGGCACAGTGCGAAATATTCTTTTATACATTCTCTATAAACGCATCCCCACTTGTCAGTGTCAGTGACGACACAGCGCTGATGCTGCTCTTCTTTGTCTAAAGCAATAGCTATCATCGCTAGCTCAGTAGTATTTAACAGTGCCATAGCAACAATCACGATACTTGACGACGGACACGTTTTCACTGAAACTCCGTGAACTGACATATTGTGATTCAAACAGACCCTGGACCACCAGGTCAGCGGTCAGGGCTTGCTTGAAATTAGCTGCGCTTCGCAGCGGTTAACTTACTAACTAAAGTAATACTAATACTAACCGTCTTGCAGCCTGAGGATAGGACGGGGGGGGGGGGGAGGAAAGGAAGGTCGCAGCCCAGCTGCCGTAATGCGGTGTGACGCCTGCCTCGTGGTAGCGTGCCTCGCCTGACGACTCCTCGTAGGCCAGTCCAAATCACGCACGCACACATCCGTTACACACCGGCCAATTACACAGGAGCCTCCGATGGCTGTTTGCGAGGCGATTAGTAAGATATAAGCCGATTAACTAATAATTTCACAATCCCATGCGCCGACGCGTGGTAATTTTCCCAACTAATCACATCGAGTTTACAATAAACGCGAGCGCGTGGTCCTGTCGTCAGGACCTCATACGCAACCAATTCTCGCGGGGTTTTCTAACCGATTTTCGAAGATGTGACGCTATTCTACCGACAGAATTTCACTAGCGTCCCGTAAGCCGACCGTTCCGCCATTCGTGTTCCAAAATCAAAATCAAAATCAAAATAACTTTATTCAGTAAGCTTAAATTAAGCGTTTTGAATCGTCAATTTTTTTTTTATATGGATGGATGGATAGGCACAGGAACCCACCCACCCACCCCACCCATTCAGGAAGTCTTTTAGCTGTGGAGAAGAACGGGCACAACAAACTCCACAGCTTTATAATAATATAGAGGTAACGACATTTACAAAACAATATGTCGTTACCAAATTATACAGTCAATAGTCATAAAACAATTATATAAAATAAAAGATAAAAACAAAAGTGAATCTACAAGTTTTACTCGGGCACTATGAACGCATTAGAACAATGTATGCGAAACTAGAGGAATGTTAATTCCATGCATTTTTGTCATTGATGTAATCGCTTACAGTGTAATAGCCCTTTTCTAAAAGTCTGTCCTTAACATGTGTCTTAAATTTGTCAAAGGGCAAAATTATAACATCGTTCGGGATTTTATTGTAAATTATGACACTTTGTCCCATAAATGATCCATAAACTTTCTGAAGTCGAAATTTAGGAATTACAAGTTTATACTTATTTCTAGTATTTAGTTTGTGTATATCGCAATTTTTTTTGAAATGAGTAATGTTTTGACGCACGTAAACAATACAGTTATAAATAAATTGTGATGCAACTGTAAGAATATTTATTTCTTTAAACAGCTCCTTAAGGGAGTCACGTGATCCTAGGTTATATATGGACCTTATTGCTCTTTTCTGTAAAATGAAAATGGTTTCTATATCTGCTGCTTTACCCCAAAGTAGTATACCATAGGACATAACACTGTGAAAGTAACTAAAATAGACTAATCGAGCAGTTTCCACGTCTGTAAAATGCCTAATTTTCCTAACAGCATAAGCAGCTGAACTAAGTCTCCCCGCAAGGGTGCTAATATGAGGGTACCACTGTATTTTTGAATCTAAGGTAATACCTAAGAAAACTGTTGAATCAACAAGGTCCAACAGTTCACCATTCAGTTTAATTTTATTTCCTATAATATTCTTTACGTTAGGTAGAGTAAAATTTATACATTTGGTTTTCTTCGCGTTTAATTGAAGATTATTAGTAGTAAACCAATTCAACACATCTGTTAGGGCACTGTTGATGTCATCAAAACTATTTTTATTTCGATCAGTCTTAAATATCAAAGATGTATCGTCAGCAAACAAAACAATATTGCAAAAGTTTTCCGCATAAAATGGTAAATCATTAATATAGATTAAGAATAAAAATGGACCTAGTATTGACCCTTGTGGGACCCCCATTAGCACAGAAGATCCGGATGATATGGATCCGTTCACGCTAACTTTTTGGATTCTGCCGCTAAGATATGATTGATGATTCCAATAATGTTAAGTGAATTGACATACCACGAATGCCAAAGGACATTGTTGAATTTAGCCTAAGAACCAACACAAACATGACATACATGATAATTCTTAGCTTATTTTTTACGACATATAACAGTATTTAGATTTTAGCGGACCATTATTAAAAAGACTTTTTGGACATTAATATTGAGTATCATTTTTTTTACTATGGGTTGGGTAATTGAGAGTTCAGTGCATTCAGCCAGTGAATTAAAGGTTTGTGACCAAAATATTTATAATATGTACAAACAAACCTAATAATATTATGCATGCATGGCTGACTCGATATACTTAGTGCCAAACACTCCAAGCATCATTATAATACGATACATGGCATTTTATTTCAAACTGAAAACGTTAGTCGACTTAAAATTCTTTTGCTTTTCCAATGAGGAGAATTTTACTAACCTGCGGTGCTGTGTCACTCACTGACTGACGTTACTGTAGTCTGCTATACACAGTGTTGCCATATATACGGATTTTTCCGTAAAATAATGTCAATGTTCAAACCGGACAATGAATACACACGGATTTTTATACGGAGATTTCAGGCAAATGCTTTTAATGAGTAATAACTTTTAATAAGTAGTACCTACTAATAGCTTTTATTATTCCTAAGAAATACGTTACATTTTATTTGATTCTGCGTAAACTAGCGAGTCTTATTTAATTTTCATAGATTTTTACAGAACTGAACCAGCAATTACTGCGTAAAAAAAATTATGGCTTTGAGGATTCCCATTGAGATATATATAATAATAATAAGTATTTTCTTGGTCGGCTAATATGAGAATGAGAGCCAGTGAGAGTTAATGTAATGGTGTGATTTAGTGTTAGTGCAAGCAAGACGTAAAACACTTTGTTATGAATCATTTGTGTCTGTCTGACATCCATATTGTTTTAGTGTGTTTTTGCCGTTATTAATTATCTTATTACTTTCATTGATATAGTTATATATAGTTGTAAGTATGTACATACATACCTTAGAGTTTCAACTTAGACCTTAAGATAAAATATTTTTTGTTTGTATTTTACATGTCTATAACTTGTTTTGTGCCTTACAATAAAATAAAACTTCCCATACGGATTTCATACGGAATTTGGTAGTTATTACGGAATACTGGCTCTAAGATCTGGCAACACTGGTTGTGCAGTTTCTTTGGCAAATAAAACAAAACAGTGTAACATCACTTTTCAAATTCTCTCAAGAAGTCTGTGCGAGATCTCAGTAAAGTCCCACATCTTTACTCAAGGGGTTTTGGGGGGAATGTCATTTAGCAATTAACGTTCATATTTATCATCACTCATCATTATCATCAGTTAGCATAATCAATGAACTTTAATAATACGACTGAAGGACTAGTATCCATGGTCAAGAAAAAAAAAGTTGACGTTCTGGACTTCTTGGCGGGAAAGTGAAGCGTTATGTCTGCAGTTTTGTTAGTGATTAAACGAACTTACCTGAAGTGATGTTCTATCACAATTATACGAGTTGCTTCGTCCGAAGAGATTAGGTAACACTTGTAGTAACACGTATCGTGTCGCCTTTCATCCACTAAGTTAAAAGCAAAAAAAAACAATTTTTTGTAGGGTAATTGTCGTTTTCCTCTGCGCCTCGATTGTACGACCGCTCATATAGTTGAAAGCCCTGAGCCTAATATTTCACGCAAAGGGGATATCTAGGGAGGGAGGGACCTAATCTCTTCGGACGAAGCAACTCGTATAATTGTGATAGAACATCACTTCAGGTAAGTTCGTTTAATCACTAATTATACATTCGTTGTTTCGTCCTTTGAGATTAGGTAACACTTGTACATTTTGAAAGATAGTGAAATATTATAACGTCTTTTTCCGTGTAAATCAATAACTAGGTATATTTATTAAATATAATCAAAAAACAAAACCTAAATAAACCTAGAGGTTTATAATATATTGTAATCAAATCTTATTTAAAAATTATGATTAACATCAATCTCTGACAATGGACATGGCAAAGTCTGGTTCAGGTTAGATGTTTCTATGGTATTGTTTTGCAAAAACAGAAGAGTTAGTACTCCACCCAGCAGTTTTGCAAATAGTATCGATACTGACGCCTGCTCTATGTGCAGCTGAGGTAGTAGCATGCCTCATGGTGGAGTGAGCAGAAAATAAAGAAGTGTCAACTCCGCTAGCTAATAAAGTATCTTTTATCCATCTACTAACAGTATTAGAATATACTGCTTTATGAGGTCTTTTGAAACATAAAAGGATTATTTTCGTTGTTTCTTACAGTTTTCGTCCTCTCAATGTATGTTATTAATGCTTCCGCTAGACATACTTCTGAAAGTTCTCTGTAAAAGGGAATATTCAGATGAGGCTGTATTGAACCTGGACAAGATGTCTTAATAATGTCCTGTATCTTAATAAAAATGCTAAGCTGATTATTTATGTGCACCCTGTGTGCTGTTACAAGTATAAGAAATGTAACTTTTTAAGTTAGCTGTTCTAGATTTAAAGAGGTATTGGGATGCAATTTTGATAGGAAATTTAAGACTAGTGATAGGTCTCAAGATATACCATATTTTGGGGCTGAAGGACGAAGTCTGTAGAATCCTTTGAATAGTTTTGTGATACGGTCATCAGACCCTACTTTTGATCCTAAGATCAAAGATAGAGCAAAACGATGGCTGATTAGTGAACCATATTGTAAGCTCGAATAGAAAAGCTTTGTTAAGAAATAAATTACGTGCGGAGTTGGCGCCTCGTATCCACACTGTGATCTTTATAAAAGCTTACCTAGCAACGGATTGCAACATCATATTGTTTTATTAAATTATAGGACAGAGAAGCGATCATGATATTTAAGGATGATGGTGGTACACTCCTCTTCAGTAATGCCGTTCGGATAACCTTCCTGCAATCAGTGTCCGCTTGGGTAGGCTGTTGGAAATCGACATTAACACGTTATCGCTGGGCACAAATTGTACCAACTTCCAACAGAGAAGATCTTGGAACAACAACAATGCCTTCTGCGTGATCCGTTATTATTTTTCTTAATACTTTTAGTACAACAGCGAATGGCGCGAATGTGTAAAATAAAAGATGATGCCAATTTAACCTAAATGCATTTGTAGCGCAAGCTCCAGGATCTCTGTTCCAAGAGACATACCTACTTCTTGCATTTATAATTTGTTCTGGATGCAAGAAGATCATTATCAGGCTTACCTAGAACTCTTACTATTTTATTAAAAGCATTATCTATCAACCCCCCTTCAGTGTCAGGATGTAATTTTCGTGACTCTGCATTTGCTATTACATTATCTTTTGAGCTGGTGTACGAGTACGAAGCGAAAACGAATATTTTTCGGATTACGCACCAAAGCCACAACCTCTTAGTTATTTCAGTAAGGTGTGGGAACCGAACTCCGCCCATACGGTTTATATAAGAAATAGCAGTTATATTATCAATACGTAACAAAATTTTACAATTTTTAAAGTTTCTTGCAATTGTTTGTAAGCCCAAAAAGGAAGCTAAGAGTTCTAAATAGTTTATGTGCTCAACTGATTCTACAATACTCGACTGACCACTAGCAGTCCCCACAGCACCTGCCGGCCCCCCTTTTCTTGCTTGCATCAGAAAAAGAAATTCTAAGCAATAATTATCTTGCCTGATAAGATTATCCACCCTTCCAATAGATTTTAACCACCAAGAAAAATCGTCTTTCAAATACGGTATTAACGACATGTAACTATCGTAGATAATCGTATTATAAATTGCAAGATATTCACACGTTTCCATTTGTTTGGTGTATAACCAACCATATTAGACGGCGGGGCAAGATGCAGTGAGAAGTTCTACTAGTCGTGCGAAGTGCCTAATTTTACATAGTTCTTTAATTTTAAAATGTTGTAACACTTCTTTGATTATGTTTCTTTTGTCATTGGTTAAACTTATGTGAAATTTTGTCCTATCTATTAAAAAAAAAACCAAGATATTTGCAGACTGTATTAGGGACTGTACAGCTCTTTTTGTCATTAATAATGAAACCTAAAGATTCTAAAAATGTTCTTGTTACCAAGACATTATCGAGACAGTTTTTATAATCTCTAGCAAGAGCGCAGATATCCTTTTAATAGATCGTTGATAAATAGCCCAACGACCGAATAAGACACATAACTGGTTTTAACAATTTCGTAAAAACGGTGCTGTGTTAGGACCAAATTAAAGTAATGAATTTCTTCAAATCGGATTCGCAAATATTTTTTATGACTGGGTGAATACCTACTAAAAAATAAGCATCCTTTAAATTCAGGGTAGCCCTGAAGCTATCAAATTAGTTTCATTGTTGTTCTTAAATGTTTAATTTTAAAGTGTTCAGTCGTAATATGCTTATTTAATAATTTTATATTTAATATAAACCTATTTGTGCCGTTGGGTTTCTTGATCAGAAAATAACTAGACAGAAACTGACCTTCACAAGGTTGGCAAGGAGAAGTGGCGTCTGAATCGATTAATTCAAAATATGGCCACTCTGTATTATAAGATAATGAAAGTAAGCGTGGTTCGTGTAACTGAGAAACACGTTTAAAAAAAGGGTATTTTATAACCTTTTACCCAGCAAACAATAACCGGATTGTCGGTTATTATTCGCAAACTGTCGTAAAAATAGAACAGCATACCTGCAGAATGTACCGGATCCAGCAACGAGGGCCGGGCTTCTGAAAGCGCCGCGGCGATCGCGGCGGCTGCTGCTGCCGCGGGCGTGGTGTCGGTGCAGCTGGAGGTGCCAGTTCCGACCGACTCGCAAGTCCCGTTTGCCTGGCTACCGGAAGTGGAGGCCTCTGGTTTAAAGGCTGGTTTGGAGTTTGTTTGGTATACAGCTGATCCTTAAAATCTTTCTTTATTGTTGAACATATGAAACTCTTTTTCCTCATAGATTTATTATGCTGTGTATCGCATAGCTGATGACTAGTTTCAATCAAGAACTTTATGACAGCTTGGTCTCTATGTTCCAATGAAAGCAACTTGGTCAGAGAGCCTCCAATGTAGGAAATGGCAGCCGCCAGTTGAGCTTACTTATATTCTAACGCTTTGCCTTTCTTGATCAGCGTTTTAGCTGCCAGATAAAGCTGCTCAGATAAAGCTGCCTTTTTCTCTGGCTCTAGCTTTTTCTCTTAAGGCTTTGTCCCAAGAGATTCAGTATCCCTACGTCAAGTTCTGGACGAACAGTCACAACATTTGAAGGCGGTTCTACTTGCATCGAGTGAATGAAAGTGGCTTCGGCTTCTTGCGTAGCTGAAGTAGACGGGCCTGGTCCAGGCTCCTCTAAGAGAATCGGCCCCAGTCCGCCTCAGGCTGCATTTCGTTTTCGCCTTATTGAACAAGGTCGAATGTTCACTTTGGTACGTCGCTAGAACGTTATTTTATTCACCTAAGGTGAAAATTTATTTAATCCACAATCGTTTTTAAACATAAAGTATAAAAAGTGAAGAAAACATTCCTTCTGAATCATCACTAATTAAAATTATTTTAATTCTTATCTTGTCAAAATACGGTAATAGTCCTTTTAAACTATACACACTATTTTCAGATAAGTATAGTTACACACCTTTCTTTTAAATGTACGATTGTTAATTTAAAAATACGGTACTAGTCCTTACAGCTACACATACTATTTTTTCTTAAATAAGTATAACGGTAGCACTCCCATGATAATGCACACAATTAATTATCATATTTGAATCGTTTTGATTAAGTAACACACTGAGTATCCTTCAGATCGTAACGATACAGGCTGCGGCGGCGGCGCGTCCCACGCCGACAAACTGCTGCTTTCTATGCGCAAACGTTTTTCTTTCTTTCTCATTTTCTTTCTATACAATAATCACTATCGTCGTCACTATGAACTCGTTTAGGCATCGTAACACTACATGAGTATGTTAAAGGGGAAAAATCGTGGTGATTGGCGAAGCACAAAAACGCGAATGAGCGGTCGTACAATCGAGGCGCAGAGGAAAACGACAATTACCCTACAAAAAATTGTTTTTTTTTTGCTTTTAACTTAGTGGATGAAAGGCGACACGATACGTGTTACTACAAGTGTTACCTAATCTCAAAGGACGAAACAACGAATGTATAATTAAATTTTCTATAATTCGTGTTTTGTCGAATATTAATGTGAAATAATGATGAATTATTTAAGTGTTAGTGAACGTGCATGAGTGTTGGCAAATAAAACAAAACAGTGCCACAACACTTTGCAAATTCTTTAATCAAACATAACCTCAAAATAAATATAAGATATCCTAATATTTAGATTCTCAAGAGTGTCCGTCGAAAATCTTTGTGTTTACAGTTATTTACTTGCAATTTCGTACCTAGAAAAGAATATTTCATAATTGTTGGTTCTTAGGCTAACAATGTATGGGTGTAGAACATTGTCTTTTACCGACCCGTTTTTTCTCTATGTCCGTCAATTTTGGTAGGCCTTAATTTGATTTTAAACATATTGTGTGAATTGAATTACTTACACAACACTAGCACTGATACTGAACTGAGCGAACACGTTGACGAAACTGTGACTTCACTGATATGTGTGAATCGACCTTCATTGTCCGATGCTAGCGCCGAAGAGGAACCTGTCCGAAGAACTAATCCGAACTGTAGTATACCTGAGGTGCTCGCTGGCGCAGAGGCTAGCGCGTTCGGCTTGCGATCTTGCCCGCTAAGCAACTTTCGCAATACCGGGCTGCTGGGTGGGTGACCAATTTAAAAACATCTCGAGTCCGTGCTTCGGAAGGCACGTGAAGCCGTTGGTCCCGGTTGTCGTCGAAAGAAGGCAGTCGTTAAAACCCACCAACCCGCATTGGGCCAGCGTGGTGGGTTACTCCGCATGTGATGATGTCCATGCGGGAAGGCCTGTGCCCAGCAGTGGGACGTTAGTTGGCTGATGATGACGATGATGATGCAGTATACCTGCCGATGAGCTCCCACGGCTTGCCGCCCGCGCAGTTGGCGTACATGGGGCTGGCGAGCATGTGCTGCACGAACTGGGTGCGGTACTGGAACAGCTGGGCGGCGGTCTGCTTGGGGATGTTGAACGCCAGCCGGAACCGGTCCACCTCGCCAGTGCTTGCGGTCAACGACTTTTGGAACAGCGACTTTGGCACTTTCTTTTGGATGGTCTCTTCGAGAATCTGCAGGTCAGATGGCTAGGAGATGTTTTTGAGTGCAATACTGTTTTATATGAAAACAATATTTTAAAAAACTCTTAATTATGACATAACAACCATTGCGAGTAAGAGCGCTTTCACATTATAGGCGTTATGCGCGACTTCAGCGTGACTAAAAAGCGCTGCTATATCACAGCAGAGCGCACACATATTCAAGTAGCGCGGCTGCAGAACGACAGCCACGCGAGTGCCTACTGGCGGTTCAGGATATGACAGCCGTTAACAGTAGCTTTGCGACATAACCGCGCTGCAGGCGCTGTAGTATAAAAAGATTGCTCGCCTGAAATGCCTTTAAATGAAATCGCTCTTATAAATTAATGATGAACATTTATGAGGTATCAATCACTAAAGATTAGTTGTATGTGTTTGTAGAAGCAACGATTCTATTTTTAGAGTATCCAGTATAGTATCTATTATTTATTACAAAGCTTGCAATCAGGCATATGGCCCGTTTGATGGTGAGTGGTTATTACAGTAACCAGTGCCAGTACACAACACCGGAGGTATTCTCGACTTGTGGAGCTGTGTAGAACTGAAATAGACGGTGGATGACCAGTACTAAAAGAATACTACCAATGCCAACCCCTCTCTACCCTCTTCTTTTCTTCCCTCGGCTGTCGTAAAAGGTGACTAACGGACTAAAGATACATCCAACAGCATAGAGCGGCGATAAGCTCACCACCTATCACGCTGAGCACATGTGCAGTTGTAATTTGGATAAAAGTGGACTATGGCAGTGGACTGCTTCTGCGGTCCTCATTACAGTCTCTAACTAACCCTTTGGGTCATTACCTATAGTCTCTAAGTAAAGTAACCCTTTGGGGATAATAGTATGTATTACCCTCAATAGCTGGGGAGTGCTGGGTTGCCTCGGGCTGCCGCCGGTGACGCAGTGCAGTTGGGCATTCTTGGCGCCGGTCACGCGATCGCTACGGCCCCTATGTGGAAAAATTATAACTTTTTTATGAAAAGAGAATTAGCTTTATATCCCAAGGGTACTTAAAAAAAGTCACACTAGAATGTTGTGTAGCTTCCATTTTTAAAAAACCGTAATTTTTAGAATTTATCTACTAAGCCCATAAATTACTTGGCCCATTATAAATGTCCCATTGATGGGCACAGGCCTTCCCACATGGACAACAATACACCAGGAGACTAAGTAATAGCCCAAAACGCTAAATTCTTAAGTTTACAGACTAAGGCGCACATTATAAACTAATAGTGAGTGCTGAATGCAATTGTGTAAAAAAAGAAGAAACTGAAAGTAGGTATCACTTAAGGGGGTGCCGCGCGATCGCAAAAACTAACATAAGTCTCTTAATGAACTTCTAAGCGAAATCAATCATAATTGATATTTATAATTAGAAAAATTCTGCTTTGAAGTTTCAGACCTACTAATTTAATTAGAGCAATGTTTTTATTCTGCGAAATGTGCAAATCCATCACGCACTTGTGTTAAAAATTAAAATTTACTTTTTAAAGCAGGGGGTGCCCTGCGGAATATCAATACATATATTTTCATGTAAAAATTATTGTTTCATGCGTAAAATTAAGAAAGTTGTCGAAAAAGTATGTTTTTAGGAGTCATTAGATTTATGTAAGTATTTTTTGTTATTGTTTAAAGAATTTGTTTCAAATTTCAACAAGTCTTGTGCAATGATCAGGCTAACTTACATAAGTTCTTTTAATGTATTTAACTAATTCAGCGCATAGTACAAGTGACATAAAAATATGTACGTAAATTTACAGAATTTCGTGCAGGACCCCCTTAAGACATCACCCACGAATTTTTCTTACTAAGTCATAGTCTTCACCAAGTTTCACAAAAAACATTTTTTCTTACTAAGTCATAGTCTTCACCAAGTTTCACAAAAAACATTTTCACCACGTTCTAAGTATAAGTAGGTATAACATTAGGAATAATGAAGCGCCATTTTCAAATGGCCAACAAACATTTTAATCAACTCATTATTCTCAGTGGGGTTGAGTCACGCCATTATGTTTAATATTTTGTGTGCGTCGCTATTTTCCCGTAGCCTTCGTCGGTACGTGATAACGTCATACAATCGCGGGGTGGAGCTGAGGACATTATGGTCTAGGCGGGGACGGTGCCGCTACGGCGCAGGGGTGCGACGTCTAGACGTGCTACATCAAAATACCATTTGCGGCATAGTCATATAACATTAGCGCGTCCGAGCAGAAGCCCCATGCATAATATCAAGTGACAGAAGCGTGTAATACTAAATAGTACAGAAAATGTGTTATGTAAATCTAGACCAGATATATTCAACCTTAATAGGAATACTTACAACATTTACGTTATCAAAAGCTAAAGCTCTATAAATAATATCAGGTGATGTAGCATAATACCATTACATAAGGTGACTGCTAGAAACCGCAAGAAACTTCAAGGGATGGTCAGGTCAAGTGTTTAAACATGACAAAAATGGTCTCATTGCAGACTAACGTAGGTATTTATCGCCCAGCTGACGCAAACGGGTCAACAGATGGTCGGCCGCCCGGCCGTTGACCGCGCGTTGTAAATAATCGTTATTTTTAATTGTTTTTAATTTCATTTTTCTTATGTTATTGCTTTAAAATAAATTAGATACTCAACGACTATCCATAAATTCACAAAATGAATTATTTAATTAAAAAGGAAAAAAACACGAATTCCTTTTTTGTAATTTTTGTCATGTTTAAAACATTTGAACTGACCAGCCCTTGAAGTTTCTTGCGGTTTCTAGCAGTCACCTTATATACTATTGAACAGTGCAACAGTAGCGTTTCGCAAAATCAAACGAGATAATATTAAATCGCGATGATCATAGGCAGCAAAGTTGACGAGGAGAGCCGGAGGTCGTGCTCTGTGGCATGCATTGGGACTTGAGAAAGGCCTATGTCCAGCAGTGGGCAGACTAGGGTTGATTGTGATGATGATGATAAGCAAAACTTCTCCTAAGAATATAAACGATGGATATAATTAGTATGGAGGAGCTTAGCTCACAGTGGCTATTTCGGGTTGTGATCTTTCATCTTGTTATCGTAAGAAAGCAATCATCAAAACCCGCATTGCACCGGCATGGTTTTTTTATCTTTCTTCATCTTACCTGTCGGTAAGTGACGATAACGCCGAAGGTGGAAGTGTGCTTTACCCGTTATCCACTGAGAAAGTTGGGAGGTTGGGTAGTTGGGTTGGTTAGGAAGTTGGGAGGTTGGGTATTTAGGTTGGTTAGAAGTTGGGTTGGTTAGGAAGTTAAGAAGACCTAAGCCCAGCAAAGGTATAGATATATTATTAACTGATGACGGTTACAACTTGAAGGCAGACACGTGGACATAGTAAACAAACAAATGCGACTTTTGTAATGTCGAATTCGTTAAAGGCTATTACAAGATAATGTGTGCAGTTTAAATGTGCAATGCATTTTAGATTGAGACAGCCTTGCCCAACGTAACGTTGATGTCAGATCTGTCCAAGACGGCTAGACAATCGCGCCAATTGTCATAACATAAATGATTGTTATCCTCGTGATTAACACGAGAAAACAAATCTTTTTATTTCTCTACCAATATAATACCACTAATATAAAATCCTGAGAAAAAAAGGGTTGGCTTTTGAATCGAGTCGCCTCAATTTGAAGAAACTAACACTGTGGGGGGGTCTAAGCCTACTCCCTCCCCTTTCCCCACCTAGAGGGGGGGGGGGGGTCACCCTTCCCTCCGCTCCCCCAAATGTTGGTTACGCTGGTTACGCGGTTGTACAGTTTTACTAAAACCCAAATTGTTACGTACGATACATAACCTCAAAATACAAAAATTAACATAACTTAAAAACTACTTGTCTGCGGCAGGGGGGGTAAGTGGAAGGTACTCCCCCTCCCACTCTTTACCCCCCCCTCCCGATTAAGGTGACCGATTCAAAAGTTTTACCAAAAATTATCAAAAATTATAAAGAAACGATTATCAAATCAAATAATAAAAACTTAATCTTTGCAGTAACAAAAAGTTTATATTACGGGGAACATGCTTTCCGCATATTAGCGGATATTTCCCGACAGGTGGGGTCCTTTTGCACCTACACATGCCGATAAAAAAAACAGAAATCGTTTGCTCGCAATCGCAATTGTACCCATATCAACAATTGAAATCTAAACATTTGCTAACAAACGGACGGTTGTCACGACATGCTTGTGTACTAGTAGATGGTTCCGGCTGGCAATCGATGCCTGGCCCCCTGCCCTTGAACTAGCAAAGATAAGGGGAGCATCTGAGTGGGCATGTCGATTCGCGACGGCAGAGGGTGGCACGGCTGCGGTGGCCCCACGTTTTTGGGATATAGCGGATACCGTAAACAGGTAGGTACTTGCTTTATGTTACTAAGCAGGCAAGCGGGAACTCCTTATGGGAATCGGTTTCCGCAACCAAGAAAGATACTTCATCTTATGTAAAATTTATTTTTTCTGGATGTAGGTACTGTGTACGGATGCACTGGACCCTTCAAATTAGAACATACCACTGCAAAACAATAAGTACAACTTAGGGGAGAAAAGTACTAAAATAAATAAGTATCTGTGAGTGTGTGTTGTTTTTGTAACTGTTTAAAGAACTCCGCGAAAGAAAACTTTATTAAAATATATTATCAGATAAATTGGTAAAGATTAAAGTAACCGATTTCCATTAGAGGAGCGTCGGTACAAAAACCGATAAATCACATTTTGTGTTTTTTGGGAAAAAATGTAAAAAAATGTCCAAGTTCACGGTTTTTTTAAAATTTAGAGTTAAACGAAATCTATTAATTTATTGGTGTTAGCATCACTGTTTGGAAACCTAAATTCTGCATTCGTGACTGTGGTACCTGTTGAGTTATAAAAAATATGGATATATCGGTTATTGACCAAACCATCGGCTTTTGATAAAACACACACTTTAAAAATAAGGTCGCTTTACACTAATATATCCTACAAAATTGTTTATGGTTTTGTCAAGAGAATCTCGAAATTAGATATATCGGTTTTTGACAGAATCAAAAGAGTCAACAGTGAAAAATGTTAGGGATTTATCGGTATCTGTTCCGATCGCCATCGTTGTTTAGTACGATTGATGTAATTATCGTTTTATGCTTAGATCCGGGTATTTCGCGGACGGATTTAGAGCGGATTTATCAGTTTTCGACTAGGTGACATTAACGCAAGATATGTACGAGAACAAACCAATTGACATCATTAAAAAAATGTCAAAATGTGATTTATCGGTTTTTGTTCTGACGCTCCTCCATTGATAATTGGACCCGATAATTTCCACAAGGACGGTATAACAATTTAAGTCCTGGGCTTCCCAATAACCATGGTAACACTATAATCGCATGAAACGTTGCATCACAGCTTTAGTTCTATTTCAGTTTCAAATGACATCAGTGTAAAGTTCTATTTACACACAGGGAAAAAAATACTGTAATTATTATTATATTAGTTTCATAATTAATATAATTAGCTTTATTTTAGAAGGAAAAGTGAGATTATCAGACAAGGTAGTTAATTAATTATTTTAAAAGCAATTATTCAAAATATATGTATACTTAGTGCGATAGGTTTGACTTTGTAGCTAATTAGTAAAAGTTTCGCATCACTGTAGCATAAATGTCCTCTACATCTCCCGAGCCGCGACAACCTTTGTTTCCCGTTGCATCGATGACATAAGCGCGCGTGCCAGCCGCCGGACAATGGGACTATCATTATAACAATAATAATAATAATAATAATGTTAATGTTACACCCGCGCTCATCTGTTATGAGGCTGTACATCCCGCGGAGATGTGGGGGTCGCGGCTTTTTAAATGCCAAGGACCTACATAACCGTGAGGTGTGCAGTCTCAGGGATTATTTCCTTAACAGTGAGTGCGGGATGCATTTGGATGTCGTGGCAGTTGATAGACACTTTACGCCGCTCTCCTTGGCAACAGAAAACTGGCGCAAACCAGTGGTGCTAAGCACTCTCGATCGCAAGGACATATGGAAGAGCAAGGTGCTACACGGACGCTACTATCGGGCTCTGACTGGGCCTGATGTAGATTTGCCTGCCTCGGTGAACTGGCTACGTTTCGGTGACCTTTTTGGGGAAACCGAAGGTTTTGTCTGTGCTATTGAAGATGAAGTTATCAAGACGAATAACTACCGGAAATATATTATGAGGGACGGTACGGTCGACATCTGTCGGGCATGCCGCCGTCCGGGAGAATCACTCCGACATATTATTTCCGGTTGTTCTCATCTTGCTAACGGAGAGTATTTGCACAGACACAACCAAGTAGCCAGAATAATTCACCAGCAACTTGCTCTTCGATATGGCCTTGTTGAATCAGAGGTGCCGTACTATAAGTACGCACCTGCGCCAGTTCTCGAAAATGGTCATGCAACGCTCTACTGGGATCGCTCTATCATCACGGACAGGACTATTGTCGCTAATAAGCCTGATATCGTGGTGATCGACCGATCTCAGCGCCAAGCAATATTGGTTGATATCACCATACCTCATGACGAGAACCTCGTGAAAGCCGAGAAGGACAAGCTCAGTAAGTACCTTGACTTGGCTCACGAGGTTACCGCCATGTGGGATGTGGATTCAACCATTATTGTGCCGATAGTCGTTTCGGCACACGGCCTTATAGCGAAGAGCCTCGATCAACACCTAGAGAGGCTCTCGCTGAAAGGTTGGGTCAAGGGTCAGATGCAAAAGGCAGTACTCCTTGACACGGCACGTATTGTCAGGAGGTTCCTCACTCTGCAGCCCTAACCACCGATAGCTTGGGTCTATCCCCGCTGCCGGTGGCAACCTAGGTTAAGTTTTTTATAATATTTTATATTGTAAATATGTTTTTTTTATATAAAATATTGTAAAAAATTTTACTTAAGATTATATTTTAAATAAAGAGCATAATAATAATAAATTTATTTATTGTGCAATCAATACAAAACACTGATAAATCTATGATTGACAATATCTTAAGTGCCTAGTGAGAGTTTTATAATTTTGATATAAGAAAATCTTCTATTTAAATAAATGAAATGCTGATCGATGGTAAGCGCAACGTAGAACGAGTAAACTATTGTAGCAATAATTTTTTCAATTACAATTCAAGAAAAAACTGAACCCCTTTTTCCATTGTATTTTTATAAGACCTCAAAACCACTTCTCTATAAACGCATTCTTTTTTTTCATTCTCGACTAAATTACGCGCCTAGTACGAATAAGGCTTTGGCACTTAGCTTTAATTGGTACAGCTATACTTATTTCTTTCCATATTATGTAACGTGAGTTATACTAGCTCATGTTTGGTATTATTGCTATTATGACACGCTAGGAGGCATCATGTAGAGCCGGTTGCTTAAAGAGTAGAAATATTGCCCAGGTTAGGTTAATAGTAACTTAAACCGCCGAGCATGTATTAGGACTGTTATGAGAGTAAATAAATGTAAGGAAGTGTGTCGAGATCGCGATTCTTTCCATTTGCCAACATAAAGATGTGGTGTCTGCCTATCCCTCCGGAAGAAGAGCGCGGTGTACACAATTGCTGCTGGAAAAACAACACCACAAAACAAGGCACCAACTTTAAGGTATACTTTACGATAAATGTTTATCTATATCTCGTTTCATTTCTAATGTTGAGCTATGGATATGTATATACTTACGCAGGGTCATTATTTGGGTTTGATTTTGTATGAGACCGTGCATCTATTGTTTAGATGATCGAAGGTTGTATGGATAAGTATGTAGATATTTTTCATGAACTTAAATACTGAATAGGTACTGACCCAGTGTTGGGTCATAGTCATCACTACAATCACAATATATAAGTAGATACTGGTTTTTTAAAAGATGAATAAAGCCATATGACCGCTCCGCTCCACGTGATGCAAATCCACATGCAAAGATATCTACACTGTTAGAAAAAATGTGATTTTACAAGCAAAAATTTTACATAAATCTGTAAATTTAACAAAAATAATTGGGAAAACTACAGAAAATCAGTAGATGTACATAACTTTCGGTAATTTCACACAAATTTCGTAAATTTCACATAGTTTACGAAAATTTTACAGAAATTATGTTATTTTATTAAATTATTACATAAAATATGAGTTTTCACATGATAATTGGGTTTTAATAACATAAAATCTGTAAAATGTATTATTTGTATCTGTGATTTCACATGTTGTGATGGAAGTATTACTAAAAGTGGCGTACATTTACATAAGTTCGGTAATAATACATTTTTTGTGACAATTTACAGTTGAACGTATACTGATTTTACATAAAAAAAAGTAAATTTACCGACTCTTGAGGTAATAAAAATTTTACCTATAATTTCACAGAATTTTATGTATTTTTTAAATTTTAATTACATTATTACATGTTAAAAGTTGTTTTTACCCTATATCATATTTACATTTTACCTATTTATTAAGTATATTCACAGGTTACTGTAAAAACAGGTTAGATTCTGTGATTTCACGGAACAGTATGGTAAACTACATTTTCGATTGTTTTTTTGTACCTCCTTATGTTAGCTATTTTGTATTTTACTTAGTTTTTATCAATATTTTGTTATAGTAAATTATTTATAGTAAATTTGTAATCCTTCATATTAAAAATGTCTGCAATTTGTATAAATTTCAATAAATAATAAGGATTATTTCAAAGTTTTATGTAACTTCCAACTTTAAACAGTAAAAACACAAAACTGACCGGTATTTTTACATAAATAATAAACTGTTTAGTGTATTTACAATTATGTTATGTAATTTTAAACTATGTTTTGTGATTTTACATCTCTTAAAATGAAAAATTCATCCAAGATGTGTAAATTCATAAAAATAATAAGGATTATTCTAAAGTTTTATATAATTTCACAAGTTCAAATAGTAAAAATACAAATATGATAGGTATTTTTATATAAATACTAAACTGTTAAGTGTATTTACATTAATTTTATGTAATTTTAAACTATGTTTGTAATTTTCTATCTCTCAAAATGAAAAATACCTCCGAGATGTGTAAATTCATAAAAATAATAAGAATTATTCTAAAGTTTTATATAATTTAACAAGTTCAAATAGTAAAAATACAAATATGATAGGTATTTTTATATAAATACTAAACTGTTAAGTGTATTTACAGTAATTTTATGTAATTTTAAACTATGTTTGTAATTTCATATCTCTCAAAATGAAAAATACCTCCGAGATGTGTAAATTCATAAAAATAATAAGGATTATTCTAAAGTTTTATATAATTTCACAAGTTCAAATAGTAAAAATACAAATATGATAGGTATTTTTATATAAATACTAAACTGTTAAGTGTATTTACAGTAATTTTATGTACTTTTAAACCATGTTTGTAATTTTCTATCTCTCAAAATGAAAAATACCTCCGAGATGTGTAAATTCATAAAAATAATAAGGATTATTCTAAAGTTTTATATAATTTCACAAGTTCAAATAGTAAAAATACAAATATGATAGGTATTTTTATATAAATACTAAACTGTTAAGTGTATTTACAGTAATTTTATGTAATTTTAAACTATGTTTGTAATTTCATATCTCTCAAAATGAAAAATACCTCCGAGATGTGTAAATTCACATAAATAAAAAAGATTATTGTGAAGTTTACGCGAACACTACACATTGAAATGAAACACGTTTTACGTATTAACTCGCGTTTAATGTTATCCAGTACGGACTGGAAATAACCAAATTATGAGACGACCAACATCTCAGTCTCCCTGTGTCCACGTCCAAACGTCAGGATAAAAATAAAATAATATGTAGTTATTAAACGCGAGTTAATCTGTAAAAAGTGTTTCATTTTGATTATACAGTTATTTTGTGTAATTTAAAATTATGATTGTCCCTCCTCCTCTGATTTATGTAAATATTATGGAATAATCTAAAGTTTTATGTAATTTTATGTATTTTTGTGACCTTTACCATTGTTTTGTAATTATACATCCGCCAGAACAAATAATATTTACGAGATGTGTAAATTAACATAAATAATAAGGATAATTCAAAAGTTTTATTTAATGTCACAAGTTGAAGAAGTTAAAAATACAAAACTAATTAGAATTTTTACATAACTATTGAATTGTGTCAAACAGCGCCATCTATCGCCTTACGTTAACACTATCATATTATAAATCACGCTTGCTTCTTGGCCACCACGCCAGTATGATTGACTATTGTTTGTATATTTATAAACACATTTGCTCGTTAAGTGACTCTTATTACACCGATTTCAGCATCGTAATGTAAGCTACACACTAGTGCGGTAATGTAATTTAAAAAATAGTTCCTAATCGTTTGAATGTATGGACAACATAGGCCTTTAGCCCGTTAGTCGCTTTTACGACACCCAAGGAAAAAGAGGAGTTGGTAGTATTATTTTGATGAGCCCATCGCCGCTCTATGTTGTTGGATGTATGTGCAGTCTTTAGTCCGTTAGTCACCTTTTACGACACCGAAGGTAAGAGAGGGGTTTGTAGTAATATATTGATGAGCCCATCGCCGCTCTATGCTGTTCGATGTATGTGCAGACTTTAGTCCGTTAGTCGCCTTTTACGACACCCAAGAAAAGAAAGGGGTTGGTAGTATTATTTTGATGAGTCCATCGCCGCTCTATGCTATTGGAGGTATGTGCAGTCTTTAGTTGTTTATTGTTTAGTCCGTTAGTCGCCTTTTACCTTGAAAGTTTAAAAATAAATATGTCTAGTTTTAGTAATGAAGAACTAAATTTACAGTCTACACCACCGGAAATAATATGTGAAGCACAAAATGTTATTGACAGCCTATTACCATCTTAGTCCAAAGAAAAATACATGTTGGCTTACCAAAGATTTATACACTAGAAAAACATTAAAAACACGCAGTCATTTTCAGAAAATGTGTTTTCCTCGCAAATATGTTATAAAACGTCGTATGACATACGTGCGCTTTGATAATTACAGCCTCTGCTCGGGCTAGCAATATCGCCTCTGCTGTAATTTTCGACTTACCGCACTTATATCATAATGTACTATTAAGCGTGGTCTTCACCTAACTTGTGCTTGCACCTAACTAGGTTGACGACCGACCTCCGTGGTTAAGTGATTAGCACGCCGGCGGGTCTGGCGTCACGCCAACTCTGTGGTCCCGGGTTCAATTACCGGTCGGGTCAATTTAGAGAAAGACTGTTTTTCGAAACTGATTTCCGGTCTGGGTATTTTGTCATGTTTATGTATATTTTTTATCCGTTGTCTTACCTTATTAACGAGTTTAAAAAAAATACTCATCTTGGTCTAGCTAGATAGTTGGTGTGGAGCGTCAACAGATTGAATTTGAAATGAATTTAGGTTGGTAGATAGGTACTTACTTAATGGAGTAACTGCTAATACGTAATACTACCACGAGAATATAAAATAAAATCGTAAGAAGTATAAGTAGGTAGTAGTAGTAAAAATAATAATCACATCACACTAATATTATAAAGGCGAAAGCTTGTGATTGTGTATGTTTGTTACTTCTTCACGTAAAAACTACTGAATGGATTTGAATGAAATTCGGCAAACAGATAGTTTATAACCTGGATTAACACATAGGATACTTTTTATCCAGATATTCCCACGGGAAGTTTATTAAAGTAAGCAATTTGTAAATATATAAAAATTTGATTTTAAATTGAACCTATCTTTCACTTTTCTACATAATTGTCCTTGCAGGTTACAGGTTTACATTACATAACATGCTATGTAACATATACGTCTAATCAAGTTGTAATAGCTTACCGATATGCAAGAAAGCAAGTTGTTACACTAGAAGTAGGTACCTACCTAAACTAGAAGATCACCAGTCGAGCATCTTTTAGTTAGTGTTAATTACGAGTACGTGGTACCTACCCAACTCTTTAGACATCTGGTAAAAATAACAAATATTAACGAAACCCCATGTTTCGGGTCGTAGTCTCGAAATTCCCGGAACTCAATTATAGCACGCACACCGGTTCGTCATTCACCTACTTAGTTAGTTAGGTACTTAGACCACAGAATAAATAATAGTACTACAATAGCCGGACACCTGGCAAGCCTATTTAAACTCCATTTAATTCAGTTCAATTTGCTTTTCATGTCTTAAGTTTCTAACCTATCACGTGACCTACAGGAGTAGGGCAATTTATGTTCTACTAGCGGCCGCTCGCGGTTTCACCCGCGCGGTTCCCGTTTCCGTGGGAATATCGGGATAAAAAGTATCCTATGTTTTAATCCAGGTTATAAACTATCAGTATGCCAAATTTTATCAAAATCCATTCAGCAGTTTTTACGTGAAAGAGTAACAAACATACACACTCACAAATTTTCGCCTTTATAATATTAGTGTGATTGGTGATTTTTGAGATCAATGTTACAGTACTACACTTACTAATTATTATAATTATGCATGTAATTACAAATAAACGACGTTTAAAATACCAACGAAAAGTCCTAACTCGAACGCAATAGGTTAACGTTTGCACTTAGTTAGGTATAACACGTTCCGTTATTGTATAAATATTATAAAGCTCTAATTTTAATGTTGGTAACTGTCGCGCGTCGACGCGTCGCAACTTGCAGAGCGAGCTACAAATTTTAGTTTGGCACTACTTATGCCGTGGCCATACTTAGGTATCGCGATTCGAAGATTCGCGTTGTCGCAATATGTCTGGTCAAACCAATGACATATCATTGGGTCAAACACTTCTCGTTATCGCAATACAACATCGCGCTAACGCGCCGCTGTCGGTAAATTGCCGCACATCAAAAATTTTTATCGCGATAAAGTTCGTGCGTTATAGGGTAAGTGCACCAGAGAATGAACCAATCCAATGAATGAACAAAACGTCGATTTTTCTATGTAATAAGAAATCCGCGCTTTACAACTAAACTCACTATTTTTTTTTTAATTGCAACACTTTTTACGTTAACTAGTCACACAGGAATCATCCTGAGTCCGTAGTTCTAAAATGGAGAAGGTCCTAACCGGACGCTCGATGGTGTTTTGTGGTTTGTATGGGGTCCGTAATAAGGAGTCAGGTAAGTCATAGTGTTTGATATTAACTTTGTAGACATTATATGTGTGCTAGTGAAAATAAAATTATGCCACAGGACAGTAGAACGGTTGCTTCATCTAATAGACATGAGATTTTGTAGAACTTCATGCATTATTAAAAATTTTAGGGAGTTCGAATATATGACCACAAAAACAAGCAAAATCCAGTGAATGAACATGTGGTACATTCATAGGAGGCTTGTGATTTTTCAAAATATGTTATTGCTATTAATCATTTAAAAACAATACTAATTTCGGTACTGTGAAAGTGTACATACTATTTTTTTTAATATATACCTTGACTTATATAATAATTAAAGTATTTCTATTTAGGAAAGTTATAAATAAACCACTTCAAAGTCAAAGTCAAAAGATATTTATTCAATAAACTCAATTAATAAGTACAGTAGTTAATTACAGTAGATTATTGTTATTTAATTGTAATTAAATTTGTATATCTCATTCGAATCGAATATAGTATTGATACCCACAAACAATAGTAGTAAGTAAGTAGTATTTTTTATTTAAAAAACTGTGATCCACGTTGCATGCCGTGGCAGCCTCTAATTGAGACGACACTTAGCTAAGTCCATATTATGTTCTACCTCATTATTACTTGTATTTGTGTTTGTCTTGTTGGTTGTCCTTAAATAAATAAATAAATAAAGTACTTAGAATCGTCCAAATCTTTTTTTACCCAACCACCCATTCAGGACGTCATTTTTTAACTGTGGCAAGAAACCACAGCGCACAGAAGCACAGACATTTACAAAAAAAAAATGTCGTTACCAGGTCATGAAATCCAAAATATGAATTTGAATGTAAATTATGTAAATAGTACTCCATATAAACTAATTATACTAACTTGTACTTGGAGCATTTCCGACCCAAGCTGTTTTGTCATCTGTGTAATCTGACACTTTATAATAAGCTTTTTTATAAAGTTTTTCTTTGATTTTGATTTTTGCATAAATTATCCAAAATCTCTAAAAGTAAGAGTTTCATTCAAAAACGGAGAAATTATATTCTTCTTCAACAAATTCGGAATACCATACAATAATATTGTTTTATCTAGGATTATTTATATTTTTAAAGTTCTTGAATTTCTCAACTGTTCATTTACTGGTGCACTTACCCTACTAGAATTTTATCGCGATAGTCTGGCCACTTCGTGCAGTATATTTGTCATTAGGTCAGTGTGACGGCGCCCCGCAACCCGCGTTCTTTCCATTGTCGCTCAACACAGGCAATTAGGGATATCCACGCAATTGCATTGAACGAACTAATATCAACAAAAACAGTAGGTAATATTAATTTGTTGTAGCCAGAGATTTAAATCGTTGGATGCGCCTTGCACTTTCAAAAACTGTCCACGTTTTATGGCTGCAATTACTTACTGTAATTATGCTATTGAGGGCGGAATATTAAAGGTAGGTACGTAAAGTAGGTACTAATAAAAAATATTAGTTATACATTTTTATTAGCATACATGCAGTATCGCATCTCACTGTCTGTATTTTATGTAACCAGAAAGCGATGATTATGACATGTGCTAAACAAAATTACATTATCGCAGCATACTGTTTTTAAGACTAGACCCTTCGATCAACAATACCAACTAGATAACGCGTCACGTACAAAATCAAAGCTCAGTTACAAAAGTTAACAAACAGGTTTAAGTTCAACCTAATTACAACCATGGCACCATAGCGAAAGTAATATACTCCGGCCGTTAAATTGCTTTCTCGGGCATTATTTATGCAACTTTTAAATACACATTGCGGCGTTGTGAACGTGTTTACATTGGCCGTGTTTCAAGCAAACTAAACAAAATAAACGCTCACTTCTCAAGTGTGCTGTTATTTACCGAGACACAATTTTAGCGCCGACGTGATATCTAGTTGGTATTGTTGATCGAAGACTAGACCACTCATTTAGTCAATTTTGGAAAACTGCTTAAGATCTAAACAGTATATCTTCTTAGTGTTTATTTTCTCGGGTCATGTCCATTTTTTAAACAGTAAATTACTTAACATATTAGTGGTATAGATATGATATAGATCATACTGTAGTATTGCCGAGAGACTCTGAATAAGAACTTTTGCAGTAAGTGTACTCACTGTGATCATGCTTGGTAATATAAAAAAATGCTCGACTTACTGCAAATTTTTAATAGTAAACTTTGTTTATTTACATTTCGTTCGAGCGAGAATTTGAAAATAGCTAGTTAGTTAGTTGTATTTTATCATCTCATTTGTGTGACCGAATACGTGGTGGGAAAGTGAGAAAGTAACGTGACCTCTATGTAATATTCTTAAAAAAACCAGTTGAGGAAATTTGTTCCTCTTTTGATAGGTTGATAAGATGTTGTTGACACGGCGAACTAAATTGAACTACAGATACAGTCAGAACGGTGCTGAACGAAAGATGCATTGATGCGCGCACATCCCTAGCGGCAAACGCACAGCCAAGCCAGCCAGCCACACAACACAGCCAGTGACTTAGCGAGTAGCGATGCGCAGAATAACTCACTGTTAAGAAAAGAGTGATTACATCTTTTGTATCCAAAGATTTATATCACTCTTTTATATCTTTAACTCTTTAACTCCCTGGCTCAGATATGAACCAAATGAGCTAGGGAGTTAAAGATTAACTTAGTTGAATATGCGTACGACAAGAAAGAGAATTAGAACAACCATAGATATTTTCCACACCTCTGTTTCTCATTTTAAGAAGCAAGTGAGTTAATAAACTTAATAAAATTTTATTTGGAATTGTTTAATTCTATTTTTTTTGTTCATGCTAGTTGTTACGTCTGTACTTACTCTCTTTGTTCGAGAATTTATTTAGCTGTTAATTAATTATTACTATTGGTGGAAAGTTAACTGATGTATGTGTAACATGTGTTTTTGTTATTCTTTAAACACACCGAATTTACAAATTCCCTACCAGCGAAATTGTGCCTTATTGCGTGAAAGATTTATTTACCATAACATAACTACCGTATAATATAATTATATATCCCGCACTACGAATGCGCGGGCGAAATATTCTATCTCTTTTTTACTCACAACCTAGACACATCTCTGTTTCTTTCTATTCTTCGCAATGAGTTTTGGCCAAAATACATCTTAGCTACATGGATATAAAGATATAATTGGAGTTAAAGGGATATACGGAGTTAATCACTCCTTGCCTGGGATACTATATCTTTTGCGTTTGTCACTCCTGAGTTACACATCGCTATTAGCGAGTCTCCGTGAGTGCAGTTGGATGCTGGCTCCACTGTTACCTACCAGCACATCAGGGCGGGCAGGGCAGTTTAAATACGTGCTTTGGCCAGAACAACGTGAATTTGGTAAGATGTGTACATTTTTTAACTAACAGATAAGATAGTTAGTACCTATAGGTCGGACTGTATTTGAGCGGCACTGCAATGAGTCTCACTCGCAGCATACCTATAGTTGCCTCCTATGGATTCATTCAGTTCTAGGTTTAACAAACGCAAAAAATTAATACTTACTGCTTTATAGCTACGTAAATGTTGATAACTTCCTGTCTCAAAAAATAATTCTGGCAATTATCGATAAATCTATGACTATAAAGCAGCTAAGAACTTTTAGCCGCCATTTAGTCCTGCACAAATGAAACGATCTTTAAAATTTTTCAAGGTTAGAAAGGAAAATATGTAGGTATGTATTTAGTTACATGAATATCATTATTTAACAAAATCAACCAATTTCATATTTAAGTTGAAATAAAGCCTGATTTTTCTTATCATATTCTGTAAAAACTGTAAAACTGTAATATTCTATTGCTTGAGTGAAGTCATCATCATCATCGTCAGCCTATAAACGTCCCACTGCTGGGCACAGGCCTACCACGTGGATTATAGCACGTTGGGATATTAGGCCATAACATGACCCACCACGTTGGCCCAATGCGGGTTGGTGGGTTTTAACGACTGCCATCTTACGACAACAACCGGGACCAACGGCTTAGCGTGCCTTTCGAAGCACGTAGGACGTAGCGATGGTCGATTTAAACCATAAATAGTGCAATCGCGTAGGTTTGGCAACGTCGCGTAGGTATTACCGCGCATAACCCACAACATCTAAATAATTATTTTAAGCGCCTTATGTGTGGGGATTAAAGTTATAGATATTAAATGTCTCAAAATTAGATTAGCAGTTTTGCATAACAAATTTAGACCTTAGGATGATCTATTTAAAATAGATTTGTTTAAGTATTTTTATGACTTTTGACCGCAGCGCTTTTTTCTCATTATTCCTCTTGCTTTCGTGACGAGTGTATACAAAAAATGTCTCGCGCGAACTCAAGTGTTATTTGTATTTACTTTGAAAAAACTAATGTCTACCTACATAATATTCCATAACTTATCTAAAACATCCGATAAACAGGTTTTTTTTTTTTATTGGCAACGGGTAAGCGCTTGGCCTTCATCTCACCTGATGGTAAGTGACGATAAGGCCGAAGGTGGAAGCGCGCTTCACCCGGAATCCTCAACCACTGAGGAACTGGCTATCTTATCTCAAACTGCCGTAACACAACAATGCTATAAACATCGTTGTTATGGCGACAGACTTAGATAAGATGGTGGTAGCTAGCCAGGCGGACTTAACAGCCCTACCACCAACCAAACCGAGCACACAAAGATGTACCCCCCGCTGGGAATCGAACCCGGGACCGCTGGGTCTGAAACAGGTAGCTTAGCCACTAGACCACAGAGGCGGTTAAAATGTATCATGAATTATTATAACATGAGGTATCATGAATTTACCAACACCGTATCAATTAACTAGTTATTTCGGTGCTGTTAGATTGGCAATACCGTACCTACATCTCCGATAAATAGTTTCAAAAATAAATAGTTTTGAAAACCGTTATCGAAAACCAATACATAGTTTCAGTTTCGGTACGCGAAAAACCCGTTATTACCCATTACTACGGAGGACCTCGAGATGTTTTAAATTTGGTCACCCATCCAGCGACCCGGCATTGCGAAAGTTGCTTATCGGGCAAGATCGCAAGCCGAACGCGCTAACCGCTGCGCCATCGTTTGAAAAAGTAGGCATTTCGCTACTATGTCATTACGCGATTTAGTCATAATACGAAGTAGGGAATATGAGATATGGATTATTTGCTACGTGTAGGTTTTTTGCATTGTAGGTATTGACAGCCGGACCCAGAGTAGGTATGGTCTGCATAGTTAGTTTTCTTTACTTACCTATGTATAGGTAAGTACTTATTTACTTGAAAGTATACAATCTTTTTCTTACAATTTTAAGATTTAACAAAATCTTATAAGTAGGAGTACTTACCAAGATAGGTAAAATGGCACTTAATAGGCGACACTCTGACCCTATAGCTTGCCTTATACCTACATCTCTGAATTCATAATCTGAATCATCGTAGTAATAATAGCTCAATGATCTGAATGCGTATTATTCATTCTTAAAGCCAGGAATTCTGGGATTTATGAATGAATAATACGCATTCAGATTATGAATTCAGAGATGTTTATGGGATGATTTATATTAGAGCGGGTCGTGCACGGAGCGTGCCCCGTCCGGGCCCGGACGGCGCCACTGATTTGAGACGTTGCATACATTTTGTATTTATATTAGAGCGGGCCGTGCCCGGGACACACCCCTTGCACGACCCGCTCTAATATAAATCATCCCTTAGGCCAGACGTGGGCCAGCCTAATAAGTAATTAATCTAATAAGTTTTTTGTAGATTTTTATTAAACCCCTTAAAATCACTTAAAGCCACTAGATTTTGAAAATTAAATAATCATCAAACCTGGCCTGATTTGGTAATGATTTGCCTCCGGTTCACTCTACTGTTGTTTTGTTTGACAGACCAGAATCAGGATGCCATTTTTAAAAGTGTGGTCTGTGGACTGCGCAGAAAAAAAGGCTGTAGGCATCAATGATCTGTCTATCGAGCAGTTATTGGAAAAGGGTAAAATTTTAGCAAACTAGTAGTGATTAGAGTCAACTTTTTTTAGCTAGAAAGTAGAACAGTTTATCAGATTATGTAGATATACCTACCTACATATTAAGTATTATTTATTAAAATTATGTGACTCAAATAAATATATTATAGGCTTAGATTAAAACAAAAAGGGTAATTGTTTGTTTTAATTTAAGATTATAGGTTAATAAAAATAAAAATAATAATATTGATTTGCTGTGTACTTAGATGAATATAGTGTGTAACGTATTTCAGAATGGCTATTTTTATGAATACCCTTTCTGAAAATATAGAAATCCGAAAAAGATGACAAAGAAAGGTGCATACAAATTGTAATCATTATTGTAGTAGGTACTTAAATAAAATTCTGAGGTTAACGTTGTCGTGAATCGTGAAGATCTTGGAATATTTGAAATTACTTACAGTAGCATGAGCGTAAAGGGAGAACAAAACTCCTTCTTTGTTAAATTCGTACAAGCAACAGTATATTGTAAAAAGTGCTTTATTATAGCACTTTTTAGAATATACTGTTTCTTCCTTCTTATAAGTATATTAAAGAGTATAATGTTCTTTGCACGAATTTGGCAAAGCAGTTTTGTTGTCGTTCTATTTTAACGGGCCCGTACTTATAAAAAAGCAGCAGAGTAGTATTCGGTATAATTTTAAAATTAAAATATTTTTTACAAAGTTTGGCCAGATAATAATAATACTTCGTGAAAGTACCTTTTCTTTAGTGGCATTGCTTACTGCAAGTAGTAGTTATTGAAAAAAATAAAATGCACATGTTTACTGTTTTCTTTTCTTGCAGCCAATGCTAAAGGAATTAAAGGAAACAAGGTCTTTTTAATTGACGGAACCGAAATCGACGAAAACGAAGCTTTATCAGAATATAAGGAAAGCCCATTCCTTATCGGAGATGAATATACATACACAGAAAGGAGACATTCCATCGATAGTTGCAGCACGAACACTTTAGGAAGCAATTTCCCAGGGTCACCATCATCTGTCAAAAGTGACAGCGGCAGTTCTGATGTTAATACTGCATTCATCATCCCCTATGATAAAGTATCAAATTCATTGTTGACTAAGCTCATTGGAGATTCGCCTATAGAAAATGTAGATCTGAATGCACTTGTCAGGATTGTGGCACAGGAGTTGATCCATGATAACCCTCATCCTACTAGATCAATGTATAGAGTAATAGCTCAAGAATTATGTGAACGGTACCCGTGTTTATATGATAGAGATGACGATACCAAAGCACTGATTGGATCCGGCTACAGTACTGTGTTTAAGAAGATTGAGGAAAGAATACATTATCTTCAGAGACCAAACAAGTCAGCAGGAAATATTACAACCTCTAAGAAAAAGATTAAACATATAAAAAATTTAAGTGCAGGATGTAAAGATTGGGAGCCAGCTTTACCAAAAGAAGAAACTGCAGAGAGTCTACGTGATAAACAGTCGTGGCTTGCAACATATGCAACCATTAAAGAAAGAGATGAAGAAACTGTAGAGCATTTCATGGAGGTCACATATTCACGTACAAGACAATTTCTTAACACAACCCCGACCATATCAGCTGTTATTGTAGAATGGCCTATACTAATGGAACCCAAATATATGTTAAAACACTTCGAAAGGCTGTGTTGCATTAACACCTCGAAGTGCATGAGCACATTTCTGGAAAAAATTACGAAGGCAATTGAAAAAATTCAAAAAATTGTCAAAAACACTCCAGCGGCTGACGAAAAGGATGATGACCTGCCAAAATTTTTAAAACTAGTTGGGACCTATTTCAAAGAAGACATTACCTTTATTCTCCAAAACTTAACTCAGGTATGTTATTATTAACTTAAGTATTAATTTACATAGGAGACTTTTAGTTTTATCGTCAGATTATAGTTACTGAAAATTTTAAAAAAATACCTTGATTGTGCGAGCTCGACTAGCTCTTGGCCGTTTTTTTACACTTTTTCTTAACTATGAATAGAATAGAATTATTTAGAATTACTTATTTGCTAAGAATATGGTTGGTTACAATTAGCTAGTCATATTTTTATAGGCTCACATATTCTGCCATGTAGACATGCAAAATTTTACAAAATAAATTTTAATTAATTAATTATACAAAAAACATTAACATTGTTGCCATCATGTATTTATGTGTGTCTTATTATGTGTTTATTACATTTACAGGAATTGACAAAATCAGATTTATGCCAATTATCGAAAACTCCATCACCAAGCATTATTTCAACTAATATCGGAGGTGAGGTTTTTATATATACTTATTTATTTTTATTTTTTTCGGGTTCGAGTGCCGCTGTTTTGATTTTTGGGTCTCATTTTAATTAAAGTAGTAACTTTGTTATTTGAAATTTTGCACATTTTTTAACATTAACTTGTATCCATTTTCGCAGATACTCATGAAATCTACTATTTAGTAGTTGAACAACAAATGATCAGCGAAGTCTCAAATTTTAGTGATGCTTTGAAATTGTTGTGTGCTGCGTACTACGTGTTCAATTTGGCTTACCCTCAAGAAGTACAAAGTGTTCTGGAGTTCATACAGCGATATATTTTTAAAATAAACCCTACAGAAGGAAGTAAAGTAACGAAGACAACTAAGCAGCTCATAAGAGGTAGCATTCTCTCGAAGGTATTGTCCTTAATCACAAAATTAAGAAATTAATTAAGTACATTTGAAATCGAGAAAAGTTAAGCTTTGCCATCATGGTATTTACTTGTAGTTATTGTAGTAAAAAAAATCTTTTGTTTCTAGTTATAATGTACACCTAAAAAGTCACAGATTTTGCAAGAATGTTAAATACGTGTGTGCCTTATCTAGTTGCAAAAGAGTTTATGAAACTTACGAGTCATTTAGAAGTCATAACTTTAGGTTACATACGTCAGAAAGCTTTAAGCTTAAAACAACTAATAATGACAATAATTGCGATACATCATTTGTACAATGTGTTATATGTAACAATCGAATCCTTTCACGCAATGTAAAATACCATAAAGCACTACATGATATAGCATCGGCAAAAAGTGTTCCTTGTCCTCAATCTGCAGAATGTCCAAAAACATTTAATAGTGCAAAATCATTGAAAAGTCATGTGTATCGTTATCATTTTTCACGGATGGATACTTCAACTGAAAACAATCTTGATTATGTACCACAAAGATACAATTCTAATTTTGAAACTGCAAATCCGGACGAATTATGTATAGATCCTACTCAGTTTAAATCAGAATCTCAGCTTTTCCATATAAAAGAACTATTACTCGTTTTGGTCAAATTGGAATCAAAAAATTTACTGTCACAAGATGCAATATTCAGCTTAGTTGAAAGTTTTGCAGACATACATGAAAATGTTCTCAAAAATATTAAAGATATGTGTTTATATACTTTTAATGATTTTCCTGACTCTGTAAACAGATTAGAACGGGATGTTTTCAACATGCACTATACTGAGAGTATGAAATGTACTTGGCGTAAGGCTTTGACTAGCAGATACACTAGATTTGCAATGTACAGGGAATATTTGCCAGTAGTCTTTTCCGTTACAATAAAATTAGGTAGAAACAATTTCCATAAAATTTGTAATTTTCAGTATGTTTCAATATTAGAAACTATACAGTCTATGTTTCAGGATAAGTCTTTTGTTGAACAGTTTAATACCCCTTACGATAAAGTTAATGGTTTGCTGAGAGATATATCTTGTGGTTCAAGGTGTTCGCAAGATAATTTTTTCAACAATAATGCCACGTTGAAAATAATATTATTTCAAGATGCGTTCGAAATTTGCAATCCTTTGGGATCTTCTAAAACTAAACACAAAATGTTAGGAGTTTACATGACTTTTGCAAATCTCTTACCTCATAACAGATCTAAAGTAGATAATATACAATTAGTGTTGTTGTGTAAGGAAAAATATTTAAAAGAGTTTGATCAAGATAAATTATTTAAAAGCTTAATTGACGATATTAAAATTTTGGAAACTAGTGGAGTTTTTATTGAAAGTCTTGATAAAGTAATATATGGATCTCTTTTAACTTTAATCGGTGATAATTCGGGAAGTCATACCGTTGGCGGTTTTGTGGAAAATTTTAATGCAACCCATTATTGTAGATTTTGTTTATTAGAAAAGGTAAATTTTGAAAAAGATCCTACTCTAATAGGTAAAACTAGAAATCATCAAGAGTACTGCAGGGACGTAGAAACGGCTAAAGCTCTCAATTCCACTAACTGTCCCACTGAACAATTGCGACATTCCCGCGGTGTAAAACGAAATTCTGTGTTCAATGTGCTACAATATTTCCATGTCATTAAAGGGTTACCTCCATGTATAGGCCACGATCTATTTGAAGGAGTTGTGCAGTATGATCTACCACTTATAATAAATTGCTTTATCAATAGAAACTACTTTTCTGTAGATTTTTTAAATATAAATACTGAAAAATTTCTAAGAAAGGAAAAAATTGCCATACCTCGTTATTCAAAAGGATGTAAAAAACTGGGAGGTCAAGCGCTTGAAAATTGGTATTTTCTTAAGTACATTACGATCATTTTGTGTGAAAATGTAGATGTGGATAATTCATTGTGGAAAATGATTATAATTCTGCGCGAGATAGCAATGCTTGTTTGCGCTTATGAGATTTCAATTGATCAAACAGCTGTAATAACATCTTTATCAAAAGAATATCTGACGCTTAGAAAAGAACTTTTTCCTGGTGTTCCGTTAAGACCTAAACACCATTTTACATTTTATGTTGCACTATGGCCAATTGACGAGAATTCATGGTCCATTGATTTATTCATGGACACTTCGATTTGAAAGTAAACATAGATTTTTTAAAAATATTGTACGGCACTTGCCCAATTTTATCAATATTTCTAAATCTTTGACATATCGCCATCAATTGTATCAAGGATATTTAGGACAAGGAACACGATTCAATTCTACGATTGTGGCTCATAATAACACACTAGGTCTAACTGAAGCTAATATTTCGCTACAAGTTTTGTCACTATTTTATGCGAATAATGTAGAGGCAAGAAATACACTTACTTCACAAAACATTTATTACAAAGGATTAAAATATGCAGTAGGTGATTACATCTTGTACAAACGTGATAAAGAACAAAGATTGTATTTTTTAAAAATTTGTCACTTATTTTTTCAAGACTATGAGAATCCTATTTTTATTGGAACTTGAGAACCATTTGAATATAACCTTCAGCTAGGGCTATGTCAAAGTACTGATCATTCTCAAACAAAATTATTGCTATGTAAATACAAAGATTTACTACAGTTTAATGCCTATACACCTCATACTATAGGAAAAACTTTGTACATTGTTTTACACCACTCGTATGCAGATTTCTATAAAGATTAAGTTTTTTTGACAAATTGAATTTTTGAAGATTTGAAGGGGAAACTAAACACGTACCTAATCTCAGCATACTCACCAAAAAATTCCGCTATTTCATGTATGAAAAAATTGTGCCCAAAATAGTGCTAAATGTACGAAAGTAAGTCAATAACTTCGAGAAATATCCATATTTTGACATTTAACACTCGCATACATTTAATATGAGCTTAGATAATTTTAGATAATTTTACTGATTTTAAGGAAACTGTTAATAACCTAAAAGTAATAAAACTATACTTTAATTGAATAAAACCAAAATTATGTTTATTTCTAAGAAGGTACAAAATAAGTACAACATTTTGTATTCAAAGAAGTTGTTCGAAGTGCAGCGTTTGTGTAGGTTCTTAAAAGATTTAAAGTGTTTTTTTTATAATCGTGCCACTAATCGTGTCACTAATTTCGTCGATTCTCGTGGATTATCTACTACGTAGTTAATAATATTGTTATTTAAATCATCATCAAACACAACAGCTCGTGTTTCTCTATTTCGTGCATTCATTGAAGGCACTGTTTTATTGAGATATAAATTGCGTCTGTAGCTTCTTCAGTTTTCGCGTAGATTTGAGGATGCTAGAGAGAGAATCTCTCTCCATACTCACTTAACGGACTGGTACTTTTTATCACTATTTCTATTATATGCTACTATTTCGGGCACTATTTTTGGCAAACATGAAATAGCGGGATTCTTTGGTGAGTATGCTGGGGTAACGAAACTAATTTTAGACTTTTTGAAAAAAATAAGCGATAGCAATGTAATTTCTCATTAAAAAAACCAGTTAGGTGTATTATAATATGCAAATAAGAGTAAAAAACAGTTTCTCATACATTTTCTATAGCATCATTCCTAATAGAAAATAATTGATTAAACCAAACTTGTTGAGTAATTACATTTTTATCGCTATTGACTTTAAACAAAATGCAAGTACTTATGAGAAACTTTTTTTTTACATTTATTAGCATAATTAATTAAACCAACTGTTTTTCCGCTATCTTCTTGAGAAATTACATTTTATCGCTATCTTTTTTAAAAATCCAAAAATTATGTTTGTTTTCTTCTCACATACTTATAATAAATAAAAATTCGCATAAATCTTCAAAAATAATACAATTATTCTTACAACAAAACTTGATAATTACAAAAGAAACCGTACTTCCTCTTCATGCCTCTAAGTTATGCGGCAAGTTGTCCCTTTTTTAGTTGTATCTCTTTCGATAAATATTCCTTTTGCAGAATGCCTCTTTCGCAAAAGTTGTTGTCTTGCCCGTTGCCGTAGGTAGATGACTAAATCATCTCTTAAATATTTGTTTACTATTTCACAGCATCCCGAGCGTTGGCAAGCCGAATATTGTGAAACCAAGTGGTTGCTTTTTAATATGGCAGAATAGGTCGCCTTGCCAGCTACTCAGTGGGATAGCCCTAGATGTGCCCCTTCTAGGGGCACCTTAAAGTCGACTCTTAAAAATAAGACGTCGCTAATTAGGTAGATATTTAATTATGCATTATGCCCTGTTTCACAGAATCTCGAGCGTTGGCAAGCCTTATCGATTTCTTTTTTTTTTAATCCAAAAATTAAGTTTGTTTTATTCTTACATACATAAATTAAATAAAAATTCTAATAAATCTTCAATAATAACCAAATTTTTCTTACAACAAAACTTGCTAATTATAAAAGAAACCGTACTTCCTCTTCATGCCTCGTAAGTTTTGCGGCAAGTTTTCTCTTTCTCGTTGTATCTCTTTCGATAAATATCATTTTTGCAGAATGCCTCTTTCGCAAAAGTTGTTGTCTTGCCCGTTGCCGTAGGTAGATGACTAAATCATCTCTTAAATATTTGTTCACTATTTCACAGCATCCCGAGCGTTGGCAAGCCGAATATTGTGGAACCAAGTGGTTGCTTTTTAATATAGCAGAATAGGTCGCCTTGCCAGCTACTCAGTGGGATAGCCCTTGTTGTGCCCCTCTTCTAAGGGCACCTTAAAGTCGACTCTTAAAAATAAGATGTCGCAAATTAGGTAAATATTTAATTGTGCATTATGCCAAGCTCAAATCAGAGCAACAGCGAAGTCAAGCTAATAAAGGACATTATCCATTTTGGTCCAAATTTGAAAAGGCCGGATAAACAATAAACGTACTGTATTTCAATAGAACTTGTCCCTTTGAGCATTTCGTGTTAGGGCACCAAAGCTGTAGCACCGCTGTAAGTACTTGGTTTGATTTAGGTTTAAAAGTCTTTTCATACATTTTTTAAAGGGGGGGGGGGGGGGGGTTGACTTAAAACAAATTAAATGATTTGTCATGGACCTATCGTTTGTGTTTGGGGAGATTCTAAGAAAACATAAACATTGTGTAGGTATCTTATGATTATATATCAAGTTTTAAGATTACATCTAATGTGTATGCACCAGCGGTATTTTTTGTGGGTGTATACTGTATAACAATAAGTTCTGTTGTTATTTTGGTTTACAAAAATCAAAACAACATGGCAAGATAGTTTTTGTAGTAAATTAATTTATCAGAATATGTATGAAAGTAACGCCTTTTGAACTCAAATAAAACCAGCAAGTACAGTACCTATAGTGCTACAGCTTTGGTGCACTAATAAAACGCTAAGAGGAACAAGTTCTATCCGAATAGGTGCAGTACTTTTTTGCCCTTTCACATTTGGACCAAAAACGTATGAAGATGATATCCTTTATACAGTTAGTCATCAGCATACCTGTCAGTGGAAGCTGCTTCTTTGTAGTACTATACATATCACTATTCTTCTTATGCTTAAATTTGCGTTTTCGATAGTTCTGTATGTTATTTGCTGTCATTGTTTAATTGTATGATTAACAGCATTATTTGTAAGTTTATCTGATTTTGTATTGTGAAACAGTTATTATATTGCTATTCTAATTATGTTTGATTATTTTCTTCAATAATAGGACATTTCATTAGAATAAATTTTGTGTTCGATTATTTTAGTATTACATGATTAAATAAGTTTAAGTTACATACCTATCTTGTACATACATATATCCTATTTTGGCAATATACCTGCTATGTTTGTTCATACTTAATTGTTTTCATTTTAATTATTCATAATTAACGGAATATTGTAAATAAAAGCGTTCTAGAAATGGGAAGTTTTTAGTTAGAAGAAGAACCTACACTGTTGGTATATTCACAACCAAACTGTAATTAATATTTGTTCAACCAGTAAATTACAGGCATATCGATCCTATGGGCAATTAGTATAAAATACTAAAAATCACCTTATATTATAGTAATGCTGAAAGCCCATGGAATGGGACCAAAATGCCTGTAATTTACTGGTAGAATGAATATTACTGTTTGAATGTGAATTTACCGCTATTATAGGTACACTCACATATAAATAGTGGGTTTTTCCATTCATATTAGGGAATTTTCCCTATTTTGTATGTGATTTATATCACCAACAAATTATTGAATTTCACATAAACTGTTTATTTTCACATACAATATTCTGTAAAATTCCCCCAAGAGCGTAGAATATTACATAAATTTATGTAATGATATTTACATGAATACATGTGATATCTTACATTATTATGTAGATTTACATACCAAGTATTTAATAAATATTACATAAACGTATGTCAAAATACAGATATTTTTATGTAGATTTACATTACGTTAATGTATAACTACATAACAGTAGGTAATAAAAAATACACATTTTTATGTAGATTTATCTACACATTATGTAAATCTACTTAAGTATAAGTAAACAAAATACATAATTTTGTGTAGATTTACCTATGTATTGAGTAAATCTACGTAAATTTATGTTAACAAAACACAAATTTTTATGTAGCTTTACCTACTTATTATGTAAATCTACTTAAGTTTATGTAAACAAAATACATAATTTTGTGTAGATTTACTTATGTATTGAGTAAATCTACGTAAATTTATGTTATCAAAACACACATTTTTATGTAGCTTTACCTACTTATTATGTAAATCTACTTAAATTTATGTTAACAAAACACACATTTCTATGTAGATTTACCTACATATTAAGTAAATCTACTGAAGTTTATGTAAACCAAATACAGTTGTTAAGTAGATTTAGCAACGTTTTATGTAAATGTACGAAGACGTATGTAATAAAAATTACACAGTTTAGCGTAGATTTACTTGCATATCATGTAAAGCTACATGTTATGATGTAATTTTATTACATAAAGTTTAGGGAAATTTTTTCACATAATTTATCTGTAAATTCATATCACATATTTTTTGTAAACTCACATCACACGTGACTTATGTAAAATTACATTACATAATTTTATGTAATAACAAACTACATAAGTTTATGTAAAATGACATTACAGAATTCTTATGTAAAATTAATTTACATACTTGTATGTAATTACAAATTACATTTTTTTATGTGAAATATTATTACATAATTGTTATGCAATATCACATTACATAAATTTATGTGATAATATTCCCATGTAAATTAGTTTATGTAAATTTACATAATTGGAATTACATAAACGTTCTTTACATTTTATGTAAAAAGTTGAGATGTAAATTTACATCCGACTTTGAAAACTACATGGACATGTAGTTTTACATAAAAGTGAGGGCTACGAGAGTGGCCCTAACTTTTATGTAATAATTTTTAGCGGTTACTTGCAGGTCGCAAGTAACCTCTTCACACCTTGTAAAAAAGGACTCCATATTGTAGAAATGAAAATATATCCGAAAGCAAAACTGTGCCAATATGGTAATGCGAGTGTTTATTGACTTGCCTACTGCTAAGCAACGTCGCTTTCGGTTACTCTGTTCCTTCCTAAGATATTGAGGCAGGTCTACGCAAAACAGCATTTACGAGTAAGATTTATAACAATCACCTTGGATAATCATTTGTACATTCACGATCGACAATGAGGTATTCCGTTTTCAGAGAAGTGGTTGACAGCGATAAGAGCTGTTGAATATTTTCCACAAAATCGAGCATCGATATATTGTTATCAATTATCATTGATAACTGTTGCGTGTTTAATTGCGATCGTGCGATGTGCGACTACTGTTGCTTTGGACTAAATTGTAATTAAAATAATGTTAAAGGGTTTTATACAACATATATCGTCCAATTACCGCAAAAATTCATTTATGTTGCGAGCAATTTCGACACGTTTCATTCTGGCATATCCTCGGCGAGGCGACTAGTGAGCAATACTTTCTTTTTAGAGTAAACTATATTATTATGCAGCTTTTTAGTCTTATAAGTTTGTACTAGATTAGGTTTGTTTATGTTCCCACTAAAATATTATTTAGCTAAATTGATAATTATAAGCGAAGACCTTTTATTGGCTATCAGTGTATACAATGTTACTTTATAAAATTACTTAAAGCTGTTGGTTTTCCGAAAATCAAATAAATATAAGCATAGGTAGGATGCTTGTCATGCCTCAGGATCGTAGCAAATGGGAAGCTATGGCATCTGCCTACATAAGCGGGTGTGATGGATGTATGTACGTATGTATATACAACACAGATTTCTGGAAAAGGTTGTAGGCTACTTTTTTCCCGCGAAAAATAAACGTGAGCGAGTCGCGTAAAACTATAACATACATATAATCTCGACTATTATCCACCAAGGGTTAGTCAGAGACTAGGCAATGAGGACCGCAAAAGCAGTTCTCTGCCATAGTCCACTTTTCGCCAAATTGCGATTGCGCCGCCATAAGCTATTGGATGTATGTGCAGTCTTTAGACCTTTTACGACACCCTAGAGAAGAGAGGGGGTCGTAGGTAGTATGTTTCACCGCTACGCGCCATGGCTAAAAACTAAACTAAAACCTGAAACCTTTTTTAGAAATCTATCTCTCTCTAATAGGTACCAAAATGTATCATTATCGGTTCGGTTGTGAAAGCGTAACTAACAAACAAATTCATTTTTGCTTTATAATATTAGTTCGGATATCTGCAGCATAATGTAGATGACTCAAAATCTCACGTACACCCGCTAGTTTATTGCGCAAATAATAAATGACCTGTTCATAAACTTAGTCTTATATGTGATTGTGTTTGTACCCATATGTACAATTATAGTAACTTTTATCTAATAAACGTAACGAATACTAAATTATTTGTTACTAGCGGCCGTTCGCGGTTTCACCCGCATGGTTCTCGTTCCCGTGGGAATATCGGGATAAAAAGTATCCTATGTGTTAATCCAGGTTATAAACTGTATGTATGCTGAATTTCATCCAAATCCATTCAGTAGTTTTTACGTGAAAGAGTAACAAACATCCATCCATACTTACAAACTTTCGCCTTTATAATATTAGTGGGATAGTAGGATAAGCTAACATCTCAACACAAGAATGTAAAAAAAACTTAAAAATTTTGTTGTATGCGTCAAACGTAAAGGTTTATGTGGTCGTATACAACAACAAAACATTACGAAACTCAGTTACTTTGAGGAACTTATCACTTTATCAATGGATTAAGTTGTTAAGATATAAAAATGGATATTTGACTGTTTATCTCTTACCACACATTTTTATTTTTCAACATAAATAGCTCTAACCCTATTATTATCTAGGAGTGTTTAATACCAATTATCTATCCAAAAATTTTATGAACGGAATAGAAATTAATAATCTTTTTTTTATTACAGATTTTGGCTGTTGCGTGTACCTAACCTACTTCATGAAACGATAAAGTATCTATATCAGCTTGTCAGTTCCTACATATTCATTCATATTTCATTTTCCTTCAAAAGTTAGGGAACAAATGGAAGAGATTTTCTATCGATTGTAGAGCCAAGCTTTTTATTACAAACCATAGAAGATATAATTCTAATCGTACATCTTACGTAGATTAATCGCTACGAAGTTTTTTTTATTAATACGATTATTATTTATTAATAAACTAGTATTAATATAACAGGTAAATCGTAAAGCTATATAAAATAAAAGTGTTAGGTTGGGGATAACGTTGTAATAATTGATAATCGTTATCCATCCCTTAAGGGGATTGGACCACGATTTATTGCATTTAATCCGCGAATCTATCCTTTTAGAGTTAGAGTTCCTTTCAGATCTATTACACTGTAAGTAACTATAATAGTTAGAGGGAGAAAAAAGTAAGGCCTCCTGAGTTCCTTGCCAGCTTCTTCTCAGTCGAAGGCTCTCCCAAAATCCGAACTGGTGGTAGATTAGTTAGGTAGGTAGAGTAGATTAGTAAGTTAGATTAGTTGTTAAGTCTCAACTACAAGTTAGTTAACTATTTTATTATTAGTATTGACGTCAATAAGTGCCTGAAAAGAATATATATTTATATTGAATAAATGATTTGACTTTGACCTTGAAGAGTATTTATTTATTTGTATTGGCATTACCACAATGTCAAGAGTTGTCGTTTATTATTATTTTGAAGATTTCACAAAGCTTAAAATTCTTTGATATAATTTGTTTTCTTACGTAGTAGCTCCAAGTGTGCTACAATCAATGACTGATTAATGAATTTTTCAAGACGAAAAAGCACGAAAAACTAAGTCGAAGTAGTGCTACTTAAGTTGTGAAAACGTTGATATGCTTGGTTTTTGCAGTACAAGAACAAAATTAGGATTGACCTAAATTGAAACATTATTTAGCATAAGTCTAGAAGATAAATACTTAAATTTTAATGGCGACTTACCCTGCCGTGTCTCCGCCACACAGTTGCCGCACGATTCTCGTGACTTCACACCGGGCAGGTCCCAGGTTGAGTGCCTGCAGATATGCATACTCAAATTAGGATACTGACGTAACATGGACATATTTTTAATGTTCAACTTATAGATTCCACTGGGGAAAAAGATCGGATGGTCGTTGAGACCTTTATTTACTTAAAACAATTGATTTCTGAACTTAAACTTAACAAGTTAGAGAAATTATGTTAGAAAAGGCAGAGTTTAGGTTTTTAAATATACATAATAATAGTTATAAAAAAATAACGGAGTATATTTCGAATTTACGCAACTAACCAAATAATCAATTTTAAACTCTACTTTTTGTTATTTTATCTTTGGAAATCAATTGTTTAATTGTAGCTATTTGACGACCTCCTTGGTCGAGTGGTTTGTACACCGGTTTTCATGGTGTCGCCATCTCTGAGATCTCGGGTTCGATCCCCGGTCGGGTCAATTTAGAAATTATTGTTTTTCTAAATTGTCTCGGGTCTGGGGGTTTTCTATGTACGAGTATAATAAGTATATAAGTATTTTAAGTACGTTTATCCGTTGTCTAGTAACGTTTAACGAGTTTCAAAACGAAGTTTCTCTTGGGCTAGATAATTGGCGTGAGTGAAGGAAAGTTTATTTATTTATTTATTTAATAACTATTTTGAAGCTTACAGCGCCTTAGGTTCAGAGAAATGGAACCTAAAACAGACTAGGAAAGGAGAAGATATAATCGTACAAAGCATTAATCAGCCCTACTAAAGGAAGCGAGAGTACCCTGAACTGACGCGCATTACAAAGAATGAAATAATGTTACGAGAGTACATGGAAAACTGTCATGGTCTCTGCTTGCCGCTCCGGAAAACGGGTGTAATACGTAGGTACTCGTATTTTGGTAATAGGTATGTATAATGCCGCAACTATTTATATGGAAGCCACTCTAAAATCTCGAAAAAACGTATAGGTATTCCATACATTTAGGTCAAATATTTGCAGTTCTTTTTACAACAGCTAGTTTTTTTGTTTTGTTTGATTTTGTATATTTTTATTTAACCCCATTTGCTTCTGGCGGGAGCACACATATTGTTTTAATTGAGGCTCTACCGCTAGACCAATCTTGAAATCGCCAAAAAACTATGAAGGCTACTCCAAACTCCAAACCTCCCCGGCCCCTTGTAAACGGCGTCCAAGCACAGCGTGACCTCACCAAGGTCGGTGGCGGGAGCCCTCCGTGGCCCTCCCGAATGCCTAAACAATGTCCTACGGCTGGCGGTGCAAGGGTTACGTCACCCGATAACGCGGCCGGTGTTGCCAGCGCGCGGCCGATATTACCCGAAAACTTTGTAATAGTATTGAGGAAGGAAAGTATCGCGATTAATTTAAACTTTTCTTAAATGTGGACTGAAAGTTTAAAAATATTAAAATAGTTTAAATAAACAGAATGTTTTTTACTGATGATAAAGAAACGATACAGGTTTAGAAAAGTGCCATCAAAACAATGAAGTCCTAGAAGATTTTAAACCTAAAGGACAATTAAAGCTAATAGGTACTTAATATTATATTTAAATAAGAATTAGACATTTCTTTAGGATGTTATTTAAGAAAAATTCTATTTCAAAAGACGTACGATTAAGAGGCTGGACTAAAGAGCTTCTTCTTAAAAGGTTCGCTAAGGAAGAATTTCTAAAATTCCCTTGAAATTCAACGATACAGGTGTTTACGCGGTCAAACGCCAAACAAATATTTTCAAACAAGTCCAGAAATAATTTCCTCGCAGTAACTATTACAGTTCTGTTATTAGTTACCAACATACTGCAACGCCTAACATCTTGAGTGAAAATTTTTCAAGCACTCCAGGAATTTTCCGAAGCTGGACAACGCGAGCCGCCAGCGGGCGAAACTGGCAACCCAGCGCGGCGACTTCCACCAGTTCCGCGGGCAGTCGTCACCGTGACACTAGGCCGTGCGCGCGCGTCGCTCCCGTCCCCAGATCCTCACACACAACCGCGAAAACCATGGTGAGTGTTTATAAACTTTCTGCGCCGGTATTTTTAGACTATCCATCTCAATAGAGAACCGTTTACAGTTTTAGACATTGTGTTGGACACGGAATTAGATTAGAATGCGTATTTACGAATTACGGGTACATTCCGTAAACTGCAAAGGTTTGTTTATTTATGGTTTACCTATTTATATTATGTATTGGGAACGTTTTCCTATAAACGATGCCATATATTATGGACAATAACAACATTAGTTTTGAAGGTTACTTTGTTGATTCACATAAATACTGAACGTTTGCACGTAACACGTCGTAAAATTTGTGAAAGCAATAACAATGTGGAATCAGAAATAGGTAACAAACATTTATAAATAAATCCATAATAATGTAGCTATGCGAGTTGTAGCTATGCGAGTTGTAGCTATGCGAGTTGTAGCCGCGAATAAGTCAGCAACGGTTGCTTGTTCTCGCTATTATTTCTGAAGTCTTCAATCATCGCTCAAAATTATTGTTCATTTACTTGCATGTTTACATTCATGGTTGAATGAATGGTTCTCTACTATTGACTAATATTTTCTTCATTGAAGACATACAAGATCATATCAAAAATACAAACTCCCTATTAGGGTTTTTCTAAAACATATTTTGATTTCACTAGCATTCCTAAAGAAAGTTACTTATGTAATGACAATTACGGCTTAAATATAATATAATTGCCATATTTTTGACATTTTCTTGGGAAAAGTTGTTTAATATCACGGTCTGAAATAAACCTTGTGAGTCGTTAGTATTTTTAAATGACCACATACAGGGATGCAGGTAAATTATTTTGCAATTGAACAATATGAGTTAAAAATATTTAGTAAGTAATGATGTCAACATTCATAAAACTAGGCAGTTAGTTATTTGAGAATGTGAGGAAAATTTAAATAAATCTGTAATTTCTGTTTGATTGGTAGAGAATGCCTTATGGCTGCTTATTTGCTGTACCTACTCTAGAAAATAAAGATTACTTAGCAATAGTTTAAATGTCTTTAATTAAAATCGAGAAATAAGATTAAAACATACGATATTACCAAAAGTGTCTAATGGAGTGTAATTACCCCTTTCGACATCCTCTAACGAGAGCCAATCAAATAGGAATATTTGGTGATTTTTCAATTGAGATAGGTACTTTAACAGCTGTCAAAACGTCTCCCAAGGCATTTTAAATGAGGATCAACCCAAGAGGTACGTCATAGCTCATTACTACTCATTACTCATCGTGTGATAAATGAATAATTAATTAACACATTAACATTCGAATCTAAGTTGAATCAAATAGTATTGGTGGCAACAAGTGTTCAAATATGCTATTGTCATACGAACTCTGCATCTGATTATTTCCTTTTACATTAATTGGGCTCTTGCCCTATCATTACCTACTTCAAAAGTCTGTTTATTAATTCTAAGTTGATAAAGATAAGTACGTACATACTATTTTTTTTAATTCATTAAACAATTGGTAGATAAATATATAAAAATATTATTATTAATTATTACTCGTAAGTATATAATTTACGTCTAGGTTCAAAACATCAGGAAGTTGAAATTAAGCGCAAATAGATTAATAGAGTTTCTTTTCAATTGAGAAACTTTCCATTATTTCTCAATTGAAAAGTTTTTGATTGGTTTACTTGTATGTTTTCTTAATAAATAAGTATTAATATGTTATTTGTCCTCTAAGTCATGCATTTGTATAAGAAACCGGAAGCGGATTCGTGCGCGTGATGTTCGGTCGGTCAAAGTATTTGTCGCGTGCCCCAATAGCATTGTATTAGAGCGGGATAACATCGTGTAGTATTAAATATAAGATATTTAGAATCGGTTCAGTAGGCCTAAATATAGAAACTAATTTTACCTCTTTATATATTTTTAAATCCGTTGATCTTTTGAAATTCAAATGTACAAAAGTATTCTATACAAAATATAAAATCATTATCATGACATAATAAAGTAAACTCTTAGTTTTTGGTGCCTGTGGCTCCGCTTACTTCTAAACCACGCAATGGATCTTTATGCGGTTTTCACTAATGGAAAAAGCGATAACAGAGGATAGTTTTTGTTAGAAATTTGTAGATATTATATACAAAATGGCTGAAGTATGACTGTACTAATGTAGCATAGACGAAGGTTCGCGCGGGCCGCCAGTTCTATATAAAATACTCGTTTATTTAATATTAGAAATGCTGTACCTCATTCCTATTAATTTTGCACTGTCAGGTAAGTCGTCGACATAATAAATGTTCTTAGTAAAAACAAGAAGCAATAGGCAGCCGCCTACTTCAAAATATCTCCGTGCCGTATTACAATAACAAGATTAGCTCTTTTATAAATCTTTTTTAATAACATACGCACTGTCAAGACACTGGAAAAAGATAATAAAAAAAATGTTACAGATTTTATTGTTATTAAAGAAGTGAATCTTTCAATGTCAAGATTGAATCAGTTGCCTAATAAAATGTAACAGAGCATTTATAAGATATCAGTAATGATGTAGAGTAGGGGTCAGAAACATATTTGCGTAAAAGCCCCAAAGCTGTAACTTAGTGCCAAGGACCAATTCCAAACTAGCTCATCGTACCATACACTAGTTCTTTAAATTACTTAAAAAACGATCTACAGCGAAATCTATAGCAATGAGTCTATTTATTACTTTCTAATCATAACTTTTAACTAGTTAGTTAACGTCTCGGTGGGCGAGTGGCCAAGCATTCGGCTTGCTATCCCTTTTCGGGGTGTTTTGTCCAATGTGCTAAAATGTCCATAGTGCTAAAATGACCATCATTTTAAAATGTCCATAGCGCTAAAATTACCATAATTTTAAAAGGTCCATGGTGCCCTTTCGTGGGTGTATTGTCCAAAGTGTTAAAATGTCATCGGTGCTAAAGAAGTTCTCTTTTATTATAGACTAGCTTTTGCCCGCAGCTTCGCTCGCGTCAAATTCAATGAAATTTTAATTAAAAAAATATATTATTCAAAAACGTAATGACATTAATATTTTTCTAGAGGATACCCGGGTTCAATTCCTAGGTAGAGCAAAGTACTTTCGGATTTTGCGATGCTGCGCCCGGGTTTGTGATCACCAATGGTGATTAAACCAATACCCACCAATTGTAGTGATGACTTGATTTCAATGATGGAGACCTTTGCCCAGCTGTGGGACTGTATACAGGCTGCACTTTTTAACTACTTCATTAATCTGTAAAACCAAAACGGATACTTAAATAATGTTCGCGTTGTCAACCGTGACAGCAGCGCCTCCAATTAGTCCCAAATCCCACGCAAAAGGTGTCGGATTAAGTGACGATTTGGAATATTCCGTTTTCATGACCAAAAGCGGACACGGTGGAGAGACCAATGACTTAGGACATCTCTGCAACTCCCACTCACGCGGTTGTAAAACATAATTTAAGAGTTTTAATTATAAGTTATTTATTATTAAGGATTACCTTTCTATTATTACAAGCTTTAAAAATAATAAAAAATTAGATTCTTAAATAAACTTTAATCTGTTGTGTGATGGGGTGGGTCAGGTGGGTGGGCGGGGGCCCATCCATCCAAATAAATTAAGTTTAGACGATTCAAAATGCCTATTTTAAATTTACTGAATTATAAAATCTTGGATTTTGAAAAATGTTATTTTTGTTTCTTAGGTGTAAATTATTATTTTAGAGCAACTGTTTACTATTTTTACTTATTCCGTTATTAAAAACGATATTATATTGGTAAAACGATCAAGGAAGCATTACTTACATTTGTAAAAAAACTAGATGCTGATGGCTTAACACCTCTACCATTGAAATAAATTAATTGCAATTAATAGGCACTATCATCATGCTGCTCGCCAAATGCGAGTCAGTGATCACAAACCGAAATCAGAAACATAACTTTGCAGTTTGCACTACCTGGGAAGTGAAGTGAACCCAGGACATCCGTACATCGGGGTAAGCGTTTCAGTCACTCGGAAACCGAGGCGTCTTATCAAAGGCTATAGTTTCGTTACAATAATAAACCGACTAATGTAAAAATAGGCGCCTATAATAACATAATACGACATTAGTATTCATAGACAACAGAGAGAATGTCAACAAACAACACTTACCGGCTACCGATTGTCTCTGATCAATCAGCATTTGTGCATATTTGGTATTCGTTATTACACGCGTACCTATTAGCATAATGGACGTAAGAGGAAACTGAGTAATGTATACCCATTACAAGCTCACTGGATAACAGCAAGGGTACTAATATTGACATTGATTGACTGGCGCCCGGCCGCAACTTCTGCGTAGACACCCTAGTTCCGAGGGAATGGGATTTATTGCGAAGATATGCGATGTAAATCGTTCTGCAGTTAGTCAGGAATTTTATTTTAATGCAGTGTTTCCTTTATTACTTGAGATATAAACAAATTTATTAATTGGTATTATATAGGTACCTACATCAAAATTACCTAAAACAGGGTATCTTGTTTTTAACGTTTCTCCAAATCTTTCAAAAATAACAGCCTCTCAGCGCATTTACAATTGGGAAAATAGTTTTATTAGTAACATTAAGTTTATGTAATTTCCCTAAAATTATAAAATAACTACATTATAATTGGGAAATCCTGTGTTCACCTGTAATTTTAAAGCGTATTAAACTAAAACTTTATAATAATAAGTTGATAGACTAAAGATGTCACATCGTGTATGTGCATAGATCCTTGTAGACTTTCCAATCATATTGATTTAACAAGATATTGTCAATTTGTGTGAATATGAGCAGCTGAGTCCAACAATATCTCGATAGCATATCTGTACATAAGATATGCTTATTGGTTGCCATGAAGCAATATCACTTCTTCGGTGATATAAATTCCAAAGGTACAAAAGTGCACATTCGAGTAGATTAAAATTTTGACTTTAACCTACCAAAGCTATCGCAATGTCTCGCCAAATTCAAAAGTGCACTATGATACTATTATGTACCTACATTCTGTGCTTATTCTCGGATCGACAGCTACCAATTGGAGGTTGTCTCTAGCCAATTAAATCCTGCTCAGAGTTAACATTCGTGATATTCTAGATATAAATATCGTGTCTCAGTAGCTGATTCTGTAATTTTTCCCCATAGTTCAAATGTCAAAATCAACCATCTAACTAAGAAAACGTGTGACCATATTATAGACTTTTTTAAATGAGAAGATCGAGGTCTTGCTTTGAAATGAAACATTTTCTTTAGACACTAGTGTTGGTAGGTATGCATCCTGCAGTTTTAGCAAAATGTTAATGTCGCTCAATTAAAGTGTCCCCCCGGCGAGTGAAGATAGCGCAAATACCGTGCATAGCATCCATACGCAACCGACGCTGTGATTCAAGTGTTATTCTGGTCCAGTTACCGGCTCAACACTGATAGCACATGCTCGAAGTCAGTGTGTCATACGAATGGTGTATAAACATACCGAGAAACTGCTGCGGTTTACAAGGAACTCTGCTTAGGTTTAGAATGTACAGGAAATTAGAATAGGCATTTAAAGGTAACGATACCTTTGGACGTGGATGGAATTTTTTAACTCTTTAATAATAATTTAATGCTAGTTAATAGTTTTAAGGATAATCCTCACTATAAAAGATATGCAGTGTAGAGTGGTGATATGTTATCGCTATAAATGGAAGTGGTAAACAATAACAATTCCTTGAAAAATATGGGTTAACATTAAGAGCTAGCGCCATTGCTTAGTTTTCATGATAAGAAGTTGATATTCGTTGACCATTTTTTTGTTGACTTCAACGCCTTTTCTTGAAGGTTAAGGTGAAGAAAGTGTATTTCCTTTTGGAAACAGATTGCTGCCAACCTTTACATCGTAAGCGGAGCAACGAATTTGGCGAGTTTTCAGGCCGTTGGGTTAGGTGGGACCGATAAAACCACGAAGGTTACCGAAGGTCCTAATATCCTTCTAAATTTTCAGGGAATTTCGAGGCTGACATCGAAAGCGGAGAACCAGAGGGTTTCCCTGAGTGCTAGGATCGTGAGAATTAAATTTATAATAGAAATACGCTTAAATTTCATATTTTCAATTATTAACTTTTTTTTTATCTATGGACAATGTCTTTCCAAAATAAATAGGAACTTAACGTTATTTCAACATGTAAATTTTCCGGGAAACTCGAGTCTAATATCGAAAGCGGACAACTTACCAAGAGGATTCCCAATTCCCATGAAGGCTAGAATCGTCTGTATAAGTTTATAAAAGAAATACGCTTAGATTTCTTATTTTCGATAGGTACAGTCACGAGCAAAAATATGTAAACAATTGTAACCCTTAATACAATTGAATAACAGTCAAAGTGTTATACATACTGGTGCTCGTGGCTGTACTTTACTTTTTTTTTACTATGGACTTTTTTACAAAATTAATAGGAACTTAACGATATTTCGTCATGCAATATCCGTTTAAATATACGTCTAGCACATGACCATAATTTGGTAAAGCTTGGAAGACAAGTTAATGATCTGTTCTCTGATTATAACGCGTAGACCACCAACGACTAGTTAATCAAGTAATGCTTTAGGCACCTCGAAATAAAGTTGCAATTGCATTGGTATACAGGAATGCGCAGACGCAGTCGCAACGTATAAGCTGTGCTTGCATCTGGAAGCTATCGAGTTGCCGATACAATTCCCACACAGCTAGGACTCGGAGTATTTAGTTCGTGGTAGCCGTTGAAAGGCAATTATATTTTATTGGACATTGTACCGTTTGATTCTCACATGAAAAACCTTGGAAAGCCCGGATTGGACTTATACGACTATTTCTAAAGGATTTCAACGCTGTATTAAAACTTAACTACCTACTACCATTTGCAGTTCAAGAGACTTTGTACATCCTTGACACTACGTTCAATATTTTGCAAACTAAAACTTCTCATGAAACTTTCTATAAAATATAGAAATCTAGATAGTTCATGACTACTTTTATTAAAAAAAGGTTATCTTGAGTGGAAATAAATCCACAGGGGATTGAAAATCGCATAAATTGGCATAAAGTAAGTTTGTCTTAAATAGTAGTCTATTAAAACTCTTTGAATTTTCCTAAGGGCAAAGAAAATCTCATTAGAATCGGCTTATTGGATTAAACTTTAAAGTTTATGTGGGATTTCGCAATATATAGTCTCTTAAACAGTTAATGTGATTTCAATTATTTGAAAATGAGCCCGAAGGCTTACTGACTTAAGATTCTTCGTGTAAGAGCCAAACTTTTTTTGGAAACAGCCCAAATACATAGTTAGTTGATATTAAACGGCAAGCTTCACCGATTTTACGTTGCAATTGCACTTTCTGAGCGGTGGCGCACCAAACGACCCGTGACTGAGGTCAAATCTCTGAAAACTTGTTTGTTAATGCGACATTTATTTACCTTGCTCAAGAAACAAAATGTGTTACTTTGGTGTGCAGGTGGTTTTATATTGTATTTTTTTAAATATATAACTAGCGGCCGCCCAAGACTTCATCCACGTAAAGTTCAAAATACCGCGGTGAGAATAAAAAAATCTGAACTTATTCCTAGTATCCTGGTCTTCAACATAAAGGGAACATATTCTGTGCAAAAGTTTTCACCTGTCTAGGTTTAGCAACCAAGGGCAAAGGTTTGAGCTGAGCTTTGATGAATCAGTCAGTGAGTGAGTGAGTATAAGCACGAAGATAACTATTGCCGTGATTTATTATTATGAGAGGCATCATTCTTTCGTTTTGTCGATATTTTACGGGGCATATATTGATTAGTGTGTTATTTACTCGAGTTCACATTAGAGTTCATAAATGAGTAGTCAATCAATCATTTTGCGTGGTTATAAATTATTATTTTACTATAGTAATGACTGTCGACCAGTTAAAACCACTTCTGTGGTCTATTGATAAGACAAACGGTCACAGACCCATAGATCACAGGTTGGTTTCCTAGCAAGGACAAAATACTGTGCTGTGTTTTGGTATTATTATAAACCTGGCTAGCTACCACCGTTTTAGTGATTTTATTTACTTCTTCATTTAGTGTCTGCTCAGCGGTTACGAGGTGTTCTTACGAATAATAAAAAAGTACTTCTTCATAAAATTTATACAAGTTCAGAAGATAATTTTCCAGCAGCGTTGTAGTTATTCCTATAGTATCAATCGCGGCGATGCTCGACGGCGAGCTTGTACCCGCAAGCAATAAACCTATTATAATGTCGCATAAAGCGGAATCTATTTCGGAAACGCCAGACTTACAAATACACACGACCCTAATATCGCCAGAATTATCTGTAGCGTAAGAGCGTTTAGCGTGAAATATCGCATTGTTACTCACGTGCTTAGTCAGAGGGATAAATAAATGAAAGATACAGGAGAAATAAATTTCGCTAACCTTGAACACGAAGGTGTGTTACAGAATTAGCGGTGATGAAACAGATGGAGCAAAACAAGGGACGACGTGTGCCGCCACAGTACCTTGAAGGGTCAAAGTATCTTTTCGTAAACAAGCCATTACTAAAATTAATTAAGGAAACAATAGTGACAATGTACAAATATAGCGTAAGTTATCAGAGTTGTTACGAGACCGGCACTGTAACCACATGAGACTCATGTGCTGTAGCACTGTAATCTTTAGCCTTGATTTAGTAAAATCTTTTTAAAGCATCATTACATTACTAATATAATAATTACTACTAATATATTATTATTATATAAATTATATAATTTATAATAATTACTACTAATATATTATATACTTACTAATATAATATAATAAATTATAGGTAAGAACACATAAGTTACAAATCACAAATTACAACGTCATCAATTACAAGTGACGTCATTTTTAAAACTCAAGAAAATTGCGTTCTATGGTTCTCTGACACAACTTGAGTTTATACTTCTGGAACTCGGTAAAGATCATGTCTGCGCATCATAGACAAAGCGTTGCATGGACGATCACGATGTTTACAAACGAAATTGGTGAGAGACCGCCAATAATACACATTACAAAAAGTAATTTTGCTTTCTGACATAAATTGCGTCTTCGTCTTTGCGGTAACACACTGATTCTGCCTCAGAATACAGACGATCCCGTCGAACAAGAACCAAGAAAGAAATTGTTTTGCGTTGCTAATGCGATCGCCATGGATTAAACATCCACCGCAGGTGGGTGGACGACGATTTATGCAACCCGAATCGTGGAATGGGAGAACATTGTATATTTATGAAGTGGGAGCCACTGAGTCGGCTGCAGCGGTTGTTACTCATCGGGCTGCATCGATATGTGTGGAAGATCAAGGAAGATTACAGATATTACGAGCACTTTAAATTTATGACATGATCTATGTTTTCATGAATGTTTTTTTGTTGTTCAATTCATTTTTTTTAAAAGGCTTGAAGAACACATTGTACTGTCAAAGTCTTTTCATCATGAATTGCACCTAAAAGCAACAATTTTTATTTTTGTAGCAGTGCTATATTTTAATTTAATTTTATGTTGTTACTTTGGAATCAAAATATTCACAATGCCATATTCACATCTCAAGTAAAAATAGCACTATTTCTAGAGCTATTTTTAGTTTCGATATTTCACCTATGTCAAACAAAAAAAAAACAAAGAACTTCTCTGTAGTGTCAAACAAAAATGTATATTATCATTTAAAATATTATGTTAATAGTTTTCTTCTGTCTCTTTCTCTTGTTTGTCAACAGATTGCCTTCTGACATGGTCTCAATCGAATCGATTAAAATCACTACTAACAATTAGCTCATTATGCTTTCATCATTGGTAAACATCGCCAGTACATAATATAAACACAGTAATACTGTATAATCCCAATCTCAAGAATAGTCTGACACATCGACGCTCCTCTCGGCGTGGGAATTAATTCTGGAGAGCCGGCATCACAATGCCGCCCACTCGCCCACTATTTTGGACTCCGGCGAGGCCGTGGTGCAGGGCCTGCAAGGTCGCCTGTCGGCTGATGCAGTGTCAAACCACGTTATTGGGTTATAACAAAGTCAGGATAACAGCGGCGCGGCAAGTCTAGTCTAACCTGCGGTGAAAGCTATTGAAATTATGATCGGTAATTCGGTACATCGCAGTCTGTGGTTTTTAAATATTTACATATGTTGGGTTAGCGTTAGGAGTTCCTCATATTTCGTACATATGTACGAGTTTTACTAATATTATATAGGTACTAGTGGTAGATAAGATACAGACGGTAAAGTGATGTTAACAATAATTAAATAGGTGGCAAAGCGCACGCTTTAATATCTGAAAATCTTGTATTCAATTCTCTAGTCAGGCTAAGTACGTATCAGAGTTTCATTCTTTCGTTACCCGGTTTGTTATTATCACCAGCCCGCATTTGGCAACATTGGTGATTAGTGATCCATTGTAGCGAAGATTTTATTAAAGTGATGGAGGAATATGCATAGCATAAAGGCAGTTTTTGAGGGCTTAGCTAGAAATTTTAAAACAATTTCATGAAAAATCGTAACTCTATTGCGCAGTTAAACAATTCTCTACCGCCACCTGTTAGTAGATTCAAGAGTTGGGTACCTATAAAAATGTCGGCCACGTCTTTTGATTGCACGGAAATGTCCAGCGTCAATAATCAACTCAGATTAATAGTCTTAAGATTTGGATTCGCGACAGCATCGCTCACCAGCAGTTATAGTTTTTTAAACGATGAGATAATATTTTATCTTATATATACTTAATTATTCTTTTACGAAGTGGTAAATTTTGTTTTTATGTAGGCCTGAAAGTATTACTGAACTGATTCTAGCACTTCTCAAATATTAGCCAGCTGTTTTAAATACAAGTTCCGTGCGTTATAATTATGAGTATAAAGGAAACAAACTTAAAGTAATATAGCAATAAATTGAAATATTTTACCTAATAGTGCCGTGGTTCATTCATTCTGCAAATATGTAAACTAAGTAAAATATATTCTTTCCGAAAAAGTAAAAGAGACAATAATATGTTCAAACCATCGTGGTTTACATCATAGTATAGTAGAACCTGGAAGGAATGTTTAAATGATATCTACTCCAATAAATGCGCAATTGCGTTCGTGTTACAAAACAAAATTTCCACTTTGGCACTGTGTTGTTAACGAGAACAAGTGAAGACCTAAACTATGAACATGTGGTTATATTTAGATTGAAGTAGCTCATCAATGGAGAGGTAAATGATGAAAATATCAAAGTAAATATAGAGCGGCGTTGTGGAGGTTTCGAATATAAAGCTCCGTAATATAAACACTGAAGGAACGTTAATTTAAATGTATTAATATTCCGATTAGCTATCATGTTATCTTTATATATATAATTCTTCTGTACGTGTGTTTGGCACCTAACTCTTCCTAAACAGCTGGATCGATTTGGATGATGTATCTCTGGATGGTTTGAAAATACAATTAAACCCGGTAGACACGATAGAGATGAAAAAAAGACGGATTAACGGAAACGTTAGGACAGTGCAACGTCTGTCAGTCAGGCCCGGTAGTTATGTATAAAAGTATAACCATGTGAGAAAAGGAATATTCAGTGAAAAAAATGGGTACGTGTAAGATGACAAACATTTCAAATAGAATTATTGATGTCGATTGTTCACAATGACATCATTCAGAGTAGATGAATTAATAATAAATTAATTTATTTACCATAATAACACAACATTGCTACGAAATTCATCATTGGAATAATTTGAAGGCTGATTTTATCAATATCAATAAATAATATCCTAGACAAAGAACCCAATCATCCAATCTATATAACTACACACTATAGTGTGTAGTTTTCGATCATATAAACTATAGATACACGATTGCTGGTTGAAAAACGGCACCACGACACAAGTCATAAATCAGAAATATGCCTTGTTTTGCCTGTGTTTTGCTCTCAATATTTCGAATTTAGAACTTTGTTCCAACTTGCTAGAATCTAGCGAGCCTAGTTCCAAAGTGATGTAACTCCAATAATATTATTATGAATTAGTACTTTAGTGTCTAAAGTTTAAGGTTTACTTTACAATAAATGTTTATCTATATAATTATCTCGTTTCATTTCTTATGTTGATCTATGGTTATGTATGTACTTACGCGGGGACATTATTTGAGTTTGATTTTGTATGAGACCGTGCATCTATTGTTTAGATGATCGAAGTGTGTAGTAGCTTAAATAGCCGGTTAATGAATACTTTAGCAACATGCCATAAAATGTTTCAAGAAGTTGACAAATACCTGTTATATTATTTCCCCAACAAACAAATTGGTCATAAAAAACTGTCTTATGCGACTTTCAGTTATATAATTATACAATTATTAGACAACTACAACGTTGTGTAACCTTTATTCCTACAACGATTTAGTCCTATAACTTAAAGGTCCACTATATAAGGCGACTGCTAGAAACCGCAAGAAACTTCAAGGGCTGGTCAGGTCAAGTGTTTTAGATATGACAAAAATGTCAAAAAAGAAATTTATGCTTTTTTTTTCATTAAATATTCATTTTACCAATTTTAATTTGATAGTCTTTGAGTATCCAATTTATTTTAAAGCAATAACTTAAGAAAAATAAAATGGAAGAATAAACTATTAAAATAACGATTATTTACAACGCGCGGGAAGCGGCCGGTCGTTGACCTACTCGTCTGTTGACCTATCCGGGTCAGCTGGGCGATAAGTACCTACGTTAGTTTGCAATATTTTTGTGATTTTTGTCATGTTTAAAACACTTTACCTGACCAGCCCTTGAAGTTTGATGCGGTTTCTAGCAGTCACCTTATATAAGTTGAGTAAACGTTTTTACGACTACTTTATACAACTACGCGTATAATAGTACGAAAATATAGGATAAATAAACGATTTTATGACTGTATTATACCTACATCTATGTATAGTGGTGCCTGTGTATAGGTTAGGTACACGTTTTTACGACTGATTCATACAAGGTCGTATAGTGGTGCCTGTGTATAGGTTAGGTAGACGTTTTTACGACTGAATCATACAGCGTCGTATGGTGGTGCCTGTGTATAGGTTAGGTAGGCGTTCTTACGATTACGTACAACGTCGTATAGTGGTGCCTGTGTATAGGTTAGGTAGACGTTTTTACGACTGATTCATACAACGTCTCATATTATCTCACGGAACTCTAAAATAATTTATCATGGCCGACCATCTTGGTCGCAAGAAACCACATTATGCGACATTTTCATTTTATAATTGATGTATAGAAGTAGTTTCTTAACTTAGACAAGATGGCTGCTCTGTCTACAATAATTAAATTTCAAGAAATTCGAAGAGGGTGTAAAAAATTTCACAACAACACACCTTTTCACCATAAAACTAAAGATTCCATAAGAACTAGGTGCACTGCACACATTTATTTTCCTTACACTCTGTTCGTGTATAAACACTGTTAAAGTAAATGTAAAACTAGTTAAGTAAATTATAACTTATAGATATCGTTTAAATGTTGTTTTTGATAACACGCACTTTTCCAGAAAACAACACACGAATGAATGGAATAAACTAAATGTGTAGGTACAATAAAAGTCGAAGGTTTTGACTGACTTTTATTTAACTTGTAAATAACAATAATGTCATTTAATTTGGGCCTATTTCGCGTTGTTTAAACGTCTACGACTATGTTTTATACGACCCACTTTGTAGAACCAACAGGAAATGTAGAACGTTTACTCAACTATTATGCAACGATAATTTGTTACCGTTGCTTTGACAAAGTCCTAGATGTTCTACAACTTTTCTTGCAGACTGTATGAATGAACGAATAACATTCGCTGCTTGCGGAATTTGAATCCGTGGACAAGATTTCTAACCACTTTTTTACACTCCTGTCACGGGGGAAAACACACATACGTTACTGTACTGACCTAGGACAAACCGTGGGTTTTGTGAAACTCTTCTCCTTCTCTCCATGTCCACCGCCTAGCTCTTAAAAGTCCATTGAATGAGAAAGAAAACTCAAAAATAATCCAAAAGAAGCTGGTAGGTAGGTACTAGGTACTTACATGGTCTCACGACAGGGATCTCTTATCGTTAGAACAAGCGCGCCGTTAAACAGTGTGTCAATTTTAGAGAAAATAAATTATGTTACGTTTAGCTACGTGTATGTGTCATTGGTTATCAATTTATTTATTTATTTATTTATCTTTGGCACAGTTACAAGACACAAATCATACATTACAAAAAATACAACAAATCAATTAATAACACGTATAAATTTGTACCTCAATAACAACTGCGCACAACATCTAAATAAAATATTACATATAAAAACGGCTAAGTAAAAAATACTAAAAAAATAAACGTATACTTAATTATAAAAAATATGTATCCGCTTCACTTCATACTTTTAATCGTCTTAATAAACATGTTGAGGCTCTGGTGGAAAATATCTAGTTCTTTGCTTACTTTATTATATTGCCTACAAAAGCGCGTGAGAGGGCTGTGATGTGTACACATGGACAACAATGTACAATGGACACATGCACTAACTCGTAACACCTGCGCTAAGGGGACGTGTAATTTGCAAAATTTCAAAAAGCAATTAATGATCGTCACGTCTGTCATTCAGTGTTCGTAAGGTGTACATTTTGTGTAGGTTTTATAAAAACCTTTATTTCAAATAGTATATAAACCAATTTCTGTAGCATTATAATCGTGGTTCAACTGCGTGCATATGTACAATCACGAGCACCAATATGTATACACTTTGACTCTTATTCCATTGTATTAAGAGTTACAGTTGTTTACATATTTTTGCTCGTGACTGTACCGTACGTATAGCCAATATAAGAAACTGTCAACAATCACTTTTTTTCATTAGTACCTACAAGTAATTACATAACAAATAATCTTGGTAAGAAGCTTAGTTAGAAGACTGATCGAACGAATTTCAAAGGTCGCCGGTTCGAGCCCAAACTTCTCCCGATCCTATTTTACAATGTTACGTAGTCAATAAATTTCTCGCTTCAAATCGCATTAAAAATAATTCATACCTACTCGAAAAGAATTACAAAAAAAAGTTTCACTACACTCTTACATTATTATAACACATAATATGCCATTTATTGTCACTTATGCCAATGTTGACGACAAAAACGCAAAATCTTCAAAACACTAGCTGCCTTGTCGTAGGTACCTTATTATAGATACCGCACACGGATGGGTTAGATGAAAAAAAAAATTACAGTTTCAGTTTTCTAAGTATGGGGAACCCCCAAAATTTGTTGTTTTTTTTTCTATTTTTGTGTGAAAATCTTAATGCGGTTCACAGAATACATCTACTTACCAAGTTTCAACAGTATAGTTCTTATAGTTTCGGAAAAAAGTGGCTGTGACATACGGACGGACAGACACACAGACATGACGAATCCATAAGGGTTCCGTTTTTTGCCATTTGGTTACGGAACCCTAAAAAGCACTTAAGGTCCTATTTGAGAGTTTTCGTCACAATTCAATTGAGTTAAAGAACTACAAATTATAAGGGATCGAAGCAGCATAACAAACGATGACGATGACGAACTGGTGTAACCAACTTGTAACAGGTAGAGCGGTACTAGAACTGTTCATAAACTAATAGATATTGAAAAAGTGTTTAAATTTGGATCTATTTATATGTTTTATATATTTATTATGTTATACAGCACTAGATGTTTTAAGACTTAATATGTCGGCTTCAGAACAACGAAGGGCATTGCTCTGGATAATACTGATAATTAGCCCATTTCTATATTAACGATACAGAACAGAAGCATTAGATTACTAGATCTAATCATTCACTTTATGAGATACAGCAATAGTCTACAAGATCCTACCGCTTTCTTCGTTACCTCCAGGGGCATACAAACGAGTTAAGCATTTAAAAGCATTTCCTTTGTGACTTGTGACGTTACAACCTCGCACTTATGAATATGAAGAATATGAGTAGGTAAGTATCACGCTGCGTGACTCCGGCTAGCTTTCCTCGTCCAAGTTTGGCAAGTGCACCGTTTGTCAGACTGCTGGCCCAAAGGTGGAAAGCAAGCATCGGTCACAAACAATGGTGACCCAGTTAGAATGGCGTCGTACTGTCTGGTTGAGTTTCAATTGCTTTATTAACTGGGTACTTAATATTCATACGATTTATTTAATTTCCACATTGTTCCTGCTATGAAAGACAATTGCATTTGAAGTGCTATAAGTACTCGTTGAAGCCTAGACGTGAATTTTGTAAGAAAAGTAGATAATATCCTGCCATATAATATCCAGACCAATTCAAGAGACTCTTATTGATGATTAATGAAATATAAAAGTTAATGCAAAAACATCAACAGCCTATTAAGGTTTTGTTGCGACCGTGATTCTTAGCATCATCATAAGCCTATAAAGGTCCCACTGCTGGGCACAGGCCTTTTCGCATGGATAGCAGCACATTGGAAGATTGTAAGTGTTCGGGCTGCCCGGCTCGAAGGACCAATGTTCGGGCTGCCCCGATGATAGAAGTAAATGATAAATTTTTGTTATGTTAAAACTGGTTTATTTGAAAACACAAAGTAATTACTTAGAATCAATGGTAAAAATGGTAATGAGTACGCGCGGCGTTCTTGGTAGCTAAATGCGAACTGGTTGATGTAATAATAATTTAATTAAATGGTCTAAATGAGGTCAAATCGAAAACTGATGCTAAGGGAAAACTGCACTGTACGTAGCTAGCTCGTACAGTAAGCTAATATTGCGAATAAACACAGTTCAAAATAATACTACAAAACACACAGAGATACTATAAGAGTATAATATTATTATCAAATGTAAAAATTAATATTAACTGTTATTCCTTGAAACTGTGACGTGAATAACAATAGCAGCGCCAAAAGTATCGTAAATCGCAATCTAATCGATCTACCATTGACCTTCAGTTGCAAGCAAAACGAACATCGATAAACTGATAAGAGTTATGTTTTTTACATATGAATGTTGTATGACATCATCCTATTACAAAACTACGTCTTACAATAGCATTAAGAATATACGAAAATTAGGATGATTATAAAACAAATGACAATCTATTATGAGATTTAGTGACGTAAATTGATAAAAATATATAAATTAATTAGTTTAAACAAGTTCAATTAAATACATGCAGTAGATTGTATTAAAACGTTATAACCGATAATGATAGATTACAAAACAAACATGAAAATGTGATATTGTAACTTGTAACAAAATGGCCATAGAAACGTGGATTAGTTAATAAACTCGTATACGGACTTTCCATACAAGCACTGAATTAAACATGCCGAAAAACAAAACAGTTTAAAATTAATCTAATGAAACAAATAATTTTATACTGATGCTCCGAAACCTTAGACGGGTTTATGGACACGGAGAGACAGATACTGGTCATCTATATTATTGGAAAATGAGCTGTTCCTAAATTAGACTAATTCACACGTTGCTAAGTCTAAATTTGACTGAGTCCAATCTACCTGGTAACCATCTGGAATTACAGGAAGAGGTGGGCGCGCTATGTGATAATCCGCGTGGGAGTCTGATTAAGGAATGCAAACTGTGTCTAACACTCTTATCATCTAATTTAGACCAGCAACCTTCACCTTAAGTTTCTTGAAAGATTTCTTGGCCGATATGGTTCTTAACATTTGCACCAAGAACTATATCGTCAACATACACGCTATTCTATATTAAGATTTTATTATTGCACATGACAAAATCTAACAGTTAATTGTTTGTTGTTACAGTCCACCAAAGACGAAGGACCAGCAGTTTGCAACAGCTGCAATGCAGTCATCACAGGAAGAGTAAGTCAATTAATTCACGGCTATTGATTAAATTCTAATTATAGGGATGACGTTATCATCAACAGAAATTCATGCCTAAACATTCAGAGTACTTACATCTTCTAACTAATTTCCAAAACATTGAGCATTTTTAGATTTGAGTTGTATAACATATGGGAGTGTAACAGTGACATCAAACTCACGATTCCCTTAAACTTCCTATGTGAATAACTTCGTTTTAGAAGGTGAAATGTTTGTCTATTGACGAACCTTAACTGTTATGGTAGTTTGTTACAGAGGAAACAAAGCCATAAATGACGATCCGATAAAGGTCGTGTGTTAAAAAGGAAGATCATGATACGTGTTTATGTGGTCTAAAATGGGTTATTGAAAACATAAGTATTCGTTTTTGTATAAATTACAAGAAATGTAGCTGCTTTAATTGTGGATATTTGCCGAAACAAAGATATAAAAATTTCGAGTACTGAGGCCAACAAGATAAATCACTACTTTAATTTGTCGTTGTGAGTTAACATTAAAGTGCGAGTTTAATTTCAAACGAACCAAAACATTAACCCCAAATGGTCTGAAATGCAGAAAAACAATGTCCGACCTCGACCGTGTGTTAAATACTTCATCTGTCAAATGAAACCGGGTCAACTTGCTAGTGCCGATTACTTCAAACAAACTACAAGAACGCTAAAGTCGACGACACACGCTATCGTTAGCGATAATATGTACAATCAACGATATCTGCATCGTATATCAAGGAGATTTGTTGATTCGCGAAACAGTTATCGAAGTTGGAGACAACATTGCCGAGTGCAGAACTTATCGCAACGATGGCTTTCATGGGCATGCAGTACTTATTGATATCAGAGAAAATATTGCTAATAAGCTTGCAATGCTCGAGTGTTTAAATGAGTTGACACTTACAGTTAGCAAACAATATTGTAAAAACTAAGGGCAGTTTTAAATTTCATATTGTTAGATTCATATATTGTTTTGATATTATGACACGACTCACGACAATAAAAAAGCAATTCCTTATCAAAAATCAATCTGTTTTTGAATTTGCAACATGCGGTACCTAAGTATACACAAGAGATCCCTAATACAAGAGAGATTGTATGCCACGTTTATCTAAAAGTGGTTGAATTTTTCTACTTTAAAAAAAGTATCTTCAAATATACTGTTTTCTAAAATACTATCTACTTTTTAAAATGATTACAATCATTCATCAAGATGGTATCGGAGGCCGATAAGTAGCATAAACTTTAAGCGCAAAAAAACTCTTTGTATGGGAGCAACTCACAAATTGCGAAAAAATAACATAAGTTCCACACATTTAGGTTGAAGAAATATTTGCAGTTTTGTATGATACAGCTGATTTTTTTTGATCGATTAGAGTGAGCATTTTTTACCAAGTACGAGTATTCGTAAACTTGTCTTCCAATTTATAACAACAAAATTATATGAAACGCCAATAGAATCAATATAGAGCAGTTGCTAGTTGTCTAGACGGACAGTGTAACAAACAAAAACTTAATTAATTTTAGGGGATAGCCAGTAGAAATGTATAAAAAGCATTGATATGTTTATGTAGCGCAAAAATAGTTTTAAGTATACTCGTACAACTCTGTATAACAGATGGTCAGTCCATTGACCAAGAGCTTTCAAACAAATGGGACGACGACAAGAATGACCCAATTTTTGCTCAAAATATGTTGCCGTGGCCGAGACTGTGGACGCTTTCTAATTGGCTTAAATAACTACGTCCTCACATGTCACAGTCCCGTAAGCTGGTGCCAATAGCAGGCCTCACTGCAGTTCTCTGCATACACATCATCTGTAAACAAAGCTTTTTAATACACATGAACGAAGCTGTGCGTCCCGCTCCGCCTTACACCGTCCTGCGGCAAAAATGACTTTCTCTATGATTGATATCATGATCCACGAAATATTTGATCGCATTTTTGATTGTCTAAAATATTTTTTTATCCTACCATACCTGTAGGTAAATATAGTGGGTCGGTCACGGATTCCCTAAATCGCAATTCGTCTGATTATCTGAATTACCAGTTTTGGGTAATCCACGCCCTACCCGACCCGATCCATACTGTTTTAAAATTTAGACATTTTGCGACTAAGTTGATTTGCGATGTGTACGAAGTGAGAAACTGGTAATTTAGATAATCAGACGAATTGCGATTTAGTGTTTACTGTATGGCATACGGAACCCGACCTTCCGTCGTCCAAGCGAAGCGTCCTCTGATTGGTTTAATTAATTACGTCTCATCGCAACAGCCGGTGGGCTCGTGCCGCGCGGCATCCCCCCCGCCTTGACCCCTGGCGGGCAAAGGCAAGCCTCGCTGCAGCGCAGCATTAGGTGAAGCCACTTTTTGTAGTAGGTAGGTACTTGTAACTCGCCATTCATGGTTGACATCTTTACAGGGAAATGTTTTTTTCTTTAATACACCTCTAACATTCCTGGAGATTTTGTGAGATTTTGCGCTATATTACTCTTTCATTCTAATTCTCGCTTTTATGTTTCTCGTACTTCCATTCCTCATACTATACACTTTCATTCAACGTATATTTTATACTTAGCCGATGGGACTTCGCCTATACTATAACTTCTAGCCTATCCACCATCCATATTTTGATTTGGTTACATTTTATTTATTTTATCAATAGTACTTTTGTGTTAGCTTCATAACTAAGTTTGGATTTAAGCTTTTTATAAGGATTAAGGTTTAAAAGTTTTTCCTTGGAGAGGAAGCCCACTTAATTTGGAATTGGAATCCCTCCTTCTCCCTTCCTCCACAGGAGTACGCGTGCTGCTCTCCGGAGTCACCAATTTACAGTCTCTAACATTCCATCACGCACAAAGAAATTTGGTGACTCGTTTCTTTGCCGCACTTCCAAAAGATGGAATAGTCTGCCAGCACACGTATTCCCTCCTACCTATGACATAGGGTCCTTCAAACGAGGCGTGAAGAAGCACTTTGTGGGCCGGCAGAGTGAGGATGACTGATGCTACGTCTCTTACGCTGCACCAGTTGTCCTCGCGCCTGGACCTCATTTCCACTTAACATCAGGTGGAGTGGGGTCATTTGCCGGGCTTAGTATAAAAAAAAAATTGATTACTAAAGAATTGTCTATCTTATCTCTAAGAGAACACAATACTGCTGTAAATAACATTCGTGTTATGGTGACTACAGACTTCGTTGTAGGCGTTTTACTAAAAATAGCAATTGAAATTCAAAATTAGATTTTGTTTTGAGTTGTAGGTAACTTACAAACAAACTACCTTGGAACATTGTAAACAAATAACGAACACGTATTACCCAACAAACAAGCCATAAAACTATACTGAAACGGGCGTCAACAATTTACAGTCGCACACATCGCAAATACGCGGGGCTGCACACAAATGGGCATTTGGCCACATGCTCCAAGAGATGACGGAACGAGGCGAGAAATTCAAAATTAGATTTTGTTTTGAGTTGTAGGTAACTTACAAACAAACTACCTTGGAACATTGTAAACAAATAACGAACACGTATTACCCAACAAACAAGCCATAAAACTATACTGAAACGGGCGTCAACAATTTACAGTCGCACACATCGCAAATACGCGGGGCTGCACACAAATGGGCATTTGGCCACATGCTCCAAGAGATGACGGAACGAGGCGAGTCACGGCGCGCGGCAAGGCTTAATGGACGCACCATAAACAGCTCACACGCTTTAGTTAGCTCGCACGCGACCGACTTTTAGGTGCTCGCTGTCTAAATTTTGTTCAGACTTTTTATGTGACTCAAGGCACATACACCGTCAAATGTTTAATTTTTGCTCGACAAACGGTTTTGTAGGACTTGTGCATTAACGTATCATAGAATTTATAATTCCATTTTCTTTAAAAAAAACCGTACACACAATGTCTGTCGTGTGCGAGATTAGCTTCATTTTTGTTGTTCTAAAAAAACTGACGAGAACTAACCGCGCTTACAGTTCCGATTACTTCTCAGTATAACAGGAACTGCATTACACGTATAGATGGGGTGACTCTCTTGAGAGTCTGCTATCGCCGCACGCTTTACACTTGAAGCCGAACGGATTGATGCTCATGTTCATCATCAGGCTATAAGCGTCCAATGCTGGGCACAGGCACTCGCACATGGACAGGGACAGGAACAGCTCATGGGAGGATTGGGGCATAAAAGTATTATGACATATGAAGAACGTATCACTGCACGAAGACAGACAGTCCAGACAGTCAACTTCAGTTAGTCAGTACATTGCTGTCTGACCTAAAAGTGCGCCAGTTCATGTCGTCATCGTCAGCACTGGCGCCAGTAACTGCTTCGTGTCAATCAGCCATTATGTAGATAATAGAGGTTTTATGGGAACTCGCAAAAGGAGACACAAAGAGCGATCTGCAACAATTAATCTCAAGTATTAGTAAGCCACCGAACAATAAGGTCAATTAACATTGCTGTATCTGCTAGACACTTGATGTCAAAGAGTTAATAAAAAAACAACGAAGTTGATATTATGTCAACATTTACCCATATTAAATGTGAGTTTACGTTTCTATGTCGTCATATCCGATTTTGCTCCAATTAGCTTGAGGTCGAAGTATTTACTTACCCTAGACAAAGACATAGACATGGTCGTCACATATTATGTGTCTGAACCGTGTTACTATAACTGATTCGTAAATAATTATAGACCTTATTCCACTCTTACTAGTAACATCATCAGAATGTTTATTCAATCTGAGACAATCAATTTGTGTATTGGACTTTGAAACCCTCGAGCGCTTTGGAATTGGAACATACGATAATGACAATTCTAAAAAAAACAATAGGTAAAGTAAACACTCCGAAGAATGAAGTCTTCTCCAGCTACATTATCGTTAACCAGTTCTTATCAGAAATTCCCCCACAGATCGTGAAGGCGCTAGACAAGAAGTGGCACCCGGAGCACTTTACGTGCAACACGTGCCACAAGCCGATCGACGGCGCCAAGTTCCACCAGCACGACGGCGGCGTGCACTGCGTGCCCTGCTTCGCCAAGCACCACAGCCCGCGCTGCCACGGCTGCGGGGAGCCCATCACCGACGTGAGTCATCAATTCATCATCACTATCTTTAGTACCTACAATTGAGCGTTAACGCAAAAAATATTAAAAGTTACGATTCATCATCATCCTCAGCCTATATAAGTTCTGATGCTGAGCAGGCTTTTTAAAATTAACAAAAACACTTTCTTATTAACTTCTTACCGTCATAGAAGGGCTTGTGTTACTAAGATACTAGACTATCCTTATCCTAAAGTTTATAATGTGCATTATAGAATTTATCATCAACGAACTCTAACTGCCGTACTCAGAGACGTCTAATAAGTTTTAATGACAATTATATTACGTCTTTCCTTCTCTATTTAGCACTATACATAAGAAAGTGACAGCAAGAGACTTAATTGTCATTTAAACTTAATTGACGTCTATGAGTACGGCAGTTAGGATCGATTTGCCATTAAAATTAATCTTACTAAACTGAAAACTAATCAAAGTAGGTACCCAAACGTGGCACCAAATGGGTATAGGCGTGTTGACTCAGGCCCAGTAATTTTTCTTGGCTTTAAAAGGCAAGATACGAAAAACGTGATGAAATTTTGATGAAAAAACACAAAACTGAAGTCAGAATCAGAATATTTATTTGTGAAACATAGGTATTACGATATATAGGTATTAAGAATTGTAAATAATATTAGTATCACTACATAGAGGTTTAAAAAAATACAATCTTAGGTATACAACGTATCGATACTATTATTAAATAAGAAAATCCCACAATACTTGCAAAGAAGTTAATGTACCCCACGTAATTTAATCCCAAAAGCAATCGATTCGCCTCATTAGGTACTCGGATGACTAACGGCCTCGGTTTCGCTAAAACGACGCTCAAAATTGTCATTAGATGACGTAACGTGAACCCGAGTGTTTGTCACGCGACAAGCAGTAAATTTTTTATGTCACCTGCCCACGCAATTAGGCTGGTGGTGATTGACCAATACACTTAATTAATTGGAAACTGTTTTGACAATTTGTTGATAAAACAACGAATTACAGTCGCTATCTATCTATCTTAATTTAGTAAAATATTTCTATATTCCAGCAACATATAATTTAAGTTGTCTTCTTGGAACCCTTTATAATTTATATTGAAAATAATAAAAGAAAGAAATAGACCAATAGTACTTTATTAATTAAAGTACATCATTGATATAAAGCTCCTGCTTTTGAGTTATTTTTTTTATTAACAAAAATATTCATCCTTAGGTACGGTGTTACAAAACAGTTTAGTTTAGTTCTATTTTTTTTAGTAGATAAGTACCTACTTATCAATTCTGATATTTTAAGTATTTTTATCTTAATCCTCTTTTGTAATAAACGTTTTAGTGATAGATTGTCTTTGTCGACTGAAGTAATAACAAATAAAAGTTACTAATACCAAAAATACCTAGATACTAGTTAGTAGTACTTAAATAAATGTTAAAATCTTTTAGGGTCGAAAAAATTTTACAATACTAGTAAATATACTTATAAAAGAAAAAAAATACTTTAAGTAATTGAACTGAAAACTAATAATAATCGAAATTAAGATTTTTACCAACCACTTTAAAAAGCTACTTTACAAGCGTGTTAATGTAATTGCTCTAAACCAGAAATTAGTTTGATTAGAGTCGATTCCACAAATAAAAAAGCGGCCAAGTGCGAGTCGGACTCGCCCATATAAACATATGGGCTTGATGAAAAAATATTTTTGAGTTTTAGTTCTAAGTATTTATTTTTATTTATTTATTTATTGAAAAAGATTCACCAACAACATATCCTTACACATTTAGATATAAATATTTAAAACTGACTAGGCCAAAAGACATGCCTTTACAGGTGAATACAGCATTATGTTTTTCTTATTTACTAGTTAAATTAACTTAATTGTTAAATTAACTGAAGTATGAGGAACCCCTAAATATTTTTGTTTTTTTTTCTATTTTAGTGTAAAAATCTTAATGCGGTTCACAGAATACATCTACTTAAAAGGTTTCAACAGTATAGTTCTTATAGTTTCGGAAAAAAATGGCTGTGACATACGGACGGACAGACAGACAGACATGACGAATCCATAAGGGTTCCGTCTTTTGCCATTTGGCTACAGAACCCTAAAAAATGGGTTACATTTTATAAAATTAAGTATTTTTGTCTACGCCGCTTTCTTAATTTACTGAACCCCTTTTTAATTGGGAGTGAGAAGAAGACCTAGGTAACGAATTCTTAGCAATGTTGCACTCACAATTTGAATACCTACAATCGCAGCGGCAACATCGCTCGCACTCGCAAACTTAGATCGTGCGAAATTACCATAGAGTTTTTTATTTGCAAGAAATACTTACAAGAAAACAAAAAATGTAATTCTTTTATACTTAATAAAAATAAGTTGTGTTGTTTGTCACTGAAGTTTTGAGCTAATAGAAATCTGCAGAATATCTAAGAGCGTTTTTACGACGAAACTTCAATTTTTCAAGGTTTTGAGCAGCTACATTTCAAACAATGCAAGCTCATTAGATAAAGTAATTTATCAATATAGAAAGATAAAGTCTTCGCAAAGTATAATGCAATGGGAAATAATAGTATTCTTTAGTATATTACTGTAAATTAGACATTTCCGGAAAACTGAATTTCAAAAGTAGTGATAGATAGTAGAGGTCACTTACTTTGAGATAATAAAAAGTCTAAAATGCCGGCTCCACACGCTATGCAAACCTCAACAAGCCACAAATCACAAATTCAAACGTGTGGATAGAGGGTTTGGCTTGGTTTGTAGCCGATCGTCGAACAAATCACAAACTCAAACGTTTGTAGAGGTTTGGAGTTTGCGGCAAGCGGCAAGCGTGCGGACGCGGCATAAAGGAATACGAAATCGTAGACCGTGGACCATCCGTGGAGGTCCGTGTCCGTCAGACCGTCAGTTGACACCAGTACTCCGAAGAGGAATACTAGTGCAACAAACAAACCCATTTGATACTTTGTTGAGAATTACAAGCTTTTATTTAGCTTGCAATGTATGTGTGTTCGTTGTTATGTGTAGGTACAATATGCCTGTAATCTGTTGACCACCACTTATTACACGTTGATTACTCCCACTCCATAACTGTGTGTGTATGTATTGTGCCAATCGCCTGTGAAAAAAAAATAGCAGCGCACGCGCATTGTAAGACGTAGGTATTACAGGCCAAAGAGTTACGGACCAACAACGTTTCGGATGCGAAGAGAGTGAGAAAACTGATTTCTTAACGTTATTAAATCCTATCACAAGCTAGAAATAAGTCATACAATGAGGTCGTAAAGGTATAAAAAAAACATGTCCACAAATTAGAAAAAAAACTTAATCACTCATTATAAAAACTCTTATTGAGCAACTTCAAAGATTGATACAATACTTATACTACATAAATAAACGATATTGAACAGGACAAACAGCATCTCATTAGCAGATGTTAAATAATTAATAATGTGTTGTGTGCACACGCCAGTCGACCTTGAACTTGCTATAAGTACCATTAGAACAGAAAAAACCAATTAACTCGTGATGATTCACTCGACGGATAAGGAAATGTCTTCTCCGGAATATTGTTTGGGCGCGATCAATATATTTTTTGTGACAGTTTACAATGAATTATGATTATTACTAATAAATAACTAATTATAAATGCAAAAGTAAGTTTAATGTTACGTGAACTCACCCAAAGAAAGTCTCGCAGACTGACCTATCAAGTTGTGATCGTAAACTGGTAACGTAGGTGTGCAAGATAAACGTTTTCCGCGAACACTGGCAACACTCAGCGCAGTGTGTACCCACCTTTCACGCATAAACTGCTGAACCGATTTTCATGAATTTTAGTACCTATAGCGATAGATAGGGCTCTGAAAACGGTTGTAGGCTACTTTTTTCTGCGAAAAATTTACGCGAGCGAAGCTGCAGGCATAAACTCGTTACGTACTAATATTTATACAGAAGAATCACAACAAATTCTAGTTCTAAGTTAAAAAAAGAATTTGCCATTCATAGTAGACCAAGGACGAACGGGAAAAATGGAAGCGGTTAACTGTTATTTTACCTGATGACAAGACCGCACTTCTGACTAAGGAAATAACCATCGGTATCAGTGACAGCCGAAACAACAATACTTGTACCAGTTGTTATAGCGACAGACTTGATGATAGTGGTAGCTAGGCGGACTTAGAATAAGTACTCTACCACCATCAAAACCGACAACAATATTATGTACTGCTGGAAACGAAACCCCGAGACAGGTCGTGGTCTAATCTCACTTTAAGACCCCAAGGAGCTCGATGGCGCAGCGGCTAGCGGGTTCGGCTTGCGATCTTGCCCGTTAAGCAACATTCGCAATGCCGGGTCGCCCAATGGGTGACCAAATAAAAACATCTCGAGCTCCTCCGTGCTTCGGGAGGCACGTTAAGCCGTTGGTCGTGGTTGTTGTCGTAAGATGGCAGTCGTCAAAATCCACCAATCCGCATTGGGCCAGCGTGGTGGGTTATGACCCAATATCCCCACGTGCTATTGTTCACGAGGGCGATTGAGGCTAATATAGGACATAACTAACATCATTGAAGTTAACTACTACATTTATGGATATGATCTCAAAGCTAAGGCACTAGAATAGCCTAGAACGTTACAGATACCGTTTTACCAGCTATCTGAGGATGTTTAGCCACTGTCAAAGTTTTACTATATAAATCAATCATGACTCGGCTACAATTGCACATTATGACTATCACACAAAATAACCATATAAATCATAAGCAAAACCGGCAGTAACTGATGGGGCACCTCCAAAGATCATTAATAATAGCGTTATTAGTGGTAGGTAAGTACTACACATTCACCAGCAGGTAGCAGTAGGTACCAGCTTCACTTTGGTAAAAGTAGAATTTTGTATAAATGTACCTACCTATACAATAGATTGGTCTGCTTGTGTATAACGCGAAGACTTGATCTTAGACACTGATTTTAATGATTCTGGAAAAAAAAAATTTCGACAACTTTCTTAATTTTATGCATGAAACAATTTATTCTTACATGAAAATATGTATTTGTATTGATATTCCGCACACCCTTCTTTAAAAATTAAATTTTAATTTTATACATAAGCGCGTGATGGTTTTGCATATTTTGCAGAATAAAAACATTGCTCTAATTAAATTACTAGGTTAATGTTTTATATTTTAGCGTTTTATTAACGATTAAATATACTTAACGCTAAAATATAAAACATTAATCTATAAACGCAGCTTCATCTTAACCAAATGTTCAAATATTTGTAAAAATATTTCTTTCGGATCTCAGAGGTGAAAACTTCTAAGATTTGATGAAGCAATGTTGACTAAAAAACATAAGCATCAAGCACTGACAAATTTCGACGGTTGAAAGCCAGACCTCGGTAGCCAAGTGGTTAAGGCAGCCGCCCGGAATGCGGAAGGTGCGTGGTTCGATTCCCGCCTGAGGTTTTCGTCTTTTTTCAGTGTTTAAAAAATTTTTACTTAAATTACTAGGTCTGAAACTTCAAAGCTTTTGAATCCATCGTGTATAAACATATTTATCAACATGTCAAACCCCTGCTTTCTCTAAGCCAACATGGATTCATGAAGAACAGATCTACCACAAGTAACTTGCTCGAGTATAAAAGCTATATTTGTGAGACCTTAGATCGTGGAGATCAGGTGGAATCCGTGTATACGGATTTCCGTAAGGCGTTTGACAAGGTTAACCACTCTCTTCTTTCTCAAAAGTTGTCGGAAGCTGGAATTCATGGTTCTGTTCTTAGATGGGTAGAATCATATCTGGCGAATAGGAGTCAGCTAGTTGCTGTCAAGGGTTTTTTGTCTGAGCCTATTCTAGTCACGTCTGGAGGGCCACAGGGTTCTCACCTTGGTCCTCTTTTCTTTGTAATTTTCATCAATGATCTTGCCGATAGGCTGTCGTTTCGTTGCCTGCTGTATGCTGATGACCTTAAGGTATTTTCTGCTATAAAGAGCATACAATGTTGCGAAGATCTTCAAAGAGACCTTGATGTTATTTCGGAATGGTGTAAATTCAACGACATGTCTCTGAATGTCGATAAATGTTGCATTATCTCCTTTACTAAAAAACGCAATAGAATGGATTTTGTTTATAGCGTTGATGAGCAGGCTCTTAGACGTAAAACTTCTGTGAGGGACCTTGGTATTGTTTTTGACGATAAGATGACTTTTAGGGAGCACTATGACCATGTTGTAAGTGAGGCAATGAAAGTCTTGGGGTTCCTGGTTAGAACCACAAGGGATTTCAAGAATTTTAAAAGCCTTATTTTGCTTTACAGTTCTTTGGTTCGTAGCAAAATTGAATATGGTTCCGTCATTTGGTCACCTAACTACGCTATCCATTCCAAACACATTGAAAGCGTACAGAAGAAATTCTTGAGGTTACTTTGCTACAAACATAACCTTGGTCGTAGTTTCCCAGGATACCATGAGAGATTGAGGAAATTCAGAATGACCGACCTAGAGACTCGACGTTCCCAACAGGACTTGATAACACTGCACAAAATTTTACATTCTATCATTGACGCTCCCAATCTCTTGAAACTATTAAAAATTAACTTTATATTTAACCCTAGGCGCTCTTCCCCAATTTTTGCTATTCCAACTTACAAGAATAATACATCGTTCTTTAGTCACATTGCGCGGATGTGTCGTAATATGAACGCACTGTCCTTCAGATGTGCCGATGTTGACATTTTCGACAGCAATGCCAACTCCTTTAAGAAAGCCATTATGTCTGTCCTCAGCCTTACTTCTAACTCTAACAATGGTGATTGTTAATTATTAAAAACATTGTTAATGTAACTATTTTGGTTTATAGTATTATTTAATTTAAATTTTAGTACTGTTTGATTCTGATTTCTGATTATGATTATTATTAATGTTATTTGTTTATTTTTTCCCAATTCAATAATTACTCTGTAAATTTAATTTTAAAATAATGTGATTTTAGTGTATATAATGATTTTACGTAGTGTGCATGAGCAATGTAACTGTAGCCAGTCTGTGCATACATATTTAAGGGTATCAATCTAGCACAAAAATGTTTTAATTGATGTTCTAAATGCCTTTTCGATTGATGTCTGTTGTGATGCCTTATTAAATAAATAAAAATAAAAAAGCAGAATTTGTTCTAATTATAAATATCAATATGATTGATTTTGCTCTGAAGTTTATTAAGACAGAGACTTATGTCCATTTTTGCGATCGCGCGGCACCCCCATAACGAGTTTAAAAGAAGCTTAACTTGTGAGAGCGTAAAAAATGGATTTAAAAAAAGGTTTCTTCATTATTGTCCTTTAAACGCACCACTGCTGAGCTCAGGAGCTAAGATTCCAACCCCACATGAACATGACGAAATGGGGGATAACCCACCACACAGGCCCGATGCGGGTTGGTGGGTGGTGGCGATACTGTACTATACATCCGGGACCATCCACATAACCTGTATTGAGGAAGTTGCTTATATATCAAAATCGTGACCCGACGCTGCACCATCGAGCTTTTTTTTATTCTGCAACGGGTAAGCGCTTGGCCTTTATCTCACCTGATGGTAAGTGACGATAAGGCCGAAGGTGGAAGCGCGCTTTACCCGGAATCCTCAACCACTGAGGAACTGACTATCTTATCTCAAACTGCCGGAAAACAACAATGCTATAAACATCGTTGTTATGGCGACAGACTTAGATAAGATGGTGGTAGCTAGCCAGGCGGACTTAACAGCCCTACCACCAACCAAACCGAGCACACAAAGATGTACCCCCGCTGGGAATCGAACCCGGGACCTCTGGGTCTGAGACCGGTGGCTTAGCCACTAGACCACGGAGGCGGTTTAGACAATTCTTTATAAAAAGCTATTTTTTTACATGTATCCATACATATAATCACGACTACTATCCTCTAAGGGTTAGTCAGAGACTAGGCAATGAGGACAGCAAAAGCAGTCCTCTACCATAGTCCACTTTTCACCAAATAGCCACCGCTACGCGACATGGTTGCTAATGTCTTATTTTTTTATAATGTATAAATATACATAATTGAGTCATGCACAATACCATGTTTATTTTGCAATCTGCCACGCGACATGCGACAAGCATCATGTTTGTTTACCTACAATAGCGTGGAAGCTAATTTACGATGACACCGAGGGCGTAGGGTTGCCTACCTGGGTATGAATACTGCATAAATCATAAATCATTTATTTGCCGAAAATCATGTACACAACATTGAGATGTAAGACAATGATTTAAGGTATCAACAATATTCTGCCATAAGTATGTAGGCATGCAAATATCCATAATTATAACTACATCAATTGACTTTTTGTCTGAAATTAATTATTAATGTTACCTAGTATCCTTACAATTTATACAAACAATACAATTAAATTACAATTGATTCAAATGTCATAATTATTAAAAATCAATATTATTGCAAATTGAGAGTTAATGATAATGTCAAAATGTCTTTACAAATTATTAAAAACAATACAATTAAATTACAATTCATTAAAATTTTATAATTATTAAAAATCAATATTATTGCAAATTAAGAGTTAATGATAATGTCAAAATGTCTTTACAAATTATTAAAAACAATACAATTAAATTACAATTCATTAAAATGTCATAATTATTAAAAATTAATATTTAATGATAATGTCAATGATAATTAAAAGCAAGATGTCATATTATTTCCAAATATCCCTTGACGGAGTAGAAATTGTGCTTTAGGAGACATTGTGATAAACTATTTTTAAATCTATTTCTTTCTAACGGGAGATTCATCATGTCTAATTTATTAAATATTTTTATGGCCAAGTAAAATACATTTTTCTGAAATAAAGTTAAATAACATTTAGGTATAGCCAATTTATTCTTTCTTGAATCCCGTAAATTTATTTTGATGTCTTTATTTTTTACAAAGTATTCTGAGTATTTCTTAACCAACAGACACATTTGTATTATGTACGTACATACAGGGTAGAAAAAGTATTTTATGTTTTGTAAATAGGGGTTTACATGAATCTCTTTGTTTGATTCCATAAATCGCACGAATGCATTTTTTCTGAGCTCTAAATACCCTTTCGATGTCTACGCTACGCATTAGGACATCATCATCAGATAGAATGAAAACCGTACATTTCTCTGGACTACTCAGGAGATCCGATATCGGAAGAAAGCAACTAGGCTACTATAAAAAACAACATCTGAATAATGGCTAAATTATATTAAAACAAGATAATATTTTAGTATCCGGTTATACAGAAACAGCATAGATACTGTACAGCTAAAGTTTCATGAACGGATCCGGGCCGGTTATGTATCTTTATTAATACCAAAGCATAATTGCTAAAAGTATATGTTTTAATTAACCAACATAGCTCTACGTCAAAAAAATTGCAAAACAAGTCGGCAACCCTACGCCCCGGGTCTGTCATTATATATCTCCATACAAATTGTGCGGTAATTACCTGCAAACGTTAGGGGCCAAGTATGGAGTAAGTCTCACAATAACTCACAATGCTATATCACTTGCGGCGAAGAGAAGTGATTAAATCAATTGATATTGATAGTATGTAAACACCCTTCATTTGCATATAGATGCAATAAAAGATGATCAGTAAAGTAAATGTAAAGACGCTTGAACAGTACGAGTACACACACATAAAGAGGCACAGAGGTATAGTCCAATGCAGTAATATGCGTACACTGAAGTGATGTGATGACACATCAGAAGTGTTATTTTCCCCTCAGGACGACTTCGTCATTTTCTTAAACTTGACACTTTCCTAATTTGTCTCATTTTAAACCTGGCTCTTTCTTAGTTGGTCTCTTTTGCAAAGTTGACACTTTCATAACTCGTCTCATTTTTAACTCGGCTCTTTCTTAGTTAGTCTCTTTTGCAAAGTTGACACTTTCATAATTCGTCTCATTTTTACTCGGCTCTCTTCTCTCTCTTTTTTTGCTACTTTTGCTGCAGGCCCTTACGGCGGAACTTAGGTACAGTCGAGTTCATGAATATGTATACACTTTAGTACCTTGGCTTGTCTATTTAATGTATGTTTAAACTGCCATTCATAAATGTCAAAGCGATTAAAGTGACAAGGTACTAAAGTGTACACATATTTATGAACTCAACTGTACGCATCCAGTCCAGTTAATCTTAAAAAAAATATGAATACAGGTGTCCCGTAATCATTTTCTTAGAGTTTATGAAAAAAATAAGATTTAGAACAGTGTCAAGTTAAGAAAGAGACCAACTAAGAAAAAGCCTAGTTAAAAATGAGACCAGTTAGGAAAGTGTCAAGTTTAAGAAAATGACGAAGTCGTCCGGAGGGGAGACGAGTTGGGAAAGTGTCAACTTTGCAAAAGAGACCAACTAAGAAAGAGCCGGGTTAAAAATGAGACAAATTAGGAAAGTGTCAAGTTTAAGAAAATGACGAAGTCGTCCTGAGGGTCATTTTCTTTGTACGCGGTCACAAGGTCGTTTCAGCAATCCCAATGTGTCAAAAGTAATGTTGATCATGTGTTTGAACTTGACATAAAAAATTTTAACTGCCTCTGTGGTAAACATGACAAAAAATCCCAAAAAGAATTTGTGTTTTTTTCATTTTTAATGAAATGAATTAATTTTGTGAATTTTAATTGGGTAGTCTTTGAGTATCTAATTCATTTTACAACATATGGCCGTCTTTTGACCCGTCCGCGTCAGCTGGGCGATAAGTACTTACGAAAAAACACGAGTTCCTTGTTTGTCATTTTTGTCATGTTTATGACACTTGACCTGACCAGCCCTTGAAGTTTCTTGCGGTTTCTAGCAGTCACCTTATATAGGTACCTATTCCCTATCGGGGAATAGAACCCGTAAAGGTGACTACTTTAGTAACACCTATGTATTTTAGAAACAACTAGGTAGGTACCTAGGTCGGTAGGTAGGCCTCTGAATGAAGTGAGACAGCGAGTCATAAAGATTTCAAAGTAACGAGATGCAACTAACTATCAACAAATTGGCACAGATTGACACATCAGAAGTGTTATTTTCTTTGTACGCAGTCACAAGGTCGTTTCAGCAATCCCAATGTGTCAAAAGTAATGTTGATCATGTGTTTGAACTTGACATTAAAAATGATTTTAACTGCCTCTGTGGTCTACATTGAAATGTGCACTCTACTCGAAATGATATGAGTATTGTTAGTAGCTTACTCGCAGACATGGCAAGAGTTAACATAGCGAACTATGTAGTGGTTGAACATGTCAGGTGAAGGTCGCTCTATAGTCGGGTATATCAGTTTCTTTTCTGAGAGCTTTCTGATTTTGCAATAAACCTTATTAAGTACATAATTTTAAAAAATATATAAAAACAAATATTAACTCCGAAGCCAGATCGTTCTAAAGCTCTGATAAATAGTAATATCTATCAAAATAATTTTTCCTGGCGTTGCAAAAATATATACATACTTAGTATTTATACATCTAATGAGTAAGATGTAGAAAAAAAATAAACTACAAAATTTAATAATCCGAATCGATTGATAGATAATATCAATGCGAGACACGCCCTCAGTAGGCCGTGGGCCATTAGACATGAACATATGACTCGACTCTGCGCCACACGGAAGAAGGCCTAATATGGCACGCCCCGCGCCGCCCACACACATACTGACTAATATCATGGATACTCTCACCGACTATTAGTGAATCTATAAAAAGGTTAGCCGCCCGTGTCCCTGACTGTACGGATATTAGCTGACAACAGAGAGCGTAGTTCTCTAACTAAACACATCTGAAACTTCGTTGGTCCGTAATTCGTAGTACGAACACGCGCGCGCGCTGCTTTATTTATGCTGCTTTAATATGGATATGTATTTTTGTTTATTTATTTAATCTGCATTGCATTTTGTGCGGACTTAACGGCACAAGGCATTCTCTACCAGTCAACCGGTAAGAACTTGAGAGATTTGAAGCAAGGCGATCAAAACAGTCACATTAATATGACAATACTTACATCACGCCCGTTTCACAAAAGGCTAGGCAGGACCACCAGCTTTTTATTAGGGTTCCGTAGCCATGGCAAAAATGGCAAAAAAACGGAACCCTTATGGATTCGTCATGTCTGTCTGTCTGTCTGTCCGTCCGTATGTCACAGCCACTTTTTCCGAAACTATAAGAACTATACTGTTGAAACTTGGTAAGTAGATGTATTCTGTGAAACGCATTAAGATTTTCACACAAAAATAGAAAAGAAAAAACAATAAATTTTGGGGGTTTCCCATACTTAGAACTAAACCTCAAAATTTTTTTTTCTTCAAACTTATTCGTATGTGGTATCTATAGATAGGTCTTCAAAAATGATATAGAGGTTTCAAATATCATTTTTTTCTAAACTGAATAGTTTGCGCGAGAGACACTTCCAAAGTGGTAAAATGTGTCCCCTTTAACTTCTAAAATAAGAGAATGATAAAACTAAAAAAATACATGATGTACATTACCATGCAAACTTCCACCGAAAATTGGTTTGAACGAAATCTAGTAAGTAGTTTTTTTTAATACGTCATAAATTAATTAATTAAAAAAAATATACTATTATTAAAACATCGATCAAAGTTACAACGAACTACAAGAACTTTTATATGATGTTACTTGCTGCTACGGAACCCTTCATGGGCGAGTCCGACTCGCACTTGGCCGGTTTTTATTTGCTATGATCCTGGCACATTTTATTATGTTACATGCGGCACATAAAGCTCACAATAATAATAATATAAACCTCATACTAATTATAATAATATTCATATTTAGTAACTTTCCAAAATAAGGTAGTCAAGCGTAAACTGCGTAGCCAAACATGTTGCTAGAAACATACGAGTATATCTATCTCTCAATAAAACTACATCTTGATCATAGTCGCGGCCTCGCTGCGGTCGTTAGGCGAGAAATTACTGCACGCATTAATTAGCAAGACGCTACTTAGCAGCGCAATCAAATGAATTGCACACTACACTGACACTTAGTAACGATGACAAAGTAACAATCTGTTAATAGTTAGTTGCATCTCATTACTTTGAAACCTTTATTACTCGCTGTCTCACTTCATTCAGGGGTAGTACCTACCTACCTTACCTAGTTGTTTCTAAAATACATAGGTGTTACTAAAGTAGTCACCTTTACGAGTTCTGTTCCCTGATAGGGAATAGGTACCTACCTATAAATTTGTTTTTTTGTTTGTTATATAAATACATTATTGCTCCATACCATAATCTATATATAAAAATGGCAGGTCCCGTCTGACCGACGACTGACTGACGAACGATCAACATTCGCTCTTCTACTCTTGTCCGTAACCTTCGTTCCTCTAGCTGCCTGTCCCTTGATGTTCCTCCTCATTCCACTGATTTCGTAGCCAAGTCTTATACTGTGCACGCCATCCACCTGTGGAACTCCCTGCCGGAGAGTATTAGCCGTGCCCAGTCTCGGGTCTCATTCACTCGTCAAATAAAAGATTACTTCCTCAGGCTGGACTCTTCATCCTAAACACTTACCTATCACTGTACATATCAACTTTGTATTTATATTTTTGTCTATTTCTTATAATTTACTCTTATCTTTATTAGTATTATTTCATATAATAATATATGTACTCATATTCATGTCCTAATCTAATCTGTGCACTAGCCCTTGCTTTATTTACTTTGTTTTTATGGGTTCTCTTGCCCAAAGGTTGCTGGCAGAAAGTGCTACCCTAGCAATAAGGCCGCCTTTTGTAAAACTGATCCGTTTATGATGTATTATTTTATGTTTTTAGTGCAATAAAGTATTTTTCATTAATTTATTTAACATCACGCAAATATTGCAGATCCTTTTGATGACGTGTAGTCACGTCAATGCGTGTAGTAAGTAGGCAAGACGGAATTTTCCAAATTTTCTGATATCGACTGTATAACAAATTCAGCATGACTGGATAATTGTAGCAGCAGACCAATAAAAGTACACCTATAACCAATCCTAAGATGTTTTCAATTAAAGAAACACTTAATTTTCTTAGAAATAATGATCAAACCATCTAAACCTAAAAAAGACGTGCCAATGAATACTTATATGAAATAATGGCGTTGTCTGGTATAAAAACAGCTCCGCAAATGGAAGCAGGCATGGCTCAACGGCCACCATTGTTCTCGCGATGACATCACGCGCGCGTTTGGAGGAAAACATCCCATCCTGTGGGCTGACGCTGGCAAAGGCGAGTGCGGCGGGGAATAGCAAAAATGTGATCGCCTTATCATTAGTTCCTTGCGTACTCTTTTAGGCTGATGTTAAAGTCTATTGATACCTTTGTAGACACCTTTTACGCATTAATGGTTCGACAGAAAATTATGGTTAAGGTATAATTTTGCTACAGCTTATAGCGCTAGCTTTTAAGCTCGTCTTTATGGTAAACGTATAACGTCTTCTGATCTTGACTACAAAGGCGCTGTCAACAGTATGTGGTAACTCCATAAGAGGGTTTACGCATTACGATTTCCCATACAAACTTCAAAGTTGAAATTTTTAAAAACCAATGAGCCTATTTTGATTAAACTTGGAATTCTTAAGTGAAATACAGGGATCTTAATAGTTTTTGTTTTTAAAAACATTCATTTAACTTAGTTACTGCGATTTTAAATTTTCTATAGTACACTGTAAATCGCAATAACTCAGCTAAATAAACGTTTTTTTTAAATGTTTTCAATAAACTATTTAGATCCCATTACATTAGCGTGCAAAGTTTCATTAAAATTGGCTTATTAATTAAATAAAAATTTCGACTTGGAAGTTTGTATGGAAAACCGAAATGCGTTAACCCTCTTAAAGTCGGGCACTCTTGTCAGAGTGGTCGTGGATGTTGAGGGTCTTGACGAATGCCGGCTCTTGCCATCTCCTCAGCCTGTTGTGAGGCGTTGCATGAGCAGTCTGTCATAGTGGATTGAGTGGGGTTATGACAACTAGTGACGTCACAACTTTTTTATGATCCGCAGCGCGTGATCCAGGCGCTGGGCGTGTCGTGGCACGCGAACCACTTCGTGTGCGGCGGCTGTCGGAAGGAGCTCGGCGGCGGCGGGTTTATGGAACAGGTATGCTTTAACTTGATGTATACATGACTACGTAACTTTTTACCACCCACGACACTGTTGTGGAACCAGCTCACAGCGGTGGTATTTCTGGATCATTACGACATTGTCATCTTCAAGAAACGAGCCTACTCTCAATGCTTCTGCGATTCCTCGGGATTTGCGGGTTTTTGCTCGGGAGATTGCTCTCAATCAGGTGGATCCGCCTGCTTCTTTGGTATCCTTTTATTATTAAAGAAAACTTGAGTCACTGTCATCCCAACCTAAGGCCCTATGCCTCATCGACATCGGCGTTTATTTCTGGACGTACGCATGCGAGGGCTGTTGTAGCCGCTTTTCATCAGACGGCCAGAGTATGCTCGTATGCCGAATGACTAAGCCTAGTTTCTCCTCTATTAGCCTATAGGTAATCGTTGGGTTTAGGTCTTTCAGTATAAAGAGATCGGACCTTTTACAAATCCATTTTACATGTTTTACCAAATAGCATTAGTTCTCTACTATAACACTTGTTTTGTTTATTCCAGGCCGGGCGGCCGTACTGCTCGGCGTGCTACGCGGATAAGTTCGCGGCGCGCTGCAATGGCTGCGCGCAGCCCATCGTGGACAAGGCCATCATCGCGCTCGACGCCAAGTGGCACCGCGAGTGCTTCACTTGCAACGTAAGCTCTTTTTATGCCTCCTGACTCCGCCTAGGGATGATCTATACTAGGACAGAATTCGATAAAGAATGTTAATAAAAATAATTCACAATTCTTTGTACAAACATCTGGTGGCACCCGAACTTTTACAAAACAAATTTAGGAGTCTATTTTCTCGTTAATGTCTCTCAAGAAACAGTAAAAAATCGTATCAACACTGGATGTATCTATGCACACAGAATTGTAAATAATTTGTTTACAAACTATGTTTATCGTATGTAATTTGACCCTGGTATAAGGACGACTTAGTGGCCGCCGCCGGCCAGTTTGGTCTACCGACCCAAATGGAGGCTCTTATTATCGGAGGCCAAGACCTACACTAGGTCGTTGCGCCAACTCAATTATTTAGTGACTCTGATACCCTACCCTCAGAAGGAAAGCAGGGTCATGTGGGGCTCCATCCGTTCCCTTTTCTGCAGAGAAAACCTAATAGCAATCAGGTATAGGAGGAAGGGAAGTTTACCCACTAAACACTGGAGCACAAAATTACAAGGGAATTGAACCACGGGGGCAATGTAAGCTTTGAGCTAAGCTAAGGTCTATCATAGATAATCTATCAAGATGAAAAACAGCCCCCTAGAGGCCCTAGACAATTACAACCGCTCCATGTAGATTATATTTATGTTTGTCATTACTAAATTAGTAGACCAATTCTCACTATAGTAATCAAAACAACAGATAGATAAGTTATTAACTTGGGGCGGAAGTCTGCTGTAGCACATAGCGCAATCGGGTCAAGTTCGAACTTATGTATGTTGAAAGCAAATCAGATCAATTGATTGTACATTTCTATATTGTCACCGCGTTTCGTACCCCTGCGTAGTTGCCGGAGTTTTGACATTTGAGTTACCGCACTTTTGGTAGTTGTTGTACCTGATTGTATTATTATTTATCTTTACTCATACAAAAATTGTTTCATTTGCAGAAATGCCGGAACCCCGTGACCGACGCCACCTTCTCCGTGATGGACAACAAGCCCCTTTGCGGCAAGTGCGCTTAAGTGCCCACAGCCCATGACATTAATTTATTCAACCCTAAACTTAAGACAAGTGCACTCACGACACGAGCATCACACGCTGTCGTTGGCTAATAAGTATTTTATTGATAGGACTTCAAAGCAGCTCTGCACCAGCTGCCGCACACTTACTCTGTCAGGCTTGTGGAAGATCGTGCTTTCGCATCGGTCTATTTAGCCATCAAAAGCCATGTCTGTCAGATGTTGCACCATAAATCGTCTGCTGTAGACGAAAAGATGATGATGATGATGATGAAGAATACGAAGGCAGTTAAAGAGGATCCACTGCTAGACATAGGCTTTCTCTTTGGGCATTAATGTTGAATTTCCGTGCGCTGTCGCATCTAGAGGATACTGCGATGGATGCTCATTGGTATCCTTGCATTACCATAGACACTAACCACCAATAGTAAAACTATTTTATATTTTGTGCCATAGACATATATATTATGTGAAGTCATTATTTAAAATATGAATTATTTTCAAAATCTATTTGTTTAATGCAGTTGTGCGACAATTTCCGCTAGTATTTTGGGATATCGACTTTGCCTAGCGTCAAGTGTATAAAGACATTTTCGTTGTAAATATTGTAATAATTATGAAAAAGCGTTGCTCGTGAGCTTTCAAAGAACTATTGTTTCATGATAATTAATACTATAATATAATGTTATTTTTTCATTTATATAAACTTTAAAGGGCTGTTTTTTATGCTTTACGTACCAGTTTTTAATAAATTATTTTCGTTATAAATTGTTTCATTGCTGTAAAATGTAGTTTCGTACATTTTGGGTCCTATATTAGGTCGCCAGTTGAAATACCACACAAGACACAATAGAATTTCTATTGTTATCGAGCTCTAGGAGTCCTTGCCACAGACGAGGGGATATCTTTGTGTTATCAAATAAGAACATTATTACACGAAGCGTCTTTAAAAATAAAATGTAAGTAAGTAGATATCGTTAGACATTTGATTAGGGATATTTTAGATTAAAATTATTTTTAGATTAACGTAAACGCGAAAGCTTAAAATTGAAGTACTTACAGCAATAATTAATTTATAAAAACTAGTTTTGGTGAAACAGCGAAATGTGTTGCTAATGGCACCGTAAAGTCTTTAAGCCAATCAACTAATTTTATACAGGGTTAATTTTGGAACCCCCGCCAAATTTATTTACGTTACCCTATAGCAGCCAAATAATAAAATAAAAAAACACATATTTTTTTTACATTTTTGTCTCAACTTTTCCTTAAGAAATTAAAATTATTGTCACCTAGCGCGCGGCCTATCGCGGTTATCAACGCGCATGCGCGCGACCGTTGCGAGGGTAAGCGCACGCACCTAGAACTATAGAATATAAAGAGCAAGCAAAAAAATTGTATTTAAAAAAAAGAAAACATTCATAAATTTTACGTAAAATATTTTATTATTACTTTTTTACTACATATTTACTTCTGGCGGGGGGTCTCAAAAAAATGTAGTTGACATATGAGCACATGCCAAGAAACTAAAAAGTTAAGCTAAGTACAGCCTGAATACCGTCCCACTGCAGGGCAAAGGCCACCATCATTAAAATAAGTCATCACAAACCCGGGCAATGCATCAAACAATCCTAAAAAAACTTTTTTTTATGTGACGCGTCATAGTGACTACATCCTGCTTGATGGTAAGCAACCGATGCAGTCCAAAATAATGAGAGCGCTCCTCACCGTGGAACAAGCACGGTAACAAGCGCACCCATTCATGGCGGCCTGCATAAATGCTGTTTTACGCTCCGTTTAAAAGACCCGTTATTATAGGAGCTGGGAAACACATGCGCCGGCAAAGAATTACAAGGCCGAATGGTATTACAGAAGAACGACTTGCCAAATTTTTTGGTACGAGTGCTGATATTCTGCACAGTATGATGGTGGTTTCTAAGACCAGCACGTGTAGTCCGGGACGGAGGGCGCGATTAGATCAAAAAGTTCTTCAGAACACTCTCCGTAGTATTATCGGTAGAAGACACTGAGAGAAGCAATGTCTCTACGGAGCTGGAGGTCCACAAGAGAGGCTGTAACCTCAGCATCTCCAATAATGCGTACCGCTTGCCTTTCAAGTCTATCAAGTGCATCGAGGAGGTATTTAGCGGAGACGTCCCATAGATGGGAAAAATACTCCATACTCGATCGCACCTCAGTCTTGTACAGCAAACAGCGCTGCTCGGGATTGAAAAACCGCCTCACTTTATTGAGAATACCCAACTTAAGGGGAGGCAATTAAAATAACACTCTCGATGTAGCATTTTGGATTCAGTTCCTGGCCGATGTCCATGCCAAGAATGGTGAGGTCCACTGAAATGGGTAAAGGAAAGATCTGAAGAGAGGAAGGAGTAAGGAAGGGAGTGATCTTGGACGAGAATGCACAAACCTGAGTTTTTCTGGTATTAAACTCGACCAGGTTTTCAGATCCCCACTTAGAGACACGATCGAGAGTCAGGTTCAGTTTGGCAACCAGTTCTTGCCTTTTCACTACGATATCAGCTTACTTTGCCGCAGGTTATCCTATGTACCGCTCATGCACCGTACTGTCATCCGCATAACAATGAATATTGCCCAAGGACAACATGTCATTGATATGCAGAAGAAATAGAGTAGGTGAGAGCACAGAACCCTGCGGCACTCCGGCATTGACTTTATAGAACTCGGAGAAACTACCGTCACAAAGGACACGAATCCTCCGCTCTTCTAAAAAGTCTGCAACCAATGCGCACAAACGGGGCGGCACGCTGAAGGCCGGCAACTTGGAAAGAAGGGAGCGATGCCATACTATATCGAAAGCTTTGGCGACATCAAGGCTAACTGCCAGAGTAGATTCGCCATGCTTGTCCATCGCTTCCACCCCATGCGTGAGTAACGTACGCTAGAAGATCACCCGTTGATCGCTTGTGTCTGAACCCAAACTGATCATGGAGCAGTGGTAGGTAGGTAGCGAATGAGCTGAGAGTTAATTATCCGCTCAAACACCTTGCACAGCACAGAAGTTACAGCGATGGGTCGATAGTTGGCTGGACACGAGCGATCCCCTTTTTTGGGGATGGGCTGTATGTTCGGTTCCTTCTAAGACACCGGCACAATACCGGTATCGTAAGACTCAATAAACAATCGTGTCAACACAGGAGACAACTCAGCCGCGCATTTGAGCAGCACAATCGCCGAAACACCGGATCCGGCCCTATTGTCTATTGCCTTAACCTATTGCCTGACCGGGGCATTGACTCCGGGACCTCCACATATCGAGCGCTTGATCACTCGGTCACCGAGGCGTTCAATAAACTAAATCACTCAAAAATTTTATAGAACGGTGGATCTAGCACGAACTAGTTCACCTATCGAAAACGTTAATCCGTGACGACGATGTTTTCATAAATTCTATAAAATGGCGTCTGTCAATATTTTTTTATTTTTGAGGAAGTTGTGACACTGCATTTGTTTCCAAACGAAATTCCGCTTCTACTCTAGCTATTTATGACACGAATTCTATACGAGATCGAGCGCTAGGTTCACATAATATTAGAGCAGCTGACTTACCCTAATCCTGTCTCTGTCTGGTAGTTCCACCTCGTCTGCGGCCCGCGGCGCGGCAGACGACATTCTCGGCGACACCTTAGGAGTCTCGTGCGTTCTCGGACTTCGCGCTTCGTTTTTGTGCTCTTTCTCAGCACAAACCCCATGTGATTCTGGCTCTTTCACTCCTCTACCACTCTCAGCAGTTCTTAAAGCTTCAGCTGGTTTAGTCTCCAAGGTTGGTTTATTAGTTTTCGGACTGGGTAGCTTTCCAGGGCTGACTAAGGTGGGACGGTTGGGTTTTCGGGGCGGCACTGTCTTTGGGGTGGCGTCTTTGTTGATGATGCGGGGAGTGACGTTTCTGCTGCGCTGAGGAGTGGTGGGCTTGCTGGCCTGGCGCTGGTGCGGGCTCACCTCGCGGCTGATGTGGCTTGACGCGCACTAATGGACATACATACAATCACTATTATCCTCAAAGGGTTAGTCAGAGACTAGGCAATAAGGACCGCAGAAGCAGTGCGCTGTGACAGTCTACGGCACACCTAATAACAATTGCACGAGTTCAGCGTGACATGTGATGAGCCCGTCGCCGCTTTATGCTGTTGAATGTATGAACAGTATTCAGTACTTAGGTCGTCTTTTACAACACTCAAGAGTAGAAATGAGTTGGTAGGATGCTTTTATTTGATAAAAAAAAAGAATTGTACAGTGGGTAGTAATCTGTTTCATAATCCTAAGTGAGTTTCGTGTCACGTGTTAACAACATGTTTGATAAAAACCTTGCAACGAAGTCTTTGATAAAAGATCACCTGACCATTATAAAACAGTATATATCTACGGATACGTACATCACTGAGGTGCTCAATGGAGCGCGGCTTGCAGGTGCCGGTGAAGCAACTTTTACAACGCCGGGCCACTGGATGGGTAGGTGGTTGAAAAGCACGTGTTATGTCGTTGGTCCCGGTTGCCGTCGTAAGATGGCCTGTTAAAACCCACCAACACCCAATGCACCGGCGTGGTGGGTCATGTTGTCCGTGTGGGTCGTTTATAGGCTGATGATGATGCAAGTGAAGTATGAGCCCGCACCGTGCCCACGGCCTCCACCATGGTGCGTATGTCGTGGTCCCGCGCGGGCTGCACGCGCCTGGCGCCGCCGCTCGGCGCGCGCATCAGCGGCCGCCCGCGCCTGCACATTAAGCTATGGTCAACACGTATACAACTATTGTATGTATAGTACTAGTACTACTTCTATGTATATAATAAGATATGTATTTAAGTATTTTCAAGTATGTTTATCCGTTGTCTAGTAACCATTTAACGAGTTTCATAACGAAGCTTCTCTTGGGCTAGATAATTGGTGTGAGTGTAGGAAAGTTTATTTATTTATTTATTTATTGTAGTAGGTAATACTCAATGACAAAACTTTAACTATTTTAACATTTATTGTAAAACAAACGAATTGAAAAGAAGGCCAAGTGTAGGTGCGAAGATAACTAGTGAAACTGAATTGTGCCATACTGGGTACGTCTTCCAAAGAAAATGAAATTTTTTATTAGGATATTGACTGAGATACATCTGTGACAGGTATTAACTGCTTTTATTGTAACGAAACCTAATTCTGGTAGACGGACGTGTCTTTATAACATAAAATCTAGTGATTAAACTGTCAGTCTCAATCTAGAGGCTTAATTGCAACATCTTTTATGCTTTGGTCCTGACCCAACTAGCAAATTGGTCATATAAAAACAGTGCTATGCGACTTTCGGTTATATGACTGTTGAATTGATGTTATTAGACAACTACAACGTTGTGTAACCGTTATTCCTACAACGATTTAGTCCCGTAACTAAATGGTCCACTAAATAAGTTGAGTAAACGTTTCTATGACTACTTTATACAACGTCGTATAATGGTACAAAAATATAGGTTAAGTAAAGTTTTACGACTGTATTATACAACTTTTTTTTTTTTTTTTTTTTTTTTTTTTTTTTTTTTTTTTTTTTTTTTTTTTTTTATGCTCGCGGCTCTAACATAATCAGAGCATATTTTCTGCGTTTTATCTTTTTTATTTACTAAGGGACATCGTCCTTTTTATTGAGATGGACTGATGGTCCACTCCTATCAGAATTGCGGGACACAATGGGGGATTTTAGGGTTTTAGGATTGTAAATTTTTTCTTTTATATTGTTTATTTGTATGTTAATTTTTAATTAGCACATTTTATTTTGTGTATTTATTTTGTATATTTAGTATATCAAAATTTTAATTTATACATTTATTTAGTGTGTTTCTTTTGTCTATTTCTGTTAATTGTAATTTGCATTTCGGTTGTTTTATAAAATTTTAGGTAAATTTTGGTTATGTGGTTTATAGTTTGTAGGCTTTAGGTTTATTTATTTTATATTGTCCAGTCTATTATGATTTAAGTTTTTATATTCTTGTGATTGTTTAGACTGATCTACTTTTAATTTTTGAAATCTGGTTAAATTTTATTTAATTTCATTAAGTTGATGATAGTTTGTTTATGTTATTTGTTTTATGCATTAGTTTAGTTAGCTTAGGTTAAAGTTTAAGTTTTGTTATTATAGTTTTAAGTTAAGTATTTAAGTGAGTATTGATTATTTATGTAATTTTGGTGATTTTATTTTATTTTATTTGTATTATTTCATTAAAATTTGTTGTTAAGTTTAGTCTATGTTATTTTTATTTTACGGTTTGATTTGGTTAAGTTATATTACGGTTTTTTATTATTATGTTTATACTTTAAGTATTTAAGTTAGTTTTAATTATTTAAGTAATTTTGGTGATTTTGTTTATTATTTGTTTTATATTTTATTAAGTTTAGTATTAATGTGAGTTTGCTATTTTGTAAATAATCAGTTTATTATGTTATGTAGACAGTCTAATTACCGTAGTCGGTCTGGCTCTGCAAGCGCAGGACCATTGACCGAATACGGGGGCATTCGTTGGTGTTTGTGGCATTATGGCCGGTATCAATCCTTGTGCCCATGCGCGTGTTATGGGCCGAGCAATTGTAGCACTTAGGCCCCTGGGTCTTGTTGGGGCATTGTGCTACTTGGTGGCTCGGACTGGCGCAGTGGGCACAAGGCTTCCTTTCGGCCTTACATTTTGCCTTCGTATGGCCATACTGGAGGCACTCCCGACACTGTACAAAGCGGCTGAAGTCCTCAACGTGGACCCTACTATGATCCACGTTGAGCCTCCCGAGAGCTAAGATGGTGGTTCGCATCTCGGGGGTGACCTCAACTACCGCGTTATACAGTGTCGGGTTTCGGTTTGAGGTTATGAAGCAGATGAGGGTCACTGAAATGTCATTTTGTGCGACTAGGACCTCCTCTAACTCCTCGCGGGCGACATCCTTGGATATGCCCTTTAGGATGATTAGAGGTGGTCGTAGCTTTGCCTGTTCGGCGGCAAATTTACTGCTGTTGGAGTGACGGGCTATAGTTTCCGCGCACTGCTTCACATCCTCAAACTCCACCCTCAGCTTGGCCTTGGGCAACGACTGTATTCTAATTGGGGCGTATTTATGCCTCCGGAAGGAGATCTCTTGTTTCCAGTGAGACACCACCTCCGGGGGCTTCAAGGTGCAGTCATAAGATGAGATTATGACTGCGGGGTGGGTTTTGGGCGTTGATGGTATAGCCCTGGCGGCTACGCTAGCGTAGGAGGGAGCACTCGGGAGCAAGGCTTCTTGGACCTGTGAAGCAGTGCGAGCGCCGGTCGGCGGACCCTGGGCAAGAGGAGCCTCTTTCAGTGCGGCTGTGACCATATTGGCGGTCAGCCGCACAAGATCTTCGAGACGCGCCTGCTGCGCCAGCATCTCGTTGACCTTTTGGGTCACCTCTTGCCGGATCTCCGCCGTTGCCTCGCTCTGCATCGAGACTACGGCGCTCACGCTGTTGTCCAGCTTGTGGCCCAACTCCCTCACGCTGTCCTCGCTGATGTGCTCCTGAGTGGAGGAGAACTCTGGTTCAGGCTCAGGCTGCGGATGGGGGGACATGGCAGCTGATGCTGCTTTGAAGAGTTCGAGGGCATGTTCAAGTCTTGCCGTGGAGTCGAGGATTATTTCCTTGTTGGCTCTCGTTACCGACTTGCCCTCCGTAACTGCCCGTTTTATACGACCGATGTAATCGAGGAACGCATCTTCAAAGGTCTTCCCTGGTTCCACATAAGAACGCTCAAATGGTGGACTTGGAACACTATCACACGGATTCGCCATTCTAAGTTAGGTCAGAGTTAGGTTAGAGTTAGGTTAGGGTTGGGTTACGAATTTAAAGCTAATTTATTAAGGATTTTTAGGGGTTTTGGGGCCTAAAGTTTTATTATTTAAAGTTTTTGGAAATTTTGAAATTTTGAATTTTTGGTCGAAATTTTTCTAAGTCATTTTGACTTTTCTTATTTTTGATCGAAATTAAAAAATTTTTTCGGATTTAGTCTCTATAATTTTAGAAACCCTTATATTATGAATTAGGTAGTTTTCGGTTATTTCCTAGTAGGAAATTTAAGAGTTTGTATTATACAACGTTGTATAGTGGTGCCTGTGTATAGGTTAGGTAGACGTATATACGACTGATTTATACAACGTTGTATAGTGGTGCCTGTGTATAGGTTAGGTAGACGTTTTTACGACTGATTCATACAGCGTCCTATAGTGGTGCCTGTGTATAGGTTAGGTAGACGTTTTTACGACTGATTTATATAACGTCGTATAGTGGTGCCTGTGTATAGGTTAAGTAGACGTTTTTACGAATGATTCATACAACGTCGAATAGTGGTACCTGTGTATAGATTAGGTAGACGTTTTTACGACTGATTCCTACAACGTCGTATAGTGGTGCCTGTGTATAGGTTAGGTAGACGTTTTTACGACTGATTCATACAACGTCGAATAGTGGTGTTAGAGTATAGGTTACGTGAACGTTTTTACGACTGCTTTATTATATCGTCGTATTATGAAGCCAGGTTGTAGGTCGGATGAATAAAAAAAATATGACACCATGTATAAAGGTTTTATTTATATTAAAGGTTATCTGTTCATGTTTATTATCTCACGGAACTCTAAAATAATTTATCATGGCCGACCATCTTGGTCGCAAGAAACCGCATTATGCGACCTTTTCATTCTATAATTGATGTATAGAAGTCGTTTCTTAACTTAGACAAAATGGCTGCTATTTTAGTATGTAAACAAATTTTAAGCAATAGTCTACAAAAATTTAATTCCAAGAAATTGGAGGGGGGCGTAAAAAAAATCACAACAACACACCTATATTTCACCACAAAACTAAACGTCCCATAAGAACTAGGTGCACTGGACACATTTATCCTTACACTCTGTTCGGTTATAATATTGTTAAAGTAAATGTAAAAATAAATAAGTAAACTATAACTTATAAACCGTTTAAATTTTGTATTTGATAACTCACACTTTTCCAGCAAACATCACAGGAACGAATGAATGGAAGGAACTTCAGTTCATTCCATTGTGTACAATAAAAGTCGATGTTAAACACTTAAACGATATTACAGTCATCTTCTAATGTCTATGCAATTGTTATAGGACTTCAGTGGTTCCATAACAGTCGGTCAAAAACTTTTATGTAACATTTAAAAGTTCTTGACTAACGTTTATTTAACTTTTAAATAACAATAATGTCGTTTAATATGGGCCTATTTCGCGTTGTATAAACGTCTACGACACGTTTATATGACCCACTTTATAGAACCAAAAGGAAATGTTAAACGTTTTCTCAACTATTATGCAACAATAATTTGTTACTTGGGGATAGCATCAATTCTCACCGTGCACAGCGCTGTGTATACGCTTACAGACACGAAACATAGGCTGCCAATTTTATACCTGACAGTTCCATGGTCTGCGGGACCGAGGGTGGAAGGTTGCGGGGGCGGGGAAGAAGAGCGCGGGCAGCTTAATGTCACCTGTCCACCATCACCCGCACACCATGGAACTGCCACGTGTAAGTACTTCGATCACAGACAAAAACTAGATACACAATCGACGCTCTCAAAACGGCCGCACAAAAAGAGTATCTACGTATTAATGTCACTTCACTACATGAAAATTAAATAAAATGAAATGATATGAAAATAAAAAATAAAATGAAAAAAAACACAATATTTCTTTATTTAGTAAGCTAAGCATTTTGAATCGTCAAAAATTTTAGTTTAAATTTACTTTTCTATATGGATGAATGGGCAGCAGATCGAACAGTTTCCACGTCTGTAAAATGCCTAATTTTCCTAACAGCACAAGCAGCGGAACTAAGTCTCCCGCAAGGGCTCTAATATGAGGGTACCACTGTGTTTTTGAATCTAAGGAAATGTCTAAGAAAACTGTTGAATCAACAAGGTCCAACAGTTTACCATTCAATTTAATTTTATTTACTATAATATTCTTTACGCTAGGTAGAGGAAAATTTATACATTTGGTTTTCTTCGCGTTTAATTGAAGATTATTAGTAGTAAACCAATTTAACACATCTGTTAAGACATTGTTGATGTCATCAAAACTATTTTTATTTCGATCAGTCTTAAATATCAAAGATGTATCGTCAGCAAACAAAACAATATTGCATGTTTTCCACATAAAATGGTAAATCATTAATATAAATTAAGAATAAAAATGGACCTAGTATTGACCCTTGTGGAACCCCCATTAGCACAGAAGATCCAGATGATATGGATCCATTTACGCTAACTTTTTGGATTCTGCAGCTGAGATATGATTGAATCAATTTCATGGCATCAGAGTGCACTCCATAGTGTTTTAGCTTTATTAAAAGGGTGTTGTATTCAACGCAATCAAAGGCCTTGGTAAGATCACAAAATACTCCAAAAGCATTGTGCGATCCCTCCCAAGTCTCAAATATGTGTTTCAGCAGAGCTACACCTTCATCTAGTAGACCTTCCCTTGGTAAAACCATGAATATATGGATGATAAAAAAAAAAAAATGAAATGAATATGAACATGAATATGAAAATAAAATCATCATTTCATTTTAATTTCATTTCATCACTACATATATTAAGGCACGCATTTAGTTTGGTAGAGTCTGGCTAACGAAAGCTGAACCTCGTAGTTATTTGATTGGCAACACTTTGTCTCTATGTGTGTCTATCTGAAGTGTCATGTCATATGTCAAATTGAATATTCTGAGAGAAAATTGCTGCTGTGTGAGTGACCCTGTATTACCCTGTCATGATTTTTTTTTAAATTGCCGCGTTTTTCCTGGTTCAGCGTTCGTTGGCCAGACTCTAGCGTGCGAGCTAAGTGTCAACATGACGAAGAGCTAATTCGAAAAATGCTTTTTCTTCTAAAACACCATACTTTAAATGTAAGTATATGTCAACGCTGCCACTTTGTGTAGTAAAGTGTAGATTTCTAGGTAATGTGTAAGTACTGGCCTGGGTGTTTTCTTGGGGCCCTTGGGCGCCTTCTCGCCGGGCGGCTGCGGGCTCACGGCCGGCACGCGCGCCTTGGACGTGCCTCTGGTGGAAAGCAAACTCCTCAATCACTACCTGCGTACCTATACCGGCTGTTAGGTAATCCTACTAATAATATAAACGCGAAAGTTTGTAAGTATGGTATGGATGGATGTTTGTTACTCTTTCACGTAAAAACTACTAAATGGATTTGGATGAAATTCGGCATACAGATAGTTTATAACCTGGATTAACACATAGAATACTTTCTATCCCGATATTCTCACGGGAACGGGAACCACGCGGGTGAAACCGCAAGCGGCCGCTAGTCATTACATATTATAAAGTAAAGTCGCTGTTTTCCTCTGTCTGTGGCACCGCACTATTCTCTTAAACCACGCAACGGATTTTTATGGGGTTTTCACTAAAATATAGATCGTTAACTGAGGATGGTTTTTGTTTATATTTTGTAGATATATTTTTTTAAATGGCTGATCTATGACGGTCTTTCTAAGTTAGCGTGGACGAAGGCGCGGGCGGTCCGCAAGTGGGTATATAATTCCGCAACTGGGCCTTCCCATTAGGTGTTAAGAATAACTATTTGTGTGGAAGCAACTCTGAAATTGCGAAACTTTTTTTTTGAGAAAATAAAACAAAAAGGAGAAATGGGGAGAGATGAACTCTGTATGTACTCTGTATGGTTCGCTTCTAACTTTGTAGAAATATTGTTTACAACAAAAAGTCAAAGACGCACATTTTTTTCAAACTACCCTTAAAAAGGGGTGAAATGCGGTTGTAAATTTGTAATGATGAAGCTAAATTTTGACAGGTAGGTTTACGGCGATTACATTAAAACAAACGAAACCCCGGGCGAAAGCTAATCTTCTTCTAAATATATAAAAAGGGAAACTGATTTAATGACTGACTGACAGACTTTATCACGCACAGCTCAAAAAACTAGGATGAGAAACTTGAGATTTTGCATCATGCTTCATTTTACAGTGTATAGGTACCTAACTAAGAACGGTTTTTTTTTGGAAATTCATCCTTCAAGTGGGTAAAAAGTTAGGGGTAAGTTTGCATGGATCTCCGTCACTTTGAAAGATAAATAAATGAAAATTGTGACATTGCAACGCATGTCGGGTACAGCTAGTGAATAAAGAAAAATTAACAACAAAATAGCTTTAGACCAAAAGTGTAGTTACCCGGACGGCGCGTCCCGGCCGCCGGCGCGCGCGTCCAGCGAGTACATGGACAGGCGCGAGCCAGCCTCGGTTTCTGGAACGGGTATCATACATACATACATACATTTTGGGGGTTAAAGTTACTCGCGTCCGTAGGTTTATTCTTGAGAGCCTAGACGTGACTCCTGGGTGGTGCTAAATGAGTGACACTGACTGAGTGGTAGAGTCACGTTGCGCTGGGCCGGCTCGCCCGGCGTAATACCACCCTCGCGCGAATATTAGGCGTGAAATAATGGCACTCGGTGCTGTTGTGTTTCGTCCGGCCAGTGAGAGTACCGGAGGTCGCGATTCCTCTGGTTTTGCCCGGGTGACCCGCCTGCTTGTTTGCCTCCCTCTTTTATGAAAGAAAAAAAAATACATACACGACTTATCGTCAATAGGTTGGTCAGACTATATAAGGTGACTGCTAGAAACCGCAAGAAACTTCAAGGGCTGGTCAGGTCAAGTGTTTTAAATATGACAAAAATGACAAAAAAGGAATTCGTGTTTTTATTAATTTTTAATTGATTCATTTTGTAAATTTTAATTGGATTTGAGTAGACATTGTCTTTAGGTACCGCCGTTTTGATGCGGGAGAAATTCTATCAATTTAAATATAAATGGGGGAAAGATTAAACATTAAAGCAATAACATAAGAAAAATAAAAGAAAAGAAAAAAAACAACTAAAAATAACGGTTATTTACAACGCGCGGGCAACGGTTGACCGGCCGGCGGTCTGTTGACCCGTCCGCGTCAGCTGGGCGATAAGTACCTAACACGAATTCCTTTTTTGTCATGTTTAAAACACTTCACCTGACCAGCCCTTGAAGTTTCTTGCGGTTTCTAGCAGTCACCTTATATAGGCAATGAAGACCGCACGAGCTATCCATATAATTATGTTCTTAGCGTGATATGTAAAATGAGCTCATCGGCGCTCTATGCTGCTGGATGTATGTGCAGTCTTTGATCCGTTATTCGCCTTTTATGGCAAGGAAAAAGAGGGAAAAGATGCGTTGGTAGCATTATTTGAGTGAGCCCTACACAGACGGCTCACGGGCTCACGGCTCACGGCGTAACGGTAACATGAAGTAGTTAACTATAGGATATCAACTGGCCCATTGCTAGACAAGAGCCTCCCTCCGCCATAACACTTATAATCTACACGATTTCAGATAGTCGGTGATCACAATCCTAAGTTATGCAACGAAAAATGAGAAACACACTTTGGCCTATCTGGCCATCAAACCCTGAACCTTTAAGGAAATTTTCTTTTTATCTACATCCGATGGCAAGTGACGATAAGGAACGCGCTTCAAACAATTCACGTTCACAAGAGCAAGATATTGTAACATAACATATACTTACAAAATTAAACAAAAAATAATAATTACTCTTCCGCTGTTTCCTACACAAATATAGGATGTTGGTAATAGGTTCTATATAAAAACGCAACTGGGCCATGCTACTCAGTGCAAACAAAGTCACAAGTGGTTCGCTAGCTGTATCGTCATCATCATCATCAGCCTATAATCGCCCCAATGCTGGGCACCGGCATTCTCACATGGGGAGATAATACCAAAACCCATCACGCTTGCCCAATGCGGGTGGATTGCCTGCTAGCTATGTAAAGAAATAAAATAGTATTGGATGTACTGACTTGTCTTGCTGGACTTGGGCCAGGTGCCGAGGGATCTCTTCTTCACGGTGGATTTGCCGGTGCGCCCCGAACGCGACGAGTTCTGTGGTAAGGAAAGTTTAAATTCAGCGCTCTTATATCTCTCTTTTTTACAAGCATTCGGTTCGTAAACGGCTACTAACGGACTGAAGACTTATTTCAGTTAGTGGTTTGTGCAAACCACTAACTGAAATAAGCAAATAATAAGATGAATTATCTTCTTATTGTACCATCTCCTATAAAAGGTCGGCTATCATTATGGCTACTTGGGCCTGTGAAGTTGCGGCTCGGGAGAGTTCAGTAGGACTCAAATTGTACCAGTCGGTGAGGTGGCTGTATAACTATATCGATCTCCTTTTGAGTATATACAATTTAACGTGCGTAAGATAATTTGTTGCTTAATATAAATGTTCAAAAAAAATTATTTTATGCAATTCATTATAATTTAATTTACTTCAATAAACGCAATCAATCGGTACGGTCGTTTACCTATCTATCATCGTTTACTTACCTATCTATCACCGTGCTCATAAACATGGTCAAGTGTAGCCTCCCGTAACGCTACATTTTTGGTCCTTCGAATAGTTGAGCTTGCTTGCCTCTTTATTGAATTTTAAATAAACCCAGAACGGATCTTAATGGTAGCGAGCAGCACAACACCAGTCGTGGTGGAGATCCTTGGAGGAGGCCTTTGCTTGCTCTGGTTGCTTGTCGGCTGATGAAGTATTTTTTTTTATTATACCACGGGTAAGCGCTTTGCCTTCTTCTCACCTGATGGTAAGTGAAGATAGGGCCGAAACGCGCTTTACCCAAACTGCTCAAACACTGAGGAATTTATAATGATGATGAAATAAACTCACGGTGTTGTTGGTGCTGGCGATGTAGCCGGCAAGCCGCGCCGCGTACGCCCCCACCGCCGCATCCAGCGCTTCGCCCGCCGCCAGCATCGCCTGGGAACGGGTTCAAATAAGTGATCAGTATCACATTGTCTATGAAGAGCATTTGTCTTTGGCACATTTGAATCTTCATATTTTGAGAGCCCTAGGTCCGCAAAGTACTGACCCGCACCGTTTCGTGGGCGTGTCCGCATGCGCTGGACCAGCTGTGGAAAGAGGTCTAAGTGAGGGTACAAATGCCCGAACCATTACCATGCTCTCTCCCAACCAGCGCTTTACTATTGGAAAATAGAGTGAAAAGCCTGTCCACGTGAATGGCAGCAGGCGGCGGCGGCGCTCAGCTGCGTGACGTCACACTCACGTCGTCGTAGAGGCCGGCGGCGGCCCCGAGGCTTTGCGGCGCGGGCACGGCGCGGCAGGCGGCGCTGGCGGCGGCGCCCAGCTGCGTCACCGCCCGCAGCAGCGCCGCGCCCTCGGCAGCGCACGCCGTCTGCTCCAACGACTTGTGGAACACCTGACGGACGGACAATCGAATTAGCGCCATAGATGGCGGCTCCACATTAAGTGCCGTGAAGTCGCGAATTCACGGCATGAATTCACGGCATAAGTCGTGCCCTCCACATTCACGGGATGATCACAATCGTTCGTGAAACCCACCGCGAAATGGACGTAGAAGCTGCAGTGCTGCTGCAACAACTTTGTTTGCTATGGCGACATATCATGGCGGCTCCACATTAGTGCCGTGAAGCTCCGTAAACAGGCGTGAACGTGAATGTGGACGGTTATCGCGGTGTTCAAGCGCGTTCACGCCTGTTCCCCGGTAAAGGGTTCGCGCGGCGTTCACACGTACAAATCCACATTCACGGCCCCGTGCCAGTTTACCAAAGAGGAAATTAATCAGTTTACTCCAGACTATACTTTGATCGGTTACGATGTATTTCAGTCATCCACCATCTTCTTTTTTTCCAACGCTTTCTAATAATTTTTTGAACGTCTAAATAGTATGTTGCCATAGCAAACACAGTTATTGCAGCAGCAGCTTCTGCGTCCATTTCGCGGCGGGTTTCACGAACGATTGTGAGCATCCCGTGAATATGGAGGACACGACTTGTGCTGTGAATTCATGCCGTGAATTCGCGCGTGAATTCACGGCACTAATGTGGAGCCGCCATTTACTATTTAGACGTCCAAAACAAGAAAGTTACTAGAAAACGTTGGAAAAAAAGAAGATGGTGGATGACAGAAATACATCTTAAGCGATCAAAGTATAGTCTGGAGTAACTGATTAATTTCGTCTTTGGTAAACTAGCACGGGGCCGTGAATGTGGATGTATCCGCGTGAACGTCGCGCGAAGGGGGCGCGAACCCTTTGTCGCGGGACAAAATACCGACTCTGACCGGGGAACAAGCGTGAACGCGCGTGAACCCCGCGAAAACCGTCCACATTCACGTTCACGCCTGTTTACGGAGCTTTACGGCACTAATGTGGAACCGCCACACACGACCATTTTGCCGAGAACTCGTAAGTAACTGCAGCCAGCGTCACGAGGCGGCGGCTAGCCGTAGACACGCGCCGTTCTTATTTTAGTAGGCCGGCAGCACTGCAGTCTCCCTCTCGCAGCAGCACGTCGACCCATCTGGATCTTTTGTGCAAAGACACGCGCCGTTACCAACTGTTACTTCTGCCGTAGTCGAAGAGCTGCTTGCCAACTAGCAAAACGGTGTGCTATAACAGTCACGGCAACGTTCCTGTTTTACTAAACAGTTCTATAAGAGCGTCGTTATAAGTTGAATAGATGTGGAGTCAACGTGTATTCAACGGGATTTAGGCGCAAATTACTCCACTAATTGGTGCAATAGAAGCAGAGTAACTGTGGAATAAATCGCCTAAATATGGAATAGATGTGATTTAACAGCAAACCTAACATATTTTAGAGCAGTAATAGGATTGTCGCGGCAACTACTGCATTATTTGATGGAGTTAAAGTTACATGGTTTCCAATATTCCACAAAATAATGCAATAAAGGTTGCCGATGTGCTACAAATCGATATTTTGATGCGATAAAAGCAAATAAAATACTGTTGTTCCAAAAAGTTCTGTTTTAATGCAACTGCAACTGAGTGAACAAAAACCAATCTTCTCCTTATGTCAATTATCCAATAGTAATGGAAGTATTCAACCAAATATGAATTTTGTAGTATGGTTGTACGTGTACAGGTGTAGAAATCTTGCGAAATTAATTTACCGATAAAATATGCCATAATTTACATATATTTATGGGCCCTGCAAAAACGTTACATTAATAAATAAATGTGTTGAATAACTGCGACACTGTTCCACCATATTTAATAAATGGAGTTATTTTAGGGTTCCTGATTCAAAGTCGGTAACAAAACTTGAATGGTTAGATATAACTATGGATGTAAAGCTGGTTACTAACATTTCTAGCCTGGCGGCTAGAAACGGCTTATTTGGCTTGTTGTCATTTCTAGCGATAACTAGCGGCTGCAAACGGCTGCTTACATTTTATTGTACAGTTTATATTCACATGATTTAGTTTTTGTTTTTGTTGTTTTTCTGATTTATTTACTAAATGTACCTAACTGTTGGCGCTTAAGGCACCAACATGCGGCGGAGTTAAAGGCTGAAGGCAGGAAGGCTGAAGGAAGGATGTACTTACAGGGATGATGAGTCAGGAACCGTCGTGCGAGCTGACCACGGGCGGCGAGGCTTGAGGGGCGGCGATGTAGTCACTACACTAAACAGTTCCCTAGGGGCACTGGTTAAGGGCGTTTAGGTCGAGCTTATTGCACTAGCTCTTAACTGCACACATGTGTTCACTTCGTGGGTTGAAGGGCGGGGCGTGAGCGACGCGTGGCTTCGCCCTGAGATCTCGAAATGCACTAACTCTTGCGCGGCGCGGGCCGGCGGCGACCAGTTAACATGGCCGCGCGACGGCTTAGTGCATTCTAATATGCACTCTATTACGGCGCAGCGACGGCTGTTTCCCGTTGCGCGGTGGCGCAAACATCTTCCCGGGGCCCAGGGGTGGTCTCATCCAGAGGGAGCCTGGCAATCTTGAACACAGGCCTCCGGAGGTGTCCATTGGCGGTGTCCAGGTCCACCACCCGCACGACGCCATCCTTCCCAGGCAGGGTGCGAGTAATGCGCCCCAGTCTCCATTGAAGGACAGGCAGGTTGTCCTCCTTGATGAGGACGAGCTCGCCGACTCGGGGAGGGGAGGATGGGGACAACCATTTGGAGCGGGTTTGAAGGGTATGCAGGTAGGACTGGGTCCACAGCGTCCAGAAGCGCTGGGAAAGGGCCTGTACCATCTGGAATCGCCTACGTGTGGAGATCGGCCTATCTTCCACGGATAGTTCGGGAAGGGCCGTTAGTGGGCGGCCTATAAGGAAATGTCCGGCTGTAAGCGGCTCAAAGTCTGAAGGATCAGACGAAAGTGGGCAGAGAGGTCTTGAGTTGAGGACCGCTTAAATTCGAGCTAAAAGTGTGGAGAATTCCTCGAATGTGAGGTGTTGTTCGCCAATTACGCGATATAAAAGTTGCTTTGTTGATTTTACGTTGATCTCATGTAACGCACCGAACCATGGTCCCTTAGGGACGTTCAACAACCAAGTAATGTGCTGACCAGCGAGCTTGTGCGCAATCGTGTCATTATTCAAGGCAAGAAAGTTTTGTACTTCGATGAGCTGATTTCTAGCGCCTACATAATTTGTACCGCAGTCCGAGCGGATGAGAACCGGGGCACCGCGGCGTGCTATAAAACGCTGTAATGCCGCGAGGAACGCTTCCGTGCTGAGGTCCGAGACCGGTTCCAAATGAACCGCCTTAGTCGAGAGGCACACGAATATACAAAAGTACGCTTTTAAGAGTTTAACATTACGTAGGGTACTAGATTTAACGAGGAATGGTCCGGCAAAATCGGTCGTGACTTGACTAAATACTGGCTGAGGCGTAACTCTATCGGCTGGCAGGTCGGCCATGAAGGGCGCTTGCGGCTGGGCCCGGCATCGAAAGCATCTAATGCATTTAAAAACTCGGTGTCTAATGATGCGGCGCGCAGACAATATCCAAAATTGTTGGCGTAGGATAGCGTGTAAAGTGTCAGCGCCAGGATGGCAGTGTATTTTGTGGTAGTGGTCAATGATAAGGTCTACAAGTGGGCTAGAGCTGGGAAGTATGAGCGGGTGCTGCGCGTCATATCGGATAGACGCATGGGACAGTCGTCCACCAACTCTAAGGAGCTCATCTTTAATGAGAGGTGACAGCCGCTGGAGTCTGACGGAGCAGATTTTGCCAGTTTGAAGGCGGTGGATGTCCTCCGCAAACTCATTGTGCTGGACACTGCGCACCCAGTAAAGTAGGGCCTCTCTTCGTTCACTGACGTACAAGGGGCCTGAGCGTCGCGAATCTGGGTGGTGTCTGCAGTTGTGCAGAAAGCGTTTTAGACAAGCTGTCACTCCGACGAGCTTGTCTAGTGAACTGAACCGAGTGAGCAGGTCAAAGTCAAGACCGGGCACTGTGACCAGCGACGGGACGTGTTTGGGCTTAAGGCCGGGCAGGGCGTGATGGCCCAGAGCTAAGGGCATCGCAGGCCAAGACTCACAAGGCTGTCCAAGCCACGTGGGAGACCACCATAGGTCGTGGGCTGACAGGGATTGCGCAGACATTCCTCTGCTTGCGCAATCTGCCGGGTTGAGCTCAGAAGGTACGTGTCGCCAGGTACATTCTGGTGGGCCTGAGCTGATTTTGACTACCCTGTTGGCTTCAAAGGGTTGAAGACGGTAAGGCGGTGTATTGAGCCAGGCCAGGACTATCGTACTGTCTGACCAACATATGTGTTGTTGTATACTGATATGGGCCGATAACTGAACCGACACACGGATCATGAGCTGGGAGAGTAGAGTGGCGGCCGACAACTCTAACTTGGGGATTGTGAGGCGGTTCTTGATTGGTGCGACTCGCGACTTGGCGACAATCAAGTGTACCAAAGTATCTCCGGAGGCATCGAGCTCATGGAGGTAAACAACGGCGGCAAACCCGGCTTCAGAGGCATCTGCAAACCCGTGAAGCGAGTATGCAGCTGAGCCTTTGCTTGCACATATGTGCCGAGGGAAACGAATGCTAGCCAACAGCGGCAGATCCTCTGAGATGAGGTGCCACTCCGTTTGTACTTCAGAGGGAGTGGGCTCATCCCATTCCAGCTTCAGTAGCCACAATTGCTGAAGCAGCAGCTTTGCGCGGAAGATAACGGGCGAAACCCAGCCGTTTGGGTCATAAAGTGAGGCTACGGTGCTTAAAATAGACCGCTTTGTGACATGTGTGATGGGGGGCAGAGAGATGCGGTAGGTGAACTCGTCTGACTGAGGGCTCCACTGTATACCCAAGACCTTAATGGACGTGGACTCTGGGTTCATGTCGAAGTCCTTGGGCATGTCGCATTGGTTGTCGGGAAATCTCTCGAGCAGCTTAGGCGAGTTAGATGTCCACTTACTGAGCTGAAAGCCGCCTAGGTCTAGCAGACTTATCAACTCGTCCTGAAGTGCTCGGGCGGATTCAACCGTGTCATGGCCACACAAGATGTCATCAACGAAGATAGACTTGCGAAGAACCTGAGCGGCTCCAGGGTAGCGATGGCCTTCATCATCAGCCAGCTGGAGCAGGGTGCGGATTGCATGATATGGGCTTGATCTTAAGCCGTACGTGACTGTATTGAGGGCGTAGGTGAGCAGAGGGTGATCTGGTGAGGACCGCCATAGTATCAGCTGATACCGTCTCTGGTCTGGTGCAACCAGCACATTTCTGAACATCCTCTGGATGTCAGTGCTGAAAACGACTGGATGCGTTCTGAAGGACATGATGATGTCCACAATGTCCTGTTGAAGGGCGGGGCCTGTGTGTAGGCATTCATTTATGCTGACACCATTGGAGCTTTTGCAGCTACCATCAAAAACAATGCGCAGCTTGTCCGACCCTGACTTAAATACGCCATGGTGAGGGATGTAGAAGTGAGGTTTATGGGCGAATGTATTTGGGTGACAGGGAGCCATGTGCCCTAAGTCGATGTATTCGGCCATAAAGTCGACGTATTTAGAACGCAGAGACGGGTTCGCCATTAGCTTCTTCTCAATATTGAGGAATCTGCGTAACGCGATAGGGTGAGTTTTGCCTAGTTGAGGGGCGTCCTTTAGAAAGGGCAGAGCAACCGTATATCTGCCTGAGGGATCGCGTGTAGTGGTAGAGCGGAAGATTTCCTCGCATTGTTCCTCCAGGGGATCATTATGAGTGTGAGATTGAGGGAGGGGCTCCTCAGACTCCCAGAACCTTTCCAGACTCTGACGTATGTCCTGGGCTGATTCAGCTGAGTCTGGTTGTGAGCTGACGACGTGAGCTGAGTTAACCTGCCGCGCCGGCTGCGCATACAAGTCCTCAATGGGTCCTATCAACGCGAAGTCGAAAATCGTGCCGAAGGCTATGGGCTTGCCCGGGCCCAACGAGACCTTAGTCCCGTCCAACACTTGACCAAGAACGTCCGACCCCAATAAGAGGTCGATCGGGGCTGGTGTGTGGTAAAGCTGGTCAGCCAATGGCACGGGTGGCTGGCCTAGTACGTGGGAAATGTTTGGTACCTTCTCTAAGGAAAGGTAGCCAGTGACGTTTTTTAAAATGTGAGCTGTGGCAGTAATTGTAGGAGTATCATTGTGAGTGGGTCGGCATACTATTGTTATTGCCGCCTTTGACTCATGTTTGTGCTGATTCCCAACTCCTGTAATTTTTAAAGAAGTGGGTTTTAATGGCAGGTTCAAAAGTCGTGCCATGCGTGACGTTATTAACGTCAGCATACTGCCACAGTCCAATAAAGCCCTGGCTGTGTGAAGATGGCCATGTACGTCCGCGACTCTTAGTGAGACGGTTGGCAACAAAATGGGTGTGCCAGTGGGCACAGAAGGTGAGTGAGCTGATTGAGTATCAGCTGAAATTGTATGAGCTGAGTATGTATCAGCTGTGTGGGCATGGGTTGACTGGGCATGGGCTAAATCTACCTCTTCGCTAGGGTGCTCTGTGATAGTAGGGAGTCATAATTGCTGGCGGCGTTCGCGGGGCCTACCTGGCGAACCGGACCTGGGCGGGCTGGCTCTGTGAGCAGAGCTGGGTTGCGCCTGTTTGGCATGTGCGGGTTCGTGCCGCCTGCTGTTTCTGGGACGCTCCCTCGAGTGCTCTGTCAGCTGTGGTGGGGGCACATGTACAGACGACGAATGAGCTGAGTGCGTTGGGCCGTCTGGTCGATGGAGGGACGTGTGGTGGTTCGTACTCCCACAGTTCTTGCATGCCCCCCTTGACCTGCACTCGCTCTCGTAGTGACGGCCGAGACAACGCTGGCAGCGCTCGCGTGCCTGTACGAAGTCCCAACGGCCCTGTGTTGGCTGGGCATTGTACCAGCTGCACGTCATGAGCGTATGTCCCCTAATGGCACAATAGGGACAGTAGGGCGTCGAGCGTGAGGAAGAGGACGATGACGATGATGAGGAGCAGCTTTGCTGGTAGGCCGAGTAGACGGGGAAGGGCTGACTGCGAGCCGGGGAGGTGGACGGGCGGTGACGCATTTGCTGCGCTGGGCGGAACGGTTGGTGAGTAGGCTGCTCATGGGCGCGGTGAGGCGATGGAGCTGAGGAACGGCCACGGTAATGGTCGGGTTGTTGCTGAGCCATCTGAGCATAAGTGCGATGGGGCAACTGAGGAGGCGCGCGGCTACGAGAAGGGCCGGGCTGGGGCTGAATGGGTTGAGCCATGGCTATGTTGGAGAACTCTGTCTCCACACAGCGCGCGTGCTCCTCGAGGTAGGAGATAAGGTCCCTTAACGTGGGCAGGGTGTTACTAGACCCGTGCCTGCGTTCAAATAGCGTGCGGAGCTCGCCCTTGAGCTTCCGCACCACTATTGACACAAACACGTAATCGTCTCCTATGGGCAAGTCTAAATTGTTGAGGGCACACTGAGCCGATATGAGCGGCGTGAGGAACAGTGTGCGGATGTTCGAGCGCGTATGGATGCTTGGCAGCCCCAGGATGATGTCCACAAAACTATCAATGAGAACCCGGCGGTTCTCGTACCGCTTGGTGAGGATGTCCATGGCCACGGCAAAATTTTCATTGGTGACCTTTAAGTGGGACACCATACTTAATGCCTCACCGCTGAGACATGAGAATAGGTAGTGGAGCTTGACTGCGTCCGACAGGGTCGCCATGTCGTCAGTCAGACTCCTAAACAGCGCAATGAAGGAAGGCCAGTCCTCCACTTTTGAGCTGAACCTGGGCAGCGCTATTTTGGGGAGGACGGCTGTGGGCGTATTGACGCCGAAACTGGGCTGAGCGCTATGGGTTGGGGATGACGTGGAAGAGGGTAAGATTTCCTCCCTAGCCACAAGAATCCCAATGTACGCCCCGGAGGCTTTTGTGTGGTTCTCAGTGTATGCCTTCTCGGTCTTCTCGTCCAGGTCCTCCTCGTCAAGAATGCTATAATACACTGAGTCCAGCTTCTCCTTTATGCCCTGTATCTGTGCGAAACGCACGTTGAATTCCGTTATGGAATGTTTGGTGTCGCCAGCAATGATCAGTGATCCCATCTCTAGGAGCTGGTGTAAAGCTTTGGCGGCCTCCCTAAATATCGCGGCTTGTGACTTGGTCGGCATCGCGACAAATAAAAGGAGACAAAAAAATAATAAAAAAAAAAAAAAATTAAACAAAGGCAGTAAAAAGAACAACACCCTGTATATATTCTATAGTTGGGCTGGAGGTATTTGTTTACTAAGGTAAGGGCAAATGGGCTAAAATTAACGCAACAATAAAGAAAGCAAAACTAAGTTGGGGCGCCTTGTATATGGCCTACGGGTGGGCAAACGCGTGTATGTGTAGGTATGTCTGTGTCTGTGTCTGTCTGTATGCTTATTGAACGCGCGTACGTAACATTAGCCGACCGCAAGCAAAAAACAAACAAAAACAACAAAAACAAAAAGAATCACGTTATCCGTAGCCCACTGTTGGGCAAGGCGCTCACAATCGGGCAGACCTGTTGCCGACACTGGCGTGAAGAATGAGTCAGTCGCAAACAAAAAAATAAAAATAAACTAATAATAAAAACTTAATTAAACTTAACGTGTGTAGAAGCGAAGGCGACGCACGCAAATAGCCATAAGCGATATAAAAAAAACTGATGAAACTAAATGAAACACACTAAGCTCATGTGGTGAGCACGCACCAAGAATGAGCCGATCGCAAAGGCAAAAATAAAAAATAAAAAAATAGATATAAAATTAACACGAGCGAAAAAATAAAGCACGCTATTTGGCACGCGTGGTGAGCATGCACGAGATCTGAGCCGATTTAACACGACAAGAACATAAAAAATTCCTTAAAAAATAAAACGGGAAAAACAACAATATCGTCGTCTAGACGCGGGTGTGTTATTACGTAACCAAAGTTATATGTGCAACCGAAAAACGTAAAACGCAAACGTAACGCAATAATTTAACTACTAAACCTAACGCATCATTAGTACAAGTAATACACAATTAGTACACTAGCTCGCTCAAATCACAAAGAAATTGTATGACACCATAAAATCAACATCAACAACATAAACACTAAACTTGTTAGCGTAAATTAACTAGGAGTTAGCACGAATCGGATACTGGTACGAACTTTTATTTGGAACACGATACCCGAAACACGAATTTTTATTCGTGTAGGTAGGTCAACTTTGCAACGACTGTCGTGCAGAAAAGATTTTGTATGGAGATGAAATTATAAATGTTAGGAAGTGAAATAGATATAATTATGAAACATTATTTTTAGCGGACTGTAAATAATTAATCAAAGTTAAGGGCTGATTCGGGGCTGATTATGGTCGAAAGACCATGAAATTTAGAGGTATTCCGTGCTCGATTGGACCAACAATGTTGGCGCTTAAGGCACCAACATGCGGCGGAGTTAAAGGCTGAAGGCAGGAAGGCTGAAGGAAGGATGTACTTACAGGGATGATGAGTCAGGAACCGTCGTGCGAGCTGACCACGGGCGGCGAGGCTTGAGGGGCGGCGATGTAGTCACTACACTAAACAGTTCCCTAGGGGCACTGGTTAAGGGCGTTTAGGTCGAGCTTATTGCACTAGCTCTTAACTGCACACATGTGTTCACTTCGTGGGTTGAAGGGCGGGGCGTGAGCGACGCGTGGCTTCGCCCTGAGATCTCGAAATGCACTAACTCTTGCGCGGCGCGGGCCGGCGGCGACCAGTTAACATGGCCGCGCGACGGCTTAGTGCATTCTAATATGCACTCTATTACGGCGCAGCGACGGCTGTTTCCCGTTGCGCGGTGGCGCAAACACTAACATTTAACATAAATAGACATAAACAGTGAAATTTGCATCCGTATTATGTGTTAAATATTCAAACTTCACATACAAAATGTGACGCAGCAGTGGAATAGGACTATTTTAATTTATTTGTGAGAGATGTTTTGGAAATATGTATTTATCTATGAAATAAGGTGTGGACAGATACCTAGTAATAGTAAGCATTTAGTTGTATTTCTTCAATGCACCAAAAGCCTGTGAGCCTAAATTTTGCCGTGAGATTCCTGCGTTTGGTTTATAATGATGATTAGATCTAAAGTAAACTAATTTAGCTACCTTTATTCTTACAATTTTCATACACTATTATATCATATCATATCATAAACACAAACTCTTGTTTCAGTTTCCTGTTCGTCTATAAATTAAATAAAGGTGTATTCCGTATTTATTTAAAAAAAAAACAAAGAAAGCAGAACATAATAAGTCCTACTTTTTAACAAAAATAAGAGTTTAACAATAAAAAATGTAATAAAAATCGTTTTTTTCGATGTCAAGTCGGGTATCTTCTACCCGGTATCAAGCGGCTGGTTATTCGTTTCTAGCCGCTGGTTTCGGTAACTACCGGCTTACAAGCCGTTGGTTTACAACTATAGATACAACTCTATAATCTGGTAGCCACTGAAATGATTCAAGTTTTTTTCTTTCTAGATGATTGTTTATAATTATGAATGTGGACACATGGCAGGAAACGCATTTTATTTTATTAGAAAGGTGCTACGGATGTAGAGTGGAAACAGATTTGAATACGAGAAAAATACATTTTATTCTAAATCTCTATGTCTTGTTCATTTTCAAAACTCTCTGGGTTTTCAACATCTGAACTGCAATTACAGGAATCTTTAAAAACTCATTATTATTAACTTTTATTGCAAACAGTGAAGCCTGATAGTCGACTTCTTCACTGTATTCTATCAATTTAATTAATTAAACATGAATTTCAAGATTGTCGTAAACTAATAAATTGTGTACGGAACCACTATCTTCAGAGTGGTTAAGAAAATATCCTCACATTAGAGCTCTAAAGGTCACTAAAAATCTGTTATGGCATCTTGTACTGAATAAATGCGATATAATGGCATTGAAAACAATTCTGGTTCAGTAGCTGTAATCTAAAAGCTATTATTGGACTAGTCGATTTATGACGCTGTATCAGTAATCATGACGCATTTTTATAAACGGGTAGCAACTATTCAGCAAATTGGCTCCGATAACGGAACGTTTAGTAGTGGCTGTATAGTTGCGACCTACACAGACAAATAGCTAATTCAATGCTCTTATAGCGCTACTATAACAAACTCATGTTGAATAAACGAGTAATAGACACTATTACACGATTGTCGAATAGTTGCGGTATAAGTACGTAGAATTAACGTTTATACGTCATAATTATAGCGCACAATAGGGAAAATAGCTAAAAAGTCACACGAACGCATCTTTAGCACAATATGATCACTCGGTAGCCATTATTCAACATTTATTCGATCTTTAGTGGAGTAACTGATCGCTTATTCCACTACTTTGCTAGTTGGGTTATGTCTTAAAAAATAATTGCCATAGAAACAGAAACTTTGTCGACAAACACAAATAAGCTAATGTTTAGTGAATCAAGTAGCCAAGGTCTGAAATCACCTGCACGGCCTGCAGCAGGTTCTGGTGCAGCGCCACGACGCGCACCATCTGCGACTGGAAGTGCGTGTGGCGCGCGAACGGCAGCGCCGCGCCGTTGTTGCGCTTGATGTCGTGGATCTGGGGAAGGAGGGCCAATAAAAAGCGATTGGGTGTCACAAGAATTTATACAACGAGACGATCTCGACGCTTTTGTGCGAGTGGTGGAGAAATGGTGGAAAAGCGCCAAATCTAATTTTTTTTTGTTCTTTTTTTTCTTTCTTCTTCTCCTTACTTTTTCGCTTTTCCACCAGTTTTCCACCACTCCCTAATGCGTGGAGGGTTTTAGGGGAAGCCTTCGTTCAGCAGTAAGACAAAATCAGCGAATCAAAAAACATTGGACCACTTTGTAACTTTTTGATTTGGTTACAATAGTACATTGTTACCCTAGGGGTGAAAGTAGCATATTTACTCCCGAGACGGGGTTTGGCCAATAGTTGGAGGGAGTAAATAAGTCTCACCCGAGGTAAACACTGTGCTTTTCATTACGAATACAAGGACCGACTCGTTGAACAAAAAATATTTTTAATTAATACTAATTATCTTTGATGTTTCAATTTTACATAGCGTTGTAATTGAGTAGCTGTATAGAAAGTTGGGACATGGTTTAATAGAAATGTGAAAATAGGACTAGTTTTTTTTCATAATTTGACAGTACCTGTCAGAAAAACGTTCTCCATAGGGCAGAAAAGTATTACTTTCAACGCGCTCCTCAGGCAACTTCAGATCAACTTTCCGAGTATGAGGAATGAAAAGTATCTTTAGCATCATTGATCCTATTCAACCGAACGAGACAGTGGAGTATTAATATGAACTTCGCTGCCCGCCACCACACAGCTCATTATTTCACTAACTCCAGAGTCCCGCGACCAACCTGCCGGTGCAGCTGGTACAGGTAGATGCGGTTGAAGCGCGCGCAGAACTCCGAGGAGCGGCGCCGCATCTTCGCCAGGTCCTCGGGGTCGATGTTCAGGATGTCGCGTTGCTCTAGAGACGCGCTGCAATCAACAAAATACATCATCATCAAGTTATGGACGTCTCACCGTTGGGTATGGCCCTCCCCACATGGACAACAGCACAATGGGCCATAATGACCAACGGCTCCATTCAGTGACCACCTGGCATTGCAAAAGTTGTTTAGCAGACAAGATCGCATACGCAACACACTTTGCAAGTTGCCTTCAGTCGTTGCAATGACAGCCACCCGTATTAGGCCGGCGGCGGCGAGGATTCAGGAAATTCATAATGGATAAGCCCAAGACGAACGTTTACAGGTAATGATGATTGTTGGGGCAGTGACGAAGGAAATCTTCAATGAATTCATTTATTTGTATAGTAGACAGACGCTTATTATAATTTTATACAGGAATGCGAATAGTAGGTATGCGTTGATATTTTGAATTCAAGTGGGATGAAGGAATGTACTGAATGAATGAATTGATGAATGAGACCGATTAAATATTGGATGTGAATTAATGAAGACTGAGACTGACTAGATGGCGCCACCAGTCTTTAAAGTTTTGAACAATGATGAAGATGACGATAGTGCCGACACAACTGTATACGTACATGATGGCGAGCATCTCGTTGGCGATCTTCGGCCGGAGGTCTCTGATCTTGGCGCAGTAGATGCTGCTCTCGATCATGGTCGACACATTTTCCGGCGACTTGCCTGCGTTAAATGAAACATGTGTCATACATTCATTACACCCGTTTTGTGAAAGGGTATGCGGAGACCATAGCTTTCCAGTTGCTACTTTTCAGAAGTTTGACATATTTTGCATTCACCTAACATATCAAGAAATAAAATGTGCCAGGATTGAAGATTTTTTTTCTTTATAGCAGAAGGAGGCAAACGAGCAAGTGGATCACCTGATGGAGAGTAATCACCGCCACCCATGGACACCCACAAAACCAGAGGAATCGCAGACACGTTGCCGCCCATAAGGAAAGAAAAGGCTCGTTTCTTGAAGATATCTAAGTTGTAACGGTCCGGAAATACCGCCGCCGAGAGCTGGTTCCACAACACTGTAGTTCGAGGCAAGTAACTTCGTGAAAACGCACAGTAGTATAGACCACCATCCATCAAGGTAATGTGGATGAAATGATAGTCAGAATGGAATGAAAGAAGAGCATAAAAAAGAACCTTGTAAATCTATCTATAACTTACTAGAATCCTTGTAAGGGCTGTGCGGGGGCGAAACGGGCGACATGACCTTTTCCTCTAATCTTTCCCGTACGGTGCAAGGACTGGTGGATTCATTCAGGGCTCCCTCTTCAGGACCTGATAGATTGAACACATAAAACACTAAACATATAAACATTATAAACATTGGTGTCCTTCCAGGTCCGTTCCAATCCAGACACAGGGCATAGAGACGTATGGCTGAAGCTTCTGGGTCATATCATAGCGCTCGCATGATATCTTCGGCGTCAGGCGGAGGGCGGCCGTATGAGAGACAGTCAGCTCAATATTACTAAATACAAGTTAAAGCAACAGTACCAGACTTGAGACTTGTGCGGTGTGTTTACAACTAAGCTATCAAAGAGGACATTTGAAAGTCGACTTAAAAGTTGACGACCCGAGCAGAAGCAATTGCGAGTTGCAACGAGAAGTGAGCGAGCTTGATAGCTCCGGTTACCTATCTGGAAAATAGGCAGTGAACTGTAAGTGTTCATGAGGTCACTCGTCTAAGGCACTAGCCTCATTAGTACTAAATGAAGAATGCGCTGCGGAGGGTTAAGACTTATCGAAGTTGGTCCCCAGTGCGAGTTTGGTATCACTTGAGCAGGGACGTCTGCTAGTTACTAACCCTTCGATTATATAAATACTAGATCCAGCATTAGCAATTTCAAAGTGACGCCTTGAACTAATGGGCCGTTTACACGTATTGAGTTGTCAAGTAGGTAACTAAATTTTAAGTTGTCGATCGTTTACACGTGTCTAACTTATGCACTCTTTAGTTCACTATATTCTTAACCATGGAAGTATGTATATTTACCATAACTTATCTATTTCACTAAATACTTCACTAAATTGTTGCGTCCACACGTCAACTAAATGACAATTTAGTTGAAGCCAAGCCTACCGGGGAATGCAAGCAGTGCGGGAGGGGCGGTTACTTACTCAAAAAATAGATTCGATTCTATTATACTTGTTCACTTACCCACTAAATCATTTACTTACCACTTGTTACTAAAGAGCTTTTAAGTGACTTAAGTTTACATGCAAGAATTTAGTTAAAATTAACTTAAATTTAGTTACCTACTTGACAACTTAATACGTGTAAACGGCTCTTAATGCTCCAACCAAGAGTGAGCATTGGATTGCTTACAGTTATCATTTGATTTTGCAGTTCAAATTTAATACATTGTGATATAGTGAATTACACTATCAGCACGTACTCAATAGTACGTGATAATTAAGGTCTTCCTGATTGACAAGGCGTCCTTCCTCTAGTCACGTATAGATGTGATGTTAATTAGTATTTAAGATGATACACTAGAGGATAAAGAGAATGAATTCAACGCAAGACATTGTTTCATTTCGGGTCTCCGTCCCAACGCCATTACATGGCGACCGTGACATGGTGTCACAAGTCCGCGCCGCGAAATCGCTAGTTGAAGTCTACAAAATATCAGGAAAATAGTGCTACACGGGCCTACAAGAAGGACGAAGGAAATAAGAAGAAAAACTGTAAGCCAAAATTGTTTAACTATGGGAAACCCACAATCTAAAGACAATATTATTGTCAGTCAATCACCAACTCAATCGGCGGCAGCATCAACTCCCTTGGCCGTTGGGATGCAACTTTCAGAGATCTTTTTACTGACCATCGTCGTTGTACTAGCGGGCTATATAGTACTTAGGCTGCTACGTTACTTCAACGCACGACTATTAGAAGAGGTAGAACGCAGAGCGGTTCGACGGGCAATTGGACCAGCACAGAACGTGTAAGCCAGCACGAATTAATATAACTATGCTACCAAGAATCTATGTGTGTGTGTGTGAGTGATTTTTTTTTTCTAAAGTGTGTTCATGGCAAACCTGTCAGAACTCTTGGGTGAGCTTAAGGCTATTAGAGACTCTATTATTAAATTAAGTAAGGACAAACGTTATTCCGCTCAGGGGCAGAATAAGTTTTTAAGAGCAAAGGAAATTAAAAATATTTTTGAACAAATATCTGCAGACTTATGTAAAAAAGGGATAGATGCTGTAGAATTACAAATAACAAAAGCAATATCGTCAAAGTTTTTATGTAATTTTGAGGAAATCGAGTCACTCGTTAACCCGCATCATTCAGAAACGATCACAACCATGGCCACGTTCGATCTAAAAGTCGCGCTCACGCTCCTCCCAGTAGTAGATTGCGACGAAACGCAAATTAACCAACTAATAGACGGAATAGAGTATTATAGTAGTACCCTTAGAAACGAGGACCAGCCTCTGTTAATCAATTTTGTTTTAAAAACTCGTCTTTCTAGCAGTGCTAAAACAAAAATTAATAAGTCTTATGTGTCTGTGGCAGACCTAATAAAAGATATAAAAAATGTTTTAATTCCGATTAAATCATACACAGCCATTTTAGACCGAATGCTACGATGTAGGCAAGGAAACAAGACCATAGAAGTGTTTGGTAGTGAAATCGAAAAAATGTCCAACGATTTAAGTACAGCACAGGCTAATGGAGACGAGTCGGCATATAATTTATTAAAGCCGATTAATGAAAAAATGGCTATCAAGCGTTTCGCTGACGGCCTAAACAATGCTCGTACAAGCATTATAGTTACGTCTAGGTCCGTAAGCACAGTTAGGCAGGCAATAACTATAGCCTTAGAACAAGAAGACTCGGTAGTGAAACCACCAATAAACAATTATGTTAACTATGTTTCGAACCAGCGATTTGAAAAGATAAATAAAAACTATCATCAACAATATAATAAGTCACGTAACAACAACGCGACGAGTCAGCAAGGTCGGGGTCGTGCCTACTATAACTCGAATAGGTTTCAGGGTCAGCGCAACACCAGGTTTACGTCACCTCATAATAAACGTAGGAATGTACATTTCTTAGTTGACTCAGCAGAACAGTCTAATGACGAGAACGAAAGTGAACGTCAGAGTATACGTCAGAACGAACATCATAGCGATGATTTTTTTCGTTCTGAATAGCGCTGAGGTAGATATTTGTAGTTATGGTAGTGGTAATTACGTTTGTTTTACTTGTAGTCAAACTCAAATTTCTCTATTAGTAGACACAGGAGCAAGCATTTCAATTTTAAAGTTAGATTGGTTAAATAAACTCCGTAGCGTGTCCCGCGACGCAAAGCTAGTAAGGGATGAAATTAAGATTAAAGGAGTATGTGGGGATTTAGTATCAATAGGTTATGTTTATCTAGACTTATGTGTTAACAATTATAATTTTAGGCATAAGTTTTATGTGTTTAGCAACTTCCACTGTAAAAATGATGGAATTTTAGAAGATTTTTTATTAAAATATAGTTGTAAAATTAACTATGAAAATAAGCTGGTTACATTACAGGATAAGATAAGTCTAGAATTAGGCTTAGGTAAAAACATAATAACGACTATTCCAGGGAGATGTGAGGTCGTAAAATATGTTTCGTCAGAGATAAAGGGCGAATGTGTCATTTTAGCGGAGGAAGTTATTGCAGGCGTATTTGTAGCAGGCGCCGTGGTAGTAGGAGACGGGAAAAAGATTCCGGTGCGATTTTTAAACACACGGGAAGAAGATGTAAAATTAAATAACTTTAGCCCGAAAATTAGAAAATACTCGGATTATTTCGTATGCTCTTTTGATACGGAAAACGGAAAATCTGTCGAGAGGGTTAAACAACTATTCGATTTTCTTAAATTAAAAACATATCTTGGCGATGAAGAGAGACGGTCTATTGAGAAAATATGTGCAAAATATAAGAGTTTACTTTTCAGGGAAGGGATGCCTAGCCTTTTCAGGGGAGGTGTGATATAGTGAATTACACTATCAGCACGTACTCAATAGTACGTGATAATTAAGGTCTTCCTGATTGACAAGGCGTCCTTCCTCTAGTCACGTATAGATGTGATGTTAATTAGTATTTAAGATGATACACTAGAGGATAAAGAGAATGAATTCAACGCAAGACATTGTTTCATTTCGGGTCTCCGTCCCAACGCCATTACAACATATTGTGCTGATGATAGGGCCGAGTATTAAAACAAGTTGTGATTATTCGAAAACAAAATTGTACAGAATAGTTGGAACCACTTTTTCGAACGTATTTTATATGGGATTGTGTATCTATAGCCCGACAAGTTCGTGCACGACCTTTACGCAAATGAATTTCTTCCGTGGTAGAGTCTGGCACTGATTTGTATGACTACAAATATATATATATTATTCAATTTATTAACATGGACCACAAACAGGTTTACAATATAAAACTTATTAATATTAGATGCTCTAATAACATTAGTTATTGTATACCCAACATCGCTGGTCACAATTCATAAATGAGTACATTAGTTCTTGTCATACAAGGTAGATTATTATTATTGTAACTAATATTTGTAGAGACAAATTAGTGCCAGACGCTACCACGAAAGAAATTGATCCGCGTAAAGGTATTGCGGCACCATGTACGCGAACTTGTCGGGCTATAGTGTTTAGATGAGCGAAGGCATAACATGACGGTTGGTCGAAGGTTCCAGTACAAATACTTATAAAACTAGTGAAATGAGGCGTGGGATTCTACCAGACTGTTCGTCGTCTCTGTCGTCGTCCTTGTCGTCGTCGAATATGTGGAAGACGTTGCTCTCCTCCTGCCCATCGATCACCTCCGCGAAGGTGACGGTGGGCTGTTCCTCCGTGAGCTGACTCCTTTCGGGGCTGTCGCCGCCGCCGCCGCCGCCTTGCTGGGTGTCTTCCTGTATGTATAGAAAAAGGGGAGAATTTACATACATGTGTAACCACCGAGCCATTACACCCACGTGGTAGGTTATGGCCCAATCGGGGAGTTTTTTATGCCTAATACGACAGCTTTTGACCTCGATCTCGCCTGATGGTGAGCGTAGATGAGGTCTACGATGGAGCGAGCTGCCTCAGAAAATGCCTATTAACTCTCGCCTTGAAGGCATTCAGGTTAAAAGTTTTTGGGAACACAGACTATGGCAGGGAATTCCACTCCTTGCCGGTGCGCAGCAAAATAATGACATTAAGTGTTTAGTGCGACATAGTGGAACTTCTACTAGGTCGGGATGATATCCTTCAGTACGTCTAGAGGTTCGGTGGTAAAAGGGCGATGGTGGTATGAGCTCGAAATGCAGCAGATTTCCATTTGCTGTTGTCCATGTGGGAATGAATGTGTTCAGCAGTGAGACGTTTATATATTTTTTTTGGAGTGTGAGTGCTGTCGGTCGCAGATGACCTTTACAGGGTTACCGGGCTTGTTTGGGGGCGGCGAGAAACTTAAAGGTTCCTCGAGTCGTGATGGTCGAAATTCCCCAGAGGGTTTCCGGTGGGGGATGGCATCTCGCCGCAAGCGAGACTCCGATCCCCCTCCAGAACCTCTGGGGGTTCGAGCCGGTAGGGAGCGGAAAACCCGAGGGCGCCTCTAAGAGGCACGGTACCTCGGCTCGGGTTTACCGTGTCGTGGGGGGTACGCAACAATCAGGTACATTACGAATGTAGAGACGTTTATAGGCTGATGTTAATGATAAGTCTTGTCGTACTATTTGGATCGGAATATTAGAAAATAGTATATTTCATTACGAGTGCGGAAAGCTTGTCATTGCAAAGAGTTCCGACAAATGTCTACCCGAGCCGAGGCGCAGCCGAAGGTGAGGGTTGACAGTCGGAACAAGTTGCAATGACGGTGCCGCACGTGTACTGAACAACTATTTTTAATACAGTTGAGAAAAAATGAAGCAATTTAATAAAATAATAAAAACACAATAAACTCAACTAACTAATCATTTATTTCTTATAAAAGTTATAATTCACATATTTCTGGATAGGCAAAGGGAACTATGGCCATATGCCAGTCTTCAGTAGAATTTTTTTATTGATATGAAATGAAAATGAAATTTAATGAGATGAAATGAAATGAAACCTAACCTAACTCATTTCATTATATCTGATATTGAAACAAATTAGTAAGTAGCTTCATTTTAGAAATATTTGCATGAATCATAAAAACTTCTATGAATTTTTTCTGAACTTCGTGGTTGGTTTTTTTCTTTCTAATAGACATTATTTTGACAGTTGGGAAAGAGAACGCACGAGTTCGGAAAAGGTAAAGAAAAAGCTCGAGTATGTAATAGCCCACATGCCGATCGCTATACGTCCCTGCAATACGCCACTTTTTGAGCAACTGTATTAAAAATACTTATACTTATTGCTTCAGTGAGATATGTGTTAATAATAAGGGAGTCGACACCGTGTCGCGTAACGGTGAAAGAATACTACCACCCCTATATTTACTTGGGTGTCGTAAAAGGCGACTTACGGACTAAATACAGCATATACATCTAACAGCGTGTCACTCTGAGCACATGTGCAGTCGCTATTTGATGAAAAGTGGACTATGGTAGAAAACTGCTTTTGGTGTTCTCATTGCCTAGTCTCTGACTAACCCTTCGGGGATAATAGTCGTGATTAGTGTCCTTGTATTGAATCATAATTAAGTATTATAAATTGACACAAGACCTTTTTAGATGTGCAAAAATTAATCTAAATATGGCACCATTACATCAATGTTTGTAGCATTTATGTGTTCCTTCGACAGTTAGAGGTAAGATAGCCAGCTCCGCAGTAGCTGAGGGATCCATATGACGCCCGTTTCCACCAAATAACCTTATCATCACAATATCAAGTGAGATGACAAGTGCTTACCTGTACAAAGTATAAAAAAAGAATTCTTCCATGGGGCAAATATCATAATAGTGTAAAAAATATTTTATAACATACTTCTATTTTGTTATCTACAGAATCCTCTTCCTTCATCTTTTCCAATTCCACTTCCATAAGTTCCTTCAGGCATGATTCTGGAAGTTGCTCCAGAAACTGGTATGGATCATCTGTAGGTTGGCAACAGAAATCTATTAACAAAGGTATGATAAAAAAAAACAAAATCCCTCTGGTTTACATCGATACAAACGCGCTGTTGCATCGCTATAAACGCGCGTTTGCATTGCTACTAAAGTCGCAGCGTATAAAGTGCCTTAGTAGGTAGTTTTGTTCTATATTTCAACAGGTAGGTTTCAACCAAACCTTTGTCGAAATATCCCAATGGGTCGACGTGCTACTGCGAGATGGGGATTTCCGCAGGCCTCACTACAACCATACATAGATTCAAGACTATAACCTATCACCTAAGGGTTTTTTTTAATTGATGTCCCCCGATGTGAGTTATATCGGAGACGTTGTTATTTCTAGCTATACCGCTCTAGTGGTTGTCTTACGCTAATACTAGCTTAGACTTAAGACTTAGCTCTTGGCAGGTTTATGTGCCCTATCCTACTCTTTTTCCTACTCTAAAACTATGTAATACTAGCGGCCGCTCGCAGTTTCACCCGCTTGGTTCCCGTTCCCGAGGAAATATCGGGGATAAAAGTATCCTATGTGTTAATCCAGGTTATAAACTATTTGAATGCCGAATTTCATCCAAATCCATTCAGTAGTTTTTATGTGAAAGAGTAACAAACATCCATCCATACTTACAAACTTTCTCGTTTATAATATTAGTAGAAATAGGATAGTAGTATATAATAGGTCTTTCAATAATCTGCTACAAACATGGGCTCCCACTAAAATGATGATGTGTGATTCAACCAAACCTAAAATGCTTATACCTTGGCAGACAGAGTTCAGGACGTCCTGTTCCTTGACAAACTCCTCCCATATCTTCTGCTCCTGTTGCTTCAGTCGCTGTCTCCGATTAGTTTTCCAAGTTCGTTCGAGTTCTGCACCTTCCACATACTGAAATGCATCAATTCATTAAATGGACACAAAGCTTTATTTAAATAATATTACGTATGATGAGAATATAATATTCCGAAAAGGCTTAAGCACCATAGACCACATACATACGCTGCGGCAGGTTATACAGAAGACCGAAGAGTGTAACCGGCCATTTTGCTTAGCGTTTGTGGACTATGAGACAGCCTTTTCAAGCATTCAATCGAAACATGGGCCGTGCTACAGTATCTCCAGCGGTGCTAAATTGACTACAGGGAACATCGAAGTGTTGAAGTGTTCGAACGAAAACGCCACTATGACAGTTCGCCTTCAGGACCAGAGCTCGAAGCCAGTCCGGCTGCAGCGTGAAGTGCGACAAGGAGACATCATATCTCCGAAGCTCTTCACTGCTGCACTGGAGAACGTGTTGCTTCTGGACTGGAGAGGACTCGGCATCAATATTAACGGCGTGTACATCAGTCACCTTCGATTTGCCGACGATATAGAGTCATGGCTGAGATCCTGGAGGACCTTGGCACAATGCTCGGTGATCTCAACAGAGTCTCTCAACAAGTGGGCCTTAAAATGAACATGGAGAAGGGCGAAAATCATGTCTAAATCAGTCGTACCCACTCCTCTAAAGGTTGCAGACTCTGCTCTTGAAGTTGATGACGAATATGTATACCTGGGACAAACGGTCCGGTTAGGTAGGTCCAACTTTAAGAAAGAGGTCAATCGTCGAATTCAACTCGGCTGGGCAGTGTTTGGTAAGCTACGAAATATCTTCTCGTCCAAAATACCGCAGTTTCTCAAGACGAAAGTCTTCGACCAGTGTGTGTTGCCAGTGATGACATACAGTACCGAAACGTGGTCGCTCACAAATAGGCAGGCTCAAAGTCACGCAAAGAGTAATGGAGAGGGCTATGCTCGGGGTTTCTCTACGTGATCAAATGAAATGAGGAGATTCGTAGAAGAACTAAAGTAACGGACATAGGCCAAAGTGTCGCCAAGCTCAAGTGGCAAAGGGCAGGGCACATCGCCAGTAGAACCGATGGCCGTTGGGGCAGAACGTTCTCGAGTGGCGACCGCGCACCGGAAGACGCAGTGTGGGCAGGCCTCCAGCAAGGTAGTCCAACGATCTGGTGAAGGTCGCGGGTAGCCGCTGGATGCGAGCAGCACAACACCGCGAGTGGTGGAGATCCTTGGGGGAGGATTTTAAAAGGTAGTTGAATTACAAAAACGAGGTGACAGAATAATCAAAAATTATCGTAGTTTTACCAGAACAGGTATAATTACTTAGGTACTTATTAATTTTTGTTTTCTTTTATAGAAGAAGGAGGCAAACGAGCAGGCGGGTCACCTGATAGAGAGTAATAATCACCGCTGCCCATGGACACCCGCAAAACCAGAGGAATCGCAGACGCGTTGCCGGCCTTTAAGGAAGGAATAGGAATGGTGAGAAGGGGAAGGGCCTCCGGAACCCTCACTGGGCGGACGAAACAAAACAGCACCAAGTGCCATTATTTCACGCCGAATATTCGTGAGGTGGTATTACCCCGAGCGAGCCGGCCCAATGCGTGCTGCAACGCAGCGTGGCTCTACCACTCAGTCAGTGTCACTCATTTAGCACCACCCCAGGGGTCACGAGCAGGGTCTCAAGGGTGAACCTACTGACGCGTGTAACTTTAACCCTCAAGATTTGTTAAGTGTCTTTATTAAATTTTATATTCATTTTATACATCGCTAAAAGAATGTAAATAAATAATAACAAGTCGCGGGCGGGCCGCTAGTATAAAATATTGGGTCTGTTCTGTTCTGAATGGTAGCTAGAGCCACGCTGCGTTGCAGTTGCAGCTTGCAGCACGAATTGGGCCGCCCTCACACCAGAATATCGGCGTGATCACCTATGTCACAGTTATACTGTGCCTATGTCCAGTGATGGGTTAGCTTATATTATTATACTTATTCTTCTAAAAATTTCATCCTATTTTCGACAATTCCCAGTAATTTCTCAAAATTTTCTTTCATACAATCCTTGTGTGAAATCCTGACCTAAAAAAGAAACACCCAAATCGATCGCACCGGTCCCCAGTCTCAAGTGATATACGTTTTGGTACGGTCAGCACTGGTCAGCAACAACTGCAGTAGATGCACTTGTGTGTGACAGATATTTATAAAAGGTCATTGATATTAACCCTTACGACTCGGCCACGACCTTGCCGCCATGAGCGGAGCGGCGAGCGGATACTTTGCACATTGCGTACTTTCTATGACTGAGACTTCCGTAGTATATATAACGCGCAACTCAAAACGGCAAGGTCGTGGCCCGCATTTAGTTCTTATGATTTAAGAACCACAAACTGTCAAATATGTAAGTACCTTTAATGTACCTAATCTACTTTATATGCTAACTGTAGTTACATTCGGCCATTGAAGTTAATTTTTAGAGAAGAATATACTGTCCATGTGAGAAAGGTTGATATCAGATACCAATGATCAAAGGTGTTACTCACATGCAAATTTAAGACTTTCAGTTTGCTGTCCGGCATGAAAGAAAAGCCCCTACCACCAGCCTCCACTGCTCCAGACATTTCGAACATCAAACCCCACCGGTAAGGAATAACCACCAGAAATCACCCTTGGAACAGATAAATACCAAACTGTAAAATGGATAAAAGCTTCACCACTGTGACATTATCAAAACGTTGATTTGAATTTGTTTGACAGTTATTGTTGACTTTTTTGCTACCCTTTATTACGGAAATCAAAAAGGTTAATTTAATATATTTATTTTAAAAAGGCTATGATATCTATATTACGTTTCACTAATAATTTAAGTTTACTAAATTATATTTTGTTACAATAAAACTTACTAGGATTCACAAAAACGCGAACAAATGTTGAATAAAAGCGTGTGTATTGCATTGTGCCACTACCCGTTGCCATGGTTACTTACACGTTGCTAGGCGACCATTACTAAATATTTTTTATAGTAATGACAGTGACAGACAATACAAACAATAACAACGCAATGAACATGATAAATTGGATGACAACAGGTTTCCTTACACATGTTTTGGTAATTTGGTATCACTCATTGAGCAGAGCAGCTCAATGGTACCACTAAGTACAATTAGACTTATTTACGCTTTAGGTCCATAAGTAATTAAAAATAAAGCATAATGTAGGTACTTACCTAGGTAAATGTAAATATCGTAATTCGTAACACAGAGCGTTGTCACTAACATTGTGCATAGTGGCATGAAATCAATATTTTCACTATTAACGTGTAGATAAAGCGATTGCGGTGCTACAATGTAATTAGTGTGCTATCAGGCCGTTGATCATTGCACCATGTTATTCGGTGCCTTGGCGCTGGCTGGCATGGGCGCTCAGCCACTGCAGTCCTCGCGTTACTTCCCGCAGTGGAGCAGAACTGCTATATTGACCCTCGCTGGCACTGAAGATGATGTTGATGTGAAGGTGAGTGGGTACGCAGTGTGGGCTGGTCTCCAACAGGTGGTGGAAAATCTATTGAAGGTCGCAGGTAGCCGCTGGATGCGAGCAGCATTTAGAACAGAACCTGACAAAAAGCCTGACATTTCGACAAAAGTCCGGACTTTTTTGTCACAAATTGGAAACCTTTCGGCGACTTAGGACCATATATTATGTAGTTTTGTTACATATTCCAAAATCCGGACAAATTAAATAGCCGGACAAAGTCTGGACTAGTCTAAAAGTCCGGTCATGTCCGATTTAGTCCGGACGGATGGTGACCCTATGTGGGGTGGTTTTTTTTTCAAGTGGAAAACTTTTGGCTGATAATGATGATAATTGGGTACAGAATAGACAATAGAGTACCTAGGGCGAGTAGTTTTACACTTTCGTCATCACCATCAGCCTATGAACGCCCCACAGCTGGGCACTGGGCGTCCCACATTGACAACAGCGCATGGACATAGGGAGATTTGGCGACAACATACCGCGTTGTTGGCCCAATGCGGGTTGGTGGGTGAACTTTAGTACCATTGACATATTACTAAGTAAGTAAGTATACCTACTTTAGGGCCCTACTACATTTCCACTGTAATTTTTGCGTAAAATGGCCAATTTTGGCGATCTCGAAACAAAAATACATAACAGTTTTGACTTATTGAATAGTGTAGTATTTATAGCTATTGTAATAGTTAGTAGCGGCCACGCTGTTTGTAAATTTTGCTTAATTTTTTAATTAACAAAATTGCAGAGAAATATTTTTAAAAATGCACGAAGGCACTTTTTTGCAATTTTATAGTCAAGTATGGGAAGTTTAAAATCGCAATAACCCAGCAAAATAAACGTTTCTTCAAAATGTTTTTAACAAACTATTTAGATCTCTGTGTTTTACTTTAGCATGCAAAGTTTTATAAAAATTGGCTCCATGGTTTTCAAAAATTTCAAATTGGAAGTTTGTATGGGAAATCGAAATGCGCAAACGCTCTTAAGTACCTACTTTTAGTGACTTGCGTTGCTAATTGTAACGAACGAGTGGTTCTGACTGAGGCAATGCTAGAGCGTATATGGTGTGAGCAGATTACTGCTAGCACCTGCTGATTTTCCAGTTTTACCATTGCATATACACCACAGAATAACTAATAGTACTACCATTACACGCGCCAATACACTACTTACAGAAGGACACTAGCATAATTCCAAGACACCGTACAAACCGTACCGTACCGTTTACCTGCATGTACGTCTAAGTACTCATTGCCGATGAGTATAGGTGTACTTACCTGTCTGAATAATTATGATAAGTAGGTCCATTGCGTTAACCAAATTCTAGTCGTTAGAGTAAGTAGGTACCTATTTTCTCCTGTCATCTGACTCTAATTAATACCCAAAAGAATCTAGAAAGGTAAGGGAACACGCTTAGGTAGTACGTGACGCCAACACCTTTTTTTATTTTTTATTTTTACCCAGTGAGAGTGGGACCCTTATAAATACCCCACCCCCAGAAGAAGGGCAGGGTTATGTGTGTAAGGAAGTATATCTACTGAAACTAATATGGGTTTTCCGGTTTCCGGTTTACAATAACTATGAATGTATTGAAAAAAAAACAACATATTTTGCAAATTAAGTCGTTAAAAGATTGACATAAAACCATCAGGAGAGTTGGCCGCGTGCCACAGCTGTGTAGTGACAGAAGCTAAGCCCGTGAGTCAGCGGTGCTCAAGACCTGGGCCCCTACTACTGACACCCAGGCAGGCGTTAGATATCGACAGCCGATGTCGTCGCACAGAGCTCGAAACGGAAATAGGACGAACAAACGAGCGCTACGAGTGGTTCGATGCCTTGATTCTCGTAGTAGGAGGGGAGCCGTGTGCGGCGGCGCGATCGATAGACACTGCACCCCTCCCCCGCGGGCCTGCACCTGCCCCATCCGCAGCCAAAGCTAGCCGTCCGCCACACGAACAACAAAAGAAAATCCCCAATACTCCCGAAAAAACGCGAAAAACAGTGCATTCGTCAATCGTCAATTCAACAGTTCACTAGTTCAAGGTCGCCCGGCCGCCGACCTCTAATCGTAGGAAATCGTCTACCTCACTAGCGTAGTTTAATTAATAACAGTCGTGTTTATCCTAATAAGAGTCGGGCGGTGGATTTTATTTTTAATTATTACGGTGTGCAAGGTCGTTGTAGGCGTGCAAATGTGGAATCATCACCGCCGCGAGCGCGCGCGTGCACACGGCATTATCGCAACAAAGGAGGTGGCCTTAATTGCCTCACCTCGGAACTGTTTCTAATCTCCCGGCAAGTGCAGTGGGGCAACTGCAGCGATGGCGTCCAAAGTGCTCGTGCCGACCGCACCGTTTGCCAAATTGCAAGTAAGTGCCACAAAGGAATTGACCTTTTGCGGTGAAATTGTTGTCTGTTTGAGGAAATTGATGTAGGTATGGGATAGGTAGGTATAGGTAGGTATGGATTGATGTAGGTATGGGAATAAACAAAAAAAAAGTTTTTTTAAAGATGCATAATAGTAGCTTATTTGTCTATGATAGTAGATAGGTAGTTCTTTAATGCCTTTAATAATTTTGGTAAGAGTAAGTGTTTATTTTATTAGTTTTTAACCATTGTAATAAAAAACCAGAACTTTAACAGATGCAGACAAGTAAGTTTTTTTATAAAAAAGAAGGAAAGCTTAAAAACACGTCAGTCTCCCTGTGACCACGGACCCTGTAATGTAAAGAGTTCGAAACGTCAGGATAATATAAAAACTATGTAAATAGTAAATTAAACGCGAGTTAATCCGTAAAAAAGTGTTTCATTTCAATACAAATATTTTAATTGTGATACAGGTATGTACCTAATTAATGCGTATTTTTTATTTCATGCACATAATTCATGTTTTGTGGGACAAAGACTACCTGTATAGGTAGAGGTCATCGACACGACCTCGGAAAAGTCAATGCGTCCCGATGGGGGCCTTTCTAACACTTCCGGTTGAGTGAACTGAGTAGTAGGATGTATTTGAGGTTGCTATTGGTTATACAGATTGATGTTAACACATGTATTTTTATACAAATTAGGTAGCGATCAGGCTAACGGCCGCGCGGCCTACCTTGGCGGTTGCGGATAGCGACATTAAATAGAGGTTCCCTTACGTCCCGATCACAACCTTTTTTATTGCTAACTGAAAACCGACGTAGCAGGTACAACCGAGGAACTTCCGGGGTCCACCACTTTCCGGCGATATACGCTTGCACTCCATTCCTTGCGCGTGTACGTACAGCAGCGTGCGCGTAGATCGTGTGCAAACGAAAATATCTAGAGCCTTTGCAATTACGTAGAGATATTGCGTCACTCAGCGTCTTTTATCGTTTATACCATGGCGAGTGCTCCGAAGAACTCTTTGACCTCATCCCTACCTTCTCCCTTTCTCCATAGGAGTACGCGTGCTGCTCTCCGGAGTCACTAATTTACAGTCTTTAATATTCCATCACGCATTAAGAAATTTGGTGACTCGTTTCTTTGTCGCACTTCCAAAAGATGGAATAGTCTACCAGCACACGTATTCCCTCTTACCTATGACATAGGGTCCTTCAAACGAGGCGTGAAGAGGCACTTTGTGTGGGCCGGCAGAGTGAGGGTGACTGATGCTACGTCTCTTACGCTGCACCAGTTGTCCTCGCGCCTGGACTTTATTTCCACTTAACATCAGGTGGAGTGGGCTCATTTGCCGGGCTTTGTATAAAAATATAGATACCTATATATATACATATAGCCGAAAAGTGGTCGACCGAGAGGTTCCTAAAAACAGGAAACTAATAACACAGATACATTCGATACGCTAGTAAGTATAGTTAAACAAGTGTAGGAGTGTCTTGATTAACTGCGGATAGTTAAGTACTTATACCCACGGAGAGTATAGACACCTCCTGTTGAAAACCAAGGCAGTATGCTTGTGGTCTCTTTTTCGCAGCAAAAATTATAAGAAACTATATAAAAACACGGTCAGATCTGCCCTTGAGAAAATGTCGCCTGCGCGTGTGAATAATTCATGACGAAAATAGTGAAATCCAATATAATCTTTTTTTGTAAACTAATCGGATTGCGTAACGCAGCAGCTTCAGGCAACCCATGATCGGTGACCTAATTGGTCCATGGTTTGTCTGAAAAAACTCCAATATTATAAAAAGGATGCTGTGGTTTGCACAAACTTGCCTAAGAACTTTACTGATTCATTCGGTAACTTACAAAGTGTGCCTTCAAGATTTATGTCAACCCGTTTGTAGAAAACATTAGGGATGTAGGCAATGATATTTTATGTTTAGATACGTTGCCTGGCCTCCGTAGTGGCAAGGACAAATCAAGGTAATTGCCTGGACTTCACTCAGTCACACGTCAGTCAGTGTCACGTCATTACGTTTGTACCTTTTAAGTTTTTTATGTTGTTTGTTAGATAAAATGCCTTCCTGTGTATACAGAAATTGCAAAAACTATACTGCAACAGTAAGAGACAAGAAAAGTGTTTAATTTCATTTGTAATTATTGTAAATATGAATTTAAAATAGAAAATTATCATTTAGTTATGACATTTGCGCTGTTGCCAATTCGATATATGTGAGCGAGAAGTGTGTACTATGTTTTCTGTAAGAGTGAAAGAGAGAAAACAATGGCGGCCGAGATAGCCGTGCAATGGGGAATGCGCTGTTGCCAATTAGTCGGTTACCATAAATAGTTTTTATCTCTTTTTAACAATAGGCTTGACATGATTGTATTTATTTTCTTTCCCTTTCGACGTGTATTACGTCATAGAAACAATTTCGCCATTTTTTAAATGCAATTCGTTCACGTATGACTAGTCTATGTATAAAAGGTAATTGAATGTAGGTCTTTCCTTCTTCCAGCGCCCCCTTTTCTGGTGTTAAGGCGCTGGGAGACACACACCCTGCTTTAGTTGCGGGGTGTCTAAAATGAATTCTTCATAGTAACAAAAATAAAGGACTTTGCAGCATAACAGTTAAAGGTACAATTTTGATGGCCGTCAAGATTAGTATTACCATCGTCATCAGCTGGAAGACGTCCACAGCTGGACAAGTACTCCCCCAAGGATCTCCACCACGATCACAAGATTAGTATCTATAGAGACAAAAACCCATTATTTTTTTACTTGGTAAAGCTCGTTATTAAGTAGGTACCACCACCGCGCCCACCATGGTGGCGCGGATGGTTATGTGGGATTCTCCCCCCAGCTCCAAACCTCTTTGTGCAGATCCAGAGGCCTCAACAGGGTTTCGGGAAATGGGGGGCATACCCAATAACTAATAAGTACATTCTCTCAAATGCCGCTGGGGTCTGGGGCCGCCGGTTAGGCAATCTCCGGTGTTTACCCCAGCCGCGGCTCGCCAGAGGTAACACGTCCGTGGATATTTAAACGTGTTCCAGACGAGGCTAAAATCCTAACAGCTCAAGAGGTTACTGCCTTCCAGATAAAGAAGTCCCCGCCCGAGCCGAGCGGCAGCGGGTTCATAATCGGCGGGGACGCCACCGCGCGCGTGGCTCATCTGGAGCACAGCGTGCGATTCCTGCAGGAGCAGCACCGGCTGATGCTCAGCGGGCTGCACGCTGAGATCGAGGCCTTACGGGAGAGGAACAGAGGTGGGCCTTTACATAAACCCTTTATTGGCACATACGATAAAGTAATTGTGTGTGTTGTGCTGTGCTGGTGGCGACTCTTTATTAGAATACTACCAACCCATCTCTTCCCTTGGGTGTCGGAAAAGCATAGCATCCAACAGCATAGAGCGGGGATGAGCTCACCACTGTCATTGGTGAAACGTGTACTGTGGTGATGGACTGCTTTGCAGTCCTTTATGCCTGGTCTCTGACTGAAACCATAGCACATGGAAGAGTGGGAATATCCTACAGCGGTGTCCCATTGCGGTGGGGTTTGACAACAGCTATCTATCGACAACAAACCTTGCCTTCCCAAGAAGGGACGAGATATTTTTGTTTGGTCACCAGTTATTTTGTTATATTTCACTACACATCCGATAATATCGTTCTTTACCATACTCCATGAACTATAGCGTATGTTGCCATGGCATTTTTCCACCATATCTACTAACATCACGGAGCGTGACGCCCTTGGCTTTCAACTTCTTTCCACACTTGGAAAAACGGGTGTTAGTGCGCGCATTTATAAGGAAAATGGGTTGTTTCTTTTTAGCTGACTGTAACAATGGTGGTCATCAACAAACGTTTTGTGTCCCCAGACTTACAGTTTCAACTGATATTCAATAAGGAGTCGTCGGCGAAAGCGACAACACCGCCTCACGAAGAAAGCAGCGAGAATAATGAGGTAAATAATAATGCTTTTTTAAAGCGCCGTTTTTGAAAAATCTAAATTTTTAATGGGGTTTAACGCTAAGTTCTTGTTATAATAAGTAGTTAGCGTTAAACCCCATTAAAAATTACAAATATAAAGTGCTATTTCTCTCCTCATTTCGCTAATTTTATATTTACTGTCCAAAACACACTTTGCCCGACATGGAAAGGATTCACCCTGGATCTCGGGCTACCGAGCCGAGCGCTGCGCTATTCGGCCACCGGGGTGTTTTATATTCTTAAAAAGCTCTGTAAAAGTGTACTTACAGTTTTAAAAAGGTCACTTCGAACGAGCTTTGTGTACATATATCCTATTTCTCTTCCAGGAGGCTAATCTGAAACGGGAAGTAAGCCGCCTCGAGCGCGAGGCGGCGGCGGCTCGCAGCGAGGCGCGCGCCGCCGAGGCCCGCGCGCTGCAGCTGCAGAGGCTGCTCGACGCGCAGGCCGAGTGAGTACCTTCAACAAACACGTACCTCTCGGTTCTTTATTAAGTCCCCGGGTAGTGTTGCCGGTCGCTGCTCAATAATCCACTATCGATAGTATCGATAGCCCCATAACCGTTAATACTATCGACACACAGCAATATTCTCGATAATATCAATACTTTGCTGCTAATATTGCAACAACAATCGATACTATTGATAGTATCGACAGTTTTGTCATATCGATAGTGACTTTTCCCTCAATAGTATTGCTATCTATATTAATATTAATAAACCCGCTGCGCCATCGAGCTCCATCGACTGTATGTCGACATCTATCTCCGTACTAAGTCAGAAACCCTAAAAGTGTCGTCTTTTTTATTTCATTGCTTACAAATGTATTAATCTCTACTAGTTAAAAAACAACATTATTAATTTACTTATATATACGCGACTAAAATTAAACTATTAAGTCACAGCCTACTATCGATAGCGCAATCATTTCAATAGTATCGATACTATTGATAGTATCGATCCTTGTTACAACAGTCATAGCCGATACTATCGATAGTAATAATTACGATTTTGAGCTTTAATTCTATCGATAGGCCTATCGATATTATAGATGATTTCCGAGGTAAACTATCGATAGTTCGACAACACTATCCCCGGCCGACCACTTTTCGGCGATATTCGCTTGCACACTATCTACGCGCACGCTACGTTTCATAGGCGCGGTCGGAATGGAGCGCACGCGAATATCGCCAAAAATTGGTCGACCGGGAACTTCCTTGACTGTACATATTCCTATGTTGGGATGAAAAATACAGTCGAAATGCCGAATGCCAGAAAAGGCAAAGGTAGAGTAAAGTAAGGTTAAGGAATCATCGTCATCTTCCTCCTCCGTACCTCGTTATCCTCATTGCTGAGGGTCGTAACATCCTGCAACATGTATGCGACACTTGAGCGCTATCTGAACCAGTTGCCGGTGACGTGCAGAGTACCTATCATGCGCAGATGTATCCAATGCGGTAGAAATTTCATCGGACCAACGCATCGGAATCGAACGCGAGCTCTTTTGCCTTCTATTTTGTGCGTGATTAACTTCTCTAGATTGTCACTTCTTCTGGTGATGTAACCAAAGAATTTTCAAGAGCAATGGCCCAATCTCCCCATGTGCATGTAGTAGAGCCTTAGGCCTGTGTCCCGCAATGGGATGTGTGGCCAATGATGATGAGTGATCTCTTCCCTTGTGTCTGTAAAGGACCAAAGACTGCACATATAGTCGAGGAAGTTCTCGGGTGGACCACTTTTCGGCGATATTCGCTTGCTTGCGCTCCATTCGGACCGCGAATATTGGTAGCCGAACAGTGGTCGGCCGGGAACTTCCTCGACTCGGGCTCACCACCTGACACGCTGAGCACATGTGCAGTTATCATTCGGTGAAACGTGAACTGCTATTACGGTCCTCATTACCTGGTCTCTAACTAACCCTTCGGGGATAATCGTTAGATAATATAAGATGACTGCTAGAAACCGCAAGAAACTTCAAGGGCTGGTCAGGTCCAGTGTTTTAAACATGGCAAAAATTACAAAAAAGGAATTTGTGTTTTTTATTTTTAATTTAATAATTCATTTTGTGAATTTTTATTGGATATCCCTCTCCTTAATTCACTAAGTTTTTATTTGTACTAGGACCTCGAGACCAACCGTTAGGTTATGCTAGAAGTGCCAGACGTTTCTGCGCCAGTAGAACACTCGCGCAGGAGACCATCTGCGTTAGGTCTTGACGCCAAATCAGTGCCTGCCGAAGCGCCCTCTTCATTCGGTACTTATAAGACTAGTGCCTGAGAGAGTCTCCCCGTGAACACGTGTAGTTCACTGCCTATTGTCCGGATAGGTAACCGGAGCTGTCGAGCTCGCTCACTTCTCGTTGCACGAAGGACACAACTCGCAGTTGCCACTGCTAGGGTCGTCGACTCTAAAGTCGACTCCCAAGTGTCCACCTTGGTAGCGGAGTAGTAAGCACACTCACTTCTAGGAACCCATCCAGGCGCCTAGCCAGTTCCCACGTCCTACGCGGTTGGCTAGACCGGAGGCTACGGCATCTAGGGGGCCGCCTCTACTAGTTCTCCAGACTAGTACCGGAGATATCAATACCAATGTCCAATGATAACCACCGGACAGAGCTGCCAACTATAAGGGAAACTGACGTTCCCCGCAGGACCTTTCGCTTCTGGCCCCTCAGAGACCGCTACTAGGCCCCGCTCGCTGTGCGCGAGTTTGGAAGTCCTGGCACACAATACCAGGACAAACGAACATTCCCAAGCTCTACAGCTAACCACAAGCCACTATGAGCCCAACCCACGTCCGGATCCCGCCGGCGAGGCGCCGGTCAAGGCACAACCAGCGGGGGCTTGAACCGGAACCCCGTAGTACCCCTGAAAACACAGCCGGACCCGTAGTTCCAGCTGCGATACCCTATCTATCGGGGTCGCTAGATAGGGACAATTTTAATTGGATAGTTTTTGAGTATCTAATTTATTTTAAAGCAATATCAAAAGAAAAATAAAATGAAAACAATTAAAAATAACGATTATTTACAACGCGCGGGCAACGGCCGGCCGGCCGTTGACTCGTTAACGTATAGGTACTGACGCGGACGGGTCAACCCCTTGCCCGCGCGTTGTAAATAATCGTTATTTTTAATTGTTTTCATTTTATTTTTCTTATGATATTGCTATTGAATACGATATGATATTGAAAAATACACGGACTCCTTTTTGTCATTTTTGTCATGTTTAAAACACTTCACCTGACCAGCCCTTGAAGTTTCTTACGGTTTCTAGCAGTCACCTTATATAATGTATGTATGTAATTTCAACATAATTATTACGTCATCAGGAAAGTGCGCGAGCTCGAAGCCAACGCGTGCTCATGCTCTAGCGGCGCGCGCGCGAGCCCCGGCGCGGCGGAGTCCCGCGCGGAGCTGCGCGCGCGGCTGGCCGAGGCGGAGCGGCTGGTGCGGCGGCTGCGCGCCGACGCCGAGCGGCAGCGCAGAGAGGTACTCGCCGCGGCGGCGGGGGGCGCCGTCACTAACCTGTTGTTTGACGGCGCGGCCGCGAGGCATGCTCACGTATGTCACGCGCATTCACTATGAAGCGTCAATTGTACGGAAACGGCGTAAGGTGACGGCGCAGCGTAGGCATGAGGCCGCGCGCAAAACGTTTTCATACGAAATGTACGAAGGCACATTCGCTTTGCTGCTCAGCGCCCCTGCCGCGCCTTCACCTTACGCCGATTCTGTATTATTCACGCCTAAGAGAGCCTTCAGGTTAGACGACTTAGCAGAGCGGCTGTTCGTGTACCAAACAAATGAGTGCCGCGAGGCTTATGGGACCGCGCGACAGCCCCGCCGCTAAGTCGCCTAATGTAAAAGCGCTCTAAGCTAGCGGGGGAGGTGTTGCAGTCCTATAAATAAGACTATCGATAGTCCATCGATAGTCAAGACATATTTACCAGTAGGTAAATGCAATCTATCGATAGTATTACCACATGTCATACTATCGACACTATGAACTATATCGATAGCGCTTTATGAGTAGGTAATAGTATTGATAAAGGTAATATATATATACACATATATATATATATATATTATAATTGTTATAAGTTGAATACTATCGATAGTATTGCTATTAGCAATAGTATTACTCTTATAACGCCATCAATGGTTTGACATGTTGGCTATACTGTCGATATGCTATCGATATCCTAAATAGTTTTCGAGGTCTTCTATCGGTAGTCAAACAATGTATGATTCTGCAACAACGATTACGAGCAAATATCGATAACAAAGTCGTGATTCCGTCATTCAAGGCTTCAGCACACCAAACGCAGGACAGTAGCAGCGCTGTTTGAATGCGGGCCCGCGCAAGTTGTAATACAAGAAACTTTTTGAACTGCGTTACACAAAATTTTAACGCGGGCCCGCGCTCGAACTGCTCCGCGCCGCGCCGCGCCGCACTGCAACTGCCGGACGACAAACCAGGCGGCGGCGGCGCGGGAGCGGGGCAGAGCAACTCGAGCGCGGGCCCGCGCTGTTGTATAACTATAGGGGCCATGTTAGCATGACTCACCGGGGGCAGGGCGTCCGCAGTGCAGCGCAGCGCGTCGAAAGCGGTTGACGACTCTTGTACTTTTTTACAACCGCGACATCTTGCAGCCTTACTGCCTGCCTAGCCCGTCATACTGAACGCGGTTTAAACGCGGTCCAGCGTTGCAACTGCTTTAAATTAAAACTGCCGCTGCGTTCAGTGTGCCGACTACTGCCGACTCCCGCGATGCTACTGACCTGCGCTGCTTCTGTCCCGCGTTTGGTGTGCTGAAGCCTTTAGTTCGTGATTAAGGCATCTGTCAATTATTGTTTTAGTTCCTCTTACGACGTTGTGGCGCTGAATCGATATTCGTTTAGAACGCTTACGAGTTTAATGACACATTGCGAATATTGTACGTGCAGGCTCACAGTTTTGGAGTGTTTAGTGCGAGTTTAATATACCATTCGAAGACGTTAACGAAAACTAGATTTTTTATAATTTTTATGGCCATGATGACAATGAAATGGGTTGCAAACTTTCATTAACGTTAAAATTACCGCGTGGTTCATTAACTTGCGCTAGGCCCTCAGGGGTTAGGCACGAACAAACATCATAAACACTACTCAAACGAGTCCTGCTGATGGCATCATTAATTATTATTATATGACCCCCAATTAACTTTGTAGCACTTTAAGATACAATAACCATTTTACGACAGTGATTAGATTATTTGTTCGTGTTAAACTCAGTATCAGAGTACCGAGTGAGACTTTAATTGCTATACGATCCAACTAAGTTAGCTACAATGTGGGATTAAAACAGCGCCACGTCAAAGGGACTACTGACTGCTTCGATGCCATATAAAATCTATTCTAAAACATGCACTAGGAATTTAGGTAGTACGCTGGTGCACAGTTACACAAAGTATTCATTTAGAACAACTGAGCGAATGGCAACTATAATAAGTATTTCACCTAGATCAACTTCAAATATGTTTGGTAGTATTTTTTGAGTGAATTGTACACATAATCTGGTCGGAGTAGAACAATATTAGGATCGTCTATGACGATTGTGATGCACTCTCTACTTGTATGCAGTCATTAGCAATCGTGTGAATACTTTTTAAAGTCTTTAATAGCAGCACTTGTTTGTAATGAAGTTAGACGGCCTATCTGCTAGTTTCCCTGTCCGCTGACGTAGAATAAAAATAGTTCTATATTATTGCACTTGACTGTTCTAACCTTTTTATCTTCTTCGCAAAATTTTAAATTAAGAACATTGGTATGTTTGGAACCGTTTACGTAGTAGGTATTTGTTTAGACAATACAGTTAATAAGTCAAGTCAAGTCAAGTCAAATTATTTATTCAATGTAAACCTTTACAGGCACTTATTGACGTCAATACTAATAATAATAATAAAAAACAGTTAACTAACTTATAGTTAAGACTTAACAACTAATCTAACGAGCTATAGTCTGTGCCAGACAAATGCGCATCGCTACCCACAGTACCACTGCACTCCGAAACAGAATCGCGTCGAACCGAAATATAAGCCGTGGTCATAGAATTGTGTAAAAAAACATATCCTGGTACGAGACAAAAATAGCGGGCAAGTGTCTCTCCCCTAGCGACACAAACGGCTAAAATTTATAGGTAATTTATCGTTTTTTTGGGATGAAAGGTGAGAATCATAATGAATTGTTAACTTAAGTTATTACTTTAAGGAATAAAATTAAATGTGATTTCCAATTATTGTATTAATGTTGTGGTAAGTAATAGAAATTGGAAATAACTGAGTTTTTGAAGTAAAATAAAGTAACGGCTGAAATGAGTTTTGGAAAACATTAGTTCCTAACTAATAAGGTTGACATTTTTAATCATTCAAATATCTTTTTTTATAAAAACTTAAGCATAAAAAAACGTCAAAAATTAATAAGCATAAAGTGTGTTTTAAAATTGTTTCGTTTTTCGTCTTGGTAAAAGCACAGAATAACCAATAGTACTACCGTACAGAAGGTTCACTCTCTAACGACTTTCACGCGAAATTGAAACTTATTGTGAGACCCGAGCGTTCATATTCCGATAAGCAAAGCCGACTCAATATCGATTTGACGTCCGGCAGGAGCGCAGGGTTTACGCGCGCGCGGAGATTACGAGTTAAGGCTAGATATGTCGCAAGTATCTAAATCCGGGCGACAGCTGTTCTTCTCTCTTTCTCTCTCTCTCTTCTCTGGCGATATTGTTAAGTGGTTGTTAATAGGTAAACTATTGACATTAGACAGCGTTGTTTCGTAAATGTATAGGAATTACTTTAAATTTTAATAAAGTGTTTGTAATAAACAGCTATTAGAAGGGATGTCTCTTTCAATGATATTTTCATTGTGAATGCAAAACGTTTTACTACTGTACCAAATAGCTGACGATGAGCCCCATGAAGCGTTCATTTATTAAAAACGTTCTCGTATGGTAGCGTATATTCCAACAGTTCCCAATAAGGTTTTAATCCTAATCGCCACAAATGACCTGACGCTGTGCCCACCGGCGCGTGCAGTTGCAGTGCATGAAGAACTCGCTGCACGCCAGCCTGCGCGCCAGCGGGCTGGACGGCTACGGCTACCAGAACACCTACCACTTCCCGCCCGTGCACACGCCCGACTTCTGGCGGGAGCCGCTCAGAGAGTGAGTCGTGACGCCATCACACACACAGACACTCCCTACTGTTCGTCTACTGTCGCACTACGTCCGATCCGAATCAGTGAAACAACGGTCCGGAGTAGACGTAGAACTATTTCTATGGTAATTTACGCACTTGACCATTTCGGAGAGGAATTTTGAAAGACCGAAATAGCCATTTAGCCATTAAATAAATCCGCGTGAAATGACGTATGTCCGAAGGTGGCCCCTGAATTGTTTGGATTTGTATCAGGGATCGGACTAGTGCGTATGCATTATTCGAGTTTGGTCCGAGTTTTCTAGATCCGCTTTCGGATCGGACGTAAAGCGAGACCGCTGTAGTCAGTGACTAGGCAAATAAGCGACGCACGAGAAGTACATTGCCACAGTTCACGGCACAGTCTTCAGTTTGTTAGTTGCCTTAGCAGACAAGGCAGAGATGGTCTGGTAGTATTCTTTTACAATAGGCCGCTGCTACATTTATCTACCCACCATTGTAGCCCACGATAACCGGAGGGCCAGAAGTCAATTTTGGGAACTCGGGCAAAATGTGTAACGGATTTTTCGAGCCTTTTTGCATAGCCCGGGTTTGTGGCCACCAACCCGCATTTGGTAAGTGTGGCGATTAAGCCAATATCAGTCTACAAATTGTAGAAAAAATTATTGCAATGCATAGGCATAGTACATTACTTTTACCTTACCCAAATATAAGATGACTGCTAGAAACCGCAAGAAACTTCAAGAGTTGGTCAGGTCAAGTGTTTTATACATGACAAAAATTACAAAAAAGGAATTCGTGTTTTTTGTAGGTACTTATCGCCCAGCTGACGCGGACGGGTCAACAGACGGCCGTATGCTTTAAAATAAATTAGATACTCAAAGACTATCCAATTAAAATTCACAAAATGAACTATTTCATTAAAAATTTAAAACAACACGAATTCCTTTTTTGTCATTTTTGTCATGTTTAAAACACTTGACCTGACCAGCCATTGAAGTTTCTTGCGGTTTCTGGCAGTTACCTTATATAGTTTCGAAGCATTTTATTCCGCATAAGAAAGTAAGACCTATGAGCTAACTTTGAGGTATTCTTTTCTGATTAAAAAAAATAACGTGCCTGTCAAAGTGTCAATAGGTACTATTTAGGCAAGCGCCCTCATGGGACGCACACATTCTTTACTGACACCAGCACAACAACCTACAACCTACCACAAAATGTCAAATTTCATCAATACATTTTAAACTTTATCTCTAGTATATAAGGATTAATGTCGATTGGACAAATTGACAGTTATGGACAGGTGGTTCAGCAGGCGTGTGTACAAGTATTCGTGTATTGCAGAGAGTTCAACATGGTGGGCGCGCGCGGCCGCAGCAGTCGGCGACCGCTCACGCTGCCCGAGCTGGCCGGCCAGCACGCGCACCGCTCCACCGTCTACGCCAACAGTACGACATTCACTGCATTTTTTACATGCATTACTAGAGAAGCAAGATTTTGCGTACCGAGTTGCGGTCCATGGGCTGCAAACGCCTGATAACGCCCCAAGCGTTGCCAGTTGTCATCTAACTTAGCAGTTTCTTTTGTATGGAATGGCTGCTCTAGTTATAACAAATAGAAAGGATGATGCTGCGATGTATTTGGTCTGTGGAGGCTTCCGTCAAACCAGTGCCAGGAGGACTTCGTTAACCTGCCGACCAGGGAGACCCGTAGAAACGGTTATCCCGCTGGCCGCCCGTGGCATAGTACAGAGGCCCAAGCGAGCCTAACCAGCTCGTGAGGCTGCCTCACCATGCCACGCATAATCTCGGGGTGGTCCGTCGTGCCGGTTGGTGACCGGAAGGTGGGGTCCCGGCGGCCATTCCCGGGGGGGTTCGGGGGCCCTTCCGTTCGGCAGGTTAATAATACTCGTCTGTGGGCAAATTCCTGGGGAAACAGGCCACCACACTTTGACCATTCGCATCGCGGCATCATTTTCTCGATTCATGCCTCTCTCTTTCCACTCCTAAAATGACAGCGCCTAACAACAAAACTGGTAATACAGCGGTGCACACCCCCACCACAAGCTTACCGTTTGAGGTGGAGTTCGCTAACATCCGCGGACTCCATGCAAACCTCAATGCCGTCCACCACCATCTTGAGACGGCACGGCCAGCAATGTTGTTCCTGACGGAGACGCAAATAATCCGCCCAGCTGACACCACCTACCTGAAGCTATCCCGGCTTTGTGCTTGAAGAATCCTTCAAAGCCAAAGCCGGAGTTTGCTTATTCGTTCGGGCGGATGTTTGCTGTCGCCGTCTGCGCTGTCTGGAGGACCCTTCCTTCTCCCTCCTAGTGGTACACGTCGACTTAGGCTCTCATTGCCGTGTCTACGTCTGCGTCTACCGATCCCATAACGGCGACATGGAGACAACTCGGGTAATTGAACATCTTAGTCGGGTAGCAGATGATGCGCAGGAGCGGTTTCCATCGGCGGAACTGGTGTTTTTGGGGGACTTCAACGCCCACCATGAGTTGTGGTTAGGTTCCTCCAAAACAGACCATGCTGGTAGAACTGCCCACGCATTCGCTCTCACGCATGACCTGACGCAACTGGTGAACCAGCCCACCAGGATCCCAGACATAGTTGGCCATGCGCCCTCCTTACTCGACCTTCTGCTGACGAGTCGCCCAGCTGGATACCGGGTGGAGATTCGAGCTCCTTTAGGTTCCTCGGATCACTGCTTGATATCCAGCACAGTGCCCTTAGCATCGCGCCAGCCAACAGCGGTTTCGAAACGCCAGATTTGGCACTACGCGTCGGCAGACTGGGATGGGATGCGGGAGTATTTTGCATCCGTCCCTTGGAGGCAGCGCTGCTTTAGTGGGAAGGACCCGACCGCTAGCGCCACTGCCGTTGCTGATGAGATAGTATTAGGAATGGAATACTACACTCGGCGTCAAAAAAATCGCACCTTTTAAAAATCATCTTTAAAAATTCTTAAACCTTATGTAGAGGATAGTGTTGGGTATCATTAGAAAGGTAACAAAAAGGAGTATCAAAAAACAATTAAATTTAACTTTCTGTTTAATTATAATTATACAAACAACATTAAAATTAATAAAATAATAAAAATCCTTAATTAAGTCCTAATTAACAACAGATAATTTACAAAGAAAAATGTACAAAAAGTGTCTTAAAATTAACTTAAAATCTAGTGTTACCCCCCCTTGCCCTGATCACGGCTTCCATACGGTCCCTCATGGACCTCACCAACTTCAGGAGCTCTTCTTGAGGGATAAGCCCCCATTCTTCAATCACCGCGTCTTGGAGCTCCTGTAGAGTCGAAGGAGCTGGATCCCGAGATCGAACCTTACGTTTAAGATGGTCCCAGAGGTGCTCTATAGGATTCAGATCCGGACTTCGCGCTGGCCACTGCATCACAGAGATTTGGGACCTCTGCAAGAAGTCGCTCACGATGCCTGCAGTGTGAGCGCGAGCGTTGTCGTGCATTAATGTGAACCCCTCGCCAAAAGATTCGGCAAAGGGGACCACATGCACTTCCAGGACCTCAGTGACATAGCGGCGAGCAGTCAGCGACCCTTGTCCGCGAGCACCTCCAGTCCGGGAGACGCAGACAAGGTCGGTTTTGCCGGCAGCAGACATACCGCCCCAGAACATGCAGGATCCGCCACCATATTCCACCGTCTCCTGGATGCAGGCTTGGGCGAAACGTTCACCCTGCCTCCGGTATACTCTTCTCCGTCGGTCGTTGCAGAAAAGACACACTCGCGTCTCGTCTGAGAAGAGAACAGCTCTCCACTGCTCAAGGGTCCAATCGACGTGGTCACGAGCAAACTGCAAGCGGGCTCGCCGATGCGCTGCAGTCAATTTTGGACCCGTAGCAGCTCTGTGGGCCGCTATCTTCTTCTCCTTCAATCTTCTTCTAACCGTAGATACGCTTACGGTGCGTCTGCGAACTGCCTGGAGCTGCTGTTGCAACTCAACAGCGTTGGAGAAACGATTTCTCAAAGAGTTCGACACAACGAACCGGTCGTCTCTTTCCGAAGTGCAGCGACGTCTACCCGAACCGTGTCTGCGGATATAGCCACCGGTCTCTATGAAGCGCTGGTACACTCTTCGAACGGAATAACGGCTCAGGTTCAGTTGCCGGGCGACATCACACTGCCGCACCCCTGATTGCAGTAGTGCAACCACTTGAGCGGCTTTATCAGCTGTGGTATCCATCAAAATCTGTGCGTGTGTCCTCTTCAACGGTTGAATAGCGAATGACCCACATTGAACCCGTGTTGACCGTTTTATACCCACAAAGGAAGCGCAACTAGCAACTCTCACGGGTAGCAAAATTTGCATCGAATTTTTGTGACACTTTATTTGTTGCATTAGGTTTTATTTGATAATGAAAAGTAATGTTTTTTATTAAGTTAATTAAGTAACCTTGTAAATAAAATCATAATTAATGCGACTGCATGTGCATATCAAGAGTAAATGACATTTGAAAGTGATTTTCTAAGAGGTGCGATTTTTTTGACGCCGAGTGTATATTCCACACTCCTATGTCATCAGCAAAGGCAGACGCAACCGCTGGTTCAATCGCGAGTGTGCCAGCGCTGTTGAGAGCAAACAGACGGCATACCGCGCTTGGATCAGAGGTAAAGCTCATGGGGCTCCCGAAACTCGCTCGCTAAAAGCAGCCTATAATAATGCCACCAAGTCGTGTAAGAGGGCCTACATTAGAGCGGATGCCCAGCGCGTTGCACGAGTAGGCCAAGAACTCCTGACGCATCCTACGGGCAGCCGTAGCTACTGGCGTCTGGCCAAAGCCGTGCAATCCAACTTCTGCCAACCCTCGCTGCCACCACTGAGATGTCTTGACGGAACTTTAGCTCACAAGCCGCAGGAAAAGGTCGATCTCTGGCCAAACTCTTTGCGGCTAACTCCCGGATCGATGACTGTGATGCACAGCCACCCTCAATACCTCACTGTGGCCACACAATGTCTGATATTAAAATCAGGCAGTGTGATGTCCGTGCGGAAATGCAGTCAATCGATGTCCGGAAAGCTAACGGTCCTGATGGCATCTAGTTCTGAAAATGTGTGCAGCGGAGTTGTCCCCTGTGTTAACGCGTCTGTACCGTCTCTCGCTCTCTTCGGGTTGTGTGCCGGAATCTTGGAGAGAAGCTAATGTGCAACCGATCCCTAAAAAAGGAGATCGGTCAGATCCGACTAATTACCGCCCTATAGCCGTAACTTCAGTGTTGTGTAAGATCCTAGAACGAATATTGAACAAACAGCTTATTCGATACCTAGAAGATCACTCCCTAATTCACGATCGTCAATATGGGTTTCGGCCAAAACGGTCAACGGGTGATCTTCTAGCGTACGTCACACATCTCTGGGGTGAGGCTATTGACAAGCGTGGCGAGTCACTGGCAGTTAGCCTTGACATAGCCAAGGTTTTTGATCGGGTCTGGCACAAAGCTCTTCTCTCCAAGCTCCCGGCATACGGTTTGCCCGCTCAGTTCTGTACCTGGATTGCCAGCTTCCTGCATGAGCGTAGAATCCGTGTCCTTTCGGATGGATGCGCTTCGCGGTTCATGTCAGTGAACGCTGGTGTTCCTCAAGGCTCCGTTCTATCCCCCACGCTGTTCCTTCTGCATATCAATGACTTGCTTCCTCTTGGAAACATTCATTGCTATGCAGATGATAGCACAGTGCATGGGGGATATAACGGGCACCCAACGGCTGGGCGGGTAGACACCGAAATGAAGCGAGCAAATCTTGTCATTGAGCTCGATCGGGTGTTGGACCTCATTTCTAAATGGGGCTCCGATAATCTGGTGGAGTTCAATGCCAAGAAAACACAGGTGTGCGCGTTCACAGCGAAAAACCATTCCTTCCCCTTCCGTCTCTTCAGGGTACATCTCTAGGCCTGCAGAGCAGTATTAACATGCTCGGTATGGATATCCGCTGCGATCTGAACCAAAAGGACTACATCGAAACCGTGATTAAAAATGCCTCACGTAAACTCGGTGTCCTGAACAAGGTGCGGCGATTCTTCACGCCTGATCAGTTGTGTCTATTATACAAGACACAGGTGCGGTCTTGCGTGGAGTATTGCTCTCACCTTTGAGACGGCTCCGCAAAGTACCTTCTCGATGCCTTGGTCAGATTGCAGCGCCGCGCTGTGCGCATTATCGGCAATGCAGAGGTCACTAAAACTCTCGAGCCTTTGCAATTGCGTAGAGATATTGCGTCACTCAGCGTCTTTTACCGTTTATACCATGGCGAGTGCTCTGAAGAACTCTTTGAACTCATCCCTCCTTCTCCCTTCCTCCATAGGAGTACGCGTGCTGCTCTCCGGAGTCACCAATTTACAGTCTCTGACATTCCATCACGCACAAAGAAATTTGGTGACTCGTTTCTTTGCCGCACTTCCAAAAGATGGAATAGTCTACCAGCACACGTATTCCCTCCTACCTATGACATACGGTCCTTCAAACGAGGCGTGAAGAAGCACTTTGTGGGCCGGCAGAGTGAGGATGACTGATGCTACGTCTCTTACGCTGCACCAGTTGTCCTCGCGCCTGGACCTCATTTCCACTTAACATCAGGTGGAGTGGGGTCATTTGCCGGGCTTGGTATAAAAAAATAAAAAATAAATAACTACAATAAAAATCTATAGTTACTTGCGTAGTAGTCAGCCTCGCAATGATCTGAGCGCTTAAACCTACCAACATATCAAAAGTGTTTGACAAAAATCATCCTTATCGCAAAAGCATAAGGTGCACTTTTAATTTTTCTCAGATGTCAATCAAAGGTGTAAACCGGGTTAAGGTTAATTTGTCAAATATTTTGGTAGGCTAATCACTGACGCCATTCCGTGTAACCGTTGGAATTAAATATCTCGAGCTCGTCAGTGATAAACACGTTAACACTTTAGTCACGCTTGTTGCCATAAAATGACAGTCGTTTAAACCCATCAATTTCACATGCTGTTGCTATTATAAAGCATAAGCCCAGCCGTGCAACGTTTATTGTCTGATGATGATTCAATATCAAAACAATAGATAATAATATAGCAAAATTAAGGGTCAGCATTAAATGTTGATACACACTTTTGAGATCTACTGAAATAAGGACCACAAACTGTCAAATGTGTGTGTATCTGCTATTGTTACTGACTGAAAGTGACCAATTACAGATCATACACGGTCGCCGCGAGCAAACGGATACGAGAACAAGAAGAAAGGCCCCGCCCCCAACGGCGACGACGCCAAGAGCCCCGAAGACACGACAGGTAAGCCTGCCAAACGAAAATGCTTCTATATTCAAGACAGCAGGGTGCCAGTTCATAACCTGCATTATTTCCAGCATTCGTAAAAAAACATCCATACATATAATCAAGACTATTATCCTCGAAGGGTAAGTCAGAGACTAGGCAATGAGGACACCAAAAGCAGTCCTCTGCCATAGCCCACTTTTCACCAAATAGCGACTGCACATGTGCTCAGCGTGACAGGTAGTGAGCTCTTCGCCGCTCTATGCTGTTGGATGTATTGCAGTCTTTAGTCCGTTAGTCGCCTTTTTCGACACCCAAGAGAAAAGAGCGTACACGGTTATTCATAAACGGAAAACAACAAAGGAGGACGGGCAAAAATGTATGGAAGCCAACCTAGGAACCAATAACAACATGCGATATATCATTAGAAAGGTTTTTATAAGTACTTTAAATATCATTATGGCAGGAAGTCCCAAATCGCTGTGTGAAAAAACTTATGGCGAAATAAAGTCAGATTTTATTCACAAAAAATAAGTGTTTATTTTTATGTTTATCATCAATATTAAGATTTTTTCTGTAATACTAACATAGAGAAGTGCCAAAAAATTAAATTAACTGTTAAGTGTGAGTTGTACTCGCACACTAAGGGTTCTGTACGTATAGGTGTAGGCTGAAGCTAGCAGCACTAGTAGTATAAGATCAGTGAGAGCGAGATATGACAAATCTAAATGTCTGGCACATAACACAATTATTATTGTATTCATCCATGACTAAGTACGCCGTATTTAAGAGCTTAGTTCTGAGTCCGATAAACAAAGCCAGTGGTATAACGTAGGTATAGCAAATCACAGAGTCCAATAAACAAAGCCAAAGGTCGTAGTCGAATGATAATGATGTAATGGTAGTAGTAAAACGCAACACTCAAAATAACGACCAATGTGCACGCGTCTGAGATGGGCCGCCGTGCCGCGGCTCCCTTTCCCCTCTTCCCCGCGAACACCTTTTAAACGCACCTCTCAAAACGCGATAAGGAAAACATAATAAAACAGTGGTATAGACAAGTTACGGATATTTTAACCGCTTGAGCACCGTAAAGCCAGACACGATTAAAAATCAATTGTTTCGCGACCGCCGGCGGTCTTTTGATCATTGACCTATTATTATAGATTTTGGTCGGTACAGACTACCTGAGTTGTAGTACCTACATAAAATGACGTATTGCTTGTTGTTGTATCATTTTATGCAGAATTGCCGAAAAAAATTTTTTTTGCTCTTGTCTGGCTTTATAATAATAACTTTTTCCACACAGCTATTTGGGACTTCCCACTATAACAAAAGTTCAAGTACATAAAAAAAACCTTTCCATTGATATACAGCATGTTGTTATTGGTTCCTATTGGTACGGTTAGCGTAGTAACACGGGCGATCCTTCGTAAGTACATGAAGTCTGCATCGGCTCAGAAGGCGAACATCGTCAATATGGCAAACGTCCTCGGTTTTTGTGGCGGTACAGCATGGCACCGTGGCAAGCCATAAAGGGCGCATGTCAGGATTTTACATGACTTGTGGCCATGTCACTGCAACCTTTATCTCAGAACCAGTCGTACCGGTCTCCGGTCCACGGGCTCACAGAGGTATGGGATGAGAGAATGGATTTGCACCTGCGCAACTGCTCGTCCACTGAAATATAATCACGCGCAGATGACCTCTGGCATTCTCTACTGGACAGCGAGACATAAAGTCCTGCGGCGATGGAGCGCTGGTGGTGGGAGTTTGGCCTTGGTGAGCCGGCTTCTAGCTGATTCTCTGCACGTAGGCGGTCAGATGAGAGTGGTCGCTTCTGTAATCGATTGAGGCGGGAGGACAGGATCGGCAGCACGTCTGACGACAAAGCAGCCCTATTTAGGATCGCTCTGCTTTCTCCAATCTGGGGAGGGGCCTAGAAAAGGTGGCCTAAACATAGTCCGTCTCACCTAAAACTCATCGGCAAACCGCGGTCGTTGAGTACCAACTTTGGCGCGGTCGAAATAAACATAAAGAAGTTATAAAGAAACTCCTTATAGCGACCTGGAACGTAAGAACATTACAGGATAATGACAATAACCAATGTCCTGAAAGAAAAACCGCTGTTATAGCACGTGAACTTTCCCGATATAACGTCGATATCGCTGCCTTAAGTGAGACTCACCTGGCGGATAGCGGGGAATTACGCGAGGATCTGGGAGGCTATACTTACTATTCGGTCGGTAAACCTGCGGGTGAAAGGTCATCCAGCGGCGTAGGCTTTGCAATTAAGAATAGATTCGCGCGAACGCTCGTCGAGCCTCCAAAAGGCATCAACGACAGGCTGATAACATTGCGACTACATATATCCCGTAACAAATATTTACACCTAATAAGCGTCTATGCGCCTACCCTTCCCTCTTCAGATGAAGATAAAGAGCGTTTCTACAGTGATCTGCGACGGGTTCTGCTGAATATACCTTGTAGTGACAAACTGATTTTGCTCGGAGATTTTAATGCGCGTGTGGGTACGGAACATGAGGCCTGGAAGGGGGTATTGGGTCGGCATGGAATTGGAAAATGCAACGCTAATGCAAATGCACTTCTCACCTTATGCGCCGAATTCAATCTTAGCATTACAAATACCTTTTACAGGCTTCCTGACAAATATAAAACATCTTGGATGCACCCCCGCTCTAAGCATTGGCACCTTCTAGACTACATAATAGTTCGTAGAAAAGATCTCCAGGATGTGTTAATAACAAGGGCCATGCGAGGAGCCGAGGGATGGACAGATCATCGTCTCATCAGATCCAAGTTGAGAGTTTTATACAAACCTCCGCGTAGAGCAGAACATAGGTTTTCGCCAAGACTAGCTTTCAGTAAACTTACTCGCTGTGAAGAAACTAGGCATAAACTTGATGCTGAATTTGGAGCTGTGAGACTTCACCTAAAAGGTACGTCAATTGATGAGACATGGCGGTGTTATGCACAGTCTCTGTATGAAGTCTCTCAACGAGTTGTAGGTAGACCACTGAAGAAAAACCAAGATTGGTTCGATGAATCTGACGTGGAATTACGGAAACTCTTTGATGGCTCAAGACTTGCGTTGAGCAACGCAACGAATGTCGGCGATCGCAGAAGAATTCAGCAGGCACTCAAAGAAAAAACTCGTGAGTTGAAGAATATGTGGTGGACAAACAAAGCTGTAGAGTTGCAATGCCTAGCTGATAGTAACAATATGGGAGGATTTTTTGAGAGCCTCAGAACCGTCTTTGGGCCAAGATGTAAGTTCACGGCACCAATTCATACGCGAGACCGAACTCAACGACTAACTGAACCGAAAGATGTTCTCGCTCGGTGGGCAGAACACTTTACTGAAGTACTCAACCCGAGAGACCAAGGTGCTGATCTCACCTTTATAACTTCACTCCCGACCTTGCCAACGTCACTTGAGATGGATGATCCTCCAACACTTGAAGAGTTCGAACGAGCGGTAATGCGTATGTAAAATAATAAAACGCCAGGCTCGGACAGTCTGCCTGCAGAAGTTTACAAATATGGTGGCCCAAACATAAATGAGCGGCTGTTCAAGATAATTCTGCAGGTATGGGAGTCTGAGGAAGTACCGCGGGACTGGAAGGATGCTTCCATATGCAAGCTGTACAAGGGTAAGGGAGACCGCTCTGATTGCGGCTCCTACAGGGGCATATCATTGTTAAGTGCAGCCGGAAAGGTCTTGTCGCATGTTATAAATGGACGCTTGAACTCGCTGGTGGAACAAATATTGCCTGAAAGTCAGTGCGGTTTCCGTCCAAACAGAGGCACGGTGGATGCTATATTCGTGGTCAAACAGCTACAAGAGAAAAGTTTCGAACAACACCGTGATCACTACATGTGCTTCGTCGATTTGGAGAAGGCATTTGACCGAGTGCCGAGGACAGCGCTTTGGATTGTTCTGGAGAGAGCAGGGTGCCCTGCGAGGTTTATCCAAATGGTGCGTCAGTTTCACGATGGCATGATGGCGCGAGTACTGCACGATAACAGCTTTACAGATGAATTTCCAGTGACAAGCGGCGTCAAACAAGGCTGTGTTATGGCTCCCACACTATTTGCTATATACTTCGCTACTGTGATGAGCGAGGCCCTAAAGAACTGCAACGGGCAAATAGAGTTGAACGTGAGGTCTGACAGAAGTGTCTTCGAACTCTCGTGCTTTAGAGCAAAAGCCAAAGTACGCCAATTACCAGTTCTTGAGATTCTGTACGCTGACGATGTTTGCCTCATGGCCGACTCCATGGAAAATCTGCAGCAGTATCTGGACCAATTAGATCTTTCTTGTCGAAAGTTTGGCATGGTCATAAGCGTGTCAAAAACTCAGATACTTAAGCTATCTGCAAAAGACACCCCGCTTAATTTAGCCGGAAACTCCCTGAAGGAAGTTACATCTTTCCGTTACTTAGGAAGTATGATACGGAGTGACAATCGTCTAGATACCGAAATCGCTTCATGTATCGCTGGGGCTGCTGCTACTTTTGGCAGGCTAAACCAACGAGTCTGGAAGCCGCACGATTTACAGCTTAAGACCAAGATTGCTGTATACAGAGCCATTGTTTTACCGATACTATTATATGCATCCGAGACCTGGTGCTTGTATAAAACAGATATCAAGCGTCTTGACTCTTTCCATCTGAAGTGTTTACGGGCAATTCTACGTGTAAAATGGCAAGATAAAATTCCAAACTCTGAGGTTCTACGAAGGGCTAATGTAAGCGGTATGGAGGCTATGCTTATGAAAGGTCAACTAAGGTGGTGTGGACACTTGGTGCGCATGGATGATGCTAGACTTCCAAAATCAGTCTTTTATTCGGAGCTCCGTCATGTCAAACGTAAGGCTGGTGGTCAATTCCTGCGCTTTAAGGACGTCCTGAAGCGACACCTAATATCGAGCGGCATATCTGTGGGGGACTGGGACCGGTTTGCTTTAAACAGGCCAGAATGGCGTAACAAAATCAATAGGCACGTAGAAGATTTTGAAAAAATGCGTTTAAAAGACCTTAACGCAAAACGCCTTATACGAAAGACCCGACCAAAGCCATCTTATAACTACACACACAATAACAGCGGTCAGCTGTACTGTGCGCCCTGTAACCGAACCTTCAAGACCAAGTTCGGCTTTGCAAGTCACATAAGGGCGCACGCCAGGAAATGACGCCAGAGTGTCGCCATCGGCGGATACGTCGTGGAGGACATCATCATCATTGGTTCCTAGGCAAAAGTGCCCGTTCTCCTTTGCCGAACGGAAATGGCTTCTATATTCAAGAGAGCAGGGTGCATTTATTTGCGTGCTTATGCGAGTTTTATTAATGTATAGATTTCAGGTTTAGTTATATTTATTTTTGTTAGTAAAGCAGTTGAGTTGAAATTTTACTATTTGATCATGTTCAAGTTCACTTCAGCTTGTATGGGATCATAGCAACACCGCCTAGTAGTGCCAGACTTGTGAAACCAGTTTGTCACTGTATTGTATACTGTATTCATTAGACATACGTATTATTATTTTTTAATTTTAGTTTTTATATTTTGACAACAAGTTTTTCTTCTGCACAAGCTTCATTTTTTATTTCTTTTTGTTTTGGTTGATTTTCAGAAGCGCACAGATTTAATCCTTTTATCATGAACGAACTAGCGAAATCTCCTGATATATTGATAGCGGACCCTATTGCCCAGTACCCAGAGTTGAAAATCGTGGTTACCAAACTGATACCACACGAAAAGGGTGAGGAATATGTTTCAATAAGGAGTATTAGTAAACTTGGCACTAAAATATAAAAGAATAGGGTTTATATTTGACCCCCCGCCATAAGTAAATACTTATGGGCTAAAAAAAGTACCTAATTATATAATATTGGACGTAAAAATAAGCAACGTTTTCTTTTTTTAAATATAATTTTTTGCCTGTATTTTAAATTTTATATTAAATTTCTAGGTGCGTGCGCTCACTCTCGCGGTCAAAGCGCCGGCGCGCCGTCATTGATGCAAGGGGTAAATAGTAGTGGTCACGCGCATGCGCCTAGGTGACAATAATTTTAATTTTCTTCAGGAAGAGTTGTGACAGGAATGTTAAAAAAATATGATTTTTGTTTCATTATTTGGTTGTACTGCTACTATAGGATCACATGAAAAAATTTGGCGGGGGGTCTAAAATTAACCCTGTAGAGTGAATTAATTCAGTTTTAAATGAAATTTAACTAAAATGCTTATTAAACTATGTTAATAAATAACTTAATTATAATATAATTAATAAAGTGAAATTACTAACAATATCAACACTGTTACAAACAAATTACTTGCTAAAAGTTAACATTGGTTATACCAAGGACGATATTTGTATACACGAAGATTTAATATCGGTGATCAGGACCTACTGATTCCGACTAAGTAAATGATGGCCATTGCAATAATAATAAAAATTACATGTCAGCATTTCATTTTTTTTGTCTGGGAAGTAAAGTTAATAACTATGGATATTAAAATCATGGTCATCCTACTCCTCTCAATAATGATTGATGAGTGGTGGGTGACGTATATTCTTCGCTTCATTAAAATGTAGGACGACCATACATTCTAATTATTTTGGTTACTTACCTAATAAAAATACAAAATTAATTTATAAAAATAAAACATTTTTAAATACTATTATTATTATAATGATCATCATTACTTAGTCGGAATCAGTAGGTCCTGATCACCAATAAAAAGTCTTCGTACATAATTATTTGTCTACGACAAAGACTAAAAATTATCTGATATTAACGCCTGGTTCAACTAAGATTTAAGTATTATTCATGATTTAATCTAAACCTTTTTGTTTAGTGTAGGTACTTACCTGTTTTAAACTTTTTAACTTTATGTTCGTGATTGATTAAATAACATTTATTTATTTTGATCACTTTACTCATACGTTTCTTTTTTTTTGTAAGCAGTTTATGAATACTCCTCATATAATAAATTGGTCTTGTCGTGCATGTCTGAGATTGTAATGTTGCGGTTTTCAATACTTCGGTTGGGTTGGTTTGGTACTAAATATTTTGTTAAATGTATATTATTTGAATAATGTATTTTTTTTAAATATTTTTGGCGTATTTGTGTATTACCACATTATTCCATGTTCTTTTAGGATTACTGACTAATTATAATAAGACAGTCGGTAACTCATTTGTAAGTTAAATTTTTCAAATAATTCGGTGCTACGTTTTTTGTTTCCTTTGAACTCGGGCTACAGCACTATTTTTTAAATCTCAACATCATACTATGAAATTTATTGGTACCGACAACTACCGACTCAAATATCGAATTATAACGTAATTGACGTGTTATGGTTTCGTTGCAGCGCAGCAGGCGGGCGCCGCGAGTCGCGCGCGCCGCGCCGCCCCGCGCCGCGCGCCGCCCGACCACGCGTAATGCCCCCCCCGCGCCCCGCCCCGCGCCCCGCCCCGCGCCCCGCCCCACGCTACTCTCACAACTACAGCGCGGCTCACGTGATGTCGCTCTAAGTATTCGACCAATGTCGTTGTGAGCGGAGCGGCGTGCGACTTCTTTGAACATTGCGCGTTTTACTATTGTATTCTCAGTAAATACATGCATCATGTTAGTCAGAGACTAGGCAATGAGGACAGCGAAAGCAGTCCTCTACCATAGTCCACTTTTCACCAAATAGCGACTGCACATGTGCTCAACGTGACAGGTGGTGAGCCCATAGTCTCAGTAAAGGGTCATAAAAGGACGCAATGAACAAAAAAATCGGTCGCCGCTACTCTCACAGCGCTAAGGCCGGTGAGTGAGCTCGCACATAACAGACAATCGGTGGTAGATTTTTTTCTTAAATAAAAAGCAATATGAAATCCGACTATCGTCCGATCTGATTTTAGGCATAAATGAAAATGTGTCATTCAAAAGGTCGGAAAATATGACGTCGGTTTTACATAAAAGTCGGTCGTGTGCGAGCTTCTAAAGGAAACTTGATGACAGCAGGAGCGGTGGGGAGTGGCCCGTTCTCTTAACACCGTTCCCCGCGCCGCTGCCATCGAGAACTGATGATAACAACTCTATGTATGAATACCGCCGCTATCGTTGTGCCGAAGTATATAATGTTTGTTGAATTGAAACGCAATAAATTTGGAATGTTTATTTCGCTCCGTCTGGTTTGACTTTGCAGCTTTAAGGTGCTTTTAGACGGGCAAATATTTGGATGACATAATTGTAAGACGTGACCGCGCCATACGCCATACCATTCGTTCGCGTGAATGTAAGAATGCAGTGACGTCATACTTGTCCGGCGGCCTAGCCACGCCCCCTAACCAATTAAATCGTTCCTAATTATAAAGTCAAGTTCACAGTGACTCATACTTTTATTGAATTAAATTTAAAAAATGAATATCTCACCCATTCGTAAAAATAAAAGTGGTTCGGTAATTCATAGCGATGAAAGAATAGTAATTTAGAACGTTTTTAAGTACTTTAAACAGTGTAATTTAAATACGACTGCTGGACATTATAGTACAAAAAACAGCAACTGCATGCGGTGTGTCCGAGAGAACAATTTGTAATATTCTGAGAACACAAGGAAACCAATAGATTAAAATAGCCAGTGAAAAAGAGAGCCCGCCTGTCAATATTTGATAATTAGACAAATGTACTGTAAGGAGAAACGTACATTCAATATATTTAATTAAAATAAGTGTATTTTTATAAATCCATTAAAATGAATCTTCAAAAATATAATTTGTTTGTATTATGAACACAACGGTGAATACACCTTTACCTTGCAGTTCACTGATGAAGTCACTGCATTCTTAACGCGAACGTAGTATAATAGCAATCGTTCGCTGCTACACATCTACATAAAAAAAAACTTTTTTATTTAAGTAATTCGTATTTTTTGATTTGCTAATGACTCGTTAGTAGTACTGCATAAGAATAAGAACGTTTTTATTGAGTACTAAACAATTATTACAATCAATGTGACACCGTAGCCAGTGTAATATGTGCCACGGTTCTCCCAGGCATACATACTGCCTTGATCAAAACCTCTAATATTTAATTATTCGCAGTAAATATTGACATGATCTAATGACAAAAAACCACCATCCACCACCGCAAACCTTTTTGTTTTTTAACTATTACTATTAGTTTTTTTTTTGTTTTTGTGTTCTTGTATGTAAATTACAAACAGATCTCATATACGCGACGTTGCAATAACCAGCCAAAATAACTAAGTGGCCAAGTTTACGTAAAGTTTAATCAAAGTATGTATAATTTTTAACGAAAAAATAGCTTTATCTGTATGACAGCGCCTGGAGAACACAAGCCCAATTTAAAAGTTTTTAGACAGTTACGAGAGATAAGCGAGTTTTATAAAATGATTTAGCTATGTTTCTGTGACGTTAGGTACCTTTCATAGCGAACCAGTAGTTATTGTGCATTGATGGTAGCTCAGTTAGCCCAATCACCCTATAAAACAATAAAACACTAACACAGTGTACTTAATGCAACAATCAAAAAGCTTTATATTCCTAGTGAGTAAATGTTTTTGCCTTTCGAGGGTAGTGAGTGAGATAAAAGCGCTGTAGCAAAGAATGTAGGTACATAAAGAAATTTGTGATCAAAACGTTCGTTCGTCAATTAACATTTAGCGACAGTTAATAAATAAATTAATATATTGTCATTTTGTTAACTAGCTAATTGTTTGAAATGAGACATTATGTTAACTAAATTATTAATTACAGTCTGTATTGGAAAGTGAAAATAAACTGTACTCCATCAGACATAGCGTTTGATTTTGCTGTGAACCAGCCGATGTTCGGTATGTCATATTCTTAAAGTGATATGTTGAAACGTGTTTTTGTACCTTTTTCCTGTGATATACCTATATATTACATTATTTTGAAATGTTTAAAAATTTGTACTTTATATAGAAAACTTGTAATTTTTTCGTATTGACATTTATTATATCAAATGTAGGTAGGTACCTATATGTATATTCTACTGTTTATTTGACAGTAATGGTTAAAGGGCAAGATTGCTTTGATTCGCGTGTAGTTTCATAATGTTACATTAAAAAAGCAAATATGAAGTTATGAAAATTAAATTTGAAAATATTATCTTTTTATCACCTTGATATTTTAGCTTAAATTCCTGACAATGTTTGATAAAATCCAAATATGAATTATAAAATCGTGTGCAGTAATTGCAGTAAGTACCTTGGTAAGAACATTCAGCAACATAAACATTATTGTTGCCGTATGTAAAGTGAGATTATTGTTTACTGCCATTAGCATTTAAGTTATATTAGCATTTAAATTTGAAAGAAGAAAAACCACATCTATCATTATAGATCAGGGCTTCTCAAACTGTGCGCCGCAAAGAAATAGCAGAATCCCAAGGGTGTCATAGTAAAAATAAGATTGAAAAGCCCTGATATAGATTAATAAACAAAAATGTGTAAGTACTTGATATAATTTTATTACGATACTTTTTGGTAGTATCCATTTTCTGTCTACAAGATTTTAAACTACTTACTTAATAATATCTTTTGAATAGATAAAGATCATTTCTGTTTAGCGCTCTACCTCATGGCCTCAAGCCTCTAATTCAATAACGTCTCGAATAGTGTGCCGGTTGACAAATCTTTAATATCAGGTCACCAATATTGTTAACGTTTTTAAATTGTAGAATTGAGGCCTTGTTTACAAATATAATTAGTATTATATAACAGCAATAATAATAACAAATAACAGCAAATAGCTATTCCAAACAGTGTGGCTAGCACGAATGTCGAAAACGTAACGTAAAAGTCGTGATGATGACGATGAATGGTGGTTCCATTTACGGCCGTTGCGGCGCTGAAACATTTCTCAACAATATTCCACCGTTACGCTAACGAATTTTGCGACATGAATATGTTGGTGTTAGACTATCCGGTCATAAAAATCAGCAACATCATAATAGGAAAAAGATCATCCATTCCAGGAACTTTCATAATAGCGTTTGTTGTTATGACTGTTTTTGGAAGGAATGTCTTTTAAGCTGCCGTACTTGTGATTATGGCAGTAAGTATGATTTTTGAGTACTTGTTTTAATACAGTTTCGGAATGATCGTTGGGTACTTATGTACCCAGTACACGACAAACGCTGATTTGTATTTCTGCGATTTGATTTAAACATAAGTTTAAATTAAATTACAAAAATGCATACTCACTGCCTTTATACGATTTAAAATTATAAATACTCTCAAGCTATACTGCCGATAGCTGTGGCAAACATCACAATGGCCGTCTTAATCCTTTTAGTACTATCCTTTGGCCAAATTTGATCGAGAATGTTTGTAAACAAATTATTGACAACTCTTAGATTCACGAGAAAACTATAATAACAATAAATGGTGTCTTTCTCTCAAAGACCAGTAAAAATCAGAGTGCCACGAGATATTTGCACAAATAATGTTTGTTCACAAACATTCTTTATCTAATTTAGTCATATAGGTGAGTAAATTAGTCGAGTAACGAAGTACATTGCTTCGCTAATTTGTTATTTAGGAAGTAGTTTCATAAGAAACTCAGAAGTGCATGAACCCCTTAACATGCCAACAGTGAAGGAGGAAGGAAGAGCATGTGCTAAGAAATATAAAACAAGACTGGGAAGCATCCTAACCAGCTAGTTATCCTGTTCACATTACCAGACTGCTTAACCCGGCTGTAACGGCACGGGACCTTACAGCTCGGCAGCACTTACTGACTGCCACTGCAGTCATACGGAAGATGTTCCTGATAAAAAACATCTCCACCCGAAAAACATCTCACACCATATCTGCTCATAGTTGAACGACTGATCGCAAGACTAACCGCCTCTGTGGTCTAGTGGCTAAGCCACCGGTCTCATACCTAAGGGCCCTGGATTCGATTCCCAGCAGCAGCCCGGGTACTTGGTTTGGTTGGTAATAGGGCTCGCTAAGTCCGCCTGCCTAGCTACCACCGTCTTATCTAAAGGCTGTCGCCATAACAACAATGTAATAGCATTGTTGTGTTCCGACAGTTTATGAGATAAGATAGCCAGTTCCTCAGTGGTTGAGGATTCCGAGTGAAGAGGGCTTCCATCTTCGGCCGTATCGTCACTTATCATCAGGTGAGATAAAGGTCAAGTGCTTACCCGTAGTATGTAAAAGAAAACTAAATTAAAATAGATAAATCACTTTTTATTTTTACCATGTTTGAGTTGTTGTTTTTGAGTCCCCGATATTTCGGATCACGGAGTAGTATACTACAAACGTGGTAAAAATCCCGTTTTTTTTATAAAAATAACGATTTAAGTATCTCTTTTAATTTAGTTTCCCGTTTTATCATAAAAATAATTGTAGTGACCATGAAAGTATAAAATGTTATTTAGATAAATCGTTATTTTAAAATTCATTTAAATAAGCAAACTAGCAAAGCAATGTAATCGCTACTATTATTAATTACTCGCTTAGTGCGCAACAACGTTTAAGCGATTGTCTTAATATAGCAGTCTATAACAGCCGCTTTTATTCATGGTCCTGAGTAAAATATGGAATTATGTAAGGAAAATAACGGCAATCTTAACGCAGACTAATCTCTCGATATCATTAGAACAGTAGGCTTTGACGGACCATTATCATGTTCCACGATATAAAAATTTCCTTTTTTAATACTTGTGCGTTTGTAGCAATCTAATAACTATCTAGCGTGGATAGGCCTTAACGCTACATTTGTGAGAGTGATGTAATTTTTAAAATATAATTATTAGCCTTATCCAATAATAATCTAAATACTATTATTATAATATTATTATTATTAAATATTATTACAATTATTGATATAATAAAATATTTATTGCGAACTCATCGTAGTTTTATTTTCTAAATGAACATTAAAAATTAAAATGATTGAGACAACGTCAGAATACCTTATTATTTATTGATTAATTAAAGCCATAATTATTTTACTTTCATTGTTACATTGATTGTATAAATTACCTAAAAGCCACGTTAACGATTCTGCCAAATCGCTGTCTACTTGTAGAATTGATATAACATTTTCAATATTTACATTTAAATCTAAGTATTTTTTAATAATAGCACCGGTGTTGGGAATGTCTGTGTTGGCTAAAGTCCTCACGAGATACACTAGCTCACAGCAGTCGACACCTTTACATTCTTGACAATGTTTGCGTATACTTACAGATGTGGTCTCCAACAGTTTGTGTAACGTTTCTTGGGGCAGTTCAAAGTGCTGATGACAGGAGAGGATGAACAGTAGTTGACAGGATTCTTTACTAATTTTCATCTTCGGAAATACTCCAATAATTTTGTCCACATTTTTTTTGCTGGAAGAAACAATAAAATTTTTATAATTTTATACACTTCATGTTAAAAGGAGGCATAAGTACGTATAAGAGTAGGTTATTACAGCCGCGCAAGGACACCCGCAAAGGGGGAAGTGGGTCTCCGATACTTGCTCTCACCAGACAAAACACAACAGCAAAGTGCCCTTGTTACACGCCCATATTCTGTGAGAGAATGGTATTACGCCCAATGAATGTGGCTCTACCACTGTCACTCATTCAGCACCATCCAGGGGTCACGTGTAGGGTCTCAACGGTAAACCTCGGACGCAAGTGACTTTAACCTCCTTTAGATGCTTTAAGCCATTTAATCAAATGTTGTAAAAGATTACAGAAATTGACACCATACCTAATTATTAGAAACAATTTTTTAAACTTACACACAGATATCTTTATTATTGAAATTTTTGCATTCACAATCCTAAATAGATATAGGATAAAATGTTTACTAGAAAAAAACTACCAGTCTCAGGAAAGCTCGAATGGGATTCCGCTGCAGCGTAAACCACACTACTAGAAAAATTTCTACGAGTCTCAGTACCTTAGCAGTTAGAGCAGTGGACCAGCAATCCAAAGGTCATGGGTTCGAATCCCATTCGAGCTTTCCCGAGACTACTGGTTGTTTTTTTTCTAGTAAACATGTTACATACAGATTATACATATTAATACATTCACACATTACTCCCGCTTTCCGTAGGAGAAGGCAGAGACCTCAGACCACAATTGTTAGGTAAAAAATAAAAAAAACTTAAAAAGCTGGTCACCTCAGGTCGTCCTTCATGTGGTGCGCCAAGTGCAGCAGCGCGTACACGGCGGCGGCGGCTGCACCCGCGCGCTGCGCCGCCGCCGCCGCCAGCCGGCCCAGCGCGCCCTGCAGCAGCAGCGCCCCGCCCCCGCGCGCGCCGGACCCCGCTATGTTACCCAACGCCCAGGCGCACGTCACCTATTCAAAATACATATTTTTAAGCTGTATGTTGGCGGCTGATTATATAAAAGAATACATACAGGCTTCGATCAACAATACAACTAGATGTCAGGTTGGCGCTAAAAATGTGTCTCGGTAAATAAGAGCGCACTTAGTCAATAGTCAATAGTCAAAATATATTTATTCAATAAACTCAATTAATAAGTACTTTGAAACGTCCAAATATTTTTTAACCTACCACCCATTCAGGACATCATTTTTTAACTGTGGCAAAGAACGGGCGCAAGAAACCACAGCGCACAGAAGCAACGACATTTACAAAATATATATATATTATATGTCGTTACCAGGTCACAAAATACAAAATATGAATTTGAATGTATATAGTTTAATTAAATATGGTGCTCTATATAAATTAATTATAGGCAATTAGAAATAGCTGTTGTTGAAACTTGAAAAGTGAACTCTTATTTTCTCGCAAAGCAATAACACGAATAAGTACTTAATTTGTTGCCCCTTAAGGTTGATTTTACCACTAAATGTTATTGACGTCTTTTATTTTTAAGTGACAGGAGTAATTTATTGCTTTGAAAAAGTATTTATTCACGTGGACAGAATTTCGCTTTGACTTTGTACGTGACGCGTAGTTGGTATTGTTGATCGAAGCGTACAGGGTTAATTTTTTACGTGATCCTATAGCAGCAGTACAACCAAATACTTAATGAAATAAAAAATCTTCTTTTTTTTACATTTTTGTCTCAACTTTTCCTTTACAAAATTAAAATTATTGTCACCTAGCGCGCGGCCTATCGCGGTTATCAAAGCGCATGCACGTGGCCGCTATTATTCCCCACGTGCATTGAGTATAATAATTACGTACAAAACTTGTTTAGATATTATTTATGTTCAATTCAATAAATTGTTTTATTGATTTTGTAATATGACTTGTTTAATTACCTACTTATATAATTTGCGTTTGTAATTTAGAACAAAAAAGTAAAAACAAGAAGATGAAGTAAATTCAAGTTCAGTTTGAATAAAAACTTTTTTCAGGCAGCAGTGACAGCTGGTCAGCATTGCATTTATTGTCTAGACCTCTTGACGGGAAAGTAAAGCGTCATGTCTGCAATTTTGATTGATTTTCTAAAATTTGTGTCTTTTTGAACATTAATGTGAAATAATGGTGGATTATTAACCGTTGTGTATGTTAACGTGCTTAAGTGCATAAACTTTGAAGTTATCACAATTTTAATCAATTTGTACCGTTTGCGTTGACAGAAGAAGTTTTAGACACTACTTAGACTAGCATCCTCCTGTAACTAAATTTAGACAATGTTTAGCAATATGTTTAGGCCGTGTTTATATCAAAGCAGTCGTAAAACGCAGTTTTGTGGTAACGTTTTTTTTAAACACGTTCTCAACAGATGTTTAACTTTTTTGTAGTAAGACGGTAATTATTTTTACGTCCAATATTTTTTTGATTTCGGATCGGATCGGCTACAAGGCAAAATGTCTATTGACTAAGACTACCCACAATTGAATAAGACTTGAGAGCAAATCGTCCACATTTGAAAATGTAACCAAAAATTGTTTTAATGACGTCTTGCGAAAATGTCTAACCAGCATATTGGCTACGAAGCAAACCGTCCACAATGCATAATATAACTATTGTTGAATGACAATCGGAAACAGTGTATGTAGGATAGAACTAATTGCACCTTACTACCTACATAATGCTTTAAGGGTAATGTAAACCCTTACATTGTCATTCAGATAATGTTTTATCAGTGAGCGCTAAATAATTGTAAAACAGTCGACTAATCACATCATCATGCATCGATGGCATCGATCGACTAACGTCGATGAGTATACAAGCGAGATTTGGGGCATAGTGCTATCAACTCATAGTTATCGATCGATCGATTAGTGAAATAGCACCTTAACGAGAGGGCAAGATAGGAAGATGTGTGAAACAAATCCATTCATTGTAATAATAGATAATTTCATTTATTTTTTAAATACTTTTTGAACACATACTTAAAAATAGGGTATATTGCAACTTAGGCTTACTTATATATTAAGTTTCACAAAAAAAAATCATTTTATTTTCTAATAAAATTAACAAAAAACAAAATAGGTAATAAGTAATTTAAAAGCATGCAACATTTTAGTCAATATTTAAATAATATTTAATTTTAGAAATTCTTTTTAAGAATTCATAGGGTGAGATCAGATCTTCTTCCAATTTTTTTTTCTCCTCATTGTAACGCAAATTGAAACTGATATCGATTTTTCTCCTTTTACTGCTATGAAACAAACTGTTTTTATATCTGATTTCTTGCCATTTCGCTTCTTTCCTTAAGGCATCCAGAAATAGTAGTAATGTAGGTTTTTTACTTAATTTTGTGCTAAAGCGTCTATTCCATCCCTCAAGCGGATTGTTTGTACGAAATTTCTCATTATAGCAGCTTATATTCACAGACGCCTTAAGCCATTGATTCTCAAAATAATTCAGAAAGTTACGAGTGCCGTCTGTTAACAAAGCATGTTCTTTAATATGCAACCAGCACTCTGAGTAGTGTGTTGATGGTAGAAGAGGAAAATTGGCACATATTCTGATTATACTTCTAGATTCCTTAGTATCAGTGATATTTAAGGCTTTCGCTTTCCTCCAAATAGCGTTATGAAAATGATAGAATAGCATCCACTTATTAATATGTCTGGAAACACTTTTTTCAATGCATTTGTAATACCAATTTCAAAGTCACATTTTATTTTATTTATAGTTATGTCTAAATGTTGCTTTATTAGTTGAAACAATCGTTCATAGGTTATTTGTAATTTGTTGGGAAGTAATGCATAAATTATCCCTACCACATTTGATGTCTCGCTGTTACTGTCTATATCAACGTGTATAGATATAATCTGATAAAATGGTTTTGGTGTGCGTGAAAACGTACCATCAATAAAGAATAAGTGATCTTTTAAGTATTTAATATTAATTCTCAATGATGTTGTACAAAATAACAATATTTTGTCATTGTTAATTCCGTCTTCACAAACAAGAAAATCACGCGCTAGTATTTCTGGTATTTTTATATCGTTTAGAGAATCGAATTCTGTTCTTTGTACATTAAGAAAATGTCTTCTAGCGCGACGTAATGTATCCTTCTTGGATTGAAAATTTGGTACAAAATCTTCATTATATGTTTCTCTAAATTGCTCTTCAAATATTTTTTGGACTGGTTCATAATTCTTGCAAACTATGTCTTTGCACTTATCCATAACGACATCAATATTATTTTTTATATAATTGGGTTTGCACGTATGTTCTACTTGACGGAGAATTTTATTTCTTTCTTTATTTATTGTCACCGTAGCACTACAGCTATCACGATTAATACATCTCCACCTTGACGAGCCACCTTTATTTACAAATCCTAAGGTGTGCCTATAACCAGCAATCAACAAAGCCTCCCGATTTTGTTGACTTTTAATAAAAATAAAATTTTTACTAGAATCACTTTCCATCATTGTTATATTGTTGATATATTGTTCAATTATATTTTTCTATCAATAAATAAATATTATTCTTCTGTATTCAGTGTCAATGTCAATTTTAATCGTTAGGTTAACATATGGCTATTTAGATACTAAAGAGTTCTGTTTCATGAAGTATAAATTAAATTAAATTATAACAGGAAGGATGTATGCACATGTTTATCTATTCAATATCCTTTTTTATTAGTCTGTAGGAATTAATGCTAACATAATGCACCATGAACGATATGTCTACAGGCAGTTTTCAATTATAGACTACTTGAATTATGGACATAAATAAATTGTGGACGATTTGCTCCCAGGACAATCTCTACATGTGGTCAAGATTGGTTAAATAGACCTTTTGCTTGAGAAGACCAAAAGCATATATGAACATTTTGCTTTGTAGCCGATCCGATCCGAAATCATTTTTTTTACTCCATATTAACTTTTGGCGGGGGGTCAAAAATTAATCCTGTACAGTTAAGGAAGTAGACCTGGTAGATCACTATTAGTGCTCGGCCAGACTGCCCGCGCGGGCGCGGCGTACTCAAACATTATGTATTCTCATTTGAGTGTCCATAGTAGGCACGCGGCGCGGGGCATACATTTGTACGCCGCGACGCGCCCGCGCGTCCAGTCTGGCCAAGGCCTCAGGCGATATTCTTAAGGCGCCTCTTGACGTCGGCAGATGCGTCCGCGGACATTGGCAGATGTATCCGCAGACGAATTTCCACGAGCTGTCCACACGTCTGCAGGTCGATCAGTCTATGTTCATTCTGGGCAGACGCAACTCGCGCTCGCACTCGCAATTTTAATAGTTAAAATCAATACATCAAGTAATTTAAGTAATTTACTTGTTTATTTACACATATTTACCCTTCCGGGCTGTTTGGAACTAATTTCAAAATACCCATTACTCAATACGACCTAAGATCTAAAAGACCTTTTCTCATAAGGAATGAAACTCCAATGGACTTACTACCAAAAAGAGCGGTTCTCAATATATACTATTGTCAGTAAGACTCAATTTCAAATGAACAATTTAGGCAAGCAAATAAGCACAATCATCACAGGTTATTTAAGTTTAATATTTAGTATTTAATTTTTAGTTATAGTTTAGATTTTTTTTTCTAACGTTGGTAAACGTACTCGCGTTTACACTCACGGTTGTAGCCGAAAACCAGCGATTCGCGGCTAGCGAATATGACGATGAGCTGCCACCCTTTTGCTGCTGCGGCACACACACACATATTTATTATCTTCTTTTTTTTTGTACTATGTTTTTTATTGTGATTTTGTGTACCAACATGTGTGTCTTTTAGCAGTAAATAAAGTTTTTATCTATCTATCTATCAGTAGCTTAGTCATAATATTGAAAAAACATTACAAAAAGGGGTAACTTTGGGTTTTTTTTTATTTATTTATTATTATTAATATTATTATTTTTATTATTCACGTGTTTATTTATTTTCTTAAGTGTAGGTTTTTTATAATATCCCATATAAAAATAATAAACAAAACTACTATAAAAAATAAAACATTTAACATTATAAAAAACCTAAACCTAGGGTGCCGCCAGCAGCGGGGCAGGGCCCAAGCTACCGGTGGTTAGGGCTGCAGAGAGAGGAACCTCCTGACGATGCGTGCCGTGTCAAGAAGTACCGCCTTCTGTATCTGGCCCTTGATCCAGCCGTCTAGCGAGAGTCTCTTGAGATGTTGGTCGAGACTCTTCGCTATTAGGCCGTTTGCAGATACGACTATCGGGACAATGATAGTCGAGTCAACATCCCACATGGCGGTAACCTCGTAAGCCAAGTCAAGGTAAGTACCAGCAGTGTGCAAGTGCACAGCTTGTCCTTTTCAGCCTTCACGGGGTTCTCATCATGTGGGACGGTGATGTTGACTAGCACTGCCCGCCGCTGGGACCGATCGACTATCACGATGTCAGGCTTATTGGCAACAATAGTCCTGTCCGTGATAACCGATCGGTCCCAATAGAGCAAAGCACGACCATTTTCGAGAACTGGCTCAGGTGCGTACTTATAGTACGGCACCTCGGACTCCACAAGACCGTATTGAAGAGCAAGTTGCTGGTGAATGATCCTGGCTACAAGATTGTGTCTGTGCAAGTACGCGCCGTTAGCAAGATGAGAACAACCGGAAATAATATGCCTGAGTGACTCTCCGGGACGGCGGCATGCTCGACATATGTCGACCGTACCGTCCTTCAGGATATACTTCCGGTAGTTGTTCGTCTTGATAACTTCGTCCGCAATTGCACAGACAAAACCTTCGGTTTCCCCAAAGAGGTCCCCGAATCGTAGCCAGTTCACCGACGCGAGCAGGTCCACATCGGGCCCTGTTAAGGCCCGATAGAACCGGCCGTGCAGCTCCTTGCTCTGCGATACATCCTTGCGATCCTCGGTGCTCAGCACCTGAGGCTTGCGACAGTTCTCTTTGCCTAAGGAGAGAGGCGTAAAGGTCCTGTCAACTGACACCACATCGCGATGCATCCCACACTCGTTGTTGAGGAAATATTCTCGGAGACTGCACACCTCACGGTTGTGGACGGTCTTGGCATTTAAAAAACCTCGACCACCCCATTTCCGCGGGATGTACAGTCTCATAACAGACGAGCGTGGGTGGAGCATGCGATGTGATGTCAGTTGCTGTCGAACCTTTCTGTCCAGGGCGTCTAACTCGGTCTGAGTCCACCTTAGTATGCCAAAGGTGTATACCAGTAAGGGCATAACCCAGCCGTTGAAAGCGCGCACCCTGTTGCCTCCTGACAAAAGACTGTTAAGTACCTTTGTCAGGCGACCAAAGAAGCGTTCTTTCACCGACTGTTTTATACCCTCACTCTCTATACCAAATGACTGTGACATACCAAGGTATTTGTAGGTGTCGGCTTCGGAGACAGATCTGAAAGTCATCGTCTCAGAAAGTTGCAAATTCGTAGAATTTACAACTTTCCCCCGCTGTACGTGCATGACCGCGCACTTGTCTACACCGAACCCCATGTTGATGGCGCTGCTAAAAGTCTCAGTGACTTTCAGCAACGCCACCAATTCATGACGTTTCGGTGCACATAGTTTGAGGTCATCCATGTACAGCAAGTGCGAAATAACTTCACCCTGCCTCCTAAGCCGATAGCCCAGCCCTGAATCCTTATATAGCCCTTAGCAATGTGCTAAAAGGATTCAGGGCTAGACAGAACCACAACGGACTCAGACTATCACCCTGGAAGATGCCTCGCTTAATCCTTACGAAGTCCTGCGGACCAGACGGGCTGTCTCCACCACCCGGTTGACGAAGGACTGTGGTCCACTGTCTCATACAAGAACCTAGAAAAGATCTCAGAGTTGTATTAATTTTATACAGCTCTAAGATCCTCTCCAACCAGGTATGAGGCACCGAATCATAGGCCTTCTTATAGTCAATCCAGGCGGTGGAGAGAGCCCCTTTGTTCCGCCGGACTTGTTGGCAAATGGTCGTGTCGATGAGGAGGAGCTCCTTAGTACCACGAGACCCAACCTTACATCCATTCTGAGTGGGAGCCAAAATATTGTGCGCAACAATGTGCGAATTAATTTTAATTCTCAGAATGGATGTAAGGAGCTTGTAAAGCGTCGGCAAGCATGTGATGGGTCTATAGTTCTTCGGTTCCGTGGTACTACCGGACTTGTGGAGCAGGAAGGTGACACCGGTTGTCATAAATGTTGGCAAGGAACCGACCTCGAGGGCTTCTTGGAATTGCGTCGCTAAGCAGTCGTGTGAGCATCTAATCCACTTTATCCAAAAGTTATGCAACCCGTCCGGTCCAGGACTTTTCCAGTTCTGAGCCGTACGGATCGCACAACTAACGTCTTCGGGGCTAATGGTCACAGGCCCCATGGATTCGATAGATTCACACGCACGCTCAACGACGCTAATCCTATCACCCTCAGTGTGTTCGACTGGTTCCAACCAGATACTACGCCAAAAGTTATTTATGGTAGTAGCATCTGGACACTGCCCGTCGCTCACACATTGGTCGGTTCCTTCCCAACTCCGGTACAACTTCCTTTGGTCATTTTGAAAGAGGCGATTTTGACAATATCGATCAACACGCGCTCTATAGCGACGAATACGGCTTGCCAGCGAATAAACTTTCTGCTTCAGAAAGTCAATGCGCTCCGTGACTATGCTATGTAGTCCCGGGGTCTAATCCCGGTCCCAGCAAAGGCCTGGTTCACGAAACGCATGACTCGTGGACGATGATTGCCCCCTCTGAAGCATATTAATTTTGCAATGAGAGTCCTAAACGAGTTGATACGACACTCGATTCTTTTTTGCCACGCGGGGACAGCTGGGTGTCGCGGTGCTCGGTCAGTGTCCGGAAACTTAACACGAGCGATGCGACACGCCGCTATGGCAGCGCAGTACAAAATCGAGTGTGTATCAACTAATGTTTCGCTAGTCCGCATATAGGGGACTAGCAAAACGTTTAGGGCTCCCATTAATGCCAGATTGCGTTTATTCGTTGGCAAGCGTGGTAGTCTCGGCCTAGAGTCGGTGGAACGATATTGCAAAATTGCGTCTTCCAAAGCCCTCCTCAATTGCTCATTAGTCTGGATACTTACGTTCGTATTCATACAATCATCTACGTCCAGTGCGGGATCCGTCAGGGCAGTCGTCGAAGCCGAGCCTGTCGGCCCCTGCGTCAACAACGCCACATGCGAGTCCCGCGCTAAAGTAAAGGTAGTATGAATAGGTAACGCCTCCAGACGCAGTCGATCAAGCGTAGAGTCATCCAACAACTTGAGCCGCTGGATGGCCCGCACCTGATCCGACAGTCGTTGTGCAGAGACGACGGCGGCTGGTTCAAGGGACTGAAACAGAGACAGTATCCTATCGCGGTACGCGGTCAAGTTAGTTCCTCCCTCTGTAGCCCCGTAGTAGGCGCGCATGCAGTTCTCATTCATAGACTGTGTCCATCGCATGCGACGCGCTACACCACCGGTAGCGAGGGCCGGGCGCGGAGCAGGTTGCCCCACGGGCCCCAAGCGTGCCGGCAGCGGTGGCCGTCCTCGTCGTCGCGCAGGTGGTGGTAGCGGCGGCGGCGGCGTAGGCCCGTCGTCATCACTCGACGAGCTGCCCTCCGTGGGAGTGACGAAGTCGTCCTCCAACGATGAGCTCGGAGATGACGCGACGGGTGGAGGTGGTGGGTGCGCGCTAGTAGATTCCGCTAGACGTTTTTGGGATCTTGTTATCATTTTTATCACATTTGCTTGTAGTTTGTTGACAATGATGACATTAATGTCAAATGCATAAAAATAGGTGTAGATCAAATATTATAAATTGTTGCTGGTTTTAGCACTATTTCTTTTTTGATATGTTTGTGGCATTGTTTACTTAGTTATATTATAGTTTTGGCTATCGTAAAGGGTGGAAAAAGCAAAATTGCAATATAACAAGAAAATTTTCCAAAAAGACGTCTTGTTTGAGCGGTGTCAATTTATTATTATTATTTTTTTTTTTATCGAGTGATGTTTATTGGATTTTGTAACTGAATGAGACTTTGAATAGATTGGATCCTTAACTAATATATAGTTTTTTTTTTCCAGAATTTAAACCATTATTTTCTATGTCTCAGATGGCTTGAAAAAACTTAAAGCGCGATCTATCTAGCCTTGAGAGGAGACACTGCGTCGGCGTGGCGTTCGGGATTCTCATGCGGGGCGCGGGGGAGCGGCGTTTCGTGGTCCCCTGTTTCCTCCTTCAGAGGTGGACCAATTTTTATTTAAGCGTCGGTTGGGGGAGGAGGTTTTCTGTGTCTGTATGATTGATTTTTTTTTAAACGAGTTACTTAATGTTTCTGAAGACGCCTTAAAACGAAGTGATTTCGCTTAATTTTGAAGGCTCCTGGTTATTAAATAAATGACTTAATGCAAAGGAATCAAGCATACGGACGTGAAGGGTCTCTTTCTTTAACCGTTGCTGAAGGGGTGGTGGGGGTTGGTCCGGTTTTGGAAGGGGGCTGCGGGGCGTCGTTTTCCTGTGTTTGGTGTGGGAGTTTTGGGTGCCGCGTCGGCGTGGTGTTTCCTCTTAACTCGTAATCCCTACGCGCGCGCGTAAACTCTGCGCTCCTGACGGACGGCAAATCGATATCGAGTCGGCTGTGCTTATCGGAATATGAACGCTCGGGTCACGAGATAGGTTTCAGTTTCGCGTGGGGGTCGTTGGAGGGTGAACCTTCTGTACGGTAGTAGTATTAGTTATTCTGTGCTTGTACCAAGACGAAAAACGAAACAATTTTAAAACACACAAGTTTATGCTTATTAATTTTTGACGTTTTTTTATGCTTAAGTTTTTATAAAAAAAGATTTTTGAATGATTAAAAATGTCAACCTTATTGGTTAGGTACTAACGTTTTCCAAAACTCATTTCAGCCGCTACTTTATTTTACTTCAAAAACTCTCCAATTTATATTACTTACCACAGTATCAATACGATAATTCGAAATCATATTACACAATTCTATGACCACGGCTTATATTTCGGTTCGACGCGATTCTGTTTCGGCGTGCAGTGGTACTGGGGGTAGCAATGCGCATTTGTCTGGCACAGACTATAATAGCTCGTTAGATTAGTTATTAAGTCTTAACTATAAGTTAGTTAACTGTTTTTTTATTATTATTAGTATTGACGTCAATAAGTGCCTGTAAAGGTTTACATTGAATAAATAATTTGACTTTGACTTTGAACAGAGTCTCATTTAAACTTATTCTCAAAACTTCTCATTCCCAAAATACACTAAATTCTGGTATCAAAGTACTCGATTATCATAAAAACTGATTCTCAAAACGTCCTAGTCCCTAAACACCCGAAATTCCGCTATTTATTATACTTTCTTTAGAGATAAAGATAATAAAAGTTAAGTTTTAGGTAGCAAAAAAAAACTTAATGAGTTTTGCCTCTCAAAAGACCTGGTGCCGTGCGTTTTGGCAAAAAAAAGCAGATTTTTTTTCCAAAACTTGGAAGTTCTGGGTTACACACGGTATGAAGAAATCTACTAATTTTAGGAAAGCCCCTACCACTGCTGGTCTCAGGTTTCCTCTCGTGAGAGGGCATTCTATTCTATCTATTCTACTCAAAATAAAAAGAATTTAGGTATATGATGTACAAATTTAATATGTCGAACAAAATAAACCAAAAACAAACCAAACCAAACCAATTTGCCCGTCTTAATCCATAAACCGACACATATAGATAACTAATCTGGTGCTAACAGCAATTTTACACTCAAACCTGCTGAATCAAACATTTAGTGTATTTTGAGCCTAAGACGTTTTGAAATTAAGTCATTATGAGAATCGTGTGTTTTAATATTTCCATGTGTATATATTTTAGTGTATTTTGGGAATGAGACGTTTTGGGAATAAGTTTAAATGAGACTCTGTTCATTTGAAATTGAGTCTTATTGACAATAGTATATATTGATACCCACTCTTTTTGGTAGTAAGTCCATTCGGGTTTCATTCCTTATGGGAAAAGGTCTTTTAGATCTTAGGTCGTATTGAGTAATAGGGTATTTCGAGATTAGTTCCAAACAGCCCGGAAGGATACTTACTTATAAGTAAATCTCACGACAGCCTTTTATATCATATTAAACTGTTTAATGACGTTATTTTAAACTGTTGATAGTAAAAGTTTATTTTTTTCTTTTAAGCGCATTTAAATAAAAGCTTGTTTTTTAATAAGGTTTTTTACTTTTAATTTATTTTTTACTTTTTAGTTATCCCTGGACACGTTTTTCATCTGTTTATCTCACTAAACGTTTTTAAAACACAAGAAGCACGCGTGCACTCTCAATCGCAACTCCGATCAAACTGATGCGCCGGCAGACGTGTGGACAGACGCGCCGGACGTTGGCACCGAATCCCTTTGATGCGTGCCACAAAAACCGACAACAGTCGGATGCGAGGCAGATGCATCTGCAGACGTTAAATACCTACCACAGACGCGCAAATCACCCCCTCTACACGTCGCCCAACGCATCCGCAGACGACGTCTGCGGATGCGTCTGCCAACGTGAAGAGGGGCCTTTACGCGCTCTAATCGGACCGCGCGCACGCACAGTAGCGTGCGCGTACGCAGAGTAGCGTGCGCGTAGTGCGTGTGCCAGCGAATATCAGCGAAAAGTCGCCCGGAAACTTAAAAACAACCTTGTGCAAACGAGCGAGGTCTCTCGTAATTTGTTAAAAGTTAGGATATGGAGGGTACATATTTATAAAAGTCTTTAGCTGTTGTCAAAACTAGTAGTGATTTGTTAATTTGATTGTGTATTTATTATGCTAATTAAATATTACGTGCCCAGCAGTGGGAGGTTTATGGGATGATGATTTGGTTTGATTTGATATTATGGAATGAAAACAGCAACGCACCTAAGTACTTTAGATAGCTAGAGGATTCATTGTATTTAGTCTACAATGACAATCTCTTTAGTGTCGATAATCCTTGTTAGTTTGTTTTTATTGCAAAACTGCACAATTCAAGAGGTGTGGATAGACAGGAGTGTGACATCCGTTAGTCGCCTTTTACGACACCCAAGGGAAAAGAGTTGATGGTAGTATTCTTTTAAAGAACCACACACACAGCTTTTCACAATATAATTAATTATTATTTTGAAATTACCACAAATGTGCACTTCATCCACAAGAAAAACATAATAGAAGGACAAACTCACAGCTATTTCCGTGCTTGGATTGTCGAGAGCCGCAATGAGATAAGCTCCGGTCGCTTTGGCGATGGCCACACATGCTTTGCTGTCCCCGAGGGCTAAGTTGCAACAACAGCCTACCGCAGCCACCTGCTTGTTCACGTCAGACCCTGGAAAAAGATACTAACATGTACAGAACACTAATTTTAAACTCACAATATTGAACACCATACTTTATTTAGCTAGGTAGCCTGACACAAAGTAATCTGTAATTCTTGCAATTACCTGACATTGTTAAACTTAAGTACTAAGTTCAAAAAGTTCAAGTTCAAAATCATTTATTCAATTTAGGCTACAATACAATAATTGAGCACTTATGAATGTCGCTATGTCGAGCGTTGTACTGCAATGGACCGGCAAGAAACTCAGCAAGGGCATTTCTTTTCTCCCTTTCTTTTACAGTGTCAGGGTATTTCCTGAGAAATATGCAATTTCAGAAAAATTTGCATATAAAATATAATAGTTATTTTTCGCATTTTTTTTTCATTATATCGACTGATTATAGCATTAACATTAAATTAATACAAAAGGCCCCATTGTACGCGTACAATTAAAGAAGATATAGGCCTCCAAAATTTTAGAACACATGGTAATGACCATTTGCAACACGGTAATTATAGTTTAAACATGGTGATTACGTTAAGAGATATGGTAATGACAAATTATACCACAGTAGTTTTTGTAAAGTACGTTAATTACTCTTATTGTGTAAATTGAAATAAAACATCAATATTAATTGTAAAAAAAATAATCATTTGAATTTCAGACTTACAATTAAGAAAAAAAACTTATAAAAACATAAATCGCAATCTTCTAATTCAGTCTAAAATCTCTGATTTTAACGAAAACAAAGAAATAATTTAATATAGATATGACTTTTTTTTTACATGAAATTATAATCCAATAATCAATTTTGAAGGGATCTGCTGGTTATGTAAGATCTTTTGACATGTCTGTAGTCATCATTGAGAGTGATTTAGAAGTCGCTGGTCCGACATCCTGTACAAAAGGTTCAGCACATACTTTAGAGAGGACTTCAAATCAGGTGTCGGCTCAAAATAATTTTGAGATACTCGACTTGCCTCAGTAGCTTTCCATGGCCCTAATATTTTAGGGACTTCGGACATGAAATTCGACACAGAAGCTTCAGCAAATACTCTTGTAAACTTTGAATCAGACGTGAGTTCCGAATGATATTGTGAAACATCAGCGTCTGTAGTTGTCTTATCTTACCTTATCTAGTGGGGCCTGCAGAGGTCTCCCTCTCGCAGTAGCACGTCGACCCATTGTGACCTTTTGTGCAACCCCGTCCTATCACTCTGCCTCCTCAGTGAAGATAATTGCCATAAGCTTGGCAATGTCCTTGAGGGCGAAGAGCCTAAAATTCATTCTTTTCCTGGCAAAAGAGTCGCAGTCACACAGTAGGTGCTGCATGGACTCCGTTTCCCCTTCACATGCCCTGCACAGGTTGTCTGTTGCTAGTTGCATTTTGTGGAGCATTTGTTTTGTGGCGTCTGTAGTTAATGTGGAAGTGACATTTGTAGTAATTTTAATATCCTTCAACGTTTCAGAAGTTGCTGGTACGATATCCTGCATACACACACAGCTCAGCATTTAAAGCTTCAAGAAACTCATGATCTGGTGTTAATTGTGCAGTTTCATCATTTGATTCGACCCATGGATTTACACTCACACTGTCGATCATTGGTGATTTATCGCACTCGCCTGGCTGGGCATTCTTTCCAATCATGAATACATAAGGATTGATTAAGAACCACTTCTCCTCAGTCAGACTTGCAGTACTGTGTTAAGGTATTAAGGAGTAGAGTGGGACAAGTTTTCAGCTTTCCTCAAATACTGATTCAGAAAATGTTCACCAGCTCTCCGGCCAACAACATTACCATGTCAGAACAGTCATTACCATGGGGAAAACGACACGGTAAAACGTGGTAATTACATTCATGGTAATGACAATCCATAAGTTTTTTCTACCTAGATTTGAAACGAAACGGCGTTTTTTAAAATTCTGGGTTTTAAAGATAGCACATCCCTTGGTACTTTAAAGTATATCAAGTAAATTATAGTTTTAAAAGCACTTATCAAGTTATGAATTCAACGGTGATGATGCGGTTTCGTGACAAACTCAAAAATCACGAATAAAAAGTAAATTTATCTACTAAATTTGCGGGACAAGAGACGTGCATTTTCACTGACGTGTCGGTCAGGACTGCGAGAATCGGAACGTGCATGTTCATATAAACCATTGGTCTACTGACCGAATGTCCAGTTCGCGACATGTCTTGACACGGTAATGGCGATTTTTTCGTAGGACACAATTTAAACTACTTTTCTTGCTACATGTATGGACAAAAATATAATTAATAATGATAAATAGGTGTGTAAGGTATTGCAGTTTGATGGTATCATGATAATTTAAGTATTAAACTTAAAGTGACGTATTATGTTGGACCTTGGTTTTACTGTTCAATTTCGAAGTTTGGGACACCCACGGTAATTACGTTTTGACACTTTGAAATTAAAGTTAGTTTAAAATATGTTTGAAATATAGAACTATAATTATTGTAACAGTAAGGAAAAGTCGGTCTTTAAATAATTATGCCAAAAAAAGAATTTAAAGAATCATAATTTATGAATTATTTGACCGGACGCCACTTTTGCATATTTCTCAGGAAGTACCCGTGAACACAAATTGGCTGCCCTCCCTATCATAGAAGGACATTTTCCATTACAACATAAAAACATTTAATACCATTACAAGACAACACAACACATACAAAAGAATATATAATACAAAACAGGTATTGCTCAATTTAAAATAAAATAAACAACATCTTACAGTATCTTTGAAACACGAAAAATAAAGATTATTACTCCTACCAATAAAAATAAGACTGCAAGAGCAGACCAGCCTCCACAGGAGGCACCTGTGCACAAGTATGACATGTGAATCAGCCCCTGCTTCTCTCAACCATGTTTTAGGGAACTTAATGACCCGACGCACATGCTACCACCGCAGAGACACTTTGAGAGACCATTATGATAATAAAGTAACAAGTACTTTTACATTGACAGTAGAAGCCTTTTATTGATGTGGCAATCATTAATTATATTATCACAGTCTTCTTTTAAATTATGTATTAAAAAGAAAACTGTGATAAAATAGATCCTTATTTATAACTTAAATAAGGATCTTTTCTTGGGTAAAGGCCTTCTTCTTCTTTATTTATTCAGCATCGGGTAAGCGTTTGGCCTTCATCTCACCTGATGGTAAGTGACGGTAAGGCCGAAGGTGGAAGCGCGCTTCACCTGGAATCCTCAACCACTGAGGAACTGGCTATCTTATCTCTATTGTTTGAACACAACAATGGTATAAACATTGTTGTTATGGCGACTTAGATAAGATGGTGGTAGCTAGCCAGGCGGACTTAACAGCCCTACCACCAACCAAACCGAGCACACAAAGATGTACACCCGCTGGGAGTCGAACCCGGAACTTCTGGGTCTGAGACCGAACATTTTCCAGTCTTTTCTTTTCATCCATTCTTTTTAAGTTATTTAGGTGAACACTCTGTCTGTATATAACTTAAACTACTAAATTATCATCTAGGATAACTTCTGATATAGGTACCTGCTACTGTAAAAGCCTTTTTCTATCATTATCAATTAGGAACTTTCTTTACTGACCCGATAATTCTCGTACTAGTCCTCTCAAAGAACCATGACAGCCTAAAACCACTGTGATGTAATTAGGATCATCAACAATTGCATTCTTAAGAATATGCAATTCTGATGATGTGACTGCTGATTTCACTTTTAATTTATTGACTATTTTCTCTACTGTCTCAGAAGTTACACTGTAATCAATTAGGTATGTTAATGTAAACAATAGCTAGCTTTAATAAAAGTAGGACTTAAGTCATATTTTTAGATAATAAGAGTGAGGGGTTGGATAGCAAAGGGTGTGCAAGGCGTTTAGGACTTTAAAAATTCACAAAAATGGAAAATGTCTTAAATTGAAATTAACATTCTTCATCAAATTTAACCACCCAACAGATTAAATTCAACATTCAACATCACAAACCTTAAATTTTCAAGACTCCTGCCGACGTCGGATTCGTAGTCTCTGTGACTCCGTCTGTTAAATTTCATTACATTTCGAATTGATTCCCGAATATTATGCACTGGTTCAGCTTCCATAATAACGCCAGCGATGTGTTTTATTGGTAATAAAATAAACTATATAGAATTCCAATTTTCCAATTGAAAGAAAAGGAAAACCAATCCTCAAAGAAATTCAATGAATGAAAACAAACAATCACCACACCACAAAAAAAAATGTTTGCTGTCAACTGTCAAGGCTGTCAATGTCATACCAAAGAATCTTTTTTTATTTGTTTCTTGAAGGAACAGTCTAAGGTCAGAGACCAAACTGCCTAGTTATTAGATTTTTTTTATTCCTTTCTTTTAAAATTAAGTAATGTCCTTGGTTAGGCATATAGAAGATTATGTTAGTCCGTGGAAAGTCAAGGAAGAAGTGAGACGCGCGTCCTCTACAACCAGAACGCGGCAGCAACTTCCAACCAGGTTAGCCCCCTAAAACCTCTCTTCTTTGATCGCCCAGTATAACAGGCGCGACTAAACCTGAAACGTCAAATAAGCGGGAAAGAAAGAATTGACGTTAAATTACGTTGGGTTTAGTATTAAGTATTAAAATAATGTTTGGCGTAAAGCCGGACGCGAAATGAATGTACCTTCTATATTGAGCCGAAGTGTGCGAGTGCCCTAATGTTGTGTGATACTGATCGCCCTTAAATGGTGAGGATTCAATAAATCGACCAGAAGGGTGGCGCGTTGACGAAGATTGTTATGACCTTTTACATTTGCTATCGTCCTAACTTATATTATTTTTAAGCGTAGGTATCGTACTTGCTTGAGTTCTGAAAATTAGAAAATTTTTATTTAAAGTTTCGTTTAGTAAAGGACCACAGGACAACGTCGTATTAGTCAGTTCCATTGCAGATATTTCTCCTACAATAATATAACCAAGCCTAGTCTCAAGCGCATAGGGCGCTTTCTGAAAAGCGTTCATACGACCAACTGATCGCGACGGGGCGGCGGCGGTGTGGAAACAATTTTATTTCCAAGTAATAAATGTGGAAACAATTGAGCACCAAGGATAGCATGAATTTTACCAGGAATATTCCACGAATCGTCCGCCAGCGGTAAATTTGCGAAATTATTAATAAAGTCTAAATTAATAATTTGGGTAGGTAAATAATCTGTAATTTTATTAACTCCTAAACATAACAAACTGTATTGAGCATCCGTAAAGCGCGATTTAATCGTGAGCGAAACGTAACCTAAAATAGGTGTAGTAATCAATCCTACAGTTTTTATGTAAGTGTTATTAAGCTGTTTAATGTTTAAGTTTAATTTCCTACAAGATGCGAGCGTTATAAGATTATTTTGTAAAGCGCTATCTATTAAACATCGTGTAATAGCGTTATCATTATTAGAAGTAGGCATATACACTTCTAATAATGATAACGCTAACTCCTTTGGTTGTTTTGATGTCTACGACCCTGACAATACCGTCATTCCACGGATAGAGTTTTGTAATTCTTGCCTTTTCCAGAGTAACGGAGTTGTTTATGCTCCATCAACAACACCAAGTCACCCGTCTGTAAGTTACGTTCAGGCTTAAGCCAACGATCACGTTGCTGCAGCGTGTGTCAAATATTCGCTGTGCCATCGTTTCCAGAGGGCCTAGTCAATTGGCAAACAAATTAGACGCTACGAAATCATCGCTACGATAAACCGAATGTATGGGATTGACATAAGCAAAAGTTACCTACGACGTAAAATTTACGCTAAAATAGACCTAATTGACAGTTTGACAGGCCAAGAATCGCTAATCTAGCGATCACTCAAACATTGAAGATAAAAATTCACACAAAATGGCGATTGTTTGATCAGCTGATGAAGGAAGAGTTGTGTTGTGTTGAAAGTTTTGTTTAAAATGCTCTTTTTAGGGCTATTGTGGACTGCAATAATCAAGTGCTCAGGCGCTAAGGAAGAAATGTTTCCCTACGTTGCTTGGAGCAAATTAAAGAAATACCGAGTTTGTTGTACTTGTGAATAGTTCTCGGAGTTCTCGTTTACGAACTTTCAAATATCTAACTAAGGTCAGCCGGGAATTGCGTGCTGATATAGTTGTTGCGATGTGAATGTGAGTGACCAAATAAATGTGTGTCATGCAACATTTTCCGCAACGAAGAGCAAGTCGCTGCATAACAATTTGTAGGGGCTCTCAAACCATACAAACATTTTGGCCAAATAAATCCACCTAAGTACCTTTAATCATGACAAGAAAGGTCAAGAATAAGACAACAGTAAGGGACTTTCTGTATAAATATTAAATGTAACCTATCCATAATGTCCATTTATCAATTTATAACTTAGTTTGCCTATTTGTTTTACAGGTTCCAATGAAGATTTAATTTGCCAGGTAGCTTAGAGTATTAAACCAACGCTCTAAGTGTAGTAAGGTGTACCTATTGACTATACCCTATAAATCTTATACAGACAAGCATCTTTCATAATAGGAAAAGATATCAGTCCTTATGTTCAAACGGTAAGTTTTAATAAATAAATTATTACTTACATAATAAAGGTAAGTATTATGCCTATTATTATATTGGGATTTACCAGGAAATGTCAGTTTTGTTAAAATTGCTAGAATAAAGAGTATTGACATAAAGATAAAACTATTTTATGTGGTTTTGCAGATTTGAGACGACCAACGATTCAAAAATCTTAAATGTTACCTCATAATTTGGAGGATGGACTTCCTCAGAATGGTAAACAAACATGGTTATTTGGTAAAAACAATATCAAGCAATTTTGTATAATACAAAGGTACCTACTAACTTTTTATCTATGACAATTTTCTGTAAGTATATTGTTCTAATTTCTTAGCATTAGGCTCACAAGAAAGGAGGGGGGTGTACCACATGTCATATCCAACAATGAAACTGCATTGAACATGGCTTTGGCATCGTTGAATTTAGTAATTTTTACTTACATGATTTTTTTTTGTGGAGCTCTAATGTTGACAACGTTTTTATTCTACAAAAAGGAGCAGTCTGTGCCATAAATATATTTAATCCATAAAATAGTAATTTTGTTTATATGATGGGGAAAAATTATAAAGTTAATTTAGTTCTAAGTTTATTGTGCTTTATTTAAAAAGATTTACTTATGTACAAAAAAACAGTACCTTCGTTGACAACATTTTTATTTTAAGAAAAGGAACAGTGTGCCATAAATATATTTAACCCATAAAATAGTGATTTGGTTTATATGATGGGAAAAAATTAAGTATAAAGTTATGTTAGTTCTAAGTTTATTGTACTTTATTAAAAAGATTTACTTAGGTAGGTACTAAAAAAACAGTAGGTACCTTCTTATACACACAATTGGCATTTATTTTTTAGTTACATATAGTTTTAATGTCCATAAGAGAAAGTGAAGCCTTATATTTAATAAACTTTGACTGTAAGGAAATAAGAATATATTAAGAAATACAATATTACTTAATGTTATTTTTTACTTGATATTTAATTTCACTTTTTGCAGTAGGTACCTATAGAAAATGTTTAAGTACCTACTTATATCAATTTCTACTAGTCATAACATTAAGCTATTGAAGTTGTACTTGATTTATTATCAACATACAAAGGTAATTATATGTATAAACTTGCATTATTACTATCCGATTATTAAATCTGGTGGGTTCTATTGTATTTGTTATAATATTGTTTTTTCTTTAAATAGGTGGCTTAACATAAGGTGGCTTGTTATACATATACAAATTAAGTTCCATATCTAGCATACTCTGTAATAGTTTAGTTATTATCAATTTGGCGATTGTGAAGTAATCGATTGTAATTTGTTGCTTGAGTTTGTAATGTTACTATCACATTTTTATTTGTGTGAATCTGTAAATGGTTTGCTGTTTCACATTTTCAGTGTTATACTTTTTATAGAACTATCGATTCACCTGTGAATATAAAATAAATAAATAAAATTAATTGTTTTTAAATTATTTTTGGTAAATATATACTACCTACTAACTTTTTATGTATGACAATTTTCTATAAGTAAGTATATTGTTCCAATTTCTTAGGAGATTCTGGATACCTTCAAAAAGCATGGTTAATCATAATAACACCAATATTTAATGCTGCATCAGGCTCACAATAAAGAAGGGATGTGTACCACATGTCGTATCCAACAATGAAACTGCATTAAACATGGCTTAAAGTTGTACTTGATTCATTATCAACATACTAGGGTAATTATATAAAATTAATTGTTTTAAAATTATTTTTGGTAAACATATAAATAATCCTATGTTTTATTTCGAAACATTATCAACCAACTCATAATGAATGGCAGTGAAATAAATAATGTAAAATAAATAAATATTTTAACTTGTCGCGTAGAGACCACGATCATGTCATTGTGTCTGTGAAGGCGTATATTTAATAAATGATTTGACTTTTAATTTCAATTATTTTCGGTACCTACCGCTATAAATAAGTAACAATGAAACAATCCTTTAGTAAGGCGATGTTGTCTTCATCGTCATCCTATGAACGTCCTGAACGTTCCCACATGAACGACAGCACTAAGGCAGACTGGGCTATAACAGGCTTAAGCCCTGAGCCAATACAACCGCAGTGTGCTTTACGTGCCTTCCGAAGCACGGAGGAGCTCGAGACGCTTTTTATTTGGTTACCCATCCTTTAGCTCGGTAATGTGAAAGTTGCGTAACTAACTGGCAAGATCACAAACCGGTGCGGCGTGGGCGGGACTTTTTGCATTAGTTGAAACTCTAGCATTACCTTTCAAGTAACAGTAAGTACATTGCTTCGCTAGTTTGCATATTTTAAAATTAGTTTTAATTTAACCAGCAAAACCATGTACTTGGAATGTTTTTTATTTTATTTTATTTTATTTAGGACAATAATCAATTAGAAAAGTAATGTGATAGGTGTTGTAGTTAGACAACTAAACCCGAAAGCCTTAGCCGCTCATACAAGATGCAAACGTTTTAATCACTACCTAGTGGGTACTCGCATCTAAGATCAAACTGTTTAAATGTTCGCGCGGTTTGTAACATTTAGTGTTATCACTTATTTCATTACAGACGGACGTCAAGTTGTTAATATTTGAGAAATTCTTGGCAGCAAGCGTTTGCTTGTGGTCTTCAGTCTTAATTTATTTATATTATAAGCTGAAAAATGGGTTTGGTCTCATATCAATATCATATTATTGTAGGTAAGTCACTCGTCATCATTTTAAGTACTTATTTACAAACGTGCTTGCCTGGCGAACTTCCGGCGAAAAAAGCGATTTATTCATTTTTCAAATTGTCTCAAGGAGTCTACCCGAATTTCTTAGTAAAGTGACATTCAATTCACTAAAACTCAAAAGGATCGGTGTGGTTACTACCTATTTATTAATCTTACATAAGCGTTACATTATCATCAAACAAAAAATACTAAGACAAGCCTGTATGTTCTATATCCCCTAGCTTATCGATATCGATGTAGCCTAGCGAATTTGATGAGCGATTTTGACGCTGTCACCGGTCGAGCGTTTGCCAGTTGACTAGGCCCTCAGAAATGTTGGGTGATTTGCTGTAACAATTGCTAACGATTCAGACGATGCGTAGCAATGTGATCTAGATTGCCGGTTGTCCAATTAAAAAATTACCCGGCGTCAGAGTTTCTAAATCGTTTGGGTCGCTACCAATTGGACAGATAGGCGGTGAATTTAATATAGATTCGATTTTGTAGAACACTGTACTAAGTTCTTCAAACGTTAATACACGTTCGCCTATGATCAGGGAGGGATACCGTTATTTATTTTATACCGGTAATGTACTAAAAAATTCTGTTCCGTTTTTGTTCTGTTTCAAATTACCGGTATTTATAACGTTACCAATAACGTTATTATCACGACGTTGCCAAGTCGCTTACACGTGCCGCGCCACGCGGCGCGCGGTCTCCGTTCGTGCCCAGTACAGTACGTACCTATGGCAAGGGCAAGTTGGCAACAGTGTAGCGCAGAGTGCCGACCGACAGACTACATTTGTTTGTTTTGATTTTGTTGCGATATTACTCTAGCGCTCTAAGTTATTAAACGTATTATTTATTACTTGTGCATTGTACAATAATGGGACGTAAAAAAGAAAATAAGGTGTACAAATACTTTAAAATTAATAAAGAAAAACTTAATTCAAAATGCTCTATTTATAGAACATTAAATGTAAATATTTTTATTTCTAGGTACTTGTTATTGAATCTTTTGTCATTACCATAACTACCTATTTATTACCTACATATTTGTGTATTGGTTAAGAGCTGTAGTTGGGCGTTTTCGCGCAAAGATGTCCCGGTTACAAAGTGGATGTCATTTTAGTATATGTTATAAAATTATGCTATTTAGTTGTAAAAATATTCATTATATTTCAAGCTACCGATTGAACATAAAAGTTTCTTAGAAAAAACATAAGAAACGTGTGAAAAACGAGATTCAAATTTGGTACAACACCATTTTGACTTCCGCTTTGTAACGATACCGTTTTCTAAATAACAAGAAAACTATAGTGTTGAGATTTGCATCTTTACTGCATTACATTAGTTACGCATAGCTTGATAAACTAGACAAAAACAAAAGCGCTAACAGCTATAGTTATAATTTTATAGGTGAAATAAGATCCACTTTTCACTTAGTGGTCCATAAAGGACACTGATTGTCTTTGTCATTGTACTCAGAACGTCCAATATAACTAAATAAGTATTATATAGTAGATGTTTAGCATCTACTTTTGCCTTAGCATAAAACAATTAAAACAACATAGTAATATTTTTAAGAAATTTTTAATTTTAGGGTATTTGAAAAATGGGACAGGGTACAAAATTGAATATGAAGCTACAAAATGGAAATATAAAGTCACAATCACAATGCAAATAATTATTCGAAGCATTTGTTACAAGTGTCGTGTAACAACATTCAAAATTCAATTTAACACAATATGATATAATATATTGTATTGCAACATTCAATAAACACATCGCATGTCCTCTGAAAAAGTGTCATAAGAGCAAAAAAGCGTAGTTGGAGTTAAAAATACAGTTTAATTCAATTTTTTATTCTCTTTTTATCAAAAAAACCGCCATAACTGTAGTGCAACAAATGCTGATTAGATGGCGCAAGTGTCGGTTTTTTACGGAGCGAGAACGCGCGCGTGTTTCTCACCAATAGTGACCTATCAGTGCTTAAGACGGTTGAACGTGTGTTAGTGCTCTTGAAAGGCATCTTAAACTGTATTACGACGGTACTTCAGGTAACTTTCTTGCTATAATTTGTAGTTTAAAGAGTGAAAAACCGTCATATCACAGGTTATGACAGTAATTTAGTCAACCTAATCTTTTATTTTAGTTTTATTCTAGAAGAAAATAGTTGTATTATGTGATATGGCACTTTTTTGTTGTGATTACCGACAAGTTTGTGGACGGGGAATTTAGATAATAGATATAAATAGCTTACAACTCTTTTTTACATTTCTTTTTATTGACTTTTATCAATTCAGTGTTGAATATACCGACATATTGGCGTGTTATGACTATTTTGTGCTGACTTTTAGCAGTATATCGGTGTAATACTACTTTGTTGGTGTATTTCAGAACATAAAATGGGTGACAAATCTAAAGAAAGTCGCGATAAAAAGTTATTACAATTAATAATAACAGTAGATCTGAAGATAAAAAAAATTATGATAGCTACTACAGTCAAGTACGTGAGTTTTATGGTACCAAGTATATTATTACAAGTATTTATTTTTATTCAACTACTCTAAAATAAACTTAACTACATTTTTTTTTACAGAACATCAAACAACGATCGAAAGTGAAACAAGAGAAAATAACTTCGTTTCAGACGAGTGTTCAAGTAGGTAACTTTTTAAAATCTCATTTTTATTTATTTATGTTTTTATCCTAAAATTTAATTAAGTTAAACCATTATTTATTAGTGTTTTTTTTTAATTTCGAAAAAACAGTTGAAAATGCTACTTATGTAAACTGAGTCGGAGCTCATTGCAGTTACATTACGCCTGAAAATAAACCTATTGATACTATCATAGTTCTTGAAGAAGATTTATCGGAAGATGATAATGATGCTGTGAAGGATCCTAATTATAAGTCTAATTCATTTAGTAGCAGCTCCTCTAGAAGTGGAATTGTGGAATGAACCGAACCACTTTGATTCGGTTCATTCCACAATAGAAAAGGCTATCAAGAGGAGTCTCAGATCACCAATCTATGTCCCTAGCCAATATGTACAAATAATTCGAAATGCCAAAAAGAAGGGCAAACCACATAGAGTCAACGAAATGAGTCATCGTGATTTTATTAACTTAAGCAGACGATATTGTTAAACAAACCTATTATAGTTGTGAGTTATTATAATAATAATTATTTTCCTAGTTTTAGTATAAGTACAACAGTTTTATCTCCTAATGAAAATTCTGAATCGATAGGTACTTTAAACTAAGTTTAAAAAAATAGTTTATGTATTACCTTCTTTTAATTTTACCAATAACTCAGGTATCTGAGACCGTTTCAAAAAATAACCGTTTGATTGCTTAACAATAAGTAGCCTTCATCTGGTTTAAAGACAACTATCGTTTCAGTATTCATGGGGTAAAAATCTGAGTGGATTTGACTGATTTATAACGAACTGATGAAAAAAATGGTGATTTTGTTATGAGTCCTTGTTGCTTGAATAAATAAATAATATTATTATTATTATGTTTATTTTTAAGTTTCTATAATGTTAGTTCCAAAGATGTGATTTATGATTTCATAAGAAATATAATAAAAACGATTTTTTTAAATTAAAAAAGTAATTTATTGCTAGTTGTATACCCATATCTAATGTAAAAAAGTGTCACATTTTGTGACTTTATTCAGTTTAGAATAGAAAAAAACATTTTATTTGCAATAAAATTATTTATTTTTATTTTCTGCTAATAACTTATGAAATTGTTTATTGATTAATATAATAAAAAGTTAACAATCGCTTACCTGTAGGAAGCAGTGACATTAATAGTGTTGCAAAAAAATTAAAATGGCTTTTTCTCAAAACTAACTTTTTTGTGTTATGACACTTTTTCAGAGGACATGCGACATATTATGTGTTTATTGAATGTTGCAAATACAATTGTTTGAAATGCATGTCTTGTAAACACAAAACTATATACAAACACATAAATAGGTATTTTGCTAATATTTTGTTAAAAAACTATGAAGAAAATGGCTGAATCAGCTGAATTGTTAAAAATAAAGTAATGTAAAATTGTTAACAATTCAGCTGATTAGCTATTTTTGGAGTCGGTGCCAGCCAAGGTAATCATAAACATTAAAATACATACTAATTATTATTATATTAGCCCATATTGTCCCATTGTTGGGCAAAGGTCTCCCCCCCCCCCCTCTTCCAGTATTCGCGGTCTTTTGCGTGTGTTGGCCAATCCTTCGCGTAAGCATCAAGCTCATCTCTCCACCTCCGTCTGGGTCGACCTTGCTGCCGTTTAACCCCATTGTCGTTTTTATTTGTAAATATGTTTAATTAGCCTTTAACAGTTGTCGTGTTCATTGGTAAATAGATTTTATTAGGTATTGCTACATTGTCGTATTAAGCTGGCACCGACTCCACAATATTTTTTAAGTTTATAAAATTGAGTAAAATGAGGGTTAATATTGCAAGTAAATTGAACAAACTAAACTACGCAATTATTTTTTACATTTTAGTGCATTTATTTCAGTTAAATTTTTGGAGTCGGTTTTTTTTTTGTTAATTTTTTTGTTTATTTCTTGCTTTTTAGTGAATTGTTCCGATCTATTTATCGAAAGCGAATATTGGTAAACCTACAAAACGCGCTACTTGTGTGAGACAGCGCCGTTTAAATGCGACAAGCGAAGAAAACGAGAAACGCCTATCACAAAGTAGGAAATCAACATCCAAAACAGACGGCAAGTTACCCGGATTTACTCGTGAACGCTGTATAGACCCTCCTACGATGATGACTTGCGAGTTACTTGGGTTCACCGTTAGGCAAACTAGAGGGACGTTTTTGAATTGCTCCAGTCGTAGATCGTAGCCAAGTCACCATTGATTTGCTCAATCGCTTCTGAGAGGTTCTCAGCCGAGGCCTGAAACTAAATTTGTAAGTCATCGGCATAAAGATGTTAAGAAGAATTTAGACAAGAAGTGACAGAAATAATAGTGTGAATAGTGTATTTTTAAATCCTAATAGAAATGTTTCGGAAGGAGTGATAAAGAGTGGCCTATGTCACTATTGTTCTTTAGCTATCTATGTGCAAAATCAGGTCGATGCGCAAGTGAGAGACGGACAAACAAACAAACAAACACGCATTCGCATTTACAATATTAGTTAGGAAGGATTTATTGCCGGAGTGGATCTCATTTGACCTATGGCTGAAAATACCAAAATCGCTATAGGATTCCACAATCAGAACTGAGTTCCGGTACCTGCCTTCTTTTAATTCGTCATAGTCGCTTAACTATCTTAATCGAGATATCTTATCGCCATCCGTGAAATACTTATAATTGAGGAGTTCCCATGACATTCTGTGGTCTTCTTCATCAGTTCTACTTCATCAAATGATATTTTCTGAATGCAAATTCTTGACTTATTGCTGAAAATATCAAAATCGCTATAGGTGTGCCTACAATATTTGAGGAGTTCCTTCAATTCTTGAGGATTCCATCATCAGAACTGGATTTTGATAAAAATGGAACCAATCTGGAAGTATATCCTTTCAGATAAAAAAAGAATTTTCTAAATCGGTGTATAAATGACTGAGTTCTAAGGTAACAAACATAAAAAAAACATACAACCGAATTGAGAACCTCCTCCTTTTTTGAAGTCGGTTAAAAATAAAGTAATGTAAAATTGTAAAGTAAGGCCACTTAAAAGTGTAAGTATGATTAATGAAACTAAATCAGTACTTATACCCACTGACACCACACACATCACCGAGACAAAGTAGGTGTGCAAAGCCAAATGCATGAAATTAAAACAATTGTCTTTTACAACACCAACTGTTATTATATTTACAGTACCTGGTTTGCGAAACATTTATTTTAAAAAAAAAATACAACATGTGAATTCGACTTTATGTTTCCACTTTGTAACTTCTATTCCATCCAGAGGTTCCATCCTATATGTAACCACAAAGTAGAAGTAACGCTCCTCCATTTCGGCCGCTAAAAACTGTAATATCTCGTAAAGTGTGAACCCAATGGTTTTAAATGTATTATGTAGGTATGCATTGTAGTATAATCAAACTTGCCTTTCAAAATAGGCCTTAACAGCAATTCCTCGAATAACTTTTATTTTAACGGTTACAAAGCAAAGCCAACTTTTTGTACCTCTCAACGACGAGTTAGAACCGAACCGACAAAACATGATTCTTGCCAATCCAAGTAAAATATGTTTGCCGGAATTGATTTAGTTTTACTAAACCGTAAAAAGTGACATTCATTGGTAGTTTTTATACAATTTATTTGCAAAAAGGCGGTTACAAAATTGAATTCCATGTCAGCACCAAAATCCGACACGAGTAATTAAATGAGTTTTAAAAATAATGTACTTGTATTTTCAATAATTTACACTCCATTTCTTAAAATTCATTATTATATGCAGTAAAACACTTCGCGACTGCATAGAGCTAACAATAAATGAACAATAATGTTCTAAACTTCATCTAGTCAGTATGGGACATGCAAAAAAATATCATCATTTTAAGTTAAAAAACTTAACCAAAACACACTGTGTACCTTACACTGTTAAGTACGCTATGAAAGAATTACGAATATTGAGTATGTAAACGCGAGCAATCGCAAATTGAAAAGAGAAAGAACTATTGGTAACGTTATAAGAACGTTAATTTTTAACGGTACTAAGAACGATACAAATTTTGGGTATAACGTTACATTACATTTAGACAATAAATGTACTAAAAGTAGCACTCTAATGTTTAGTGATGAAATTGGAAGAGGGTTGGGTCAATTTTTAAACACTGAGGGGCAAACTGTCTTAAATTATTGTATGCCTGGTTTGACATACCATGATATAATGAAAAAATTGATTTCACATGACCTTAATAATGTAGAAACTGTTATTATTTTAATTGGGAAAAGGGGAAATGTGAACAAAAAAGTATTAGTTAACTTTTATGAAAAATTACTTTCTTTAAATATTCCAAAAATTATAATGTTCACACTTCCTTACAGTAAAAACTTGCCACACGAAGAAAATAATTATAGATTTAAGCTTAATTTGACATTGAATACAATGGCTTTCTATGAAAAGAAAGTAGAATTAATAGACATAAATAAATTATTAGATAATAATTTTATATTGACAAAAGATAAATATTATCTTAAGACTTATTTTAAGCGACAGATAGCAAATTCGCTATCATTTTATTTTAAGTATTTAGCCAATAACATGGCTAGCTCAGCGGCTTCTATTGAGCTGCAACATACTGACATGCCAATTCAGACTTTGGAATATGTTCCAAATAATTTAAATTAGATTATAAGACAATAGAGGACACCTCTAGCAAATTATTGGAATTAAATTATAAGACAAAAGAGGAACTCTCTTGCAAAATGTTTGCAAATAAAATGAAATTAAATCAATGTAAAAAAAACTTTATAAAAAGCCCCGGTCAATCATTAAATTTAAAAAATGTAGAATCTTTGAACATTGTTCACCAGAACATCCAAGGAATGATAGGCAAAGATTTAGAGATTGAATTGTTCATGAACTGTAATAATATTGATATTCTTTGCATTACCGAGCACTGGCTTAGAGACCATCAGTTCATGTTCAATTTTAAGAATCATTTGGTAGGAAGTTCGTTCAGTCGAGGAAATGCAATACATGGTGGCTCCTTAGTTATTGTTAGTAAAAAGTTTAAATTAAAAGAACGCAAAGACATAGTGAGCCTCTCGGTTGAGCGAACAATAGAAATAGCTTCTGTGGAGTTGGAGCAGTTTGTTGTGATAAGTGTATACAGACCTCCTTCAGCATTGTATGATCTTTTTGAAAAAGTTATGGATGAGACATTGCGTAAGGTCCGCAATGTAGGTAAAACAATAATTGTTTGCGGTGATTTTAATATAAATTTGCTAGAAAACTCCACATTGTCAACTAAAATTAAAAACTTATTTCTATCATACAATTTGAATAATTTATTTTTGGAGCCGACAAGAATAACTGCCACTTCGGCCACCTGTATTGATAACATATATACAAATGTAAAACCACTGGCTAAGCAAATTATTAATAACCTGGACTCTGATCATTGTGGCCAAATGGTCAGCTTTCCACACCAGCGTAAGCAAGTGATGAAAAAGAATATCACTGTTGTGCCAAAAACTGCAGGTCGGCTGGAACGCTTTAAAAGCAATCTAGATACAAAATTAAATTATTTAGAATACAATGACAACCCTGATGTCTTTTATAACGATTTTTTTAACATATATTGTTCAGAATTTAATAAATCTTTTGTTCCAAAAAAGATCTCGGTTAGTGGTACTGCATCTTTTAATGAATGGGCTACAATTGGTATTCACAAAAGTAGGAAACGCCTTTATGAACTTTATGGTGAACGCAACTATAACACCAGCGACGACTTCAAATTATATGTTAAAAATTATTCAAAGTTATTTAAAAGAGTATGCCGATTAGCCAAGGCAAACTATCTGAGTTCTAAGATTAAGAATAGTAATGACAAAATAAAAATGACATGGAATATTATAAATAGTGAAACAGGAAAGGTCAGAAGTCGTAATAATGAGTACACTTTAAATTGTGATAATAAAACCTTGACTTCTGATGCTGATGTTGCTGCAGCATTTGAGAGGTTTTTTACTGACATTCCAGTTTCAACTACAAAAGCCTTGATTTCCTCCCCCACTGTAGCTGAATCTGTTTTGAAGGAGAATGTTAAAGATTGTGAAAGTAATTTCAGTTTTCAAAAAATTTGTGTTATAGATATATTAAAAACATTTAACACTCTCAATAAAAAAAAAACTGCTGATCTGTGGGGTAATTCCGTGGATGTCGCTAAATCAGTAATTATGACAATAGCTCCAGTTTTAGCTTGCATATTTAACGAATGCATTGACTGTGGTGTTTTTCCTGACCTAATGAAACATAGCAAATTAATTCCGTTGTTTAAATCAGGTAGCACTTCTGACCCCTCTAATTTTAGACCTATTTCTGTGCTACCCACATTTAGTAAAATTTTTGAAAAGTTGATGCTAGACCAAATTCAAATTCATTTTCATAGAAATAAACTTTTACATTGTAAACAGTATGGTTTTACTAGGGGTCGCTCAACAACTGACGCCGGTGTTGAGCTTTTAATCCAAATATTTGATACCTGGGAGGAATCACAGGATGCCCTAGGGGTATTTTGTGATTTATCCAAGGCTTTCGATTGTGTTTTACATGAAACTTTGGTCAGGAAGCTTAACCACTATGGAATTAGGGATGCTTCTTTGAGCCTTCTAATCTCATACTTGAGTAACAGGATTCAGAAGGTCGACATTAACGGTAAAAGATCTCCGGGATCAGTGGTTACAATGGGAGTTCCGCAGGGTTCAATACTAGGTCCATTCTTGTTTTTGGTTTATATTAATGACTTACCTTATTTTGTAAAAGACAGTCATGAGATAGTATTGTTTGCTGATGATACTTCACTTTTATTCAAAGTGAAACGACGACACCCAAATTATGACAATGTGAATAATGCGATCTCAAAGATTGTTCACTGGTTTAGTATAAATAACTTGCTATTAAACGAGGGAAAAACCAAATGTGTTAGATTTGTATTGCCTAATGTTAAGCAAGTAACAACTAGTGTACAAATTAAAGATAAGAATGTGAATCCTGTGGACACCACTGTGTTTCTAGGCATCACGTTAGATGCCAAGCTTCAGTGGGGCCCACATATAGCTAAATTGTCGAATAGACTTAGCTCTGCGGCTTATGCAGTAATGAAGATCCGTCAGTTAACTGACGTTGATACATCCAGATTAGTTTATTTCAGTTACTTTCATAGTGTAATGTCGTACGGCATTTTACTGTGGGGAAATGCTGCCGACATTCAAACTATCTTTGTGCTTCAGAAGAGGGCTATTCGAGCAATCTATAACCTAAAGGCTGGCGACTCTCTCAGAGAGAGATTTAAAAATATAAATATAATGACAGTTGCATCACAATACATTTATGAAAATTTGATTTATGTTCATAAAAATACTGGAATGTTTTCAAAAAACAGTGATATTCACAATGTAAACACTAGAAGTAAGAACAAATTAGCAGTACCTTATACTAGGCTCCATAAAATAAATAATTCTTTTAGGGGTCTGTGTGTAAGATTTTACAACAAAGTACCAAATGATATTCAGAAATTAGATCTTAATAAATTTAAAATCAAAATCAAAGAAAAGCTTTATAAAAAAGCTTATTATAAAGTGTCAGATTACACAGAAGACAAAACAGCTTGGATCTGAAATGCTCCAAGCACTCCAACAGCTATTTCTAATTGTCTTTATTTAATTGATACTACATTGTATTGTAATTTTGTATTGCATCATTTTTTTTTATTTTTAAATTCATATTTTGTATTGACCTGGTAACGACATACTCTTTTTTTTGTTTGTAAATGTCGTTGCTTTTGTGCGCTGTGGTTTCTTGCGCCCATTCTTTGCCACAGTTAAAAAATTATGTCCTGAATGGGTGGTAGGTTAAAAAAGATTTGGACGATTCAAAGTGCTTATTAATTGAGTTTATTGAATAAATATATTTTGACTTGACTTGACTTGACATTAACGTTATATTAATAACGTTATATGAAAAATACCGGTAATCCGGTCCCTAATGATATTTTACAAGACTTCACTGCATTTTCCCAGAGGCCACCAAGATGTCGATGGCTCCTACCTAAACTATCGTATCCAACATTTTGGGCATTTTCATGTTTTAAGCTATTTGAAATTAAGTAATTAGTTGCTATGAATTCCAAAAACAAAAAGTAAAAAATCTTAAAAAACAAGGATTTTTTTCATGTAAATAATAGTAAGTAATATATTCAAAAATCCGTAATCCGTAAATTGTTGTATCTGACTGTTGCGAGGATATACGCGGTCAAGGCGCGCGCGTCCGTTCGTTTTATTTTTGTTGGAAATATTTTGGTTTTGTTGGTACTACTTTATAAGTTTTAAATAGTGAGTGATTAAAATAAAAAAAACAACTCGAGACAATACTTACGCGCACAAACAATCATGTGCTTCGACACAGAAAGAAATCGATGTTTTTGAATTATTATCCCCAGAAGAAAACCTGTATGCTATAATTGAAAATGACATAGAAAACAGATTGGTAAGTAAGTAATTTTAATAGTTTACTTTAATTTGAATAATATTAACGCTTTATCCTGTTTTTTTCTATATTTTTACATAAAAATATGGTATGTGACAGGACAGATACGATTGTGTACGTTGTTAATTGTATTAAAAAACTATCGTAAGTATGTAACATTTACGATTTTTTACGTCGTTAAGAAAATTCCATATTTAATCGCTTGTACATACGATTAATTACGTTGTAATTGACAGTGTGTCTAATATCGGATTTGACACATACAATTATTTACCATGTGAAATAGCCCATTGTATCTACAAAATAAGATAGTTTACGTTGCAATTAAGGGAAAAAGTGATATCTTAAGATACATTTTTTTATTTCAATATCGCCCCTACCACCTGGGATTGATTTAGTAAAAATTTCAGGCCTTTCCGAACTTATAGGAAACAGTTTTTCCGAAACACCACCATTATTGTCGACTTTTAATAATGGTTAATTTCAATTGTAACACTTGAACTTAAAACTTACATGAAAATAAAATAAACAATTTAGTCTTAATCATAGACTTAAACTTTTAGGGTTCCGTGACAATGTACTAATTCTACATTACTTTACTTTATTAAGTACGTCCTAAAATCATTTATGGATTGCATAAATGATTTTTGCCCGTACTTTGTTAGTACGTAACCTAAACCATGATTATCAGTCGGATTTTTCCGGCTATTCAACACGCAAGCTATTACACCGTCAACCTTATCTGTTGACACTGTGTCCCCCAGATCTGAAACTAAAAAGATTAGAGACGACAAAGGTAATATTATAAGGAAATTGATCTGATAAAGAGCCAGTTGTTTTAGGCACTGATTATCGAAGTAATCACCCCAAGTAACACAGCAAAGCAGTATAACAGCCGCATTACAGCATTTCTGTATCGTTATGGCATTTAAGTTTGGTTATATAGTAGCATTACACACGTGTATACGGCTACTAAAATGCTTATTTGGGCACAAATTATACGGCTTTAGACCCTATATAGGTCTACAAATAGTTGTTTAATTGCATTAGGCATTATATTAGCATTATTGTGGTCAAGGAAGGTACCAATTGCATTAAAGAAGCATTATTATGGTCAATGAAGTTGCTAATCGCATTACAAAAGCACTAAGCAAGCAATATTTTTGAGAATGAAGATGTTCAATGCATTACAAAAGCATTAGACGAGCTATATAAGTGTTCACAGTTTGAACTTAATAAACCCTACGTCATTGCAAAAACATCTCTAACACCACGGTACAAATGTTTATAATACATTGACGTTGTAATTATTAAACTATATTTTGTATTGCAATATTTAATGGACGAAGACATGTCAAAACGCGTGATTGTGAAAACAACATTTTATAATACTGGGAAAGTTTTAGAGTTTTTGTTATTTAAGCCATCAAATATTAATGCGCAATGCAGTTTACTGTAATTGTCTATAAAAGTTTTATTGAAAATTATGCTCCTTGTTGTCTCGTCCTCTATGATGGAAATACTACTTGTTAGTATCGAGTCTTAGCACTCGCCGACGCCACATAAGTTTAAAGTATCTGAAAATAAAATATTTCCGAACGCAGCCGCACGTCACTAGACTAGCCCGCGTTTTGAACTGTCATTCGTTTTTTATGTCACTGTACCGGCGCCACTTTTTTCTCTTACTTTTTTGTGAAATAATCTTTTTAATAGTTTTAGTCAGTTTAATTATGATAAATAAACTGTTATTATGAGTAAAAGAAAGAGACGTGAAAAATAAAAATGAAATTCTGGGTTTTGAAATGTGCACTCAGGCCCATCTTTGGGATGAGGCGGTGTTGAAACATTCAAAACTTAAAACGGGCACAATAACTCGTACTTACTGCAAAGCCGAGTTTTTACCACCCTGGGTATTCGCAAGGAATATCAGGGTCTTACATTTACTGCAGTTTGCTTTGCCATTTGGGCCTAGATCTGCATGACTATGTCTGACATTCCTAATGTGTCAATGATGGCCCTGGATCCGGCTACTACTTCAAGTTCTGTGGAGGAGGAGGCACTGCCCGTGCCAATACAGTGTAGTAGAGGCCTTACCTGTGGAAATAACCCAGTGTACAGACCCGGAGACCGAGACACCTGCCATAGACGTAGAATTGTTATTTGCTTTGGGGGAAATTGAGGAGGTGCTTAAGGGACCAATTGCTCATGATGAAATTGCACAGAGGTAGACTCCTATTCTCACAAAAGGATTGCAAAAAGAAATTAAACCAGAAAAAATACATCCCATATGAAAATATCCCAACGTTGCTCCCAAAGCTCAACCCTGAAATACCTGGCTGTCTCTGACCTGGTTAAGAAAAGAGATTTGATAATTGCTGACAGGCAAAAACAGATGGTTGCTGCACTATCAGCCCTGGGCCAATCACTCCATTTATTTCTCCTAAAAGGTGACAGAATTGAAATTATTAATTAAATAATTAAACACATCAATGATGCTGCCAAAATACTGTGTGACGCTGTGCACATAGATACAAATCGTAGAAGGTCGCTAATACCAACCGTCATTAACCCCTTGAGCACCATAAAACCAGACAATTGAAAATCAATTGTTTCGCGACTGCCGGCGGTCTCATGATATTTGATCTATTAATAAAGATATGAAAGATTCCCTTACAGGGGGAGCAGATGCATTTTTTTTAAGTAACCTTTCTGAAAAGATCTAGGTTACAAAGGCTGTTCAAAAATCTGTTAAAGACCTGAAGAACACAAGCTTCATTCAAAAACCCCCAAATAAAACCAAATCTTTAAACTGGAGGGGCCCTCCTCGTCCAAGTGCCCGGACAGGGACAGGAGCGAGATCCAACCAACCTGCAAAGCTACGAAGCTGCAAAGTTAGAAGTTCAGGTATGCAGACTTCCTTTTTTTTATAAATAATTGGAAAAAAAAAATAACCAGTGATCCTACTATTCTGAAATGGGTATCTGGGTATGAAATCCCTTTTAGTGAGATACCATTTCAATCTTACTTGCCTATGAATAACTCATTTACAAGTAGAATTCTGTCAAGTTCAAATTGAAATTAATAAACTTATTCAGTCACATGTTATAGACAAAATATGTCATGAAACAGATGGACAATTTTGTTCACCTATTTTCTTGGTATAGAAATTTATTTTAAACATAAAGAAATTTAATAGTTTTATTACTACAACTCAGTCTTATGAAAGACTGTATTATGGCAACAATTGACAAAATGGATTCTTATTACATGTGTAACATTAATGCAGATTACAGAAAATATCTAAGGTTTATATTTGATGGAAAAATATATCAATTTAACATTCTTCCATTTGGCCTTTGCACGGCTCCATACATGGTCACATAATTAAACCCATAACAAAACTTAGAGGTTTACAGCCTGTAAGTACAGTATATCGATGCTTGTAGCTAGCAGTATATTGGTAGTGATCATATTGAGTGTCTTAATAGTGTTAACCAGACCATAGGTCTGCTTACTCAGTTAGGCTTCATCATCAATAAAAATAATTATGTCAACTTATTCCATCAAAGGAATGTAAGTTTCTTAGCCTATTGTTTAATACAAACACCATGACTATTTCAATCGATTCTGATAAAAATAAAAGATGCCTTAACACGTTGCCTGCCACGAAACCAGACACAATAGAAATTTAATTGTTTGTCAGTCACAGGTGACCACCACGGCGCTCAAATTTTTAAGTACCTCTTCCATCAGGTTTTTTGTCAAAAGTTCTGGGAACTCTAGTGTCTGTTTGTCCAGCTAATCAATATGGGTGACTGTATACTAAAGCACTAAAAAGACATAAATATTTAGCTCTTTTAAAAAGTAATAATAATTATGAAGCATTTACTTCCTTGCCCAAACATTGCTATCCAGATCTTGAATGGTGGATAAAACATGTACTTGCCTAAATCAATTTCTTAGATAAGAAAATATAAATATATTCTAGAAATAAATACAGATGTCTCACTATCGGGGTGGGGTGCTTCTTGTGACAAACATACAGCCAGTGGTGTATGGAGAGGAAAAGAATCAACAATTCACTTTAATACTTTAGAAATAAAAGCTACTATGTGTGGTCTCAAAAGCCTTGCTAATAATTCTTCAAATTGTGAAATATTATTACGAAGTGACAATACCACAGCTATACCATATATAAACCGCTTTGGTGGCATACAGTACTCTCACTTACATGTGATTGCAAAAGCTATTTGGCAGTGGTGTGAAGAGAGGAATATTTTTGTATTTGCATCATACATCATACATTAACACAAAGGACAACAAAGTAACAGATTTTGAATCTAGAAAACAGTTAGGTCATACAGAATGGGAATTAAATATTAATAATTTTAATAAAATAGTACAAGCATTTGGTAACCCTGTCATAGATTTATTTGCATTTAGAACAAACACAAAATGCAGGAAATTTGTTTCATGGCATCCAGATCCTTCAGCTTATAAAGTGGATGCCTTTACAATGTCTTGCAAAGGGGTTTCTTTTATGCTTTTCCACCATTTTCTATGATTTTAAAATGTATAGAAATAATCGTGTCCAATGAAGCAACTTGGATCCTTGTAGTTCTCTTCTGGGACACCCAACCTTGGTTTCGCTTATTCAAAAAAACCATTGGTGACAGAACCCATTGTATTTGAACCAAGTAATAACTTACTGGTTTTATGTAATTCCAACTCACCACACCCTCTACACCGCAACCTATCACTACTAGCAGGGAGATTGTCCGGTAGGCATTCTTAAAGCCTGGCATCGACGTACAGGCAGCTGAAATAATGATATCTTCCATATCAAGTAACACCTATAAGCAATACTTACTTTGTATTTGGTTTTCTTACTGCCACACCAAACAACTAAATGCTACTAAAGCATAGATGACAGACATAATTACTTATCTCACAAATAAGTTCTACAGTGGTGCATCTTATGGCACCTTGAATTGCATAAGGTCCTCGCTGCCACTAGTGTGATAGGGCCGCAGGTGGATAGGCCGCACGAAAAGATTAAAATTTTATTTAAAGGGTTCTTTCACCTACGATCAAGTAAACTCAAATATAAGTATACCTGGAATGTTTCTATAGTGCTTAATTTTTTAGAGTCAAATTACAATGACTCACACAACTTACATTAATGTTCATTAAACACAGTTACTTTATTAACTTTACCTACAGGGCAAAGATTACAAAGCCCTAGTTTCTATTGTTACTGACCAGATTAAAATAATTGATAATAAAATTGTTACTATAAAAAAAAAAATATTAAGTCCTCAGCACCTAATCGTCATCAGCCAATTGTTTAAATAATTATAAAAGAATTACCTCCGAAATTAGGAAAATGTCCTAATTTATTTATATCTATCAAGAAACCACATTTGGCGGTATCGGTCAGTACACTCAACCGTTGGATTGACGGTCCTGGCTGCAAGAGGGATCGATACTTCCATTTTTTCTACTCATAGTACCAGGCACGCTACGACATCAGCTGCCATTATGAAAGGCGTTAGCATTGATGAGATACGTAGAACGGCTGGTTGGACTGACTCATCGACAACTTTGCAAAGTTTTACAACCGTCCGAATTTCGCTGAAGCGATTATATTGTAATAATAATATTAAAAGTATATTGCTATAATCATACCAAAGATTTATTTAAGGCTGAGGACACATTTAAGTTTGTTTTTTTTTGTTTAATAAGATTCTCTTGGAAATTGCCAATTATCTTTAAGAAGTGTAAGACTGATTATGCTGTTGAAACATAATATCTGGGATATATTTGTTAACAATAATAAACTTTATGATTCTACAACAGAACTTTGAACATCTAACAAGTAGTATTTCCATCATAGAGGACGAGACAACAAGGAGCATAATTGAACAATCAAACAAACTTACCAAGTGCAGTTCGATTGAAATTATGCTCCTTGTTGTCTCGTCCGAAGATGATGAGTCCCACCCACCCTCACAGGTTTGATACCTATTCCCTGGGGTTGTAGAATCAGTTTCATAAATAAATACACAACTTAAAACTAAATGACAGTTCAAAACGCGGGCTAGTCTAGTGACGTGCGGCTGCGTTCGGAAATATTTTATTTTCAGATACTTTAAACTTATGTGGCGTCGGCGAGTGCTAAGACTCGATACTAACAAGTAGTATTTCCATCATCTTCGGACGAGACAACAAGGAGCATAATTTCAATCGAACTGCACTTGGTAAGTATGTTTGATTGTTCAATTTTCACGCGCCTTCGATATTTTGTGGTTTTGGTCTAAAATGGTAATTAAAGATATGTGTGGAATAACCAAAACAATTGTGTATTTCTAGTCTGAACGTATTTTGCGTAATTAACATAACAGTATTGGTTGGGCAGTATATTAAATTAGGTTTTATCCTTGTTTTATGGGTTTATTGCTTTTATAAATAGGTCCGAATGATAATATTTTAGGTTATAAAATATTTACAAAATGGTGCCTGTCTAAAGCAGCCCAGTGAACCTTTATAAAAGCTATTTAATGCCGCCAGCAGTATAAATACTCACACGTGAACAATTATCAAGCCAGAGGCCAGGGAGCAGACTTTTGATGTATCACTGTAGTGCCATTGGCTATAAAGTAGTTCTATATGAATTCACCGGTATACCAGTAGACTCGATGTAGACTGAAATAGTGCCAGTACTTGAACGCCATTTTGGGGATCCTTGAGCATAACAATAAAACCAATTTCAGAGTTTTTGTACCAACTACCTACCTACTTGAATCCGTTTGCCAAAATAATTTTCGGCTGCTTCGTTGTGTTGGATAATTTTCTTTCTGACTTCTTGGCGGGAAATTTAAGGGTCATGTCAGCAGTTTTGTTTTATTTTCTATAATTATTTATGTTTTGTCGAATATTAATGTGAAATAATAGTGGATTATTTACTGTTATGTGTTGGACAATTTTCTTTCTGACTTCTTGGCGCGAACTTTAAGCGTCATGTCAGCAGTTTTGTTTTATTTTCTATAATTTATGTTTTGTCGAACATTAATGTGAAATAATGGTGGATTTTACTGTTAGGGGATCGTGAACATGCATCAGTGTTGGCAAATAAAACAATAGTGCAACATCACTTTTCAAACTCAAGAAGTCCGCGTAAGATCTCAATAAAGTCCCACACTTAGAATAATTTATTCTAAGGTCCCACAGCTATATTGAGTCTTAAGGGATTTGGAGGAATATCATTTACCATTACCGTTCATTATCACTCATTATCATCTACTTTATTCAATGAAAATATGCAATTTTACCCATTGACCGTCAACGACCGACGTCGTAAAATTAGATGACAGATTTAAAATTTCTGCCTTATTTAGTTTCAGTTAAGAAAAAGTATAAAAAGTCGATATTTTACTTAGGAGAACCATTTAAATCTACTTAGAAATTTTAAGTAAAAAAATATGCACCATCATCGCGATAGACGTCTTAAAGAATCGACTAGTGAATATAGAACTGTAGGTGAGTAGATTTATTATTTTTTTACCTACACCTAATTAAATTCTCAAATGTTCTGCCATTTCCAGTGTAGTTTTAATAGTAAATATTTCGAAGAACGTTACACTTCATTTGTTAAAAAAGTGAATCATGTTATAATTTTATTTTAATTAATTCTGCTAGTACTTACATCTAGTAAAAAAAATATTCGGCCACGAAAAAATTAGGCGTGGCGCTGGGGGCACGGGCGCAAGATTTTTGCGCGGCGGGGCAAAAGTTCCCTATTTTTACGAAATGAAGAATATTTTACATATTTATCAATATCGCTGTCATCTTCACTTTCGCCGGAGCTCTCAGGTCATACACTTTCAGCATCAAGCGGACAGGAATAAATACGACTTAGTTGAATATTTTCATTATTTACAATAAAATATTTTTCAACACACGAGGATTCCATATTGTGTATATTTCCGATGTTGACAGGTCTTACTCGTTCTACGGAACCTTCTGTAATATCGCTACAACTTGCTTCACAGCAGTCTTCGCGCGAATCATTTTGTTGTCGTGTATTGTAGAGTTGCAAAACTATCGATAGTTTCGCTATCGATAGTTGACCTCGAAAACTAGTAACAATATCGATAGTACTATCGATAGTATCGATAGTATCGATAGTACAAATTAAGCAATACTATTGATAAGAAGCAATACTATCGATAGTATTGATGTATTAAATCGCTAATACTATCAATATTATCGATAGTTTTTAAAACTATCGATAGTATTACACTATCGATAGTATTACACTATCGATAGTTTAATAACCGCCGATGGTATCGTTTCCCAAATAATAGTTTATGTAGCCTTAGGGAAAATCGTTTTCTGACAGGTACTGTCTTGTGTAGTTGTGACTTATAATTAAAATAATACTAAAAACCCATCTCTTTCCTTGGGTTTCGCAAAAGGCGACTAACGGACTAAAGACTGCACATACACACAACAATTTGACACAGGGCAACACTTTTAGCCTCGTCAAATAGAAAATTTTTCCTTCTACTTTTAAATAACTGATAACTACAGTGAATTGCGAGCGGGTTATTTTATTGCCCACATTTAAAAAGTTCCCTACCTACCTACTTTAAAAAAGTTTGGTGAAATTAAAAAAAAGAAAAGAAAATCAGCGATGTGGATACATTTTCGAAAGGAGGCTGATAGGCGAGTAATAATACATACTTAATACTAATTGCTGCATAAACTATAATTGGGAAACAATGCTATCGGCTGTTATTAAACTATCGATAGTGTAATACTATCGATAGTATCGATACTATCGATACTATCGATAGGCTATCGATACTATTGTCATGACGTCAACTATCGATAGTTTAGCGATAGTGGACTATCGATAGACAACTCTAGTGTATTGTCTGACTTAGATATTCGTAGACATCAAAGGAACCTGCTTAATTGTTACATGTTCCTTTAAAATTTTTCGCCTCATTCCTCCAGTTCTTACTCTTATTTTTAACCGACTTCAAAAAAGGAGGAATATGTTCTATGTTTATTTATTTATTTATTTATTTATTAGATCACCAACAAGATTACATTGAATCAAGATACAGTTACACAATGATAGGGATACAATTTGTAAATGTAAGCTTAATTATAGGTGACAACTGCATGCAAATAAGGTCAACAGCAATGACAAAAAAAAACTATAAAACTAAAACGGTTAAAAAAAATTATAAACTATTTTACTGAACTATTAGGTATGTACCTATTATGAATTAGGTGGCTTGTTTAAGGACAATGATTTAACTTTATTCAAAGAATAGTAAAATGTATCTATATTTGTGGACTTGGACAGGGAGTTATACCGGAAAATCATTCTATTCAAAGGAGAGACTTAGATTTGACTTAGAGCTCCTCGTAACAAACAAATTATATCGAGAAATTCTAGGCAGCCTGAATGGAGCATTTAAATTCACCCTCGATAGCAAAGCCGGACAGTCCATATGGCCATTTACGAGTTTATGCAGAAAACTAATGTCTAACATGTTCCTGCGATCCTGGAGGGACAGTAATTTGAAGTGTTGTAATCTGTCTTCGTAGTGAGGTAGTTTTTTAGCCAGATTTAAACCGTATGACAAATGCCATAGAAATCTCTTTTGAACCCTCTCAATCTTTTTAACATAAACATCGTAGTGCGGGTTCCACACCGGACTACAATATTCTAATCTACTTCGCACTAGCGCATTGTATAAGACAATTTTTGTTTGCGATTTTTTTGAATTCCCTACAGTTGCGCAAAACAAATCCAAGTGTTTTAAAACCATTCCTCACTATGTTATCTATGTGGATATTAAAACGTAGCTTAGTATCTAAAGTCACCCCTAAATCGCGAACGTAATCCAATTTGATAAGATCAACATCTCCTACTCTATATTCTCTTGTAAAGGATCTTTTTTTACGAGAAAATTGCACTGTGAAACATTTTTTTGTGTTGAGGGACATACCATTTACATCACACCAGTTGACTAAGTTATTTATGTCATTTTGAAGGAGCAATACATCGCCAGGTGTATTAATTTGCCTTAGAATTTTAAGGTCATCGGCAAACTAATAGCATTTGGAATTGTTAAAGAATTGGAAGATATCGTTGATAAAAATATTAAAAAGAACAGGCCCAAGGTTTGAGCCTTGTGGGACTCCAGAGTAAACCCTAATAGGGTCTAAGGTGTACCCATTCACCACAATCATTGACTTTCGATCGCCCAGATATGATTCACACCAGTCCAACAAGTTTCCAGTGATTCCAATAGAGGATAATTTTTGGACTAAGACACTGTGATTAACAGCATCAAATGCTTTACTAAAGTCAGTATAAATGACATCGACCGACTTCCCGTTATCTAAAAAATCCGTTAAATCTTCGACAAGTGAAATTAGATTAGTGGAAGTGGATCTAGTCTTAATAAAACCATGCTGATGTAACGAGACAGTTTGTTTAAAATGCCATGATATTAAAGGGCAAATCAATAGCTCAAAAACTTTGCCAAAGATGGGGATGATAGAAATTGGTCTATAGTTGTCAATTTTATTGATATGTCCACTCTTGTGTAGAGGTAAAACCAATGACTTTTTCCAAACTGATGGGAAAATTCCTGTACTCAATGACTTATTAAAAATCAATGAGAGCGGGTATGAAAGGGTATCAGCACATCTAACAACAAAGATAGACGGTATACCATCCGCTCCAGCACCCTTACGCAAATCAAGTCTATTTAATACCTTAAGGACTTGATCATTTGTGAAAGAGACAGAAGCAAGTTGATGACCAGCCTGATCAGGTATTATGTTATGAACAGCGCGGTGGACGTTACGGTTATAAACGGATGAAAAATGTGATGCAAACAGATTACATATTTCCTTTCCCTCTGATACAGTCCTATCACCAAGGGACATTTCTGCTGGGTATGTACTTTTGCCGTTTCTTTTACGTTTAATAAAGGACCACATAAGCTTAGGATTAGTTGTAAGTGCCTGCTCTAAGCCATCCAAATATCTATTATAGACCAATTTTTGCAGCCGTTGACATCTACGTCTTAGCATTTCAAAAACAAGAACATCGCGAGGATTGTTATTAAATTTACGTATTTTCATTCTATGCTTCTGTTTTTCTTTAAGTAGGTTTATGAGACCAGGAGAGTACCATAATGGAAACTTATTGGTAGGTGGCCTGGATTTAGGTACATGCTTCTCAATAACATTACGAAGAATAGTGTGAAACCTAATTGACATCTGGTCAGCTGAATGGTTGTATGGAAATTCGTCATCCCACGAAACGCGGTTCAACTCTTCAATGATTCTATTGTAGTTGGCCTTATAAAAACAAAATCTAACAGTGCCGCTCGGTGGAAGCGTTACAGGGTTGACACCGGCAACAGAAAATTGCAGCGGTGGATGCAATTGGTCAACGCAAGTAAGGGGATCCGCATTGAGATCCAAGTCTGAAATACTTATAGTACTGAGCACGAGATCCAAGATTTTACCCTTGTTATTAACAATATGATTGTATTGTTCTAAAGCATTTAGTGCCGCAAAATCAAGCAAAATCTCTCCGAACTTACCGTTTGTATTGTTGCCTATCAGTGAGGTCGATTCAATTTTAGACTTCCATGTGATGCTACTCAAATTGAAATCTCCTACTACAAGAGTATTGCCCTGATTAGACTCCATGACATGGTTAGTATTTTCAACAAAATGTTCAAAAATGTGCGCTTGAATGGGCGGCGGCAAATATACACAGCAGATATACAGCTTTTCTGTTTGTCCGTTATCACATTTGAGGTCTATGGACACCCATAGATCCTCACAATTTGATTCTGATTGACTTAATCTTACAGACTTAAGCTGGACAGACACTGCTATAAGTACTCCACCACCACCCTTACCTGAGTGAAAACCGCTACTCTCACGATCCCTCCTGTACACCACGTAGCGAGAATCGAAGAGCTCCGAGTCAAAGACACCAGAATTAAGCCAAGTTTCAGTGAATATTACTACATCAAAAGTGTTACAAACTACATTATTGAATAAATCCACTGTCTTAGTCCTTAAACCTCTAACATTTTGATAATATATTTTAAGTTTATTATATTTTAAAATTATTATTATTCTCACTCAGGTTTAAAAGTTAGTACAAATATTAGGTATGTATAATTTTACTAAATAAGTTTATTGAGAGTATCTAAATTGCGTATGTGTATATAAGTAGCTTCTTCTGTTTTCCTTACAAAGATTTTTCCATCACGAACCCACACAAATTTATAGTTTAGCTTTTTTGCTTTGCGACGAGCAGCGGCATGGAGCTCTTTGTTCTCCAAGGTTAAATGTTCCACCACGCACACAGCTCCTTTCTTTTCTTCACCCAAACCAAGATGACTTGTGTTTAACTTGTCCTTGGGGTTGTTTTTATTGTAGGTTGAAGTTGCAGCTAAGAAAGTGTCTCTCAAACGAGGGCTTCTAAACTTCACCAAAACTGATCTCGGACGAGGGCTACTTGCATTTTGTTTGGCCACTCTGGAGCAGTAATGTATGTCGTTATCAGTGATAGGGCACTTTACAATTTTCCCCAATTGTAGAATAGTCCTTACAAGATTTTCTTGTTTATGTTCGGGTACACATTGTATTTCTAAGTTTGCAGCACGCGTTTGTTGATCAATCTTTCGGAGTTTTATGGTAAGATCTTGTGTCGTAGCTCGAAGTAATTCATTGTCATTTTGAAGTGATTCTATGATGACGCTCTGAGCAGTAGTAGCAGATTTAATTTTCTCAAATTCTTCATTAAAAAAAGACAGCGTTTCCTCAAATGATGCCATACCTCTCTTTATTTCTTGTAGTTCGGAGTTTATTTCATTTTTAATAATTTGATGCAATTCCTCTCTAACGATAGTGCGAATATCAGACGCAGATACACATGAGCAGCTCTGCTCTCGATAAGCATCGGCGGTGGTACCCGACCTCATTGACTGCTTTGTTGTTCGAAGAGTGACATTGTCGTAATGCATTGGAGAAGTCGACTGTGTGGACCTTATAGGAGTATTACAATTACTTCCAGTCTTAGGCTCCTTACAACGGCATTCCAAGCAAATCCATGATGATTTAAATTTGGAAGAGAATCCCTTGTAATCATCTGCTGAAAAATTCATACATGAATAATGATATTGTTTCTTGCATCGGGAGCAATGCAAAAAGTTTATGTTCTTCAAAACATTTGGGCAAGCAGCGCATACGTCTTTGTTTACGCTTGACATTTTTTCAATTGAAGGTAGGCGCTAGACTATAACTTCCATACACTGCAGCGCTCAACGATAACCAAATTGTACAGCGATAGTTGTGCTTGTGCGACGGACGGTGTCGAGTGTTAAATCAGTCGCGAGCGCCTAAGTTAAAATAGGTCGTAAGCGCCGAGTAAAACGCGTTACTTACGCGTTTTTGTCAAAGCGCAGATAATAGGATGGGTGCACTCAATTTGTTCCTTGATTTAACGTCAGTAAATTCACTATAACTGTGATCTTAGATAGCAGTGAATAGTTTAACACCAGAGGAATATTTTGCACTATCAATTTGGTGAGTAATAACTGTTTATAATAGTGATTAGTGAATAAATTAATGAGAGTAGAAATCGACACAGCTGTTGTTTTGACAGTTAGTTTGACAGTCCCACAATGTTCGACGTGTATGTTTTTTTTATGTATGTTAAAAATTTTTTTTCAACATTTTGTGCTGCACTTATTTTTACCTGTAATAATTGAAATGCATGCGCTGATACACGACAATGAAATCGCAACTTAAGTAATTTTGTTATTAGCATTTAAAATCGTAGGTAATTTATTAATGGTTATTATAAATCAAATTCGCTAATTAAAAGAATTCGTTTCACAGATTATTTGTTTTCAAAATGGCCCATAAACAAATGGTTTTACTTTACGAATACAGTAAATCGAATGTATTTAAACAGCCATAAGCATTACAATTAGTCACGTGTAGTTGATTAAAGAGCTGTTAGCTGTACAACAGAACTCAGTTGATCATTAAAAATGCAAGCATTACATTGGTTCACGTTTATGCTTTTCTAATGTACTAGGCTTTTGCTTACCACTTGAAAGTGCTATTATACAACCAAAGGCACTAAAAACAGCTCAAAGCTGTACAATGAATTTATGGGGCATTATAATGGTACAACATTATGCCATTAAACAGCCTTAAGCATTTATATATTATTTAAGAATGCTATTGTATGTCCAAGAGCACTTAACACAGCTAAAAGCTGTATAGCTGCGTTTAGATGTGCTGCACTACATCTAAAGGCATTACAAAAGCATTTTGATATGCCATTATCCAACCGTTATACAGTGTAAAGCATCATAAAGGTTCTGAGATGCCAATATGAGGCCTTAAGATGCTCGGTGAACTTATATAAGAGTTTATACGGGCCTTAAGTTGTACATAAATTTACTATTCGTTGCTTAAAATGCTTTCTTGTGTTACTTGGGACAGTAATCATCTTATATTCCACTGATCGTACACTGAATGGTTCGAAAAGCCGAGTGCATCAGAAAGGGTCCTAATCAGAGATGTGTTTTGTCACCTTCCCGTGGCTGTTATAAATCTATACATAGACAGTTGTTTGCAAAATCTGAAAGATGATGAAAGTGGATTAAGAATGAATGAGTTGCTCGTCTTATGTCTTCTCTATGCAGATGATCAGGTACTACTTGCATCGTCAGCGATGGACTTACAGGAGATGGTAACTAGTATGCAAAGATCTGTAAAAGGAAAATGAATGAATTAAAATGAGTGAAGGGATGAAAAGGAATGTAAGTAAGACGAAAGTTATGGTGCTTGATAGAGACGAGTGTGATATTGATTAAAGAAGAAAAAGTGAAGCAAATAAAAGAGTTTTTGTACCTGGGCACGATGTTTACTAAGCATGTAAAGCATGATAAAGATATTAAAAAGTGAGTGAATACGGGAGTATAGTGAATAGGGTACTTAACACTTTTAAGAGCAGCCGGAAAGTATCCGAAAAAAAATAACTGGCTGTGCATGGAGGAGTCTTAGTGCCGACATTAATATGTACGGAAGTGAAATTAGGTGTGGCAGAAGAAACATGAAAGTCAGTAAGATGGTTTGGTTTGGTTAGTGATGGTTTGATATAGAGAGGATGGATAAAAAGAAATTACAAATAAGGTGCATGAGGCGAGAGAGAATGGATGGGGGAGAGAATGGATTGGGGGCCTCAGCTGCAAGCTTTATGCGTCTTCGGCATCTTTAAGAAGACTACGCAACTTTTTACCCACTGCCACTAAAATTTCGCTAGCACAGTCGCTGCTCCTTCCTGTCTTAGACTATGCTGACGCCAGCTATCTTGATCTTACGGAGGACCAGCTAAATAAACTTGAGCGCCTTCAAAATCTTTGTATTCGATTCATATTTGGCTTACGTAAGTATGATCATGTTTCTGAATACCGCGCTAAACTCAAGTGGCTTCTTCGTCTTCGCCGGAATACTCACATCCTCTCCCTTCTTTATAACGTATTGTTTAATCCAAATTACCCTAGCTATCTATAGGAACGTTTTAGTTTCCTTCATTCTTCTCACTCGCGCTCATTACGGTCATCAGAAAACCTAACTCTTAAAACCCTTCCGCACCACACCACCTTTTACGATAGCTCCTTTACCGTGCAAGCTGTTCGTCTATGGAATTCGCTTCCAGTTGCGATCAGGCTTGCGCAATCTATCCACACATTTAAGAAGCTACAAGTAACACAAGAAAGCATTTTAAGCAACGAATAGTAAATTTATGTACAACTTAAGGTCCGTTTAAACTCTTATATAAGTTCACCGAGCATCTTAAGGCCTCATATTGGCATCTCAAAACCTTTATGATGCTTTACACTGTATAACGGTTGGATAATGGCACATCAAAATGCTTTTGTAATGCCTTTAGATGTAGTGCAGCACATCTAAACGCAGCTATACAGCTTTTAGCTGAGTTAAGTGCTTTTGGACATACAATAGCATTCTTAAATAATATATAAATGCTTATGCCATTAATGTTGTACCATTATAATGCCCCTTAAATTCATTGTACAGCTTTGAGCTGTTTTAAGTGCCTTTGGTTGTATAATAGCACTTTCAAGTGGTAAGCAAAAGCCTAGTACATTAGAAAAGCATAAACGTGAACCAATGTAATGCTTGCATTTTTAATGATCAACTGAGTTCTGTTGTACAGCTAACAGCTCTTTAATCAACTACACGTGACTAATTGTAATGCTTATGGCTGTTTAAATACATTCGATTTACTGTATTCGTAAAGTAAAACCATTTGTTTATGGGCCATTTTGAAAACAAATAATCTGTGAAACGAATTCTTTTAACTAGCGAATTTGATTTATAATAACCATTAATAAATTACCTACGATTTTAAATGCTAATAACAAAATTACTTGAGTTGCGATTTCATTGTCGTGTATCAGCGCATGCATTTCATTCATTACAGGTAAAAATAAGTGCAGCACAAAATGTTAAAAAAAATATTTTAACATACCTACATAAAAAAAAACATACACGTCGAACATAGAAATTCCTCCTTTTTTGAAGTCGGTTAAAAATAAGAGTAAGAACTGGAGGAATGAGGCGAAAAATATTAAAGGAACATGTAAGAATTATGCAGGTTCCTTTGATGTCTACGAATATCTAAGTCAGACAATACACGACAACAAAATGATTCGCGCGAAGACTGCTGTGAAGCAAGTTGTAGCGATATTACAGAAGGTTCCGTAGGACGAGTAAGACCTGTCAACATCGGAAATATACACAATATGGAATCCTCGTGTGTTGAAAAATATTTTATTGTAAATAATGAAAATATTCAACTACGTCGTATTTAAAGTGTAAGACCTGAGAGCTCCGGCGAAAGTGAAGATGACAGTGATATTGATAAATATGTAAAATATTCTTCATTTCGTAAAAATAGGGAAGTTTTGCCCCGCCGCGCAAAAATCTTGCGCCCGTGCCCCCAGCGCCACGCCTAATTTTATCGTGGCCGAATATTTTTTTTACTAGATGTAAGTACTAGCAGAATTAATTAAAATAAAATTATAACATGATTCACTTTATTAACAAATGAAGTGTAACGTTCTTCGAAATATTTACTATTAAAACTACACTGGAAATGGCAGAACATTTGAGAATTTAATTAGGTGTAGGTAAAAAAATAAAAAATCTACTCACCTACAGTTCTATATTCACTAGTCGATTCTTTAAGACGTCTATCGCGATGATGGTGCATATTGTTTTACTTAAAATTTCTAAGTTGATTTAAATGGTTCTCCTAAGTAAAATATCGACTTTTTATACTTTTTCTTAACTGAAACTAAATAAGGCAGACATTTTAAATCTGTCATCTAATTTTACGACGTCGGTCGTTGACGGTCAATGGGTAAAATTGCATATTTTCATTGAATAAAGTAGAATGAACGGTAATGGTAAATGATATTCCTCCAAATCCCTTAAGACTCAATATAGCTGTGGGACCTTAGAATAAATTATTCTAAGTGTGGGACTTTATTGAGATCTTACGCGGACTTCTTGAGTTTGAAAAGTGATGTTGCACTATTGTTTTATTTGCCAACACTGATGCATGTTCACGATCCCCTAACAGTAAAATCCACCATTATTTCACATTAATGTTCGACAAAACATAAATTATAGAAAATAAAACAAAACTGCTGACATGACGCTTAAAGTTCGCGCCAAGAAGTCAGAAAGAAAATTATCCAACACATAACAGTAAATAATCCACTATTATTTCACATTAATATTCGACAAAACATAAATAATTATAGAAAATAAAACAAAACTGCTGACATGACTCCTAAATTTCCCGCTAAGAAGTCAGAAAGAAAATTATCCAACACAACGAAGCAGCCGAAAATTATTTTAGCTAACGGATTCAAGTAGGTAGGTAGTTGGTACAAACATTCTGAAATTGGTTTTATTGTTATGCTCAAGGATCCCCAAAATGGCGTTCAAGTACTGGCACTATTTCAGTCTACATCGAGTCTACTGGTATACCGGTGAATTCATATAGAACTACTTTATAGCCAATGGCACTACAGTGATACATCAAAAGTCTGCTCTCTGGCCTCTGGCTTGATAATTGTTCACGTGTGAGTATTTATACTGCTGGCGGCATTAAATAGCTTTTATAAAGGTTCACTGGGCTGCTTTAGTCAGGCACCATTTTGTAAATATTTTATAACCTAAAATATTATCATTCGGACCTATTTATAAAAGCAACAAACCCATAAAACAAGGATAAAACCTAATTTAATATACTGCCCAACCAATACTGTTATGTTAATTACGCAAAATACGTTCAGACTAGAAATACACAATTGTTTTGGTTATTCCACACATATCTTTAATTACCATTTTAGACCAAAACCACAAAATATCGAAGGCGCGTGAAAATTTTCAATAAAACTTTTATAGACAATTACAGTAAACTGCATTGCGCATTAATATTTGATGGCTTAAATAACAAAAAGTCTAAAACTTTCCCAGTATTATAAAATGTTGTTTTCACAATCACGCGTTTTGACATGTCTTCGTCTATTAAATATTGCGAGACAAAATATAGTTTAATAATTACAACGTCAATGTATTATAAACATTTGTACCGTGGTGTTAGAGATGTTTTTGCAATGACGTAGGGTTTATTAAGTTCGAACTGTGAACACTTAAATAGCTCGTCTAATGCTTTTGTAATGCACTGAACATCTTCATTGTCAAAAATATTGCTAGCTTAGTGCTTTTGTAATGCGATTAGCAACTTCATTGACCATAATAATGCTTCTTTAATGCAATTGGTACCTTCCTTGACCACAATAATGCTAATATAATGCCTAATGCAATTAAACAACTATTTGTAGACCTATATAGGGTCTAAAGCCGTATAATTTGTGCCCAAATAAGCATTATAGTAGCCGTATACACGTGTGTAATGCTACTAGATAACCAAACTTAAATGCCATAACGATACAGAAATGCTGTAATGCGGCTGTTATACTGCTTTGATGTGTTACTTGTCGTGAACAATTTTTACCTATCCGCTTAACCAAATCCTGCTGCAAAGCTGCCATTGTCAATTACTTTTTACCTGAGACTATTATGTTTAAGTATGTTTAAGTATATGTAATAATATATTTATTTCACACACACCTATTTATGTATACCTACATTATTTATTTTTATTTATTTATTGCTATCTATTCACTTTTATTTAAATTCCGTAAAAAGTTTACACCTCCGATTTTCAAGTTTATATAATCTCTCCATCCGACTGGTTGTCTGGAAGAAATCGCTTCATAGCGATAAGACCGCCAAATTGTGACTATGTATTTTACCTTTTTTCTTGTTTTGTATGTATTTGTATATGTAAACTGTTGCAATAAAAGAGTTATCTATCTATCTATCTACCTATACTTTCGTTCGTCGATTACTACTCGTTAATCGATAATCGATTTCAGGTTCGGCTACCGCCCAAAGTATCTATCGCGGTGTTAAAGTTCGGCAAATCGTTTGATTTGGCATTGTAGCGATTGAATGGTCTTACAAAAAGGTTTGATAGGGACCCCAAGCTGAAAGAGACTTACTCTGAATTTATTAAGGAGTATCTAGAATTGGGGCACGCAAAAATCATTGATTTAACACCATCAGAAATACATATTGATCAACATTATTTATTTTATGCCTCATCATCCAGTCTTAAGGGAGCCTTACAACAAAACTTGGACTTTGATGGGAGCGCAAAAACAAAACCAGATTTTAGCCTTAATGATGTTTTGCGAAATGGACCACCAGTACAGAAGAGTCTATTTGAAATATTAGTGTGGTTTCAATTATGAGTTTATAGCTCTATGCGAAGTCCGTCAAATGTATTGACAAATCAATATTGATCTCTCCCAAGTTAATTTACAAAATATATTGCGGAGAAGAAGTTTACAACAAAAGTATTTTAGCTTTTATTTACCTATTTTAGATCATTTTAAAATTTCATTGAATAAACAAGTAATTTATTTTTACTGTAATATTGATATCAGACACATCAGCCAATAAAATTGCAATATTATCTAACGATTTGAAATTAAACACATTTTTATCATCGAACACCATCATAATACACTATTACTATGGTTACATTGTCTGCCCAAGTAACACAAGAAAGCATTTTAAGCAACGAATAGTAAATTTATGTACAACTTAAGGCCCGTATAAACTCTTATATAAGTTCACCGAGCATCTTAAAGCCTCATATTGGCATCTCAAAACCTTTATGATGCTTTACACTGTATAACGGTTGGATAATGGCACATCAAAATGCTTTTGTAATGCCTTTAGATGTAGTGCAGCACATCTAAACGCAGCTATACAGCTTTTAGCTGAGTTAAGTGCTTTTGGACATACAATAGCATTCTTAAATAATATATAAATGCTTAAGGCTGTTTAATGGCATAATGTTGTACCATTATAATGCCCCTTAAATTCATTGTACAGCTTTGAGCTGTTTTTAGTGCCTTTGGTTGTATAATAGCACTTTCAAGTGGTAAGCAAAAGCCTAGTACATTAGAAAAGCATAAACGTGAACCAATGTAATGCTTGCATTTTTAATGATCAACTGAGTTCTGTTGTACAGCTAACAGCTCTTTAATCAACTACACGTGACTAATTGTAATGCTTATGGCTGTTTAAATACATTCGATTTACTGTATTCGTAAAGTAAAACCATTTGTTTATGGGCCATTTTGAAAACAAATAATCTGTAAAACGAATTCTTTTAACTAACGAATTTGATTTATAATAACCATTAATAAATTACCTACGATTTTAAATGCTAATAACAAAATTACTTGAGTTGCGATTTCATTGTCGTGTATCAGCGCATGCATTTCATTAATTACAGGTAAAAATAAGTGCAGCACGAAATGTTGAAAAAATTTTTTTAACATACATAAAAAAAAACATACACGTCGAACATAGAAATTCCTCCTTTTTTGAAGTCGGTTAAAAATAAGAGTAAGAACTGGAGGAATGAGGCGAAAAATATTAAAGGAACATGTAAGAATTATGCAGGTTCCTTTGATGTCTACGAATATCTAAGTCAGACAATACACGACAGCAAAATGATTCGCGCGAAGACTGCTGTGAAGCAAGTTGTAGCGATATTACAGAAGGTTCCGTAGGACGAGTAAGACCTGTCAACATCGGAAATATACACAATACGGAATCCTCGTGTGTTGAAAAATATTTTATTGTAAATAATGAAAATATTCAACTAAGTCGTATTTATTCCTGTCCGCTTGATGCTGAAAGTGTAAGACCTGAGAGCTCCGGCGAAAGTGAAGATGACAGTGATATTGATAAATATGTAAAATATTCTTCATTTCGTAAAAATAGGGAAGTTTTGCCCCGCCGCGCAAAAATCTTGCGCCCGTGCCCCCAGCGCCACGCCTAATTTTATCGTGGCCGAATATTTTTTTTACTAGATGTAAGTACTAGCAGAATAATGAATTAAAATAAAATTATAACATGATTCACTTTTTTAACAAATGAAGTGTAACGTTCTTCGATATATTTACTATTAAAACTACACTGGAAATGGCAGAACATTTGAGAATTTAATTAGGTGTAGGTAAAAAAATAAAAAATCTACTCACCTACAGTTCTATATTCACTAGTCGATATTCAGTTCGATTCTTTAAGACGTCTATCGCGATGATGGTGCATATTTTTTTACTTAAAATTTCTAAGTTGATTTAAATGGTTCTCCTAAGTAAAATATGGACTTTTTATACTTTTTCTTAACTGAAACTAAATAAGGCAGAAATTTTAAATCTGTCATCTAATTTTACGACGTCGGTCGTTGACGGTCAATGGGTAAAATTGCATATTTTCATTGAATAAAGTAGATGATAATGAGTGATAATGAACGGTAATGGTAAATGATATTCCTCCAAATCCCTTAAGACTCAATATAGCTGTGGGACCTTAGAATAAATTATTCTAAGTGTGGGACTTTATTGAGATCTTACGCGGACTTATTGAGTTTAAAAAGTGATGTTGCACTATTGTTTTATTTGCCAACACGACGATCCCCTAACAGTAAAATCCACCATTATTTCACATTAATATTCGACAAAACATAAATTATAGAAAATAAAACAAAACTGCTGACATGACGCTTAAAGTTCGCGCCAAGAAGTCAGAAAGAAAATTATCCAACACAACAGTAAATATCCACTATTATTTTACATTAATATTCGACAAAACATAAATAATTATAGAAAATAAAACAAAACTGCTGACATGACTCTTAAATTTCCCGCCAAGAAGTCAGAAAGAAAATTATCCAACACAACGAAGCAGCCGAAAATTATTTTGGCAAATGGATTCAAGTAGGTAGGTAGTTGGTACAAAAATTCTGAAATTGGTTTTATTGTTATGCTCAAGGATCCCCAAAATGGCGTTCAAGTACTGGCATTATTTCAGTCTACATCGAGTCTACTGGTATACCGGTGAATTCATATATAGCTACTTTATAGCCAATGGCACTACAGTGATACATCAAAAGTCTGCTCTCTGGCCTCTGGCTTGATAATTGTTCACGTGTGAGTATTTATACTGCTGGCGGCATTAAATATCTTTTATAAAGGTTCACTGGGCTGCTTTAGACAGGCACCATTTTGTAAATATTTTATAACCTGAAATATTATCATTCGGACCTATTTATAAAAGCAATAAACCCATAAAACAAGGATAAAAACTAATTTAATATACTGCCCAACCAATACTGTTATGTTAATTACGCAAAATACGTTCAGACTAGAAATACACAATTGTTTTGGTTATTCCACACATATTTTTAATTACCATTTTAGACCAAAACCACAAAATATCGAAGGCGCGTGAAAATTTTCAATAAAATTTTATAGACAATTACAGTAAACTGCATTGCGCATTAATATTTGATGGCTTAAATAACAAAAAGTCTAAAACTTTCCCAGTATTATAAAATGTTGTTTTCACAATCACGCGTTTTGACATGTCTTCGTCCATTAAATATTGCGAGACAAAATATAGTTTAATAATTACAACGTCAATGTATTATAAACATTTGTACCGTGGTGTTAGAGATGTTTTTGCAATGACGTAGGGTTTATTAAGTTCGAACTGTGAACACTTAAAATGCTCGTCTAATGCTTTTGTAATGCACTGAACATCTTCATTGTCAAAAATATTGCTAGCTTAGTGCTTTTGTAATGCGATTAGCAACTTCATTGACCATAATAATGCTTCTTGAATGCAATTGGTACCTTCCTTGACCACAATAATGCTAATATAATGCCTAATGCAATTAAACAACTATTTGTAGACCTATATAGGGTCTAAAGCCGAATAATTTGTGCCCAAATAAGCATTATAGTAGCCGTATACACGTGTGTAATGCTACTAGATAACCAAACTTAAATGCCATAACGATACAGAAATGCTGTAATGCGGCTGTTATACTGCTTTGATGTGTTACTTGGGTGGTGATTTCCGTCGAGCACTATCGTAAAGCTACTTAGCGTGACAATACTATAATACTTTTTCAGTAAAGTATATTTATTGTTTTCTCCTTTAAAAAATAACCTATTTAACCAATAAATTATAAGAATAATGTATAAAAAAAAACCTCACTTTTTTGGTAAAAGAATGGACTTTATAGGTCTCATAGTTCCCGAGATATTTGAAAAAAATTAGTTTTTGCTGTTTCCTGTAAAATCTCTATTTTCCTATTACAATAAGGTTCGTTGGGGACGGCGAAATATCCTTATCATTATTAGAAATAGGCACATAAACTTCTTATAATGATAACGCTATTACACGATGTTTAATAGATAGCGCTTTACAAAATAATCTTATAACGCTCGCATCTTGTAGGAAATTAAACTTAAAAATTAAACAGCATAATAACACTTACATAAAAACTGTAGGATTGATTACTACACCTATTTAGGTTAAGTTTCGCTCACGATTAAATCGCGCTTTACTGATGCTTAATACAGTTTGTTATATTTAGTAGTTAATAAAATTACAGATTATTTACCTACCCAAATTATTAATTTAGACTTTATTAATAACTTCGCAAATTTACCGCTGGCGGACGATTCGTGGAATATTCCTGGTGAAATTCATGCTATCCTTGGCGCTCAATTGTTTCCACATTTATTACTTGGAAATAAAATTGTTTCTACCGCCGCCCCGTCGCGATCAGTTGGTCGTATGAACGCTTTTCAGAAAGCGCCCTATGCGCTTGAGACTAGGCTTGGTTATATTATTGTAGGAGAAATATCTGCAATGGAACTGACTAATACGACGTTGTCCTGTGGTCCTTTACTAAACGAAACTTTAAATAAAAAATTTCAAATTTTCAGAACTCAAGCAAGTACGATACCTACGCTTAAAAATAATATAAGTTAGGACGCTAGCAAATGTAAAAGGTCATAACAATCTTCGTCAACGCGCCACCCTTCTGGTCGATTTATTGAATCCTCACCATTTAAGGGCGATCAGTATCACACAACATTAGGGCACTCGCACACTTCGGCTCAATATAGAAGGTAAATTCATTTCGCGTCCGGCTTTACGCCAAACATTATTTTAATACTTAATACTAAACCCAACGTAATTTAACGTCAATTCTTTCTTTCCCGCTTATTTGACGTTTCAGGTTTAGTCGCGCCATCTTCTATATGCCTATCCAAGGACATTACTTAATTTTAAAAGAAAGAAATAAAAAAAATCCAATAACTAGGCAGTTTGGTCTGGTCTTCTTTTGCAATGGAACTGACTAATACGACGTTGTCCCACGGGCGGTAATCTTCATACAACTCTTTCTAGCCTTTAGTGTCTATGGGTCAATAAACGATTTTGACACATACTTCACCCCTCTTACTCCTTCCTCGCCCCTTCGCCGCCATTCCTTTAAGCGCCATGTTTGTTTGTTTAATTACTTTAATTAGATCGGCAAGTTGAGAATCACAATCGCCCGCCATTGCCGAATTGCCGATAAAGTTTTGATTTTGTAAATTTTGATCATTTGCTGCTGAGCACATGTGCAGTCGCTTTCGGTGAAGAGTGGGCTATGGTAGAGGACTGCTTTTGCTGTCCTCATTGCCTAGTCTCTGACTAACCCTTCGAAGATAATATACGTGATTATATGAATGTATGTACCTATGTATATATAGTCTAGATTAGTCTTGATTAACCAAATGGAGTGTTAAAGTAGAAGTCTACAAATTAGATTGTAACCACGCACAGATGCGTCTTAAGCACAAACTATAAATGACGAAAATACTTAAGTCCAAATGAAGACGTTTGCTGGCTTTGAACATGGTTTTATAATTATATCTACTCTTCTTGTTTTAGGTAAAGCATTGTGCTCGCGTATTCAGCAAAACAGCAGTTGCAACCCCTGTCATACACTGCTGAGTTTTGTAAGTAGGTACCTATTTAAAAAGTTTAAATAAAATTATTAATCAAATAATTATTACAAAAAATTAACCCATTTTCTTTTTTTTAGCAAATTATTGGAAGGGAAAGCTGTAAATCAACTTTTAAAAATATGTCTGAAATGGTAAACTTTGACGACCTATTTGACTCTGTCAATGGTGCTGCCAGCAATTATAAGGCAGCCAAAGCAAAAATCCTTAGGACCGCGGTGAACAAAAACAACATCATGAGGTGTGGAAATGATTATTGATCTTTCAAATAATAAAATTTATAGATAAACAAGGTAAGGAAACATCAGTACCTACGTTAAATAATTGGGTAACAACCCTTAAAAATTGGGAATGTGGGAATTTTATAAAACAAAAAATATTAAAATGCTGCGCTCAAGAATTTTTAACTCGGACCCACTTGAAAATTTCTTTGTACAGATCATACAATTTTAGAAATAATAACCCTGTCTTGTCTTATGTTAAATGCACTTTTAGGTCGTTACTGAAAACGAGGTTAATAAAATTTCACTCTCAGAGTTATGATGAAGAAGATTCAGGCGACCAATTATTAAAACTTCATGCACTTTTTTAGCCTCATAATATTTATTCCATAAATACACAAGAGACTTTTGAAGCATCGCCAGATTCTTCTAACTTTCAGAGTTTTGAACCCAAAGAATTGCAAATATTATGTGTGCAAGAGAATGAATGTAGGTACATTGTCATGCTATACAGCTGGGTGGGTCATCAGAAAAATATTAAAAAATAGTAACGGCTAATATCAAAAAATGAAAACCAAACTCATAAATGGATTTCATACCCTGAGTACAAAATGATATCAAAAATAAAAATAAATTGACCCACCCAACCGAAAAGCTGATGCAGATGTAACAAAAATATTCTACAAATATTTGGAAAAACAAATTGAGAAAAAAATATTTTAAATAAATAAAAGAAATAATGAAAACCAATAAATATTTGTTGGATTTTTTGAAGTGTGACGCACATAATTTTAACCAATGTTTCTTTAAAATATATCCGATGTTTTTATTAACTGATCAGTACAACTAACAATTTTCAATTGGTGCACAGTTATAAATAAAAGTTTACAAGGTACTGATGTTTTCAGGCTCCAAAACATATGTTTGCTTACAATGCAGTTAAAAGCGTATCTACATGAATTATAAAACAGCTGAAAAATAAAAAAAGTAAATTACCATCTTTTGTTTAATTTTATTTCCTAATTAGCGATAGGCAAACTTAGTGAAATATTTCAAACATTGTAATTTTTCCGAATAATTTCAATAGTTTCGTACCTATTAAGAATATTGAAAATTTCGTGAAAAAATACAATTTTTGAAATGTTTCACTAAGTTTGTTTATCTCTGAATAAAAAATTTAAATCTTCCCAAGAAAACAGTGACTTGGCTGAAAGAATGAGTTCCTTAACCTATAAAGATATTTAAAAAAAAATATGCCAGTTCAAGAAATAATTATTTTTATTCTATGCTTGTCAAAATGATTCATTGAGGTTCCCGTTGGCCGCTTTTTTAGTACCGTAGATTTCCGTCTGATGCATAGCATCTCTACTAAGTCTGTGCGTTGTCCTGTGGTCTTTTACTAAACGAAACTTTAAATAAAAATTTAAAATTTTCAGAACTCAAGCAAGTACGATACTTACGCTTAAATAGTAGATTGTTATACAAGGGGCTAAAATGACCCATTATATACGAGGTAGTTTTACTCCCGAGCTTTAGCGAGGGAGTAAATAGCAAACCGAGTTATAATGGGTTTTTAGCGCCGTGTGTTACACTCTGATTTTCAATACGAATGCGAGAAAATAAAACAATCCAATACAATATGAATTGGTTTATTTTATTAAAAATCAACCAGTTAGTTGCTTTAACGACACCCAAGGGAAGGGAATTTATTTTGATGAGCCCATCGCCGCTCTATGCTGTTGGATAGTAGGTATGTGCAGTCTTTCCATCTCTTCCCTTGGGTGTCGTCAAAGGCGACTAACGGACTAATGACTGCACATACATACTTCAGCATAGAGCAGCGATGGGCTCATTAAAATAATACTACCAACCCGTCTCTTCCCTTCGGTATCGTAAAAGGCGACTAACTGACTAAATACTGCGCATAGATCCAACAGCATAAAGCGGCGATGGGCTCATCAAAAAAATACTACCAACCCCTTTCTTCCTTGGATGTCGTAAAAGGCGACTAACGGACTAAAGACTGCACATACATCCAAAAGAATGGGCTCATCAAAATAATACTACCAACCCCTCCATTCCCTTGGGTCTCGTAAAAGGCGACTAATGGACTAAATACTGCACATACATACAACAGCATAGAGCGGAGATGGGCTCATTAAATTAATACTTCCAACCCCTCTCTTCCCTTGGGTGTCGTAAAAGCGACTAATGGGCTAAAGGCTCACCACCTAAGCACATGTGCAGACTGTGCAGTTTTTTCTTGGTGAAACGTGGTCTGTGTTGTCTATAGATTCAAATGATTACTTATTTTACCATAAACTTTAATAATAACTATCTCAAAAAAGTTGTTGATCTAAGTAAACAGTAATAAGTCGAGTCTTTATTCATGATTATTCTACATAAGACTAAATACTTTTTCGTTTTTGTAGGCTCATTGTCACATAAAAAGACAAAAATTTTAAAAAAATATACTTTTTTCTCTAGGGCAAGAAAAGCTATTTTAGCCCCGCTCTAGAACGATACAATGACGGTCTTTTTGAGCAAGAGGAGTGAAATAGTACAATAAGATATAAGTGCGGTAAGTTGAAAATTACAGCATATTGCTAGCCCGAGCCGTAGGCGAGGGCTACAAGGAAGCGGAGGAATGTGTTATAATAGTACATTAAGATATAAGTGCGGTAAGTTGTTTGGGTACAAGAAAGCAGAGGCTGTAATTATCAAAGCGCACGTATGTCATACGACGTTTTATAACATAATTATTTGCGAGGACAACACATTTTCTAAAAATGACTGCGTTTTTTTGTTATTTTTCTAGTGTATGAATATTTGGTAAGCCAACATGTGTTTTTCTTTTGACTTAGATGGTAATAGGCTGTCAATAACATTTTGTGCTTCACTTATTATTTCCGGTGGTGTAGACTGTAAATTTAGTTCTTCATTACTAAAACTAGACATATTTATTTTTAAACATTCAAGGTAAAAGGCGACTAACGGACTAAATACTGCACATACCTCCAACAGCATAGAGCGGTGACGGACTCATCAAAATAATACTACCATCCCCTCCCTTCCCTTCGGTGTCGTAAAATGCGACTAACGGACTAAAGACTGCACATACATTCAACAGCATAAAACGGCGATGGGCTCGTATAATACTCGTATATTGCTACAAACCCTTCTTTTCCCTTTGGTGTCGTAAAAGGCGACTAACGGACTAAAGACTGCACATACATCCAACAGCATAGAGCGGCGATGGGCTCATCAAAATAATACTACCAACCTTTCTCTTCCCTTGGGTGTCGTAAAAGCGACTAACGGCCTAAAGGCTCCCACCTATGTTGTCCATAGATTCAAACGATTAGGAACTCATTTTTAAATTACATTACCGCACTAGTGTGTAGCTCGTAAAGTGGCTCTTATTACAACGATTTCAGCATCGTAATGAAGCTTATTACACACTAGTGCGGTTATGTAAAATTAGTAATAATGCACTAGTGCGGTAATGTAAAATTAGTAATAATTTCAATCTATGGACAACACTGACCACGCCCACACAGTCCACGTTTTAGCAAGAAACAACTGCATAGTCTGCACAAGTGCTTAGATGGTGAGCCTTTAGTCCGTAAGTCGTCTTTTACAACACCGAAGAGAAGAGAGGGGTTGGTAGTATTACTTTGATGGCTCATCAAAATATGGTCGTTCTATGCTGTTGAATGTATGTGCAGTCTTTAGTCCGTTAGTCGCGTTTTACGACAACGAAGGGAAGAAAGGGGTTGGTAGTATTATTTTGATAAGCCCATCGCCGTTCTATGCTGTTGAATGAATGTGCAGTCTTTAGTCCGTTAGTCGCCTTTTACGACATCCAAGGGAAGAGAGGGGTTGGTAGTATTATTTTGATGAGCCCATCGCCGCTCTATGCTGTTGGATGTATGTGCAGTCTTTAGTCCGTTAGTCGCCTTTTACGACACCCAAGGGAAGAAACGGGTTGGTAGTATTATTTGATGAGCCCATCGCCCCTCTATGCTGTAGGATGTATGTGCAGTCTTTAGTCCGTTAGTCGCCATTTACGACACCCAAGGGATTGGATGGAAAGACTTCCTACCTTTCACATAGGTACCTATATTTTGTCGATTCAAACAGCGGCTTCTTGTTCAATAATTACTTTGAAAGTTTAAAAATAATTAAGTCTAGTTTTAGTAATGAAGAACTAAACTTACAGTCTACACCACCGGAAATAATAAGTGGAGCACAAAATGTTATTGACAGCCTATTACCATCTAAGTCCAAAGAAAAATACATGTTGGCTTACCAAATATTTATACACTAGAAAAGCAACAAAAACACGCAGTCATTTTCAGAAAATGTGTTTTCCTCGCAAATATGTTATAAAACAACGTATGACATACAGTGGCGGTACCTTCATACAAGCCGAAAAGCCCGGATTGCCCTAACAAAAACTCAATATCACTACTGGTAAAACGCAATTATTAAAATCACTTAATATTTTTTACCATTGTTAATTTTCTTTCATCAGCATTCAAATTATCAATTTTATATGTTTCTCATATTAAGAATCACCAAACAAATCGCATAAAGCTGCTTATAAATCGTGCGATGCTTTACATCTCTCTCGCACAAGTTGGCTTGCAACCGGGCTTCGGATTTAAAGTATATCCGCTCTCTTCTAACTTTTACAAAATTGCTACTCTATCAACATAATACTGCGTAAGTATGTATAGATTCTATGAGAAATTCATACTCTTCTTCAAAGCCAGCTTGCGTTATGAAGTTCGCAAGTAAGGCCTTCTCCAAATCAGGCTTTATTTCTACCGAATCACGTGCAACTTCAACGCGGGCGAACCAATCAGAGGCGACCGACGACAGCTCGAGCTCGGGCGAACCAATCAGAGGCGAGCGTTAATACGCGATTGTGCTGTGCAGCAGCCACAGGCTGCAGCCAGCCATTTTTTATTCTTTGTTATTGTCACACTTCACTTTGTTTGAGCGATTGTTTTTAAGTAACAAGTGTTTCCGTAATTTGTGATAAAAGAAATGTGTTCTGAGTTCATTTCGTCGCTTTATTGGTATCTGTGACGAACTTAGATGTATTGGGCATGTGATGTGTTATATATCGCTGTGTGTTGCAAACAAATGTGTACTTAAACGTGTTGATGAGTGGCATACGAAAGGCAGAGGTAAGTAAATAAATTCTTTGAACATCATACATGATTTATGTATTTCGCAAACTATTAAAAGTCATCTAGGGCATTAATTATAATAGGTCTATGTAAAAAACTCTTTGGATTGTTGGTTGCTTCCATTCAAAATAATTAACTAATAATTAGTAAATTAAGTGTAGAGGCCTGCCTACATATCGACTGTGATTCCCGCGCAAAATGCCCATTTTCGCATTTTGTAGTAATTTTCCAGTTGTATTTATCGTTTTTATCGAAATAGGATAATAAATGCATGCTTAATATTATGAATCTCCACTCTGCGAGAATAAGCTGAGTTCGGACGGCCCGGCCGGCGCATCGTATTTTGTACTTAGTTGTAAGTATTTATAGTTTTCATCGAAATAGGATAATAAATTCATTAAGTATAACATTTTTATTCCTCATGAAGTAACAATTATTCTGGTATAAATTTTACTCAATAATATTATCGTAGATAAGAGAAATTCACAGTTAACTTAACGCGATTTTCGAAGTTTTTTTGGTTTTGAAAACTATTTTTTTCTACTTATATAAAATCAATAATATTTAAAAATTCCGTGGCCGCTAGCATAATACGACAAGATAACATTCTCATTTTTTTATTTTATTTGTTTAGAACAGTAGTTCAATCCAGGAGCTCAAAAAGTGCCCTCGCGCAATTTATAAAAAATCTTTCTCTGCAATTTTGGGTTTAAATAAATAGTTAAGCAAAATTTACAAAAAGCGAGGCCGCTACGTACTATGCCAATAGTGTAGAATAGCTATTGAGCTATTCTACACTATTCAATAAGTAAATACTGTTAATGTATTTTTGTTTCTGAGATAAAGAACGCCAAAATTGGACGCAGTAATTTTTTTTTTTCAAAAATTTCTCGCAAAAATCACATTCAAGATGTAATAGAAGGTAATAGGCTGTTTTTTTACAAACGACAAGAACGTTTGGAATGCCACGGCCTATGACACAAATGGGTACCAACATTGTACCTAGGTAGCAAGATTAGGAACTTCAGGTTTCGTGGCTGTTGTTTCGTCCCAATCTGAAGCCCTAGGCACGCCACTGATGACATACGTGCGCTTTGATAATTACAGCCTATGCTTTCTTGTAGCCCTCGCCTACGGCTCGGGCTAGCAATATTGCATCTGCTGTAATTTTAAACTTACCGCACTTATATCATAATGTACTAATAAGTTCGGTCGGACGATCGCAAATATAAAAGGTCATACAAATCTTCGGTAACGCGCCACCCTTCGATTTATTGAATCCTAACCATTTAAGGGCGATCAGTATCACACAACATTAGGGCACTTGCACACTTCGGCTCAACGTCGTCGGTTAACGTCGATAGAACATAAATTCATTTCGCGTCCTGCTTTACGCCAAACATTATTTTAATACTGAATACCAAACCCCACGTAATTTGAAATGAAATAATTTAATCTATATAATTAATTATTTTGCCCACGCAGGGCATGTGAATGGAGATGCAAAAAATTGAAAAAAATAATAAAAATACGTAAGTAAGTATTTAATTAATAATTACCTATACATTATAGCCAATTTACATTATATTGAATAATACGCCACATTTAACAAATAAGATTAATTGATAATAATTATTACGATTGTATTATTATATTCATTGTAGGTGTTTAATTACATTTTAAACTACCTACAGTAATGTCAATATTACAATTTAGAAAATCTTTAATATAATAAAAACATTTTATTTTAAGCCTAATAGTTTTCTTTTAAAAGTAGTTATATTCATTTCGGTTAATGAGTGAGGTAACTTACGAGTATTATATACTTTTATGCAACTGGGATAACAATTTCTCTTATAAATATAGTGCTGACTGCATTTTGGGTAACAACAGCTTTCCACGATACCTACCTTATACTTCTGCTAGTGTTTACATCTTTATTAATAAATAAATACTGATGTTTCTTTACAAAATACAATATTCCAGTATATACAGGGCGTCCCACGGACATGCCACATGGAGGGAAAGTACCTTGAATATTGTAGATGTAACATTTTACTGAAAGAAGACATTATTTAAATTTAAAAAAACAATTTAAACTGCATTCATAGGTATTACAATAATTACATGGTTGAACCGGGAATCGAACCCGTTACATGAGAAAAATAGTCAGTCATGAGAAAGCTACAGGAGCTTTATCACACCGATCGAAAGGCTTCATCATAAGGATTATTTTTTGCTAGATAACATAGTGTCACAAATAAAAGGAAGACCATGAATTTTAACATTTGATGTGAAATTTTGTTCAGAAAAATGAAAAGCTGACATTGCCGGAAGGACATAAAACTGACACTGACTTAAAATAAATACAAACATAAATTGATTAATTTTGTATTAAAAATGTTAAATTCATGATCTTCCTTTTATTTGTGACACTATGTTATATAGAAAAAAATAATCCTTATGATGAAGCGTTTCGATCGATAACGGGTTCGATTCCCGGTTTAACCATGTAATTATTTATATATCTATGAATGTAGTTAAAATTGTTTTTTAAATTCAAAAAATGTCTTCTTTCAGTAAAATGTTCCATCTACAATATTCAAGGTACTTTCCCTGCATGTGGCATAGCCGTGGGACGCCGTGTATAACGAAGGGAGAGTTAATAAATTTAATTTTGGGAACAATTGTTTGCATGATGTCACATATGGCCCGTACGCATTGTTTTTGTGATATGAAAGCCTTATTCATGTCGACTGAATTTCCCCTCAAAAGTAAGCCGTATTTAAGGTTTGTTGCCACGTATCTGTGATAAGCCATCAATGCGGTTTTTTGGTTGATTTGCTTCGTCAGTCGCCTCAACGCGTAAGCAAATCTATTTATTTTAGAACATAATTGCTTAATATGTTTTTTTCCATATGCACTGACTGTCAATTATTATGCCAAAAAAAGCGACTTCATCTGATTCCAATATTGGTTAATTATTAAGAAGCACAAACTGATTTCGACTTTTGGGTTTTCTATTATAAAATTGGATATATTTAGTTATGTTTACATTAACTTTTAAATTGTTGTCTGTAAGCCATTTCGTAATATTATTAATGTCTTCATTAAAGTTTCGGCTTGGAGTCTTCGGTATTACCACAGATATATCGTCAGCGAATAAATTGCACTGATGATTAGTAACGTCAATTCTATCTTTAATAACCCGCTTATTTGGCGTTTTAGGTTTAGTCACGCCTAATGATGGGTCGAGGGCAAAAACAGTATAGGGCAGAAACGGGCATAACAGGCATATTGGGCAAAAACTAGTTTACGCCCAAATAAATGCCCGATCAGTGGGCAAAAACAAAACAACAACTTTATTCTTTAAAAAAAGCTCCTAAGTTTCGATTTTAATTATATTATGTAATGGATATTTTGAAAATAAAACTAAATATTGATATTTTGTAACAATATGTAAGTTTAATCAAATAACGTAGTTATAAAATAATCTTAGTTATATTACACATCATTCATCATTAAATCACAGTTGAGCATTTTAATAATTTAAATATAAAATGATAACTAAATCTAACTATCGTTAATATTTCTGAAAATTTCAAGTATTTCAAGTTATTTTGGTTTTTACGTAACATAAGTACAACGTTTTTTTATGACAGAAGCGTTTGCTCTTGGCCACATTCTTATTTGTAGGAATAAAAAGAGGCCGACGATGAAGCGAGCTTGCCCAGCTTGCATAGCGAGGCAGCCTATTTACTCGGGCTTTAAAGATTTGAGGCTATAAGTACTCGGGAACACAGATGCCGGCAGGGAATTCCATATCTTGGCTGTGCGCTAACTTGGCTAACTAACTAACTTCTTATTTTACGCATTATGAGTGAAGACGAATAAGGCTTTGTGCGTATGAGTGGAATATCAACCAAGTAAGAGTGGTAACCCGCCGTACGTCTGGACTCCCGATAGTAAAAAGGGGACGGTGGAATAAGCTCGTGTAGCTCAACAGCACACTCTCCAAAGTACAGCCTGTAAAATACCGAGAAGCAAGCAACTGAGCGACACGCGTGAGCCAGACTGTGAAGAATAAGAATAAGAATATTTATTTGTCAATAACATGTGTGGTTACATAATAAAAGTTGGTACCTATAATTTTTAATTGCATCGACATGTTTTGCCAGTTTGGCGTACAAATTTTATTTATAAAAAGCGCCTATTGTCAATTAGTCAAAAGAATTAAATATCAACGTAAAAAGTGCAAGTCAAATAACAATACAAATAATAATTTAAAAAAAAACAATGTCGTATACATTACATTACTACAAAATACAAATGTCAAAATAAAAATATCGTAATGAATAAATTAAATTAAATAAGTTTATCATTTAAATAATCAATAATATTGTAGTAGCATTTGTCAATCAATAAGCATTTCATTTTATTTTTAAAGTGGTTTAATGGCAGTTCTCTGTACATCTTGGGAATTTTGTTATAAATTTTAGGTCCCATGCAAAATACACTTTTAGACATCAATGTAGTATTAGCTGTATGAAGTTGTAACCGGTCATTGTTGCGTCTATTACGGACAACACCATCTGACATTTTAGGGAACAGTTCAGGGTGTAATTTTATGAATACAGCAGTTTCATAGATGTACATGGATGGCAACGTAAGAATTTTGTGTTTTAAAAATAGAGGCTTACAACTTTCTATGCTCTTAAGACCAAACATAGACCTCAAACAGCGTTTTTGCATTTTAAATGCCAATACTACGTCAGTGGAGTTACCCCAAAACATTATGCCGTATCTAATAATGGAGGCAACCAATCCATGGTATGCAGTAAGCAAAGCGTTAGTGCCTAAAACTTGGGCAAGTTTATACAATGCGTACGAAGAGCTGCTGATTCTTTTACATAAATATTCAATGTGCTCTTTCCAATTTAATTTACTATCAATAATTAATCCTAAAAATTTTGTTGAGTTTGTCTCAGTTATTAATAATTTAATATTATCTAGTGGCATTCCCGGTTGTCTTTGTCTTATCTGCATAAATTGAGTCTTATTTAAATTTATTTTTAAATTATTATTTTCCAACCAAGATATTACTAATGTCAAAGAGTTCAAAATGTCAAATTCATAGGTATCTAGATTATTACATGGTATTGTCATTGTACTGTCATCTGCGAAAAGTGTCAAAGGGTAGGGGATTTTTTTAGGCAAATCATTAATGTACATAATAAATAATAAAGGACCCAAAACACTTCCTTGAGGTACTTACTCCAAATTTTACCAAACGTTCGCTGGAAGTGAAGGCTTCATCTATGTTTGTCTGTTTATTGATTTTTGATACCACTGTGTACTGTTTTCTATTTGTTAAATATGATTGTAACAACTTGAGCACATTTCCTCTAATACCATACAATTCCAATTTTTTTAATAATATATCGTGGTCAACGTGATCAAAAGCCTGTGTCATATCACAATACAAAACGCAGACGGGATTTTTTCTATCAACATTTGACATCACTGTCTGTAAAAATTCAAATATTGCCAAATTAACAGTTTTACATTTTCGAAAACCTTTTTGTTCATCGCATAATATTTTATTTTTTTCGAGATACGTATAAATTTCATTAAATATAAACTTTTCAAAAAGTTTTGATAAAATTGGTACGAGTGTAATAGGTCTAAAGTTTATAATATCATTCTTATCTCCCTTTCTGAACAACGGCTTGACAACAGATAATTTTAAGTAATCTGGATACACACCAGTTTCTATACAAATATTAATTATATGTGATAATGGAACACATACTTCGTCACTTACAGCTTTTATAACTTTGGTTGATATGCCATCGAAACCCTCGCTTTTTGTGTTTTTTAGACTAGCGATAGTTTTTTTTATGTCACAAGGCATGCACGGTGGCATAAACATCGACCGCTGCTTTGAAGGAAAACTCGACGTTGCAGATTTATTAGACTCTTTTGTACAAGTAACCCTATCAATAAAATAGTTATTAAACTTATTAGCTATTGCTTTCGGATCAGTAATAACTTTGTCATCAACCTTAATTTGAGATATGTCATTTTTTGGTAGGTTAAATTTAGATTTGTTTATTATTTCCCATGTCGTTTTCTGTTTGTTGTCCGATATTTTAATATTGTAATTATTTTGTGCCTTTTGTGTCAAATTTATAATTCTTTTAAATAATCTGGTATATTTCAAGTAGATCTGTTTATTATTTTCAGTCGGTTTATGTCTATAGTTCCATAATAGTTGTCTTTTTTTCTTACTGCAGCATTTTATACCCCGCGATATCCATCTAAGTTTTTTTATGATAGGTATAGATTTAGTAATTATAGAGAAGCATAAATTGTAGAATAATTTAAAGTCTTCTATAAATTCATTGAATGCTGAATTGGCGTCGTTTGCCCTAAAAACATCAACATGTGAAAGGCGTTTCAAGCATTCTTTAAATTTAGTAATATTTTCGAGGCCATAATCCCTGTGTTTTTTTTCCAATGTTTAATCAGTGGTAGACCCTTTATTGTACATCGCATGAGCTGCGCAGTGTGATCTGACAAGGCTAGTTCAAGGACTTCCGGTTTACAGCCTTTTTTAAGGTTATGTGCAAAGTTGTCAATACATGTTCGGCTTGCCATTCTAGTTGGTTGTCTCAATGCTAGTTTTAAATTATAATTCAATAGTATACATTCAAATTCCATAGCAATATTATTATTTGTCAAAATGTCAATATTAAAGTCACCAGCTACTACAATGTGGTCAAATCTATTAATTTTATGTATTTTTAAAAGCAATTGATCCAATTTAGCAAAAAATATGTTTATATTTGCTACATTTGGTACCCTATATACACACACAACAACAAGTTTATAATTAATTAATTCTATAGCACAGCATTCTAATAAATTTGGCACTGACAGTTCTGCGATTTCTGAGACAGGTTTCCACATGTGACCCTTGCGTAATAAAATGCAAGCACCACCTCTCTTTGACTTCTTTCTTGAAAAGCATGCGGCGAGATAATAATTTTGTATTGAAAGTTGAGATTCTTGCCCTGCCATCATGAAGTGTTCAGTAATACATAACACATCGACAGATTTACCCTTTTCCGTAAGATCTTCCAAGTGTACCTCCAGTGTATTCGATTTGTTAATAAGACCGGCGATGTTCTGATGAAGTATGTTAATGTTATTGCTCGAGAAAAAACAAGTCATTAGTTTGGCTTGATTCATAAACAGCTGTTTCATACTTTATTATCTCGCTTATGCGAGTACAGAGATCTTTAAATATTTGCTGTAAGCCACGGGTGCTTATAACGCCGGTTCTTTTATTAAACATACTGTTATTATAAGACAAATTTCTGTTGGAATCAAGAAGATAAGCATGTTCATGAGTCAGAATATCCAAGTTTAGTAGATTGTTAAAACTTTCAATTCTTGAGTTATACATGTTTGCATATTTTCCACAGTTAAAAGTTGGTAAACATAGGATAATATTAGTGTGCTTAATCTGCTGCAGGACCTCTCTGAGCCATATAATGAGATTAAAGTAATCATTTGTATTTTTAAAGTCATCTTCGCCTATAAGAACAACGCAAAAGTCGTTCATTGTAAACTTTTGGACTTTTGAGTTTATACCACAAATGAGTTGTTTCAAATTACAGTGAGGAGTCAAGTAGTGGCATAATTCAGAGCTAGGAAATGTCCTTCTAGCTATTGAAAGTATGTTAGATTTATTATTTGTGCTCAGTATGCTTATTTTTGACATCTTTTTTTGTCCTAGTTTTTTGTGTGTTGTGTCCAAAGTATTTTTTCTCTGATTAGAATCAGTTGATAAGTGTTCATTTAATGTAATTTTGTAGGACTGGGTTTCATTATTTTTCGAATATACTTTGTCGCTGTTTTCTGTCTGTTTACTCTTCTTTTGTCTTCTTTCCATTGGTGTTATACATTTATCATCGCACTTTGAAGTAACTGAGCTGTTGCATTCTTTTGTCAACACATCATTACCTTTTGACAACTCACTATATTTCTTTAATTCTAAGTTCTGTTGTTTCAGTGAATCTATTTCTATATGGGCACTTTGTAATTCATTTTTTAATATTTCTATCTGTTCTCTCAATTTCGCTAGCTCGTCAAATTGTATTGAATAAGGATCGTCATCATTGGAAATGTCCGGTAAACTCTCCCTGGTTTCGTTTAAAGAATCAGTCGTCTGACCTTCTTCTATAGTATTTGCCGCATCTGTATTGTAACGTTTGGAACGAAACGTAATATTGTCTAGGAAATTCATATTTGTTGCAGATCAAATTGTATTGTAATATTTTATGTAACTTTTTATTAAATTCCTGGAATCGAGCTATGGACACGTTGCAATGTTTGATATATTTAAGATTATTTTAAAAAATATTTTTCTTATCAAAAATTCTGCATTGACCCGGGGGTTTGAACCACGGATCCTAAGGTCCGTAGTCCGGTAGAGCGCTGTCGCGGCCGCCGGCTCTTATTATTAAGCGTCGAATATTTGGGTATGGCTGCTGCGAGGTGTCGAAATATAATGGATGATAGTGGTCAGTTATTGCAAGAAATTTTTTGGATCACCTTCATAAGCAACAAATCACAAAATATGTTGTAGTGATTGTATTCTTGACTATTTTTTGTGAATTTGTTAACAGTTATCGCCAATCACCCACAGTATTCATCAATGTACTTATTGTTCCTTTTGTCGCTTTTTGTTTCTTCAGCTGAAGTGCTTAGCAACACCAACACTGTAAGTAGGTACACCGTAGCACTCCCAAGTAAAACAAGAAAGCATTTTAAGCAACGAATAGTAAATTTATGTACAACTTAAGGCCCGTATAAACTCATATATAAGTTCACCGAGCATCTTAAAGCCTCATATTGGCATCTCAAAACCTTTATGATGCTTTACACTGTATAACGGTTGGATAATGGCACATCAAAATGCTTTTGTAATGCCTTTAGATGTAGTGCAGCACATCTAAACGCAGCTATACAGCTTTTAGCTGTGTTAAGTGCTTTTGGACATACAATAGCATTCTTAAATAATATATAAATGCTTAAGGCTGTTTAATGGCATAATGTTGTACCATTATAATGCCCCTTAAATTCATTGTACAGCTTTGAGCTGTTTTTAGTGCCTTTGGTTGTATAATAGCACTTTCAAGTGGTAAGCAAAAGCCTAGTACATTAGAAAAGCATAAACGTGAACCAATGTAATGCTTGCATTTTTAATGATCAACTGAGTTCTGTTGTACAGCTAACAGCTCTTTAATCAACTACACGTGACTAATTGTAATGCTTATGGCTGTTTAAATACATTCGATTTACTGTATTCGTAAAGTAAAACCATTTGTTTATGGGCCATTTTGAAAACAAATAATCTGTAAAACGAATTCTTTTAACTAACGAATTTGATTTATAATAACCATTAATAAATTACCTACGATTTTAAATGCTAATAACAAAATTACTTGAGTTGCGATTTCATTGTCGTGTATCAGCGCATGCATTTCATTAATTACAGGTAAAAATAAGTGCAGCACGAAATGTTGAAAAAATTTTTTTAACATACATAAAAAAAAACATACACGTCGAACATAGAAATTCCTCCTTTTTTGAAGTCGGTTAAAAATAAGAGTAAGAACTGGAGGAATGAGGCGAAAAATATTAAAGGAACATGTAAGAATTATGCAGGTTCCTTTGATGTCTACGAATATCTAAGTCAGACAATACACGACAGCAAAATGATTCGCGCGAAGACTGCTGTGAAGCAAGTTGTAGCGATATTACAGAAGGTTCCGTAGGACGAGTAAGACCTGTCAACATCGGAAATATACACAATACGGAATCCTCGTGTGTTGAAAAATATTTTATTGTAAATAATGAAAATATTCAACTAAGTCGTATTTATTCCTGTCCGCTTGATGCTGAAAGTGTAAGACCTGAGAGCTCCGGCGAAAGTGAAGATGACAGTGATATTGATAAAAATGTAAAATATTCTTCATTTCGTAAAAATAGGGAAGTTTTGCCCCGCCGCGCAAAAATCTTGCGCCCGTGCCCCCAGCGCCACGCCTAATTTAATCGTGGCCGAATATTTTTTTTACTAGATGTAAGTACTAGCAGAATAATGAATTAAAATAAAATTATAACATGATTCACTTTTTTAACAAATGAAGTGTAACGTTCTTCGAAATATTTACTATTAAAACTACACTGGAAATGGCAGAACATTTGAGAATTTAATTAGGTGTAGGAAAAAAAATAAAAAATCTACTCACCTACAGTTCTATATTCACTAGTCGATTCTTTAAGACGTCTATCGCGATGATGGTGCATATTTTTTTACTTAAAATTTCTAAGTTGATTTAAATGGTTCTCCTAAGTAAAATATGGACTTTTTATACTTTTTCTTAACTGAAACTAAATAAGGCAGACATTTTAAATCTGTCATCTAATTTTACGACGTCGGTCGTTGACGGTCAATGGGTAAAATTGCATATTTTCATTGAATAAAGTAGATGATAATGAGTGATAATGAACGGTAATGGTAAATGATATTCCTCCAAATCCCTTAAGACTCAATATAGCTGTGGGACCTTAGAATAAATTATTCTAAGTGTGGGATTTTATTGAGATCTTACGCGGACTTATTGAGTTTAAAAAGTGATGTTGCACTATTGTTTTATTTGCCAACACTGATGCATGTTCACGATCCCCTAACAGTAAAATCCACCATTATTTCACATTAATATTCGACAAAACATAAATTATAGAAAATAAAACAAAACTGCTGACATGACGCTTAAAGTTCGCGCCAAGAAGTCAGAAAGAAAATTATCCAACACAACAGTAAATATCCACTATTATTTTACATTAATATTCGACAAAACATAAATAATTATAGAAAATAAAACAAAACTGCTGACATGACTCTTAAATTTCCCGCCAAGAAGTCAGAAAGAAAATTATCCAACACAACGAAGCAGCCGAAAATTATTTTGGCAAATGGATTCAAGTAGGTAGGTAGTTGGTACAAAAATTCTGAAATTGGTTTTATTGTTATGCTCAAGGATCCCCAAAATGGCGTTCAAGTACTGGCATTATTTCAGTCTACATCGAGTCTACTGGTATACCGGTGAATTCATATATAGCTACTTTATAGCCAATGGCACTACAGTGATACATCAAAAGTCTGCTCTCTGGCCTCTGGCTTGATAATTGTTCACGTGTGAGTATTTATACTGCTGGCGGCATTAAATATCTTTTATAAAGGTTCACTGGGCTGCTTTAGACAGGCACCATTTTGTAAATATTTTATAACCTAAAATATTATCATTCGGACCTATTTATAAAAGCAATAAACCCATAAAACAAGGATAAAAACTAATTTAATATACTGCCCAACCAATACTGTTATGTTAATTACGCAAAATACGTTCAGACTAGAAATACACAATTGTTTTGGTTATTCCACACATATTTTTAATTACCATTTTAGACCAAAACCACAAAATATCGAAGGCGCGTGAAAATTTTCAATAAAACTTTTATAGACAATTACAGTAAACTGCATTGCGCATTAATATTTGATGGCTTAAATAACAAAAAGTCTAAAACTTTCCCAGTATTATAAAATGTTGTTTTCACAATCACGCGTTTTGACATGTCTTCGTCCATTAAATATTGCGAGACAAAATATAGTTTAATAATTACAACGTCAATGTATTATAAACATTTGTACCGTGGTGTTAGAGATGTTTTTGCAATGACGTAGGGTTTATTAAGTTCGAACTGTGAACACTTAAAATGCTCGTCTAATGCTTTTGTAATGCACTGAACATCTTCATTGTCAAAAATATTGCTAGCTTAGTGCTTTTGTAATGCGATTAGCAACTTCATTGACCATAATAACGCTTCTTTAATGCAATTGGTACCTTCCTTGACCACAATAATGCTAATATAATGCCTAATGCAATTAAACAACTATTTGTAGACCTATATAGGGTCTAAAGCCGAATAATTTGTGCCCAAATAAGCATTATAGTAGCCGTATACACGTGTGTAATGCTACTAGATAACCAAACTTAAATGCCAGATACAGAAATGCTGTAATGCGGCTGTTATACTGCTTTGATGTGTTACTTGGGCTATTTCCAATTATTACACTTTCCGATGTTATTATAGTTTGATAACGATAGTACTTAAGATTAATAAGTTGTTTTTATTAACGAACTAATCAAATGTCCAAACAACATAGAATTAATATTTTTTTCAATTATGATTTACGGAGCTCTTTGTTTACGTGACAAGTGGCGCCACCTCTCAAGTGAAGCTTGGTTTTCACAAGCTTATCGTCACCTATAAGTTTCCTGGCTCTGCTTTCTACCGAATCGAGCGCGGCAAGTTGATATTTTGCTGAACCGTCCCAAATGTGGCAGCAATACTCCATGCACGACCGGACTTGTGCTTTATATAGAGGAAGAAGCTGTCCCGGCGTGAAATACCGCTTGACCTCATTTAGAAAACCCAGCTTTTTGGCCGCAGTTTGAGCCTTGATTTCGATGTTGTCGCCGAAGTTAAGATTGGAGGTCAACTTCATGCCGAGGACATCGAGGTTGTCGTCGGTAATTGGTACATCTACACCCCGGAAATAAGGAGCCAGGTTAAAAGGACTCTTTTTGGCCGAGAACAAACACGCCTGCATTTTTGTGGCGTTAAAACGGACCAAATGGTTGTCACCCCATTGGGAGACAAGACTTAAAGTCAAGTTTGTCTGCTCAACCATGGCTTCTCTTAAGGAACGAACTTACTCTCCGCCGACCCTTGCGCTAGACAGATACCTCATTGTGACCGTGCTGTCGTCTGCATATCCAACAATTCCGGGCTTGAGCAGATCATTAACACGCAACAAGAAAAGGGTAGCATAGAGAGCGGAACCCTGGGTAACCTCGGCATCGATAGTCATGAGGTCAGAGGAACAGCCATTAATGACTACTCTGATTGATTGTCCACTCAGGAAGTTCAAAATCCAGACACAAAAATCAGCAGAGATGCCGTACGCTGGAAGCTTGCTCAGCAAGCTAGCGAGCCAGACCCGGTCAAAGGCTTTCGAGATGTTAAGCGACACGGCAAGCGCTTCGCCATGCTTCTCGATTGCCTCGCCCCAGCAATTTGTAACGTACACCAGAAAGTTCCCCGTAGTAGAAAAGCCCCGCCGAAAGCCATATTGGCAGTCGCTGAAGAGGTCGTGGGATTCTAGATACGACAAAAGCTTTCTATTCAGTACCCTTTCCATAACTTTGCAGAGTATGAAGGTGCTGGCAATTGGTCTGTAGTTGGTGGCGTCAGCACGATTGCCCTTTTTGGGCACTGGCTGCACATTTGCAAGCTTCCAGGACTGAGGAACCGCTCTAGTAAGAGTCACATTCACCATCTGGCGTAGTATGTTTGGGATATCGTGGACGGAGTTCCACGCCAACGTGTCCATACTTCAGGACCCAGGAGCTCGGCATCACGCAGCGTCTGTCGGCCGTAGTACAGTGGCGCATACTGCAGTACTTTGGCCATGTCTCTCGGCGGGATGGCAATTCCATAGAGCAGCTGGTATTACAAGAAAGAGTGGAAGGAACCAGATCACGTGGCAGGGCTTCTATGCGCTGGACTAAACAAGTCAATTCCGCAATAGAGGACAGTGTATCAGGCTGTGCCAGACAGTCTACCAACAAGAAGAGATGGCGGGAGATCTGAGGAGAGCTGTGTCCGCCTCAACCACCAAACATGACTACTCAAAGTAACCACGACCGTTCTGCCAAGAGCGAATGGATAAAGAAGAAGTTAAACTTAAGGAACTATAATAATAATAAATAAAAAAATAAAATCAGTATAATAGGAAACATCAGTCATTATCATTACGGAGGTGTTTGTTTGCAACATCAACGAATTCTAATCACAGTCACATTAAATTACAGTTCAACTTCATAAATAAATATAATATTAGAACTAATTCTAACTATCATAAATACTTCTCAATATGCCGCCTTTTTCGAAGTTATTTAAGATATTTGGTTTTTACTTAACAACAAAGGTACAACTTTTGGATTTTGACATTTACATGAATAAAATCAATTAATTAAAAAATATAATAATACCAGCATATAGGAAGCTTCAGTCATTATCATCATCACTGAGATTGTTAATGGCAACATCAACGAATTCTAATTCTCGATTGGTCGAAGAAGATATTGATAGTCCGAATCAAACCAAATCCAACCGAATCAAAGTCATATTGTGTATCATCATCATCATGACTAAAAGTATCTTCAATATCCGAATCTGAATTGGGAACGTTTGACAGTGGTATACTGCCACCTTGACTACTTTTCAAATTCCAAACGAAATTTTAACGCACGCATTTTAGAGCGCGGGTACACCCCCTCCTGCCCTAACGTTTTCGCTAGTAAGAAGTAGTTAAATGTGTTCTACTAAGTTACTAAACTTATTTTTTTTTTCATTTTGAGAAGTTGAGTAATAAATAAATATAAATAAATATGTCAATAATATAGTCATAATCTAATTTTATGTAGGTATTTACTCACGCTGCATGATAAAATGTCACTATTTTAATGAAAAAAAATGATAAATGTTCTCTTATAGTTTTTGCCCAGTGAATAGACATTTATTCGGCATATACGGACATTTATCGGGCATTTATCTAATGCGCCCAAAACGCCCGGGCGTAAATCCATCACTACTCACGCCTGTTATACTGGGCGATCAAAGAAGAGAGGTTTAAGGGAGCTAACCTGGTTCGACGTTGCTCCCGCGTGCTGGTTGTAGAGGACGCGCGTCTCACTTCTTCCTTGACTTTCCACAGCAAAAGTTCGTGATGACAATAGTATTGGTAGTTAACTCGCGGCGATCACTTGGAATATGGTATGACTTGACTGATAAATGAGGAACACGAGAGCTCGAGCACAAGGGCCCTGTCGCGTAGGCAGGCTTGATCGGAAGTGAATATGGCCGACTCGACACGACGAGATATTGGTTTACCCCCATAGGATCAAGGATAAAAAATGATGAGGGTAGTAGAAGTTAGGTTAAGGACGTAGCATCGGTACAAGTCTATATCGTTTGATAGTGATGTGAAAATAATTGAATATGATGAATCTAAATCTACCATACCGCCCCCCAAAGAGCGGCTTAGCTCTTTTAATTGAAACAGACAAATTGATAATAAGTTAACTAAAAAATTGATTGAAAAAGTGTAAATGTTACTCTAGTTACTTACATGCTAAATTAATTAATGAATGTTGAAATTTTTAGGTTTCGAAAATTAAGCGACATAACTTGGCTACAGGACGCTTAAAAACTCCTTTGGTTGTTTTGATGTCTACGACCCGGACAATACCGTCATTCCCCGGATAGAGTTTGGTAATTCTAGCCTTTTTTCAGAGTAACGGAGGTGTATTAGGCTCCATCAACAACACCAAGTCACCCGTCTGAAAGTTACGTTCAGGCTTAAGCCAACAATTACGTTGCTGCAGCGTGTGTAAATATTCGCTGTGCCAGCGTTTTCAGAAATGTTGGGTGATTTGCTGTTACAATTGCTAACGATTCAGACGACGCGTAGCAATGTGATTTAGATCGTGCTCCAGTAAGGCAAGAAGCGGTTGTCCAATCAAAAAATGACCCGGCGTCAGAGTTTCTAAATTGTTTGGGTCGCTACCAATTGGACAGATAGGTCGTGAATTTAATATAGTTTTGATTTTGTAGAACACTGTACTAAGTTCTTCAAACGTTAAACACGTTCGCCTTCGATACGCTTGAGTAATATTTTAGAAGACTTCACTGCATTCTCCCAGAGGCCACCAAGATGTGGTCCCGAGGGAACGTTAAGATGCCAATGAATTTCATGAGATGCTACATGAGATTGAATTTTATCTGAGTCTCTATCGATTTGAGCTTTAAGCAGATAAATATCCTTAAGATAACCATCTTGTAGGTTGCGTGCGCCTAAAAAGTTCGTGCCACAGTCGGAATATATGTTAGAAGGTAACCCTCTTCTCGTAACAAATCGATCTAAACAGGCTAAGAACGCGTCTGTAGACAAGGTGGAGACTACTTCCAAATGTATCGTTTTGGTTGCAAAGCATATGAACACACATAGGTAAGCCTTAAAGATATTAGGTTTGCGAGCGTTGGAATCCTTGATGTTGAACAGGCTGGCGAAATCTAATCCAACCCTTTGGAAGGGCCTAGCTTGAGTGACTCTATCGGCAGGTAAGTTGCCCATGAATGGATTAATAGGTTTCGCCTTTAGTCTGTAGCAGCGTTGACATTGAAAAATCCTGTGCCGCACTACACGTCGAGCTGACACAATCCAATACCTATGCAATAGGATAGCTATTAAAATAGCAGGACCTGGATGACCGTAGATCTGATGATAATGATAGATGAGAAGATTTGTGAAAGGACGCGACTGAGGTAACAAAAATGGATGTTTACTACCGAAAGGCAAGTTGGCGTTGACCAGTCGCCCACCAACTCGAAGAAAACCTAGATCATCGAGAAAGGGATGGAGATGACGTAGGCTGCCCTTGATAGGCTTACGTTGACGCAACAGTTTTATGGTATCGGCAAACGTTGAAGAGTGAACCGATTTGATAGTTAACAAAGCTGATTTTATTTCGGATATCGTCAAATTACCTACTCGTTTATCCTTTGGTGTCGTCGTCGCTTTCCTGGACGAAAAAGTATTTCAATCAAATATGGACGGCGTCATTATTGCAAATAAATAATACCCGCTACAATGAAAACATCATTGAGAACAGAAGATCAGGCCATATTTCTTGCGTAGTATGGGGCTGGATCTCATCTGCAGGCCGGGAGAGATGTGCCAAGTTGCTGGTCGATTAAACAGCAGAGACTTTATAGAAATTCAATGATGTGCTGCTGCTCTCATTGCGAATTACGTACCCAGAAATAACCCTGTATAATTTTTTTTTATACTAATCCCGGCAAATGACCCCACTCCATCTGATGTTAAGTGGAAATGAAGTCCATCCGGGAGGACAACTGGTGCAGCGTAAGAGACGTAGCATCAGTCACCCTTACTCTGCCGGCCCACAAAGTGCTTCTTCACGCCTCGTTTGAAGAACCCTATGTCATAGGTAGGAGGGAATACGTGTGCTGGTAGACTATTCCATCTTTTGGAAGTGCGGCATAGAAAAGAGTCACCAAATTTCTTTGTGCGTGATGGAATATTAGAGATTGTAAATTGGTGACTCCGGAGAGCAGCACGCGTACTCCTATGGAGGAAGGGAGAAGGAGGGATGAGGTCAAAGAGTTCTTCAGAGCACTCGCCATGGTATAAACGGTAAAAGACGCTGAATGACGCAATATCTCTACGCAATTGCAAAGGTTCGAGAGTTTTAGTGACCTCCGCATTGCCGATAATGCGCACAGCGCGGCGTTGCAATCTGTCCAAGGCATCGAGAAGGTACTTTGCGGAGCCGTCCCAAAGGTGAGAGCAATACTCCACGCAAGACCGCACCTATGTCTTGTATAATAGACACAACTGATCAGGCGTGAAGAATCGCCGCACCTTGTTCAGGACACCGAGTTTACGTGAGGCATTTTTAATCACGGTTTCGATGTAGTCCTTTTGGTTTAGATCGCAGCGGATATCCATACCGAGCATATTAATACTGCTCTGCAGGCTCGCTAGAGATGTACCCTGAAGAGAGGGAAGGGGAAGGAATGGCGACTTTTTCGCTGTGAACGCGCACACCTGTGTTTTCTTGGCATTGAACTCCACCAGATTATCGGAGCCCCATTTAGAAATAAGGTCCAACACCCGATCGAGCTCAATAACAAGATTTGCTCGCTTCATTTCGATGTCTAACCGCCCAGCCGTTGGGTGACCGTTATATCCCCCATGCACTGTGCTATCATCTGCATAGCAATGAATATTTCCAAGAGGAAGCATGTAATTGATATGCGAAGGAACAGCGTGGGGGATAGAACGGAGCCTTGAGGAACACCAGCGTTCACTGACATGAACCGCGAAGCGCATCCACCCGAAAGGACACGTATTCTACGCTCATGCAGGAAGCTAGGTACAGAACTGAGCGGGCAAACCGTATGCCGGGAGCTTGGAGAGAAGAGCTTTGTGCCAGACCCGATCAAAAGCCTTGGCTATGTCAAGGCTAACTGCCAGTGACTCGCCACGCTTGTCAATAGCCTCACCCCAGAGATGTGTGACGTACGCTAGAAGATCACCCGTTGACCGTTTTGGCCGAAACCCATATTGACGATCGTGAATTAGGGAGTGATCTTCTAAGTATCGAATAAGCTGTTTGTTCAATATTCGTTCTAGGATCTTGCACAACACTGAAGTTACGGCTATAGGGCGCTAATTAGTCGGATCTGACCGATCTCCTTTTTTGGGGATCGGTTGCACATTAGCTTCTCTCCAAGATTCCGGCACACAACCCTAAGAGAGCGAGAGACGCTACAGACGCGTTAACACAGGGGACAACTCCGCTGCACACATTTTCAGGACTATTGCTGGGATGCCATCAGGACCGTTAGCTTTCCGGACATCGATTGACTGCAGCTCCGCACGAACATCACACTGCCTGATTTTAATATCAGACATTGTGGGGCCACAGTGAGGAATCGAGGGTGGCTGTGCATTACGGTCATCGATCCGGGAGTTAGCCGCAAAGAGTTTGGCCAGGAGATCAACCTTTTCCTGCGGCTTGTGAGCTAAAGTTCCGTCAGGACATCTCAGTGGTGGCAGCGAGGGTTGGCAGAAGTTGGATTGCACGGCTTTGGCCAGACGCCAGTAACTGCGGCTGCCCGTAGGTTGCGTCAGGAGTTCTTGGCCTACTCGTGCAACGCGCTAGGCATCCGCTCTAATGTAGGCCCTCTTACACGACTTGGTGGCATTATTATAGGCTTATGTTTTATATTTTAGCGTTTTATTAACGCTTGAATATACTTAAGTAAAATTTTAAACACTGAAAAAAGACGACAACCTCAGGCAGGAATCGAACCACGCACCTTCCGCATTCCGGGCGGCTGCCTTAACCACTTGGCTACCGAGGTCTGGCTTTCAACCGTCGAAATTTGTCAGTGCTTAATGCTTATGTTTTTAAGTCAACATTGCTTCATCAAATCTTTGAAGTTTTCACCTCTGAGATCCGAAAGAAATATTTTTACAAATATTTGAACATTTGGTTAAGATGAAGCTGCGTTTATAGATTAATGTTTTATATTTTAGCGTTTTATTAACGCTTAAATATACTTAAGTAAAATTTTAAACACTGAAAAAAGACGACAACCTCAGGCGGGAATCTCAGAGGTGAAAACTTCAAAGATTTGATGAAGCAATGTTGACTTAAAAACATAATGTTCCCGCCAAAGCCGGGACGGCCATTCAAACCATACCGCCATCTGTATGGCGGTTGACTCAGCGGTTGTTGACGACCGCGTCCGCCTGTCTGCCGCGGCGCCACCGCTGCGCGACCCGCCGCCGCTAGCTTCGTGAGCCGAGCGGGCGACTCGTGTGTCTGCTAGCTAACGCGAGACGCCCACAAAATACGCGCGCTGGTATCTGCCCTTATTATAGTGACTCCTGAACCTAATGTGAAGAGACCGCCTAAATGCCTATTGTGTAGTGTAGTGACTGTGCGCCAGGAAACCAACCTACCTCGCCGCCCGTGGTCAGCTCGCCCCCCCGGTTCCTGTGACTCATCATCCCTGTAAGTACTTTATTCCCTTATACCTCCTGCCTAACCCTTATTTCGCCGCTGTTACTGCGAACGCCTTTCGCCGTAACATTCTGGTCATCTTCGAACCGGTAATATTTGAAAATCAAACGAACTTACCAAGTGAAGTTCGATCACAATTATGTGAACAGCTTCATTCGACGCGATTTGTGGTTAACAGTGTAGTAGCGCCCCCAAGCGTCAGCCTTGCACGGTATGTTTAAAGTTTTCTTCTTTTTTTTTTTTTATCATGGTAACATTTTGTTGCCGCTGCTACATTCACTACTCTGTGGTACCCCCACTCAGCGTCTTGCCCTACCCCGAGCCTTCTTGTGGAAGTGCTTGTCAGTTTGAATCATTTTGTTTAAAGCCAATCGTTTCATATTTTTTATTTAGCAGAGGGTAGGGTAAAGTATGTAATACTATACAGTTATAAAATTTTAGTTTAAACTGGGAGGGTGTATATAAATCGCGTCGAATGAAGCTGTTCACATAATTGTGATCGAACTTCACTTGGTAAGTTCGTTTGATTTTCAATTATGTTTCACAGCTTCATTTTTTGCGATTTGTGGTTAACAGTGTAGGATGTTGAGAGAAATAAATAAAATATGAAACCAGTACATATCAAACCAGATTTATGCTGTGAATTCAGTGTTAACTCCACTGCAATGAAGTGTATTTTTTATCCAAGTGCTTAGTGTTTGCGATGTGATTTTTGAGTGTGGACGTTTATAACTAATAAATAAAAGGTCGCAGGAATCTATGCGCAATGTTCTGGTTTTATTTATGTAAGCTTGTAAACACCTAGCCGGGCAGATTTCCGGGCGTGCATCGAAAAAAGGTAATCTTAGCAGAGGTTGGTATGAATTTGGTTTTGATGTTTTAATTGTGTCAGGTATTTTTATAAGAATTTCAGTAGGTGCTAGGTTATTAATATTACTCAATTTTATTAGAGAGAGTGTTTGCATACGGTGAGCTGTTACCAAAGCCAACAGAGTCAAAGTCTTTTTAGAGAGAGTTTCCAGACTAAGCTCCTGATTAGGCCATTTTTGTGCCAAGTAGTTTAACACGATATTTGTGTCCCATGTTAAGTTATATTTAGGCCTAGTAGGTCTTAGTCTGAAAATTCCCTTCATAAACCTTTTAATACGGTTATCATCGACAATATTTGTAAATAATAATGCTAGGGCAGATTTATACGAATTAATTGTACCATATTTTGCTCCTTTATCAAAAATGTCAGTTAAGAAATGTAGGACTATTGGAACAGACGCTGTTGTGTGGTCATAACCATATTTTTTACAATATAATAACCAAGCCTTGATGCAACCATTGTACTGTTTATATGTGTTACCTGACAACGAAGCCAACATTATTTCTACAGTTCTATGGGATAGGCTTCTGTTCAGTAATGATTGCCGGATAACTTCGCGGCTACTAATCTCAGAGTCTTGTGTAAGCTGTGAGTTGTTCTGAAAGGAGATTTTAGTAAATTAATATTCGGTTCAAAGTATATTAAATCAGAAACAGCTAATTTATGAAATAATGGGAACCATGGTTGTGCCGGCCAATATGGGACTACAACAATACCTTCTGCCTTATCATTAATGATTTTTTGCATCACTTTTACTATCATAGAAAATGGTGCGAAGGCGTAAAAGAATATATTTTTCCATGATATTGTAAAGGCATCAACTGCCCAAGCGTCAGGGTCGGTTTGCCAAGTAACAAAAATTGAACATTTTGCATTACACCTGCTGGCGAATAAATCAATTTCAGGAATACCAAACTTATGTGTTATTTCTTGAAAAGCATTGTTATTTAATTCCCACTCGGTATCTTGGAACTTTTTCCTTGAAAGAGAGTCAGCTTCACAATTTTCTTTTGTGTTTATGTAAGAAGCAAAAATAATTATTTTACGCTCTTCACACCATTTCCAAATTTCTTGTGTAACTTTATTTAGGTGCCTAAATTGAATGCTGCCCATTCTATTGATACAAGAGATGGCTGTCATATTATCTATGCGTAACAAGATTTCACAACTATGATTTTGCTTAGCAAAACATTTTAAAGCGAGAAAAGCTGCTCGTAGCTCTAATTCATTAATGTGCAGTAATTTTTCGTCATCTTTCCAGTGACCATAACAACTATGCCCATAACAATACGCACCCCAACCAGTATTTGATGCGTCTGAGAATATTTCTAGGGAATAGCGATTGATTTTAAGGCGTGAGTATCCATTATTGACATTTCGCAACCACCAGTGCATATCATTATGTAATTTGTTCGGAATGGTTATTATTTGTTCATAACTAGGATTATTTAATAAATATAAGTATTTATGATATTCAAAATGTTTAGTATAAAGCCAGGAATATTGAATAGCAGGACATGCCGAAATTAAGAGTCCAATAAATCTTGCGAATTCTCTCAATTTACATTTCTTTGTGTTTAAAAGTGATAAAATAGTTCTTACTAGTTTGAGCTTTTTAGTTTCGGGTAACTTAAGTACCATATTAACGGAGTCAAAAATAAATCCAAGAAATTTACAACTTGTGCTGGGTATCAGACAACTTTTTTCCATGTTTAATTTAAATCCTAAAAATAGTAATAGATTTTTGGTAAACTCAATATTACTTTCACATTCGATATAGTTAGAACTAATTAGGAAAAGATCATCTAAATATATGACTGATATCATGTTCCGAGATCTCAAGAACGATATTACCGGTTTCATCAATTTTGTAAAAACAAAGGGTGCTGTACAAAGACCAAATGGTAGGCAATTAAATTCATATAGTATATCATCATATTTAAACGTTAGGTATTTCCGATGTGACTGATGTATCGGTATAAAAAAGTACGCGTCTTTGAGGTCTATAGATGCCATGTAACAGCCCTCAGTAATAAGTTTTGAGGCAGTACGATAGTCCTCCATTTTAAAATGTTGTGTTTTAATAAATTTATTTAGACATTTGAGGTTAAGAATGAATCGATAGTCACCATTTGGTTTTTGTACTAAGAAAGTGCTCGATATAAATTCTCCAACAACATGGTTGCATTTTGATATAGCTTTAACTTTCAGCAAATATTTTATAGTTTTTTCGTATTCCTTACGTTCCTTACTGGATTGCGGATATACGCTAGGATTTACATTGCGAATAGGAGTTGAGCTAAAGGGTATTTTGTATCAGTTCGTCCACGATAAAACTGCGGGATCATCAGTTATTTGCAACCATGCATTGGTAAAGTATTGAAGGCGGCCTGCGTACTGTACCTCGTGGTTTATCTGCGGTAAGTCTTGTGTGCCGGAGAGCGTCGTGACGTCGGCGGTTTGGAAGCAGTGGGACGCATCTGGCGATGCGCTGGGCGTCCTCTCGCAGCATCGGTGACCACGTTCTGCTTGTAATCTGTTCTCCGATGCTGCGTCTTGAAGTTTAAACGACTTTTATTGTTGATGTTAGGCCTGTTAGTGTAACTTTTTGCCTGAATTGTAGATTTAGGAATGTTCTTCAAGGCTTGTCCTGATTTTTGAATAGACTGAGCAGACTTAATTTTTTCTGTAACATTCTCACCGAAAAGTTGTTTGTCTCTGATTGTGTCGATTAATGTATCTTTGAGATCGGTGTTAATCGACGATATAACAAAATTTCTTCGAGTTCTTGTCTCGATATGATGACTGTCACACAAAATGCGACAAGCGTCGCTGATCGGCTTCAGAATTTTTTCTTTTGAGGTCTCATTGTTTAAAACGCTTTCCATCACAATAGCTAGTGCCGATAACGCTATGCCAATTTGCTTCTGCTTTTGCATTATTGAAAAGTCTCTTTTCACTAGTGGCTCAGGGAGGGCAGCTTTAGCTTCCGGATTGAGGGTAGGAGCCAATAAAAGTTCGCAGTTGTTTGGAACTAAGTAAGCTTCTATAAGTTTATCTTTCACGGTTTTATCAAGGCCTTTGACCAGTATTTCATGCCATCTGTTCGCGATATCTTTGTGAATAGGTGTTCCAAGGGCAATATCTTTTTTAGGGGCTTCACCTAATAGTTGAAGAGTATCTTCATCAAGCTCAATATCGTTGGCACATTCTACCTGTTTTTCTGCTGATGTACCAGGAATAGCGGTCGACTGCTGCACTGGCATCAAATCTTGAGTCGTTGCCATTGCTGTCGTTTGCTCGCGAGGCGGTGACATGACTTCTGGAGCCAGGCGCGGTGATGTACAACGCAGTGGTGACTCGCCTTGCAGTGACGGCTGCGTCGGAGTTTGGTCACCAATCGCCGGTTGTGGCGACGGAGACCAATAACTGCGCTCATCTGAAAATACATTGTTCTTTTAGAACGGGTATTTTGCGTGCTCGTCGAGCGATTTTTAGTGGCTTAGTAGCCTAATAACGTGACAGTATCTGTCCTGTGTACGACAGTAACGCATCACTTTTTGTAAATCGGGATAAAATAAAATGACAGAGACAACCCAGTTTAGTTGCTCGCATCACAATTTGCCTTGATTAAATATAGCGACAGTGACAGCCCAGAGTTAGCAGCACGCATCACTTGTTAAATAATCAATAATTTAGAAGGAAGAATGGTAATTCAGACCATTTTTACTTACAGTTGAGTTCAGGATCCGATGAATCTGACGTGTAACTTAAAATACGACGACGTTTCTTTAATTTATTTTCCAACTTTCGTATTTTTCGCTTAATTTTATCCTCGCTACCGTCGTCATGCTTTCTCTTCTTACCCATGTTCAAAGGTTATAACTTTTATAAATGAGTAGTGTTCGTAGACGTGCGAAGGCTTGAGCACGGAAACGCAGAATGATTCAAACTGACAAGCACTTCCACAAGAAGGCTCGGGGTAGGGCAAGACGCTGAGTGGGGGTACCACAGAGTAGTGAATGTAGCAGCGGCAACAAAATGTTACCATGATAAAAAAAAAAAAAGAAGAAAACTTTAAACATACCGTGCAAGGCTGACGCTTGGGGGCGCTACTACACTGTTAACCACAAATCGCAAAGAATGAAGCTGTGAAACATAATAATGCCGGCGACCTTCCCGTAACAAGTTTTCTTTTACCATTTCACCATAGCTTGGTCTCACGTTCCATCAGCTCCTTTAATTACAGTCCACTAAAAAATAATTGTTTCCGCCCATAATCTAATTTGTGCCATCATTTCTAAATTCGTTTGTTCACATAACTGTACCCTGTCCCAATAAAAATTTGGTGAGGTAGTTATGAATCATTTGTGTTAGTATAGCTGGCCAACGTACACTTATATTATTTTATTTTTATTGTTGATTTTGTGTATGCATCCAATTGTCTGATCACAAATCGAAAGTGTGATGCAATGATGTAATGTTGTTGTAATCTGAGCGGGCTTGTGTGTGTACCCAAACGATTTTTGCCTAACGATACGTTGTTCATACTCCTAACGGTGACTTAATTAGTAGTTAAATTATTACGTTACGTGGGGTAATATGACGAGAGATTTATTTTCCCGTTTTATTTTGTAATGAAATTTTTATGTTCGTGTCGTGTTAAATCGGCTCAGATCTCGTGCATGCTCACCACGCGTGTCAAGTAGCGTGCTTTATTTTTCGCTAGTATTAATTTTGTATTTTTTTGGTTTTAATTTTTGCCTTGGCAATCGGCTCATTCTTGTGCGTGCTCACCACAAGAGTATAGTACTTCTACACACGTTCACACGTTTGCCCATTTGTGGGACACAGACAGAGTGTCCCAACCTCTTTAGTTAAGTTTTTATTATTAGTTTATTTTTATTTTTTTTTGTTTGCGACTGACTCATTCTTCGCGCTAGTGTCGGCAACAGGTCTGCCCGACTGTGAGCGCCTTGCCCAACAGTGGGCTACAGATAACGTGATTTTTTTGTTTTTGTTGTTTTGTTTGCTTTTTGTTTTGCGGTCGGCTAATGTTACGTACGCGCGTTCAATAAGCATACATACACATACACAGACATACACATACACACGCGTTTGCACCACCCGTGGGCCATATACAAGGCGTCCCAACTTAGTTTTGCTCTCTTTATTGTTGCGTTAATTTTAGCCCATTTGCCCTTACCTTAGTAAACAAATACATCCAGCCCAACTATAGAATATATACAGGGTGTTGTTCCTTTTACTGCCTTTAAATTTGTTAATTTTTTTTTATTTTTTTTATTTTTTCTTGTCTCCTTTTATTCATCGCGATGCCGACCAAGTCACAAGCCGCGATTTTTAGGGAGGCCGCCAAAGCAATACACCAACTCCTAGAGGTGGGGTCACGGATCATTGCTGGCGACACCAAACATTCCATAACGGAATTTAACGTGCGTTTCGCACAGGTACAGGGTATTAAGGAGAAGCTGGATTCAGTATATTACAGCATTCTTGACGAGGAGAACTTAGACGAGGGGGTTGAGAGGACATACACTGAGAACCACACAAACGCCTCCGGGGCATACCTGGGGATACTTGTGGCTAGGGAGGAAATCTTACCCTCTTCCACGTCGTCCCCAACCCATAACGCTCAGCCCAGTCTCGGCGTCAATACGCCTACAGCCGTCCTCCCCAAGATAGCGCTGCCCAGGTTCAGCTCAAAGGTGGAGGACTGGCCTTCCTTTATTGCACTGTTCAGGAGTTTGACTGACGACATGGCGACCTTGTCGGAAGCAGTCAAGCTCCACTATCTCTTCTCAAGTCTCAGCGGTGAGGCATTAAGCATGGTGTCCCACCTAAAGGTCACCAATGAAAATTTTGCCGTGGCCATGGACATCCTTACCAAGCGGTACGAGAACCGCCGGGTTCTCATCGATAGTTTCATCGACATAATCCTGGGGCTGCCGAGCATCCACACGCGCTCTAACATACGCACACTTTTCCTCACTCCGCTGGTGTCCGCCCAGTGTGCCCTTAGTAATTTGGATCTGCCCATAGGAGACGACTACGTGTTTGTGTCGATAGTGGTGCGAAAGCTTAAGGGTGAGCTCCGCACGTTATTTGAACGCAGACATGGGTCTAGCAGCACCCTGCCCACGTTGAGTGACCTCATCTCCTACCTCGAGGAGCACGCGCGCTGTGTGGAGACAGAGTTCTCCAACATAGCCCAGCCGCAGCCCATTTACGCCCTGCCCGGCCCTTCTCGTAGCCGCGCGCCTCCACAGTTGCCCCATCGCACTTATGCTCGGATGGCTCAGCAACAACCCGACCATTACCGTGGCCGCTCCTCAGCTCCATCGCCTCACCGCGCCTACGATCAGCCTACTCACCAACCGTCACGCCCAGCGCAGCAAATGCGTCACCGCCCATCCACCTCCCCGGCTCGCAGTCAGCCCTTCCCCGTCTACTCGGCCTTCCAGCAAAGCTGCTCCTCATCATCGTCCTCGTCCTCTTCCTCACGCTCGACGTCCTACTGTCCCTATTGTGCCACTAGGGGACATACGCTCATGACGTGCAGATGGTACAATGCCCAGCCAACACAGGGCCGTTGGGACTTTGTACAGGCACGCGAGCGCTGCCAGCGTTGTCTCGGCCGTCACTACGAGAGCGAGTGCAGGTCAAGGGGGGCATGCAAGAACTGTGGGAGCACGAACCACCACACGTCCCTCCATCGACCAGACGGCCCAACGCACTCAGCTCATTCGTCGTCTGTACATGTACCCCCACCACAGCTGACAGAGCACTTGAGGGAGCGTCCCAGACACAGCAGGCGGCACAAACCCGCACAGGCTAAACAGGTGCGACCCAGCTCTGCTCACAGAGCCAGCCCGCCCAGGTCCGGTTCGCCAGGTAGGCCCCGCGAACGCCGCCAGCAATTATGACTCCCTACTATCACAGAGCACCCTAGCGAAGAGGTAGATTTAGCCCATGCCCAGTCAACCCATGCCCACACAGCTGATACATACTCAGCTCATACAATTTCAGCTGATACCCAATCAGCTCACTCACCTTCTGTGCCCACTGGCACACCCATTTTGTTGCCAACCGTCTCACTAAGAGTCGCGGACGTACATGGCCATCTTCACACAGCCAGAGCTTTATTGGACTGTGGCAGTATGCTGACGTTAATAACGTCACGCATGGCACGACTTTTGAACCTGCCATCAAAACCCACTTCCTTAAAAATTACAGGAGTTGGGAATCAGCACAAACATGAGTCAAAGGCGGCAATAACAATAGTATGCCGACCCACTCACAATGATACTCCTACAATTACTGCCACAGCTCACATTTTAAAAAACGTCACTGGCTACCTTCCCTTAGAGAAGGTACCAAACATTTCCCACGTACTAGGCCAGCCACCCGTGCCATTGGCTGACCAGCTTTACCACACACCAGCCCCGATCGACCTCTTATTGGGGTCGGACGTTCTTGGCCAAGTGTTGGACGGGACTAAGGTCTCGTTGGGCCCGGGCAAGCCCATAGCCTTCGGCACGATTTTCGACTTCGCGTTGATAGGACCCATTGAGGACTTGTATGCGCAGCCGGCGCAGCAGGTTAACTCAGCTCACGTCGTCAGCTCACAACCAGACTCAGCTGAATCAGCCCAGGACATACGTCAGAGTCTGGAAAGGTTCTGGGAGTCTGAGGAGCCCCTCCCTCAATCTCACACTCATAATGATCCCCTGGAGGAACAATGCGAGGAAATCTTCCGCTCTACCACTACACGCGATCCCTCAGGCAGATATACGGTCGCTCTGCCCTTTCTAAAGGACGCCCCTCAACTAGGTAAAACTCACCCTATCGCATTACGCAGATTCCTCAATATTGAGAAGAAGCTAATGGCGAACCCGTCTCTGCGTTCGAAATACGTCGACTTTATGGCCGAATACATCGACTTAGGGCACATGGCTCCCTGTCACCCAAATACATTCGCCCATAAACCTCACTTCTACATCCCTCACCATGGCGTATTTAAGTCAGGGTCGGACAAGCTGCGCATTGTTTGTGATGGTAGCTGCAAAAGCTCCAATGGTGTCAGCATAAATGAATGCCTACACACAGGCCCCGCCCTTCAACAGGACATTGTGGACATCATCATGTCCTTCAGAACGCATCCAGTCGTTTTCAGCACTGACATCCAGAGGATGTTCAGAAATGTGCTGGTTGCCCCAGACCAGAGACGGCATCAGCTGATACTATGGCGGTCCTCACCAGATCACCCTCTGCTCACCTACGCCCTCAATACAGTCACGTACGGCTTAAGATCAAGCCCATATCATGCAATCCGCACTCTGCTCCAGCTGGCTGATGATGAAGGCCATCGCTACCCTGGAGCCGCTCAGGTTCTTCGCAAGTCTATCTTCGTTGATGACATCTTGTGTGGTCATGACACGGTTGAATCCGCCCAAAAACTTCAGGACGAGTTGATAAGTCTGCTAGACCTGGGCGGCTTTCAGCTGAGTAAGTGGACATCTAACTCGCCTAAGCTGCTCGAGAGATTTCCCGACAACCAATGCGACATGCCTAAGGACTTCGACATGAACCCAGAGTCCACGTCCATTAAGGTCTTGGGTATACAGTGGAGCCCTCAGTCAGACGAGTTCACCTACCGCATCTCTCTGCCCCCCATCACACATGTCACAAAGCGGTCTATTTTAAGTACCGTAGCCTCACTTTATGACCCAAACGGCTGGGTTTCTCCCGTTATCTTCCGCGCAAAGCTGCTGCTTCAGCAATTGTGGCTACTGAAGCTGGAATGGGATGAGCCCACTCCCTCTGAAGTACAAACGGAGTGGCACCACATCTCAGAGGATCTGCCGCTGTTGTCTAGCATTCGCTTCCCTCGGCACGTTTGTGCAAACAAAGGCTCAGCTGCATACTCGCTTCACGGGTTTGCAGATGCCTCTGAGGCCGGGTTTGCCGCCGTTGTTTATCTCCATGAGCTCAATGCCTCCGGAGATACTTTAGTACACTTGATTGTCGCCAAGTCGCGAGTCGCACCAATCAAGAATCGCCTCACAATCCCCAAGTTAGAGTTATCGGCCGCCACCCTACTCTCCCAGCTCATGATCCGTGTGTCGGTTCAGTTATCGGCCCATATCAGTATACAACAACACATATGTTGGTCAAACAGTACGATAGTCCTGGCCTGGCTCAATACACCGCCTCACCGTCTTCAACCCTTTGAAGCCAACAGGGTAGTCAAAATCAACTCAGGCTCACCGGAATGTACCTGGCGACACGTACCTTCCGAGCTCAACCCGGCAGATTGCGCAAGCAGAGGGATGTCTGCGCAATCCCTGTCAGCCCACGACCTATGGTGGTCTCCCACGTGGCTTGGACAGCCTTCTGAGTCTTGGCCTGCGATGCCCTTAGCTCTGGGCCATCACGCCCTGCCCGGCCTTAAGCCCAAACACGTCCCGTCACTGGTCACAGTGCCCGGTCTTGACTTTGACCTGCTCACTCGGTTCAGTTCACTAGACAAGCTCGTCGGAGTGACAGCTTGTCTAAAACGCTTTCTGCACAACTGCAGACACCACCCAGATTCGCGACGCTCAGGCCCCTTGTACGTCAGTGAACGAAGAGAGGCCCTACTTTACTGGGTGCGCAGTGTTCAGCACAATGAATTTGCAGAGGACATCCACCGCCTTCAAACTGGCAAAATCTGCTCCGTCAGACTCCAGCGGCTGTCACCTCTCATTAAAGATGAGCTCCTTAGAGTTGGTGGACGACTATCCCATGCGTCTATCCGATATGACGCGCAGCATCCGCTCATACTTCCCAGCTCTAGCCCACTTGTAGACCTGATCATTGACCACTACCACAAAATACACTGCCACCCTGGCGCTGACACCTTACACGCAATCCTACGCCAACAATTTTGGATATTGTCCGCGCGCCGTATTATTAGACACCGAGTCTTTAAATGCATTAAATGCTTTCGATGCCGGGCCCAGCCGCAAGCGCCCTTCATGGCCGACCTGCCAGCCGATAGAGTTACGCCTCAGCCAGTATTTAGTCAAGTCACGACCGATTTTGCCGGCCCATTCCTCGTTAAATCTAGTACCCTACGTAATGTTAAACTCTTAAAAGCGTACTTTTGTATATTCGTGTGCCTCTCGACTAAGGCGGTTCATTTGGAACCGGTCTCGGACCTCAGCACGGAAGCGTTCCTCGCGGCATTACAGCGTTTTATAGCACGCCGCGGTGCCCCGGTTCTCATCCGCTCGGACTGCGGTACAAATTATGTAGGCGCTAAAAATCAGCTCATCGAAGTACAAAACTTTCTTGCCTTAAACAATGACACGATTGCGCACAAGCTCGCTGGTCAGCACATTGCTTGGTTGTTGAACGTCCCTAAGGGACCATGGTTCGGTGTGTTACATGAGATCAACGTAAAATCAACAAAGCAACTTTTATATCGCGTAATTGGCGAACAACACCTCACATTCGAGGAATTCTCCACACTTTTAGCTCGAATTGAAGCGGTCCTCAACTCAAGACCTCTCTGCCCACTTTCGTCTGATCCCTCAGACTTTGAGCCGCTTACAGCCGGACATTTCCTCATAGGCCGCCCACTAACGGCCCTTCCCGAACTATCCGTGGAAGATAGGTCGATCTCCACACGTAGGCGATTCCAGATGGTACAGGCCCTTTCCCAGCGCTTCTGGACGCTGTGGACCCAGTCCTACCTTCATACCCTCCAAACCCGCTCCAAATGGTTGTCCCCATCCTCCCCTCCTCGAGTTGGCGAGCTCGTCCTCATCAAGGAGGACAACCTGCCTGCCCTCCAATGGAGACTGGGGCGCATTGCTCGCACCCTGCCTGGGAAGGATGGCGTCGTGCGGGTGGTAGACCTGGACACCGCGAATGGACATCTTCGGAGGCCTGTATTCCGGATCGCCAGGCTCCCAGTGGATGAGCCCCCCCTGGCCCCCGGAGGATGTTCCCGCCAAAGCCGGGACGGCCATTCAAACCATACCGCCATCTGTATGGCGGTTGACTCAGCGGTTGTTGACGACCGCGTCCGCCTGTCTGCCGCGGCGCCACCGCTGCGCGACCCGCCGCCGCTAGCTTCGTGAGCCGAGCGGGCGACTCGTGTGTCTGCTAGCTAACGCGAGACGCCCACAAAATACGCGCGCTGGTATCTGCCCTTATTATAGTGACTCCTGAACCTAATGTGAAGAGACCGCCTAAATGCCTATTGTGTAGTGTAGTGACTGTGCGCCAGGAAACCAACCTACCTCGCCGCCCGTGGTCAGCTCGCCCCCCCGGTTCCTGTGACTCATCATCCCTGTAAGTACTTTATTCCCTTATACCTCCTGCCTAACCCTTATTTCGCCGCTGTTACTGCGAACGCCTTTCGCCGTAACACATAAGCATCAAGCACTGACAAATTTCGACGGTTGAAAGCCAGACCTCGGTAGCCAAGTGGTTAAGGCAGCCGCCCGGAATGTGGAAGGTGCGTGGTTCGATTCCCGTCTGAGGTTGTCGTCTTTTTTCAGTGTTTAAAATTTTACTTAAAAAATTTTAGTTATTATAGGCTGCTTTTAGCGAGCGAGTTTCGGGATCCCCATGAGCTTTACCTCTGATCCAAGCGCGGTATGCCGTCTGTTTGCTCTCAACAGCGCTGGCACACTCGCGATTGAACCAGCGGTTGCGTCTGCCTTTGCTGATGACGGAATATAGTATTCCATTCCTAATACTATCTCATCAGCAACGGCAGTGGCGCTAGCGGTCGGGTCCTTCCCACCAAAGCAGCGCTGCCTCCAAGAGCCGGATGCAAAATACTCCCGCATACCGTCCCAGTCTGCCGACGCGTAGTGCCAAATCTGGCGTTTCGAAACCGCTGTTGGCGGGCGCGATGCCAAGGGCACTGTGCTGGATATCAAGCAGTGATCCGAGGAACCTAAAGGAGCTCGAATCTCCACCCGGTATCCAGCTGGGCGACTCGTCAGCAGAAGGTCGAGTAAGGAGGGCGCATGGCCAACAATGTCTGGGATCCTGGTGGGCTGGTTCACTAGTTGCGTCAGGTCATGCGTGAGAGCGAATGCGTGGGCAGTTCTACCAGCATGGTCTGTTTTGGAGGAACCTAACCACAACTCATGGTGGGCGTTGAAGTCCTCCAAAATACCAATTCCGCCGATGGAAACCGCTCCTGCGCATCATCTGCTACCCGACTAAGATGTTCAATTAGTCGAGTTGTATCCATGTCGCCGTTATGGGATCGTTAGATGCAGACGTAGACACGGCAATGAGAGCCTAAGTCGACGTGTACCACTAGGAGGGAGAAGGAAGGGTCCTCCAGACAGCGCAGACGGCGACAGCAAACATCCGCCCGAACGAATAAGCAAACTCCGGCTTTGGCTTTGATGGATTCTTCAAGCACAAAGCCGGGATAGTTCAGGTAGGTGGTGGTATAATATGTGGTGCAGGACAATTCTTCTATTCACAGCAGTCGTATCGTCCGTAACTGTTTTGACCAACAAGAAAGGATTCAGTTACTTGACGACTTGAATCCAATATAAAACCTGTGGGGCTTAATGACACAGTGGGACTCTACTCAAGCCAGAACAAAGACAACATTATTCCCAGCATTGTTATGACACCTGGGACTCCATGCGGGGATTGAATCATTGCCACAATATATGCCAATTTTAAGTTTATTAAATATTATTTTTTATTTTACGATAGTTATTGAGGAATTCCCAATAAAATTAAATTCATACCTACCTACCGTTTCATATTGCACGTCGCGTTTTATGTCGTTAGATAGGCCTACAAACGCAACATACCTAGTTCCAGCAGTTCCAGTTAGCAATTTTATTTAATAGCGTGGAATCTGTCAAACTTGCGATAGCCTGAAACGTGAGACAGACATATGCACTGACAAGTCTGCACTCTTTCCATGAAACGTCAGGTCTATGTATTGAAAATAAATACGTAAGACAACAAGATAAAGTTCATATTTGCAGATTGATTACATATTTTCGATTTTGTATTGTGCTAGATAATTATGCGGTCCATCTGTGATCAGATGGATAAACGTTCACAGTGAATTAATATTTATAAAATAAATAAAATAAAATAAAAATAAAAATAAAAAAATAAAATAAAATTCATTTATTTCAGACAATGATGTCCATAAATTTGTTAGTAACAATTAAAACTTAAAACTATGTTAGTAATTATGCTATTGTTAATACCATCATAAAGCTATGTTAGTAATTATGCTATTGTTAATACCATCTTAAAACTATGTTAGTAATTATGTTATTGTTAGTACCTTCTTAAAGCTATGTTAGTATTCAGCACATGAAGTCTGTAAAACTTCCCCAGCACTACCAGCTCCGGACTGTCAGCAATAAGCCCTAGCACAACGTTAAAACTACCTCTTAGATGGGTTACAAGTGAAGCTAACTTCTTACGCATTATTGCATAAAAGTCATCTACCCCTGCATCGGCACACATGCCTGACGCACTACAAAATTTAGGCAATCTCAACAATATCCTTAAGGCGTTATTGTACTGTACCCTTAGAGCATAGTAGGCCCTCTGCAAATAATTGGTCCAGAGAGAGCACGTATAAAAACTTTGACAGAAGGCTCTAAATAAAGTAAGCTTAACCGCAACAGTGCACCCAGCAAATCTATGGGCCAACATATCAGCAGGCACCGCCAATGCCCTTCGCTCTCTTTCAATATCTTTATCATCAGACAAGGTTTCAGTGATAATGTGACCAAGGTATTTAAACTGCGAGGCTCTGACCAAAGGTACTTTGTTTATACAGACAGGTGGTACAAAGTGTGGCTGCTTGTTATTACCTCTTATAACCATAAACTTACTTTTTCTTTCATTATACATTAGACCATAATCCATAGCATAGTTCTCACAAATATTAAGCAGTTTCCTCAAACCACCCACCGATGGACTCAACAGAACCATATCGTCGGCAAAGCTCAAGTTATTGACGCATAACTTATTAATGTGACAACCGACCATGGAGCTGCTAAGCTCCTCGATGAGCTGGTTGATATAAACATTAAAAAGTCTCGGAGAGGTCAGTCCCCCCTGTCTTACTCCACAGTCCAAGTTATACTCATCTGAATAAGTATTGCCCCATTTAATAACATTCTTCTGGTGCCTATACCAAAAGGACAAGATTTTAATTAATTGTACAGGAGTACCTGACTCCCCGAGCCTAGTCCAAAGCTTCTCATAGTCTACTCTGTCGAAGGCCTTTGACAGATCGAGGAAGCATGCATATATTGGAGTACTCCTCTTATTATAGTAAGTAACAATGTGTTTCAGTGACAAGATTGCACTTTCCGTTGAGAGATCTTTACGAAAACCAAATTGTGAATCACAGAGTACTACATGTTTGCTTAGGTGTTCATCCAGCAAGCCATCAAAGACCCTCGCAATCACAGTAGCCAGGGAGATTGGCCTATAGTTAGCTTTATCATTAATATCTCCAGTAGCATTCTTAGGTATAGGAACTAGAATAGTTTTAACCATCTCAGATGGTAGATAGGAGTGCCTCATACAAAAGGTGAAAAACATAGACAAAACCCGACCAAGATGCTTGCCCGCATACTGCAAGTGCTCAATGCTGAGCCTGTCAGTACCTGGAGACTTGCCCCTTTTCATGTTTTTAATTCTTTTCTCAACGTCACTACTGGAAAAGCCTAATGCATTCTCACAATTAGTAACAGCCCCATCACTGCTGATATAATCATTATTGTGTAAAAGTATCGAGTTTACATTAAAATGATCTTTAAATAAGTTTGCAATACTCTTAGGATCATTACAGTTATCCACACTCACTGGCAGGCTAGCCTTGCCACTGAGTTTTTTAGCTGCTTTCCAAAATGCACAAAAAAAAATATTTTTAACATTTGAAGCTAACATATCTGCTTTAATTTGCTCCTGATTTTTCTGACAAAACTTTAAACGAGATTTGAATATCCTGCGAGTAGTAAGCATGTTCTCATAAACATGACCACTGCTAGGCTTTCCATATTGTATGTACATTTGGTATGCAAGTCTGGCCTGTGAATGAGCCTCTCTCACATACTTGTTCCCACAACAATCCTTCCCTTAGCCAATTTCCTATCTTTTTTACTACTAACAGTAGCTGTACATAAAGCTTTTACAATGTCACTACTTATAAAGTTTATCAATTACAATTCTATGTTGGATATCATTACACATACGGTCAGCACAACAATCAAGCTCACTGGGGAAGTGAATACATTTCAGTTTGTCATTACACAGGTCACAATATTTATTTATTTCGTCAACATCTCTCTCCCCCCAAATAACATTATTACAAACCCATTCATCAACAATGCGCTTAGTTCTAACTATGTCAAGTTTACATTTAATAGTTATGGGCAAATGGTCGACCAGTACACACCATATTTAACCTCAACACTACATATTGTTTGCCAAGCTGATTGTGTAACCACGCAGTGATCCAACCACCTCTTGGACCCATGCGCTTCACTAATGAATGTGTAGGTATCCGACTCAATGCCCAATTTTTCAAAATCAGCAACTGTCCACTTATTATCACTACAAAAATTAAGAAGCTCGTCACTAAACAAAGTTCCTGGGTGAGCATTAAAATCACCCAAGACATATACAGATTCTACATTAGCTTGATCTATTACAGCACTAACCTCACCTAAACAGTTTGTAAAGTCCGGTAAGTTCTCCGCCAGGTCTGTAGGCATGTAGACGCATATAACTATAATTTCACGATTATTGCCAATAGTTGCTTTAATTGCAACAATACGATCACTCTCACATTTCAACACAGATATACTCTTGAAAGCACTTTTACGCCACATAATTGCAACGCCTCCGAAGGGTCGACCTCGCCTGACACCAGTAGTCAGGTACACCGATGACTTAGCTGTGAAGGCAAAATCCGCGTCAATTGCCTCCATAAACGTCAGGTCATGCGGCAGCAACCATGTCTCCTGCAATGCCAGGATGTCAGCATCTTTACATAACTTCCTGACACAATTAATACTCCTCTTGATGTTTTTACAGTTGAAACTAACTAGTGTACTAAGTGACTTGTTGTGACTGTGATTCATTTAGGGGTGTATAATTGTTGTACATCCTTTTTCGCGTCAGTTCTACAAACCGACGAAAAGAGATTCCTTCCGGCCACAGGTTGTTATCAAGAAACATATTCACTTTATGTCGTGATACGAATAACTTAAAGGAATTATAACCTTTTTCTGTCTTCATTTTCAATTGAGTTAGGGTCACTCTTTCTTGCGTATTATTAAAAATGTAATCTTTAATGTCACTTTCAGTCGTTTCTTTGTGCACATTCGAAATAAACAATGGCACTTTTAAATCAGCCGATTTAAAGTTATTCTGTGGTCCTGTCTTGGCTTTGCCTAAGTGACCTTCAAAACGGTTGCGTAATCGTTTCCTTTGTACATTAATCCATTCTTCACTCTGTTGTTTCTGTCTGAAATTTCCGTTCTTTTTAACCATCTCCGCCATTGATTCCCGTCTTGTCAAGTGGACTGCAGCGGATGTAGCGAACACAGCAGCGGAAGGAATGCCGCCGTCATGTTGAGTGTCGGTGCATGTTTTCGCATCTCTTTCTACCGCACATATGTTATCGTGTGACTCAGTTTCCTCCGTCTTGCTCACTCCTTTGTCTATGTTTATTTCCTGTGTTGACATTGACAGCCTGCATGGTGGAGTTGCGGGCAAGGGCAACACTCTCGGAGTTATTACGTCAGAGTTTTTTTGTGTTTCCACCCTCGAAAAGTCACATCGCGCCGCCAGCGGCGATATACCTACTGGCCCACTATCTAACCAAATGCACCTCTTTTAAATTTGTTAACATTACCGTCACCATAGTCAATAATTGAGCCAAATTTTAAGTTATGCATATCATCTTTGACTTTGTCTAATTGCTCCACCGTTACATAATTACTTTTGATGTTATTTAGCTCACTCGCTAGCGTAACTATTTTTTTCAAAAATGCAGTAACATCAATGTTGTTGAAGGTAACAGGAGGTAACTTGCACAAATCTCTGGCCACGAAAATAGGCATTAATTCAGAATCAGTATTCTTAAACACAACTATTATGTTTTTTTTTTTTTTTATAAAAGTGGGAGGCAAACGAGCAGGCGGGTCACCTGATGGAGAGTAATCACCGCCGCCCATGGACACCCGCAAAACCAGAGGAATCGCAGACGCGTTGCCGGCCTTTAAGGGAGGAATAGGTTTAAGGAAGGAATAGGAATTGCGAGGAGAGGGGGGGGGGGGGGGGGAAGGGGCCTCCGGAACCCTCACTGGTCGGACGAAACACAACAGCACCAAGTGCCATTATTTCACGCCGAATATTAGTGAGAGGGTGGTATTACGCCGGGCGAGCCGGCCCAATGCGTGCTGCAACGCAACCACTCAGTCCTCCAAGTCCTTTAGTTTTTTCTCCTTCCTCCTTGATATCTTCTTTTTACCCGTTGACAAGGATTCAAAAAGCAACGCCTTTGAATTATCCACTTCAGCCTCTGAGAAAGCACTTGCGCAGATGTTAATGATGCTCTCAACGTCCATCACATCAATTTTTTTTTGAGTTACAACTTGAACACTTCACGGTTTTTAAGTTTGACATCTTCGAGTATGCACTAGGGATAGCACACCCGCACGGAACGGCGCTTGCGCACTTATGCTAGTGGTAGGTTACATAATTTTGATTTTGTGCAATATCAAATATTTTTTAGCGCCCCGGTGTCAGATACTTATGCCGTTACAGAAAAACTGTATTTATACCGGCCACAAATCATCACATACTTATACCGTGTTAGATCGTCATGTTGATGTGCCTTCCAACAATGATCAGATATTTTTGCAGGCTGTCGATAGTCACATCTTAATGCTGTACGCAGAACTAGTGACGCCGTAGGTGACGGTCCCGTAGTTTGGATCATGGATTATCATCATCATGTAGCCTGACCATTCGATAACATTGTTTGATGTCACAAGTGAAGACCATAAGTTCTAAACCTTAAAATGATAATCTGTATATTCTGTCGTAGTTTAGGGCCTGACAATAAAATTTGATTGAGGGAAACACCGGTAGAGCTGTGTAGGGATTCATCGAAAACAGCTCTCAACTTTGCTAAGAATATAATATCTGTCAACCGCACTATGAGAAGGTACTAACATCATATGTCCAGACTCTACATAATCTTTCGTAAAATTGAACGTAGAGTTCACGAACTGTAGGCACTTTTATAAGTTTACGCTCCAAATTGTGAATCCGTTTTAACGCAATTAACCGAGTATCACCGAGCTGAGAGGACTCTACCTTGAACGGCAGCCTAACTCGGAGACTCTTCTGATTCCCAGAATTTAGTTATAGTTAGTTGTAACCTAGACTCGTTGGTAAGTAGGCTAATATTTTGATACTGAGTTGTATAGTCACTGGGGTCGAACCCATAATGACCGTACCAAAGATGGTTGAATGAGCTGTAGGTAAACCATTACCTAATTTTAACTTTGGACCGCTAAAAATGTCACTGAAAAGATTAACACCCAAAAGTAGATCGATTTTACCCGGAATGTTGAAAGTCTTATCAGCAAGCTGAAGGTCGCTACATTTCTCTGGCACAATCGGATTGACCATTGCTGCAGGTTGATATCCCGTGATGCGCTTAAGTACAATGGCTTCAGTGGACAAACCAGGAACGGAATCGTCTGTGAGAGCCAAGATTGAACAATCTACCCTTCGATGGGTAGCTTTGCCGGTGTTCACCGACACCGAACAGATCGCAGGACTTACGACGTCGCAGTCGAAGTTGTTGTGCTAAAGATTAGGTAAAAGAGATGATTGAGCACCAAGATCTACTAACGCACGAACGACATGTACCTGACCATCAACATCCTGCACTCCAACAAGAGCAGTACCTAAGAGGCCGGTGGACAATTGTTCTACGTTAAGTAACACCTGTTTCGAAGAGTAGGGTTCGGGCTTCTGAAAGGAATCCGCTGCTTTAAACTAATTATGTAATTTTGTATGGTAACGTTTCTTGTTTACTTGACAAGAACGCTTATGTTAACATTGTGGAATACTATGTGGCCTTAAACAATTGTAACAAAGTCATTTTTCAGTTAAAAATGATTTCTTATCTTTCAGAAGAACACACCTTCAACTCTACTCATTCTCGTGCGACATTAAAAACCAACGCTGTCCTATCAATCTTTACAGTAGGTAACTGTTAATTTTTTTAAATTTTAATACCGAGTGCTGCATGTCGATTTTCTAACGCTCGATCGTAAGCTCGCACTTACTACGACCAACACGTTCCAATCAAAAGTGACCTTTGTGATGGTTAGCGTAAAGTCAAGTTTAGAAAATGCGGATTTGATACTACTTTTGACCAGATTTTGCCCTATTCTGGCACATTTAATAAATTTTTCTTTCGAAAGTGGCGTTTTCCCAGAACGATTAAAAAGATCTGTAGTTAAGCCTCTGCATACAAATAATAGTAAAGAAGATAATTATGAGTAACTATAGACCAATAACGTTGATTTCTATTTTTGCCAAAATCTTTGAAAAGGCTATGTACGAGTATGCTAGATTGCTGGAGTTTATGAACAAATTTAACATCATAAAAGAAGAACAGAACGGTTTTCAGAAAAATAAATCAACCACTTTAGCAGCGTTTTCATTAATTAAAGCAGTTACAAAAAATATAGATGAAAATAATAGAGTAGCAGTAATCTTTTTGGATATTTCGAAGGCCTTCGATCTGGTCAATCATCACAATTTGCTCCAGAAGTGTTACCAATACGGCATTAGAGGTCCAGCTTATGATTGGATACAATCTTATTTGCATAACCGTATGCAATGTGTAGAGATAACACGAGTTGAAAATGATCCTGATACCACTTTACGTGTACATAAGTCAGATTATAAAGTTAATGGCCTTGGTGTCCCACAGGGAAGTATCCTGGGTCCTTTATTATTTTTATTATATATAAATGACCTCCCATGTGATCGACCAAAAGTATGTTCTTTTCGCTGACGATATCTCAATTATTATACCTGACATTAAAAATGATAACTATCCTGACACATCTTATGAAACAATTGTAAATAACACATTAGACAAAGTGATAAAATGGCTAAATTTCAATGATCTTGACGTTAATATTTCAAAAACAAAATATATCCAATTTTGCAATTGTAGGTCCACAAATAAGTCACTTGACATTAAATACAACGCTACTCCCCTTTCGGAAACTGACGAAATTAAGTTTTTGGGCCTGATGCTAGATAAAAACTGTAATTGGAAAAGTCATATAAATTACGTATGTAGCAGATTAAACAGATTCGTCCATGCTCTAAGGCAAACGCGTAAAACAACAAATCATCAAGCAGCACTTACTGCCTATCACGGTTATGTCGCATCAGTGTTCAGGTATGGTCTCTTGCTGTGGGGAAAATCTACTGATATTAAAAGAGCTTTCCTGGTACAAAAAAAATGTATCCGAGCTGTTTGTGGTGTCGGACCACTGACCTCGTGCAGGCCTTTATTTAAACAGTTGGGAAATCTCACCCTAACCTGCTTATATATTTTAGAAGCAGGAAATTTTGTGTGAAGCCATCCTCATCTTTTCAAAAAAATATCTCAGGAAAGCAAATTTCAACGCCGAGATGTTACAAAGTTAAGAAATCCTTTATGTAAGGGCTCTCTTTGCGATAGAAACTGCGCTGTTTTTACCGTGAGGATCTATAATCACATTCCAAGGATCACTCGGGAACTGCCGGTGCGCTACTTCAACAAAAAATTAAAAGAATTGAAAAGTCATTCTATCCGTTTGATGAGTTTCTTTCTCAGTAAAGGTATTGCTTTGGGTTGACATTGTGTTATTGATTACTAACAACTGACTTATGTTACTAACTTTTATAATTATGGTTTTTTTTCTTACTGTTATTTGATTAATTATTATTATTTTACTATAATAAAAATTTAATCTTTTATTTTAATGTAAGTAATTGAATGTGTCTTAAATATTGTGTCGATTACGATTATTCTGCAATCAACTTAAAATAATTTGCATAGTCATGGAGTGGAACATAGAGTACATAATATAATTCTAACAACTGTAACATACTATGTTCTTGGCAAATAAAGAATCATTTCATCATTTCATTTCATCATCGGTATTACAATTTAAAAAATCAAAACAGTTACCTACTGTAAAGATTGATAGGACAGCGTTGGTTTTTAATGTCGCACGAGAATGAGTAGAGTTGAAGGTGTGTTCTTCTAAAAGATAAGAAATCATTTTTAACTGAAAAAGGACTTTGTTACAATTGTTTAAGGCCACATAGTATTCCACAATGTTAACATAAGCGTTCTTGTCAAGTAAACAAGAAACGTTACCATACAAAATTACATAATTAGTTTAAAGCAGCGGATTCCTTTCAGAAGCCCGAACCCTACTCTTCGAAACAGGTGTTACTTAACGTAGAACAATTGTCCACCGGCCTCTTAGGTACTGCTCTTGTTGGAGTGCAGGATGTTGATGGTCAGGTACATGTCGTTCGTGCGTTAGTAGATCTTGGTGCTCAATCATCTCTTTTACCTAATCTTTAGCACAACAACTTCGACTGCGACGTCGTAAGTCCTGCGATCTGTTCGGTGTCGGTGAACACCGGCAAAGCTACCCATCGAAGGGTAGATTGTTCAATCTTGGCTCTCACAGACGATTCCGTTCCTGGTTTGTCCACTGAAGCCATTGTACTTAAGCGCATCACAGGATATCAACCTGCAGCAATGTTCAATCCGATTGTGCCAGAGAAATGTAGCGACCTTCAGCTTGCTGATAAGACATTCAACATTCCGGGTAAAATCGATCTACTTTTGGGTGTTAATCTTTTCAGTGACATTTTTAGCGGTCCAAAGTTAAAATTAGGTAATGGTTTACCTACAGCTCATCCAACCATCTTTGGTTGGGTCATTATGGGTTCGACCCCAGTGACTATACAACTCAGTATCAAAATATTAGCCTACTTACCAACGAGTCTAGCTTACAACTAACTATAACTAAATTCTGGGAATCAGAAGAGTCTCCTTTGCCGCCGATTCCAGATCCTGATGACTTCATATTATTATGTGAAAGGCACTTTGTCAACACACACAGTAGAGATCCCAATGGGAGGTTTGTAGTTAGGCTGCCGTTCAAGGTAGAGTCCTCTCAGCTCGGTGATACTCGGATAATTGCGTTAAAAATGATTCACAATTTGGAGCGTAAACTTATAAAAGTGCCTACAGTTCGTGAACTCTACGTTCAATTTTACGAAAGATTATGTAGAGTCTGGACATATGATGTTAGTACCTTCTCATAGTGCGGTTGTCAGATATTATATTCCTCATCACAAAGTTGAGAGCTGTTTTCGATGTGTCATAATAATATTTTGACTTAATTGTTTTTTGGCATACCATTTTAGTAAGCATTAATATGGTTTAGGCTAATGTTTTTTGTCCTAATTTTGATTTGCATAAAGTTACAAGGCATATTGTTTATTCGTCTAATAGTTATTATGCATAAAGATAGTCTGGTAGATTAGACAAGACAAAAGGTGAGGTTATAGTTTCAAAACCCGCTATTATTTTGATTGGTTTTTTATCAGGATTTGTCTTTGCAATATTTTTTATTGTATTGATAGCTATTTGAATCAGAAAAAGCAAAAGTAGGTATTAGGTATTTCAAATATAAATTGGATACCGTAGTGTAATAGTAGGTAAGGGTGCGGCGGGGGTGGCCCTTGGGCCACCCCTAAGCCGCCAACATGTTTATTTAATATACGAAAAGTATTTTATTAAATGCAAACACAAAGTTTCAACATCTTACTTTTCCCTATATAATTATTATGCCTAACAAAATTATGCTTAGATATCATTATGCGTAAGCTAATTTAGGCTTTAGAATAGTATGTTTAACAATTATTATGCTGATACTAGTTATGCTTGAATAAAATTTGCCTAAAAAGTTATGCCTAATTAATATTTTGCATAACTATTATTAGGATAAGTAAAAGTATGCCATGTTAAATTATGACATAAAATTTTATGCAAAAAATAGGGATCCGGTCTTTCGGTACTAAAGGTAAATTAGATGCCTCAATCTTACATAAATCAGTGCATAACATTATGTCTTATATGCGATTATTTGTGTTAAATTCACTATAATTCTGATTCAGCAATGATAAATTCATAAAATCTGTTGTTAAGAATAATTATATCGTTACCGGATACTACTGTCATATAACGAAGTTCATGGTTATATTGCCACACTGCATTAGATAGGTTAAAGTCGTGAATGAATAATGTCTACTCAGTTCTGTCATAAAATGAATTCAATAAGGATTCGTGTCTCCTACCATGCGGTATGTAAATACACGCTTTAAGTAAATATACTAGCTTCATGCGCGGAGCGAACGATGGGGCGGAAAGTGCGGCCGCGCATCGGGATGCTCACCCACAGCTCGTGTGCGGGCGGCGGCGCACACCAAGCCGGCCGCGCGGCCGGGCACAGGCGCACAGCTCCCAGCGCACGGCCACCACCGTCCACCACCCCTCCACCGCGGCTACACCCCTACACCCATGAGATGCCGCATCGCGGTCACATCTAAATACTTCATTCCGATTATCAAAAAACTCTGAGCTGTACAAGGAATCATTATGCCAAGATTCAGTTATGCAATTAATATCAAATTCTTTAGCTAGTACATTTTACTCAAAAACTCGTGGGGTTTTGTACTCAGGTCCCTTACGTTCTGATAGTAAATAGACAAATTATACTTCGGGTCTCAACCGAAGACGATTACTTATTACATGCAGCAGTACATGAGATGGTGCTATCTTCTTCACACTTTAAGATATATCCTAAAAAGAAATATCTTATTTCCGTTCCCTGCACTGGCAACCCCGCGTCACGAGACGTCATTACGTGTTTTTGTGTTATCGGAATCACACGTACTTTTCGTAACGAAATTAAATTTGTATTTAATAAGATGGAAAAATGTTAATGTTTGAAGTTGAGAGACAGTGATCATTATCGTATTCTTCGTAAAGTAAAGAAATCATTATTAATTCAAAAAACGTAAACATTTATCATCATCGGTGTCGGTGAATAGTGATAAATGTCGTATCAACGATATTACGACACGCAGGTATTGGAACATAACGCTAATTTACCTGGAAAATTAACTATTAAGGAATGTATCATAGTTCCATGGATAGAACTAAGATCATTTATCATTAAAATTATCTACCCTCATTTTTATTGGTTTTTCTTGGGTTCTATAATAATGATTGTAACAAAATTAAAAGCCATTTACAACGAGAAATTCTTTAAATACTAAACACTCACTTAGACACCACTGTTACAGTGTTTAACTTACTAAACGTATGATGTGTCGGGGAGATATAACTGCTCAACTGTGTTGATGCTTTATTTTACTCAATGACACTGATTGTCCTTGATTTTACTCCATACAAGCCGTATCGAGGTTACTTACAATAAATTGGACAGTGCTGAGGTTCTATTTTACTCCACGCAAGTCGTGGCAAGGTAACTTTCTCCACTTTAACAGAGTTGAGGCTCCACGCATGCCGTGTCGAGGATACTTACTCCACTTTAACAGTGTTGAGGCTCCACGCTAGCCGTGTCGAGGATACTTACTCCACTTTAACAGTGTTGAGGCTGCACGCAAGCCGTGTCGAGGATACTTACTTCACTTTAACAGTGTTGAGGCTCCACGCAAACCGTGTCGAGGATACTTACTCCACTTCAACAGTGTCGAGGCTCCACGCAAGCCGTGTCAAGGATACCTACTCCACTTTAACAGTGTTGAGGCTCCACGCAAGCCGTTTTGAGGATACTTACTTCACTTTAACAGTGTTGAGGCTATATCTTACTCCAAGCAAGCCGTGTCGAAGATACTCACTCCACTTTAACAGTGTTGAGGCTATATTGTTGTTGTCAATTGGTGGATACATCAAGAAAGAAAATTCCAAGGAGCCCCTTTGGATTGGAAGCAAAGGAGTCGCCAATCGGTTTTCAGGTCAGACCTCAGCATTATATATACTTATTAATTGTATTAGAATAATAATTAGCCTTACTCCGCTACATAGCGGCTACACAAGCCGTGTCGAAGAAACTCACTCCACTCTACCAGGGTTGAGTGAGGCTATATTTTATTTCACGCAAGCTGTTTTGGGAATATGTACTTAGTACATTTTAACAGTGTTGAGGCTTTATTTTACTCTACGCTAGCCGTTTCATGGTTTCTAACTCCACTTGAACTGTGTTGAGGATTTTCTACTTCACATAAACCGTGAGAGGCCATACCTATTTCACCATAACAGTTTCACGTTTCCACGACCTCTGTGGAACAAAGCAGAGTCTCAACATTGTTGAGGACGTGGGTTCGATTCCCACCTGAGGTGGACATGTTTTCAACGTTTCGTTATCTTCGGGTTTACTTATCAATAATTATTTGGTGAAGGCATCTTAAACTATGTCACTGATGTTTACAATGACTCAACCAGTAGCGGCAGAAACGAAGCTTGGCCATTCGCGCTGCTTGCAGCGCTAGTGCCTGTGCCCGTGCCAGCTGCGCCACTAAGATCTTCGATCTGTCCCCGTATATGACGGTCAGTCCGACGATAGCCTGCTTCCATTGGACACCCATAGATTCTACAATTTCTCAGAGAAGAACCTCATAAAAAATAAAGGGTTACTCATATTAATAAAAAATAAAATAAAAAAAGTACTTACCTACTTAAATAAATGGAAAAAAAAAAAAATAATAATAATAATAAAAAAAAATGGTAATTATGTACATAAGCCTCGAAGCTCCAAAACTAAATTAGGTAATCGAAATAAGAATAATAATAATAAAAAGGTGTTAAATGTGTTTTGTTAATTCGGTGCCTCATACCTGGTTGGAGAGGATCTTAGAGCTGTATAAAATTAATACAACTCTGAGATCTTTTCTAGGTTCTTGTATGAGACAGTGGACCACAGTCCTTCGTCAACCGGGTGGTGGAGACAGCCCGTCTGGTCCGCAGGACTTCGTAAGGATTAAGCGAGGCATCTTCCAGGGTGATAGTCTGAGTCCGTTGTGGTTCTGTCTAGCCCTGAATCCTCTTAGCACATTGCTAGAGGATTCAGGGCTGGGCTATCGGCTTAAGAGGCAGGGTGAAGTTATTTCGCACTTGCTGTACATGGATGACCTCAAACTATTTGCACCGAAACGTCATGAATTGGTGGCGTTGCTGAAAGTCACTGAGACTTTTAGCAGCGCCATCAACATGGGGTTCGGTGTAGACAAGTGCGCGGTCATGCACGTACAGCGGGGGAAAGTTGTAAATTCTACGAATTTGCAACTTTCTGAGACGATGACTTTCAGATCTGTCTCCGAAGCCGGCACCTACAAATACCTTGGTATGTCACAGTCATTGGGTATAGAGAGTGAGGGTATAAAACAGTCGGTGAAAGAACGCTTCTTTGGTCGCCTGACAAAGGTACTTAACAGTCTTTTGTCAGGAGGCAACAGGGTGCGCGCTTTCAACGGCTGGGTTATGCCCTTACTGGTATACACCTTTGGCATACTAAGGTGGACTTAGACCGAGTTAGACGCCCTGGACAGAAAGGTTCGACAGCAACTGACATCACATCGCATGCTCCACCCACGCTCGTCTGTTATGAGACTGTACATCCCGCGGAAATGGGGTGGTCGAGGTTTTTTAAATGCCAAGACCGTCCACAACCGTGAGGTGTGCAGTCTCCGAGAATATTTCCTCAACAACGAGTGTGGGATGCATCGCGATGTGGTGTCAGTTGACAGGACCTTTACGCCTCTCTCCTTAGGCAAAGAGAACTGGCGCAAGCCTCAGGTGCTGAGCACCGAGGATCGCAAGGATGTATGGAAGAGCAAGGAGCTGCACGGCCGGTTCTATCGGGCCTTAACAGGGCCCGATGTGGACCTGCTCGCGTCGGTGAACTGGCTACGATTCGGGGACCTCTTTGGGGAAACCGAAGGTTTTGTCTGTGCAATTGCGGACGAAGTTATCAAGACGAACAACTACCGGAAGTATATCCTGAAGGACGGTACGGTCGACATATGTCGAGCATGCCGCCGTCCCGGAGAGTCACTCAGGCATATTATTTCCGGTTGTTCTCATCTTGCTAACGGCGCGTACTTGCACAGACACAATCTTGTAGCCAGGATCATTCACCAGCAACTTGCTCTTCAATACGGTCTTGTGGAGTCCGAGGTGCCGTACTATAAGTACGCACCTGAGCCAGTTCTCGAAAATGGTCGTGCTTTGCTCTATTGGGACCGATCGGTTATCAGGGACAGGACTATTGTTGCCAATAAGCCTGACATTGTGATAGTCGATCGGTCCCAGCGGCGGGCAGTGCTAGTCGACATCACCGTCCCACATGATGAGAACCTCGTGAAGGCTGAAAAGGACAAGCTGTGCAAGTACCTTGACTTGGCTTACGAGGTTACCGCCATGTGGGATGTTGACTCGACTATCATTGTCCCGATAGTCGTATCTGCAAACGGCCTAATAGCGAAGAGTCTCGACCAACATCTCAAGAGACTCTCGCTAGACAGCTGGATCAAGGGCCAGATACAGAAGGCGGTACTTCTTGACACGGCACGCATCGTCAGGAGGTTCCTCTCTCTGCAGCCCTAACCACCGGTAGCTTGGGCCCTGCCCCGCTGCTGGCGGCACCCTAGGTTTAGGTTTTTTATAATGTTAAATGTTTTATTTTTTATAGTAGTTTTGTTTATTATTTTTATATGGGATATTATAAAAAACCTACACTTAAGAAAATAAATAAACACGTGAATAATAATAATAAGCTCTGTTGGAGGTAAATATCAATAAAAGTTTTAAAACTTCAATTTCTGAGCATAATAATATTGATACCCCTAATGCCATAACCAAGTTTGATTCGGAAAGAAAACAAAAATCCAACGCTCTGTACAGGGTCCCGGGCTGATGCCCGGGCTGAAGTTGTGATCAACTTCGAGGTTCTTTAAACTCTCGGGGGGGCGCCACTGCGCGTAGTAGTATCATCAGCTATCGAGCTACGATCAAGCCCACCAGCAACATTCACACCGCCGAGGGACTGCCGAGGTTCCGCCGGATATCTGACAGGGAAACGTTGGAGTCAGAGCTCCCGCAGTCGCTTGACCTATTTTTATGACTGAATGACAGAAAGTGTGAGCTCACTAGGGATCGTAATGTTTTACATTGGATTTGCAAACCTATACAAAACAACTATACCCCAAAACAATGTCTGTTACTTACTATTTCAATCTATGTAGATGAAAATGAATCGCCAAATGTGTTGCTATGCGCACGAAAACGACTTAAATGATTCGTCTGATTCTCTTTTGTTGTGTTTGAGCAGGAAAAGTTTACAAAAAAAAAAAAAATGTATAGAATCTCATCTCACAGATTCACTTAAAATTTAAAGCAGCTTCAAAATAATTATATTTAAAAGTATCGTACTGCCCTTAAATTATTAAATCACAAATACTATTGTCAACAATTGATATTCAAGATGCTTATTTTTAATTAAGTATTTACTGCAATTAAGGTTTAGCTTGAGGTTGAAATTAATGTTCTTCTGTTCGGCCTATTTGTGTTTGCGAAATTACTGGAAACGGTTCTAGAACAATTGCGCATAATATTTGAATTTTCTACAATAATTGTTTAGTTTATGTTTTGTACCTACGCACGAAAAATAAGCTAAAACTATGACGAGTGTGTATTGAATAATAAAACTACGAGTACAAGCACCTTTTTGGAGTCATAGGGTTTGTCACAAACACTTACAAAAGCATTATTAAAAACCCGAGCAACAGAACTTGTTTTTATACACAAATGTATATTAAGGGATTTAGATGAATTCAGGAATATTGACTACGGCATGCACAGCGGCCGTTGCGGTTTGAATTATCTACTTACACCAAGTTGTTTGAATAAAAGAAGTTCTTAATTGATTCAGAAACTTTTTTGTATTCGCATCCTACATCCAGTCTTGTGAACACATTATACGGATATACTTAGATACGGAGTAGGTAACTCTCCTACCATGCATTTTCATATATTATTAGTTCATTGGCAAAGCCAAAATTTGACCTTACAAACCCTTACAAACGCAGAATGCATCACGAAATCCTGACCAAGCTATTAAAAAAAAAAAAAAAACCCACTTACTTTTAATATAAATTGAATAAAGGTATTGTTGTGGTTAGATTAGAATTTACATCCTTAGTATACAATGTGGCCCAAACTTGTTGTCCAAGAAAAAATGTTCTTCGGCCCTAAATAATATTTGTTATACCTTACTTCCTTTCAAGGCGAGCCATCCACTTCTAGATTGCCTTATCCAGGTGGCGCCAAATTATTAGTGAATCGCTGACCAGACATGGTTTACTACGAACATCTTGAGATATATGTTTACAGCTCTTGCAACAAAATCAGTAACATTAAATCAGTACTGTATTTGATAATATCTTGGTAGCTTTATTTGAAAAATAATAACTTAAATCTTTTCAAAGCTGATAGTTATAAAGTTATCATTTCTAACCAAAAAGTTTGAGGAAGGTTCTATGTTGTCTAAATACGCATAGGTCCACTATACCTGTCATCTAAGGGAAGTAATTTACTTTACATGAATGACTGTGTTTAACACAGTATTGTTTAGTGTACACTATCTCAGATTTATTGCTTCAAATCAAAAATACAATTCAACATGGGACACAAATGTCATGTTAATTAAACCATATTTCCAGGACAATCCTTAGAATCAGATCATAATCATTGATTTGTCACTTATGATTCTTACACTATATTTTCTATTATTTCTGCTCAAAAAACGCAGTCTATTAGTTTAATCAAAAATAATATATCAATACAAAATTATGTGATTGTGATTGAAATTACTGACTTCATTTAGACTTCAGGCCCCGATTTTAGCAACCGCTCATCATATTGTCCAATATTTGTAAGAATCCCAGTTATTTGTTGCTGGCTGTGCCAACCTCATAAAAAGGCGGTCACAAACATTTGTTGCAAATAAAAAAAGAAAAAAAAAAAGGAAAGTAATCGTAGACTGTAGACAGCACGGACCAGATATTAGGTCCGAGGTAGACAGTGACGTGAAAGAGGATTCCAAGACAGTGGACGAGTGGACGACATGCCGATACCGATATTTGTCTGTATTTGGAGCTCACAGTCACGTAGTCGCTCGGCATTTGCTGCTCACACTGCTCATAGATCTAGTCTGGAGGTGTTTCGCAGAGTTGTTGTGGGCTGAGCCACTTAAATGTATTTGTTAATACTGTTGGAGAAATGTTTAGGTACAAATCAGAATGAATTTTTCAATGCAGTATTTACACAACAAAATAACAATACATAATCAAATAAATAGATGAAATTGTTAAAGTCATTGTTTAGAAAACGACCAATGCATCGATAGCCATTAAATGCATCTTTTAAGGTTTAAAGGAGGCTTATGCACCTATAAAAAACTACCTACATAATTGTAAAGTTTAAATTGACATAATTTTTTATTTTTATTGTGTTAACATTACAATGCTCTGAACATCTGCATGTAATAAGTAATCGTCTTCGGTTGAGACCCGAAGTATAATTAAGAATCAAACGAACTTACCTTGTGAAATTTGATTCCAATTATGCGAGGGTCTCAACCGAAGACGATTACTTAGCAAGCTCCTAGTTGATAGTATATTGTTTGTTACTGTCACAGTCGGGTTACTCGCATAATGACTAATTTCATACACGCATAATGACTTACACGCATTTTGACTTTCACGTATATTGACTTATACGCATTTTGACTTACACGCATATTGACTCACGCGCATATTGACTTACACGTATATTGACACAAGATATATTTAAGTATTTAACACAAGTTTCCCGTCAAGCGGCTTCGCTTACGATGTTGATTTCCTATCGAAATTGCCTGTGTCCAAATATATTTCTGTGCAAAAGAATTATGACTATTTTATGCGTAGTTTTGAAGAAAGATGAAACCCACTTTACTTCTTTTTTTCTTACTAAAATAAATAAATATGATTTTTTTTTTATGGCAAGTGGACTGTTTTAAAATTATCCATTCAAAACAAAAAAAAATTAACGTACATTCAAGAATGAGTCCATAGGAACTTCTTACAGTCTTACCTTCAAATGAACTATAGCCACTTCAACCTATCATTAGCAATCTTAGAGAATTAAATGTTGATATAGAGTAAATGTGTAAGGACTCATTATGTCATGTTTTGTCATTTGCAAACGTTATTTTTAACCTTTTTGTTTTATGCACAATTTAACAAAAATGGAAAACGCATTTTAAATCAAATCAGTAAAAAGGACGAAATTTATGTGTATCATTTCGCGTAGTCGTTCCCGTGTGTCTTTTCGCGTATAAACATATGTGTCAATTCGCGTATGTCATTTCTCGTAGTCGTTCCCGTGTGTCATTTTGCGTACCTATGAGAATATGTGTCAAATTGCGAATGTCATTTTGCGTAGATGCGATCTGTCATTGTGCGTTGGGCTCTTATTGTTCTGAGGTTGGGCTACTTAAATGTGTCATTATGCGAGTAACCCTCACAGTCATTGAAAAGCAATAGTGCCTCTGCAGTATACATTGACATTGTAATCTAAAGAGGTTTCACTACCATTGGACTATCGGTATTCAGAAGAAACCAATCAGTGGATAAGGTCCTATTTAACGATAATTTCATAGACTGGCAATTTAATGGACTGGTTAAAATATCGTTCGATGGGAAAATCGACTAACAGTTTATGAGCATGATGCCAAAATATTATGGGAAAATTACCGCATAGTAATAAGAAAAAATGGAGCAAAAAGGAATGGAAATTATAATAGGTACTAGAGAAAATTAATTTCGGGGTATTAACCGCTACAGTCAGCTCACTTAATAGCTTACATGTACTAAAAAGAAATGTTTTCATGCCTGTGCTTATCGAGTTGGAAAAACGAAAATGAATCGATAACTTATTTTGTACACGACGGTTATTTAGGCATACTTATACTTACATATTTTTATCAAACATTTTGAACTTATCAAATCTCAAATCGTAAAAGTCTTTCGGGCGATTATCAAAATCGGGCCATCGGTGGCGGCTCACATACGCCTGAAACAATACAATGAAGAGAGTTCATTGCTTAGAGTTAGTTTGATTATTTGTAAGATTTTGCGTAGCGGTAAAAGAATACACCCCCTCTCTTCCCCTGGGTGTCGTAAAAGGCTACTAACGGACTAAAGACTGCACGTACATCCATCAGCATAGAGCGGCGATGGGATCACCACCTGTCACGCTGAGCACATGTCATGTGCAGTTATCATTTGGTGAATCGTGGCCTGTAGCAGTAGACTGTTTTTGTGGTTCTCTTTGCCTGAACTCTTTCTCTAACTAACCCTTCGGGAATAATAGCACGGAATAAATAATAGTCTTGAATATATGTACCTATGTATATATTTTAATATTTGGATCTCTGTATGATATATTACTTTAGCATGCGAAGTTTTAATAAAATTGGCTCATTGGTTAGTCAAATTTTGGACTGAAAGTATGGAAAACGGAAATGCTACAGCAAAGCAACAAACTTGCTGGACTGAACTACTTACATACATATCTACACATAATTACGACGATGATCCCCGAAGGGTTAGTCAGATACTAGGCAATGAGGACCGCAAAAGCAGTCCGCTTTTCAGCTCATGTGCTCAGCGTGACAGGTGGTCGCCGCTCTTTGCTGTTGGATGTATGTGCAGTCTCTAGTCCATTAGTCGCCTTTAACGACACCCAAAGGAAGAGAGGTTGTATTCTTTTAATGAGAAGCTACGCGACACGGCTCTAAACTAGTTGAATAATGCAAACTAGGCATTAAGGGATTTTGTTTAGTCCGTAGTTACCTCTGATATAAATATCTTAGGCTTCCCCTTCAGGGTCGGCTGGTCTCCGAGTTCGTAGAACCGCACAAAGTCTTCCGCGTTGAAGCGGTAATTACTTTTCTTCCGTTTCACCTTCGTCCTATGGGTCGAGGTTGACTGTTCCTTCTGCGGGAATACCACCACCACCGCCACGCATCCGTACTCGGTGAAGTCTCTCGTGAAAACTGTTGGCAAAGTTAAGTCATGAATTAAATTAAGTCAATACTAGCCGTATTCAGAGACCTCATTTTAATGACAATTAAGGATTTTGCTGTCACTTTCTTGTGTATAATTATTATTCTATTCTGTGGTATAATAGTACCGAGTAGAGGAGGAAAGATATTTAGACATAGGATTAAATGTTTACTAGAAAAAAACAACCTGTCTCAGGAAAGCTCGAACGGGATTCGAACCCGTGACCTTTGGGTTGCCGGTCCCCTGCTCTAACCGTTATGTTACCGAGACCCCAGAAGACTCGTTGAATTTTTTCTAGTAGTTGATATGTGAGGGTAGACTTCACAACGACGGCAAAGGAAAGCTCAGAAAAAAAGTTTGAAATCAGCAGCATCAGCAGGAGCGTTATGGGAGGTGTGTCTCAGTTAGCTGTTCGATAACAGTCACTGGAACAAAATATATTTCAGCACAGCTTACAATTAACAACATGAACAAGTAAAAGGAGATAACCATCCAACTGGAAGACCAACTCGAGGATCTGGAGAGTGTATCCGATCTGCTGCTGGTTCTAGCAACAAATCAGAACACATCTTTTGCCGAAATCGTAAGGAAGGGAAACCACTCTCTTGCCCGTCCCCTGAACACCAGCAGTATCGTTATTTACCAGTTGACAAAAAAAACCAGTAAGGATATAAATAAACTTATTCAGACTGTAATTAAACCAGAAGAGCAGAGCTCAAATTAAGTATACAGGGCATGCGGAAAGTCGAAGATGAAATCATAATTATAATCGCACAAGAAAAAGAAGGCCTTGAGAAACAGAAACACTCAGATCAGCTTAAAGCGTCAAGGCCAAATCAGGGCTCAAGGTCGAAAAGACTAAAAAAGGAAGCCATTAATAATTTTATGAGGGGTCACCAGTCCCCACCTATAATACTGAAAAAGAAGTTTTCGGACGTCTGCATGAACAAAACATCTCGGACAGTATTCGCACATACATCGAGACCAATTCCTTAGCTCTATTAAACTTAGCCGCAAATCTGGTAAAAAAGTCGCCTCATTTTGTAATTTTGTAATAAAATTACCACCTGAATTGAGGAAAGTTCCAATAGCGACTGTTCATTAACTGGACATCTTACTCAGTCAGAGACTTCACACTTATAAAAAGATTTTACAAACATATGGCTACTCCGCAAACTTATAATTTATATGGCCTATACAATGTCCCACTGCTGGACAAAGGCCTCCATAATTGATATCAAGTCTTCGTTACACATGATGAGTATTTGCTTAATCACCACACTAATTGCCAAATGCGGCATTTTTGTTACATACGAGTATTTTGTCGTCTTATTCCCCTTCAAGAAAAAGGTTATTATTTATTTATACATAATTTATTAATATTTGGTAAAATCTGAACTATGGCAGAGGACTACTGATTTTGTGGCCCTCATTGCCTGTCTCTGACTAACCTCTCGGGGATAAAAGTCGTTATTGGATGTATGTATGCATGTTATTAAGAGGCCTATTACATTTCAAATGTGATTTTTGCGTAAAATGCCCATTTTTGCATTTTGTAGTAATTTTGCAGTTGTATTTATCGTTTTTATCAAAATAGGATAATAAATTCATTATAAAATCTTTATTCCTCATGAAGTAACAATTACTCGGGTATAAATTTTGCTCAATAATATTATCGTATATAGGAGATATTTACAGTTAACTTATAGCGATTTACGAAGTTTTTTGGTTTACAATAAGATTTTTTTCCTATATAAAATAAATGATATCTAAAAATTCCGGGGCCGCTACGCACTATTCGATTATATAAAAGATAACATTATAATTTTTTTTATTTCACTTGTTTAGAACAGTAGTTCAATCGATGAGCTCAAAAAAGTGCCTTCGCGCACTTTATGAAAAGCTTTTTCTGCAATTTTGGGTTTAATTAAAAAGTTAAGCAAAATTTACAAAAAGCGAGGCCGCTAAGCACTATTCCAATAGCTATTCTACACTATTCAATAAGTCATAATTGTTAATGTATTTTTGTTTCTGAGATCCATAACGTGAAAATTGGCCATTTTACGCAAAAATCACAGTCGAGATGTAATAGGCCTCTTAAGGCTTATGTTGTTTAGGCCTACATTGCCTTTTATTTTTAAATGATACATAGTTAGTACATAACATTTGTTGGCGCTTAAGGCACCAACATGCGACGCAGGGAAATGGTAAAATAGGATAGCTGGGGCTTACTTGGTTCCGGGCTGTGATCACAGGATCGTGCTAGAGCTGAAGGCGGCTGGCACTCTAGGCGCGAGGTCGCAGGCTTGAGGGCGGCAACACACAACACAGTTCACTCAGGGCACTGGTTGGTGGCGTTTTAGGGGTAGTTGAGCTGGTAAAAGAAGCGCTCTCACTGCACACACAACTGATCACATAACAGACGTGGTCACGGGCTGAGTTCTTGCGCGCGCGCGCGTGGGTTCGCCTGGAACGCTCAAGACACACTGCCGGGCGACCGCGCGTGATGTTCGCGGTCCAAGAGGTTCGTCTTGTATATTTGTCACCTCCCTCTGATTGGCCGATTATTCGTTGCACATTCGTTGCACCAATATGCACTTTAATTGACCGGCTCAGAGACGGTTATTCGTTGCGCTGTGGCGCAAACATCTTCCCGGGCCCCAGGGCTGGTCTCATCCAGAGGGAGCCTGGCAATCTTGAACACAGGCCTCCGGAGGTGTCCATTGGCGGTGTCCAGGTCCACCACCCGCACGACGCCATCCTTCCCAGGCAGGGTGCGAGTAATGCGCCCCAGTCTCCATTGAAGGGCAGGCAGGTTGTCCTCCTTGATGAGGACGAGCTCGCCGACTCGGGGAGGGGAGGATGGGGACAACCATTTGGAGCGGGTTTGAAGGGTATGCAGGTAGGACTGGGTCCACAGCGTCCAGAAGCGCTGGGAAAGGGCCTGTACCATCTGGAATCGCCTACGTGTGGAGATCGGCCTTTCTTCCACGGATAGTTCGGGAAGGGCCGTTAGTGGGCGGCCTATAATGAAATGTCCGGCCGTAAGCGGCTCAAAGTCTGAAGGATCAGACGAAAGTGGGCAGAGAGGTCTAGAGTTAAGGACAGCTTCGATTCGTGCTAAAAGTGTAGAGAATTCCTCGAATGTGAGGTGCTGTTCGCCAATTACGCGATATAAAAGTTGCTTTGTTGATTTTACGTTGATCTCATGTAACGCACCGAACCATGGTCCCTTAGGGACGTTCAACAACCAAGCAATGTGCTGACCAGCGAGCTTGTGCGCAATCGTGTCATTGTTCAAGGCAAGAAAGTTTTGTACTTCGATGAGCTGATTTCTAGCGCCTACATAATTTGTACCGCAGTCCGAGCGGATGAGAACCGGGGCACCGCGGCGTGCTATAAAACGCTGTAATGCCGCGAGGAACGCTTCCGTGCTGAGGTCCGAGACCGGTTTCAAATGAACCGCCTTAGTCGAGAGGCACACGAATATACAAAAGTACGCTTTTAAGAGTTTAACATTACGTAGGGTACTAGATTTAACGAGGAATGGTCCGGCAAAATCGGTCGTGACTTGACTAAATACTGGCTGAGGCGTAACTCTATCGGCTGGCAGGTCGGCCATGAAGGGTGCTTGCGGCTGGGCCCGGCATCGAAAGCATCTAATGCATTTAAAGACTCGGTGTCTAATAATACGGCGCGCGGACAATATCCAAAATTGTTGGCGTAGGATTGCGTGTAAGGTGTCAGCGCCAGGGTGGCAGTGTATTTTGTGGTAGTGGTCAATGATCAGGTCTACAAGTGGGCTAGAGCTGGGAAGTATGAGCGGATGCTGCGCGTCATATCGGATAGACGCATGGGACAGTCGTCCACCAACTCTAAGGAGCTCATCTTTAATGAGAGGTGACAGCCGCTGGAGTCTGACGGAGCAGATTTTGCCAGTTTGAAGGCGGTGGATGTCCTCCGCAAACTCATTGTGCTGAACACTGCGCACCCAGTAAAGTAGGGCCTCTCTTCGTTCACTGACGTACAAGGGGCCTGAGCGTCGCGAATCTGGGTGGTGTCTGCAGTTGTGCAGAAAGCGTTTTAGACAAGCTGTCACTCCGACGAGCTTGTCTAGTGAACTGAACCGAGTGAGCAGGTCAAAGTCAAGACCGGGCACTGTGACCAGTGACGGGACGTGTTTGGGCTTAAGGCCGGGCAGGGCGTGATGGCCCAGAGCTAAGGGCATCGCAGGCCAAGACTCAGAAGGCTGTCCAAGCCATGTGGGAGACCACCATAGGTCGTGGGCTGACAGGGATTGCGCAGACATCCCTCTGCTTGCGCAATCTGCCGGGTTGAGCTCGGAAGGTACGTGTCGCCAGGTACATTCTGGTGAGCCTGAGCTGATTTTGACTACCCTGTTGGCTTCAAAGGGTTGAAGACGGTGAGGCGGTGTATTGAGCCAGGCCAGGACTATCGTACTGTCTGACCAACATATATGTTGTTGTATACTGATATGGGCCGATAACTGAACCGACACACGGATCATGAGCTGGGAGAGTAGAGTGGCGGCCGACAACTCTAACTTGGGGATTGTGAGGCGGTTCTTGATTGGTGCGACTCGCGACTTGGCGACAATTAAGTGTACCAAAGTATCTCCGGAGGCATCGAGCTCATGGAGGTAAACAACGGCGGCAAACCCGGCCTCAGAGGCATCTGCAAACCCGTGAAGCGAGTATGCAGCTGAGCCTTTGTTTGCACAAATGTGCCGAGGGAAGCGAATGCTAGACAACAGCGGCAGATCCTCTGAGATGTGGTGCCACTCCGTTTGTACTTCAGAGGGAGTGGGCTCATCCCATTCCAGCTTCAGTAGCCACAATTGCTGAAGCAGCAGCTTTGCGCGGAAGATAACGGGCGAAACCCAGCCGTTTGGGTCATAAAGTGAGGCTACGGTGCTTAAAATAGACCGCTTTGTGACATGTGTGATGGGGGGCAGAGAGATGCGGTAGGTGAACTCGTCTGACTGAGGGCTCCACTGTATACCCAAGACCTTAATGGACGTGGACTCTGGGTTCATGTCGAAGTCCTTGGGCATGTCGCATTGGTTGTCGGGAAATCTCTCGAGCAGCTTAGGCGAGTTAGATGTCCACTTACTGAGCTGAAAGCCGCCTAGGTCTAGCAGACTTATCAACTCGTCCTGAAGTGCTTGGGCGGATTCAACCGTGTCATGACCACACAAGATGTCATCAACGAAGATAGACTTGCGAAGAACCTGAGCGGCTCCAGGGTGGCGATGGCCTTCATCATCAGCCAGCTGGAGCAGGGTGCGGATTGCATGATATGGGCTTGATCTTAAGCCGTACGTGACTGTATTGAGGGCGTAGGTGAGCAGAGGGTGATCTGGTGAGGACCGCCATAGTATCAGCTGATACCGTCTCTGGTCTGGGGCAACCAGCACATTTCTGAACATCCTCTGGATGTCAGTGCTGAAAACGACTGGATGCGTTCTGAAGGACATGATGATGTCCACAATGTCCTGTTGAAGGGCGGGGCCTGTGTGTAGGCATTCATTTATGCTGACACCATTGGAGCTTTTGCAGCTACCATCAAAAACAATGCGCAGCTTGTCCGACCCTGACTTAAATACGCCATGGTGAGGGATGTAGAAGTGAGGTTTATGGGCGAATGTATTTGGGTGACAGGGAGCCATGTGCCCTAAGTCGATGTATTCGGCCATAAAGTCGACGTATTTAGAACGCAGAGACGGGTTCGCCATTAGCTTCTTCTCAATATTGAGGAATCTGCGTAATGCGATAGGGTGAGTTTTACCTAGTTGAGGGGCGTCCTTTAGAAAGGACAGAGCGACCGTATATCTGCCTGAGGGATCGCGTGTAGTGGTAGAGCGGAAGATTTCCTCGCATTGTTCCTCCAGGGGATCATTATGAGTGTGAGATTGAGGGAGGGGCTCCTCAGACTCCCAGAACCTTTCCAGACTCTGACGTATGTCCTGGGCTGATTCAGCTGAGTCTGGTTGTGAGCTGACGACGTGAGCTGAGTTAACCTGCTGCGCCGGCTGCGCATACAAGTCCTCAATGGGTCCTATCAACGCGAAGTCGAAAATCGTGCCGAAGGCTATGGGCTTGCCCGGGCCCAACGAGACCTTAGTCCCGTCCAACACCTGGCCAAGAACGTCCGACCCCAATAAGAGGTCGATCGGGGCTGGTGTGTGGTAAAGCTGGTCAGCCAATGGCACGGGTGGCTGGCCTAGTACGTGGGAAATGTTTGGTACCTTCGCTAAGGGAAGGTAGCCAGTGACGTTTTTTAAAATGTGAGCTGTGGCAGTAATTGTAGGAGTATCATTGTGAGTGGGTCGGCATACTATTGTTATTGCCGCCTTTGACTCATGTTTGTGCTGATTCCCAACTCCTGTAATTTTTAAAGAAGTGGGTTTTGATGGCAGGTTCAAAAGTCGTGCCATGCGTGACGTTATTAACGTCAGCATACTACCACAGTCCAATAAAGCTCTGGCTGTGTGAAGATGGCCATGTACGTCCGCGACTCTTAGTGAGACGGTTGGCAACAAAATGGGTGTGCCAGTGGGCACAGAAGGTGAGTGAGCTGATTGAGTATCAGCTGAAATTGTATGAGCTGAGTATGTATCAGCTGTGTGGGAATGGGTTGACTGGGCATGGGCTAAATCTACCTCTTCGCTAGGGTGCTCTGTGATAGTAGGGAGTCATAATTGCTGGAGGCGTTCGCGGGGCCTACCTGGCGAACCGGACCTGGGCGGGCTGGCTCTGTGAGCAGAGCTGGGTTGCGCCTGTTTGGGATGTGCGGGTTCGTGCCGCCTGCTGTTTCTGGGACGCTCCCTCGAGTGCTCTGTCAGCTGTGGTGGGGGCACATGTACAGACGACGAATGAGCTGAGTGCGTTGGGCCGTCTGGTCGATGGAGGGACGTGTGGTGGTTCGTACTCCCACAGTTCTTGCATGCCCCCCTTGACCTGCACTCGCTCTCGTAGTGACGGCCGAGACAACGCTGGCAGCGCTCGCGTGCCTGTACAAAGTCCCAACGGCCCTGTGTTGGCTGGGCATTGTACCATCTGCACGTCATGAGCGTATGTCCCCTAGTGGCACAATAGGGACAGTAGGGCGTCGAGCGTGAGGAAGAGGACGAGGACGATGATGAGGAGCAGCTTTGCTGGTAGGCCGAGTAGACGGGGAAGGGCTGACTGCGAGCCGGGGAAGTGGATGGGCGGTGACGCATTTGCTGCGCTGGGCGTGACGGTTGGTGAGTAGGCTGATCATAGGCGCGGTGAGGCGATGGAGCTGAGGAGCGTTCACGGTAATGGTCGGGTTGTTGCTGAGCCATCTGAGCATAAGTGCGATGGAGCAACTGTGGAGGCGCGCGGCTACGAGAAGGGCCGGGCAGGGCGTGAATGGGCTGCGGCTGGGCTATGTTGGAGAACTCTGTCTCCACACAGCGCGCGTGCTCCTCGAGGTAGGAGATGAGGTCACTCAACGTGGGCAGGGAGCTGCTAGACCCGTGTCTGCGTTCAAATAACGTGCGGAGCTCACCCTTAAGCTTTCGCACCACTATCGACACAAACACGTAGTCGTCTCCTATGGGCAGATCCAAATTACTAAGGGCACACTGGGCGGACACCAGCGGAGTGAGGAAAAGCGTGCGTATGTTTGAGCGCGTGTGGATGCTCGGCAGCCCCAGGATTATGTCGACGAAACTATCGATGAGAACCCGGCGGTTCTCGTACCGCTTGGTGAGGATGTCCATGGCCACGGCAAAATTTTCATTGGTGACCTTTAAGTGGGACACCATACTTAATGCCTCACCGCTGAGACTTGAGAACAGGTAGTGGAGCTTGAGAAACTGGGCTGAGCGCTATGGGTTGGGGACGACGTGGAAGAGGGTGAGATTTCCTCCCTCGCCACAGGTATCCCCAGGTATGCCCCGGAGGCTTTTGTGTGGTTCTCAGTGTATGTCCTCTCAACCCCCTCGTCTAAGTTCTCTTCGTCGAGAATGTTGTAGTACACTGAGTCCATCTTCTCCTTTATGCCCTGTATCTGTGCGAAACGCACGTTAAATTCCGTTATGGAATGTTTGGTGTCGCCAGCAATGATCAGTGATCCCACCTCTAGGAGCTGGTGTAAAGCTTTGGCGGCCTCCCTAAATATCGCGGCTTGTGACTTGGTCGGCATCGCGTTGAATAAAAGGAGACAAAAAAAATAATAAAAAATAAAAAAACTAAACAAATTTAAAGGCAGTAAAAAGAACAACACCCTGTATATATTCTATAGTTGGGCTGGAGATATTTGTTTACTAAGGTAAGGGCAAATGGGCTAAAATTAACGCAACAATAAAGAAAGCAAAACTAAGTTGGGACGCCTTGTATATGGCCCACGGGTGGTGCAAACGCGTGTGTATGTGTATGTCTGTGTATGTGTATGTATGCTTATTGAACGCGCGTACGTAACATTAGCCGACCGCAAAACAAAAAGCAAACAAAACAACAAAAACAAAAAAATCACGTTATCCGTAGCCCACTGTTGGGCAAGGCGCTCACAGTTGGGCAGACCTGTTGCCGACACTAGCGCAAAGAATGAGTCAGTCGCAAACAAAAAATATTAAAAAAAAAATAATAATAAAAAATTTAATAAAAAGGTTGGGACACTCTGTCTGTGTCCCACAAGTGGGCAAACGTGTGAACGTGTGTAGAAGTACTATGCTCTTGTGGTGAGCACGCACAAGAATGAGCCGATTGCCAAGGCAAAAATTAAAACCAAAAAAATACAAAATTAATACTAGCGAAAAATAAAGCACGCTACTTGACACGCGTGGTGAGCATGCACGAGATCTGAGCCGATTTAACACGACACGAACATAAAAATTTCATTACAAAATAAAACGGGAAAATAAATCTCTCGTCATAATACCACACGCAACGCAATAAAACGGGAAACCTTCTCTCGTTATATTACCCTACGTAACGTTATAATTTAACTACTAATTAAGTCACCGTTAGGAGTATGAACAACGTATCGTTAGGCAAAAATCGTTTGGGTACACACACAAGCCCGCTCAGATTACAACAACATTACAACATTGCATCACACTTTCAACGGATGCATACACAAAATCAACAATAAAAACACTAAACTTGTTAGCGTAAATTAACTAGGAGTTAGCACGAATCGGATACTGGTACGACCTTTTATTTGGAACACGATACCCGAAACACGAATTTTTATTCGTGTAGGTAGGTCAATAATATTTCGCAATGCACTTTGCAACGTCTGTCGTGCAGAAAAGATTTTGTATGGAGATGAAATTATAAATGTTAGGAAGTGAAATAGATATAATTATGAAATATTATTTTTAGCGGACTGTAAATAATTAATCAAAGTTAAGGGCTGATTCGGGGCTGATTATGGTCGAAAGACCATGAAATTTAGAGGTATTCCGCGCTCGATGGACCAGATATGTTGGTGCTTAAGGCACCAACATGCGACGCAGGGAAATGGTAAAATAGGATAGCTGGGGCTTACTTGGTTCCGGGCTGTGATCACAGGATCGTGCTGGAGCTGAAGGCGGCTGGCACTCTAGGCGCGAGGTCGCAGGCTTGAGGGCGGCAACACACAACACAGTTCACTCAGGGCACTGGTCGGTGGCGTTTTAGGGGTAGTTGAGCTGGTAAAAGAAGCGCTCTCACTGCACACACAACTGATCACATAACAGACGTGGTCACGGGCTGAGTTCTTGCGCGCGCGCGCGTGGGTTCGCCTGGAACGCTCTAAGCACACTGCCGGGCGACCGCGCGTGATGTTCGCGGTCCAAGAGGTTCGTCTTGTATATTTGTCACCTCCCTCTGATTGGCCGATTATTCGTTGCACATTCGTTGCACCAATATGCACTTTAATTGACCGGCGCAGAGACGGTTATTCGTTGCGCTGTGGCGCAAACAACATTTCAAAATAAAAGATTTTTATTGTGCCCTGTAATATAAGAAGTTATTATTAAAAGGGATTGCTTACACTGGTCCATAATAGTGTGCACCTTTCTACGGGGCGCATCTACTTGTATCTCTACTTCGAATCGAAGCGTCTCGAAGGTTTCTTTAATCTTTACAACGGTGTTGCCACTCGCATCGGTGCAGTTGTTGTGGAAAATCAGCAAACTATTCTTGCTATACCTGAAATAGGATTTTGGACTTTTAGTTTTTTATGATAATGAAGATCGGTTCTTGTACCTCTACGCCCTGTAATTTTACTGGATCTAATATTCCTCTAATCGGAACGTAGCAATGTGAAACAACGCTGCTTGGCAGCAGAAATATGTTTATAAGTTATGTATTAGGTAAGTCAGTTATATGCTATTTCATGGAACCCCAAGAAAGGACCATGGTGATTCTGTATGAACCCCGTCCCCACCCTACAACAGTCATGGGATACGTGTCAATTTGTTCATTAGAACCCAAAGAAGCCTAAAGTACCTGTGTTAGTTGCAAGAAGTATTGGGTTTATTTATAATAAAAAAAATCTTTTATTGTTTTCTTGCTTTATTTGGAGTTGCTCGACTGTGTCATGCTCTCTCAAAGTGTCTCTGCGGTGGTGGCATGTGCGTCGGGTCGTTACGTTCCCTAAAACATGGTTGTGCGAAGCGATGGCTGATTCACATGTCATACTCGTGAACGGGTGCCGCCTGTGGAGTCTGTTCGCTCTTGCAATCTTATTTTGTTGGAAAAAAAATATATTTAAAAACAATATATTTTTTATAACCTAAATCCCGCGCATTTGAAGAACGTCGCCATAGTAAAAAATATCTATCCTACTAGACCCTTCAAATGACAATAATTTCAAATCTGTTGGATAGTGGGGACAAAATTTCCCATGGTCCTTTTGTCAACTGATCTCCAAACTTCATTATGAGGATGGCACCCAATGATGATGAACTTTTATAGGGTTATTCATTAGAAAATTTGTATGGTATATCAAAAGCGATGACCTATAGCTTCTATACTTTAAGAATCGTGGTGGGCGTAGCATACAACATAAAATTTAAAACAACAAGAAAACTATTAATAACCTTTTCGCGTAGCGGTGAAAGAATACTACCACCCTCTCTCTTCCCTTGGGTGTCGTAAAAGGTGGCTAACGTAATAAAGACTGCACATAGGTACATCCAACAGCATAGAGCGGTGATGGGCTCACCCTCTGTCACGCTGAGCACATGACGTGCAGTCGCTATTTTTTGAAAAGTGGACTATGGCAGAGGAATACTTTAGCTGTCCTCATTGCCTAGTCCCTGACTAACCCTTCCGGGATAATAGTCGTGATTATATGTATGTATGTAACAATGAAAACTAACAAAAAACTATTAATTTCGTGGTCTTACAAAGTATTTTTTATAATATGCCATGTTTCACGCTCAGGCTTAGTAATCGATTTCTCTACAAATAAAATACAACGTATAAAATATAACACTTAAAACAAAAATATCCCACAAAAATACCCATTTACTACTGTAATATATTATATTAATAGTTTTATTTTTCAAATTTGACTAAACTACTAAAAAAAAACGATAAGACTTATTTTTTTTAAATAAAGATGAAAAAAGGTTTGTCATATTTAGGGCCGATTTTTCAACAGTCAGATAAAACTTATTTGTCTGTTAAAGTATTGCACAACCATTTTGAAAATCTATTGTCATCAGTCTTTTCTTTCTTTACAGGTGATATTTTGGTTTGATTGTGTTGTACTTTATCAGACAGATAAGTTTTAACCGAGGATTGAAAAATCAGTCCTTAATCAATTGAAATATATAAAAGGATAGTTTACACAACTCTCTTTCGAAAGACATAATATCACACATATTTTTAGGTCAAAATCGTAAAAAGTAAATTTAATATTCCAACAGAAAAACCCCTTTAAGTGCCCACTTCCGGTTTGAAGAATGACCTCGACGTACGTAGTCTATTTATTATTTCCATAATTTTTGGTAAAGAGTATTTTCTATAGGCTAAAAACGACATGTACGAGTAGTTCGTCCCTAATATTTTATTAATTCAATTATATGCTCCTGTATCTATAATATATCGTTTTTATATAGACTCGCGAAAACGTAAATCTGTTTGATGGCTTGAGAGATAATTTGTAGAGCAGGTACGGATTATCTTTATTTGGTGGCTATAGTACCCGGAGACACTTGAAAGGGATTGGTGACCAACACTCACCTATCCAGCTCATAAGTGAATCGCACATCGGTATTGACTGTGGGCAAGTTGCTTCTTGTTGTCGTTGTCTCTTGAATTGACCCGTCTCCAGTCCTCCCTGCCTGAACTGTCTCTCCATGTGTTTGATCTGGTGAAATTGTGTAATGGCTTTCTTGCTTCAATTCTTCCGTATATGGATTAGCCAAGTTTTTAATGAAAGGGTGCGGGTTAACCACTAACGTAGGAGATTGAATCATTCTTTGAGAATATCAATAAAGCAATTTATACGAATAATAAATAACAAATGTGCGTTGCTGGCAGGCGCAAGCGTATTCGCTTGTGTTGAATTGGCCAATGCTGATAAATCCGTCGGCTGCAACCTCAATTCATTTACAAAGGATTTATATTATCGGCAGATTAGTAATTTTTATTGATGACTGACGGTACCTAATAATGCATAACAAGATAACATTGAATATTGCATTTTATAACAAAATTTTCAAGATTGTAATATTGTTTGTTATAAATATTTAATAATAAAATCATAGCATTTACCGTGTCGCGTAGCGGGGAAAGAATACTACTTAGACTGCACATGTGCTCAACGTGACAGGTGGTGAGCCCATCGCCGCTCTATGCTGTTGGATGTATGTGAAGTCTTTAGTCCCTTAGTCGCCTTTTACGACACCTAACGGAAGAGAGGGGGTGGTAGTACCTATTCTTTTACCGCAACGTGACACTGTGATAGATTTGTAATAGTAGTAAATTGGTTAATTAGAACTAATTTCTCTACCCCTTATTGTTTCGGACGACCATATAAATAAATAAATAAAAGTTCGTATAATTGTCCCAAAACATACAAAAAAAATACTTTAGATTAATGTTTTATATTTTAGCGTTTTATTAACGCTTAAATATACTTAAGTAAAATTTTAAACACTGAAAAAAGACGACAACCTCAGGCCGGAATCGAACCACGCACCTTCCGCATTCCGGGCGGCTGCCTTAACCACTTGGCTACCGAGGTCTGGCTTTCAACCGTCGAAATTTGTCAGTGCTTAATGCTTATGTTTTTAGTCAACATTGCTTCATCAAATCTTAGAAGTTTTCACCTCTGTGATCCGAAAGAAATATTTTTACAAATACTTGAACATTCGGTTAAATTGAAGCTGCGTTTATAGATTAATGTTTTATATTTTAGCGTTTTATTAACGCTTAAATATACTTAAGTAAAATTTTAAACACTGAAAAAAGACGGCCACCTCAGGCAGGAATCGAACCACGCACCTTCCGCATTCCGGGTGGCTGCCTTAACCACTTGGCTACCGAGGTCTGGCTTTCAACCGTCGAAATTTGTCAGTGCTTGATGCTTATGTTTTTAGTCAACATTGCTTCATCAAATCTTAGAAGTTTTTACCTCTGAGATCCGAATTTTACTTAAAAAAATACTTAATAATTATTAACCAATAATGATCTCAGTGAGACAAAAAGATCTATGACTCAGTGACTGCAGGAAACCCGCAGCCTCTGCTATTCTGCCATGACCCTCAACAAATTGATTACATATTTTGTAGGTACTCATTTGTGAAACACGCGAACACATATTAAATTATAGCTGTCTAAAGTAGTAAGTAGCTGTACAATCAAAATAAACAAAAACACGCGCATGTACGACGGCAGTTTGGCAACTCAATGACTTTAAGGTTGAATAAAAACTAGAAAAATAATAATAATAATTACAAACAATAAAAATAAAAATAAAGAAAAAAAGGAATTTATCTAACACAAACAATAATAAAAATGTGCATGTTTAGGTGTGTGTGTGTGTGTGGTTGGGGGTGTGTGGGCGTGTGTGAGCTTGTGCGTGATTGCTTCCGTGCGTGCGTCAAGATCAACAGAGTATATTCAACAGATCTGCAGTTGCATCGTAATCTAAACGTAAGAGCCATTTGGTCACAGTCTTTTTATATTCCATTTTGTTAAGTGGATATATCGATAGACTGGAGTTTAGTTTGTTATAAAGGTGTGAGCCAAGAAAACAGAAGAATCTCTGAACGAATCTAGTTTTACACACGTGTGTAGGACACACTTTATATTTTGTACGACCATCCTCCAATGGTATTGGGTTATATACGAAGGATGCGTATTTTTTAGTACTGTGTTCAATACAAATAGCTGGCGCAGAGTGAGCACGTTCCAGGTTTTGTACAAATCTGAGGTAGGATATAAGAATGGCAAAGATAGACCAACCTTAAGAACAGCCCTTTGAGCTCGTTCCAGTTTAATTAATGCAGATTTAACCATCCCTCCCCAGAACGTAAGACAGTATGTTAAAATTGATTGACAAAGAGCATAATATATTAGTGTTAGATTTTTTATATCAACTACGTTTCTAAGAGTTTTAAATACAAAAATAAGTTTGCGTATTCTCCTAGTCAATAAGTCTACGTGAGGCGCAAACGACAGTTTATTATCAATCAATATCCTTAAATATTTAATGCTAATTGTTGATCCAATAAGTGGACACAAGCATGGGGACCCACTGGGATCCGAACAAGAATGAACTATCAAAACATTTGATGTAGGTACTGATTTTAGAGTAAAGATGAGGTATTTTGTTTTGTTTGCATTAATAGTGAGTACATTGTTCGAAAGCCACCTCATCACAAGATTTAGGCCCATTTGCGCATCCTTAAAAACGTCAGACCAATTGTCTGCTTTAAAAAGAAGAGCTGTATCATCTGCAAAGGATACTATTTTCCCATTTGGTATTTGAAGATCACACAATCCATTTACATAAATAAGAAATAAACTCGGCCCAAGAATACTTCCTTGAGGAAAGTAGTATGGAGACCATCACTTATGTGGGAGTCGATCTTAACATGTTGAGTTCGACTTTGAAGTTAATCTCTGAAGAACGTCAGTTGCATCCCCCTGACTCCTACACTTTCAAGCTTACGAACGAGCATGGGGACAGAAACCGTGTCGAAGGCTTTAGCGAGGTCGAGGAATACCGCGATGGTTTTCTTTTTACCGTCGAGGCTATCTACTATGTAGTCAGTAAGTGTATGAACATCATCAGCAGTACTCCTACCAGAACGGAAAACGTATTGGTTAGATGAGATGGTTATTTTCTAGGAAGTTGGTTAGCCTTATATTCATAAAACGCTCTAAAACCTTTGATAATGTTGGTAAAATAGATATCGGTCTGTAGTTGTAAACACAGTCTCTGTCTCCCGACTTATGTATCGGTTGGACGTATGCAATCTTAAAAGCTTGTGGGAATACTCCTGTGTCTATGGCCAATATGCAAATAAAAGTAAGAGGACGAACTAAAACATCTTTGTACCTTTTCAAAAAAATACTAGATATTCCGTCTGCCCCTTGCACATTGCTATTTTTTAAGTTCGTAATAATGTTGGCTACCTCTTCTTCATCTGTAGGCAGAAAAGCCATTGAATTATGTATAAGATTTGGTGGGTTTTGAACGATTGGTTCATTATTCTTTAATTTTTTTTCAGCCAACGTTCCACCAACATTAACAAAATATTCATTTATAGCATTCACCGACTGTAAGGAATCTGAGGTGGACAACAACTCACTTGGAACGTGTCTATTTGGTTTATTAAAAGTTTTTTCTTTATTAATTTCTCATAGTCTTTTACTGTTGCCAGTAGCTTTCTTTGTTTCTACTCATTCGTGTGCCATCTTCGAACGCTTTAATAAACCGTTACAAAAGTTGCAATATCGTTTGTAAGATAATACTAATGTTTCGTCACTAGGATATTTTTGACTTTTCTATGTAAACGGTCTCTATGCTTCATACACCTTAGCAAACCTGGTGTGATCCATGGTTTTAGCATTGTTTTCCGATTTGCGACTATGGTATATGTGGTGTGGTTCGCTATTGTAGATGTAAGAATAGATATAAAGTAATTTGTAGCACAGTTAGCATCAGTCATCACATCATGTAAAGTTGATCGAAATTAATCTTAAGCATATCATTTGCCAGGCAGTCTTGTTATAGTTAACTTAGATGGCTTAATATTGTTACTTAAGTTAATGTTGCAGATCACACCATCATGGTCGGATAATGAGGTATGTGGTACAATAAAAAGTTGATCAAGAAAAGACCGCGTCTAGCAAATAAAAAAATTATATTTCATCAGGATAAAGCACCGGCCCACTCGTCTGCAATCGCGACATCAAAAATTGTCGAATTAGGATACGAATTATTGCCACACCCTCCGTATTTGCCAGATTTAGCTACCCGTGACTTTTTCCTCTTCCCAAACATGAAGAAATGGCTTGGCGGGCAAAGATTTTCGTCAAACGAAGAGGTGGTAGCCGAAACTGAGGCCTATTTTTTAGGGTTTGACAAAAATATTTTTTGATGAGTTGAAGAGGTTGGAACATCGTTGGACTAAGTGCGTAGAGTTGAAAGGAGATTATGTAGAAAAATAAAAAAAAATATATATAAAAAGAGTGTTTCTTCTTTCCAAAGTCATGGACTTATCAAACCGCCCTCGTATATAGCGAAGTAGACCCGCCTATATTTTCTTATATGTAGGTTACATGCCAGGGATTGCTTATAAAGTAGCCATTTCCGGCATTTTTGCCTAAAGGTAGGTAGTGACAGAGTAAGTGCTGAACGAATAGGCGGCGGTAAATCATTCCAAATTTTCATATTTATATTCATATTCATTTATTCACATTAAATTTATAGCAATCAGAACATAACAGTAGTGTTAGTGTATAAAATAGATGTTTTAGTGTACTACAAATTTACCCTTTCAGGGCTTTGTGATTTTATAATTAAGAGGTAATAATTATAATGACAAATTTATATTAGAAGCATTACATTACATTAATAAATTACATTAAAAACAATATTAAACAATTCAATAAAATTAATAAAATTAAAATCAATTAAAGTATATAAATGAATAAAATGAATTACCCATACAATATTTATATTTTTTTTCCAAAATATTCTTTTATGCTAAATAAGGCTTCAGCAAGTAAAATTTTTTTTAGCTCATTCTCAAATTTACTATCTTCGAGGGCTTTTATGTAATTTGGCAAATGGTTGTACACCTTAACAGCCATATAGTATGAACCATTCCTATAAATAGCAAGATGCACTTTGGGTACGACTATATCATTTCCTTTTCATTTTGGCGGCGGCATACTTGAAGCATCCCCTGGTGTTGGCGAGTCTTGACATAGGCAGTGGAATTTTGTTAAATCTATCTCTAAGCGAATACAAAGAACTCCTACTACTGATTTTACAATACAAATAAACGGGCATTTTAGTGTGGTGTAATGAGTGCAGGAAGCAGGCATATTTGAGAGTAACGGCGTTATGGATGTTTAAAATGTCCCTTTGGACCAAATGGGGTGTAATGTGATCCCTCTTCGGAATGTTAAAACAGAATCGCATGCATGCGTTCTACACCCTCTGCACGCTTTGAGCGGTTTTCTTAAATATAAACGGCTGATATACAATGTCACAATAGTTGAAATGAGACAAAACCAAACAGTTACAAAACAAAATTCTAATTTCTCTTCTTAAAAATGGACGTAATTTGTAAAGGCTCTTCAGGGAGCCAAAACATTTCCCTATTTTACAACGAACATGTTGCTCAAATTTTAAATTTTCGTCCATCAGACTCCAGTTTAAGATTGCGTACACAAGCCTCGTACGGTTCTGCGTTATTGCACACTTCGATAGCAGGTTTGTATGAATTTATCTGTTGGTCCTGATGTTTAGTGCCTAATGTAATTGTGATACTTTTGCCGGCATTAAGTGCAAGGCCGTGTTCCGCCGACCAACCTGAAACAACCCTTAAGTCTTGATTAAGGTTAGGGACAGCAACTGTCACATCCTCTTTAGAACATTGTGTATGGACATAAAGTTTGTTAACTTTGCCAGCAAAATAGGCGCAAACACAACACAATCAAAAGCGCGGCTAAAATCCAATAACACGAGAATGATCCCATTCCCCATATCTAACTCTGTGAGAATATCGTCTGTTATATTCATAAGAGCCGAGACTGTACTGTGATTTCTGCGAAAACCAGATTGTGACAGGTGACAGGACTTTATTTTTTTCAAGGAATGGAGTTATTTGTAATTCTATAATTTTAGACAACGTTGACAAAATACTAATAAGTCTTAGGTCTGAGAAATTATCCACACCAGACTTTTTTGGAATCGGGGTTACGATAGCACACTTCCACTCTACTGCAAAACCCCCGTCTAATATAGATTTATTTATTATGTGTGTTAATGTTTCTAGAGAATAAGGAAGTGTTAGTTTTAACATCGCCATTGAGATACCGTCACTGCCACATGAGTTTGTAGAGGCAAACTTAGTATATATATATATATTCTATTGTAGAATATATTACGGAATATAAATATATACACCAGGGTCAGCCTCGGCTTATGAGGAGCTTTTCTACCTCTTCCACTTAATTGAGAAAATCTCTACGGTGGAAAGAGGGGCTCAGACTAGGTTTTTTTATTGGTTAAAGTTAGTATCACCCTTGCGCTATCACGGGGAATGGCTCTGAACTACGAACGGTAATCTAATAGAACTACCGTATTAATAGGTACTGTACCCATACTAACCTGTGAACTGTCTGCATTGCTTACCTTGTATATAAAGACTGTTCGGCACGTCCCATTTCAAATAATGAAAAAGAAACTATTGAAATACTTGAATCATCAAAACAGTTTATTTTCATAAATGTTTATTATAATTATTTTATTATCAATAATAAATATTCACAGGCCGAGCAAAAGACAGTAGTGTCAATAATAATGATTTAAACTTATAGTTTACTGTAAATTTTATATTAGGTAGGTACTAATAGTATATGCGAATTTTAGTTATCTACTAGGTAATAATGATTTCCTTTAATGACTTTTCAGGTGTGCTTGGTTCAAATCACCTTACACGTACATTAATTATATATTTTTTATTTAATTAAATTACGATCTATCTTCTATAAGAAGACTATAAACTTTAAAATCACCATTTCATTTCTTCATCCTTATGTTAATAAGTATGCAGAAAAGCTAGGTTATGTGTGTATTTTTTCGGGCTAGTTAATCAACAACCCACCGCCCGCATTGGGCTAGTGCGGTGATGGCCCAATTTCCCTGTGTGTAGTGTACAGCAGCGCGATGTCTATTAAGATTGATGATGATTTACATAAGTTTGTTTAATCTGTGGGTTTACAGTGTGAATATCGAATATGTTATTTTCCGATATTTACACAAAAAATGACATGGATACTGTGTATCAACAAATCCTTTAATGTTCAAACCAATAAAGAAGGAAAAAACGGCGGTTTCCAGTAGTCTTACCAGTTGAACTATTGGGAATTTTCTTTTCAATAGACTCACTGATGGTAAAGACTTCGCTGGTGTTATTATTATCCCATTAGTTTTACTCTATCAAAATTTATAAAGCATAGACCTTGTAATAGATAGACAGTAGCTTTATTAAGTGTAGGTCCTTAGAGAAAATAGAAAGAATTATATTTTTTTCCAAATGGTAGTTCCCAGTGGTTTCACTAGTACGTGTATTGGAAAGAAAATTCCCAATAGTTCAACTGGTAAGACTACTCGGTAAGACTATGTACTGGGAACGCTTAAAAACCCTGATGGGTTGATTATTTTTTAATCTATTCTGCTTGATAAAAGTGATAAACCAACCTAAATTTTAACCAACGAGTCCCTCATCTCCATATTATTATGAGCTGAATGTAAGAGACGAACACAAAAATATAATTAGTTTTATAGTTTTAAATCAAAATATATATTTTACAGTTTAAAATAAAACGACTGAATGTTATACGTGGTTTATACAGTAGGATAAACGTAAATCAAGTCTCTCGAAGAAATAACGGTGCTTTAATCTTTTAATAAAAATAAATCTCTTTCTGGGATTATTCATTGCTAGAGTCTGTTACATATATTTTATTCAGGTGAAATAAAAAAAGAGTATTCGTAAACCTATATAAAATAGTTTATTTATTAACATAAAACAAAATTGCAAGCAACAAGTGCACATATTTAATCCGTCCAATTTGCTGAAATATTTAACCTAGATTTCTCATATTTGACATAATAATAAACCTTTGGTTTTTAATATGATTTGCTTTTAATTATATTAATCTACAAATAATTGCACATTGGAATATTTCACGTCATAATGCTCACTTGAAGCATAGCTTCAATTTATTCTGTACTTATACATAAAATCAACTTAACTCAACAGTAACTAATCCACTTACACCTTAAAATTAAAGCTTTTTTGTTCAAAGATGCTTTAAATAAACTTATCAAAAGTGCTTCTATTATTTGTAAAGATTTTCTATATAGAAAAGCATATTTTATGCTTTATTTATTAATGATTTATTAACAGTATTCATAGTTAGGTATATTATTAAAAGATTCGTTTTAGATGAAAAGTTAACAACATTAATTTTAATATCTTCTTAACATATTTATTACAATATATTATAAATAATATAATTATATTATAACGTTTTGTAACTGATAGCCTGTTAACAATTTCAAAATGCTCTTAATATTAATTATTATAATGATACAATTTCAGTCAAACTCTGAAAAGCAATTATTATTATGTACAATTAATGAGATTCCTTATTATCTCATATTGTGTCAAGGTAATGACGCATCGTTATTTCAATTTAAATCCAAGTATGCTACGGCATGGATGTCACTGCTGTCTGTTCTCAAAGCTACGCCCTGTGCACATTCCAGATAACGATCACAATTATTTCACTTAAAACCTATCTGTAAAATTATTATATTACAATTATTTTAATACATTTATATACAATACACATCACTGTCTGTCTTTTGAGGTAAGTATATTTACAGTTTTTCTGTACAACGTCTTCTGGCTACATCTAGTTTGTAAAGTGCAAAGATATAAATAATATTTACATTAACTATATGAAAATGTGCTCTCCTTTATAATGATATCAATTATGGTCAAAGCATTTTTTTACAAAGCGATCCGTATTACATTTAGAAATGAAATGAAATGAAATGAAAAATATTTATTCACATAAATAGAGTAATAATAATGTTCGAATTTAATTAAATTGTCCGTCTATTTTGCCGTCACAGGGCGTGTGAATCTAAAAAATTAAATGATAAGTAAAATATTAAAAACTACTTATAAGAATTTAACCATGTCCTAATTTACATTTTAAATAATAATATTGAGAAAATAATAATAAAATTTGAGAAAATGATTATAAAATTTAAATTCAAAGGACGTCAATAATTAATACACACACAACATTAAATAGATATGTCAATTGTTAAAAAACTTGATATGTCAATATTTGTGTCAAGATATTCCCTAACAGAGTAAAAACATTTTTTATAAGAAATTTCATTAATTTACTTTTAAACAATGGTAATGGAAGTTCTGTGAATGGAAGTGGTAATTTATGATACAATTTTATGCTGTTAGGGTAACAGTTTCTCTTATAAAAATGAGTTCGCATATTGGGTAACAATAGCTTACCACAAAACCTTGTCGACTTAAAATGATTATTATTATCATTCTTTTTTATAAATAAGTTTTGATGAGTCCTTACAAAGACACAACATTCCATAATATACAAAGATGGTAAAGTGAGTAGATTTAGTTTTGGAAACAATTTCCTACAAGATGTCATGGGTGGAACATCACATATTGCACGGACACATTGTTTCTGTGATATGAATGCTTTTGGTGCATCTACTGAGTTGCCCCAAAGTAAGATACCATATTTAATGTTAGATGCGACATAGCCATGATAAGCTACTAATGCAGCTTTTTGATTTATTTGTTTTGTTAAACGCCAGAGAACATAGGCAAATCTATTTATTTTATTACATACCTTTTTGACATGTTTTTTCCAAGAACACTGGTTTTCAATAACAATACCTAAGAATGTAACTTCGTCAGATTCTGTTAGAGGTTCATTATTTATAACTAGATTTAGGTCATTTTCTTTTCTTTTTCTATTATAAAATCGAATGTAGTTCGTTTTTTTAACGTTAATATGTAAATTATTCATTCGCAACCAGTTTACAATAAACATTATAGTAGAGTTTATGCCATCATTATAATTTACGTCATCATATTTTGATATTAAAACAGATATATCATCAGCAAATAAGTTTACTTGGTGGTTAGTTACATGTGGTAAATCATTTATATAAATAATAAATAAAAGCGGCCCTAGAATAGTACCTTGTGGGATGCCTACATTGTTTTTGGCTGCAAAGGATTTAGTAACAGTATCTTCTTTAAGTTTATTTCTACGTATTGGCGACGATTTTGAAGATATGTTTTAATCCATTGAAGGGCTATCCCTATTAAACCATATTTTTCACATTTAAATAATAATATATCGTGTGAGACAAAGTCGAATGCTTTACTCATATCAAAAAATACTGCAGTTGAGTCAATATTTCTATCAATATTTTCAGTAACTTTCTTAATTAGATTAAATACTGCTAGCGTTGTCGATTTGCCTTTTCGAAATGCATTTTGTTCATTCTTAAGAATATTGTATTTTTCTAGATATTTATAAATCCTAGCATGTACGGTTTTTTCGAATATTTTTGCTATTACAGGTATTAATGCGATAGGTCTGTAGTTATCCATTTTATCCCTCTCACCTTTTTTATAAACAGGTTTAATAATGGATAGTTTTAACACTTCAGGAAAAGTTCCTTCAGAGAAAGAGAGATTTACTAAATGACATATTATGTCAGATAATACAACAGCACAATATTTTTAAATGGCTGTAGGGATTTCATCAAATCCTACTGATGGTGTGTTATTAAGTGATCTTATTATTTTAAATATTTCGTCAGATGTAGCAGGGTAAAAAAATATACTTGTGTCAATAGATTGGATATTATTATGGAATGTCAAATTAGGATTCTGAATATTCGTATTATTTGTCTGGTTAATGAAAAATTTATTAAAATTATTAGCAATGTCAGCAGAATCAGTAATCGAAATATTATTGCATGTTATCTTGCTTATATACTTACTGTCAATATTTGTTTGTTCGTATGATTTTATCAAATTCCATGCTGCCTTAGATACATATTTACTTTTTTTGAGATATTCCTCATTTCTTACTGTCTTGACTTATTTATACATTTTTTTAGGACGCGAGAATATTTCCGATATGTGTTTTTACTACGTTTATTATGGTTCTTGTAATACATGAAACGCAATTTCCTTTTTGTTACACAAGATGTTTTTAGTCCCTTAGTGATCCAATTGTTTGTTTTTGTTTTATTTGTAATCGTTATTTTACATATCGGGAAACATAATTTAAAAAATAAAGTTAAATTATCATGAAATTTGTTAAAGGCCGTGTTCAAATCAGTAGCTTCGTATACTTCAGACCAAGAGAGACGTGATAAAGATTCTGCAAACTTAACCTTATTTTCCAAACTGTAGTTTCTTTTATACATGTACTGTGCTTTTACTTCTTTTTGTACATTGTGTAAAGACATATTTAAAGTTTGACACGTCTCCTGGTCCGATAAGCCTAGCGGATGAATTGTACCAATAGCTGTCGGAACATTGCTTATGATTTGGTCCAAACAAGAATTTTTACGTGTTGGTTTAGTAATATGTATTACAGTCCCATAATTTTGATTTATCCGTATATATTCAGATACGATATTGTTATTTTTCAAAATGTTTATATTGAAATCACCAGATATTACTATTTTTGTATTTTTTTTATACCTCAACTTGGAAAGTAATAGTTCTAAACGATTTAGAAATACACACATCAAAAGTGTCTAGGGATCAACATATATTTTTGCAATAACTTTTCTCCTGAGTGATATTAATTAAAATTTTCTTTAAGGATTCATCAAATAAAGTGTTAGCGTTTGTCTACAGTAACGATAAACCAAGTCACCTTTGCATTAATAAAGAAATTTGCCATTTTCCTAATAAAGGGATTTTTGACATTTGAACCACTAACATTAAAGTTCGAAAAAAAGACTGAAATAACAGTTTTCTTTAAAATTTTATTGGGTAACTTAAACAATTAATAATCCGTGTTTCTACCGCGAACACTAACAACACAAGAACATCGGTTTGGCATACTCAAAATGAGTTCATCCAAATCACGCTGTGGAATGGCCGCCCATGTTCGTTGCAACAACAAAAAAAGGTCTTCTTGCGACTGGATACCCTCCATATTCGGCAGAGCTCTTCTCTGTAGCATATCCCATGCATGCTCAATCGGGTTCAAGTCTGGCGACTGAGCAGGCCAGGGCATGACATTGATGTTAGCTGCGGCGAGAGTCTGTCTTACAACTCTTGCGGTGTGCGGTCGTGCATTATCATGCATTAACTGAAATAAGGGACCGATTTGCACTTGTAGAGGAACAATGACGTCTGATACAATCGTCTCAGCATAAATTTGAGCGTTGAGGTTGCCTCTGATCCAAATCAACTCAGTTCTTCCGCCGATCCAAATACCCGCCCATACCATGATGGTTCCACCACTATAAGGATGGACTTCCTGGCAGGATTTTATTCGCTGTTGGCGTCCAGGGGTTCTCCAGTGTCGTATACGTCTTGTATCCGGTCTCATACCAAAACGAGACTCATCAGAAAAGCACACGAAACGCCATTGTTCTTCTGCCCAATTTTTGTGTTCAAGAGCCCATTGATATCGAATCCTACGATTGTGCATTGCTATAGGTGGTACCCTTAGCGGTCTTCGGGAATGAAGGTTCACTTCATGCAAGCGGTTTCTGACTGTTTGGTAGCTTAATTAAGTTCCCTGAAGAGTGATGAAGCCTCACGGCTAACATCATGGCGGTTATTGTTGGAGCTCTTCGAGTTGTGATTTGAATGTATCGGTCTTGTCTCCGTGTGGTGCAGCGATACCGTCCTCCATGGCGCTCAGCCACGGTGCCAGTGCTTCGGTAACGTGTCCAAAGTCGACTGATAACACTCTGACTTGTATTCAGAGCTAAAGCCACAGTACGTTGCCGGGAACCAGCTTCTATCATTCCCACGGCTCTGAGCATTTCTTCCCTGCTTAAATGACGTCGCCGCTCCATAATAACGTTGGTTTTAATCAGTAGTAGGGAAACAGTAGCACTAATAATGTCTTCAATGCGTTGTATGTTTTTATAGGGAAAATATTGACAGCTGATTTTCATCTTTTACTAGAAATTGATTGAAAGTTCCTGTTTCAAATTATGAAATGCACCAAAAAGGATCCATATAAAGGAGATAGGGCAGCTTGTATGGCCGTTTGGGCCATTATATTAAATTGTGTTACAGACATAACAATTACTGCATTTTGAAGGGAACGATGTTAGCATTACAGATGTATCATTATTTTGCATGTACAACTCCGCAGATTAGAGTTATAGAGGATTCACGTGAGTTGCTTACCTCGATGCCTTGTTCTGCTTTTACACTATTTCTTAGTTATTTGTGTAGTTACAAGAATTTTAAGCTTATTTTTTATTGATCTAGATTAAATACTGTATTCAGGGGTATAATTTAACATAAAATGTCGTGAGAAAATAACTATTTAGAAAGAAAAGCCGGCACAAAATATTCTAAAATGCATAGAGCAAAGAGAATGAATGAATGGATGACTATCGTATTGACAAATGACATATTAAGACCTGACATTACATTTCAATAATCGATTTTAAAAATCGATTTAAGTTAATATTTTACCTTTCTTTTTGTATTTATTATCATGATTGTTAATTCAGATAGTCTACAAAATACAAGAACTAACGTATTGGTATATTCATTATTTTAAATTAAATACTGTTTCAATAAGTATTTGCAGTTAGACAAAAGTATATCGAATTAGATAAATCGATTTGTTACTGACAAGATGTGTGTTTACAAAGTATGTTTAAGTGTTATTTTCGAATATCCGTTTTATTTGTTTATCTAGGTTTTGCGGAGTGTTACAGGTTTATTTTAGAAACCAATAATAATACAATAAAAAGACCTTATTTTCTATACCAATTTTATTTCTGTAACGAACAACTCATTGTGGCCCAAAATTACCTATCTCCTTTATAAAATCATAAATTTATTACAAAGCCACATCTCAATCTCAAGAAATCCGCATAAAAATGCTTGATCCCTAGACACTTTTGATGTGTGTATATGTGGATTTGAGGTTGGAGTTCGATATATGCAGATGAATATACATTTTATGTTTGGGATTTCTATACCGCAGCACTCAAAAGACGTTTCAACGGTTAGTTCTTTAAGATATGGAATACTTTTATAAGTAAAGTTATTTTTACACATAATACAAACACCACCCCGTCGTTCATTTGGTCTAGAGTAATAATCAGCCAAAGAATAGCCGTTCATACGTAAATAATTTTTTTCACCACCAGATTTAAGAAATGTTTCCGTTAAACAAATTATGTCAACCGTTTTTTCATTTTTGGCTATTTCTTCTAGGGCTATTTGGAATAAATCAATTTTACTTAATATCCCAGCAATATTTTGGTGTAGAACTATAAAATTATTTGTATCGATATTAGAAGAAGAAGGATAACAAGGTTATATGTGTTCCGCAAAGTCTGTCGTAGCACTGGTATTACAAATTACACTACCACGGGGCAGCAACTTTTCTTTTTCAAAGTATTATTGTTTTTGGCGTTTCCGTACACCTCATTATAAGACTTGAAAGAGTGTCGTTGCTATAACGTGCCCGCTCTCTCATTGGTTGCAATGACGTTGTTAGCTTTGTCATTGGTATTGTTAGCTATCTTAAAACTGTCGTTGGGTTTGATGTTGTTGCATGGGGGGCTAACGGGCTCCTTTTTAAGGTTGCCTCCCCCGTCTACGTCGGTCGTCGCGGAGACTCTGAACGGTTTGCCCATTCGCGAGACTGTTTTTTTTAATCTACCGCCGACATATGTCGGCGGTAGATTAAAAAAAATGATAGAAGCTGGTTCCCGGCAACGTACTGTGGCTTTAGCTCTGAATACAAGTCAGAGTGTTATCAGTCGACTTTGGACACGTTACCGAAGCACTGGTACCGTGGCTGAGCGCCATGGAGGACGGTATCGCTGCACCACACGGAGACAAGACCGATACATTCAAATCACAACTCGAAGAGCTCCAACAATAACCGCCATGATGTTAGCCGTGAGGCTTCATCACTCTTCAGGGAACTTAATTAAGCTACCAAACAGTCAGAAACCGCTTGCATGAAGTGAACCTTCATTCCCGAAGACCGCTAAGGGTACCACCTATAGCAATGCACAATCGTAGGATTCGATATCAATGGGCTCTTGAACACAAAAATTGGGCAGAAGAACAATGGCGTTTCGTGTGCTTTTCTGATGAGTCTCGTTTTGGTATGAGACCGGATACAAGACGTATACGACACTGTAGAACCCCTGGACGCCAACAGCGATTAAAATCCTGCCAGGAAGTCCATCCTTATAGTGGTGGAACCATCATGGTATGGGCGGGTATTTGGATCGGCGGAAGAACTGTCGTTGGGTTTGATGTTGTTGCATGGGGGGCTAACGGGCTCCTTTTTAAGGTTGCCTCCCCCGTCTACGTCGGTCGTCGCGGAGACTCTGAACGGTTTGCCCATTCGCGAGACTGTTTTTTTTAATCTACCGCCGACATATGTCGCTGACGCCTGTATTTACTCTATTTGTCATTCATGCCAGTTCTCTCATTTATTCCTCTCGCACTTTTATACCGCATAACACACATTCATTCATCATCCTATTTGTTGAGGCCCTGAGCTGACTAGTCTTAGGTCTAGAAATAGAAATAGAAATATAAATATATTTTTATTGCTGATACTGTGTACATTTTGCTGGTGATAATACAATACATGGGAATCAACAGTAATGCCCATTACGGGCATGCAACATTATTACGCTAAAATAGCAACTTAACTTAATTATTTTTAGTATGAAAGTATTCATCTAAAGTGTAAAACACATTCTTTACAAGCCAGGTTTTTAAAGATTACTTAAACTTTAGTAGATCAAGGGCTTTGATATTAGATGGCAGATGGTTAAAAACTCTTATGCTGGTACTGAAAGCACTCTTATAAAACATATGATTATTTATCCTAGGAATACTTAGATTGTGCTTATACTCGTATATATCGCGGACATTTTGACGCATATGGTTGCTTTCGAAATATTCTGGATTTTTTTTTAACAAAAATTGATATTTCTAAGATGTAAATGTTAGCCAGATTCAGAAAACCTTTTTCCTTAAAAACACTTCTAAGGGATTCATCTGAATACATGCTGTATATAATACGCAAGCATCTCTTTTGCAGAATGAAAGTTGACTGGACATTAACAGAGTTTCCCCAAAATATAATGCAATAAGTTAATAGTGGATAAGCTTGTCCAAAATAAGCAGATTTAGTTGCATCTACTGAAGTTGTCTCAGCCAGTATAGAAAGAGCATAACAATAACTTGATATTTTTTTTATAAATTTTAGATACGTGTGCTTTCCAGTTTAAATGAGCATTTATAGTGACTCCAAGAAAATTAATTTCGTCCACCTCGTCTATCATTGTGTCGCAGTCTGAAATTTTAAGTTTGTAGGAATTTGATTTATAATTTCGAAATTGAATGAATTTTGTTTTATTAAGATTTACATTTAAATTAATAGTATTAAGCCACGTGACAGCTAGTTGTAAAGTGTGGTTAATATTTATTTCGAAAAGGTTACTATTTCTTTCAATGTCAGGTACGAAAATTGTTGCATCACCAGCAAACATGACACATAAGTTTTTTATAATATTAGGTAGTTCATTTACATAAACTAAAAAAAGTAGTGGACCAAGAATGCTTCCTTGCGGTAATCCTTGGGTCATCGGTTTTGATTGAGATTGCACTTCTTCAAAGGTTTTTTTATTTTTGTTGTATGTATCAATTACGGTTATTTGTTGTCTATCTTTTAAATAACTTTCCAAAAGTTTTAAAGCTATACCACGTATACCCAGGTTATCTAGTTTATTTATATATATGACACAATCGAATGCCTTGGACATATCTAAAAATAGTCCAACACATGGAGCTTTAACATTTAACGATTCCCAAATCTCTTTAAGAACTTTGTAGATTGCGAGCGTAGTGGATTTTTTTTTCTGAAAGCCAAATTGACTTTTTTTAAGCAAATTATGTTTATTTAGGAACTCTTAAAGTCTATTGTAAATGACTTTTTCAAAGATTTTTAGAAAAGTTGGACAGTAATGCTATTGGTCTGTAATCATTAATATTTGTTTTGCTTCCTTTTTTAAACAGTGGTTTTAATTTTGTCAGTTTTAGTTCCTGAGGAAAGACACAGGTCTCAATCATTAAGTTCAGAATATAAACTAAGGGTTTACTAATGAATTCTAAAGATTTTTTGATTACTTGAATCGGGATGTTATTATAACCACAGCTCTTTTTGTTTTTTATACTCATACCTATTTTTTTAAGTTCGTATGCATCTACTGGTGTCAGAAATATGCTATGTAGATGTGAAGCAGGAAGCTGATTTTTTTTGTCAGTTTGGGTACAAATATTAGAGTTAGCAAAATGGCTATTGAAAATTTCAGCAATACAATTTACATCTGTGACGACATTATTATTAACTAGAATACTACTTAAAGTGCTTTTAAATGTATTTTGGTGTGTAGTTTGCTTTTTTATTAGATTCCACGTTGCGTTATTTTTGTTGCTGCTTTGATTTATAAATGAAATGTTAAATTTCTGTTTTGCTATTCTTGTAACAGATTTTAAGATTTTGCAATATTTTTTGTAGTAAGGTATAAGTTGCGTTGTACGTTTACGTATTATATTTTGATGTAAAGTTCTTTTAAATTTGCTTGCTCGATATATTCCTTTTGTCTGCCAACTTGGAAACTTTTTATTGTAAGAAACTCTGCATTTTTCTACTGGTTTACATAAATCGTAAAATAACTTATATAAAGACATAAAAGCATTACAAGCTGACTCAACATCATCTTGACACAAATAAACATCAGAGAAACTTAACTGAGACATATAGTACAAAAAAAACATTTATATAATTATCTACATTTCTTCTGTAGTCATATCAGTATTCTTCAGTAAAGCCTTGATTACAAGGTACATTTAGTATTTGGCCAGAGTGATCAGATAATCCAAGGTGAGCTACTTTTGAATTATAAGTTTTTAAATTAGTTATAATATTATCTATGCATGTTTGTGACCGCATTGTTATTCTAGTTGGTTCAAAAATTGTTAACATTAAATTATATTTCAATAAGGTGCTTTTGAATAACTGACTTTTTTTATTATTGTCAAGTATGTTGACATTAAAATCACCTGCTATTATAACTTTCTTTTTTGTATATCTTGAACGAATTGTTATTTTATGTAAAAGCAAGTTAAGAGATTTTATAAATACATCAAAGTTGGAGTCGGGAGTTCTGTATAAACATATAATAATATAATTCAATTCTGGCAATAATATACCGCAACATTTAAAATTTATATCCATGCTCAATGAATCTATACATTGTAATAACTTATAATTTATCTTATTCTTAATATATATACAGACACCGCCTCTTGCTTTATTTCTGCAAAAGAACGCAGCTATTTTATACCCTGGTACTTGAAGAAAACTAACATCTTGGCATTTAAGGAAAGTCTCACTTAAGCACAAAATTTCTATATTTTCTGTATATAATATCATCTCTATCTGACTCAGCTTAGATCTAATACCCTGTTTATTTTGGTGAAGTATATTTAGACCAACTTTATCAGAAAATAGCTGAGTATTTTCTTTCGTACTAGTATTCTGTATAGGAATGAAAGGACTGGTTTGTTTGTTGGACTGGACTAATAGGGCAGGACAATATTTGATAGTTAGAATTTGTTATGTATAAGCCATAAAACGATTCATTTTTTATATCTGACATTAAATTGTTTATGTCGCTTAAAATAACTTGAACACCATTAATGTTTATTTTACCAGTGTATCTTGAGAACATACTAAAAGAATATTCTAGATTTTTATTAGAATCTAGTACAAAACAATATTGGTAAATATTATTGTCCCTATTCAACAAATCATTAAACATTTCAATCCTTTTATTAAAAATATTTGATTGATAACCATATTTGAACGACGGTACACATATTATAACGTTAGTATGCTGTACAGATAAGATTCTTTCCCTTAACATCTTAATTAAATCATTAAAGTTCTTCGACACAATGAAATCAGTGTCACCAATCATTAATATACAAAAGTCATGAATCGAAAAGTCTTCAAGTTTTGACTGCAATTCACTTGACAATTGATCAATGCCACCTTCCGGTTTCCGATAGTGACAGAAAGCAGTGTTCAGAAAAGTTATTTCTTATGATCGAAGAGGTATCATTGCGATTATTACTACTAATTACGCATAATTTTGGACATACGTTATTATGTTTTTTTGATTCCTTAATAGTGTTAGTAGTTCTAAGCTTCTCAGTTCTTTTTACGTAAGTTGTAGTATTATTATTGTTCGCCACAAGAGTTGCTTTTATCGAACGATCAGTAATTAAGGATGTATCATCAGACTTTCTTGACGCAAAATCTTTTTTAGCAACATTTTTGCTCTTTTTATCGTGGTGGCTGTTTAACGGAGTAGAAACGCATGATCCATTTATTCGAATACTGTTATTAATGTCGTCAATGCTAACAGTTTTGTATAATTTTATAATTTTTTCTTTGTCTTGGTTCTTCTTAATCAATTCGGCATTGTGGACATTCAAATTTTCTATTTCTTTATTGGCTATTTCTAACTCTGTTTGTAATCTTCTAACTTCGATTTTAAGTTCATTGACAACTAAATTTTCACTTATAGTAACATCTGGTAGACTATTGCAGCTTTTGTTTTGCGAAAGATAGGAGTGTCACTAATAGATAAAAAGGATGCCGACAAGTCATGTAAAGAAGCCTGCTTTTTATTATTTCGTAAAGTGACATTATCGTTTTCTCCTCTTTGTCGATTTGCACTAAAGTCTCAAAAGAATTTGCTGTTTGTATGTTAATCTGCATGGTAGCGGAGTTAGTCTTTGGTTTAAATCTACAGGTATCGCATGTGCAGGTTTTTCTATTTGCCGGGGTTTTTAAATAAAAATATTTTTCACCAATGCTTGTGCAGTCTAAATGGTAATATTTTTTGCATTCTGCACACGTTATAAAATCTCTCTTCGTAATTCCTTTTTTGCATTTTTCACACACTAGGGATATCTTATGGTGGAGTTAATATTTACGATAAGCAGTCAACACCCAAAGCAAAGTAATAAAGCACGCTTTAAATAGCATTCAATGCACCAAGCTGACGGGCAGAGCATGTAAAGTTTATTCTACAATATTCATAGATGGCGCTGCTTGGGTTTTTTGTTCCGAAGTCACAGCTATAGTCTTAAAAAAGAAATTTCTTCAAAAGCGTGTAGGTGTTATTGAAAATATTATCACTGTTTCGAATGGTTAAATCACTGGTTTTAATAATCCAAGCGGCGTAGGATGCAAGCTAGGGATGAGCGTATAGATAGATATTTAGTACGCTTGGCGTCAATGCACTCTGCGTATAAAAGATGCTTAGCTGCAGTTGATGCGGGTGGCAGTTTTAAATATTTTAAATTGTTATTGTTTTTAACTTACGAACGGCTGGATGTCCATTAAAGATTTAAACACTATTTACAAACTTAGGCTGCACAGATTTTAATAATGTATTGCACTTGTCCTAGCAAAAGTTTTTAACACTAGCTTTGTTTATTTCTCTATTCAAATCTTATATCTAAATACTCGAGGAAAATTAGTGGTTTCCTTACTATTTATTACAGTTGGTTTTTACAACTTAATACTATATCTTACTCTCTAATTACATTTTGTTCTTAATCTACTTTCATGCTAATTAAGTTTTCTTATTTTTAATTATGTTATTGGCTTTTATATATTTAGTCACAGTTTTATTTTTTTTAAACATTTTCTTCTAGTTTATGTTTTGAAATTAATACATTTATACGCAGATATATGTATCATTCCTCATTAACAATCTATTTATTCCTATTTACTACCTATGTCTTATTTCTACGTATTACAAGTGCAACTATTTTTGTACAATATTCTAGGAAAACCCTTTCTATGTTCGCCCCCGATAAGATCGGCGAAGTTTGAAGGTTCCATCTTGGCACCTGCCTGTATTTCTATGTTTAGCCTCTCCAGAGCGTGTGTAGGGCACTCGGAGAGGATGTGTAGGAGGGTTTCTTGTGTGTCACGATCACAGACGCACGACGGATTATCCTTACACTTGAACCTGTACAAGTATGCGGAAAACCCGCCGTGTCCCGTGAGAGCCTGTGTGGTGAGGTGAGTGTGTGTCAGCTTCCGGGTAGTCTGGTAAACTGTTATGGCGTCTGGGAAGAAGATTTTTGTAACCTCGGCTGTGTCGCTCGACTTGTACCTTACGTTTCATTTCTCAAGAGACTCATTTCGAATGATTCTCTTGACAAATGAAACCGGGCACATGTCGTAGTCCGGCCTCCTTGTTGGAGTTTATAGCGGCCTCCTTGGCAAGTTAATCGGCTCTCTCGTTTTCCTTCAACCCCGCGTGCGCTTTTATCCAGTACAAACGTACATATTTGCCTTGGTTGGATGCTATCCTTAAATTATTGCGCGTGTTTACTGCGAGGGGATGGAGGGAAGTCACGTTTGTGGCAGTCTGGAGAGCTGCCATAGAGTCGCTATAAATTCCAAAAGTACTTTCCTTTCTACTGAGCTACACTTCCGAGGCCTTGTGTAATGCAAGGAGCTCAGCCTGATACACCGTGCTGTAGGATAGCAGTGCAAGCTTGATGGCTCTGGTTTCGCCGGCGCTATTCCACAAGGATAGCGCCACTCCAACCTTGCCATCAATCTTGCTGCAAATGCAATGCAATCTGTGTAAATGCGGATGTCGTGCATATGCGTGTGTATCTGTATGTCCTGCGTGATCGGCGTGAGCTCTAATGTTGTCTGTTCTGCCGGGTGTGGTAGGTCGAGTGCCGTGAGATACCTCGATGTCTCTGCCAAATAGATCTGGTCGGGACATCCCCTTTCTGGCCTCATAAAGGGCGGCTGCCTCTTTAACACGGAGGTCCAGGGGGAGTGTCCCGGTCAGAACCAGAGCAGAGTTGAGTGACACTGTTCGGTACGCCCTACACATTTTCTGCGCGAATCCCCTTGGGTTGTTGTACATTCGCCACAAAGTTAGTTTACATCAATAATTTTAGAATAAAATAACTACCTTTAATTTCGAGCTGTTATATATATGTACAGTATATAATAGTGCCAACATCATCACCCCTCGGTGCATTGGGCTGCATCAGCATTTTAGAGCAGTAGCAAGATTATTGCAGCGAGCTCCTCAGTTCGATTCCATCATCCGCCGGTGACACTTGCCCTTTCATTTAGCGAGTAATTATAAATAATTTCGTGCACTTTATAAAATAAAATCATTTTCACGCAAAGTATTAAAAGTGTTTTTTTAAAAAGGGATTTTCATTAATCCCTATAACAATTTGGTGGCAGCGTTAAAGGGATATTTCGGATATCCTCGGTTCGTCTCCAGTGAAAAAGTAAAAGAGAAAAAAAAATATAAAAAAATAACAATTTAACAAATTTATCCTAATCCGCAAGTGTGCCGTGCTTTAAAAAAAACTATTGTGCTAAAATCTACTTATCCAAAATCGAACTCCATCCGTCAGTAAATAAAAAAGCAAATAGTCTCGTTCCTGTAAAGTAAAATAATTGACGTTCCTGAAAAGTAGTCTCTATCCTGAAAGAAAAGTGTCGTTCCTGCCAGATAGTCTTGTTCCTGAAAGAAAAGTCTTGTTCCTGCCAGATAGCCTCGTTCCTGAAAGATAGTCGCGTTCCTGAAAGAAAACAATTTCTCTCTTGACTGAGAAATTCAACGCCTGGTGTGCCCTAGCTCAGCTTCTCGTCATCTTCTGCGAAGTGCCGCGTGACTGGTATACCGCGCTATACCTACCTACCACTATGTTCGTGTCCTTATACTTCAGCATGATCCTGTAAGTGACTTAATTTCATTTATCCAAACTTTTGTGAAAGTGTAAAGCCTTTATTAAATAAACAACTAAGTGTGTTATAAAAAGTAAACTTATCATCGTCTAAGAACTCTAAACACATATCCATTTTGATTTACATTAACTATAATTATTTTGTTTTGACTAAGTCGATTCTAAGAAGTAGTAATTGTCGTCGCGCCGTTCATCCTGTCCGAGCTTATCAGTGCCACACATAGACAGTATAAGGTGCATATTATTATAGAAGGTCTGAAGCTACTAGTTTGGCCGAATGTTACACCGTATCAATTTTAATTCATATTATAATTTTATTTTTTGTGTCATTTTGTGTATTGTTTCTTAGCCATGTCGACCAAAGATGCAGCAGTGAAAGGTGAGCCTATCCAAATTGGTAATTTGTTTAAATTTATTAAATCTTTTGATGGTTCTCGGGAAACATTAAATTCTTTTATATCAAATTGCGATAATGCTATAAACCTTGCCTCAGATGCTCAAAAGTATATTTTATTGAAATTTATATTATCTCAATTAGAAGGAAAAGCTGAAACCGCTTGTGCAATCAAAGAATTCGAATCATGGGACCAACTTAGCGACTTTTTGAAAACACAATTCGGAGAAAGAAAACATTATGCTCATTTATTAGCTGAAATACAGGAATGTTACCAGTTATCCAGTGAAGCCGTGAATCAATTTGCATTACGGGTTGAAACTTCTCTTTCGAAATTATTAACCGAAATCACTTTGTCAAATAGAAAGAAATCTGAGTTAGTAGGCCGAACCGCAGCTATGGAGGACCTCGCTCTCCATACATTCTTATTATTGGGTCTTAAACCAAATATTTCAAATTTAGTCCGTGGAAAAAACCCTTCAAACTTAAATGAGGCTATTAATTTAGCAATATCGGAAGAGAAAATTCAAAAACTGCTGTATAAACGTAACTTGCCAACATCTAATCTCACCTCAATGGCACCACGTCCTATTCAAAAGCAAAATTATTCATTTAGACCCGTTGTTCATATTGTTAATTCGAGACCACAAGTATTTAATCAAAATATGTCAAATATCCCATTCTGTCGATCAAAATATGTCAAATATCCCATTCTGTCGTTACTGCAAGACTCAAGGTCATACTCTGGAAACTTGCAAAAAGCGCGAATATAACAACAACAGATTTAAAGTTACGCAACCCTCTCCGCAAACCTCATATCGTGTTATCACTAGTCAACATAACAATTGTAATCAAAGATTTTCAAAACCCCAACCATCTCGTATCCATTGCGTTAATGACAACAATTATTATTATCCTGATACTCAACCTGATGACACTACCCAACAATATAACGATATAACCCAGCAACCTGACGATCTGAGTAACAATGATGATCATTTAAACGAATAATGGGTTCACGGCGGGTCTCGTTAAACCCAAGTCTTTCCTCACAACGAAACCGTTGCATGTTAGTGGCACCAATTCCATACCCATGCAGGCTACACAACAGGATAACCAGCCCCAAACAGGAAGTCGTGCTATTTCTATATCCATGCAGGCTACACAACAGGGTAACCAGCCCCAAACAGGAAGTCGTGCTATTTCTGTATCCACGCAGACTACACAGCAGGGTAACCAGCCCCAAACAGGAAGTCGTGCAGTTTCAATATCCACACAGACCACACAACAGGGTAGCCAGCCCCAAATCGGAGGTCTTGATACTTCTATATCCACGCAGACCACACAACAGGGTAGCCAGCCCCAAATCGGAGGTCTTGGTACTTCTATATCCACGCAGACCACACAACAGGGTAGCCAGCCTCAAATCGGAGGTCTTGATACTTTTATACCCAATGATAATACGAATCCTTCTATATTAAAGAAAAATAAACATTATAAAAATAAAACTTACAACAAGGCTGTTTGTAATGACTCTACCCTTAAAGATAATAACGTATTCGAGATATCATGTGATCCTACAAAGAAATCCTTACCTCATGTCCTAGTTGCAACATCCGTTTCTGATAGACCACTTACCTTACTCGTCGATACTGGTTCTTCTATCTGCCTTCTAAAGAAATCTTCTATCCAAACGTATCCAAATCTGAAACTTAATAAGAAAACATTAAAATTAAAAGGTATAGATATAACAAAGATGCTGTACCTACCCTTGGTAACTTTGACTTGAACATTATATTTGGAAAAGAATCGATTCCTTTCAACTTCCACGTTGTAGATTAAAATAAACTTAACCTATGATGGTATAATCGGAAATAATTTACTCACCCATTACCAATGTCACATTGATTATAATCGCAACGTACTTTGTCTCAGTAAAAATTATATAAAGCTTAACTTCATTGAACCAATTTATAAAGTACCTGCTCGTTCTGAGATTACTATTGAATGCTCAGTTAAAAATCCTAAAATAAAAGAAGGTCTCATTGTTGACCAACATATTAACGATACTCTTTTAATAGTCAATTGTTTAGTCAGAGTAAAAGATAATAATAGAATAAATATAACAGTCTTAAATACGTCTGAAAATCCTGTTTCTTTAAATTCTAATCTTAACCTTACCTTATATCCGATTGATTATGAACCTTTCCCTGAGTCTCATTCCAATCAGTCATGTTTGAACAGAACTGAAGAAGTTCTTAAGCTCCTTCGCGTATCACACTTAAATCCTGAAGAAGCCGAAGCATTATACGATACCTGTTCTAAATACTCTGATATATTCCACTTACCTCATGATCAACTGTCTTCAACCGATGCTATCCAACATGAGATCCAAACTACCTCTGATCAAACCGTTAACGTGAAATCCTATCGTTTTCCTGAAGTTCACAAGCAAGAAGTGCAGTCCCAAGTACAAAAGATGTTAGGACAAAACATTATCCAATCTTCTCTGTCTCCCTGGTCTTCTCCTATATGGATTGTTCCTAAGAAAATTGACAAGGATGCCATTCGGTTTAAAGAATGCACCTTCAACATTCCAACGTTTGATGAATAATGTCCTTACTGGTCTCCAAGGAGAGAGATGTTTCGTATATTTAGTTATTTACTCTTATGATCTCCAATCACATATTGAAAATTTAACTTCAGTTTTCCAAAAACTCCGATTTTTTAACCTTAAATTGCAACCAGACAAGTGTGAGTTTTTAAGAAAGGAAGTCGGTTACCTAGGTCATGTCATAACTGAAAATGGGGTGAAACCTGACCCTAACAAAATTAAATCTGTAAAAGAATTTCCTATTCCTAAATGTCCTAAAGACGTAAAATCCTTTTTAGGTCTTATATCGTATTACAGACGATTTATACCTGATTTTTCTAAATTATCAAAACCTCTTACTTCTTTACTCAAAAAAGACATTTCTTTTGTTTGGTCTAATAAACAACAACTCTCATTTGAATCCTTAAAAAATAAACTTATAACTGCTCCTGTACTTATATATCCAGATTTTACAAAACCGTTTATACTTACTTGTGATGCATCCAATTATGCCATATCAGCCATCCTTTCCCAAGGTCCAGTTGGTAAAGATCACCCTATAGCATACGCGTCTAGAACCTTGAATTAAGCAGAGATAAATTACAGTGTTACTGAAAAAGAATTGCTAGCAATTATATATGGCTGTAAAACCTTTAGACCTTACCTCTTTGGCCGTAAATTTATAATAGTAACCGACCATCGTCCTTTAAAATGGCTTTTCAACCACACCGATCCTAGTAGCAAAATGCAACGTTGGCGACTTCAACTTGAAGAGTATGAATATGACATAGTATATCAAAAAGGAAGATTAAATTCAGCAGCTGATGCTCTCTCGCGTTATCCTGTTCATCCTATTGTATCTGAAAATCCAGACAATGATTTAAATGCCGAAAATCAACCAGTTGATCCTATTCAAAATCCTATACAAGAAAACCTTTTACCTTCTAATAGTAATGAGTTAGTCCAATAACTTTACACGACTTAGATATTACATTGCCTACTACTTCTGAATATGACAGTAATGATCTACCTTGTATAGATCTTCTAGAAAATGATATGCCTGTTTCTTATAGTCCAAAAGGTAGCACATCAAATCTTATTCAACCTACTGTCACTACTAACCAATATCCTTCAGAGCTCATTGAACCTCAACCTTCCACAAGTCAAAATTTTCCATCTTCACCTAATTCAAACGCTGAATTAAGTAATGAACAACCTTTAACACCAGATCTTAATGATTCTTATCCCAAATTCTTGAAATCTTCTATGACGACATCCTATACCACACCAATTGTTGAACACAATGATAGCCTATTGAAAAGTCCACATAAAATCATTATAATTCCGGCATCTCTTGATTTCGATGAATCTATTCCTTATGTTGAAGAGATTCTTTCAAATTACTCGTAATCTCAATCATTTCTCTAGTCTGATAGGACTGTACATTCATTTAAATCCTTAACCTATAATGACAAAACTTATTATTTTCTATTTACCAAAGTACATCACTTTGATGATTGTAACTATAGCGATATCTTCGAATCTATCAAAAACCTTAGAAACCACTTAATATCTAATACTAAATCCTTTGAAAAAATAAGTATAACTGATTTTAGAAACCCTTTTGACCGCCATTCATACGTAAAGATATACAGCATTTTAACTCACTTATTTACTAACACTGGAATAGAAGTTCATATTTATCGTAACAAAATTTATTATCCTAGTCTTAGCGAAATCCAAAAAATTCTAAAGGAGAACCACGACATTCCTATTGCAGGACATCTTGGTTCTAACCGAATGTTCAATAAAGTTAGAGAACAATATTATTGGAAAAACATGCGAAGTGAAATTGAAAAATATGTAAAAGAATGTTCATCTTGCCAGACAAACAAAGCCCTTCGTAAAGTTAATAGAGCACCTATGCAAATTACTAGTACTTCTATTTTCTATTCTATTCTATTTGAAAGACTATCTTTGGACATAGTTGGTCCTCTTCCTGAATCTGGTCCAGCTAAATTGAAGTATATCCTTACTCTACAGGATGATCTAACCAAGTTTTCGGTAGCTTATCCTATAAGAAATACTACAGCTGAAGAAACTAGCGAGTGCCTCATACATTTAATTTCACTATTTGGCATACCTAAAAAGATACTTACTGATCAGGGCACCAATTTTACAGCTGAATTATTCAAGAAGACATGTACCTTCTTAAAAATTAAACAGTTGTGGTCTTCACCATATCATCCTCAGACCCAAGGCGCATTAGAACGCAGCCACTCAACATTAAAAGAATATTTAAAATCATATGTATGCGAAAACCAAGATAACTGGCCTAGATACAGCAATGTTAGCCTATAATACGGCAACACATACAACTACTAATTATTCACCCTTTGAATTGATATTCGGTCATAAGCCTTTCATTCCTAATTCTGTATTCAAAACCGCACTAGATGTAACTTACCCTGATTATGTTAAAATGCTTCAACACCGCTTAAAGCATACAAGAGGCAAAGCTTTTGAAAATATACAAAATTCAAAAGAGTCTTCTAAAACTTATTACGACTCTCATAGTCTTCCCGTTAAATACCAAGTTGGTGACTTTGTTTTTCTTAAGAACCATCTTAGACTGCGTAAAGCTTTATCACCAATTTGGAAAGGTCCTTATAAAGTGATTAAAATAAATGGTAGAAATAGTTTGTACCTTGTTAATTAACAGGCGGCACGTAGTTCATCATTATGATGAAATAAAACTCGCACGACGTTGCGATCAATGGTAATGTAGTTTTAACATTTCTGTTAAAAATTAAGTAATTTTAAGTTAAATCTAAGTTTAATTTTAACTAACAATTTAAGTTTATATTATTTTATTACAGTGGCTTGTCCTTGGCACAGGAAAACTTCATCCAGCCCACAATAAATAGTCCTGGTATTTACTTTGATCCTATTGGATCCCTAAAAATAGTAGACGGACACCTCAGTGTTGTGATTCCGCTCGATACATCATTTATTAAACCACATATTGATAATCTTAATAGTATTATAGGAACAGCCAAGTACTTCTGTAAACAAAGTAACGTTTTCATTGACTCCGAGTGTCATAATATGATACAGCCCCTAGCAACCCGGTATCATGACATACTTAGTAATTTTGAATCTATTTCTCATCTTATAGAAAACCGTTCTAAAAGATCAGCTTGGTTTGGCGGAGTTCGCACTGTGTTTAAACATTTATTTGGCACTATGAATGAGGAAGATACTATAAGATACAGTGCAGCTATTGAGACTGTTGAAACTGATCAAACTCAGTTATCTAAATTACTTAAAGATAATATATTAGTAACAACTACAACCCTAGATTCCATTAAAATGTTATTAACAAAATCAATATTAATGAACAACAATTAAACAGTGCAATAGATAATTTGACCTTAAGTTTAAAAAATTTAACTGTGTTATCAGATAGCTTATTATTAAAATCTAAGTTGAATGAAATGCTAAATATATTAGAAAGTAGTTTATTAACGTTATCTTTTAAATTAGAAGACATTGTTAACGGAGTAATGTTTAGTAAGTCAAATATTTTGTATCCATCTGTTATTACACCAAATCAACTGTTTAATGAATTGGTCGAAAACTATCGTTTTTTGGCTGATTTTTATCAATTTCCTGTAAGTCTATCTTTAAGAAATATTTATTTGTTACTAAATATATCTGAGATTGCATGTTATTTATAATACCAATAAAATAGTTTTTGTCCTAAATATGCCATTAGTTACTTCTAAGGAATATAGTTTGTATCATTCTGTTCCATTTCCGGTCATTATTAAAGATAATACTACTTATTCCGCTATTATACCTTCTGCTAAGTATATTGGTATAACTAGAGATAGATCATTTTATTGTAAATTAGAAGATTTTAATAATTGTAAAACTTTATACAATTTTTATTATATTTGTGAAATGTTAGAGCATTGCAGCTCCTATTTGTGAGTCAGAAATTGTATCAAAAGCCTTAACTACTGTTCCAAATCAGTGTGAAATTAAATATTTTCAAGGTCGTCTTGAAATTTGGCATAGATTATATAAAAATAAGTGGATATATGTAATTACGGAAAAAGCAAAATTGTCTGTAGACTGTAACAAAATTGGAAGTTCCGAATTAAACATTATTGGCACAGGCATACTCAGTTTACCTATTGATTGTATAGCTTATTATAAAGATTCAAGGTTAATACCTAAGATTATAAAAAATATTGAAGTACAACCAATTAAGTTTGATTTTGATTTAATAAATATAAAAGACAATTTAACAGTATTTAAACAATCTATTCAAAATCTTTCGTTTCTTAAATTAAAAAATAATAACCTTGATTCCATTATAAGTGAACATAACAAAGCTACGACTAAAATTGTCAGTAGTATCGATAGTGTCCTTGATAAGCCACACATAGTTTTGTATGGAGAGTATTATTCATACATTACTATTTTTATATCTATTTTAGTTATAATTTTTATATTTTTTATTATTTACAAATATTGTAAATTGGGCACTTGTCACAGTTTATTAACTAAACCTTTTAAAGAAAAATTACAAATTGAGAAAGCAGAAGAACTTTCAAACTCTGATGTAGAATCCCATCCGGTATCTGCACCTAAAACTCGTCTATCTTTTACGTAAACTTCACCGTTTTTTATGGTGTAAGTTTAGTCTTAACCCAGGGGGCTGTTATATATATGTACAGTATATAATAGTGCCAACATCATCACCCCTCGGTGCATTGGGCTGCATCAGCATTTTAGAGCAGTAGCGAGATTATTGCAGCGAGCTCCTCAGTTCGATTCCATCATCCGCCGGTGACACTTGCCCTTTCATTTAGCGAGTAATTATAAATAATTTCGTGCACTTTATAAAATAAAATCATTTTCACGCAAAGTATTAAAAGTGTTTTTTTAAAAAGGGATTTTCATTAATTCCTATAACAGAGCGCTCAAAACGAACTTTCCTTTCTACCGGTACTTTATGCAAAAATGATGTACCTACTATGAAGACCTGTGGCGAATTAACTTTTAATGTATGGAGTTACAAAAACGTGGCAAACTAACTTTGTGGCGAATGTACAACAACCCTTTGCAACGGGTTGTTGTATATTCGCCACAAAGTTAGTTTGCCACAGATAAAAGTATGTGTAAATGCATGCAGCTGCTTACACGTCATGAGCTTGTCCGCGGCTGAGGACCAGGCTTCGCGAGACTGTTGAAGTCAGCCGCTTCGGTTTGTGTCTCCTTATCAGCAGACGGAGCCTCTGTTAGATACGAAAAATCGCAGAATTACAATTAGGGCAAGATAATTTGGGTAATCTTTTAACGCATTATTTTTTTTATTTGACCGATTGTAACCCTGTTTAATCACAGCTGACTTCAACTAATCAATCTAATCTTTATATGCGTCATATTGTATCTACATAAAAATCTAGAAAGTTCTTTGTTAAATCTAGATTACTTTCAAACATGAGTCCTTTGTCTCCCTTTTGTGCTCTGTGTAGCTTGTCACTTAGTTAATATGTGTCTACTGTAACGGGAATCATATTTTCCACTAAGAGAAAATGATATCTGTTCATACAAAAGTGAGTATTACTTGCCCTAAGATTAAGCAATGTTGGCCCCAAAGGAAGCGATGTCTTCCTCTAAAGAATATAATATCTATCTCTTAGGCTATATTCGACCAAACTGGAATAAGCCTTATTCCGAGATAAGTCTATACAAATTCGGCGTTTAATCTAGGTATAAGACCTTATTCCAGTTTGGTCGAATCCACCCTAAGTGAGCGATGTGGGAACTCGTGGGTACGATCTCTGCCTCTAGATAAAGCGTTGTATAAAATAATAAGCGCTCTCGACTGTGGTTTTTGCGTAAAATGGCCAATTTTGGCGTTATGGATCTCAGAAACAAAAATACATTGTGCTCCTACCAGATTTTTCAAAGGAATAAATTTACAATATTAATAACTATCAAAGTGCTTGTAATGTGTTGTGCCGTACGAGATTAAGAAGCAATACTGTTATCTTGGTAAATCTTCTGCTATTATTTCCAAAAACACTTAAAGTTAGGAAGGAATTTTATACCCACATCAGTTTAATATTTCGGAGCTGTCATAAACTCAATTCTTGATTGTCAAACTCAAGTGACAACTAAAATTTTGATTCTGACAATCTCACGGAGTTGCCACACTAATAAAATTTTTGCGGTTTTGGGGAGAACTGAATACTTCGGTGCTTGTTTATTCGTTGATTGGCAGTTTCTAACAAAATATGAATTCTCCGACAAAAGGAATGGATCTATTGAAAGAGAAGGGTCTCTGCTCATCCGGCTGTGGAGAAGATGTTAAAAAGAGACAGTCAATATTGACATGCTCTAAATGTAAAAACATATTTTGTTACTCTTGCGTAAAATTCTCTAACAAGAAATTTGAGCAGTTGAAGGAATCTGAAAAACGTACTTGGATTTGTCCAGACTGTCAAGGAGCCCTGCGTAGGGGTGGTGATAACTCGTCGACCCCTGCGCGGACCGATTCCAGTTATTCAGATTCTGATAATATTACGCTTCGTAGCAGGGGCGTTTCATCACATCCGGTTAATATAACGATGGATGAGGTTAGCGCCGCAATATCAGATGAGTTCAAGAAATTTAATATGACCATCAAAACTTTGATAGCGTCTCAGTTAAAGCCCATAACTGATGAACTCGCCATGGTGAAGACTTCGTTGGACTTTATCGAGAATCAATTTGAAATGTACGAAACCACTTCAATGAATAATGAAGCTCTAGCAAAGACTCTTCAGAAAGAAAACAGCGACTTGCGATCATCTGTATCGGAACTGAACCTTCGCTTGAATCAAATGGAACAGCATACGCGAGCTCAGAATGCTGAGATACAATACGTTCCGGAGCACAAAAATGAAAACCTTTACTCAATAGTAAAGCAGTTGTGTAAAACTGTCGATTGCGATATCAAAGATAGTGACATATATTATTGCACGCGAACGGCTAAACTTAATGCAAATAATACGCGGCCTCGGTCCGTTGTTGTTCGATTCAGTAGCCCGCGCATCAGAGACACCTTTTTGGCTTCGACTTTAAAGTTTAACAAAGCTAAGACGAGCAACGATGAGAAACTGAACTCAAGTCATCTCGGCATAGGTGGGATGAAGAGGGCTATTTACGTTGTGGAGCATCTCTCATCATCGAACAAAGCTCTTCATGCAGCGGCAAGAATAAAAAGCAAACAATTGGGCTATAAGTTTGTGTGGATTAAACAAGGCAAAGTTTTTGTAAGAAAAGATGAAATATCTGAATATATTTTGATTCGTAATGTAGAGTCACTTGAGAAGTTGAAGTAAACAGTCCTGCTATTATTGTTATAACATGTAACTGTGTTTTATTATTGTAAAATACGATAAGTTATCAGTTTATTATCAGAACGTTAGAGGTCTCAGGACCAAGACTCATGATGTATTTTGTAATGTCCTCTGTTGTAATTATGATGTTGTTGTATTTACTGAGACTTGGCTAAACTCTAATGTGCTATCGTCAGAGTTATTTGATGACCGTTATAATGTCTACAGGCGAGATAGGGAGACTAGTGGGTATAATTGTAAAAGGGAGGGAGGTGGCGTTCTCGTAGCAATTTTAAAAAAGTTTAACTCTCGTAGGGTTACGAAGAGTGAAAGCAAGTGTGAAGATGTCTGGATCACGTTGGATGTAAAAATAAATAAAAAAATCGAAAGTTTGATCCTTTGTGCTGTGTACTTACCACCGCCGGTTGGGCATCATATTTTGGAATGCTTTATAGATAATTGCAACAGGAACTTCGAAAACTTTAATAATATTCTTTTGGTTTGATTTTAATATGAGTTGCATTACATGGAATCAAAATAATGACTCTTCTTTTCTGCACCCGGAACCTAATAGTTCCCATATATCCCAGACTTTTATTGACTTTGTATCTGCCAGTAATTTGTTTCAGTGTAATAGCATCTTAAATAATAGAGATAAAATTTTAGACTTAGTTCTTAGTAGTGTAAGTACCGTCGTTTTAACAAATGCTGCTAACGTTATAAGTTCGATTGACCCACTTCATCCACCTATTGAATTTTTGATTGCGCTTAGCCCTGTATTTAACCCTAAACTTAATAGTCTGCCTAGACCAAATTTTTTCAAAGCAGACTATCAGCGCATAATTGAAGAGTTAGACCGTATTTCATGGAAAGATATTCTTCATTCTTGCTTAAGTGTGGATGAAATGGTGAAACAATTTTATGATATTATTAGAAATCTTATCGAAATTCATATACCTAAAACTCGTTCATATTCAAAAGAGAGATATCCAAACTGGTTTAACCGCGATTTGATTAAAATGTTAAAAGAAAAAAATAAATACAGAATTAAAGTAAAATTATATAATAACCCTCTAGATAGATTATCCTTGGACTTGTTAAACAGGAGATGTAAGGTTTTTATGAAAGTATGTTATAGATCATATTTAACTAAAGTGGAGTCCTGTATTATAACGAATCCGAAGTACTTTTGGTCTTTTTTGAAACATAAACATAGTCATTGTAACAGTTACCCCGCTACACTTACGAATGGAACCGATGAAGTACCGAGTGCTAACAAGGAATCCTGTGACCTTTTTGCAGAACATTTATCTTCGATATATAAGGCAAACTGTATTACTCATTGTTCGTCCTATGATGTCGGGGATACCACCCAACCATTGCTTCAATCAAGCAATTTAAGTAGCATACAGCTTTCTGAAAAGACTGTTTTAGCAAAGTTAAAAAGACTTGATTTGTATAAGGGACCTGGTTTAGACGGAATACCTTCAGTATTTACTGTTAATTGTGCAAAGTCACTTGCCTTGCCGCTTACTATAATATTTAATACCTCATTAGCCACTGGTATCTTTCCATTAATTTGGAAAGATGCCAAAGTGGTTCCTATATTCAAATCAGGCGATAGCAAAAACGTGACTAACTATAGACCAATCTCTATTTTGTCAATCTTTGGAAAGGTTTTCGAGTCGTTAATATGTCCCTTGATCCAGCTTCAAACTAAACAACTTATTGATGTCCGCCAGCATGGGTTTGTGAAATCACGATCGACTGTTACTAATTTGGCGTCATATTTAAATAAATTGACTATGGCTGTTGATAGGGGAGTCCAGGTTGACTCTGTCTACATGGACTTCAGTAAAGCCTTCGATTTGGTTGATCATAATCTCTTGCTTCGTAAGATGGGAGAATGTGGGTTCGGTGATCCTTTACTGCGTTGGTTTTCATCGTATTTGAGTGAAAGAAATCATAACTATCATAACTAAATAAATAAATAAATAAATCTTTTCTACAATCACACCAATTATCTAGCCCAAGAGAAGCTTCGAAGAAACTCGTTAAATGGTTACTAGACAACGGATAAACGTACTTAAAATACTTAAATACATACTTATTATACATAGAAAACACCCAGACCCGAGACAATTTAGAAAACAATAATTTCTAAATTGACCCGACCGGGGATCGAACCCGGGACCTCAGAGATGGCGACACCATGAAAACCGGTGTACAAACCACTCGACCAAAGAAGATCCTTTGTTGCAGTGAATGGTCATTTATCGGAACCGTATAGTAATACAACTGGTGTTCCACAAGGTTCTCACTTGGGCCCGGTTCTATTCAATATTTTTATTAATGATTTAGTACAATGTATACATGGTTGTGAGGCGTTACTTTTTGCGGATGATCTGAAGCTTGCAAGACAAATTAAAGATGATTCGGATGTCGCTCTGTTTCAGGAAGATATCGATAGAGTGTTTGATTGGTGCACCACTAACACAAGTGGTGCACAAGTGTCAATTCATACGTTTTACAAGGAAACATAATCCTCTCCTCTCTTCGTACCATATAAATAAGACAGAACTACAGTCCGTGTATCAGTTGCGTGACTTGGGTGTCATTTTAGACTCTAAATTAACCTTTAAACCGCATTATGACATGATTATTAATAAGGCCGCTAGAAATCTTGGTTTCATGTTACGTAACTGTAAGGTTTTTAAGAGGCCCTTGACTAAAATAACAGTGTACAACTCCTTGGTACGAAGTATATTGGAGTATAGTAGTGTGATATGGAATCCCATGTATAACGTTGATGTTTTACGGTTGGAAAGACTACAAAAAAGATTTATATGGCACCTTATCTACAGTTGTGGATTGGCTAAAAAGATACCATCCTATTCTAGCAGGCTCAAATATTTTAAAATGCACTCTCTGACAAACCGTAGAACTATCATAGACCTAGTATTTTTGCATAAAATTATACACGGAACCGTTGATTGTCCGGATTTACTTAGCGACTTGTGCTTTCATATCCCAAGAAAATATCCTCGTAGTAAGGTCCCGCTTTTTAGATTACCTACAACAAAAACTAATCTTGGATGTCATGCTCCAACTAGTAGGCTTATGAAGCTGCATAATGCGATGGGTTCTGACGTCGACATACTTGCTAGCTCTCTAAATAGTTTCAAGAAAGCCTTGGCTTTGAGATTAGACTTTCAAAGCTAAACACTGTGTTTCATTTTAATGTTAGTTGTACTGTTTGTTATAATATTTAATGTGATGGTTTTAGTATGTTGTGTGTTTATGTAACTTTAGTATATTACGTGCTTTTAATTGTTTTTATTTTTATTTTCTGGTTTATAAAATAAGCATGCTGTGGCTGCCTGTAATTGATAAGACATTTAAAAATGTACCTATCTATGTTATGTTTTGTGTAAATGTATCAGTGTTTTTATTGTTGGCTGTCCTAATTAAATAAATAAATAAATAAATAAATTATGACTTATTGAATAGTATAGAATAGCTATTGGTATAGTGCGTAGCGGCCTTGCTTTTTGTAAATTTTGCTTATCATTTCAATTAAACTCAAAATTGCAGAGAAAGATTTTCATAAAGTGCGCGAAGGCACCTTTTTTGAACTCATCGATTGAACTTCTGTTCTAAACCAGTAAAATAAAAAATGTATAATGTTATCTCTTAAATAGTCGAATAGTGCGTTGCGGCCTCGGAATTTTTAGATATCATTGATTGTATATAGGAAAAAAATCCGTCCGAATTCAACTTATGCTCACAGAATGGAGATTTGTAATATTATGCACAAATTTATTATCCTATTTCGATAAAAACGATAAATATATACAACTGCAAAACTACTACAAAATGCGAAAATGGGCATCTACGTAAAAATTACAGTCGAGATGTAATAGGCCTCATAAGTGAGCGATGTCTGCTTTTGCGGTCCTCTTTACCTCTAGTCCCTGACTAACCTTTTAGGTAGGAGATAGTCATACCTAAAAGTAAACCATGCTTTTACAGACCATAATAGTATTTGCCGTTGGCTTTCATTCGCCAACTTTTGACAGATGGTTAGTTTACTTGCCAACTTATATTCAAAATAGGCCCAATGGTTATAACTTGCGCAATTTAACCAACGGATAGCCTACCACGGGCCTGATGTTATTTTATTACATTCCTACTTTTAATTTACGATCTCTCTTTTTGAGGACTGCATCCGTCGCCATCGTCCTTCACTCCTTCCTTCCTTCCTTTCTTTCTGGGAAGTGGCTGTTCGTTGGGTGGGACAGTACCTACTAGAGTTGGGTCATACTGCTCGTACTAGGTAAATTTGACACTATGTGCACCTGTTATCTAATACTCGATCGACCATTAGTTGGCTTAAATAGGCAAGTCCATCGTTAGCCCTACTGATAGTTGGGCCTTTGTAGGTAATCTTACATAGGCCATCAGTTATGGGCCCAACGCGTAAACTGCGCGCCAATTATACTTGTTGGCCAACAAACCGAAGGTACGTGGCCCAACTTAATGCCAACAAAAATGCTATAAGAGATAGGAGGTACCGTCGAGGAAGTTCCCAGTCACCACTTTTCGGGCGATACTCGCTTGCACACTCACATGTGCTTGTACTGTAAAGTCACAAACAAAAATATGTAAACAATTGTAACTCCTAATACAATGGAATAAGAGTCAAAGTGTATACATATTGGTGCTCGTGACTATACGTACGCACAGTGGAATGATGCGCAAGTGAATATCATCGAAAACTGGTTCACCGGGAACTTCCCGACTGTACATAAGCGCTGGTACTGACTCTTGCAAATGTGCGGCGCGGGCAGCGCAGGCGGCTGCTACCTACCCCTAGGGCTATAGGAGTGAGGTGCATAGGCGCTGGTACTGACTCTTGAGATGAGCGGCGCGGGCAATGCTTCATTTTTGCTTGAAGCTACTAGTCGGTCGTACAGTTTTAGGCTAAGCAGCTCGTCCCACTGTCGCTGAGAGTGATGTGCCTTGGGTAGACTGTTCGGACATGTCAAAAACTAGGCGTTTCTGGCGTCAGCCAAGTACGACACTTCTACAGAACCCAACGAAGGGCTAACAATAGTACTGTTGTAAAGGCTATGCGTAATGTGGATAGAAGAGAGGAACGCTGGTAATGACACATTCAAAATTTTGCGGATATACCTAGGCCGCTGAAACGATCGGAAGAGAAGCCTGATCCCAGGACCGGTCGGTTAAAGGGGCAATTTAGAATTTTGATTAAAACATTTTGAATTAGTTTATGAGCATTCATAATATCGTAAAGATGATCACAGTTGAATTTAGACATCAGAAAGGACACGTCACAATTCATATGAAGTCTGGCGATTAAATAGGCTGTTTTGAAAAAGTGCATAATTTCGATTATCATTTTCAAAATGTATTTATCCGTAACTACATATCATAAGAGGTTAATCTTTTTTGATATCAATAGCTTATCAGTAGCAGATTATAGGCATATACATAACTACATACCGGCCGCAAGTCACATATTGTCTTTAATTGGGGAATTACCGCACCGTTTGCAGCTGTCAAGCAACAGAGTTGACGAACTTCAGTCTGTTCCTTGATTCCGTCGTTCTTTTGCGTGTGTTTCGTTATTTCTCTCTTTTGTTTAAAAGTTTTAGTTGGGTAATATATCTGTTAAGAACTTAATCTGATAAGATTAAGTAAAACCGGCCAAGTGCGAGTCGGACTCGCGCACGAAAGGTTCCTTACCATTGACTAAGTAAACCACAGTAGGTACACAAATTTCATAGTGTAAACCTTTTGCTTTGTGACGTTACCACTACCCGAGCAATCGTTGCCTAGCAACTGCCGCGCGCTGCGCCGCCTGCGCCCCACCGCAGCGCTCCCATAACATTTTATAAATAAAACAAACATTTCTTGTACAATATTTAATTGTTAAATAAAACTATATATTATGTGAATATTTCAAGCGTTTACCTGGTGCTGATTTTAATATCGGGCAAAAAGCGGCAAAAAATCACTTTTGTTGTATGAGAGCCCCCCTTAAATACTTATTTTATTTTAATTTTATTATTTACTATTAAAGTTAAAATACAACTGAGTATTTTGTCAATATTTCATGTCTACCTGTTGCCCTTATTGATATCGAGCAAAAAAGGGCAAGAGCGCAATGGGCGCGTTTGTTGAATGGGAGCCGCCCTTAAATATTAATTTTATTTTGTTTTTAGTATTTGTTGTTTAGCGGCAACAGAAATACAAAATTTGTAAAAATTTCAATTGTCTAGAACGAAGAAAATAAAAGCTAAGTAATTAATTAGTACCTACTCTATTACACAACCTTTTCTTTAGCTTGTTGTTTTTAATTTTTGGTTTACTTGAAATGTCACATCCCTACCTCGCACGCGAGAAAGTTGTCAAGTCAAGTCAAGTCAAAGTCAAAATATATTTATTCAATAAACTCAATCAATAAGTACTTTGAATCGTCCAAATCTTTTTTAACCTACCACCCATTCAGGACATAATTTTTTAACTGTGGCAAAGAATGGGCGCAAGAAACCACAGCGCACAAAAGCAACGACATTTACAACCAAAAAAAAGAGTATGTCGTTACCAGGTCAATACAAAATATGAATTTAAAAAATAAAAAAAATGATGCAATACAAAATTACAATACAATGTAGTATAAATTAAATAAAGATAATTAGAAATAGCTGTTGGAGTGCTTGGAGCATTTCAGATCCAAGCTGTTTTGTCTTCTGTGTAATCTGACACTTTATAATAAGCTTTTTTATAAAGCTTATCTTTGATTTTGATTTTAAATTTATTAAGATCTAATTTCTGAATATCATTTGGTACTTTGTAGTAAAATCTTACACACAGACCCTTAAAAGAATTATTTATTTTATGGAGCCTAGTATAAGGTACTGCTAATTTGTTCTTACTTCTAGTGTTTACATTGTGAATATCACTGTTTTTTGAAAACATTTTTATGAACATAAATCATATTTTCATAAATGTATTGTGATGCAACTGTCATTATAATTATATTCTTAAATCTCTCTCTGAGAGAGTCGCCAGCCTTTAGGTTATAGATTGCTCGAATAGCCCTCTTCTGAAGAACAAAGATAGTTTGAATGTCGGCAGCATTTCCCCAACGTAAAATGCCGTACGACATTACACTATGAAAGTAACTGAAATAAACTAATCTAGATGTGTCAACGTCAGTTAATTGACGGATCTTCATTACTGCATAAGCCGCAGAGCTGAGTCTATTCGACAATTTAGCTATATGTGGGCCCCACTGAAGCTTGGTATCTAACGTGATGCCTAGAAACACAGTGGTGTCCACAGGATTCACATTCTTATCTTTAATTTGAACACTAGTTGTTACTTGCTTAATATTAGGCAATACAAATCTTACACATTTGGTTTTTCCCTCGTTTAATAGCAAGTTATTTACACTAAACCAGTGAACAATCTTTGAGATCGCATTATTCACATCGTCATAATTTGGGTGTCGTCGTTTCACTTTGAATAAAAGTGAAGTATCATCAGCAAACAATACTATCTCATGACTGTCTTTTACAAAATAAGGTAAGTCATTAATATAAACTCCCATTGTAACCACTGATCCCGGAGATCTTTTACCGTTAATGTCGACCTTCTGAATCCTGTTACTTAAGTATGAGATTAGAAGGCTCAAAGAAGCATCCCTAATTCCATAGTGATTCAAAGTCAAAGTCAAAGTCAAATTATTTATTCAATGTAAACCTTTACAGGCACTTATTGACGTCAATACAAAAAATAATAAAAAAAACAGTTAACTAACTTATAGTTAAGACTTAACAACTAATCTAACGAGCTTATAGTCTGTGCCAGACAAATGCGCATCGCTACCCCCAGTACCACTGCACGCCGAAACAGAATCGCGTCGAACCGAAATATAAGCCGTGGTCATAGAATTGTGTAAACATACGTATCCTGGTACGATAAAAAATAGCGGGCAAGTGTCTCTCCCCTAGCGACACAAACGGCTAAAATTTATAAGTAATTTATCGTTTTTTTGGGATGAAAGGTGAAAAATGATAAATCATAATGAATTGTTAACTTAAGTTATTACTTAATGGAATAAAATTAAATATGATTTCCAATTATCGTTTTGATAATGTGGTAAGTAATAGAAATTGGAGTTTTTGAAGTAAAATAAAGTAATGGCTGAAATGAGTTTTGGAAAACATTAGTACCTAACCAATAAGGTTGACATTTTTAATTCACATTTTTAATCATTCAAATATCTTTTTTTATAAAAACTTAAGCATAAAAAAAACGTCAAAAATTAATAAGCATAAAGGACAATGGGCAAAAGTGGTCCAAGAGTTAAGACTAGGTCCTCCACTAATGATACCTGCGGGAAATGAAAGCCCACACTTGCCATATGATTCCGGCAAAATACCATCAAAATTCGTCCCGGGAGCTCCCCCCCATGGTCAAGTTAACCTGACTAAAAATAATAAGATTTTACGTTATGTGTGGCGCATGTTTGGACATGTTTGTGCCTGTCTAAATAAGATAAAGTATCCCGTTTCTTCGCCCCTAATTGCACCCCCTCTCCTCCAACCCCTCAGGTTAACGTGATCACAAAAAAAAAACTCCCGGGACGGACCCCGACAACACCCTGCAAAAATCACATGACAAGCACGTACTCTAACCCCCCACAAGCCTCACCAGTGGAGGACCAGTCTCATCCCGGACCAAGTTCCATACATTTTTGCCCATTGTCCCTTGTGTGTTTTAAAATTGTTTCGTTTTTCGTCTTGGTACAAGCACACAATAACTAATATTATTACCGTACAGAAGGTTCACTCCCCAACGACCCCCACGCGAAACCGAAACCCATCGCGTGACCCGAGCGTTCATATTCCGATAAGCACAGCCGACTCGATATCGATTTGACGTCCGTCAGGAGCGCAAGGTTTACGCGCGCGCGTAGGGATTACGAGTTAAGGCTCGATAGATCGCGATTTGAGTTTTTTCAAACCATCTTATGAGACATAGCAAATAATGGTTTAAATTCTGGAAAAAAAAGTATGTATTAGTTAAGGATCCAGTCTATTCAAAGTCTCATTCAGTTACAAGTTACAAGATCCAATAAACTTCACTCGATACTCCTTTTTGTAATGTTTATTTAATTTTTGTACTCAACGAAAGACAAATAATTCGCAGATAAAGGACAATGGGCAAAAGTGGCCCAAGAGCTGAGACCAGATCCTCCACCGATGAGACCCGCGGGAAATAAAAGCCCACACCTGCCACATGATTCCGGCAAAAGACCATTCAAATCCGTCCCGGGATCCCCCCCTATGGCCAAGTTAAACTGACCATTAATAATGAGATTTTAAGTTATGTGTGGCGCATGTTTGGACATGTTTGTGCCTGTCTAAATAAGATACGGTATCTCGTTTCTTCGCCACTAATTTCCCCCCTCCCCACCCCTCCCCGCTCCTCCACACCCGTCAGGTTAATGTGACCACAAAAAAAAAACCCGGGTCGGACCCCGACAATACCCTGCAAAAATCACACGACAAGCACGCACCCTCACCCCCCACAAGTCCCACCAGCGGAGGACCAGTCTCATCCCGGACCAAGTTCCATACATTTTTGCCCATTGTCCTTAGCAGAGAATCCTATAAAGTCTATACATATAGGCAATAAAACCTATAAAACGCCGCCGGCCGAACGTACCTATACTGCAGCACCCCACTGGTACAAGTGGGGTAAATGACCCTTCATGCACCTAGCTGGCACAGACCATAATCTACTCTACCTACCTAATCTACCTACCTAACCAATTTACCACCAGTTCGGATTTTGGGAGAGCCTTCGACCGAGAAGAGCTGGCAAGAAACTCAGGAGGCCTTAGTTTTTTCTCCCTCTAAGTAACAATGTTACTTTACAGTGTCATAGATCTAATTAAGTAGGTACAATTTATTAAACAATAATATAGAAGTAACGACATTTACAAAAACATATGTCGTTACCAAATTATACAATCAATAATCATAAAATAAAGCAGATAAATAAAACAATTATATAATAAAATAAAAGATAAAAACAAAAGTGAATCTAAAAGTTTTACTCGGGCACTATGAACGCATTAGAACAATTCGGCGAAACTAGAGGAATGTTAATTCCATGCATTTTTGTCATTGATGTAATCGCTTACAGTGTAATAGCCCTTTTCTAAAAGTCTGTCTTTAACATGTGTCTTAAATTTGTCAATGGGCAAAATTATAACTTCGTTCGGGATTTTATTGTAAAATACGACACTTTGTCCCATAAATGATCCATAAACTTTCTGAAGTCGAAATTTAGGAATTAGAAGTTTATACTTATTTCTAGTATTTAGTTTGTGTATATCGCAATTTTTTTTGAAATGAGATATGTTTTGACGCACGTAAACAATACAGTTATAAATAAATTGTGATGCAACTGTAAGAATATTTATTTCTTTAAACAGCTCCTTAAGGGAGTCACGTGATCCTAGGTTATATATGGACCTTATTGCTCTTTTCTGTAAAATGAAAATGGTTTCTATATCTGCTGCTTTACCCCAAAGTAAAATACCATAGGACATAACACTATGAAAGTAACTAAAATAGACAAATCGAGCAGTTTCCACGTCTGTAAAATGCCTAATTTTTCTAACAGCTGAACTAAGTCTCCCCGCAAGGGTGCTAATGTGACGGTACCACTGCATTTTTGAATCTAAAGTAATACCTAAGAAAACTGTTGAATCAACAAGGTCCAACAGTTCACCATTCAGTTTAATTTTATTTCCTATAATATTCTTTACGTTAGGTAGAGTAAAATTTATACATTTGGTTTTCTTCGCGTTTAATTGAAGATTATTAGTAGTAAACCAATTCAACACATTTGTTAAGGCTCTGTTGATGTCATCAAAACTATTTTTATTTCGATCAGTCTTAAATATTAAAGATGTATCGTCAGCAAACAAAACAATATTGCAAAAGTTTTCCGCATAAATGGTAAATTATTAATATAAATTAAGAATAAAAATGGACCTAGTATTGACCCTTGTGAAACCCCCATTAGCACAGAAGATCCGGATGATATGGATCCATTCACGCTAACTTTTTGGATTCTACAGCTGAGATATGATTGAATCAATTTCAAGGCATCCGAGTGCACTCCATAGTGTTTTAGCTTTATTAAAAGGGTGTTGTATTCAACGCAATCAAAAGCCTTGGAGAGATCACAAAATACCCCAATAGCATTCTGCGACCCCTCCCAAGCCTCAAATATGTGTTTTAGCAGAGCTACACCTGCATCAGTAGTAGACCTTCCCTTGGTAAAACCATACTGTTCACTGTGAAAAAGGTGGTTTATAGCGAAGTGGGAGCCGAGTTGATCTAAAATAAGTTTTTCAAAAACTTTACTAAGAGTAGGTAAAATCGAAATAGGTCTGAAATTGCTCGGGTCATCTTTACAACCCGATTTGAAAAGTGGCAGAACTTTGCTATGCTTCATGAGATCTGGAAAAACTCCTTCGTCGACACAGCTATTGAATATGATTACAAGAAAAGGCGCAATGGACTCGATAATATTATTAATAATTTTTGTTGAAATATCCCACAAATCACAAGTGTTTTTTATTTTTAAAGATTTAAAGGATTTAAGTACGTCTTTACAGTTTACGTGTTTAAATTTGAACACTGCATTACACATGGGTACATACTTTTTTAACAGAATCTTTGCATTGCTCGGTGAAGAGTTGAGTAACATACTCGTAGTTGTGGCAATTGGTATATTTGTAAAAAACTGTTCAAAAGCATCAGCAACTTTATTGTCTTCACTTAAAATGCTGTTGCCTATTCTTAAAGAAAACTTAGTATCACGTGGCTTTATTTTACCAGTTTCGCGGTTAATACAGTTCCATGTTGCCTTTATTTTATTATCAGACTTTTTAATTGTTTCACTAATAAATAATGACTTGGTACATGCACAAGCCTTCCTAAAAGTTTTCGAATACTTTTTGATATACTCTAGAAAACTTGGACTATTATTATATTTTTTCTGCTCATATAAGTCATACAACTTAGCCCTACTTTTATGCAAACCAGCTGTAGCCCAATCCCCAAATTTCATTGAAATATTAGTTTTAAACTTTTTAATAGAGAAAGTTTAATTAAATTCACCGTTTATAAGATCTAAAAATTGCTTGTAAAAAGCATCTGGATTTTCCTGTATAAATGGTAAACATGCAAGTTTTGCAGTTACGTTGTGTTTGAAAATTTAAGCTTCCTGACCAAAGTTTCATGTAAAACACAATCGAAAGCCTTGGATAAATCACAAAATACCCCTAGGGCATCCTGTGATTCCTCCCAGGTATCAAATATTTGGATTAAAAGCTCAACACCGGCGTCAGTTGTTGAGCGACCCCTAGTAAAACCATACTGTTTACAATGTAAAAGTTTATTTCTATGAAAATGAATTTGAATTTGGTCTAGCATCAACTTTTCAAAAATTTTACTAAATGTGGGTAGCACAGAAATAGGTCTAAAATTAGAGGGGTCAGAAGTGCTACCTGATTTAAATAATGGAATTAATTTACTATGTTACATTAGGTCAGGAAAAACACCACAGTCAATGCATTCGTTAAATATGCAAGCTAAAACTGGAGCTATTGTCATAATTACTGATTTAGCGACATTCACGGAATTACCCCACAGATCAGCAGTTTTCTTTTTATTGAGAGTGTTAAATGTTTTTAATATACTTATCTATAACACAATTTTTTTGAAAACTGAAATTACTTTCACAATCTTTAACATTCTTCTTCAAAATAGATTCAGCTACAGTGGGGGAGGAAATCAAGGCTTTTGTAGTTGAAACTGGAATGTCAGTAAAAAACCTCTCAAATGCTGCAGCAACATCAGCATCAGAAGTCAAGGTTTTATTATCACAATTTATTGTACTCATTATTACGACTTCTGACCTTTCCTGTTTCACTATTTATAATATTCCATGTCATTTTTATTTTGTCATTACTATTCTTAATCTTAGAACTCAGATAGTTTGCCTTGGCTAATCGGCATACTCTTTTAAATAACTTTGAATAATTTTTAACATATAATTTGAAGTCGTCGCTGGTGTTATAGTTGCGTTCACCTTAAAGTTCATAAAGGCGTTTCCTACTTTTGTGAATACCAATTGTAGCCCATTCATTAAAAGATGCATTACCACTAACCGAGATCTTTTTTGGAACAAAAGATTTATTAAATTCTGTACAATATATGTTAAAAAAATAATTATAAAAGACATCCGGGTTGTCATTGTATTCTAAATATCTTAATTTTTTATGTAGATTGCTTTTAAAGCGTTCCAGCCGACCTGCAGTTTTTGGCACAACAGTGATATTCTTTTTCATCACTTGTGTGGAAAGCTGACCATTTTTCCACAATGATCAGAGTCCAGGTTATTAATAATTTGCTTAGCCAGTGGTTTTACATTTGTATATATGTAATCAATACAGGTGGCCGAAGTGGCAGTTATTCTTGTCGGCTCCAAAAATAAGTTATTCAAATTGTATGATAGAAATAAGTTTTTAATTTTAGTTGACAATGTGGAGTTTTCTAGCAAATTTATATTAAAATCACCGCAAACAATTATTGTTTTACCTACATTGCGGACCTTACGCAATGTCTCATTCATAACTTTTTCAAAAAGATCATACAATGCTGAAGGAGGTCTGTATACACTTATCACAACAAACTGCTCCAACTTCACACAAGCTATTTCTATTGTTCGCTCAACCGAGAGGCTCACTATGTCTTTGCGTTCTTTTAATTTAAACTTTTTACTAATAATAATTAAGGCCACCATGTTTTGCATTTCCTCGATTGAACGAACTTCCTACCAAATGATTCTTAAAATTGAACATGAACTGATGGTCTCTAAGCCAGTGCTCGGTAATGCAAAGAATATCAATATTATTACAGTTCATGAACAATTCAATCTCTAAATCTTTGCCCATCATTCCTTGTATGTTCTGGTGAACAATGTTCAAAGATTCTACATTTTTTAAATTTAATGATTGACCGGGGCTTTTTATAAAGCTATTTTTACATTGATTTAATTTCATTTTATTTGCAAACATTTTGCAAGAGAGTTCCTCTTTTGTCTTATAATTTAATTCCAATAATTTGCTAGAGGTGTCCTCTATTGTCTTATAATCTAATTTAAATTATTTGGAACATATTCCAAAGTCTGAATTGGCATGTCTGTATGTTGCAGCTCAATAGAAGCCGCTGAGCTAGCCATGTTATTGACTAAATACTTAAAATAAAATGATAGCGAATTTGCTATCTGTCGCTTAAAATAAGTCTTAAGATAATATTTATCTTTTGTCAATAAAAAATTATTATCTAATAATTTATTTATGTCTATTATTTCTACTTTCTTTTCATAGAAAGCCATTGTATTCAATGTCAAATTAAGCTTAAATCTTTAATTATTTTCTTCGTGTGGCAAGTTTTTACTGTAAGGAAGTGTGAACATTATAATTTTTGGAATATTTAAAGAAAGTAATTTTTCATAAAAGTTAACTAATACTTTTTTGTTCACATTTCCCCTTTTCCCAATTAAAATAATAACAGTTCCTACATTATTAAGGTCATGTGAAATCAATTTTTTCATTATATCATGGTATGTCAAACCAGGCATACAATAATTTAAGACAGTTTGCCCCTCAGTGTTTAAAAATTGACCCAACCCTCTTCCAATTTCATCACTAAACATTAGAGTGCTACTTTTAGTACATTTATTGTCTTTTTGGTAAGAAATATTGGAATTCAAACTGGACAAACCATGGCATAGCTGCTTAGGAGGTGAGGGATCACACACTGGTATGGACATGGAATGCTCCGAGGCAGCCAGGCCTGCCGCCAGGGATTGCCTAGACTCATTATCAAAGTTCTCAGTCCGAGAACTATCCAAAAGGTTATTTAGGGCCAGTATGTATTCCCCAATCTCCTTCTTCGAGGACTCATACCTAGTAGTCATACTTGTTAATGACTCCTGCAAACTAGTTAACTTATAATTTAATTTTTCAATTTCAATGTCATATTTTAATTTATTGTTTTCTAATAATGATGAACACTCATTTAATTTATTAACTAATTGTAATCTTTCTTTAATTAATGTTACATTTTTCTTCATATAGACTTTTTTTATTAAAAGTTGAGTTTTCTTATTTATTTAATTTAATATATTTTTTTAATTTATTTCTGCTACTTTTAACAGGCTGGATATTGGCACTGGAATAAATACTATCCTCCTGTGTTAAGTCAATTGTTACCAAAGGATTAATATTAAATTAAGCAGAAACTATTTCAGGCGCACAGCTAACTAACTCATCGAACAGACTTTGGTTCTGTATGGCAGTTACTTGTAATTTGTCACATTCTAGAGTACTTATACTACAATTAGCCTCATGTAACTGCCTTTCCAACCCAGAGATACGCACAAGGGCCTGCTCATACTCATCCCTGCATTGGTCGAACCCGTCTACTAACAACTGAAGCTTGTCCCGTTCCTCATTAATATAATTACACTCAGAATGTAATGAAGACATCTCTTTTTTCAATGTATTGTTTCTATCTAGTAAGTCCAACATTTCCTTTTTATTGTCATCTCTTTCCCTATTCAATTGTTTGACTAACTCCTTGGATGCCTTCAATTCCTGCAAAGCCAGGTGGAGCTTAGACTCTTCCTGACGAGCCAAGGCCTTTTTAGTACCAGTATACATTTTAAAATTGATAAAATGTTTAATGTACTTACTTATAGCAATTAGAACCAGGGAGATACTCAACCAATGTTATAAAGTTAACTGAAATTTAAAAAAAAAGAGAAGTACCCTTTTTAGCAAATAAAATAAAGGTGTACTTAACTAAAATGTTCTCTTTAAAAGTATGTTTGTTTATAATGCATAAATAATGATAAAAATAGTACCTTGTAAAGAGAAAACAATGAAATATCACAATAATTACCAAAAACAATTCGAATAATGAACTGTCATTCGCCGATTTGATTGAAGTTTTATGATTCACAATAAGTAGCACTTATAGACACAAAAAACACTTTGTTAAACGTTTAGTTGTGCAATATCAGGTGAATAATTGAAAGGGGGCCAATATTTACATCAAAAAATAATTTTAAAATTAAATCAAAGAAAAGCTTTATAAAAAAGCTTATTATAAAGTGTCAGATTACACAGAAGACAAAACAGCTTGGATCAGAAATGTTCCAAGCACTCCAACAGCTATTTCTAATTGTCTTTATCTAATTGATACTACATTGTATTGTAGTTTTGTATTGCATCATTTATTATTTTTTGAATTCATATTTTGTATTGACCTGGTAACGACATATTCTTTTTTTTTATTTGTAAATGTCGTTGCTTTTGTGCGCTATGGTTTCTTGCGGCAATTCTTTGCAATAGTTAAAAAAATTATGTCCTGAATGGGTAGTAGGTTTAAAAAGATTTGGACGATTCAAAGTACTTATTAATTGAGTTTATTGAATAAATATATTTTGACTTTGACTTTGCAGCCTCGCTGCAAACCTCACCAACTACGTTTCGTCTCCAAGGGAGGGTTCCCTTGGAGACGAAACGTAATTGGTGAGGTTGAAATTTTGATGTAAGATTGGGCAGGATATGCTTGCAGCAAATCTTAGAAACGACTCGTCGAATAGTGTTCCCCACAGCTATCGGTGTACTCGCCACGGGCGAGACGTCTTGTTGTAAGCGTATTAAGATACGCCTAGCGCCATCTAGCGTTGTATCGCGAAGTTGGCGCGCGGCAAGTGAAACCGGACGCGCGCCCGCGTCACTCTGTCTGCTAGCGACCGCAAAACGCCCACAGATATACGCGCCCTGGACGCCTAGGACTGCTTATATATAGTGACTCTATGCCCTTAATGATACTGCCTGTGAAGATAGTGCCTGTGATTAGGTGAAGTGACTGTGTGCTGTGCCGTGATCGTGAAGTCCACTTCATCGCCCTGCCCGTGCTTTGCCCAGTTCGTCTCCCGTTACATGCGATCCCGTCCAGCCTGCTCCCAGTAAGTCCCTTCTCTGCTGTATTTGGCGGTGTTCTCTGACCCGCGGATACATTTATGGTCATCCGAACCGGTAAATAAAAGCCGGCGACCTTCCCGTGCCCAGTAAACTGGTTCCCATTTCACCATAACTTGGTATCACGTTCCATCTGCTCATACAATAGATTACAGTCCGCTAAAAATAATATTAAAATTAAAATTTCATCTCCTAACATTCCTAATTTAATTACCTTACATGACCCTTTCTGCACGACAGTCGTTGCAAAGTGCGTTGCGAAATATTATTAACCTACCTACAACAATAAAATAAGAACGTCTTCCAAGAACAGTGTTCGATTCGTGTTAATTTTTTACTTACTAATTAAGTTGCACATTGTTTGTGTTGGTTTGATGCGTTAACACACACTGACCAATTTTGTGATATGTTGCTGACTAAGCGCGCTTGTGTACTTATACGATTGTTGTGCCTAATGATACTTTGTTCAGACTCCTAACGGCAAATTGGTAGTTAAATTATCACGTTACGTTTGCGCTACGTTTATCGGCTGCACATATAATTCTTGTTACATAACAGCTGGCGGGTAGCTACAGATTTAGTTAATTTTTTTTTTTTTATAGCAGAAGGAGGCAAACGAGCAAGCGGGTCACCTGATGGAAAGTAATCACCGCCGCCCATGGACACCCGCAAAACCAGAGGAATATCAGGCGCTTTGTCAGCCTTTAAGGAAGGAATAGGCTCGTTTCTTGAAGATCCCTAACGGTCCGGAAATACCGCCGCCGAGAGCTGGTTCCACAACACTGTAGTTCGAGGCAAGAAATTTCTTGAAAATCGCACAGTAGTAGACCGCCATCCATCAAGGTGATGTGGATGGCATGACAGTCGATTGCGTGTAGTGCGGTGAAGGAAATTAGCGGCAGGGATCAAGCCGAACAATTCCTCAGAACACTCCCCATGATATATACGGTACAATATACAGAGAGACGCAACGTCTCTCCGAAGAGCCAGTGGATCGAGCCGACCTGAAATAACCACGTCGCCAACAATTCGAGCAGCTTTGCGTTGAATGCGGTCAAATGGAAGGAGTTGGTATTGGGGTGCTCCAGCCCAGAGATGGGAGCAGTATTCCATATGCGGCCTGACCTGTGCTTTATACAGTTGTAAACGGTGGGCCGGCGTGAAATACTGACCCGCTCTATTAAGCACACCCAGCTTTTTCGAAGCTAACTTAGCTTTACCTTCCAAATGACCACGAAACTGAACGTCACTCGAAATATCGACGCCAAGGATTCCAATAATCGGATTGGTTTCAAGGGGAGCTCCCTCAAAGTTCAGAGGTACGATGAAGGGATGTTTTTTCGCGGTAAATGCGCAAACTTGTGTTTTGGAGGGGTTAAAGCGGACTAGGTTATGTCGGCCCCAATCCGAGTTCTCGGTGTCAGTCACAAGTTTATCCCCTATATTAATTGTATTAATTGTAATCCTTATATTAATTGTATGGTGCCTGCCTGGTATTACAACAGTTAAGCTAATTTAACGCTGCATAAAATAATTCAGCTCAGTTGTTTGGCCTTTATTTTAATTTTTTCATGCTATTTTTATCGGCTGCAGATGTAATTTATCTTACATAATAGTACGAGATTTTTTTTTCGTGTTAATTTTTTAGTTTTATTGTTTTTTCGGCTCATTTTTTGTGCGTACTCACCACACGAGCTTAGTGTGATCAGTTTTTTTTAAATCGCTTGCGGCTATTTGCGTGCGTCGCCTTCGCTTCTACACACGTTTGCCCACTTGTGGGACACAGACAGAGTGTCCCAGTTTTTTTATTAAGTTTTTATTATTTGTTTATTTTTATTTTTTTTTGCGACCGACTCATTCTTCGCGCTAGTTTCCGCTACAGGTCTGCCCAACTGTAGGCTACGTACAACGTATCCCACACTTTATTTTTATTAGATTTTTTATTATTTTTCTTTTCCTAACGCTTTCCCGGCTGATTGGATGAGCCGCCATCGCTTACGCATGCGCTTGCCCACTAGTGGGCTACAGATGACGTGATTTTTTTTGTCTTTTCCTTTTTGCGGTTGGCTAATCTTACGTACGCGCGTCCAATAAACACAAGCATACACATACACATGCGTTTGCCCATCCGTGAGCCATATACAAAGCGTCCCAAATAAGTTTTTTTTTTGTTTAGTGTTGCATTAATCTTAGCCCATTTGCCCTTACCTTGGTAAACAAATTCGTCCAGCCCAACTGTAGATAATATACAGGGTGTTGTTCTTTTTTACTGCCTTTGAATTTGTTTACTTTTGTTTATTTTTTGGTTGTCTTGTTTTAACACATCGCGATGCCGACCAAGTCACAAGCCGCTATTTTTAGGGAGGCAGTTAAGGCCATACTTCAGCTCCTTGAGATAGGGTCACAAATTATTGCTGGCGGCACCACACATTCCATATTGGAGTTTAACGTGCGTTTCGCACAGATACAAGGCGTGAAAGACAGGATGGACGCAGTGTATTATAGCATTCTTGACGAGGAGGACCTGGACGAGAAGACCGAGAAGACATACACTGAGAACCACACAAAAGCCTCCGGGGCGTACCTGGGGATACTTATATGGCTAGGGAGGAAATCTCACCCTCTTCCACATCGTCCCCAACCCATAGCGCTCAGCCCAGTTTCGGCGTCAATACGCCCACAGCCGTCCTCCCCAAGATAGCGCTGCCCAGGTTCAGCTCAAAAGTGGAGGACTGGCCTTCCTTCATTGCGCTGTTTAGGAGTCTGACTGACGACATGGCGACCCTGTCGGACGCAGTCAAGCTCCACTACCTATTCTCAAGTCTCAGCGGTGAGGCATTAAGTATGGTGTCCCACTTAAAGGTCACCAATGAGAATTTTGCCGTGGCCATGGACATCCTCACCAAGCGATACGAGAACCGCCGGGTTCTCATTGATAGTTTTGTGGACATCATCCTGGGGCTGCCAAGCATCCATACGCGCTCTAACATACGCACACTTTTCCTCACTCCGCTCGTGTCCGCCCAGTGTGCCCTTAGTAATTTGGATCTACCCATAGGAGACAACTACGTGTTTGTGTCGATAGTGGTGCGAAAGCTTAAGGGTGAGCTCCGCACGTTATTTGAACGCAGACACGGGTCTAGCAGCACCCTGCCCACGTTGAGCGACCTCATCTCCTACCTCGAGGAGCACGCGCGCTGTGTGGAGACAGAGTTCTCCAACATAGCCCAACCGCAACCCATTCACGCCCTGCCCGGCCCTTCTCGTAGCCGCGCACCTCCTCAGTTGCCCCATCGCACTTATGCTCAGATGGCTCAGCAACAGCCCGACCATTACCGTGGCCGCTTCTCAGCTCCATCATCTCACCGCGCCTATGATCAGCCTACTCACCAGCCGTTCCGCCCAGCGCAGCAAATGCTACACCGCCCATCTACCTCCCCGGCTCGCAGTCAGCCCTTCCCCGTTTACTCGGCCTTCCAGCAAAGCTGCTCCTCATCATCGTTCTCATCTTCTTCCTCACGCTCGACGTCCTACTGTCCCTATTGTGCCACTAGGGGACATAGGCTCATGACGTGCAGATGGTACAATGCCCAGCCAACACAGGGCCGTTGGGACTTTGTACAGGCACGCGAGCGCTGCCAGCGTTGTCTCGGCCCTCACTACGAGAGCGAGTGCAGGTCAAGGGGGGCATGCAAGGACTGCGGGAGCTCCAACCACCACACGTGTCTACATCGACCAGACGACCCAACGCACTCAGCTCATTCGTCGTCAGTACACATACCCCCACCACAGCTAAGAGAGCACTCGAGGGAGCGTCCCAGAAACAGCAGGCGGCACGAACCCGCACATGCTAAACAGGTGCAACCCAGCTCTGCTCACAGAGCCAGCCCGCCCAGGTCCGGTTCGCCAGGTAGGCCCCGCGAACGCCGCCAGCAATTATGACTCCCAACTATCACGGAGCACCCTAGCGAAGAGGTAGAACAAGACCATGCCCATTCAGACCATGCCCATTTAGCCCATGTCCCATTAGCCCATGCCCAGTCAACCCATGCCCACACAGCTGATACGTACTCAGCTCATAAAATTTCAGCTGATACTCAATCACCTTCTGTGCCCACTGGCACACCCATTTTGTTGCCAACCGTCTCACTAAGAGTCGCGGACGTACATGGCCATATTCACACAGCCAGAGCTTTATTGGACTGTGGCAGTATGCTGACATTAATAACGTCACGCATGGCACGACTTTTGAACCTGCCATCAAAACCCACTTCTTTAAAAATTACAGGAGTTGGGAATCAGCACAAACATGAGTCAAAAGCGGCAATAACAATAGTATGCCGACCCACTCACAATGATACTCCTACAATCACTGCCACAGCTCATATTTTACAACCTGGGGCCTGCATTTTTGCACTTTTGTAAGCGACAATAGCGCCACAATGGAATTAAATTGCGTGGAAATTGATTGAACAAATTATTATCGAGATGGCGTTCCGGAATTATCTTTACTTATCCCAATGTCGATATATATTAATCGCATTGGAATTGTATTGAGATTTCACCCATTTTCAGGAATACTTTAAAAAAATTTTAGCGGCGCAGCGTGGTCGATATAGAAGGAGCTCCTCCCTCCTCCGCTGTCCTGAGGCTGCTGATGGGATACTTGCAGTAAGTTCTGGATTTAAGATTGAATCGCGGACATAAGTACGGCCCGGCGTGTTGGCTGAGATTAGGGCAACGGGCTTTCTGTCCTACACACAACCGGCTGCGTACTATACACCTCCAGACCTCTAGCAATCATTCGCCAACATCAGTCAAGCCAGGCTCATAGCGGGCCCATAGACTAATCCCTGGAAGTGAAACGAGCTGGTGTTTGCTTTGAACATTTGAACATGGGGCGATACACCCCATTAATTACCTTATTAATTATTTGTGGGTCTGACCTGCTCTGCTGTACTCTCCTGTTCGGTGATCCCCCAATGCGTGAAAGGGGGCGCGCCCCCCAACTTCCTGCGCAGACGCCGTCACAGTGCTGACTCACGTGCCTAACGTGGCAGGTCAGATTCTACCACCCAAATCACTATGCTGTATCCCATGGACCAAGCTCTTAAGGTCAACCTTACGTGGGGCTCACTAAACTGGCACACCGTAATCAGATAGAACCTAAGCTCAACGGACCTTTTTAAGGCCCTGATTCTGTATCGCAACCTAGATTCCACACCTAAATCTTACCGCGCACTAACCACGTGATTCTCGTGTCTTGCCTACCGCCTACGTCTTGCCACTCTAAGGAATCGAGATAACTCTATTCTGTAAATTTCTGTATGATCCAAGACACTTTACCTATGGAACATTACGATGTCACACTTGCGTTCAAAAATCAAACTCTAGTTTATCTGACCATGATGTTGGTACATGGCAAAAATTTTATTTTTTTAGATGAAAATGTTGTTATAATTTGTAACTATAAGTTTTATTTCATGTATAAAGGTTTATAACAAATAGTCAAATCAATTGCTTTTAAAATAATTTTCTTTGAAATACTCTTACACAAAACTAAGAAGTAAGACGGTTTTCGAACGTTTGTTTGTTATGATTGAAAGTTAAGTACCTACTTACATTAATCATTTATAGTTCTTTGTATCACTTTACTCAAGTATTGTGTTGTGTTTATTGTTACGAAATATCAATAATTGTTTACCTTTTGAAGTTTTTTTGCAGAGTTTTGTAATAAAACAGCGAAATAATCACTTGTCACAATGATTCCGCGCGGTAAATAAACGTGGAATTTTTGACAGTTCTAGTCACGCCAACGCCGCGTTCATTCCGCAAGGTTTCATTATTCTCAGAGGATTTCAGCGGATCTCAGAGGTGAAAACTTCTAAGATTTGATGAAGCAATGTTGACTAAAAAACATAAGCATCAAGCACTGACAAATTTCGACGGTCGAAAGCCAGACCTCGGTAGCCAAGTGGTTAAGGCAGCCGCCCGGAATGCGGAAGGTGCGTGGTTCGATTCCCGCCTGAGGTTGTCGTCTTTTTTCAGTGTTTAAAATTTTACTCAAGTATATTTAAGCGTTAATAGAACGCTGAAATATAAATCATTAATCTATAAACGCAGCTTCATCTTAACCGAATGTTCAAATATTTGTAAAAATATTTCTTTCGGATCTCAGAGGTGAAAACTTCTAAGATTTGATGAAGCAATGTTGACTAAAAAACTAAAGCATCAAGCACTGACAAATTTCAGCTTCATCTTAACCGAATGTTCAAATATTTGTATAAATATTTCTTTCGGATCTCAGAGGTGAAAACTTCTAAGATTTGATGAAGCAATGTTGACTAAAAAACATAAGCATCAAGCACTGACAAATTTCGACGGTTGAAAGCCAGACCTCGGTAGCCAAGTGGTTAAGGCAGCCGCCCGGAATGCGGAAGGTGCGTGGTTCGATTCCCGCCTGAGGTTGTCGTCTTTATTCAGTGTTTAAAATTTTACTTAAGTATATTTAAGCGTTAATAAAACGCTAAAATATAAAACATTAATCTATAAACGCAGCTTCATCTTAATTGAATGTTCAAATATTTGTAAAAATATTTCTTTCGGATCTCAGAGTTGAAAACTTCTAAGATTTGATGAAGCAATGTTGACTAAAAAGCATAAGCATCAAGCACTGACAAATTTCGACGGTTGAAAGCCAGACCTCGGTAGCCAAGTAGTTAAGGCAGCCGCCCGGAATGCGGAAGGTGCGTGGTTCGATTCCCGCCTGAGGTTGTCGTCTTTTTTCAGTGTTTAAAATTTTACTTAGGTTTCATTAAATTGTCTTAGAGAATACGTATTTGGAAGTGTAAGGTAACTTTATTCTGAGCACTGGCAACACAGCTGTAAAGGTGGAGGGAGACTAAGGCGCATCATGGGGTAGGCATTCTTGTTTCGACATCCAAACTGTGCGGACGTTTAACTACCTGTGGTTTTAAATAAATAGTTTAAAGTAAAGACGGAGTTTTACTACAAATCAGAAGTGGTAAGTACATGCTCACATATAAAAGATTAAGCATAAATTGTTAAGATTTAAATATTTATTGTTTTCTGATAATTTCTTGTTAGTATTGGTGTTAAAACTGTTTCTTTTACCTTTTATGACCTCAAATCAATGATCAGCCCAGCCATAGGACGTTTATAGGCATGAGCGTCCCACTGCTGGGCACATGCCTTTTCACATGGATAACATCACATTAGGGGGTAGAACAATAAAAATGCATCTTAAAGCTGCAAGTGTTTAATTTAAACAACCGTGTCGTGTGGCGGTAAAAGAATACTCTCTTCCCTTGGGTGTCGTGGGGGGCACGTTGTTGGTCTGAGTGGCAGGTAAAACTATTAACAGCTTTTTTATGTAAACAAAATTATGGCCAAACCTTAGAAGAAATGTTAAAACGTAAAAGTAGATACAATGAACCTATAGAAGTGTACTTTCATGAAAAAATTGCACTATTGAACCGGTGTGATATCGATGGCAAGCCTGCAGTCGACTGCGTAATACACGGCCTTACCGATAAAACTTTGAAAACTAGTGCTTTGGATTTGCGTTGTACACAACCTTATCAACTGCTAGAATTTCTGATGAGTAACAAAGACACATTTCAAATAGTACATACCGTAGACCGTTCAAATTTTAGAACCAGAACCGAATCCGATTATAAGCCCATAAACACCGATTCCGATACTATAAAGCCTAACGCTACACCTTCAAATCTTGGTATTTACTGTTATAATTGTAAAGAACGGGGACATCCTTTTATAAGATGCCCTAAGCCCTTAGTAAAATACGTAAAATGCCACAAATTAGGCATTATAAGGCCGAAAATTGCTTTTCTGAAAATGAGGAGGTTCTTTTCAAAACTTGACAATTCCACTTTTGACAAAACATGTTTTTTTTTTTGGGTTGGCGTTGGGATGGTTTGCGAAAACAAGAGTTAAGCTAAACGCGATAGATCCGCTGAAAAAAAAACAACAAAACACACGATTTGTGCAAAAGTAGATAAATCCACTTCGAAATGGCATTACCCATTTCAAATATTAATTTTTGGAACATAATCTGATTAATCCTGAAATTAATTAACTATTTTAGTCTAAATTGCAACAAAACATGTTTTATCCCTTTGTTTTTCAGTTAGAACTTTATGCTCTTTACTTTTTAATATAGCAAGCTGAAATTTTTGTTTTTTAAGACTTGTGTGGTGGCTCGTGGACGTAAGATAATATATTACGTCCTCAGAGCTTTAACTATAGCTATTGTTCTGAGATTACGTCCATGAGGTGGCGTTTGTTTGACACAAAAGTCATGTCATGATTGTCATTGTCAACGTAGGCGGGTCTCCTACGACACTATTTTGTGTTTGCTAAGCCCCTTCGTACACAAGGCTACGCAAATCTTCGATACTCGACGATTTTAGTCTCCAAGCGACTACCGCTGTAACCTAGTCGGTGATATGCACTATTCACTGGCTCACCGTCACACCAAGCCTGCCCTCTTAGCGCGTCTACCACTGTCTAGCTCTGCCATACGAATGGCCGTTACTATGGCCCTATAACCGATGACAGCTAGTTGACACTGACAGTTGACGGCTTGTGTGCGTGAGACAGCGTATTATATCCAGTGTCTAGATACAAACACTACATCCCTTCCTTGTTAAAATAGTATTTTATTTCTGATTTTAATTTATTTAATCAACATATTCCTTTCCTTTTTCTTTTTGTATTTAATCTCTGTCTCTTACTTCCTCTACTTTCAGTATCTCGCAGCATCTCTCCTCTTAGCAACCCGACCGTTAGTGGGTTCACCAACCTTATTAGAAAGTACCGAAACCGTATGACAAATATGCAAAACCGTAAACGAGAGGCAATCGTATGTGTTTATCAGGTAAGGCAATATCAGGTAAGTTTTCTAAAACCTAAGGCTATCCGATAGCCACTTCCGAAATTGACACTCCGAAATAGTCAAAACTCCGAAATCATATAAGATAGCTTACTGCCTTCTACAGGCACTAAAAGCAAATAACCAAAAAACGATTGATAAGACGTAAAACCACTAGTATTTAATTCAATTTTATCCCCACCTACTAGTGAAAAGAAAACATCAGAACCGAGCAATAATTCCACCGGTTTGGATTTACAAAACTCCATATCCGCCGATTCCAAACCGATAGTGAGATCAGCCATATAATCCGATAAATCATAAGCTGGTTGGTTGCCATCCCGTAAACATGTCACAGATATGGTGACAATAGGAAACTCCTAAAAGAAATAACCGAATATCTGAAAGTTTTCCATAACTTCAAATCCTTCCACCCCTCTCACTCGCTCCTTTACTGGTTGTAGTGACGACCCTATAGCTTCCTTACCAACCCGATACAAATAAGTGATCTTTGGAATCCAGCGTCAAGTAGCGCACGAACCGAAATATATTTAGAATTTAAATGAGAACCGATAAAAACTTTACCAATAGCTGTAGGTAATAAAATAGTCCGTTGTAGAGTGAAGGAGTTTATATGGGAGATAGAAACCGTATCCTAATCGCGATTGCGATCATCATCGCGATGACGATTATCCGCCCGAACATCTTGACGAACACTCAGTGGTCGTTGGTCCCGATTATACGACCGCCGCTCGCCGTTAGAGTGCCAACCGTCCAAATTAAAATGACTGTTATCAGGTCCAGGTAACCTTTGCTGATAGATAACGCAGGGGTGTAGCCCTTGGCGAACCACCCGATTGTCTATCCCGTCGTTGTAGTGAATAGCCCTCACCCGCGCTGTAACGGTACAGAATGAATGGTATCCGTCCGTTAGTAAGGAATGTGTGGGAGTAGCACTAACATAAATATTAATGCGTAGCACCATTAATATAATAAGCATGAAAAAGGGAATAATAAACTAGTTCAGAATAATGGTCCGTGGTCTAACGCTTTATCTTTAGTTTGAACTTCGCGGGGACTGCTCTGTGTGCTCCTTGCGACATAGGCGCCATCTAGCGTGAGTTATTTACTTGAGCTTCGCATAAGGTTGCTAGTTTGACTTCTTTATTTTGAATTTCGCGGGGACTGCTCTGCGCGTCCCTTGCGACGTAGGCGGCGTCTAGCGGAAGTCATAAGGTTGTGAGCTTGACTAGGACCTTATTTTTATTTTGAATTTCGCGGGGACTGCTCTGGGGTCGGGAAAGTGGTTCACCTACGGGCGGACGCCATCTATGGTCGGAATACGGAACTTTTTGATAATTTCCCAAAATATAGGATTATTGGCTTAAGTGGAGGATTATTGAGAGGGAATTGTTAATAGAAGGCTACATTTAGATATTCAAAGATGAAATATTGGCTGTCGGACGAGATTTGGTTAGATTATGGAATAATTTTAGAATTGCGCGGCGAAGGCGGCAATGAGCGAGCGAGAGGTTGAGAAAAAGATAGAAAGAGAGGTCGGATGATATCTCCACGTGGCACAACGCGAAGTTCGCGTATAACAAATAATGAGCGACGCGAAGGCGAGGCGCGTCGGGAAACAGCTAGCGATTGGTTGAAGGGAAGAAAAGCGGACTCGCGCGGAAAAATGTTGAGGGCGCGTGGCGCGAAAGTTAAGATGCTTGGGGGATGGAGGAAAATTAGCGGGCATTCAATTTTGGGACGTCGGCTGTGCGGTCCAATTTAAGAGTGCGGTACTACTCATACGGGAAAAATAGTGTCCGAGCTTTGATAGTGCGCTAAGTGATATTCGAGCTGCGATATTAATTAAGATTTGTGAAATTGAAAGTGATTAATAAAGTAAAACTATTGCGGTCGCAACTCGAATCCGTTAACGGAATGAAGTATTCCGGGGTACATCGGCGGAAACGCGTAACGGTGGCAACGAAAACCTATGTACCTTTCAACAGACTTGGTCTGGATGATCTTTGATTGTATTTAATAAGATCGGCGTTTTATATCATTACGCTAAACAATACACTATCTTCGACGGAGTAATGGGGGAGAGACAGTTGTCTCCCTAGTGAAAGTTGAAGATAGGTCAGACACCATTTAGCTGGAGGTAGACCCGTATGACCCAGTCCAATTTTGAGTCTACCTCCGTACATACAGTGTAGTGATAGGAAAATAACACACTGAGTATACTGGCTCGATTGATAGAACATTTAGGAGTTAGTTGCTTTCAGGGGCAATGCGACTCTCACCACACATCACGAATTTAAGTTAAATGTGGCTTGGGCCTAGATTGCAAGGTACACAAAAGGGACTGTTAGTTCGACAAAATATAGGCATTTTCAAGTGAGGAAAGTTGTAGGAATCTATAGGTAGGCGGATATATATATGGTTAGTTATGGGAGGGCAAGGTATTTGCACGCAGTGCGTACATAGGATGGGTGCTTGAGCCGCGAGGCCAGGCCGGATTAATTCAGACTAATAAGGTAGGGATAATTAAGTTACGACGCTAAATAAAATTATGATGAAGTGATGTGGGTCCTAGCTAGGCAAGTAATCTGTTACCGCAGGGCGATAAAATTCTAATTGTTTTCCTAAAGTTGTTACCAATTAATTATTCATTTTAAATAATTAACAGAAGTATGATAATATTGTACCATCATTACTTGGAATACCTAAAAGTCTAGACTGGTTCCTATTACAAGAAAAATACTAAAAGTTATAGCAAATTAGCGTAGCCGTACTGTGATGTTTGATTTCTAATACTGAAATGACCAAACAGGCATTTTTTAGCTTTCCCTGGGATGCGATACGATCCCATATTGCTACACTCTTCAAGGTATGGAAAGTTTACATCCGATACCTATTAGTAAAAATAAGCTGATACAAACTAAGCAACTAAAACCAGTTTAGAACCTAGGATAAGTCGTTGAAAGAAGACATTGTCAGCTATGAGCTTCTAATAATCTGAACCAAAGAAATAATTGATTGATAACAACCTGCTAATTAGCCTGATAATGATGACCTCTTAAGACATGTAAGTACTTAACTCTAATAATCTGAAACATAGAAATATTTGATGGGAACAATCTAAATCAATAAGACTAATACCTAGTACCGTCTAATTTATATCTATTAAAGTGAGTAAAAGATAACTTTTAAATGTAATTGATTCAATGATTAACAGGGATAATTAACTACCTAATTTACTACCTACTAAAAGTATACTAACTATGATTTAGTAGTCTATCAGATTAACCACTCAGTCTGAGAGACAGGGGTGGAAGTTAATGGAAAAGTAATTAACTTAAGTTCACTTCCTAAAAGTCAAGGATATTGAATAAATTAAACATCTTTCAATAAACTTGAGATGTACTTATACTTTATAAATCTGTATAATGAACACTAAGAGTAACCCAAAGTAATTTACTTCAAATGATAGTATTCTATTTAAGTTCACTTCCTAAAAGTCAAGGATATTGAATAAATTAAACATCTTTCAATAAACTTGAGATGTACTTATACTTTATAAATCTGTATAATGAACACTAAGAGTAACCCAAAGTAATTTACTTCAAATGATAGTATTCTATTTAAGTTCACTTCCTAAAAGTCAAGGATATGGAATAAATTAAACATCTTTCAATAAACTTGAGATGTACTTATACTTTATAAATCTGTATAATGAACACTAAGAGTAACCCAAAGTAATTTACTTCAAATGATAGTATTCTATTTAAGTTCACTTCCTAAAAGTCAAGGATATTGAATAAATTAAACATCTTTCAATAAACTTGAGATGTACTTATACTTTATAAGATCTGTATAATGAACACTAAGAGTAACCCAAAGTAATTTACTTCAAATGATAGTATTCTATTTAAGTTCACTTCCTAAAAGTCAAGGATATTGAATGAATTAAACATCCTTTAATAAACTTAAGATGTGATAATCTGCCAATGCAGCCAATCCAATGTAGTTATATTGGAACTTTATAAGACCTGTATAATAAATACTAAGTGAAAAGGATATTTGGATGATAGCAAGCCTTGAGATAAACTCTATTGATTTATGTGGAATAATAAGAATTTAAATTGCTAACACATAGTTCATAATGTAAAATGAAATTAAATTTTGAGGAGAGATGTAAATTCTCAGTTTTAAAGAATTAAAGGCACAAGCTAATAATTAAAATTAAATTCAATCTGGTCAGGGCTGATATAATACAATGAGCTGGTCGGCATGCTAATAGCGGGGAGGGGCTATTAAATTACCAGAATCCTCTAGTATGTCATGTAAATTGCACAAGACTTCTTATGTATCATGCTACTTTTAATAAATAATAATACCTGCAAGCTAAGCTATCATCTGATTATCTCTGAGTGGTTACAAATCTTCCCCGCAGCTGCAGTGAAGGATTTAGGTCACAGTTCAGACGGAGTCATTGCTAGGCTACACATATCTATGTTATGATCTATAGACTGGTAGGTAATTAGGTCAGGAGAAAATAATTTAACACAGGGATAAGCCAATTACTAAACATTCACGAAAGAACTTGAGTTACTTAAATGCGGTTAACAACGGAGGGTTCACTAGACGATCTGGCCAAAATAGTATTTATTATAATATTACATTGCTTGACTGAAATTCACTGCAAATAGAATTAAGCTATGCTAAGGTTTCATCATCATACAAACACTACGCACTACACAAAACTACAAACACAACCATTAGATTGTAGATAAATTAGGTTAAATAGTTTTATGAATTAGATAATAAGTTAAGTTAAGGTAAAAGCGGCGAGGATGTGTGTATGTATTATAAGGTAGACTAGGCATATAGGTGTGAAAGGTTGAAAAGACTAGGCATAGGTTTTGAAAGGGGGTGGAGAAGTTACAGCGCGCAGTGGTGATATTGGCAACCGACGTGCTACACCACAATGTACATGGTCAGCAGTATGCTGCTGAGCCGTACCCAACCGATTGAAGCACAACTGGAACACTCCGGCAATTTTGATAAATGATCACCGAAACAATCGTTTATGTGCGTATGTTCCTTACGCCCGAATGAGGAGAGTGACAAAAACGAGGATATTTCGCCAACGCCGAGTAAGTAGTATCCCCGAAGCATAAGCATGTTTGACTAACTACCGCAGCCATGTACTGGCCTCCCCTCCGTGATGTCGTGTTACCAATTTTATACCGTGTGTGTAAACACCCGATGAATCTGTATTAGTGCAATCTTACACCCAAAATTCTATTTTCAAAAATTAACTAAATCGGTAAAAGTGGGTATGACATCCGACTCTCCGACACTTTTCTGTTCAAAACAAGTCTTTAGGGTAGTGAGTAATTTAGCGAACACTACATGTAAGAGTAAAAAAATACCATTCTGCAACGGGAAACTCGAGCTGTTCTTATGAAATAACCGCCATTATTATAGGGTTAAAAAATTGAGACTGTAAACCATTGAGCCGTTGTGGAATGAAAGGTAACTTCATTATTTGTTCAACATGAACATCCTCTAATAGGCGAGTATTGTGGTACCTCTTCATAAGAAGGTCTCTAGCCGTACGACCAAAACACGAGCCTTCCCCGATAAGCATGACATCACATTTTTGTGTCGGCGATAAGTCACGCCGAGAATCCACCAAACATAAGTTGTTCAAACCAACCCATTGATCCATTTCTCACGTGAACGAAGGTAACCGAAAAGCAAGTTATCGAGAAATTAAACCATCTGACTGAACCCTATTTGAATCCGACTTATGTTTCGAAGGGGAAACTGATTTGGTATCGCAATCTAATTTAATTATCATTAACCTATCAAAAGCTTCTAAAGCTCGGATGTACTCCCTGCGAGCCGCCGCCGTGACGACCTCATCGTAATGCTTGTATCGGCGAGTTCCAGTATTCTTTGATAAGCGCGTTCCTTAAGAATAAAACTTCGTATTAACTGTCATAATCCGTATAGTTAACCTATTTGCATCGTCTGACCGATCAACTAACTCCACACTATCAATAAGTCATTGCAACTTAACTTTAAATTGTTCACCGTAAATCCATTTTATATTTTTGTTTAAAACAAAACTCTCAATGGGCGATTTTCCGACAGCCCAAATAAAAAAATAAAAATTAGTTCAAAAATACTCGATAGATGGCGTTTTATGAAAGCCGACCCGTTCCTACCTAAGGGCTGTAATAAATTCTACACTTTTGCTTGTCTATCAAAAAAAAAAAAAAAAAAGTACCTACTTACAAATTTTTATTTAGGATCTCCAGGACCTATTTCTATTTTGGAATGGAATAAATATTACGTAACCCACACACAACACAGATCACCAATTCCCACTTTATGTGACCTAGAACTATACTACTAACCTACGAGAACCCGAGCCAATTTATCGAATTAAACGCCCGTATAAACGAAATCAACCACGCTCTGCTACATCACAAATTCACAAATCTAATATGCTATATATGATCACAAATTACTTCCAACTTAATGGAAATCAAAGTTCACGTCCAATTTAATGGAAATCAAAGTTCACGTCCAATATAATGGAAATCAAAGTTCACGTCCAATTTAATGGATATCACAGTTCATACGTCCAATTTAATGAAAATCAAAGTTCACGTCCAATTCAATGAAAATACGAACTGCGTCCAATTTAATGGAACCCACAATCACGTCCAATTTAATGGATATCACAGTTCACACGTCCAATTTAATGGAAATCAAAGTTCACGTCCAATTCAATGGAAATCCGAACTGCGTCCAATTCAATGGAAGCCCGAAGTGCGTCCAATTTAATGGAAACCAAAGATTACGTCCAATATAATGGAAATCAAAATAATAATAATAATAAACAGCACAACTGTCACACCAATCATTTAGCCCAAAACGAAGCATAGCCCGAACTATGGTGACTGAATAACGGATAAACATATATAAATACTAATAAACATCCACACAAAGTAAAGTCCAGATTCACACGCCCTGTGACGGCAAAATAGACGGACAATTTAATTAAATTCGAACATTATTATTACTTGTAGGGTTTTTTATAAAATTGAAGTTAATTTATTTGATTTGTATGCGTTAGAAACATAAAATCAATAAAAGGTATAATTTTGTTCTGCCGACTGGCAATACTGGCTGTCTGTCAATGTCAGTTTGTAAAAGTGGAGGGAAAATAAAAAGATGGCGGCACTTGGCCGATGTGAGAGCGGTAATTGGGTTTTGAGTTTTTGTACAGAACGGACGTCTCTGAGAGAATACACGTGGTTGTCTTGAAAACTGAGTTTTATTGGAAGTATAACCTGAGACCCCAAGTTTTATTATACTTCAGAAGTGGGATACCAAACGTAAGTACACGCCTACGTATATTTCCTTCTACACTGATATTAGACGCGTTTTACCTGAAATAAAACGCATATTAAATACTTACCTCATTAGAAGCTTATAATATTGAGATAGGCATATCCGTTTCCCGTCGTATTTTCCCTCTCTTTCTTCCGGCATATCGCTGTCTCTCTCGCTCATCCCACTCAGTGGCGTCACCAGGTGGCGCGGTGGGGGAACCAGGAGATTTCACACCCGTGCCATTTGTTCATCATTGCGTCGAAATATGCATTAAGCACCAGGCGGAAATAAAAACTAAGCTTCTAATAAGGTAAGTATTTAATATGCGTTTTATTTCAGGTAAAACGCGTCTATTAAACACTTGACCGTCATTAGAAGCTTATAATATTGAGACCTGTTTGTTATCGCCTGGTGAAAACGCCAATGTGAGAAATAAATTAAACAATAAGTGCGAGAGAGTTAATCATATGATTATGGTTTAAAAAAAAAGTTATAATAAGAGATTTAATTAAGTACCTACTCATTATTTACAATTTAAGTCATGTAAGAAAATAATTGGCCAGTCATTGATGAAAAATCAAATAATTTAGCTTGTAAACCATGTAAACGAACATTATTATTAGGAAATAAATATTGTTTACTATTTGATTTCAATCACTTTACAGGGTATAAATAAAAAATAAAAAACTTCGTGACGCCTGAATCAATATTTCACGACAATAAACCTTGGGAAAAGTATTAACTAATCTCCTATTACCAATAGTTAGTATATCCTCAATGGGTAAATCATATCAATCTAGTTTGTAGATGCTACAGCGGAGCAAAACATAACCAGGTGTGGCTGTAACATCCATCTAGCTACCACAGTGCTTGAGACAGGTGTAGGTGAACCACTCGAAGTTTTAAATAAATTAGTTTAGCCATTTTGTACAATATTTATTGATCCTTTTAACCAGTAGCAATTTCCAGCTTGTTTGTCTGTAGTCCCTTAAGTCAGTTTTTGACCCAAACTGTCGCCTTAATATTACTGCATTGTCCTGAACAAAATAATGTTTGGTGGCCACAGCAAGGTAACAAAGGAGCAGTGCGACAACAATATTGCAGTGTTACGAACTGTTTGAAATCAAGTTGATCCTAGGTTTGAAATACATTACAAAGGTCTACAGACTAATATTACTAAAACCTGGAAAAAGGAGGTTTTGTGGTTTTTAAATGTTTAATTGAGATTGATTTTAAAACATGTTTAACTATTACCTCATCACTAAGATTTCCATACAATTGTGCGCTGCAAAAAGTAGAAACGACAATTTATGGTAGTGTATAGTATTGTAAGAAAGATTTAAAATATTAAGTGTAAATCTGCCAAAGTTTTTATAATAACCGGACGCTTGAGTAGGGAAATTTGCTTGTGGTTCCATAACGATATATCATTTAAGCACACTAAATTTCAACGTCATGTCTTGAACCTTGGGGGTTGGCAGGCCTGTGGTTATGTCTACCAGGCGTCTACGTTTTGAATTCCATACTGTGAATGAGGCAGCAAGGGGTACCACAATCAGATAAATTCCTGTTGAGGTGTGCTAGCACCCGGGGGATGAGGGAAGGTGGTGCGAATTTCCAAGCCAGAGGGAAGCGTTCTACTTCAGGCTGAAAGCATTGTGAAACATCGCTTCGTAATCATTGAGATAAATATGCATAGTTTACCCACTACTCGAGCGTCCTTGGATACAAACAGGTCAATTACTGGCCAGGCCCACTTCGCGAATATCGTTTGTGTGAATTCTGGCAGTAGATGCCACTCTAAAGCTTGGCTATGTCGAGACAGTTGATCTGCATGGCTGTTCAATTTCCCTGGTATGTAATAAATTTTGACCACAATTTGGTTGGTGGTCATTTGTTGGTTGGCAATTTGGAAGATTAAAATAACATTGTCGCAGGCTTCGTGTTCGATGCTTGTAATTCTAAGACTCAGAACAGCCAGCTTTTCTTTTTGATTGCAGTGCAGCTTTTGTTCGGATGCACTCCACCTTCCCAATAGGGCAGTGTACGAGCCTACACACGTACATTTTAATAACTATTGCATATTGTTAATTTCACAATGACCTCAATGCGTTTGCATACGCATCACTTTTAAAGACAATTGTGGAATTAATTACTTTCAATAAATTAGTGTTTTCTAGCATTCAATCGGGTTGGTTTATTTAGCACTCTCCGGAGTAACCTATCCATAACAAGCATACGAGTGTGGGATTCAACCCCCACATTTTGGTCCTTCGTTAGCCCGTTGCTGGGACGAATTCGGTATCGTTTTCTTCGACTTTCGCGCGGTGGTAGTCGAAGATCGTAACGTAGTCGCGTTGTCAGTTCAGTGTTCAAGCAAGTGAATCTGTGTGCTTCGCGAAAGTTCCCGCAAAGGATTGATCAGCAGCAGCCTGATACGTAGCATTAGCGTGCAGGCAACCAACAACCAAGAAGCATCAACGTCGTCGTTCTCGCTCAGAAGAGATCACACGTGGCAGCAAGCGAGCCATACCACCAGTTTTGGGAGTATCCAGCATCTATCAGCTACAACTACGTGCCTTCAAGTAAGATTGTTCCTTTTATTTTTACTTAATCATGGAATCTCTTATCCAGCGTCAAGCCGCTATCCTCGAGACATTGAAGCAGATCAATAGTAACTTTAATAAGGACTCGGCGAGTCGTAAAACGTCAGAGTATCTTAGGAAGCGTTTAGAGGCGATAGATAATCTTTGGGGAGAGTTCAATATGAACAATGAGCGGTTACAGTCATATGAGGATAGAGAGCAACAATATTTTAAGGAGGATATTTTTCAACAAGCAAAAGACTTTTACATAGCATTACGTACTAACATTTCGACTTATAAAATGGATGAAAAGCAGACTGTAGACGTCGCAGTTCAAGATGGAAGGGTGAATGAACTGTTAACTCAGCAGCGCACTAACTTTCGAGCATTTAATAGGCTCATACTAAGTATTATTCCGAGCGAAATATCCGAAAAATGGGAATTAGAATATGAATTGCGTAATATGCAGATGAAATGGAATATGATTGATAGCATGCACTTACAAATAGATAATATTTTACAGGGATCAGATATGAGTTATGATGAGGAATTTAGTAGATATGAAAGATCTTTTAAGCAGATGAAACGTGACCTAAATAAAAAGTTGTCATCATCAGCTCACGTTCAGCAAGCTACTCCAACTATCGATATACCGATCTTTACGGGCAAATACAGACACTGGCCCACATTTTATGACTTATTTACTGAAGCTATACATAATAGTCGTATATTATCTAAGTCTCAAAAAATGCAACATCTTAAGTGCAAGGTCAAAGGAGAAGCTGAACGGATAATTCAACATCCTAACGTGACCTCAGAAAACTATGATACTGCCTGGGAATTGTTGACACATAGATACAACAACCCACAGATTTTATTTACAATGCAAATTGAAACCTTTTTGAATCAGCCCAATATCTATAAACAAACATCATACGAATTGAAAAAACTTTATGATACAAGTACTGAGTGCATCCACGCAATACACAACTTAGGTATTAATACGAACACTTGGGATCCTCTGTTAGTACATCTGTTAGCAAAGAAATTGGATCCGGTTACTTACAGCGACTATAAGGAATCACGTAAGTCGCCGCGAGATTTACCAACATTAGAAGAATTAATGACATTTTTAGAAGGAAAGTTTATGGCGTTAGAGCCGCTACAGAGAGAAAGGAAGAGTAAGGATATAACTCCACCTTCAACATCCTTTAGATATAATCAAAACTATCAAAAGTCTAACTCGTTTAACAATAAACCTATAAAACATTTTACATCATTTAAAGCAGCTCCGACTTTTACATCAAATATTAAATGTCCATTATGCACTTTGGACCATCAGTTGTTTAGGTGTCATAAGTTCCTTAACCTTCCAGCGGAAACTAAAATGAGAACGGTTGTGAAATGTCGAGTTTGCCAAAACTGCCTTTTCATGCATAATGAAAAATGTCGCTCGACAAAACGCTGCAAGGAATGCAATGGCGAGCATAATACTCTATTGCACGATGCGTTCAAACAGCCAATAAATAATGTACCGATGTCCGTTACGTCATCTACTCCATCTACGTCATCAATGCCGTCAACATCAAAACAACATAATGTCAACCATGTTGCAGCAAACAATGAAGAAGTCTTACTAACAACATTGCTTTTCAAGATAAAGGCAGCCGACGGAAGTTTTATTACTATGAGAGCTTTGTTAGACCAGGGTTCCCAAATTACTTTAATATCCGAAAATGCAGCTCAAATGCTTGGATTACAGCGGCAACGTTATCATGCATCTGTGTCCGGAATAGGTACTGGTGAGAAACTTAGCAAAGGAATTTTAACAATAGAATGTCAGTCTATTTATAATGATTTTAACTTAACAACGGAAGCATTAATTATCAATCATTTAGTTAACAATTTACCGAATAGCACTTTCAACAAGCAATCATGGATGCATTTGCAAAACGTCAATCTAGCTGATCCACAGTACAACATCTCAAGACCTATAGATTTGCTCCTAGGCGCCGCGGTTTACTCAGACATAATTATGAATGGTTTGATAAAGGGTCCGAATCAAGCACCCATCGCCCAACAAACAAAATTCGGATGGGTACTATCTGGCAATGTGAAGAAGTTCCAATGTCATGTAGTTATCAACAGCTTAGATGAAATCTGCAAGTTCTGGGAAATGGAAGACATCAGCATTAATTCTAACACCTTAACACGAGAAGAGCAATTTTGCGAGGACTTCTACCAAGCAACAACTAGAAGACTGAATAATGGAAGGTACGAGGTTGCACTTCCTATGAAGCAAGGGTTTGAGGAGAAATTAGGTATATCTAAGCAAAAAGCGATTGCTCAATTTAAACAATTAGAGAATAAGATGACGAAACAGCCTAAATTTTCAGAACAATATAAGTTATTTTTAAAAGAATATCAACAATTAGGTCATATGATTCCATCAAGGTCAAACATTGAACCCAGTTTTTTCTTACCACATCATGGTGTTTTGAAACTGGACTCCAGCACGACTAAGTTACGCGTCGTATTTAACAGATCATCAAAAACATCGTCTGGTCACAGTCTCAATGATCTAATGGAGTGTGGTCCAAATCTACAAGTTGACTTGCAAGAGCTTATTTTAAGATGGAGACAGCATAAGTACGTCATCACAGCTGATATCGAGAAGATGTTCAGACAGGTACTTATAAGAGCATCAGATCAGCCACTGCAATCAATAGTTTGGCGGAACAGTCCTGATGAGCCACTACGTGAATATCAACTCGCGACCGTAACATATGGCACAAAAGCAGCACCGTTTCTAGCAATACGAACATTACGTCAACTAGCAAAAGATGACGCATCAAAATACCCAATGGCAGCAGAAGCGCTGGAAAATTCATTTTTCACCGATGACCTGTTGAGTGGAAATGAGACGATAGAGTCGACCAAAGAGTTACAGCGTCAATTAATTGAGATTCTAAAAGGAGCAGGTATGAACCTACGAAAGTGGTCAGCAAACAACCACGAATTAATCACGGGGTTAGAGTCAAATCAAGTCGATACTCCTTTCCACTTTAAATGTTCCAACTCACGCAATACACTCGGATTACAGTGGCAGCTAGGCACCGATTCATTTACATTTCAGAACAAATTAGATAACAATAAGCAATGTGACACTAAGAGACAGTTGTTATCTGATATATCTAAGGTGTTCGACCCCTTAGGCTGGATCTCACCTGTCACGGTTCGAACAAAACTTCTATTCCAAAAGGTATGGTCGTTAGGTATATCATGGGACAGCAATTTACCATCAGAAATACAGATTGAGTGGAAACAAATCCGAGATGATTATAAAAACATTAAACATCTATCAATTCCCAGATATATAGGAACCACACGGAACGGATATCAAATACATGGCTTTTGCGATGCGTCTGAAAAGGCGTTTGCCTGTGTTGTTTACATTATAACGCCTAATGATAAGGGCGAGTGCACACCTACCTTAGTAACAGCAAAAACCAGATTGGCCCCACTAAACAAGCAAGTATCACTTCCTAAGTTAGAGTTATGTGGAGCCTTACTTTTGGCCCAGTTAATCGAAAAGGTTCAAAAGAGTTTGAAGTTAGAGCATAATTTAGATAATATATTTGCATGGACCGACTCCATGGTGGTGCTAGGTTGGATTCATGGTGACATCTCTCGATGGAAACAATTCGTTGCCAACCGAATAAATCAGATCAGAGAAATCATACCAGCATCTCATTGGCGACATGTTAAGTCGGAAGAAAACCCAGCAGACAGCGCCACCAGAGGTCTCTCAGTAACAGCAATTTTAGAGCATAGTTTGTGGTGGAAGGGACCCAAATGGATCATCAAAAATAAAAGCAGCAAAAATCAAATAGAGTATCAACAACCTACTATTGAAATAAAAGATGTGAAAGTAAAACGTGTACATGCAGCCTTATGTAAACAACAACCTTTGTTAATTGATAAATTGTTAAAAGTAAATAGCTCTATTATTTCAACCGTCCGACACATAGCATGGCTATCACGTTTCACAACTTGGTTCCGCCAACGCTCGAGCGAATTCAGCAAGTATCTATTGTCGTCAGAATTAAACAATGCATATAACATCATAATAAAACATACTCAAGCGCAACAATTTGAGATAGATTTATTTAATTTGAAAACCAAGGGTTATGTTAATCGTAACAGTAAGATTGCAGCCCTACATCCTTATCTGGACGAGCATGAGGTTATGAGAGTCGGTGGACGACTAAAGCACTCTTCTATCAGTAACTCAGAAAAACATCCGATCATTTTGTCTAAAGATGGTCGTTTTACTGAACTTATCATCAGTCAAGCACACTTAACAACCTTGCATGGTGGCCCAAAATTAACCTTAGGGTACATAAGAAACCGCTACTGGATAATAAGCGGAGTCCACACAGTCAAAAAACATTTACGTAAATGTGTCACCTGCAGCAGATTCACCAAGTCAAATCAACAGCAAATCATGGCGGATTTGCCCCCCGCCCGAGTCAACCCTTCACGCCCATTCACTAATTCTGGAGTTGACTTCTCTGGATACATCGAGTTAAAGTGTAACAAAGGCCGTGGCATCCGTACATCAAAGGGATACATAGCAGTATTCGTTTGTATGGCGACTAAGGCTGTCCATTTGGAAATTGTGTCAGACCTCAGCACTCAAGCATTTTTGGCAGCATTTCGCCGATTCTGTGCTCGACGAGGCACCCCCAAGCATATGTATAGCGATAATGGGAGTAACTTCGTCGGTGCCAATCGCTTATTAAAAAGAGAATACGAAGTGATTCTTAATAGTATTAATAAGGAGTTTATGGATAACCTCAGCGAAATGGAGGTTATTTGGCATTTTAATGCCCCAGCCTGGCCTTCTGCTGGTGGACTCTGGGAAGCAGCAGTGAAGAGCTTAAAGCACCATCTGAAGCGCGTGATAGGCGAGCAAAAACTCACCTACGAGGAGTTCAGCACGTTACTACAGCAAATTGAGGCCTGTCTGAACTCCAGGCCCCTATGTAGGTTGACAGAGGACCCTGATGACGAGAGTCTGACCCCAGGGCACTTCTTAGTAGGAGGACCACTGCTCTCCAGACCACAAACAGAGTCAGAGAATATGCATTTATCTCAGAGGTGGCAATTGGAACAAGCAATGAATAAAAGATTTTGGAAATGGTGGTCATCCGAATATCTTCAACATTTACAAGCAAGATCTAAGTGGAGAACACCAAGAGAGAACTTAAAAGTAGATGACGTGGTTTTAATCAAAGAAGACAATATGCCTCTGGGAAAATGGGCTATGGGGCGCATCATTCAGCTTCACCCAGGCTCGGATGGGTACGTTAGAGTCGTGAGCATAAAAGCTAAGAACAGCATTATGAAAAGGCCAATTAACAAACTTGTATTGTTACCTATAATGGAGCAACAGGAACCCTCATCAGAGAATCCCTGTCCAACGTCTAACAATGACACACATCAAGTGTCACAGCAGCAAACATCCAGTGTTTCATCTCCAGCACCTCAGCAGAATCACCCACGAACAAGAAAAGGATTAAAAATATATTACTAAATACACTATTTATGTTAATGATGATAACAACGGTTAGCACTCAACAAAATCAACCTTATAACATCACTGAACTACCATCCAATCAAGGTTTATTTTTTGATAAAATCTCTGACCTTCAATTTATCCAAGATGACTGGAAACTAGTGGTTTATTATAACCTAACGAATTATTACAGGAGCATGGCTGATATCAAAACATATATTGATCATTTGAATAGCATGTGTATTGGAGATACGACACAATATCAAATTATTACACAACAATTAGAGCATGATTATAAAGAAATACAACATTACAATAAAATTCTGACTAATCAGCATAAACGGTAGAAGAGAGGTCTCGTTAATGGTGTAGGCTATGTAGCAAATTCTTTATTCGGAATTCTCGACGATAGATTTGCAGAGCAGTATTCGCAAGATATTGAAAAAATAGCAAAAAATGAGAATCATTTGCAGCATCTCATTCGAAATCAGACGATTGTACTCGAAGCGGAGTCCAATATTATTCGCCGCAACGAAAAAATCATGAACTCACAATTTCAATTTATTAATGAACATCTACGTAATATTTCTGTTGAGATAGGTCAAGTTCGTTTAGACGTTAGAAATGGACTCCATATAGTCTCTTCAGCATTTACCGCTAATAATGTGTTAAGTAATATAAGACGCATCCAGGAAACAATCATAAATACCTTGACTGACATCAGACACGGGCGCATAGATACTCACTTGCTATCGCCTGAACAATTGCAACTACAACTTGCTACTATAACAAGTCAGCTACAGGGTGATTTAGCAATACCTACAGAAAGGACACAGCTTAGTGAGTTGTATAAAATTTTAAAGGTCGTGACAGCAATACATAAAGATTATTTAATTATTGAAATTAAGATTCCAATAGTCACCAAAGAAACATTCGAACTGGACTAAATTATAACTATCCCTGTGCATAGAGGATTGCAGTCAGTTATCACAATACCTCAACATAATTACATCGCCTTTAATTTAAGAAGAGATACAGCAACATTCTTGTCCCAAGATGATGTAAATGAATGCATAGTTTTAACAAATAATAAAATGCTATGTTCATTTAATAGTCCTATTTACGACTTAAAACTAAGAGAGTCCATCTGTCAATTAAAAATAAACCATGCCATTACTAATAAAACACTCTGTGCATATTCACAATCGCCATGCGCCAATGCGTGGGTCAAGTTACATCTACAGAATGACTGGATTTATTCATGTTGCCAGGAATGCAACGTTCGCTTTTACTGCACAGGTGGAATATCAATTAGGTCATTGACAGGCAACGGCCTTATCACTCTAGGTCAAGGTTGCGTATTGAAGTCCAATGACCTATCTATTTACGCTCATAATAATTATATGAAACATATGACTGTAGGAACTAACATTGAAGTCCCACAGGTTTCTATCCTTAATACAATTTTAAACACATCGGTATCAGATAAATACGAATATGAAGATCACACTGATATCTGGAACTCATTGAAAGATCAGATTCAATCAATAAAGGAACAATCTAAAACTGAACTTAGTATTCACGACATTCATCATTACACTGCAATGTATGTGACAATAGCAGTGGTCGTCACTATTGGAGTAGCACTTCTGTGGTTACATTTGAGGAAGAGGTGTAACCGAACACTTCCAGCATCAGCTTCAGCGGAGGAGCTGCCGCCGCCGTCGCCGGCGCCGCCAGTGCCGCAGGCGCGCAATGCGCCGAGCAGTGTTCAAGCAAGTGGTGGTGAAACGGTGAATACGTCACCCATTTATAGTGAGTGCGGTCGACACAGCAAATCATTAAGTGATATCAGTGCCAATAAGGGAACATCACCTATCATGTCCCGAGCAGTGTCGTTCGAAGTACCGAGTGTAGTGTAAAAATAGTAAAATAGTACGCGAGTGAATATTTAAAAATAATAAGACATTTTTATTTTAGACTATTACAGACTTATCTTATTATTAACTTTTTATTTTATTATTGGTTTTTTTAACTATCAATCATTGTACTAACATAATATACTTACCATATAATAATATATTACATAATAATATACAATTGTCAGTACTAACATAAATAATAAGAAAAATTGTTACTAACACATGCAATATTTAAGTTATTATGTTTTCTCTCGTTTGGGTGGCCAAGATGTACGAGCCTACACACGTACATTTTAATAACTATTGCATATTGTTAATTTCACAATGACCTCAATGCGTTTGCATACGCATCACTTTTAAAGACAATTGTAGAATTAATTACTTTCAATAAATTAGTGTTTTTCTAGCATTCAATCGGGTTGGTTTATTTAGCACTCTCCGGAGTTACCTATCCATAACAAGCATACGAGTGTGGGATTCAACCCCCACAGGCAGAATTGTTGAGTTGTGGCCCCTCAATCCTGAAGCAACGGTTGTCAAAAATAATGTTGGTGGAGGTATATGTATTGGTGTTTCTAATAATTTTTAGCTACCAATACATTTAACTACATCGTAAGGTATAGTCTATTTTACCGCCCAATTTCTTCCCTTAGGTATCGTAAAAGGCGACTAACGGCCCATAGATTGCACATACATCCAACAGTATAGAGCGGCGATAGGCTCATCACTTGTCACGTACATGTGCAGTATCATTTGGTGAAACGTAGACTATGGCAGAGGACTGCTTTTGCGGTCCTCATTGCCTGGTCTCTGACTAACCCTTCGGGAATAACAGTCGTGAGTATATGTAGGTATGTATGGACGCTTGTGATTCCTCCATGTATCCTAGTATGTCCTTGCGGAAGACATTGATTTTGGTAAGCGCCCTGCGAGGGCGGTCAAACAGACTTTTTGAAGTTTATGTGGACACCAAAATAAGTAAGTGTTTCTATTACAATGTTAGCATGTCTGGACAGAACCATCTGGTCTTTGTCTATAAGATAATAGTCTAAGAAAACATTGCCGTGCTCATCTCAAATGGAAGGCATATAATTTTTAGTAATTCGCCTTTGTAGAACAGACGAAGAAACCATTGTGGGATTTGGCTATAGTCAGATGGTAGTACCTAGGTCTGAGAAAAGTATTTTGTACATCCCGTCTCTTGGCCGTACACAGTCCGGAATTCATATAATAATTTAACGACTTCAGGTTAAAAATTGGACGGAGTGACCTTTCTTGAGTGCTCTTTGGTACTAAGAACTGGGTTAAAACAAAGTTTGGAAAAAGAAACTTACTGTTTCTAGAAACCTGTTCCTTCATCTGTGTCAGCATTGCAGACATTTTGCCCGATACAAGCGTGTAACAACTGTCGATTGTAACGTTTGGAACCTTGAGCGATGGCTTCAGATAAAACGGTATTCGATACTTTGTGTTATGATAGAAAACTTGGAGCACCTATTTAGTCCCAACGGTGTCGATAAAGTGCAAATTGACCGGCTCGAAATTTCGGAGCGTCGTTGTCTACGTCTTTTGTTACCTCTGTTAACAGAGAAGATGGACGTTTTTGTCCTGATTGAAAGAGCTGCCAAGCCTATGATCCTGGGGATCGAAAGTAAGAACAGCCTCCGTTGTTTATATTTTAGCTCGATGTGGTTCGTGGCTGGCATAAGTATGTCCTTGCGGAGGACATTGATTTTGGTAAGCGCCCTGCGAGGGCGGTTCATAGCCACGATGTGATTCGTGGCTGGCATAAGCATGTCCTTGCGGAATACATTGTTTTTGTTAAGCGCCCTGCGAAGGCGGTTCATAGCCATGATGTGGTTCGTGGCTGGCATAAGCATGTCCTTACGGAGGACATTGATTTTGGTAAGCGCCCTGCGAGGGCGGTTCATAGCCACGATGTGATTCGTGGCTGGCATAAGCATGTCTTTGCGGAATACATTGTTTTTGGTAAGCGCCCTGCGAGGGCGGTCCATAGCCACAATGTGGTTCGTGGCTGGCATAAACATGTCCTTACGGAGGACATAGTTTTTGGTAAGCGCCCTGCGAGAGCGGTTTATAGACACAATGTGGTTCGTGGCTGGCATAAGCCTGTCCTTGCGGAGGACATTTATTTATTTAATTTAATTAAAAACGGTTACATAGCCATTTACAACAATTAAACGTATTATTCAAATTCAAATAAAATAAGGGACATTTAGCATTACATACATGCATCTTCTCCCAAAAACCGCAAACACTCAAGTAACATTACCATTCATTTTGGTAAGCGCCCTGCGAGGGCGGTTTATAGCTACGATATGGTTCGTGCTGACATAAGCATGCCCTTGCGGAGGACATTTATTTATTTAATTTTATTAAAACGGTTAAATACCAATTACAATAATTAAACATATTATTCAATATCAAATTAAATTAAATAAGGTACATTTAGCATTATATGAACATATATGCATCTTCTTGCAAAACCGCGAACACTCATGTAATAACTATTGATTTTGGTAAGCGCCCTGCGAGGGCGGTTCACAGAATGCTGTACGTGTGTCTGTCCCATGAACCAGAAGAACAACGCGATGCTACACTATAAGAAGTTTGCCCTTGCGAAAGGTAACCGTTTGTTGTTAGTACAGGTTTTGCTTGCGAGGCATTCCCAGTACCAGATTTAATAACTGGCCAAAAAGTTTTCTAACAGGACAATTTTTTCTAATGCAACTGTAATCTGTTCAGAATTAAACAAACGTGTGTTTGAAGGTAGAATCTTATTCAAAGTAGCAAGCATTAGAGGGTCTTTTATATTTTTATAAGTACCTATCCTCTTTTCGTATATTATAGTTTCAGTCTACAACCTAATCACCACTGAAAATAAGACCTTTAAGAGAGGCATCATATGTTTGCGACCAACTAGTAAACTGCGCAGACAATTATTAAAAATATCTTTTTAGTTTTAAAATACCAAAAGTTATTGGTGCACAAGATTTATCAGAATATTGGTGCTTAAGGCCTAGCTGGCTCTTTTAGTTTACTTTTAAAATCAAAAATCAATTCTACATCACTACACGGAATATTTAAATTGTTAACTGTTTTAGTCAGTATTGGTAACACCTGCGAGGTGCAACAATCGTTGTAAGATTTCCTCTAACGTCCGATAAAGCAGACACATTGTCGTGATCGTCATGAAAGGCGGGTACGATGACCATGCTTCTTTGAACGATGACGACTAACTCGAACTCAACCTTCGCCGATGCGATCGGGATTGTTAGAAGGACCAGCTATAGCCGCTTAGCTACAATTCATTTCTCTCATTATCTAATGTAAGCACTAATTATCGGTTTCTTATCTAAAATAAAAAGAAAAAGTGCCTGGAGGGTAGATACCACGTATTAAACACAAAAAACACTTTTAAAATACTATCTTTACTCGAATGCATGAAGATAAGAAATCTTAAAAGAAAAGGTGTATCTACATCTCTTGCGGGTAAAATAAAAAGTTTGATATACCAGATAAGTTTAAACTATAAATTCAGCGAACGGTAACACCGTTAAGTTAGGAAACTATTCTAAGTACTCACGTGTATTGTAGAAACTCACGAGAACTGTGTTGCAGTTTAATTAAAAATAATTCTATTTCTTTGTCACTTGATCACTATGTAGTGCACAAGTTACGCCGACGGGAAATTTTACGCCAATAATGATGAACAAATGGCACGGGTGTGAAATCTCCTGGTTCCCCCACCGCGCCACCTGGTGACGCCACTGAGTGGGATGAGCGAGAGAGACAGCGATATGCCGGAAGAAAGAGAGTGAAAATACGACGGGAAACGGATATGCCTATCTCAATATTATAAGCTTCTAATGACGGTCAAGTGTTTAATAATGCTATTGCGGTTGCAATAAAATAAAAATTGTAAGGTATAGTTAAAAATATGAACATTAACATTGAATCTACATTTTAAACAAATAGTTTTGAAATACCACCCCACGGGCTTGACTAATCGATTTGAATAAAGTGTGCGTTGTACTAGCTACAATGCTGATTTGAATAAAATATGCATTGTACTAGCTACAGTGCTGATTTGCAAATCGAATTTACAAGCTATATCGGTAAAAAGGGTAGCCATTTATATGATGAAAGTTGATTAAATCTTTTTTTTTTCTTGACTGCATTTCTTTTCTTTGTACGAAAGAGTTGCTTGAGCAATTAAAACTTTAACAGTACATGAGTCATAATCACCGTTGACCGATCACCGGCCAAAATTTGTCCAGGTACCGACTTCAAAATATGTAATTTAGCAATTCAATTAGCTTGCCAGTGTTTCCTAAAACAGTTAATGTTGCATTTAATTTTGTAAAACCATTGATTCACATGACTGCAAGCACTATAATTTGCTACCTCTAGATGCTCGTCGTGACCTACTTGACTTATGCTTGCTGTACGATATTTTGCAAAACAATCTGGATACATCTTATCTTATTTCACTTGTTAATTTTTGCACTCCTAAATCCCGTACAAGACACACTCCTTTGTTTAACGTACCGACCCACCGCACCAACTACTCGAGTAATGCTGTTATGACCCGTTTGCCCAGGACATACAACAAAAAATTTCAACATATTGACATATTTAATTCGAGCAAACAGTCCATTAAACGAAAAGCATATATCGAGAATGGGTAAGCATCCTTGTAAATTAAAATTAAAATTAAAATTATTAGGTTATTTACGTCTTGGTATTTTTAGCACTTAAAGGTACTTACTTTTCTAAATAATGTATGTATCTAATATAAATATGAATATATTAGTTTATTCCTTTGAGTTTGTTTGCATGCTTATGTTTAGGGTGTGGGTTTATATTTTTATATTTTTATTATTGTTGTTTTTACTCTTAATTTTAAAATAGATTTAGTTGTATACTGACTCTGAAACATATATTGAGATATTATTGTAATACCACGAGTCTATCTGCTGTTCATATAATATTGTTCAAGTGCCTGTCGTTATTGTGTATCATTAGTTATTATGTACCCACCTTGTTAAAATTAATTAGTCTAAGTTGTGGAATTCTATAATTGGCTTAAGTGTTTTAAAATAAGTTTTCTCTTGTAATGATTATGTAAAAAAGCTGTTGAATTTCCAAATAAATAAAAAAAATTGGTTGCCTGTAAAGTCGGTTTTACGGGCGAAGATTTTACGTGACAACGTCTTTTTCTCGGTAGAATATTTATTGATATGAATATAATTAAATTGCACAATAGGAACAAGGAATTGAATGAAAATAAGAATTGCACAAATTTTAACTATAGAAATATATTTTTTTTTGTTGTTTTTTTTTTATTATTTTTTTTATTTTTTTTTATTTTTTTTTTTATTTTTTATTTTTTTTTTTATTTTTTTTTATTTTATTTTATTTTGTTTTATTTTATTTTATTTTATTTTATTTTATTTTATTTTATTTTATTTTGTTTTATTTTGTTTACTAAAACATTGTACATGTAAACTTAAACTTAACTATTTAGTGGGAGAGAGACGCAAGGCATTCGGCGGGCCTCTCTCTCGTTCGGTGACTCATCGTTACGTTCCCGACGAGCGTTACACTTTTTCATAAGTGTCTCCCAGCTAACCTAATTTAAGACGTTGTCACGTCAAAAATAAAAAAAATGACTTCATAGACTTGCTAGTGGGGTTTCTAAAAGGGTAACGAAATTTTTGTCCGTTTCGCGCTAGGACGTCCCGTTTCCGAGATATCTTTCATTTTCTTGGTTTAAGCGTGAAACTAATACAAGTTTTGTTTTGTAATCGAGCGTCAGATAATGGAGTAAGATGGGAACGACGAAGGACGCCGCGCTGTTGGTCGCCGTGCCTGTGTCTGGCGAGGGCTGCCGTTTGTGGACATCGCCGGTGCATTGCTGTGACGGCGACGGCGACGAGGACGGGGAGCAGGCGGAGGCGAGCCGTCTGCGTAGCGTGGTGCAGCACATCGGGAGTCCGGCGCTACGAACGCGGGTTAAAAAGATAAGTGGATCCAAAACTTCGTTTTGTAGAGGTGCATTTTTACGCTCAGTTTAAAAGATGTATAGCATTTCTAAGATCTAGAAATCGTCAGAACGATTCTTTGTTGGGATTCTTTGTCACCTACAGATTGGCTACAGAGCTATATCGTATTATAAAAATAAGTAAATTGGTCTAGGTCATGCAGGTACATAGATGGACAATAAGAACTTTATTGAAATGAATTAGCTTCCATTACATAGAGCATAGAATAAAGACCAAATTATGATTTCGACCACTATCTGTGACTTCGACGAACAGTTAGAGAATGCGACCGTGACAGACAGACGCGATAGTCCGGGCGGACGAAGCGGAGCGGCGCGGTCGCGTACGTTAGGTTACGAAATGGGCTTAGATTTCGCGCAGCGCGTGACTTCGGCCGAATGGTGAGAGGACATACGTAATGCTGAATACTTTTATATTTTACTGTGGCTCAGCTGTCGTAGTACCGGACACGATGGAGGTTCAGTTGTTGGCGGCCTCTGGGAGTTTTCGTGACAGACAAGGGGATGGATTAACATGTGATAGTAACAATGACTTAGAAGACCTAACTCGACAGCGGCAATTAAACCAAGGGGGTTTTATAAAGGGGGGGTCAAAATTCGCTTAGTTTTGCGCTACGACGCACCGTTTGCGAGAAAAATCGATATTTGAAAAATCCGTGTCAATAATTGTCATAAACGCATGTCGAACAATTTTTATTAAGATTTATGTTTCAAGATGTAACAACACCAGCATATAGCTTGTAGATCTTTACTATAGAAAAAAAGAGCCTGCAGTTTACTGTATGATTCAATTTCATTAATTTATACTATTTCTTCTCTTTTTGGAACGACGAGATTAACATTATGAATAATGAGACTGGACGTCAACGTGGAAGCGAGCGACGGCGGCATACTCCAATTGCTGCTACTGGGGCAGATCGTAGTCGAACACGCAGCCGTAGCAGGTCCAGAAGGATTAATAGAAGTTCGCACCATCGAGAAAAGGAGACCGAGTTGGAGCAGACGCGAAGGCGGTTACAGGCTTTGGAGCACGAGTTGTACCGGGAACGCGAAAAACATCTTCGAGGCGTGAAGATCGACCGCACCGGAACGCGAGGGGCAGCCGCAGTCGCAGCCGCAGTCGCAGCCGCGCCAGTCGTCGACGCACCCGCAGCTAGAGCAGGCGGCTCCGTAAGCGCAGTCGCAGTGCTACGCCGAGGGCGGGCCCACGACAACGCGAGGACTCCGCGCCGAAGGAAAAAAGGTCACGTACACCATATTTTTCTACTAAGGACTTGATAGATATTGTCAAATCAATTAAAAGTAATGTCGGACCTCAGCCATCACCTTCTGGGGCATTGATGTCAAAGACTATTGATCACAAGAATATCTCCCTAATTTTGATCCCTTTGCGAAAGGACAACGCATAGATATTTGGTCAAGTAAGGTCGCTAACTTGTCCCTGCAAAGGTTTTATTTTTAATTGATTTACTTAATTATCCATATGAGTCTGTGTTAGAGGTTTTGCTTCTTATACTTTTTACAACTTAGACATTGAATTTAGACATTGTGCTTTAAAGACGTTCTGCAAGTTAAGGCTATAGGATCATAACTGGTTTAATTGTCAAAATAACAGAAAAAATTTAGTTGTGTTTCTAGGGTCAATGACCGACTACAGTGACATACATACACTTTTTAATGATCCAGCGATACATTGTTAATATGTGTGTGTTTAGATTATCGGTTGATACACTTTATTCTTAATCGAGGAATAAGGCCTTTGTTCTAAATGCCTACTCCGGCTACTATTGGTTTAGTGCGTTTGACTTGACATTTTATCTTATTTTATTCAGAAAACCAACTGCATTTACAAACAATTCATATTGAGCAGCATTAACTTAAATCGAGGACAATTACAGGTTTTCCTAATGTAACAAGAAGTAGGTCGATAAGCATAAACTTAAAGAAAAAAATTCAGAAAAAAATTATCGTTGAAGACTCCTTTTAATTTAATTGTGTGATGAAATTGAAATTTTGCTAAATAATTTATAAATCTTGCTAGAATATATAAAAAAAATAATAATAAAAAAAAAAAAAAAAAAGATATTTAAAAATAAAGTCATTGGGTGGGTAGACTTGAACACTTAAATTGACAACAGCACAAATGCAACTTGCAAACAATTTAATTAGTTTCAACGTTTCATTATCTTCGTTTGAGCGTTATAATCGCAAAATATCATTACGAGTAACTAATAGTATTAAGTATGGATAAAAGGACATTGCAAATCTGATATTGATTACGTACTAAGATTATCCAAATATAGATAGTAAACAATGATAACAAAATAGGCTATTTAAGTAAAGCTATTCAGTGCAGTAAAGTTAATTTATATGTTAGAGTTTAGGTGCGTTTGAAATGTGGGGCGTCGGACAATGGAATAGCTACGAAAGTCGATTCTTGAGTGATCCTTTATTAAAAGAAAAACAGGGTTTTATATTAATGTGTGGTAGGTTGTTAGTCATGATTCGGTGACCCGATACAGACAGAATATTTAGAAAATAGTATCTAATTACAGTGATCGAAGTATTAGGTTACATTCTACGCGTTTACAATAAAATGTCAGTTTAAGTAATTTTCATTACAATAACAATTACATAAAGGGTGAACAAGTGCAGTCAAATTGTAGTACTTACATTATTGTGTTTGTTACTAGTTAGCTAATTACTGACATCTAGGAGTTTTAATGCCCACATATAATTAAAGTTTCTTTTGACATTGATCAAGTAAAATTAATTGGACATGCGAGTGAATAGAAACTTTAAAGCTTTCCAATACAATGAGTTGTGGAACAAATATGTCATACTGTTAAAATCAAGTTTTGTGTACAGATTTTATACCGTTTCATTAGTAGTATAGGTACTTACATGATATAGGTTAGATATATTGATGTTATGTTGATTTAAACTGATAAGGGCGACACACCATTGATTTATGGTTCACCTGATGGAGCATAGAGTCCGTCTCACGAAGTGATTTTATAGATAGTTTTACGATAAGCCCTTAAAATAAATAATTTATTGATTCACAGATGTTTCTACTGCAATAATAGATTGACTTGCAGTAACCTAGTTACTGTTCTGTGATAATTGATTGACTCACAGAACTTTAACACATTAATGCGAAAATAGATTGACTCGCAATAAATAAGCTACGTGATTTACTGCAATAATAGATTGATTTGCAGTAGTCCAGCTATTGTTTTGTGATAATAGATTGACTCACAGAACTCTAGCACCATGAATGCGAAAATAGATTGACTCGCAATAAATAAGCTACGTGATTTACTGCAATAATAGATTGATTTGCAGTAGTCCAGCTATTGTTTTGTGATAATAGATTGACTCACAGAACTCTAGCACCATGAATGCGAAAATAGATTGACTCGCAATAAATAAGCTACGTGATTTACTGCAATAATAGATTGATTTGCAGTAGTTCAGCTATTGTTTTGTGATAATAGATTGACTCACAGAACTCTAGCACCATGAATGCGAAAATAGATTGACTCGCAATAAATAAGCTACGTGATTTACTGCAATAATAGATTGATTTGCAGTAGTCCAGCTATTGTTTTGTGATAATAGATTGACTCACAGAACTCTAGCACCATGAATGCGAAAATAGATTGACTCGCAATAAATAAGCTACGTGATTTACTGCAATAATAGATTGATTTGCAGTAGTCCAGCTATTGTTTTGTGATAATAGATTGACTCACAGAACTCTAGCACCATGAATGCGAAAATAGATTGACTCGCAATAAATAAGCTACGTGATTTACTGCAATAATAGATTGATTTGCAGTAGTCCAGCTATTGTTTGGTGATAATAGATTGACTCACAGAACTCTAGCACCATGAATGCGAAAATAGATTGACTCGCAATAAATAAGCGACGTGATTTACTGCAATAATAGATTGATTTGCAGTAGTTCAGCTATTGTTTTGTGATAATAGATTGACTCACAGAACTCTAGCACCATGAATGCGAAAATAGATTGACTCGCAATAAATAAGCTACGTGATTTACTGCAATAATAGATTGATTTGCAGTAGTCCAGCTATTGTTTTGTGATAATAGATTGACTCACAGAACTCTAGCACCATGAATGCGAAAATAGATTGACTCGCAATAAATAAGCTACGTGATTTACTGCAATAATAGATTGATTTGCAGTAGTCCAGCTATTGTTTTGTGATAATAGATTGACTCACAGAACTCTAGCACCATGAATGCGAAAATAGATTGACTCGCAATAAATACTTAAAAATGAATCTGATGCGATAATAGATTGACTCGCAATTAATTCGTTTACACAGAGCGATAATAGATTGACTCGCTTTGATTTTCTTGCAATAATTGATAGATAAACTCCTTGCAAAGTTTATATAAAATTGTATTGTTATGTATATAACAATTTATTGATGTTTGTTTTTCAAAATAAGCTATAAAATAACAGACTTTTAAAGATGTAAGGTTACTTATCAATCAATAGAAGTTGAGTTGCCGTTTTTATGTTAGAGTATATTGTTGCCTGTCAAATTTGTTTTCATTTATACATTATGTACAAATATTAAACGATTTAATAGTTTACATGCAATAATGTAAGGTCATACTAGTAGTTAAGCGTTTAATAAACTCTCATGCTAAAGCCTTATGTGTAAACATTCTATACAAATCCATTTATACCTAAAGAGCTGTCAGTACCCATACTCATAAAATTATTTAAGCTGAACGGTTACCATTTAATTTCTCATGTAGGTACCTACATTTACCTAATCATAGTGTTTGCGTACATGTGTTTATTGTACCCTTATTATGCGCAAGCGAGTGAGGCTTGAGTTAATATTGTGTACTAGAGATGATCGTTATATTAGATAACGAACATGTTGAAAGGATAATAATTAGTTATGTAATAATGTCAGTCCAAAATTGATAAAGATAGACTAATAAATACATACGCATATTGTTATTACGGCTATTATTGTGTATCTACATATGGTTTTTTCTATTATTCCAACCTGGACGTGAGAATTGATTGGTTCATGTTCCGGGTGGTAAAGTAGATCCACAGAAACGAGAATTGATTGGTTCGTTTCATAGTTATTTATAATGACCACGAGAATTGATTGGTTCGTGTGTCATTGTAATAATAAGTGTTCAATTAGGCGTGAAAATTGATTGGTTCACGACCTGATGGAAGTACATACAGTTATCCAACCTGGACGTGAGAATTGATTGGTTCATGTTCCGGGTGGTAAAGTAGATCCATAGAAACGAGAATTGATTGGTTCGTTTCATAGTTATTTATAATGACCACGAGAATTGATTGGTTCGTGTGTCATTATAATAATAAGTGTTCAATTAGGCTCGAGAATTGATTGGTTCACGACCTGATGGAAGTACCTACAGTTATTCCAAGTAACAATGATTTATAAACGTAAGAAAAGATTGATTAGTGTGTCATTGATAAGTATTCTGTTTAGGCGTGAGAATTGATTGGTTCACCGCCTGATGGAAATAGTTATTCTAAGTTACACTGATTAGACGTAAGAATAGATTGGTTCATGTGATCTAACTATGTAATAGAAGAAAAGTGAATAAAAAGAGATAATGATGTTACTGTGGTAATATTGTATTTATGTATTTTGTATAGATTTTCAAATATATAATCAGATAGTACTGTAAATGACGTTCTAGAGGTTCTATTTCGTGTAAATTTCTTTTGTAATGTAAATGTAATGATGTATGAGTTAGTTAGTATTACGGCCAAGTGTAGGGTTGCCACCAGGCTTGTGTATGGGGACATCCACATTGTCAGGACGATCGAGTGTAGGGTTTTTTATAAAATTGAAGTTAATTTATTTGATTTGTATGTGTTAGAAACATAAAATCAATAAAAGGTATAATTTTGTTCTGCCGACTGGCAATACTGGCTGTCTGTCAATGTCAGTTTGTAAAAGTGGAGGGAAAATAAAAAGATGGCGGCACTTGGCCGATGTGAGAGCGGTAATTGGGTTTTGAGTTTTTGTACAGAACGGACGTCTCTGAGAGAATACACGTGGTTGTCTTGAAAACTGAGTTTTATTGGAAGTATAACCTGAGACCCCAAGTTTTATTATATACTCTATTTCTGTGAATAAATATATTTCATTACATTTCAAATATATTTCATTTCAGCCTGTATGTATACCAATTACCATCCCAATGCAGGGCTAAGGCCCCCATCATTGAAATCAAGTTGATGGGTATTCATCACCACGCTTGCCAAACGCAGGCTGGTGATGACAAATCCAGCTTTGCATCGGAAAATCCGAAAATACACTCCGCCCGACCCGGGAATCGAACCCGGGACTTCGGAAATGAAGCCGAACGCTCGACCACTCGGCCACCGAGGCGTAAACATCCATGACTCGGTCACAAATGCTCGTGCTCACCACACAAACAAAGGGGCAAATGCCCCAGTCGCCCGCCACGACACCCAAGGGAAGAGAGGGGCGGCAGCACTCTCTCATCGCCACGACACCCAAGGGAAGAGAGGGGCGGCAGCACTCTCTCACCGCCACGACACCCAAGGGAAGAGAGGGGCGGCAGCACTCTCTCACCGCCACGACACCCAAGGGAAGAGAGGGGCGGCAGCACTCTCTCACCGCCACGACACCCAAGGGAAGAGAGGGGCGACAGCACTCTCTCACCGCCACGCGACACGGTTAAGTTGAAGTAAATAAGTTACCAGTAGTACCCACTTAAAACTTAATTATTACCTACTTAAAATAAACAAAACAAATAAATAGGCCAAACACAACCGAGGTGGGCCAATATAATTATTATTATTTGTCAATGTACTTTCATAAAAACCATTGAATCTCAAACATTGCCTTAGTCTTTTTAGTATTTTTTCTTTACAAAACTAACAGATGATTGCATGAATTATACTTATAGCAATATCAAAATAAGTCTTTTCTTAGAAATATTTACTCACAAAATAAATTGTATTTCAACTCCTAAACTTTCTTAAATGATGTGTATTATTCGTGTGAGATTGATGACATTACTTGTAATTTTTATATAGACTTAATTACCTTAAATGTAGACAAGCATTCTTTGAAAGTTATTGAATGGATTGAGGTAGGTATATTATATATATGTATAATATAACAAAGTTCCTTTGGTCAGAGTCTCCCAGTTCAAATCCCTTGGTCACATTATCACTGAAACCTTGTCTGATGATATTAAAAGAGAGCGAAGGGCATTATCGGTGCGTGCCAATATGTTGGTCCATAGATTTGCTGGGTACACTGTTGAGTCTAAGCTTACATTATTTAGAGCCTTTTTCATACCTGCACCCTCTATGGACCAATCATCCGCAGAGGGCCTACAATGCACTTAGGGTACAGTACAATGCTCTAAAGTTCATGATAGGGTTGCCTAGATTTTATAGTGCGTCAGGTCAGGCATGCCAATGCAGAGGTAGATGACTTTTTGCAATAATGCGTAAAAAGTCAGCTTCATTTGTAACCCGTCTAAAAGGAAACTCTAACATACTTACTCAAAGGAAACTCTAACATAGGCTCATTGCTGACAGTCCAGAGCTGGTAGTGCTGGGGATGTTTATCAGACTTCATGTGCCGGACACCAACACAGTTTCAAGAAGGCACCAATCATAGCATAATTACTAACATAGCATAAGGAGGCACCAACAACAGCACAATTACTACCATAGATTTTAAATGTCACTAACAAAGGACATTGTTGAAGTTAGCCTAAGAACCAACACAAACATAACATACAGGATAATTCTTAGCTTATTTTTTACGACTTATAACAGTATTTAGATTTTGGCGGACACTTTTAGATAAGTAACCATTATTAAAAAGAATTTTTGGACATTAATATTAAGTATATTTTTTTTTACTATGGGTTGGGTAATTGAGAATTCAATGCATTCAGCCAGTGAATTAAAGGTTAGTGACCAAAATATTTATAATATGTACAAACAAACCTAATAATATTATGCATGCATGGCTGATTCGATATACTTAGTGCCAAACACTCCAAGCATCATTATAATACGATACATCGCATTTTATTTCAAACTGAAAACGTTAGTCGACTTAAAATTCTTTTGCTTTTCCAATGAGGAGAATTTCACTAACCTGCGGTGCTGTGTCACTCACTGACTGAAGTTACTGTAGTCTGCTATACACAGTGTTGCCATATGTACGGATTTGTCCGTAAAATAATGTCAACATTATTTTACGGACAACTATCGAACGATCTATAACTATAGAGAGAGCATAAGTTTGCTATCTCTTTCTGCCCTAATCCATTACTACTTTTGTTCCGTTTCGGCATATCATGTTTACCGTAAGTAAAAGAAAGACAAAACATAGGATGAAATGACCGTATCGGTGAAACTGTGCAACGTTTTACATGCAGCCAGCGGCACTTGGCCCCAAACAAATCGCTGTCATTATTTTACCTACCAAATAATTATTTGTTTTTTTAGCTAACTAAGTGTATATTTTAGGTGTACTTATTATTCCGGTGGGCTTAATTGAACAATGAGTGGTTCAGTCAAACATTGCAGTAATTAAAGTGAGTGGCAAGTGCCTGGAATATCGTTTCTTACGTAAGTTTTGTTAATCTGGTTTTGTGTTGATTATTAGCAACTTACCATGCAATAATTTGATTTGTTTCTATTCAAAATGCTAATAAATGTTTTCAAACCTCTAATTCTAGTCTTAAATATGTGTGCTTTTGGTTTAATACGGAAATTTCATAAAAATATTTCAACATAACCTGTAATCAGTATTGTCAGGTACTTGGCAAAGTTTACCCCAAAAATACTTCGGTTTAATATGGAACGAATAGCATAAAATAAATTATCTAATTGAATTATATCCACCTGTACTTTTTACCTTTCCTATCTATTCGAGCGTTAGACTGAGCGTGGTAGAAAATACTAAATTTAGTTTTAAGGTTTTAGGGACCTCACGAGAATCAAGCCAGCCTAGTGTAAATTAACGTTTATTTTCTATTTATTTTAGATTTCCAAAGGATGAAACACTCAAAAATGATGATGGAGACATAAAAATAAAGAAAAATGAAATCTTAGCGAAATCGCGGCCACTTATCAAAACTTGATAACACGAACACTATTGAGGACTTGAATACTGACAAAAAATAATCAAGAAGTAAGTATCACAAATCATAAAGTGTGTCGCTTCTGAGATTTTGGTGTCAAATCTTGCATTTTTTTATTATTTTATATATTTTTCCCTTGAGGAGCTCGATGGCGCAGTGGCTAGCGCGTTCGGCTTGCGATCTTGCCCGCTAAGCAACTTTCGCAATGCCGGGTTGCCTGATGGGCGACCAATTAAAAACATCTCGAGCTCCTCCGTGCTTCAGAAGGCACTTTAAGCCATTGGTCCCGGTTGTTGTCGTAAAGATGGCAGTTGTTAAAAACCCACCAACCCGTATTAGGCCAGCGTGGTGGGTTATGATGGCCCAATATCCCTAGGTGCTATTGTTCATGTGGGAGGCCTGTGCCCAGCAGTGGGACGTTTATAGGCTGATGATGATGATGATATTTTTCCCTTAACATCAAAATTGTTGTTTGTTTTTAACTTCTCTATTGGTTTTATCAGTGACCGCGATTTTGCAAAATTCTCCTTTATTTTATTATGAATTTTCGGTATTCCACAAAGTTAAGATGAAATATTTTTGTTACAGGTTGTTTAATCGTGCAGTAGTTGCAGTACTGAAGAAACATTAGAACCAAAGCAGCAATGCATTTTTCACTTAAATAATCTTGACTTTGTTATTTAGATTGATACTTATGTAAAACAGCGATTAAAAGTTTAACTTACGTTAAAATTAATGTTAAAAAGAAACAATTTAGGCCACGGATTGTTTCATAAATAACAGTCATTATAATTTGGCTTCACGTGTTATTTTATTTCATGGTGTATAAAATTTCTCAAAGATTGGTTGATATTTGATCCACAATACATTGTTGTTGATTTTATATTTTCGTTTCTTTTATCCTAACCGTTCTACATCCGACACAAAAATGAGAGGTGTTATTGTCGAGAGGTCGAGACGTGGTATTTGTTCTTGACATTGTGTAACATTTACCCATATTTAGGGAGTGACAACTGTGAGCTGGCAACATTTTAGTAACGCACACATAGGCGCCTTTTTTGTGCATGTGTGAAAATGTTGCACATCGAAGTTACCTCTATAGTATCTATCTCAATGAATGTCAATGTTCAAACCCGACAATGAATACACACGGATTATTTTACGGAGATTTTAGGGAAATGCTTTTAATGAGTAATAACTTTACATAAGTAGTACCTACTAATAGCTTTTATTATTCCTAAGAAATATGTTACATTTTATTTGATTCTGCGTAAACTAGCGAGTCTTATTTAATTTTCATAGATTTTTACAGAACTGAACCAGCAATTACTGCGTAGTAAAAATTATGGCTTTGAGGATTCCCATTGAGATATATATAAGTTTTTTCTTGGTCGGCTAATATGAGAATGAGAGCCAGTGAGAGTTAATGGTGTGATTTACTGTTAGTGCAAGCAAGACGTAAAACACTTTGTTATGAATCATTTGTGTCTGTCTGACATCCATATTGTTTTAGTGTGTTTTTGCCGTTATTAATTATCTTTTTTTTTTTTATAGCAGAAGGAGGCAAACGAGCAAGCGGGTCACCTGATGGAAAGTAATCACCGCCGCCCATGGACACCCGCAAAACTAGAGGAATCGCAGGCGCGTTGCCGGCCTTTAAGGAAGGAATAGTCTCGTTTCTTGAAGATCCCTAAGTCATAACGGTCCGGAAATACCGCCGCCGGCGCCGAGAGCTGGTTCCACAACACTGTAGTTCGAGGCAAGAAATGTCTTGAAAAACGCACAGTAGTAGACCGCCATCCATCAAGGCGATGTGGATGGAATGACAGTCGATTGCGTGTAGTGCGGTGAAGGAAATCAGCGGCGGGGATCAAGCCGAACAATTCCTCAGAACACTCCCCATGATATATACGGTACAATATACAGAGAGACGCAACGTCTCTCCGAAGAGCCAGTGGATCGAGCCGAACCTGAAATAACCACGTCGCCGACAGTTCGAGCAGCTCTGCGTTGAATGCGGTCAAATGGAAGGAGTTGGTATTGGGGTGCTCCAGCCCAGAGAATTAAACATAACCTCAAATAATAATTATAAGATTTCCTAATATTTAGGTTCTCAGGAGTGTCCGTTGAAAATCTTTGTTTTTATTTACTTTTATCTGTTATCATCTTATATAAGTTTTATTTACTTGCAATTTCGAACCTAGAAAAGAATATTTCATAATTGTTGGTTCTTAGGCTAACAATGTATGGGCGCAGAACATTGTCCTTTATTGACTTCAATTTAATTTGTTACATTGTCTGAAATTAATGAATTTTATTTTATTTATTTTTGTAATGTGTATACGAGCAATCGGCTGTAGGTACGAGTAGCTATGCTATTTAATTTTATACGCAAATAACCTGTAACTTCTATTTCCTTTTTCCTTTTAATTGAATTTTACTAACCTTTCACCTCGTCGCCACTTGTAAGCTAGTCGGTGATATGCACTATTCACTGGCTCACCGTCACACCAAGCCTGCCCTCTTAGCGCGTCTACCACTGTCTAGCTCTGCCATACGAATGGCCGTTACTATGGCCCTATAACCGATGACAGCTAGTTGACACTGACAGTTGACGGCTTGTGTGCGTGAGACAGCGTATTATATCCAGTGTCTAGATACAAACACTACAACCGCCATACAAATTGGGGTCGCGGAACAAATGTCGGCGACGCGACTCGTGTACGAACCTCAATGGATTTGTATGGCGCTAGTCGCTTGGAGACTAAAATCGTCGAGTATCGAAGATTTGCGTAGCCTTGTGTACGAAGGGGCTTACACCTAACATCAAACATCTAACAAATTTGGGCGTGGCCTACGTACATGTTTTGTTAGATGTTTGATGTTAGGTGTTAGCAAACACAAAACAGTGTCTCAGGAGACCCGCCTTATATGCTGTCAACAATTTTTTCGGTTGTAATTCAATCAAGTCAGTTGCAGATGCAGAGTGTTTAATGTGATGTTTTGTAACGTATTTCACGTACCTAACGTATTTTCAAAGTATAATGAATGATAACTATAATGTTGAAAATTATGATAAAAATGATGATGTAGATGATCATGAATATACAGAGAATTGTAATAGCCTTGACCTTGAAGTAGCTGTAAGAGTTTAAAAAAAATACTTTGATAATATTTTTTTGTTTTTTTTTTTATTATAAAAGAAGATGAACCTCTGGTTATTTTAATTCAAAAATAAGATTTCTGATTGCATCAAAGCTAGATTAATGCAACAACATACTAATCAAAACATGATTATTCCTCATAACAAAACTTGATAAATCCAATCAGCCGCGTCAAAACTAGATTATTACATTTTAAATTGTCGATTTATTCGGTATATATTAATGCTAAACTTTTGAAACCTGTACCACGCAATGAGTATTATGCTCGTATACAATATTCAACAAAAAATATCAATATCAATTGCTACATACCTAAAATACATTTTTCTCAAATTCTGAAAAAAATAGAAAAGTGGAATAGTCAAGTTTTGAAAAGAACCTCCTCAAATGATACCGATAGTAAAGAGAATCAAACCGCAACTCGTAAAACAATGTGCATTTCTGCTACTTAATAGATCCAATTCCAATTAAATTAAATCACCAAAAAGTTAATGGCATATTGTTCAAAGGCTTCCATAGAATATAGAGCAGGTTCTAAAATGTCCCACGTGGATGCTTTATCTTGTAATCCTATACAAGACAGAGACACTATCGAGGTATTGGGCCAGTATCCAGCAATCATGTCCATTCGTAGTGACGATTGGTTTCATACACTCCAAAAAGGGGATCTGGTCAAAATTACAAAAGTTGCCAATGACGGAAAAAGTACGAAGCTGTTGAAATAGAAATAGAAAAGATTTATTTAATACACACACACACACACAACATATTTTTTATAATAACATGCCAATAATGCAGTATAATACAGAGATTAAAAAAAATCAATAAAAATAAATAAGTAAAGAAAACCACATTACCCAATTACACATTAACCAGTATGCTGTTAAAAAGACCAAGGCTCGACAAAATGCTGCAGTTGACTACAGCATCGATGCTCCAATGGGTGGCTCGTGGCGTGGTCCCACGCTATTCATAAATTAATTATGCAATCAGTATTGAAATCGATAAGAAATTTTTGCATTTTAAGTTTAAATCATTACTCTGTTAGGAAATTAAATTAACAAAATAAAATGTCAAGACCAATGTCATACATTTATATTTAAATTATTAAAAAAATTGCGCAGCTTTTGTAAAATATGTAAATTATACAAGAAACTGTTATGTTAATAGTAAGTTATATTATTTTGCCTTCGTATATCGGTCCAGATAGAGTGGAAAAAGTTAGAGGCAACGATTGCTATGAATTTGCTTCAATAGGTATCCGGTTTAACAGGCACTAAAAATAAACGCAAGATGACTGTCGCTGCCGATCGATTGTTTCCATCAATGGTTGCCATGGGTTCATGTGGCATGCTTATAAGTACATGATGAATTCGATAATGTTGAAATAAATTATTCTGTATCAGAGACTAATGATTAATATTAATATGTAGAAGATAATACCCCAGTGTATGTAGTAAACTGAAAATGGTATACTTCTTGCCTATTGATATTGATTATTGCAATTGAATGAAATATAATGGAATATGTATACAAGAAAAGAGGTTTTATAATAATGTAGTTTGTTATAATAATATAGTTAGTTTGCGTTAAATCGTTAAAAATATATGTGTGCATAATGGAACGCGAAAGTTTAAAAGTGTAATATAATAATAGAGTTTAATTATTGTTAATTCAAAATAAAGCTGAAATATACATTACTTGTTGTGCTGTTGTATTCTCTAACAATGTCCATAACTTGCTAGAATTGAAATGGTTAGCAAGTATCGGACAGTTACTGTTTTGCTATAGATAATAGCAGCCAGTCTTGCTAGAATTGAAATGGTTAGCAAGTACTGGGCTATTGTTGGTATGATTTGGTTTGCGCTGGTGGCTGGTCATGCTGCAAAAATTACCGCATAACGTCACACAAAATGGCGATTGTTTGATCAGCTGATGAAGGAAGAGTTGTGTTGTGTTGAAAGTTTTGTTTATAATGCTCTTTTTAGGGCTATTGTGGACTGCAATCATCCAAGAATGGTGCTCAGGCGCTAAGCAAGAAATGTTTCCCGACGTTGTTTGGAGCAAATTAACGAAATCCCGAGTTTGTTGTACTTGTGAATATAGTTTTCGGAGTTCTCGTTTACGAACTTTCAAATATCTAACTAAGGTCTGCCGGGAATTGCGTGCTAATATCGTTGTTGCGACATGAGTGACTAAATAATTGTGTGTCATTGTCATGCAACATTTTCCGCAACGAAGAGCAAGTCGCTGCATGACAATTGTGGAGGCTCTCAACCATACAAACATTTTGGCCAAATAAATCCACCTAAGTACCTTTAATCATGACAAGAAAGGTCAAGAATAAGACAACAGTAAGGGACTTTCTGTATTAATATTAAATTTAACCTATCCATAATGTCCATTTATCAATTTATAACTTAGATTGCCTATTTGTTTTACAGGTTCAAAGGAAGATTTAATTTGCCAGGTGTAGGCTTAGAGCATTAAACCAACGTTCTAAGTGTAGTAAGGTGTACCTATTGACTGTACCCTTAAAGCTGATAAATCCTAAACAGACAAGCATTTTTCATAATAGGAAAAGATACCAGTCCATAATTATGTTCAAACGGTAAATTTTAATAAATGAATTATTACTTACATAAAGGTTAGTATTATGCCTTTTATTATATTGGGATTCACCAGAAAATGTCAGTTTTGTTAAAATTGCTAGAATAAAGAGTATTGACATAAAGATAAAACTATTTTATGTGGTTTTGCAGATTTGAGACGACGATTCAAAAATCTTAAATGTTACCTCATAATTTGGTGGATGGACTTCCTCAGAATGGTGAACAAACATGGTTATTTAGTAAAAACAATATCAAGCAATTGTGTATAATAGATAGGTACTTACCTACTAACTTTATATCTATGACAATTTTCTATACTTAAGTAAGTATATTGTTCTAATTTCTTAGGAGATTCTGGATACCTTCAAAAAGCATGGTTAATGATAATAGCACCAATATTGAATGCTGCATTAGGCTCACAAGACAGGAGGGGTGTGTACCACATGTCATATCCAACAATGAAACTGCATTGAACATGGCTTTGGCTTGCTCAAGTCACGCTGGAGGTGTTTGCTCAAGCACCAGAGTGGTTAGATAGATGAATTCAGTTATTACATGATTTTATTTTGTGGACCTCTCATGTTGACAACGTTTTTATTCTACAAAAAGGAGCAGTCTGTGCCATAAATATATTAACCCATAAAATAGTAATTTGGCTTATATGATGGGGAAAAATTAAGTATAAAGGTAATTTAGTTCCTAAGTTTATTGTGCTTTATTCAAAAAGATTTACTTAGGTACAAAAAAACAGTACCTTCGTTGACAACATTTTTATTCTAAGAAAAGGAACAGTGTGCCATAAATATATTTAACCCATAAAATAGTGATTTGGTCTATCTAATTGGGAAAAACAAAGTAAAAAGTTAATTTAGTTCTAAGTTTATTGTACTTTAATAGAAGATTTACTTAGGTACCTAGGTACTATAAAAACAGTACCTACTTTCTTGTACACACAATTGGTATTTATTTTTATGGTTACATAATTATAGTTTTAATGTCAATAATAGAAAGTGAAGCCTTATATTTAATAAACTTTGAGTTAGAGAGTTAGGTAAGGAAATAAGAATATATTAAGAAATACAACAATAATGTTATTTTTACTTGATATTTAATTTTACTTGCAGTAGGTACTCCTCCGTGCTTCGGAAGGCACGTTAAGCCGTTGGTCCCGGTTGCTGTCGTAAGATGGCAGTCGTTAAAACCCACCAACCCGCATTGGGCAGCGTGGTGGGTTACGGCCCAATATCCCCACGTGCTATTGTCCATGTGGGAGGCCTGTGCCCAGCAGTGGGACGTTTATAGGCTGATGATGATGATGATGAGGTACCTGTAGAAAATGTTTAAGTATATTAATTTCTACTAGTGATAACATTAAGCTATTGAAGTTGTAGGTACTTGATTCATTATCAACATATGTTTATTAGGGTAATTCTATAAAATTAATTGTTTTAAAATTATTTTTGGTAAATCTATAAATAATCCTATGTTTTATTTCGAAACATTATCAACCAACTCATAATTAATGGCAGTGAAATAAATAATGTAAAATAAATAAATATTTTAACTTGTCGCGTAGAGACCTCGATCATGTCATTGTGTCTGTTCAGGCGTATATTTAATAAATAATTTGACTTCTATTTTCATTTATTTTCGGTACCTACCGCTATAAATAAGTAACAATGAAGCAATCCTATATTAAGGCGATGTTGTCATCATCGTCATCCTATGAACGCCCTGAACGTTCCCACATGAACGACAGCACTAAGGGAGACTGGGCTATAACAGACTACGCCCTGAGCCAATACTACCGCAGTGTGCTTTACGTGCCTTCCGAAGCACGGAGGAGCTCGAGACGCTTGTTTAGTCTTGCTTATTTGGTTACCCATACTTTAACTCGGTAATGTGAAAGTTGCGTAACTGGCAAGATCACAAACCGGGGCGGCGCGGGCGGCGACTTTTTGCATAAGTTGAACCTATAGCATTACCTTTCAAGTAACAGTAAGTACATTGCTTTGCTAGTTTGCATATTTTAAAATTAGTTTTAAGCTAACTAGCAAAACAATGTACTAACTTGAAATGTTTTTAATTTAATTTAATTCAGGACAATAATCAATAACACAAGTAATGTGATAGGTGTTGTAGTTACACAATTAAACCCGAAAGCCTTAGCCGCTACGCCATAGAGTTACTTTAGGCGATGTACTCATACAAGATGCAAACGTTTTAATCACTGTACCTAGTTGGTACTCGCATCTTAGATCAACCTGTTTAAATGTTCGCGCGGTTTGTAACATTTAGTGTTATCACTTATTTCATCATTACAGACGTCAAGTTGATAATATTTATGAGAAATTCTTGGCAGTAAGCGTTTGCTGTGTGGTCTTTAGTCTTAATTTATCTAAATTATAAGCTGAAAAATGGTTTGGTCTCATATCAATGTCATATTATGGTAGGTCAGTCAATCGTCATCAAATAAGTACTTATGTACAAACATGCTTGCCTGGCGAACTTCCGGCGAAAAAAGCGATTCACTTTTCAAATTGTCTCAAGGAGTCTACCCGAATTTCTTAGTAAAGTGACATTCAATTCACTAAAACTCAAAAGGTTCGGTGATCGGTGTGGTTACTAGGTACCTATTTAATTATCTTACATAAGCGTTAGATTATCATCAAACAAAAAATGACTAAGACAAGGCTGTATGTTCTATATCCCTTAGCTTATCGGTATCGGTATATCGTAGCGAATTTGATGAGTGTTTTTGACGCTGTCACCGGTCGAGCGTTTGCCACTCGGACCTGTAATATTTGGTCCGAGGTTTGCCAGTTGACTAGGCCCTCTGGCTGTCAAAGGTGGGGACTGTAATGGCGGGCGGCAAGAGGCGCATCATGGGGTAGGCATTCTTGTTTCGACATCCAAACTGTGCGGACGTTTAACTACCTGTGGTTTAAAATAAATAGTTTAAAGTAAAGACGGAGTTTTACTACAGAAGATATCGTAACATTTTAGGGAATTGACGTGGTTTTGAAACAAGGAATCGTAATGTTATCATACAGAATCAGGGCCCTGATTATGTATCGCAATTCGCAGCATTCAAACAAGAATGCAGCATGCAAGCAAGCATGCAGTATGCAAGCAATAATACAGCATGCAAGCAGGCATGCACCATGCAGGCAGGTAAGCAGAATGCAGGCAGGCATGCATGCAGCATGCAGGCATGCGTGCGGCATGCAGGCATACATGCTGCATGCTGCATATATGCGACATGCGTGTATATTGCTCTGTATTCCTTACGGTCTGGTCGCTGGTTTTTTTGTCTCTGCTTGAGTGATCAGATGATGCATTGTTTGTAACGCTGGACGATTTGAAATAACAGTAGAAGTATTTTTTTCTGACTGTCTTCAGCCGATATAAAAGGCTGACCCTCCTAAAAACGGACTCTTTGCTGTTCCGGGCCTAACTAATCACATTGTGCTGTTGAAATTCTCCTCGGAATAATATAACCCCAAATTCTTGGGTGAGCTGATCTTTCAACTTGAATTATTTTTGTTAAATTGCTGTGTTTTAATTTTACAGATATTACTAGTGTTTTAAAGTGTTTAGTAATTGCATAAATTGTTAGTGTTTAACGTAAAGCATACATTTCTTTTAAAGTCATGTTACCTTCTAGTTGAATATTTGCTATTTCTTCCTTGTTATGATTACTATCCAGGAAGTGTAATGGTATTGAAGTGACGCGAGGTCCCCTATGATCCTGTGGATGAAATACCATTCCCTGTTAATTTAATAATTACTCAATTTTACTTTTTCAGTACAACATTCAATTACAATGTTGGTATCTACCTAGTTGGTATCTACTTAGTTGTTGTAAATTCTCTTATTAAAATGGTCTAACGGTTTTGCAATTACAATTTTATTAAGTAAGTGAGTCTGGTAGTTCACTCAGGTCAATTGTAGCTGTACTACACCAGACCACACAGAGGCCGGGTCTTAGTGACCATAAGTTCATTTTTTTGTGGGTTCCAGGGTTCTTCTAACGGGTTCCTGCCACCCCCTGGTCTGCTGCCACCACTGCTGCCCTACCGCTGCACACTATATACTGCTGTCTTACCGCAGTACACTACTGCTGGCCTACTGCAGCCTACCTACCCACCTGTTCTGAGGGTGGTCATCGGCGAGTACCGGTTTCCTGTCGGCGCGGTCTCCGTGTACGCGGCCTAGCTTTCGCCTCTGCACACCGTCCTTCTGTAAGACTAGCCGAAACTAAGTATTTTATTTAAGTCATCTCGAGCGGACAGAGTGAGCGATCCGTGACCCCTCCCTGAGTTTTTTGTAAATTCCTTCTATAAGAATAGGAATAAACTTTGTTACCTATTCGCTGTTTCATTCCTATTCTGAAGCAGGGACTAAACCGCTGCATATTAATTGTTGGAGGTATAGCCCACTAAACCACTTCACAGTAGCTTTTGCGTGAAGCGCGTACAAACATCCAGACAGATAGACAATGTTTCTAAAAATGGTTGTTTAGACTTTTTTTGCTCTAACTATGATGGCCATATTAGTTTTTCTTAAATTTATTTAATGAACAGTCATCGACCTGTTACAATTTTGTTATAAATATAGGTGAGCAGCCACAATTATCATACAGCTCCATTTTATGCTACAATAGCGGCCGCTCGCGGTTTTATCCGCGTGATTCCCGTTCCCGTGGGAATATTGGGATTAAAAGTATCCTATGTGTCAATCCAGGTTATAAACTATCTGTATGTTGAATTTCATCCAAATCTATTCAGTAGTTTTTACGTGAAAGAGTAACAAACATCCATCCATACTTACAAACTTTCGCGTTTATAATGTTAGTAGGATACTTACATACATATAATCACGACTATTATCTCCGAAGGGTTAGTCAGAGACTAGGCAATCAGGAACGCAAAAGCAGTCCTCTGCCATAGTCCTTTTTTCACCAAATTGCGACTGCACATGTGTTTTTTAAATGTTCATGCTACCTACTTTGTCGGAAACCGAAGGCGTCTTCGTTTCCTGGTCTTGACGCGCGCATAGCAGCGCTCGGGCAGTTCGGCGCGTGGCTTAGGACGGGGCGTTTGTCTAGTGTTTGTAAGTGCGTATTAGCACCGTTTGTCCCCATTACAGTCGCGATCGAGCCTTTGGGAGACGCGCGTGTGTTTTAAGGCTAACTGGGCGGTAGTATTGTTTGTAAGCGCTTCGCGCTCCCGTCTGTTCCCAGTCAGTCCCTTGAGCCGTTACGTCAGGTGTAACTCAGGTGGTTCTTGGCGGCCTGAAATAGGGCCCCCTGTACTTTTCGTGTAATTATCGTGTAAGTGCCAGCCAGTGTTCCTTCTAACTGATTAGCCTGTGAACGGGCCATTACCGACGCATCAGGTCTTCATAAAGAGAGAGCGCTCTCTCTTCTCCGCCTTCCTGAGGATGCTGTTGGATCACTGGCAGTAAGTGACAATATTAACCTTAAAATCAGACTAAGACTACTAGTGGCACCGGTAACGTGCCATCCTAGATGCCGTGTTTCGCGGTAAAGAGCTTCCACTCCCGGCTGTGGTTGGTTTGAACAGGGCAAGGGATTTTGCTGCCTTGCCTGCGGCTGTAGGTGGAAGCCAACATACTTCATAATATTATAGGTTAATAATAAACTGAATTCTTCACAATAACCATTTATTAGAATTACAATTATATGGTATTTTACACTTTGATCACTTATAAAAACTAATATATACTACATAATCTATTAGACTGGGCCGTGCACGGGGCGTTCCGTGTGCGTGGCCCGGAAGGGGCACTGATTTGAGACGTTGCATACATTTTGTATAAAGCAGTTCATATTACACAGTGCATGATCCGTGTGCTCGAAAATTTCACAAATACCAAAAACTTTTGACTATAGGTCAAGTAGTATACTAGCAACAAAACAAAAAAAAACTAGTATTACAAGCTACACCTTCTTTCAAAGCCACAACTCTTTGTCAAGCGTCGATACTACAGAGAAGGCGTTGACCGGAATCTTATCGTCTCCAGGATTGTTTTGTTTTGGAAATTTTTTACTAGCTGTGGCAAAACTTTCGTTAGTTAACTTGACAATATTAGAAAAGTCCGTATCTTCACCAAATTTATTCAAATTGTCGCATAGCATGGATAGCGGGTTGTATGCTCTGAAATAAAAATGACATAAAGTTTACGTCTTCCTTCAAGAATATTCATCGTCAGCCTATAAACATAGCTTGGCTGCGTCCATACCATGTCGCGTAGCGGTAAAAGAATACTACCCCTCTCCCCCTGGGTGTCGTAAAACGCGACTAACGGACTAAAGACTGAACATACATCCAACAGCATAGAGCGGCGATGGGCTCACCATCTGCAGTCGCTATTTGGTGAAAAGTGGACGATGGTAGAGGACTGCTTTTTGCTGTCCGCTCACCCCCTGTCTATTCGTCATTCGTCGTATACTGCTGTACCGTGTACTGTACCAATTACCAGTGAGTACAGCAGGTACAGCAGCGCACGCGCTTTGTACGATGAATTACGAATAGACAGTGGGTGAGCGTTTGCCACTTGTCTAGGGCACTTCTGTTCAACACACTTTTCCGCCGGCTGCTGAGCGCCGTATATAAGGCGACTGCTAGAAACCGCAAGAAACTTCAAGGGCTGGTCAGGTCAAGTGTTTCAAACATGACAAAAATGACAAAAAAGATACGTGTTTTTTTCATTTTATAATTCTTTTTGTGAATTTTAATTAGATGGTCCTTGAGTATCCAATTTATTTTAAATGAATAACATAAGGTAAATAAAATGTAAAACAATTAAAAAAAACGATAATAAACAACACGCGCGCAGCGGCCGGTCGTTGACCCAACCGTCCGTTGACCCGTCCGCGTCAGTCGGTTTCTAGGACCGTGGTTGGAGTAAAAGTAAGTAGGTACCCTTAATATTAATGATGGCAAATTTTACTGAAAGGAAACATTCCTTTATTTCATTTTATAAGGATCATTTTTTTTAAACAACATAGTCGGTATTTTAAAGGCGACACGTAAGAAAATTCTGTCGAAAAATACGTCTGTTTATACTTACGTAAAAATGAGTCGCATTTTGAGCAATTCATAAGTTAAGTGAACCATTTTGTAGAAAAAATGTTTTACTTGGCCTTTATTTAATATAAGATACTATGTTGTTTAAAAAAATAATCCTTATGTATGAATGACTCTTTCGGTTGGTATCATAAAATACAGGATGTTTTTTTTCACATTTCCCCAGTTCAATTCCCGGCTCAAGCAGGTGTTTTTTCAAAAATCTTTAAATGCAGTTTTAATTATTTTTGAAAATAAAGGAATGTTTCCTTTCAGTAAAATTTTCCATCATCGATATTAAGGGTACTTTTCCTCGGGATCCCTTTTTTTCGACTATTTTTTTTGTCCAAATTTAATTTGGCATGACGCGTAAGGCATATATTTTTTGTCCTAATAATATTTTGACATCATTGTTTTTTTGCATACCATTTCATTGAGCATAAATATGGTGTAGGCTATTTTTTGCCCTAATTTTGTTTTGCATAAAGTTATAAGGCATTGTTGGCGCTTAATTGCCGCTGGCTGGCTTTGGCGGGAACAGGCATATTGTTTATTCGTCTAACAGTTATTAGGCATAAAGATAGTCTGGTAGATTAGACAAGACAGAAGGTAAGGTTATAGAATCAAAATCCGCTATAATTTGGATTGGTTTTTAATCAGGGTTTATACAAACTTTTTTATTTTATTGTTAGCTATTTGAATTAGAAAAACAAAAGGCATATCAAATTTAACTTTGGTACCATAGTGTAATAGTAGGTTATAGTGCGGCGGGGGTGGCCCTTGGGCCACCCTTAAGCCGCCAACATTTTATATACGAAAAGTATTTTAAAACATGCAAACACAAAATTTCCAAAACTTACTTTTTCCCTATATAATTATTATGCCTATAAAACTTATGCTTAAATATCCACTGTGCGTAAGCATATTTAGGTTTTAGAATAATATACATTACAATTATTATGCTTATAGTAGTTATGCTTAAAAAAAATGTGCCTAAAAAGTTATGCCAAATTAATTTTGTGCGTAACTATTATTAGGATAAGTAAAAGTATGCCATGTTAAATTATGGCATAAAATTTTATGCAAAAAAATAGGGAACCCTTTTCCTCCAACCACGGTCTTTTTTCCCACACTGTATATAACGTAGTGACATGATGAGCTCAATTAATAGCTTACATTTACTAAAAAGAAAAGTTTTATACCAGAGCTTATCGAGTTGGATAACGAATCGATAATTTATTTTGTATATACGACCGACGACGGTGGGTTAGGTATACTTATACTTACATATTTTCAGAATCAGAATCAGAATCAGAATCAGAATCAGAAATGTTTATTTCATCAAACATTTTGAACTGATTATATCTTAAATCGTAGATGTCAGGTTTCCGGTGACGATAAACGGGCCATTCGCGGCCCACATACGCCTGAAACAATACAAAGGGTTCATTGCCTAAAGCTAGTCTGATTATTTTTAAGTTTTAATCTCTTAATTAATATTGGTTATTCTCTCTATCTCTTATTAACTCTTTTTTGTTTACGCATTTAGGTTTAGGTAAACTTCCATGTTCAAAATTTTACAAAACAATAACCTTATTACAAAACAAATAGCAGTAGGTACCTAATAAAACTTTGCATGATTAAAATTAAATACAGAAATCTAAATACATAGGTACCTAGTTGCTTAAAACTTTCATAAATAAAAACGTTTAATTAGCTAAGTAATAATTGCGATTTGAAGTTTAAAATTAACAGAATAAACGTTTTTTCACACCACTTGCTAGACAATGTCTAATTATATGTGATGCAAACCAAACATAAAGTAAGTATTTAAGTGAGGTCTTAAATTAGGAAATTCATTAATATGACACGCGGGCACACCGGCGACACTCCGAGTGCGTGAGAGCTCGAGCGCCGGTGACCTTGAGCGGAACGTATAAACGCTAGGGTTAATACTGAAATAGAATTTAGACTTGTGCCAAAGAAGACGTATATGTTACATAGTACTTATGTTATGTAATGTCAACCTGTGCAAGGACAATTAAGTAGGAAAGTGATAGGTAGGTACAGACGGATAACGTACCAACCACCTACCTATACTTCTTACGATTTTATATTATATTCTCGTAGTAGTATTAGCAGTTACTCCATTAATTAAGTAAGAACCTACCAACCTAGTTAGGTACTTGTAAATTGTAATAATATAGGTACTTAATAATTGTAGGTGACTAGTAGAATTGATATCATAATACGTGACTAAGTAATGGTATCTACGTGCGTAGACATACAGACGCGGGAGGACTTTTATAATAAGTAGGTACAGATAGGTACCTACCTACTTCAAACGTCAAGAGTGATTTAGGTATATACTACGTGTAATACAGAAAGTAGGTAATAGAATATTTATATAAAGTAAGCACAATTTTCTGGATCGCTAGGCAATGAAAATAAACTTTTATCAGTTTGCTTTAGGTTATTAACACATCCGTATCAATAATGAAAGCCGGGCATGATTACTACATGATATTCAACCACACGTTGCCACTGCGTTGGTTAATGTAGAGTCAAAAACAGGCAATGGTATCACACTTAGATGTTTAATAGATCCAGGTTCGCAGGCCAGCTTCTTTACTGAATCTGCAGTTCAGTTGCTGAACCTAGAGAAGACACCACATAAAAGCATCATCACAGGATTGGGAAGTGACCAGGGACCTTCGTTGGATTGGAGATAGATGATAATGAATTGCACTTTTGGACAGGTGTGACGAAAAACCAGTTCAATGTCATCTTTAATGAGACGCTTTCACTACACAATAGGTCAAACTTCTATTCCTTAAAGTAATAACTTAAGTTAACAATTCATTGTGATTTATCATTCTTCACCTTTCATCCTAAAAAAAAACGATAAATTACCTATACATATTAGCCGTTTGTGTCGCTAGGGGAGAGACACTTGCCCGCTATTTTTGTCTCGTACCAGGATACGTTTGTTTACACAATTCTATGACCACGGCTTAAATTTCGGTTCGACGCGATTCTGTTTCGGCGTGCAGTGGTACTGGGGGAAGCGATGCGCATTTTGTCTGGCACAGACTATAGCTCGTTAGATTAGTTGTTAAGTCTTAACTATAAGTTAGTTAACTGTTTTTTTTATTATTATTATTATTATTGACGTCAATAAGTGCCTGTAAAGGTTTACATTGAATAAATAATTTGACTTTGACTTTGAAACCGTCATGCCACGGTTCTTGGTATGTACTTAAACAAACTAAGAACCGGCAAGTCTGATGAGCTCTAAGCAACAAAGTTCAATATATTCAGAAGAACATTAGAACGTGACTTCAAAACAGCTCGGGAATGCTTAGCGGAGGAATTTATGCCTCAGCATCTGGGAATAAATCATGTATTAGGTTGTATGTATGAGGTCGTAGCTAGAAACTTGCTAATACCGAGCCATTTTTTCAGTGGTAACGATCATCAAGCAGCGATTCTCGTTTGTGATGGAACGTACATTTATGCTCAAAAAGTTCCAATTTCCTGTTCCAAAGACAATCCTACAGTTTGCATAAATACCGCAACCTTATAAAACCTGTTTTGGTAGTGTGTACCGATGGTTACATACTTGACGTGTCCGGACCGTACAAAGCTACGACGTCGGATGCCACAATCATGAATGAATTAATGCGTGATGAATCTCCACTGCATGGAGATAGTCTGGTAGATTAGACAAGACAGAAGGTAAGGTTTTACTGCTTCACGACTTCAAAATAACTGCAGCAATTATAAACGCCACTCGTCGACCATATGAAAATAATGTTTATGCTAAACAGTTTGTAGCGATTATCAATGAAAAAATGCAACAAAACAATGAACTCGCAGAATATGTTCTATCAAACAATTTAAACAGACAAAAAATAGCCTTAGAGTAGTCGTGTTGGTGCAAGAGGCACTAACATACGACGTGGTTAGGCGGGAGGTAGAAAGGAGCTTACCGGGAGCAGGCTTTACGAGGTCGCTGGCACCGGGACACGAGCTGACGGGCGGCGATTAAAGGCGATGTGATGGTCACGGCACAGCACAAAGTCACTTCACCTGATCACACACAGGCACTATCATCCCAAGGTCACTATCAATAATGTCACAGAGTCACTATATATAAGCAGTCTACGGCAATATCAGGGCGCGTATTTCTTTGGGCGTCTCGCGGTAGCTAGCAGACAGCCTGACGCGGGCGCGCGTCCGGTTTCACCTGCTGCGCGCCAACTTCGCGATACAACGCTAGATGGCGCTAGGCGTATCTTAATACGCTTACAAGACGTCTCGCCCGTGGCGAGTACATCTTCCGGGGCCCAGGGTGGGCTCATCTGGTGAATATTTGTTGGTTTGGGTTGTGGGTTTTTTTTTTTGGTTTACCGCTGCCCAGCCGTGTAAGAAGTTTACTGGGCATTACTTTAAATATGTGCTTAATGGTAGGAGCATTTAGATGTTTGTGTATTGGGGAGGTATCGTTTGTTAGGAAGGGTAGACTTGGACGTGTAGACGATTCTTACATGTATTTATTAGGTTATAGCTCTTTGGGTTTCGTCTTTTCCATGTTTGTAAATGGATCAGACCTAACCTGTGGAACATATATTGTCGTTTGGTGTATGTATTTTTTTTTTTTTTTGTGCCTCTCTGGGCTTCGTCTTTTCCATATTGCTTAATGGATCAGACTTACCCAGTGAGATAACTGTAGGTCTATTTCAGTAACCTGTATAGTTAAATAAGCCAATCACCCCAGCGGATTAGTGACTGGTACCAAAAGCCTTAACGCGAGGCATCAGTGCGGTTGGTGACACTGTAATAATAGGTTAACTGTATAGCTACCAGTTTTTAGGTTTATGTAATAATATTATTATAACCATAATTAGTGTATTTAATATATATATATATATATATATATATATATATATATAGTAGTCCATCATTTATAATTTAGTATTTTAGTAATATTCATATTGAACTCCTTAAGGTTTGTCTTTTCCATATTGCTTAATGGATCAGACTCACTTTGTGAGTCTATTGTGGTGACTTTTCAGTAACCAGTATTGTTAAAAATTAAGCCATACACCCCAGCGGATCAGTGACTGGTACCAAAGGCCTTAACGCGAAGCATCAGTGCGGTTGGTGACACTGTAATAATATGTTAACTGTATAGCCACCAATTTCTTAGATTTATGTAAGAGTATATTATAATTGACATTATTATATTTTTTATGTATATTAGTTTATATTCAAATAGAAGTTTGTATATTTGTTAGGATATACAAACATATATGGGATATTATATATATATATATATATATATATATATTATTGAACGAGAATTGTCGTACACAAGTCTGCGTTTTGTTGTTTTTTTCACTGTCATAGCATATTATATAGCTATTTACAGGAAAGTTTTAAGTTATTGTGTAGTGCAGCTACACGGGTAGGTTTTCTTTTGGTTGTTTGTGCTTGCTTGGTTGTTTGAAGTGTAGTGTGACGCTGGAGGGCCAGCGTCGAGATTTGCCCTGGTCGGTCAAATCTCTGGTGGTTGGGGAGGTACTGTTATGTTGTAAATTCAGGGCCCTGTCTGCCTTTAGTAATCTACCAAAAGGATCGCAATAATTGAATAATAGTTACCTGAAATCATTGTATATAAAATATCAGATGTCCAAAAACATTAGTCATTGTAGCTTGTTTGAATTTAATCCATTTTTCTTCACATTAAAGACATGAAGCCTTGGCTGACACATTACAAGACACACTTTTTATGCATTTTCAATAAATACATATTTCTTTTTTTTTTTTTTTTATAAAAGAAGGAGGCAAACGAGCAGGCGGGTCACCTGATGGAGAGTAATCACCGCCGCCCATGGACACCCACAAAACCAGAGGAAATGTAGGCGCGTTGCCGTCCTTTAAGGATGGAATAGGGTTAAGGAAGGAATAGGAATTGTGAGAGGGGAAGGGGGGAATGGGCCTCCGGAACCCTCACTGGCCGGACGAAACACAACAGCACCAAGTGCCATTATTTCACGCCGGATATTCGTGAGAGGGTGGTATTACGCCGGGCGAGCCGGCCCAATGCGTGCTGCAACGCAGCGTGGCTCTACCACTCAGAAAATCTTAATCAGTTTTAGCAAGACTTTGCGTTAGATTTGGAGAAAATTAAGTGTGTTTACGTTTTGTATTTGACATAACACCATAGACAAAATGACAGCCACCGTAGCGACGCCTAGCGGTAGCGGGGCGAAGTGGCTGTCAGCTTTTAAGTTTCACATAAAAGATGCAATTTTAAAAATAGCCGATACAGATCCGGTAATAAATAACATAATAAATTAATATGTTATTTACTTTCGGAAATTAAGTTAAATTCAAACATGACAGAAACTAAAACATTTTTATTAAAGATAGAATGTGAGAGTCGCGTAAAATGGAATTCAAGTGTTGCCAGAATGGATACTGTAAATTGTGCGAAAACCTATTACAACAACGGATTTCACATAGCTAAACATTATTTGTTTTGTTGGAATGCAGGGAGTTTGATTGTTGACAGATTCTTTTATTTCCAGGACCAGTTGGAAAAACGTCCTATTTGACGTTTTGGTTGTTTTTCTTAACTTTATTTTCGTCCCTTGGGGCTCATAATATTACCACTATTGGGAGAAATTTTCAAAAACGGCCTTCTATTACTGAGACTTCCAGAATATGTCACCGGCCTAAATGTTGGCATTCTTTGGAGGTTATTGACGCTGAAAGATCATTTTCACGAGGTGGGTAAGATTATTGTGTAATGATGATATAGGGGAAGTGAAAGGTTTGTCGTTATAGAGCGTGTTGTGATCTACAGTGATTTAATTAATTGCAGAGATCCGTGCCACCACCGACCGGTCGTGACGCCGCTGGCAGCCACGCGTAAACATAGGATATCCCAGCACGTAAGTATCCCAAAGTGTTCCTAAATGTTTTCCTGGAGCGCTATTAACAAATAAGCCGTCATCCTAGTAATGCAAATCGATATTTAATGGTGTCTGTATCCTGCCTTGTCGCCAGGCGACGCAAGGCTCTTGGCCATGTGGCAGACGTGTCAAACCCCTTTATTAAGTGGATATTGCATCATCCCCCAATAGTCTAGCATTGTTTGGTTTTGTTTATTGGAATATCGTAGCCGTGTAGTGCCTTGTGTACTAGTTAAATGTGAAACTACACTAAAATTGAAGCATGGTGTTGAATATTATTGTTGTAGTGTTAGTTTATAGTTGTGCAACAGCGTTGGGAAGCTTTTGATAACGCATGGCGCTGCGAGTCCCTGATTATGGTAGGTTGCAGCCCTAGATACACAGATAGCAGACTGCGGGACCCTAATTTATGTAACAGATCTGAACTAGGCGTGTAGTGTTATAAATAGGCCCCGTGTTGATAATTTCAGATGCTTCGAGAGGCCCGTCTCGCCGCCAGGATTTAGAGCTGGGCCCTAAAGCCTGGACGCGAGACCTGCTTCGTCGGGGTACCAGCGGCCACCTGCTGCCAGTCGAGATGTCGGCGCCTAGCGGATGAGCAGGCGTTGACGGTTTTTTTATACCCATTACTAGGGGATAATTGTTTTTTAAACTGGAACATTTTTTGAATTAAGGTTTCGACACCTTAAGCTTTATTTTCCTTTTATATCCAACTACACCAAACGTTGGTGAAGTTGTGAAACATTTGAGGATCTGCGAGTTCGACTTGGGTGAAGTTGTATGGTGATATCGTCTCCAGATTCGGGTCTATATCTAGACCCTGGCGCCCTATAATATTAATTTTCTACCGGTGTAACCCCACGGTTCTCTAGTGTATTGGCTTTAAACGTGTGATAGTTTTGATACGGTTAAACGGATTAAAACATTTAATTTAATATTTTTTATAGACGGAGTAATTTAATTTTAATTTCAACTTCATACTCCGAACGGTACTGGTGTTATCCCAACCCCCCTCGACCATAGCTCGTACCACTGAAATATTAGCTGGCTGGTTAGGTAGTAGTAGGAACAGTATTATAAAATTTATTTGAAATTAAAATTATCACCGAGCCACTTGGTCCCTTTTGACTCTTAGGATTTTAGTGTGTTTTAGGGGATGATATAGCTTGGTAATAAGGTTTAGAGTACTTTAAACAGTAAATTATAGTTGGCAAAATTATTAGAAAGTTTGTTGGACTTTCATTTGAGATTGACCCTAGGGTCAATTTCGACTGATAGTTTTTTTTTGTTATTTTCGGCTTAATAAATTAAAAGGAGTAACGTAGATGAATAATACCTAACCTAATATAAGGAAAAATTGTGACTAACCCCCTCTTTTAAATAATAAGAGTGAAATAAAATTTATAATTTTATTTTATTGTTGTTGGACAAATTTTTAGTGTGTGTTCTTTTACAATATACTGCCTAGCTGTTGAACATTTTATGGTTTTATTTGATAACATCCCACTGACGCTTGCGTTTGGGATTTTCTTCCTTTTCCCCAAAAGGGACAAAATCCTAAATGTAACAGTGGATATACGAAAATTCGTTTTTTTATGCAAATTCTTGTTCTGCTAAAAAAAAAGGAGTTTCCCATGCTTTTGAGGAATGCGACTTATCTCATTGGGTTTCATTCATGGTCTTTGACATACTCTGACTAGTTTCGTTAGTGGTCGCTGGTGGGTCATAGGTCTGAACAAAATGCCCATTTACCTTTTTGCAAGTTATTTTAATATTTTTATTTTGTAATGATGATTTAAATTGATCTTTAAATTTTTATTGTCAATTAATTACATTGTTTTTGTAGTTTTTGTTATGTTAGTATTTCAATGTGAATCAATTATTTGTTTGTTTTTAATAATTTATATTTATTCTTTCTGTACCATAAATTATAATATGAATTATTTATTTTAATTTGCAAGTAGAAATTTTGATTGTACTAATTTATTGTATGAACTACTTTTGAAGGATCTCACAGGTTTTATTAAGGTGGAAACTGAAAATCAGTGATTTACTCTCTGAGTAAATATCTCGCTGAGTTTCTGCCTATTTGCATCGCTACGGCACACAAACCGTTAAAATATTTGTTATAGTTTTAAGTTAAATTATTATTTTGTCTTTTTATATTATTTTTTTGTGATTTTATTTAATAATGTTTTAATGTGTGCATGTTTTTGGTGCAAATAAATCATTTATCTATCTATCTATTAATAGGTATCTTTAATTTTTTATCAAATCTTTCATAAATAGCAACTTCTATAGGTATTTTGTATATAAAAAAGTGTTTAATTTTTAGGGACAAACAGCATATTTCGATATCGATAAAATGTCAAAATGGAGCACAGCACATTGAAATTGTTTGACAACAAACGGAGTGCACACTCAAATGTCATAGCACTCCTTCTATGCTTTAGTTATTATTCTGAGGGCCAACCACAGGTAGCAGCACTGGACTGAATTAAAAAAATGTAACTATCAATCTTCTATCAATTTACCAACTACAGTAATTTTAATTTTAATTTGTAAAATGAATGACCACTAATTTAAAAACTAAGCTGTTTTTTGCACCTAGCGTTGTTTTCCTCGCTGTAGTGAGGTGAAAAATTGGAGTCCGAGATATATTAGGCTAAGTATCAGAATGTCCAGTATGTCAAAATGACAAGGCAATAATGCCCAATAATAATTGTTAAGGTACCGATAGACATGCTCATTACTAGCACGAAAGCATGCCACTAGTGAGCAATTGCCACTTAGTAGTATGTGTGTCAAAGCGTTGCTAGTAATTAGCATGCTTATAAGGTATACGCTTGTAATAAGCATGCATACTTATTTAGTAGCATGTCTATCAGTACCTTTAAAATGACCAGTTGTCATAATATCCAGGTGTCAAAACAACAAATTGCTAAAACGTCTAATGACCCTAATTTCAAGTTACCAAAACAACAAATTGTTAAAAAGTCGGACTGTCATAATGTCCATTAACAAAACATCCAATTGCCAAAACGTCTAGTAGACTCCGGGGTATGATGGGCCAAGTGTCAGAATGTCCAAGGTGACATAATGTCTAGATCTCAGAACAATATTGTTCTGAGGTAAAAACGTGATCGTGCTACCCGGTCTGCACGTTATGACTTCTTGGACAGTCAGAGGCTTGTACGTTGGTTTAATGCTATAGGACTTGTACATATTGACGATCGGTCTTTATGACATCCGGACATTATGTCACCTTGGACATTCTGACACTTGGCCCAATATACCCAAAAATTTTGTGTTTCACTCTTAAAGTTACTATACCTGGCGGACTAGAGCAACAAAGGGCTGAGCGAGCGGGATGTCATTAGCAACAACACTGTGGGATAAAAAGAGATGCGTGATGCGACGTAACAGAAATGTTTTTGGCAACTGTTTGATAGTTGGCCGCAGTCATCAGCACACTGAGAATTTGAATTTTGTGATTTTTTCTAATTGTACGTAAAATCGTGAAAATTATATTTTTTTTCTGAGGTTTAAGCGAGCATTACACATTGAAATGAAACACTTTTTTACGGATTAACTCGCGTTTAATTTAATAGTACATAGTTTTTTATATTATCCTGACGTTTCGAACCCTTTACACACTGAAAGAACAAAAAGGTTGATTTTGCACGGGTTGGCGACACATTAGTTGAATTAACAAAGTGATGGGTTAAAGCAACATGAACAAATTGTTGTTTTCACAGAAAAGTTTTTGTTGGTATGAAAACAGTTGTTTTTACCTATTTGTACACGTCGGCGTAACAATTCATGCATAATTCAATAGGTAATTGTTGATTTTACTGTTCAAGTTGTTGAAATAACCATTTTTAAAGTTAAATTTACAAAATAAATACGTTAAAACAACAAAAGATATTCAACCATTTGTCGATTACCAGAAACAACAAAATAAATTTGTTAATTATGCCTATTCCCTATAGTTGATTTAATGTAAATTTTAATGTTGGAACCAAGCTGATTGGCATAACCCTTTCAAATGTTTGTCTCAACCGATCCACAAACAGTTGGGATAACAATATAAGCAGGTAAAAACCACAGCAAGACATAAAGTTAAACCAACACGTTCGAATGGTTAAACGAACACCTGAATGATGGTTAAAATAATGATATAAATTCTATACAAAAAAAGTAATTGACACGACCCATTAAAATGTTTGTTTTAACCGTGACACAAATAGCTAAGATAACAGTATTAAACAGGTAAAAACAACAGCAACACATAAAGCTTAATCAATATGTTCGAATGGTAAAACTAACTCAAGAGCAAGAGTTAAAATAACAACATAAAAAGGTTAAGTCCTATACAAAAAAACGATTGACACAACCATTTCAAGTGCTTGTTTCAACTGTCACACAAACCGTTGGGATAGCAATGTACACCGGTAAAAACAACACCAATAAAAAAAGCTAAATTAACCTGTTTGAATGTTTAAATTAGCTCTTCAGAGTGTTTGATTTAACACTGTTTATGTGACAATAATTGTCACATAAACAGTTGGAATAACAATATAAACAGTTAAAAACAACAGCAAGATTTATAACTAATTCAACAAATTCGGATAGTTAAACTAACTCACGAGCTAGGGTTAAAATAAATATATAAACAGGTTAAGTCCTGTACAAAAATTATCGATTGACCCGACCCTTTGAAATGTTTGTTTTAACCGTCACACAAACAGTTGATATAACAGTAATCAACAGGTAAAAGCAACAGCGACACATAAAGCTTAATCAATATGTGCGAAAGATAAAATTAACTCAAGAGCAAGGATTAAAATTCTCTTTCAAATGTTAGTATTAACGATCACACAAACAATTGGGATAGCAACATAAACAGGTAAAAACAACACCAAGCCAAAAAACTAAATCAACAAGTTTGAATGGTTGAGCTAACGCTTACGAATGTATGTTATAACCGTCACACGAACAGTTGGGATAGCAATAAAACAGGTAAAAACAACAGCAACACATGAGGCCAAATCAACATGTTTGAATGGATAAACTAACTCACAAGCTGGGGTTAAAATAATAATATAAACAAGTTAAGTCCTACACACAAAAAAAACGATTCACACAACCCTTTCAAATGTTTGTTTTAACCGTTACACAAACAGTTGGGATAGCAATATAAACAGGTAAAAACAACACCAAGACAAAAAACTAAATCAACAAGTTTGAATAGTTGAGCTAACGCTTTCGAATGTATGTTAGAACCGTCACACGAACAGTTGGGATAGCAATAAAACAGGTAAAAACAACAGCAACACATGAGGCCAAATCAACAAGTTTGAATGGATAAACTAACTCACGAGCTAGGGTTAAAATAATAATATAAACAAATTACGTCCTAAACAAAAAAAAACGATTCACACAACCCTTGCTAGTGTTTGTTTTAACCGTTACACAAACAGTTGGGATAGCAATATAAACAGGTAAAAACAACACCAAGACAAAAAACTAAATCAACAAGTTTGAATGGTTGAGCTAACGCTTTCAAATGTATGTTGTTAAATTAAACGCTACCTAAATGCTAAATACGAGTAATCTGAGATAAAATTACTGTGTCACATACCTACCTACAATACAGACAAACCGACATAGCGAAACTATATCTATATTTGTATTTGCTTTCATATGTCAGGCTGTTCAGCTTTTCCGTCTATAGTATAGGCCACTCTCTCAACCGATTCTCGTGAAAATTTGTGAGCGAGTTCGATACCTATTTATAGTTAGGGCAAAATGCTTTTGTATGTCCGGCCCTATGATCTTGTTATGGAAGATAACAAGATGAAAAGTGGAATTAAACGCCATACTTACCTACCTTAACAGTGTAAGTAGGTCCCTACTGTTAAACGAGCTTTGATTTTTTAATGGATTGTCGAAAACGGCTGTACTTAACGATTTCGATGTTTACGCTATAATTAGTGCTTTAACAGGACACAAACTTCTCAAATGTTTGTTTTAACCCTTTCACAAATAGTTGAAATAACAATTTAAATAATTTGTGCTGATCTCCCGGCAACGTCGCAAATTACTATCTGCGCGCGCTCAAGAAGCAAGGGCGTCTATTCACGAGAAGTTCGGCTATGCGATTCTCTAAGCGACACAGACGCAGCGCGCATGGCGGTGATCTGCTTTCTCTTTCCAATTCTATGAATATAAAAGAGACAGAGTTAATTCTCAGCGCTGCGGCAGCCGAACTAAGAGAATCGCACTGCTGTTGACAATGACATGTGAGTGGACACTTATGATGTTATGGTTACATTATCGCGATTCGGTGCATGTTTGACCTGTCGCGTCGTGTAGCTATCCAAACAGTTTGCTGAACCTACCGCACATCAAAGGGATATTTTCTGAAACTTGCAATGAAATGTTGACATGACTTACTTCAATTAGGTCTGGAAATACTACGTAACCGGTGTGATGAGTGAAGATGATATGTAAAGGAATTTCATACAGCCCAATACACCTACCTAGGCCCGTAAAGCAACAGTCTTTACGGGGGAGGGGGGGGGGGGGAGCGCAGGCCCATTGTTTTCATTTGATCCAATGTAGTTCGCCCGAAAATTTTATATAATTATATAGGTAGAATAGTTTGCCGTAGTAAAAACACGAAGTTTTTATCGCGTCAATGCGACACGAATTTTTGCCCGAAAATTTAGCATGATAGTGATATTGTTATGGATTGTCCTGGGTGTTAAAATAGGTTTTATTTATCCTAATAATAGTTACGCACAATATTAATTAGGCATAACTTTTAAGACACATTTTTTTAAGGATAACTTGTATTAGCATAATAATTGTTAAACATACTATTCTAAAGCCTAATACTTGCTAACGCATAATTATATTTAAGCATAATTTTGTTAGGCATAATAATTATACTATAGGGAAAAAGTAAGGTTTGGAAACTTTGTGTTTGCATTTGATAAAATACTTTTCGTATATAAAATAAACATGTTGGCGGCATAAGGGTGGCCCAAGGGCCACACCCACGCCGCACCCTAACCTACTATTACACTACAGTAACCAATTTATATTAGATATACCTAATACCTACTTTTGGTTTTTCAGATTCAATTATCTATCAATAAAATATAAAATATTGCAAAGACAAAACCTGTTAAAAAACCAATTCAAATTATAGCCGATTTTGAAACTGTAACCTCACCTTCTGTTTTATGTTATCTACCAGACTATCTTTATGCCTAATAACTATTAGACGAATAAACAATTTGCCTTGTAACTTTATGGAAATCAAAATTAGGGCGAAAAACATTAGCCTAAACCATATTTATGCTTAATGATATAGTATGCCAAAAAACAATTAGGTCAAAATATTATTATGACAAATAAAAATATGCCTAACTCGTTATGCCAAATTAAATTAGGACAAAAAAATTAGGCGAAAAAGAGGGATCCCGTTAAAATAACGGGCACTTTGATCACGTTTATGGTATTTATTATCGACTAATAACTAAATCTAGCTTAAAAATGAGTGAGCGCCAGGAGAATTTTCGTCAGATGTTCTACTGGATATTCTGCCTAACCAAGCTCGTAGGTATTTCATCTAGCTCAGCCTTGTAGATTAAACCGTATACAAAAAGGGCGTGTCGTTAGTCTACAAAGAAACATTCATCGTGTCAATACTTGCAACGCACTGGATAAAATTATGTATAAGCTGGCCCTTTCAAATGTTTGTTTTAACCGTTACATAAACAGTTGGGATAACAATATAAACAGTTAAAAACAACAGCAAGATTTATAACTAAATCAACTAATTCACATACTTTAAACTAACTCACGAGCTAGGGTTAAAATAAAAATATAAACATGTAAAGTCCTGTACAACAATTATCGATAGACGAAGCGACGTTGCCGTATCTCGCACGCGCGCGCGCCGCCGTCGCGCTGTGATGCCGACAGCTTAGTTGAACGAGAAAATTCGAATAAAGAGCACGCACGGTTTGCAGCATACGATTAACTTATATAGTTTGCAGTACGTATTTAAGGAGGTGAGGTGGACAGTTCAGTGTGTAATGGATTTAGGTAAGTATGCGGACATACAAATGTGTTTTGATATAAAAACGTGTATCTACCCATCTAGCACATAAGTTTTATCGTGCTTATTGTATTTTCGCCGTAAAACGCGATTGGCCTGGGTACCTTAATTAAATACTTATTTTTATGTTTCGTATATTTAGCCGAATGGGGTATTACGGCGGAAACAGTCAAACGTTTTGAAGGTACCTACATGTTTATTGTTTTCGTTGTCTGATTACTAAAGCTTAGCGCCACGCTGCGTGTCGCGACGCAATCGGTTACATACCTTTTTCATAAACGTGGTTACATTAGCTCATAGCCGATTTACACATCCTTAAGTAAGTAAAAACTACCTGTGGACGCCGGGCGGCAAGTAAGTCTGTCTACCTATCGCATTAAGTAAGCAAGGAAGTAGTAAGTTCAACTTACTTACTTACTTACTTATGGGTGTGTAAATCGGTCTTCAGTACCGCGTGTCGCCACGTTCAATACAAAGCTTTGTATTTTAAGAAAGGAAAACTGGTTTCAACGAAAAATAATGTGTTATTTTAACTAAAGGAAAGGAAAGGAAAACTGTGGTTTTAACGAAAAATAATGTGTTATTTTAACTAAAGCAAAGCTTTTGATTTAACTGATATATATCGGTTGAATCAAACAAAAATAATGTGTTACTTTAACTAAAGGAAAGCGTTTGATTCAACTGATATATATCAGTTAAAATAACACATTATTTTTCGTTTAAACCAGTTTTCCCTTCTTTATTTAAATGTTTGTGTTTACAGGGCACATCTCCGGAGGCAGCAACAGCAAGTGATAATGTTTATGATAAAGAGCCCGGCATTACGTAGTAACAAACACTCGAAATCCTGAAGAATATCACGCGTAAGTGTTTGAATGAAACATTACTTGTAAATATTTTTAACCCACGACGCAAAGAGAGGGGTGTTATAAGCTTAACGTGTCTGTCTGTTTATTTATCTGTGGTATCTTAGCTCCCAAACGGATGAACCGATTTTCGTTTAGTTTTTTTTTTGTGTCATAGATAATTTTATCCCGAGTGTTCTTAGCCATGTTTTATGAAAATCTGTTCAGCCGTTTGAATATCATCAGCTCTTTATTTAGTTGATGAGGGGATTTGATTAACTAATCTATTGTTATTTTAACTAAAGCAAAGCTTTTGATTCAACTGATATATATATCGGTTGAATCAAACAAAAATAACGTGTTACTTCAACTAAAGGAAAGCGTTTGATTCAACTGATATATAACAGTTAAAATAACACATTATTTTTCGTTAAAACCACAGTTTTCCCTTCTTTATTTAAATGTTTGTGTTTACAGAGCACATCACCGGAGGCGGCAACAGCAAGTGATAATGTTTATGATATAATATCAGCGCCGTCGAGCCCAGCATTACGTAGTAACAAACACTCGAAATCCTGAAGAATATCACGCGTAAGTGTTTGAATGAAACATTACTTGTAAATATTTTTAACCCACGACGCAAAGAGAGGGGTGTTATAAGCTTAACGTGTCTGTCTGTTTTTTTTATTTTTTTTTATGCTAAGCCCGGCAAATTACCCCACTCTGCCGGCCCACAAAGTGCTTCTTCACGCCTCGTTTGAAGGACCCTATGTCATAGGTAGGAGGGAATCCGTGTGCTGGTACACTATTCCATCTTTTGGAAGTGCGACAAAGTTATCTATCTGTGGTATCTTAGCTCCCAAACGGATGAACCGATTTTCGTTTAGTTTTTTTTTGTGTCATAGATAATTTTATCCCGACTCTTCTTTTCATGAAAATCTGTTCAGCCGTTTGAATATCATCAGCTCTTTTTTTTTAGTTGATAAGGGGATTTGATTAACTTCCTTATGTCCTATCGATTCGAAATTTGGTACCGCGTTACTTCAATAATTTATAAAGTATTTGGTAAGGTAAACATGACCTGATCAGCCGTTTGAAGAGCATCAGCTCTTTAATAGTTGATGAGGGGATCTGACTACCTTCCATATGTCCTATCGATTCGAAATTTGGTACCGTGTTACTTCAATGATGTTGAAAGTATATGGTAAGGTAACCATGACCTGATCAGCTGTTTGAAGTTCATCACTTTAAAAAGGACAAAATAAAAGGAAAATTAAAAAATTAAAAAGCCCCCCGTCACAAAAAATATACTTACTGTAAAAACTAACAAATAATATTTTAAACCTATTATAATTATTATCGTCACATATACACTCACAGGCACAATTAACCGCCCACCTATATCATTCGTCTCCCCGATTGTTTTTGTTAACTATGGCTTATCTAGTGTTTTGTTTTTTGTTAAGTGGGTAGTCCTGCAATAAATTAAACACTTTTACCCTTATTTCGTTTCTTAAATTTGTGTCAATGACCTGTTCTTTTCTGCCATAGTGTGCGATTATTGTTTAATTCGAGTTTCTAGTGTTAGCTTATTGTTTGTGACTGCAAAAAATGCCACTCGATGCAACTGGTGTAGCCAGGGCAGTTGCCTTAGCTGACGCTGGGTACAGCCAACGTCGCATCGCTCGTACACTCGGTGTACCACGAACAACCATACGGGATGCCATCAGACGGTTCCGGGAGACAGGTTCATACACTCGCAGGCCAGGTCAAGGTTGACAGCGATGCACTTCGGCTCGAGATGACCGCTTCGTTGTCGGCAACGTGTTGAGAAATCGCTTTTCAACCGCTACTGAAGCTCGTACGCGTTTTTTTGAAGTACAAAACGTCAGTGTGAGTGAACGTACGATTAAAAGAAGATTGGCAGAAAGAAATCTAAGAGCGTTTCGTCCCGCTCGCGCCCCAGAATATAACGGAAACAGTGGGTTACCAGGGAGGGTCCATAATGGTTTGGGGAGGTATCTCTTACGAGGCCCGTACCGATCTTGTAGTGTTCGACAGAGGCAGTATAAATGCTCAAAGATACGTGGAAGGAGTTCTCCAAGAAGATGTCATACCGTTCGCACCATTTATTGGTGACAATTTTAGATTAATGCATGACAATGCACGATGCCATACCGCAAGATTGGTTACTGAGTACCTTAATGAGACCGGGATTCAAGTTTTGCCATGGCCATCACGCAGTCCGGATCTCATCCCAATAGAGCACATATGGGACAACCTCAAAAGACGTATTCGAGCAAGAGTACCAGCCCCTACATCCATTGGAGAGCTCAAGACGGCTGCGGTAGAGGAGTGGCACAATACCCCCAATCAGATATCCAAGATGTGATGGATGACTATCAAACCGGCTCCAAGAAGTCATAAGGGCCAGAGGCGGCAACACCCATTATTAATGTTTAAATTTTTTTAGTAGGACCGTTTTTTTTCAAAATTTAAAATGTCTAATTTTGGTCGAAATTTTAAAAATATCGATTTTTGTCATAATTCTGTATTAAACGACTTTTTAAAATCAAACATTTATTTTATTTTTCGCCTTAAATGTTGTTTATAACGTAGCATTCATAAAATGTGATCTATGTTTAAACATTTCTAAAAATTTTATTAAATACAAGGTGGGCGGTTAATTGTGCCTGTGAGTGTATTATATAAGTTCAAATAATTTTTATTTTCCAGGCGTCGTCGCGTCGGGGCACCGTCGAACGGCTTGACATCGGGCGTCTTCCGCGACACGCAATCTTTCGTAGCCGGAAGTATGCTGCGACGTGCGGCTGGGTAATATAGACTTTAAATACTGTGTACATGATTTAATATCGTTTAAAGATTGTAAAAACCGTCACCAAATTGTTTAAGAATAAACTTTTTACCGTATGAATCGTTTTTTAATGTTCTTTTTACAGTACTTGCTATGTCGAACCAACTTGTTTTCTTAGTTAGGCTAAAGATATGTATAGCTATGTATTAGTTAGAAGATACTTTTGTTTGTCTACTTGTCGTGTCTACTTTCTACCTACCTTCTATCTGTGTGATTTAAATAATGTTATGTCATTCTATTTTAGTGTCTTAGTGTTGTATTAACCTAGAATCTATAGTATTTATGACAAACCCATTTTGTTGTGTAAACTTCTACAAATTTTGTTGGGAATACTAAAAATGTTTTGTACCTATTATCAACCTAGACATAATAGTATTCTCAACAAAACAGTTTTGTTGTGTCAATATTTTTTGTTGCATTTACCTGTCCCCCTAGCACGCTCGGTTAATTGTCCGACGTAAAACATTTGTCGCACACGCATATTTGCCAGAAAGGGACGAATGCTTTATGTCCGACATAAAACTTAGCGTACTAGCCTCACAAATAAAAAAAACTATTAAATCAACCTCTCAATGAAAATGTTGGCTTAACACGAGGTACAATGTTGAATCAACTTGCGCTATAATTGTTAGGACCATTTGAATTATATTGCCAAATTAACTACTTTACAATGGTATACGAGGTAAATTTCAACATAATTCAAGTTAAGGTAATCCATTAAGAGGGTTTACGCATTTCGGTTTCCCATACAATTTTTCAAGTCGAAATTTTTAAAGTTCAATAAGCCTAATTTTAGTGAAACATTGCATGCTAAAGTAAAATACAGGAATCAAATAGTTTGTCGATAACATTTTTAAAAAAGGTTTATTTGTCTAAGTTATTGCGATTTAAAGTTCACTATAGAAGGTTTAAAAACGCAATAACTCAGTTAAATAAACGTTTCTTGAAATGTTTTCAACAAACTATTTAATTATCTATATTTTACCACAGCATGCCGAGTTTCATCAAAATTGGCCAGTTGGTTTTTAAAAATGTTGACTTGGAAATTTAAATGGGAAACCGAAATGCTTAAACCCTCTTAAGTATATTCACCCTAAGTTGAATAATTATTTGACAATATAATCCAAGTTTTAGTCCTAACAATTATAGCGTAAGTTGATACAACTAGCTCGTGTTAATCCAACCTCTACTTCGAAAGGGTTGATTCAATAGTATTTTATCAGGTAGATGCAACACAAACGCACTTATTGACACAACAAAACTGTTTTGTTGAAAATACTATTATGTCTAGGTTGATACTACAAAATATTTTGAGTGTTCCCAACTAAATTAGTAGACGTTGACACAACAAAACTGCTTTGTTAAAATTACTATTGATTATGGGTTAATACAACACCAAGACACTTATTGCCTCAACAAAACTACACTGTTAATTTTACCATTTAATTGAGGTTGATTCAACAAAACATACATATAGATCTAACTATTACAGCAAAAGTTGGTTCAACAGTGCAGGACTGTTAACCCTACCCATTTTTGAAAGTACATTTAACCTTTAAAGTTGGTAAATTCAACACCTTGACATTGATCGAATCAACAAAACGATTTTGCAAAAATACTGTTGGTTATACCCAAAATATTTTGGGTTGACCCAACAATATAGTAAGAGTTGATCCAATATAGTAACACAGTTAACTCAACCTTGAGTTCGAAGGTTAATCTAACATTAAAAGCAAGTAGATTTAACACAAACACACTCGTGTTTTTAACATTTCGAGTACGTTAAAGCAAACCTTGTTAGAAGGTTAATTTTACTGTCATGGTTGGTTGTTTTTACAGGTTTGCACTAGGTGCAAACCAGTAAAACTAACCATTAAAAGCAAGTCGATTCAACACAAACATACTTGTATTTTTAACTTCTCGAATACGTTAAAGCAAACCTTGTTAGAGAGTCAATTTTACTGTCATGCTTAGTTGTTTTTACAGGTTTGCACCAAGTGCAAACTAGTAAAACTGACAAAAATCTAAAGGTAGGTAATGAATTAACATATTGCTAGACGGTTAAAATTACCATTGTGCTACTGGTAAAAACAACTAAATTCCACGGGTTGGTGCTATATTAACCCCTTGTTAGAGGGTTAATTTTACCATTTTAATGAAATGTTGAATCAACAAATATGTAATAAGTTAAAATTACCGAAACTGATCAACAATATAGTTTTTGTTCATTCAACAAAACTCAAGAGTAGGTGCTATATTAACCCTAAAATTTTGTTGAAATATGGTAAAACCAACTAATAAATTCTTTCCGTGCAGGGTCCGTGGTCACAGGGAGACAGAGGTGTTGGTCGTCTCATAGTTAGAAGTTATTTGCCTACCGTCAATCATTTTTAGGGTTCCGCAGCCAAGTGGCAACAAACGGAACCCTTATGGATTCGTCATGTCTGTCTGTCCGTCCGTATGTCACAGCCACTTTTTTCCAAAACAATAAGAACTATACTGTTGAAACTTGGTAAGTAGATGAATTCTGTGAACCGCATTAAGATTTTCACACAAACATAGAAAAAAAAACAATAATTTTTGGGGGTTCCCCATACTTAAAACTGAAACTTAAAAATATTTTTTGCATCTAACCCATCCGTGTGGGGTATCTATGGAAAGGTCTTCAAAAATGATTTTGAGGTTTCTAATAATTTATTTCTAAACTGAATAGTTTGCGTGAGAGACACTTCCAAAGTGGTAAAATGTGTGCCACCCCCCCCCCCCCCTGTAACTTCTAAAATAAGAGAATGATACAACTAAAACGTCTCGTAGATGATGGTGTGAAAAGTAGAGTATTCTCTTGGGGAAAAAGGTGCCTTCGTCTTGGGCGACACTCAAGATTCTTGTCTTAACTCCCTAGCTTTGTTCGGGAGTCAACTCTAAACTCCCTCGCTCCGCTTGGGAGTTAACACTAGAATCCTTGATTTTGCTCGGGATTCAATACGGTGCCGGCGGCGCTACTATTCAATGTTTATAGGCAAGGCAATTTAAGGTAATGTTGTTGTTTTTTTAAGTTTGCTATCGAACTACCGTGTATCCTATATTGGACCTCTTCGAGGTTCCAAAATTGGACAGGTACAATTATTAGAATTATATGTTTATCTGAGGTAAGATTTACGATGTCTAGTTCCTATTATGCCAAGAATAATACTTTTTTTATATGTTTATCTGAGGTAAGATTTACGATGTCTAGTTCCTATTATGCCAAGAATAATACTTTTTTTTTATTCACAACGGGTAAGCGCTTGGCCTTCATCTCACGTAATGGTAAGTGACGATAAGACCGAAGGTGGAAGCGCGCTTCACTCGGAATCCTCAACCACTGAGGAACTGTCGGAACACAACAATGCTATAAACGATATGGCGATAGACTTAGATAAGATGGTGGTAGCTAGCCAGGCGGACTTAACAGCCCTACCACCAACCAAACCAAGCACACAAAAATGTGCCCTCCGCTGGGAATCGAACCCTGAACCTCTGGGTCTAAAACCGGTGGCTTAGCCACTAGACCATAGGGGCCGTTATAAAAACTTACTTATCCATTACCAAAAATATTGTTCCTAATAATACGTAAATAAATAATTATGATTAAGTAATAATTTTATTTTATTTCTGATTGCTACTTAAATTTTATACAATGGGTATTTTTTTATACAATTTAGTCATCCCGTGGTAAAATTTAGGATACTAGTTCCGTAAATTGGACCGAAGGACTATAAGTAGATTAATATTTTTAAATAGTTTTAACTTGATAAGAATCTTAAATGCGTAATATGTTGTAACAAGAATACCAAGGTATCACCTAAATCAGATTGGGTTTCTCTAACTTACAAGGTTTAGGTATTTTTTACTAACTAAAACTTGTTTATTTTTATTTTTAGTGTTATGTCAAAAGTGGTCCAATATAGGTTACTCTCCACTATGTATTTAAATATTTAAAATGTTTTTATCTCTGTATGATATATTACTTTAGTATGCGAAGTTTTAATAAAATTAGCTCATTGGTTTGATTAGTAAAATTTTAAACTTAAATTTTTTTTATGGAAACCCGAAATGCTAATGTGAATCCTGTGGACACCACTGTGTTTCTAGGCATCACGTTGGATGCCAAGCTTCAGTGGGGCCCACATATAGCTAAATTGTCGAATAGACTTAGCCCTGCGGCTTTTGCAGTAATGAAGATCCGTCAGTTAACTGACGTTGATACAGCTAGATTAGTTTATTTCAGTTACTTTCATAGTGTAATGTCGTACGGCATTTTACTGTGGGGAAATGCTGCCGACATTCAAACTATCTTTGTGCTGCAGAAGAGGGCTATTTGAGCAATATATAACCTACAGGCTGGTGACTCTCTCAGAGAGAGATTTAAGGATATAAGTATAATGACAGTTGCATCACAATACATTTCTGAAAATCTGATGTATGTTCATAAAAATATTGAAATGTTTTCAAAAAACAGTGATATTCACAAATTAAATACTAGAAGTAAGAACAAATTAGCAGTGCCTTATACTAGGCTCCATAAAATAAATAATTCTTTTAAGGGTCTGTGTGTACGATTATACAACAAAGTACCAAATGATATTCAGAAATTAGATCTTGATAAATTTTAAATCAAAATCAAAGAAAAGCTTTATAAAAAAGCTTATTATAAAGTGTCGGATTATACAGAAGACAAAACAGCTTGGGTCTGAAATGCTCCAAGTACCTACTCCAACAGCTATTTCTAATTGTCTATAATTAATTTATATAGAGCACCATATTTAATTAAACTATTTACATTCAAATTCATATTTTGTATTTTGTGACCTGGTAACGACTTATAATATATATACTTTTTGTAAATGTCGTTGCTTCTGTGCGCTGTGGTTTCTTGCGCCCGTTCTTTGCCACAGTTAAAAAATGATGTCCTGAATGGGTGGTAGGTTAAAAAATATTTGGACGTTTCAAAGTACTTATTAATTGAGTTTATTGAAGAAATATATTTTGACTATTGACTATTGGCTATTGACTACACACTACGCAATCTATCACAAAAAGGGCACAAAAAACATAAATAAGAAAAAGTTAGATTTTTCTGACTTTGAATCACCCTCATCACAAACATGTAGTACTCACTAACAAGAAAATTGCATTCCAAACAATACACACTAGGAAAAGGCTGTACAAACCAATGAAATTGATTTTACTACAAACCTTACAGATACTAAAGAAATATCTGAACTATCATCCAATTAACAAAGTAAAATAAGCGAAATGAGAAAAATCTGGATTTATCGTACGCAGCAGTGTTCAGGACTGGCGGTAAAATTAATGGACTCCAGGAGGTATAACACATTCGAAAAATATAGAGCGTCAGCCTTTACAAAACCGTTTGCGTCGTCTGAAGAGGTCCTAAAAGGATGTGAAAACTCAATTTTCCATACTAAAGATAAAATCATTTTATGAATTGGCGAAAATGATATTAACCCTATTAAATTATGTATAGAATTGTCAATTACTTTGAAGAAGCTTCAAAATTATACAGTTATTGTATTGAGTGGGTTAAATAATCGATATATTAATGTAAAACTACTTAACTGGAACTTGCAAATGATATGTAAACATTTCATAAATTGTATTTTTATTAATGTAAAATCGATGATTATCCCATTGACATTTTAAGAAAAATTAATTTAACAATTGATTCAATTGACTATGATGAAAAGTTTTTTAACAGCAATAGATTGGCAAAAAGATGGTCAAGTCCTCACTGTAACCAATCTAAAAAAGGTGCAAATATTGTGAATAGTAGCGTCTTGGGTAGCAATAAAAAAGCAAACCCTAAACTACAAACAACCTTATTTGACTATTTTTGTAGAATCCCTTACAAAAAAGTCGAAATACAAAATTAAATAAAAGTTTACCAGCCTCTCAGATTAATGCAATAAATGAAACAAAAAGTTCACCAAACGACTATAAGCCAAACAAAACTTTATTTCAAAACTGATTACATAAATATCAAAACAAATAATTTTATAGTTCTACACCAAAATATTGCTGGGATATTCAGTAAAATTGATTTATTCCAAATAGCCCTTGAAGAAATAGCCAAAAATGAAAAAACGGTTGACATAATTTGTTTAACGGAAACATTTCTTAAATCTGGTGGTGAAAAAAATTTACGTTTAAACGGCTATTCTTTGGCTGATTATTACTCTAGACCAAATGAACGACGGGGTGGTGTTTGTATTATGTGTAAAAATAACTTTACTTATAAAAGTATTCCATATCTTAAAGAACTAACCGTTGAAACGTCTTTTGAGTGCTGCGGTATAGAAATCCCAAACATAAAATGTATAATTATCTGCATAAATCGAACTCCAACCTCAAATCCACATATATTTCTAAATCGTTTAGAATTATTACTTTCCAAGTTGAGGTATAAAAAATATACAAAAATTGTAATATCTGGTGATTTCAATATAAACATTTTGAAAAATAACAATATTGTATCTGAATATATACGGATAAATCAGATTATGGGACTGTAATACATATTACTAAACCAACACGTAAAAACTTGTTTGGACCAAATCATAAGCAATGTTCCGACAGCTATTGGTACAATTTATCCGCTAGGCTTATCGGACCACGAGACGTGTCAAACTTTAAATATGTCTATACACAATGTACAAAAAGAAGTAAAAGCACAGTACATGTATAAAAAAAAACTACAGTTTGGAAAACAAGGTTAAGTTTGCAGAAATTTTATCATGTCTCTCTTGGTCTGAAGTATACGAAGCTACTGATTTGAACACGGCCTTTAACAAATTTCATGATAATCAACTTTGTTTTTTAAATTGTGTTTCCCGATATGTAAAATAACGATTACAAATAATACAAAAACTAACAATTGGATCACTATGGGACTAAAAACATCTTGTGTAACAAAAAGGAAATTGCGTTTCATATATTACAAGAACCATAATAAACGTAGTAAAAACGCATATCGGAAATATTCTCGCGTCCTAAAAGGATGTATAAATAAGTCAAGACAGTTAAGAAATGAGGAATATCTCAAAAAAAGTAAATATGTATCTAAGGCAACATGGAATTTGATCATACGAACAAACAAATATTGACAGTAAGTATATATGCAAGATAACATGCAATAATAATTCAATTACTGATTCTGCTGACATTGCTAATCATTTTAATAAATTTTTCATTAACCAGACAAATAATACAAGTATTATCAGAATCCTAATTAATATCCAATCTATTGACACAAGTATATTATTTTACCCTGCTAACTACATCTGACGAAATATTTAAAATAATAAGATCACTTAACACGTTCAGTGCGTTACCAGCTGATTTTGACTTGTATTAAACGTACCGGCAGTGCGGCGCTAGAAAATAGGCTGTCTTTTTCTAGTGCGGCGGTCATTTCATATTAAAACCTTGTAAGTGGGAATGAGACAAGTAGTTGTTTATGTTTGTAATTTTAAATGCTAACCGAATATACCGTCAAAAATATACAAGACAAATATGACTTGCTCGCACTAGACGAAAAAAATTGCTACTCAGTGCGGTACAAGTCGAAAGTGTCTTGCATCCCACTGTCTTGTATCGCACCACGGAATCATGTTTGTATCAGTTAGTGCAGTGATCGATGCTAACCTATTTACGTCAAAATGTATCATGACAAAAAAATATGTGCAAGGAGATCGCGGGTAATATTAGAAAAAGCGCTTCAAGAAAGTGAAAAAAGTAACGATAAGAAATTAATGATTGGAAGACAGAAAAAAAGTGGCATACGTAGGAAATTGAAGAAAGAGTTTCAAGATAATGAACAACCTGACGATCGGAACATTACTATAAAAGAAAATATGTACATACATTTCAGAAAGCCCTGAAAAGAAAAACCTGTAACTTGTGCTACAAAGAGTTACGAAAAACGATGACTAGTCGAGAAGTGGACAAAAAAGTTATGAGGGTTAACACTACGAATGTTTTTAATAAGTCTTACCAGAATCTGTAATTTTGTATCTTCAAATATAAAAAATAATATAATGTATCGATATTCATTACTTTTTTATTTTCTCCGCACTATCAAGCTATCGATATAATTAGCTAAGTTCTATACTTAGGGTGCGATACAAGTCAATTACGTTCAGTTAACTAGATATCCAATAATTCATAAAGTAAACATAATATTTAGTGGCGACAATAAATGTAGGTTAATAGATTAATGAATTTGCTATTTCAATTGATAAAAAATTAATTCGTGCAAGAAATAACTGGATATAAGGGGATTTCCGGAAATCTAAAAACAAGTCATTATTGTCTCGTACCGCATCAGGGGAAAATTTGTTACAAGTCTAAAACGATACGTAAAGAACTAGATCCTAGGTGTTACAAATCAGTTCTCGCAGCCAACGTGTTAATAACACACCATCAGTAGGATTTGATGAAATCCCTACAGCCATTTCGAAATATTGTGCTGTTGTATTATCTGACATAATATGTCATTTGGTAAATCTCTCTTTCTCTGAAGGAACTTTTCCTGAAGTATTAAAACTATCCATTATTAAACCTGTTTATAAAAAAGGTGAGAGGGATAAAATGGATAACTACAGACCTATCGCATTAATACCTGTAATAGCAAAAATATTCGAAAAAGCCGTACATGCTAGGATTTATAAATATCTAGAAAAATTCAATATTCTTAAGAATAAACAAAATGCATTTCGAATAGGCAAATCGACAAAGCTAGCAGTATTTAATCTAATTAAGAAAGTTACTGAAAATATTGATAGAAATATTGACTCAACTGCAGTATTTTTTGATATGAGTAAAGCATTCGACTTTGTCTCACACGATATATTATTATTTAAATGTGAAAAATATGGTTTAAGAGGGATAGCCCTTCAATGGATTAAAACATATCTCCAAAATCACGCCAATACGTAGAAATAAAAAGTATAAATAAACTTAAAGAAGATTACTAAATCCTACTACTACTTACTAAATCCTTTGCAGCCAAAAACAATGTATGCATCCCACAAGGTACTATTCTAGGGCCGCTTTTATTTATTATTTATATAAATGATTTACCACATGTAACAAACCACCAAGTAAACTTATTTGCTAATGATATATCTGTTTTAATATCACAATATGATGACGTAAATTATAATGATGACATAAATTCTACTTTAATGAATATTGTAAACTGGTTGCGAATGAATAATTTACATATTAACGTTAAAAAAACGAACTACATTCGATTTTATAATAGAAAAAGAAAAAAAATGACCTAAATCTAGTTATAAATAATGAACCTCTAACGGAATCTGACGAAGTTACATTCTTAGGTATTGTTATTGAAAACCAGTGTTCTTGGAAAATACATGTCAAAAAGGTATGTAATAAAATAAATAGATTTGCCTATGCTCTCTGGCGTTTAACAAAACAAATAAATCAAAAAGCTGCATTAGTAGCTTATCATGGCTATGTCGCATCTACGAGTAACATTAAATATGGTATCTTACTTTGGGGCAACTCAGTAGATGCACCAAAAGCATTCAAATCACAGAAACAATGTGTCCGTGCAATATGTGATGTTCCACCCATGACATCTTGTAGGAAATTGTTTCCAAAACTAAATCTACATACTTTACCATATATGTATATTATGGAATATTGTGTCTTTGTTAAGACTTATCCAAACTTATTTACAAAAAAGAATGATAATAATAATCATTTCAAGTCGACAAGGTTTTGTGGCAAGCTATTGTTACCCAATATGCGAACTCATTTGTATAAGAGAAACTGTTACCCTAACAGCATAAAATTGTATCATAAATTACCACTTCTATTCACAGAACTTCCATTACCATTGTTTGAAAGTAAATTAATGAAATTTCTTATAAAAAATGTTTTACTCTGCTATGGAATATCTTGACACAAATATTGACATATCAAGTTTTTTAACAATTGACATACCTATTTAATGTTGTGTGTGTAATAATTAATGACATACTTTAAATTTAAATTTTATTATTATTTTCTCATTATTATTATTTAAAATGTAAATTAGGACAGGGTTAAATTTATTTTACTTATCATTGAATTTTTTAGATTCACACGCCCTGTGACGGCAAAATAGACGGATAATTTAATTAAATTCGAACATTATTATTACTCTATTTCTGTGAATAAATATATTTTATTTCATTACAGCAAAGCAACAAACTTGCTGCACTGACTACATACACATAATCACGACTATTATCCCCGAAGGGTTAGTCAGATACTAGGCAATGAGGACCGCAAAAGCAGTCCCCTTTTCACAAAATAGCGACAGCACATGTGCTCAGCGTGACAGGTGGTCGCCGCTCTTTGCTGTTGGATGTATTTAGAGTCTTTAGTCCGTTAGTCACCTTTTACGACACCCAAGGGAAGAGAGGAGGTGGTAGTTTTTTTTAATGAGCCGCTACGCGACACGGCTCTAAACTATTTGAATAATGCAAACTAGGCATTAAGGGATATTGTTTAGTCCTTGGGCCGTAGTTACCTCTGATATAAATATCTTAGGCTTCCCATGCAGGGTCGACTGGTCTCCGAAGTCGAAATACTGCGCAAAGTCTTCCGCGTTGAAGTGGTAATGCTTTTGTTTACTTTGGGTCGGGGATGACTGTTTCTTTTTCTGGGAGACCACCACCACTGCCACGCACCCGTACTCGGTGAAGTCTCTCTTGAAAACTGTTAGCAAAGATAAGTCATGAATTAAATTAAGTCAATAACAGCCGTACTCATAGACTTAATTTTAATGACAATTAAGGATATTGCTGTCACTTTCTTCTTTAGTACTAAGTAGAAAAGGTCATTGAAAGTTAACAGACGTCTCTGAGTACGGCAGTAAGATGAAGAATTAGGTACGTACTTACCTAGGTATATCCACGACTAACTTTGACAATATTGCTTCCGCGTATATCGGGGTCAGCGCATCGCGGTCATGTATTTGTTGACAATTTTACTTGGTCAGTAATTTTAAGTGATGTCATTTATAATAATGTTATTAATAATAATGGAAAGTTCATTAAACCGGATCAACCAGACGTGCCGGAGCCCATCACGTCATCGACAACGGCTGTCAGAAATTGAGCATTGCCTGAATGGCATTTGGTGGATCTCATGCGAAGGAAAGCTAAGTTTAGAGCAAAGTTTAAAATCAGCAGCATCAGCAGGAGCGTTATGGGAGGTATGTCTCAGTTAGCTGTTCGATAACAGTCACTGAAACAAAAATATATTATTTTTATAATAGAAAGAGGCAAACGAGCAGACATGTCACCTGATTTGGAGCAATCTCCGCCGCCCATGGACACCTGCAACACCAGAGGAATCGCAGATGCGTTGCCGGCTTTTAGCAAGGAATAGGTTTTTCTTTTAAATTTATTTAGGAACAAACAGTTATACATGATTTATAATAGATACTAAAATTGATTGTAAAATAAACCTATAGTTCCCTAAATTATTATTTAACATTACTTCAACAACACACATCCAAACAAAATTAAAATAGCAGACATTCACTATTACAAACAAAATTTCCCCCAAAACACCGAACCCGCAAGCAAAATACAAATAATAATAATAACAAAAGGAACAATACTACAATACAAACTCGCCAATCCAACCCGAACCGCAACACCTGTCCTCACAGAGGCAATGCGTTGCGACCGGGAACGGATGTGTTAGCGCGACTTATGCTGGATTTACACGGAGCCAATACTTGAGACAATCCAATATGCCAGTCCAATAAGCCAATGCTAATGCTAAGCAAAAACGGCTTGAGGACAATCCAATATAGTGGACTGTCTCTATTTACACGATGCCAATATTGGAATGGCTTAGTGGATTGTCTCAAATATTGGCTCCGTGTAAATCCAGCATTAGTCACAATCATTGTGACAAGTGAAAATGGATTTGTGAATCACAAAACATTATCTTCAGTAACAGGTAAGCATGATGATAGAATTAAATAATGATATAAGCTAAGAAACCAACTAAATTCTAATACAAAAGTAATCAACTAAAAGTATTAAAAAATAAAATCATTTCAGATTACCAGCTTTATTAAGTAGTCGATAGCATCAGACTCAAGCAATAAATAGACCTGTCAATACCAATAAAGTGAATTTAAATTAAAATTAAGCATCCCGAGAAAAACGAAAACAGGCCAAACAGATGGTTTCTCCGCCAGAAGAATGGATAGTATGCAGGTCATAAAAATTAGGTATGTAGAAAACATTTTTCCGATATTAATATAGATACATTGTGTGATTAAACATTAACAAAATGCTTTTGTTACCCTGCAGATCTCCCGACTCCATCTCGATTGCGGTTAAATCATAGAACTCAATACGCTTGACCCGTTGTCAGGATCAAGAAGTCATTAATGCGCAGTGCTTACACAGAACTCTAAAAAGTGAGATATGCAAAATAACATTTACAAAACACTACAATACCATTAAATTATTAATAAGCAATTATTATTGAGAAAAAAAAATCAAATATTACGAATTACAAAACAGTCGACATAACAGTAAAAATAAAAAAAAGATTACTCAATAATTCAATAAAACTAAATCAATAAATAAATGTAAAATATTCAATTAATTAATTAATAAAATAACACTATATTATAAATTGAAAAAATACAATATTCAATCAATAAATAAATAATTAACATAATAGTTCAATTGGTGACACAATAATTCAATCATTAAAATTATAAAAACAGTAAAAAATAAAATAATAAGATCAGTAAAATGAAATAAAAATAAAATGGTTAAATTATTTAACCATTTCATTATTTCTGCGCAGTAGTGTGTGCAAGTTCAGTGTGTTCAGTTCGGCTTCTAAATTTTATTACCGACCTATCAAATATGTCTACATTAATGAATATATCATTATATATAGTACAACCTCTCTTTATAAAACTATTACTACCATAGCAAGTCTTACTAGGCTTAATGGTAAATAGTGACTTCTTCCGACTATTTCTTTCTTGCTTACGAGGAACACGAAAGTGAATTTGTTCCAACAGAAAATGGGCGTCAACCATGTTATGGAGTATTTTATATTAGCATGTCATAACAATGAGCCTGCGCCGTTGAAATTGAAATTGAAATTGAAATAGATTGAAATTGAAATTGAAATAATTTATTTGCGTATGAATGGGGTACATGGGGGAGATGTTGTTAAAGTTGTTACATTTTTACGCTTATCCTATTCAGCCAACCACGGTAGCATGCAAAAAAATAGGGATATTAAAATTAAAAATTAATGCAATGCAATTAAAATTGAATACAATACAATACAATAAAATTAAATTCATAAATGGAAATAACCTAAAACAAATAAGTTAATAAAATAAAAACACAACCAAAGAAACCACTTTGAGGCTGTATGGTGCAGCTCCTCTGCCTTATTTGTTCAAGAGTTCAAGGACAAACAAAAAGACTAATGGTTTTCCTAAGTTTATAACAGAAAAGAAAAGTCATACAGAGAGAGCCTAAAACTAAAAAAATAATACCTAATTAGATGCATTAAATGTCAAACCCTAATTAATAATAGAATTATATATCAAGTCAAAAATAAAATCACAGTCGTTATACAATTTAAATTATAAAATAGAATGTCAATGCGCACATTAAATCATTAGACAATTTGGTACAACAACGAAAACGAATATCAATGCAAAGAACCTAAGGCATCACAACACAAGGTACACGAATTGCAGCATTTGTGTTTTAGATATTCTTGCACAGAGTAAAAGACGTGTGCGACTAGCCATCTATCTATATAAGGCACTATGGAATTTCTTAATCGTAAGTTCTTTGATTTTTTCAGGTAGCTGATTATATATCACCATGCACATCCATAAGCAGTTTTTCTGAATTCGCGTACTCCTTGGAACAATGGCCGACACCAGCCTATTTCCATCTCTTGTATTACGTGGAAAGATTTCTTTAGCTTTTTTGAAATAGTGAGTATTTTGTTTGACAAATTTGGCAATTTCAAAGATGTAAAGACATGGAAGAGGTAATACCTTTAAAGACTTAAACAGAGGCGCACATGGTTCATCAGGTGCAGCACCACAGATTGACCTTATACATTTTTTTTGTGCTATAAATGCTTTAGTCATATCTGTACTATTTCCCCATATGATAAGGCCGTACCGTAGAACAGACTCAACATAGGCAAGGTATGCTGTACGAGCTGTACTTTTTGCCGCTATTTTGGTTAACTTATAAAGAGCATAAGCAAATCTATTTATTTTATTGCATATTCTTGCTATCTGCTGCTTCCAGTCTAACTTGTCATCGAGATCTATGCCCAAAAACATTGTTACATTAGTATTTTTAAGGCTAAGTCCCTGATAATTTATATTTAATGCCTGATGCAATATGTTATTAAAATTAATAAAATAAGTTTTGTCAATATTGATTTTTAAATTATTATTCTTAAGCCAATTTATTATTATATTTATTGTATTATTGATTTCATTAATATGTCTATTTAATGTCATTTTTTTTTCAGTTGTCACTATAATGGAAATATCGTCAGCAAATAAGATGCAGCGATGGTATTATCAAGTCGGGAAGATTATTTATGTAGATCAGGAAAAGAAGAGGGCCCAGCACGCTTCCTTGTGGGACACCATATCTATTTTCCCTAAGATCAGACTGGTATTTTTGTGTAATATTTTTCGAATCAAGCTTTACAACTTCGACGGCCTGCATCCTATTGTGTAGATATGTTTTAATCCAGCTTAGAGCTGGGCCTCTGATCCCATAATGTTCAAGTTTTGCCAGTAGTTGACTTAGCATCATCTGGTTCTTTTATTACTCTGAATAATTTCGTATCATCCGCATATAGTAATACGTTTGAGTTATTAATAGACTTGGTCAGATCATTGACATAAATAATAAAGAGTAAAAGTCCCAAATGGGATCCTTGCGGAACTCCAGACGGTATGTTTTTATACGCAGAACAGTAACCACACAATATAACAGCCTGACTACGATTTTCTATGTATGAACGAATCCATCGAAGCAGATCACCATGAATTCCGAGTTGACAGAGCTTAAGAAGTAGTGTGTCGTGACAAATTTTATCAAACGCTTTTGCAAAATCTGCATATATTGCATCTACTTGTGCATTATCATCCATTGCTGATAAAATAACTTCAGTAAAACTTAGCAAATTACTATCCACACCACACTTTTTACAGAAGCCGTGTTGATTTGGGACAATGACGCGCTGCACCACCTCAAATAGTTGATCTGTAACAATATTTTCTTGTATTTTAGCAAATTGAAAGAGTTTGGAGATCGGCCTATAGTAAGCCACATCGTTACTACTATTGCCTTTAGGGATAGGTGTTATCCAAGCTCTTTTCCAATTTTGAGGTACACTGCCATTGCTAAAAGATAATTTAAAAATATGTACGAGGGGATAAGTAAGTGAATCAGCGCACTTATTGATGAACAACGGATGTATGCCATCGGGCCCTGCACCCTTAATTCGTGTTATTTTTCTTTAAATATTTGTTAACCAGCTTAGCGGTGATTTCGACCAAACCTATATCTAGTAGCGTGTTGCCAGGAGGGTCCCACTGATTAGCAAAATATTGTCTTGAACTACTTACAAATACTGAATGAAAATGATCATTGAAAAAGTCACAAATTTATTTCCCGTCACTACTACTCTGCCCGTTATAAGTCATAGTTTGAGGTAGCCCATTACTTGCCCTAATGGCTTTGACATAAGTCCAAAAGTATATAAGGTTAGTTTTAAGTTTACCTTCTATGTATTGCACGTAATTATTATGACACTCGACCTCCATATGCCTAGCCCTCCTTCTCAAAACATTAAAGCTTTGGTAGTCTAAAGGATTTCCATACAGTTTCCATAGTTTGTGGTATTTCATTTTTTCGTTTAAAAGTTTTCGTAGGGGTTTTGTATGCCATACAAGAAATGATCGTGTTGATCTAATTATTTTATGTGGAACAAACCTTGAAATAATGTTTTTTAAAATATCGTAAAAACTTGACACACATTCTTCTAAATTTAAGTTTGTAAATATTTTAGGCCAGTTCACGTTTTCAAGCTCATTATTGATAGCATCGAAATCAGCTGCAAAGAAATTGTAATTGTATGTAGGAACTGATTTCATAGAAATAAAATAAGTTATTATTCAAATTAATTTCAATGGACTTATGATGTATATCTTCTTGGGTTAAAGGTTGCGAACAATTAATTACTTGACATTTAATATTACAAGATCCAAGATTCGATTATTAGCATTATAAATACCGTTAAATTGTTGTAGACCTGTGAACGCTAAAAAATCTCGTAACGATTTTACCATACATTACAGTCACCACCCTGTTGCAGTAATTTACTGCAGGTACTACTTTCTTGCCAAACCGCGTCAGAAACATTAAAATCGCCGACAAGTAAAAATACGTCATTTGGGCGATCGTTTAGTATATCGCCAGCGACATTAAAAAAATCTTCCAGCGCAGCACGATAGCCCGGTCCGTGCGGTATGTAAACACAGGCTATGTTCAGATATCTATTGCTATCTGTACAAATGGGTATGGACAGCCAAACACAGTCGGAGGAGGCGCGCGGCGGCGTCGGCCAGTCCCGGCGCAGCGGCATCAGCTCAGTGCGCACTGCAACCATGACGCCGCCACCAAATGTCGCACCGCTCTCTGCGTGTGAACGGTCACAGCGAAACACTACGTATCTGCTGTCGAAGTATTCTCGGTCGTAAAAATCAGTTGTCAACCAGCTTTCCGTCACACATACAAAATCGTAGTCAGTCGCGGCTACTTGAGATAGAAACTCATAGGATTTAGTACGCAAGCCCCTTACATTTTGATAATAGCCTAACAGAATTTTATCTTTCGGATCCATTTAGATTAATTATTATTAATATAAATATGCATTCTACAATTTCATTATTATATAAAAACAAATAATTGCAAGTAATTAAAATACAATAAGGAATTTCATTAGTATCTCGTAGCAAGAAGTAGCAGTGATTAGTATAATATTCTATTATGATTTTATAAGAGTATTTTAAAAGTCGAGAGCATTGCACACCAATTGTATAAATAGTAACATCATCACTGGACGCAAAATCACAAACACAGTGTAAATACACAAAAACAGCAATAAAAAAAACAGTTTAAAGTATAAATAATTAATATTCGATCGATTAATATCTAAATTAAAAAATAGTTCGAGCAAAAGTCATTTTAACTTAGAAAGGTCGGTATCATTCTTAATGACAACAACTCCTGATTTCTCATTTTTGCGCATCAATATCTTGCAATCTCTAACCCATAAATAAGAAAAACCCAAATCCGTTTTGATCTGTCTAGCCCGCTTCAACAACAGTTTGTTTTGAGGAGTTAAGTGATCCGACACATACACACTTTGCCGTGGACCCGAGAGATTAATATCGGCAGTAGTTAGACCGCGTCGCGAGCGCACCGCTGCCAGAAACTTGTCTTTACAAAGCCGCCGAGTGAATTTTACAATAATGGCAGGTGGACGCGTGATGCCTGATTAGGAAGGAGAGAACTAGTTTTAAGAAGGAATACACAACAGCACCAAGTGCTATTATTTCACGCCGGATATTAGTAAGAGGGTGGTATTACGTCGAGCGAGCCGGCCCAATGCGTGCTGCAACGCAGCGTGGCTCTACCACTCAGTCAGTTTCATTCATTCATTCACTCATTTAACACCACCCAGGGGTCACGTGTAGGGTCTCAAGGGTAAACCTACGGACGTGAGTAACTTTAATCCACAGCCCCAGCACAGCTTACAATTGTTAGCATTCATTTATTTTAGTACAGTTATTATCATAATTATTATTCATATTAATTTAAGATTGTTTAATGATTCCATTAATCTATTGTTGCTGATTTGACCTCTTTGGTTTATGACGTCTATGGTTTGGTTCCCGCCGACCGACGTGCGGCGGTCACTCATTTTTTGAATATTGGAACGGACTCGCTGTTTGTTAAAAGATTAAATGGTCAACTCAAGTGAGCATAAGTATTCGTATTTAATGTTTGAGTAAGATAACAACGTTCTCAACCTTGTACTGGAGTGTTGTGAATAAACGACTTAAAGCAAGAGTTGGCTTTTATATTTGTCCACCTGATTCTAATAGTTCAGAAGTGGGATCACATCGAGTGCTATTTAATTAGCTTGGAGAAGGATTTAACGCCCATAAAGGTACGTAAAACATGTAATTAACATAAAAATTATTGTGAATTAAATGTAGGTACCTGAATGAGTTATAAAGGCAGCATTTTGAATCATCAAAAGTTAAAGGATGGACGGGTTCCCGCCCACCCACCCCGCCCATTCAGGAAGTCTTTTAACTGTGGAGAAGAACGGGCGCAAGAAACTCCACAGGTTTATAATAATATAGAAGTAACTACATTTACAAAACAATATGTCGTTACCAAATCATACAACATACAATTAAACAAATTATGAGCGTCAATACAAATTGGAACATGCCCTCCCTGTCATAGAAGGACATTTTCCACTACAACAAAAAAAAAACATTTAAGTAATACGATTACAAGACACATATAAAAGAATATTCAATAAAAAAAACAGGTATTGCTCGATTTTAAATAAAACGAACAACGTCTTACAGTATCTTTGAAACAAAATGAAAGACTATTAAATATTACCAATAAAAAAAATAAGATTGCAAGAGCAGACCAGCCTCCACAGGCGGCACCCGTTCACGAGTATGACATGTGAATCAGCCATCGCTTCGCTCAACCTTGTTTTAGGGAACGTAACGACCCGACGCACATGCCACCACCGCAGAGACACTTTAAAAGAGCATGACACACCCGAGCAACTCCAACGAAAGCAAGAGAACATTAAGACAACTTTAAACGCAACATAAATTTTGAGTGGGTACCTTTGTCTGTAAGACACTGCTGTTAAAGGCCTCATACCAGCGTAAAATTAATTATTTAAAAAAATGAAATTAAAAAATATATATATTGCTAAGAAAATAAAATGTGAAAATATTGTTATAACCAGGCTGTTTTGTCTTCTAAATATTCTTTGACTGTATAATAACCTTTCTTATGTAAACAAGATTTTACATGATTCTTAAACTTATCTAAAGGTAAATCTTGTACAGTACTTGGTATTTTATCATAATAGTGTATACCTTGCCCCAAGGAAGAGCCGAGAACCTTTTGTAACCTAAACAGTGGCATTACTAGTTTTGGCTTACTTCTAGTATTGAAATTGTGTACATCACCGTGTTTAGAAAAAGAGTTAATATTGCACCGCACAAAAACTATACAATTATAAATATATTGCGATGCAACAGTAAGAACACCAACTTCCTTAAAAATATTTCTCAGAGAAGTTCGTGATCCCAGTCTATAAATGGATCATTATTTCTGCATTCTTATTGCTCGTTTCTGTAAAATAAATATAGTTTTAATATCAGCCGCTGTTCCCCACAAAAGGACGCCATACGATATGACACTGTGAAAATAACTAAAGTAAACAGTCCTAGCAGTTTCAACATCTGTTAATTGTCTAACTTTTCTAATGGCGTAAGCTGCTGAACTGAGTTTGCCGGCCAAATTCGATATATGCGGATTCTATTAGAGTTTTGAGTCCAGGGTTATCTCTAGGAAAACTGTCGAATCTACCAGATCTAATTTATCACCATTCATTCTAACATCGGTTTGTTCGTTCTTGACATTTGGTAGTGTAAATTTAATACATTTCGATTTTTTAGCGTTAAGCTGTAAATTATTAGCAGTAAACCAACTAGGTACCTCTGAGAGAGCATTGTTTACATCGTCAAAATTATTCTTATTCCTAGTCACATTAAAAATGAGTGAAGTATCATCTGCAAACAATACAATATCACCGAAGTTTTCTATAAAGAATGGCAAGTCATTCATATATATCAAAAATAAGAAGAGAAGAATATATAATATTCTTAATTATCTTTATAGACATGCCCCACAAATTACCTGTGTTTTTCATTTTTAGTGATTTGAAACTTTTAATAATATTATTAGAGTAAATATATTGAAAAAAAAATTACATTTGGGTACATGTTCTTCGAGAAAAGATTGTGCCGCCACTGGTGATGAATTCAAATTAGAGGTTGTTACCACAGGTATAATTATGAAGAAATCATCAAAAATATAATCAATTTGTTCATCCGAATTGACAAGGTTGTCATAATATTTTAGAGTAAGAGTGTTGTCCCGTGGTTTTAATTTACCAGTTTCACAGTTGATAATATCCGAAGTGGCTTTTATTTTATTATTAGACTTTTTAATTTTATCTTTAATGAAATTAGATTTTGCTGGTGGGCAAAGGCTTTCATCATTGCAATCAAGCCATCGCTACAATAGATGGTTATTGGGTTAAGCACCACGCTTGCCGAATGCGGGTTGGTGACCACAAACCCGGGTATGCACACACTTTCTTAAACAATTTAGAGTATTTTTTCCATATTCTGTAAAATTTAAATTATGGTTATATTGTCTTAGATTATATAGCTCAAACAGTTTATTTTATAAATACCAGGCGGAGCCCAGTCATAGAACTTAAGTTTTTGTGACAACTTTATTGTTTTAGAGGTAAACACTTGGTTGTATTCTGTCTTTATTAAATCAAAGAGATTACTTTATAGTACATCCGGATCATCTTGTACAAAGGGCAAAGTATCTATTTTACAAGCTACATTGTTTTTAAAATACTCCATTCGCTTTTTTGTAACTGGTTTACATGTTACAGTTTTAGGCTCCTCCTTAAAATCAATATCCATAGCTCACCTTCAAACCGCAATGGTCAGATGTAAGACTACTAATAACTGACTTAGATACAGGGTCATAGTCTGTAAAAACATTATCGAGACAAGTGGCCGAATGTGAAGTTATTCTAATGGGTTCAAGTGTTAAATACCGAATCACACGCGGAAGTCACCATATTCCTAATATTAAACAGTAAAACTAATATTCACGTCCGTACACCATTTCCTTTATTTTTCTACAAACCAAAGTGACATGACGACGTCTTAACACATAAACCATAGATACAGATCAAAGACAATAACGTAAAACCTTAACATCCCCCCTCAATTCTAATTTAACTCAAAATAAGAATTGGTATAAAATAAGCAACTAAAAACTAATAAGAAAATTATAACTAAAATCAAACCAGAGAACATGAAATACACAAAACATTAACTTATGTTGTTTCATGTTATATGTATACCTATTTGTGCGTGCGCATCGCTGCGTTATTTAACAAATCCTTACAAATTCTTTCCCTCCTCAATTTCAAGAATCTTACTCTAGTTTGGCTAAAATACAAATACGTATGTTGAAATTGAAACAAATAACGTATTAATTATTATATCACTCATCATGGTACCTCTATCTACGTACCTATATCAATAAGAAACCATTCAATTAAAACCTAGTTTTTGTACAAAATAGTTGTGCTTTTGTTTTCCTAATGCTTTTGTCAAAATATCTGCTACATTTACATTGGAGCTTACATATTTCACGATTATTTCTCGTTTACTAATTAAATCTTTAATAAAATGGTATTTAATATCAATATGCTTTGACCTCTTACTGTTTTCATTTGACTCCAATAATTTAATCGCACTTTGATTATCTACTAGCAACATTGAATTTGACGGACAGTTAAAATCTTGCAAAAATCCCTTTAAATAAACTAACTCCGCAGACGCTAGAGCCGCAGCTATATATTCAGCTTCGGCCGTTGATAAGGCAACAACGTTTTGTTTCTTACAGAACCAGGCCAACAAGTTATTGCCATAGAAGACTACGGAACCACTCACGCTTTTTCTGTCTATTTTGTCGCCAGCCCAGTCAGCATCACTATATCCAACTAAGTGACAACTACCATCTCGTTTATATACGAGATCTTTTGACTTTGTTTGTTTTAGGTAACGTAATACATGCTTTGCTGCTTTCCACAGTGATATAGTAGGCCTATCCAAATATCTACCTAGGAAAGACACGGCAAAACAAATGTCAGGTCTACTAGAAGTAGCTAAGTATAAAAGACAACCTATGAGCTCACGATATGGCATATCCAAGTAGATAGTTTCATTCTCATCTATTGCGAAGTTTACTTCCATTGGCGTCTCTGCTCTTTTGCAATCTGACATGTTAAATTTACCAAGCAATCTATTTATTGCTGATTCTTGAGAAATTGAAATCAGTTCTGGCCTTCTTACAATATCCAATCCCAAATAAGCACTTACCTCTCCAAGGTCCTTGACATTAAATTGAATTTTTAAAAATTCATGTGCGTTATTTAGGTTTATTTTACCTTTTGACATTAAAATGATATCATCAACATAAACTAATAAAAAGACATCTTCCAAAACATATAAACAAAAATCATAATCGATTGTACAAATCCTTTACCAACTAAAAAGCCATGAAGTCGTTCGTTCCAGCATTTTGGTGCCTATTTTAATCCATACAGTGATCTTTTTAGTTTTAAAACTATTCCTTTTTCAACTTTTACTCCTAAGGGTGGTTTTATATACACGTCTTCCTTTAAAAAGCCGTTTAAAAAGGCCGTTGGAACATCTAATTGTTTCATATACTTATCACGTTTTACCGCTTGGCTTAGCATCATACGAATTGTAGGCATGCGAGCTACAGGTGAATAAACATTAAACAATGTTTCTTCTTGAAATCCTTTCGCCACTAATCTGGCCTTTTTTGTACCATCTTTCTTAGTAGTAAATACCCATTTAGTATCTATAGCCCTCTTATCTGTAGGCAATTCTGATTCTTCCCAAGTTCCCAAACATTTTAGGGAATTTAATTCCTTGCCTATTGCGTCTTGGCATTCACGACCCCTTTCGTCAGCTTCTTTGTAAGAACCTGGATCACCCGTACACAAACAGTAGGCAACATGTGTTTCATAATCTTTTAATCTTTTCGGAGGCCTAACAATTCTTCCACTTTTTGTTCTTATCACATGTTCATTTGTAATGTCGCTTCTCTCAATTAAGTTATCTTCAGTAAAGTCCTCAAATATTTCTTGTGGTTCGATAATTTCTTCATCAATATAATTATTATCAACGATAACTTCTTCTCTATCTTCATTATCTTGTTTTGGTTCAGTAACTTTATCATTATTTTCTTGATTAAAATCTGAAACACTAACTCTTTGCCACTCATGCTCGTTATCAGTTAGATTACTTTCACTATAAACAATATAATCTTCATCGAATGTGATTTCGCGACACAATGATTTTATTGCTTTTAACATCCCATAAATTATATCCTGTCCTACTATATCCTACCATTCTGCACTCACATGCTCTTTCAAAAAGTTTATCAGGTTTTAATAAAATGCAAGCCCACGCCTTTGCACCAAATGCACGAAGTTTGTTTTAACATCTCTTAACTCATATAGAATTTCACAGGGAGTCTTGTAATTAATTGCCATAGAGGTACAGCGGTTTAACTGATAAGCTGCACATTTTACAGCCTCACCCCACAAACTCTTCGGTAGCTTAGTTTCAATAAGCATTGTCCTTGCTTTGTTATATAAACTACGGTTCATTCGTTCTGCAACGCCATTGCTAGCTGGCGAATATGGTAAACTATATTCCAAAGCTATACCCTTCTTATTACAAAGTTGTCGTAGTTTATTGCAAGTGTATTCGCCCCCATTGTCACTTCTTATCCTTTTTACCTTTTTTTCCGAATTCATTTTCGTATCGATGTATATAATTTATGATATTTTCAGTTGCTTCCGATTTCCTTTTTAACAAGAAAACTACACAAAAGTGTGAAAAATCGTCAATAATTGTTTGAAAATAGATTTCACCCTGTATAGTTGGAGTTCTGGATGGACCCGCTATATCACTGTGCAACAATTCAAAGACCTCACGTGACCTAGGTCGCTCTAACTTTTTGAATGGTAATCTTGTTGCCTTACCTTTCATACATGCATTACATACGTTGTTGTTAAGTGGTAGCTGTAGCCTTTGTAAAGTTTTAGAGCTGGTATGTCCTAAACGTCTGTGCCACAACATGCCATCCGCTGAATGTATAGCCGCGACTCCATCCTCTGTTATAATTTCACCCTGTAAAATGTAAAGTTTGCCATTATTGTATGCCCATATTGTGGACCCATTAAAAAAGGTAATTTTTGCATATTTATTTTTAAATATGATTTCATTTGGTTTTTCAAGAAGTTTTCATACAGACAAAAGATTATAGGCTAAATTTGCCACTTTAAGTCCCTCGACAGTAAACTTAACACTGCCACATTTTATTGGTAAACTCCCACTTTGATGAGCAATTAACTTTTCGCCATTAGCTGTGTTAATTGTTATAGGATGCTCTAAGTTTTTTATGTTTATCAAACATTGTGTATATTGGTCAGATATAAAATTTTGTGATGCACCAGAGTCCACCACAAAAGAAATTAATTCACTAAAGAATGCCTTACAAGTTAAATTAAATTTTCCATCAATCATACAACCCACTTCCTCGACACCGTCTTCATGGGCTATTGTTGCATCATTCCTTGATGTAGATGCTCTATTGGCACCACGAAGGCGTGCCTGCATTCTGCCACGACAACGTCTATATGATTCACCACCTCGCACAGGAGCTCCTCGTTGGGAAGTATAATTCAGTTTGTTTTGAAAACCTTTTTGGCAATATATTGCTTTGTGCCCTCTTTCGTTGCAATTCCAGCATTCTATTTTAAATGCATTATTTTGGTATGAACATATCATTCAGTCGTATTTCTGCATCAAGTAGAGTCCTTTTTGCCTTTTCCAAAGTCAGTTCTTCATTAATTGCTTCTAAAGTTGATGTAACTCTATTGTACTTATCTGGTAAAGCGAGTAGCAAATGTACCACTTTATCTGACTCATCCATTTTTGACATTACTTCAATGTCGCTTACAAACTTGTCAAATTAAAAAAAAAAAATCTTGTAATTTTTTGTTACTGTCACATTTCAACTCAATCAATCTTCTTTTTAAATTATATTTATTCGTTACGCTTCTTCTTGTAAAAATATTTTCCAAGGAATCCATCATCTGTTTTGCACTTTTACACCCTTTTACGATTTCCAAAAATTTATCTCTTAAGCATTGTACAATTAGCAATCTAGCTTCTGCATCTCTCTTTTTTTTATCTTTGTCCTCCACTTTAGCACAGGCCACTATATCACCAAGGCTTTTTTCCTCCAATAACAACTCCAATCTAAATTTCCAATTATGAAAATTATTTCCATCTTCTAACCGACAAATCAAGTTTTGTAGTTTTGGTTGAGCCGTTTTTTGCTCTTGTAGGTATTCTGTTGCGATACAATATTTTGAAATATTTTTCGAAATTTTGAATATTTTCCCTTTAATTTTTGAAAATCAGGAATATGGGGCAGCCCATAACCTGTTAAATACCGAATCACACGCGGAAGTCACCATATTCCTAATATTAAGCAGTAAAACTAATATTCACGTCCGTACACCATTTCCTTTATTTTTCTACAAACTTTTGGTATATTTATACTACTCTATGCTACAAACCAAAGTGACATGACGACGTCTTAACACAAATTTCAGATTAAAACATTTATATAAAGCTAGAAGACCAACACTCACTGAAGTGTTTTCTAAAATATTTACATTAAAATCCCCACAAACTAAAACTAATTTATTTTTTAATTTTATTTTATTAAGTACATCTTCCATTACCGGTTCAAAAACATCGAAGTTGCCCGAGGGGGGGTCGGTATACACACACTATTATAAACCTATTTAACTCTACACATGATAGCTCAATATTACGCTCCTTTAAAAGACATACAATATCATTGCGCTCTTTGTATTTAATATTATTACTAACAAGTATTAAAGAACCGCCGTGAATAGCTGTGCTTCTTACGTACGCACTTGCTAGTTGGAAATTATTTACATGGAAAGACGTGTCATGTGTTTTTAGCCAATGCTCAGTTATACAAAATATATGAATAGCCTGACTTTTTGCAATTAATTCTAATTCTAAGTCCTTGCCAGCCAAACCGTAAATGTTTTGATTTATAATATAAATGGATGTGGACTTGGCTTTATTTAGTAACGGAAGCAACTGACAATAACAAAGTATGTTGGACTTACTGGGTAGAAACAATAAATTGAAAAAAGAGATGTCTTCATTACATTCTGAGTGTAATTGTATTAATGAGGAACGGGACAAGCTTCAGTTGTTAGTAGACGGGTTCGACCAATGCTGGGATGAGTATGAGCAGGCCCTTGTGCGTATCTCTGGGTTGGAAAGGCAGTTCCATGAGGCTAATTGTAGTATAAGTACTGTAGAATGTGACAAATTACAAGTAACTGCCATACAGAACCAAAGTCTGTTCGATGAGTTAGTTAGCTGTGCGCCTGAAATAGTTTCTGCTTCATTTAATATTAATCATTTGGTAACAATTGACTTAACAAAGGAGGATAGTATTTATTCCAGTGCCACTATCCAGCCTGTTAAATGTAGCAGAAATAAATTAAAAAAATATATTAAATTAAATAAATGTATTAAGAAAACTCAACTTTTAATGAAAAAAAAAGTCTATATGAAGAAAAATGTAACATTAATTAAATAAAGATTACAATTAGTTAATACATTGTCAACTAAAATTAAAAATTTATTTCTATCATACAATCTGAATCATTTATTTTTGGAGCCGACAAGAATAACTGCCACTTCGGCCACCTGTATTGATAACATATATACAAATGTAAAACCACTGGCTAAGCAAATTCTTAATAACCTGGACTCTGATCATTGTGGCCAAATGGTCAGCTTTCCACACCAGCGTAAGCAAGTGATGAAAAAGAATATCACTGTTGTGCCAAAAACTGCAGGTCGGTTGGAACGCTTTAAAAGCAATCTAGATACAAAATTAAATTATTTAGAATACAATGACAACCCTGATGTCTTTTATAATGATTTTTTTAACATATATTGTTCAGAATTTAATAAATCTTTTGTTCCAAAAAAGATCTCGGTTAGTGGTACTGCATCTTTTAATGAATGGGCTACAATTGGTATTCACAAAAGTAGGAAACGCCTTTATGAACTTTATGGTGAACGCAACTATAACACCAGCGACGACTTCAAATTATATGTTAAAAATTATTCAAAGTTATTTAAAAGAGTATGCCGATTAGCCAAGGCAAACTATCTGAGTTCTAAGATTAAGAATAGTAATGACAAAATAAAAATGACATGGAATATTATAAATAGTGAAACAGGAAAGGTCAGAAGTCGTAATAATGAGTACAATTTAAATTGTGATAATAAAACCTTGACTTCTGATGCTGATGTTGCTGCAGCATTTGAGAGGTTTTTTACTGACATTCCAGTTTCAACTACAAAAGCCTTGATTTCCTCCCCCACTGTAGCTGAATCTGTTTTGAAGGAGAATGTTAAAGATTGTGAAAGTAATTTCAGTTTTCAAAAAAATTGTGTTTTAGATATATTAAAAACATTTAACACTCTCAATAAAAAGAAAACTGCTGATCTGTGGGGTAATTCCGTAAACGTTGCTAAATCAGTAATTATGACAATAGCTCCAGTTTTAGCTTGCATATTTAACGAATGCATTGACTGTGGTGTTTTTCCTGACCTAATGAAACATAGCAAATTAATTCCATTGTTTAAATCAGGTAGCACTTCTGACCCCTCTAATTTTAGACCTATTTCTGTGCTACCCACATTTAGTAAAATTTTTGAAAAGTTGATGCTAGACCAAATTCAAATTCATTTTCATATAAATAAACTTTTACATTGTAAACAGTAGGTTTTACTAGGGGTCGCTCAACAACTGACGCCGGTGTTGAGCTTTTAATCCAAATATTTGATACCTGGGAGGAATCACAGGATGCCCTAGGGGTATTTTGTGATTTATCCAAGGCTTTCGATTGTGTTTTACATGAAACTTTGGTCAGGAAGCTTCACTACTATGGAATTAGGGATGCTTCTTTGAGCCTTCTAATCTACATTAACGGTAAAAGATCTCCGGGTTCAGTGGTTACAATGGGAGTTCCGCAGGGTTCAATACTAGGTCCATTCTTGTTTTTGGTTTATATTAATGACTTGCCTTATTTTGTAAAAGACAGTCATGAGATAGTATTGTTTGCTGATGATACTTCACTTTTATTCAAAGTGAAACGACGACACCCAAATTATGACGATGTGAATAATGCGATCTCAAAGATTGTTCACTGGTTTAGTGTAAATAACTTGCTATTAAACGAGGGAAAAACCAAATGTGTAAGATTTGTATTGCCTAATGTTAAGCAAGTAACAACTAGTGTACAAATTAAAGATAAGAATGTGAATCCTGTGGACACCACTGTGTTTCTAGGCATCACTTTAGATGCCAAGCTTCAGTGGGGCCCACATATAGCTAAATTGTCGAATAGACTTAGCTCTGCGGCTTATGCAGTAATGAAGATCCGTCAGTTAACTGACGTTGATACATCCAGATTAGTTTATTTCAGTTACTTTCATAGTGTAATGTCGTACGGCATTTTACTGTGGGGAAATGCTGCCGACATTCAAACTATCTTTGTGCTTCAGAAGAGGGCTATTCGAGCAATCTATAACCTAAAGGCTGGCGACTCTCTCAGAGAGAGATTTAAGAATATAAATATAATGACAGTTGCATCACAATACATTTATGAAAATTTGATTTATGTTCATAAAAATACTGGAATGTTTTCAAAAAACAGTGATATTCACAATGTAAACACTAGAAGTAAGAACAAATTAGCATTACCTTATACTAGGCTCCATAATATAAATAATTCTTTTAGGGGTCTGTGTGTAAGATTTTACAACAAACGATATTAATAAATACCAAATGATATTCAGAAATTAGATCTTAATAAATTTAAAATCAAAATCAAAGAAAAGCTTTATAAAAAAGCTTATTATAAAGTGTCAGATTACAAAGAAGACAAAACAGCTTGGATCTGAAATGCTTCAAGCACTCCAACAGCTATTTCTAATTGTCTTTATTTAATTGATACTACATTGTATGTATTGTAATTTTGTATTGCATCATTTTTTTTTATTTTTAAATTCATATTTTGTATTGACCTGGTAACGACATACTCTTTTTTTGTTTGTAAATGTCGTTGCTTTTGTGCGCTGTGGTTTCTTGCGCCCATTCTTTGCCACAGTTAAAAAATTATGTCCTGAATGGGTGGTAGGTTAAAAAAGATTTGGACGATTCAAAGTGCTTATTGATTGAGTTTATTGAATAAATATATTTTGACTTGACTTGACTTGAATAAACAAGTAACAAGCGTAGTACGTTGACACTTGCAAACCAAATGTAGGTACCAAGAGTGTTTTGGAATTGTTAAAAAATAGTTATTATACTTTGCGCCTCGTCCTTCGAGATTATATTATTGTTACATGTAGTACCGCATATTATGTGGCCAATCGTGCACTAGTTTAGAGTATTTCTTTGTAAATTTTATAATGTGGGTAGTCCTCTTGCTACGTGGTGACCGCCATTACGCTCCTTCGTCATTCGCATTTTAGTGCTCGGCCAGTCAAGACACAAAAATGTTAAAACGCTTAAGTTTTAAAGTAAAAGTGATAATTTAATTATTTTGTCGTGAATACCAACAAAACGCTATCGAATCTGCCATTGGGGCTTTTTCACAGCAATTGAAATGTGACGGTTAGCCTTCTAACCTGAACAAAATAACGTTGGTCATTGTTACTATTCAATACACATAGTTGCCGAAAAGAAATGTTTTAAAGTGAAACTGATAATTTTAAATTATTATGTCGTGAATACCAACAAAACGCTATCGAATCTTCCTTGGGGGTTTTTTCACGGCAATTGAAACGTGACGGTTAGCCTTCTAACCTAAACAAAGTAACGTTTGTTATCCAGGCACAAGTGCCGCAACAAAAGTTTAAAAGTGATAGTGATCATTTTAAATTATTGTCGTAAATACCAACAAAATGCTTTCGAATCTACCATTGGGGTTTTTTCACAGCAATTGAAACATGACGGTTAGCCTTCTAACCTGAACAACATTACGTTGGTTATCCAAGATGCGCAAAACTAGTAGTTCCAATAAATTTTAATCAACTAAGAAAAAATTAGTATTAAAAAAAAACTGTGTGTTCTTATTAATTCAATTCGTTGCGATGATAATTAAGTGTGTAATCTTAATATTGCGCCGAGAGCACGTGCAGCCCTGCCGCCGCCAGTGCACTCAGCGAGGCCGTGGCTGCGCCAGCCGCCCGCCGCGCGCTGCAGCCGCCTGGACTTACAGCTAAGTATACCACTTACAACAAAGGACTGCACAGTCCTCTCTTTGATTGATGGTTATAAAATCCACTTAACCAAAAAACTTTTTTAAGTCCTATAATGCAATAGGTCTTAATACGTGTTTTAACCATGTATCACAGAGCTAGTTTACATGAAATACTGGTCCCCAAAGATACTGATTTTATTTAATATAAAAATAAAAAAAAACTTTTTAGTTTGGTTTAACAAACAATGAAGATACAAGCCTCTGTGTACCTTGCAGGCTATGTAAATGTCTGGGCATGGTCATTACTCACACAAGAGAAAACCATTACCTTAACCTAAACAAAAAAAAAAGGTCACCAAGGTATCACAAGATATTCATCACTCATCCCTAGGTAGTCTGTGCATCACTCAACTAAGCTGATGAGTGTGTACATGTGTAAGAATGTTTATCAAACTTCTTTAAAACGTAATAGGACTAATCGCGTGACAAGACTGATTATAGTGGTTACTCTAAAAACATGATGTTTTAAAAATTTAATCATTTAGTCTACGACAACATCCCGCACTATTATGAAATTTATTAAGGGTATTACCGGTGTCAGCTTGCCTTGCAATAGAATACCGGCTTCTCCACACCAAAAATATCCCCAGATCACTGCGGATGGCTCTGCAATGGTGGAATTCAGTGAGTCGCATATGAAATGACGCCTTTCGAAAATGTCTCTCAACGATTGGGGGCTGCTTATCTAGACAGGGAGGCTAGTGGAAGTTCGTCAAACGGAAAGCGAAAAAAGCACATCAGCTATTTTAAATAATAATATTTTATTACTTATTATTCTTTTTTTTCGCAAAATGTTTCGCAATAGACCTGTCAGACTGCCAGATTCTGTTGCGTGTAGATAGATCAACTGCAGTTTCCTACTTCAACTAAATACAATTTACTCATTAGTGTTTAATTTGTTATGGTTATTGCTTGTAAATGTCTTATTCTATTGTCTACCCTTTCTCCTTTTTTGGGGGCGGACGTTGTTATCTGCGACACCGTTTTTTAAACTTAAGCTTTGTAAAGCTTAGCTTAGAAAGATATCATCATTTTTTACTATTATAATTACTAAGTTATAAATGTAGCCCTTATTTTTCTTGAAATAACATTCACCTTACAATATTATTATCATTATTATCAACTAAATAGGTGGCGGTACGTACTAAAACCTAACTCATTGTTATTTAGGTCCCCTGAGCTGGATCTTTTTGCAATCCGCATCAATAAATAGTGTGAAGCCTGCTACATCTCGTGCCAGATCATGATGCAGCTGCTGTCGACGCCTTCATACTTCCAGTATTCAAGGCTAATACGCCTTTATGCTTTTCTTCCTTTCTCGGGAATTTTGAAAGTTCTCGCAGAAAAATCATTTTAATTTTAATAAATTAAAGTAATGTCGATTTGAAGGTAAGTATCTAACATTACGTCTATACTATCTATCCTACGTCTCACTTAGGCTTGACCTACCTATTCTTCAAGACAACAACTACAACAGCCTCAATTTTTTTTACGTTTCCAGTTTCAACATATGAACGCGTCTATTATAGGTGTAGGTTAGGCAGAAACCAAACAGTTAAAAAAAAAAAAGTTCACCAATATGTTTATTGGTGCCCGTCCCTACTGTCAAACAAAAATTTTAACTGGACTTTTTAACAGGGCGCCCAACATATCAATATTTAGTACTCCTTGCACTTCTATTAGGACCTACATCCAAGGACGATAGAATACAGAGATTTTTTACAGGCGTGTTTTATCTTCGACAGCTACATTATTAAAGTATAGCTACACATGGAACACAAATTACCACCACCACTTATGTCAGTGGTAACTCTACCTGAGTTATCGTTTGACAAAGGAACTATGAAATTTCTCATTAAACTACTGGCACTTACCGTGGCCTACATAATAGATTGCAGACAATATTGCTATTTATTTTTGTTAAGTTTAACAACAGTTAAGTGAAAATTATATGCATGCACTTAATAAAAACTTCTAAAGCAGGTTAAAACAATCAACACTTTACATTCCATTTTTTTTCTAAACTTGCAATGTACATATAATAATATGTAGGTACATAGTTCCTAATAGAACAAATACTTCACTTCATAGAATAAATTGAAAACTAATCGATAAACTCGTAATATAGATATATTAAAAGAATAAGTAAAAAATTGGTCACGCAGGTCCTTGTACGCAACGATAGAAAGAAAGCTAGTTAAGAAAAAAAAATACATAAAGTAATAGGCACCTTTAGTTTCTTACATTGTAAAAAACAATTTTATGTTTAATGAACTAGCGGCTCACCCGCGACTTGGCCCGCGTGACTGATGGCAAATTTTCAAAAAATGTCTCAATTACTTTGACAATAACAAACACACACAAAATAAAGAAGTAAATAGGTATTAGCCACCATGACACAGACACAAGTGCGTTCTAAAGTGATGCTCGAACATACATTCGTGGCGATTGATATTTATTTGTATAGATCACAAATTCTTCAGTTTAATTCAAATATTAGTTAACTTTTTATTAAACGTACGAATACGTTACGTTACGTGTTAAAGTGCTGGATAGGAAAACATATAAGTACTTACATTTTTTGCAGTACCAATGAAATGACGACTTGGTTGTTTACCTTAGTTTTTAATCGAATTAACAATTTGAAATCCTACCAGCTCTAGGATGCTTGTTTTCGTGATGCTCTTTTTTCAAATAAGTATTATACAAATGTCGGCGCGGGCCGCAATTAGAATTAGAATTCATTCTATCACCGATTTGAGTTGCTTCTAATCCTAATGGGGCCTGCAGAGGTGCAGCAGCATGTCGACCCATTTGGATATTTTGTGCAATAAGATCGGAGTTGCTTAAAATCGTGGACATATTACTTATAAATATGTCCATGCTTAAAATTCAGTGCAAAGTAATTTGTATTACACTTCCTGATAGAATGCAGTAACATTAACAGTTCGGAACTCACTAGAAAGAAGTTACTACATGAGAGTAGATAAAATTAAAAAAAAAACATACATACTTACTTAATATATTGACCTGACCAGTATTGGACGGTGAATTACTAAATAAACCACCGTGAAATTAAAAACGAAAACTTTTTTATTTAAGTAGTCAAGGCGAATAGTAACGAAATTGGCGGTTAATAAATTAAATTAACTATTCTATTCGCGCTAATCATACATAATTACTTCCTGAATATATTGTGTTTCTTCGATACAGAAGTAACTATTACAATACAAAGAAGAAGTAGGTAGACACATAATATTTACCTTTCTCTCTTAACCGTCGGTTATTTGAAAAAAGATAAAACTATTATTTTATGCTATTAGTTACTTAAGTTACACTATTTTTATAGCCGTCTACATTACAATAAGCATGAGACTTAGACTTAGCCATATGAAAAATAAATTATGTTGTGTTTGTTTCTGATTCATGTCGTGATGCGCGGCGCGAGTGCGTAGCATTACCCTGGTAGCACCCGCCCAACTGTTGTGTAGGTATAAAAAGCCGCACAATGCAGTCGGCACGCAAACCTTAGCCGCTGGATAAAACAACTACATCAAGTGAGTGCGGGATCGACACGTCCGTGTCCTCGGCGCACAGCACAGGCACATGAATTTACTCATGTGGCACAGGACAAGTAAGCGTCGGCGGCGATGCAATCCTGTATTTATTATAATCATTCTAAATAATATTGTGATGATCACACACCACACCACAACAACATCAACGACACACCAAGCTAAAGATGTATCCTTAGCTCATTCAATAACCAATTATTAGAAGGTTTAAATGCACAGAGTAGACATTCATGTTCTTTATTTATGAGAAGTACAATAAGTTTAACAAATATAACAAATTCGTTATTTTTAACGTTAAGTGATTGTTATTTAGTCATCGTATTATATGAGTTGATGAAACAATGTTAAATTAAGATCAAGGTGAGTAAATACATTAAGTTGCAAAAAAAAAAATATATATATACTTGCATAAGGATATAAGTATATATTTTATTATTATTAAATACGTAGGTGGTATCATTGATACAATTTCCGTCACATACTCTCTAAGTCTACATGTAACAATAATTTAATCTCGAAGGACGAGGCGCAAAGTATAATTGATGATTAAACGAACTTACCTGTAAGTGAAGTTCTGTCATAATTATACGAAGCGCCTCGTCCGAAGAGATTAGTAACAACCCACCCACCCTTTACGATCCCGTTACTAATCTCTTAGGAAATGTATATCAATGATTTCAGGTTCTTACTCTAAACTACATGACGAAGGAGCGTAATGGCGGTCACCACGTAGCAAGAGGACTACCCACATTATAAAAATTACAAAGAAATACTCTAAACTAGTGCACGATTGGCCACATAATATGCGGTACTACATGTAACAATAATATAATCTCTTCGGACGAGGCGCTTCGTATAATTATGATAGAACTTCACTTATAGGTAAGTTCGTTTAACCATCAATTATACGTCTTATTAGTAAAATATATAATGAAAACAACACTACCCGGTTTATGTTGTTGCAATCCACGGCAAAAATTGTAATTTTCACAACTTTTGAGTCTAAAATATTATCACAGTCAGCTGGCGATGACAGTTGGAATTTTATTTTTTAGCCTAGTATAAGGTACTGCTAATTTGTTCTTACTTCTATTGTTTAATTTGTGAATATCACTGTTTTTTGAAAACCTTTCAATATTTTTATGAACATACATCAGATTTTCATAAATGTATTGTGATGCAACTGTCATTATACTTATATCCTTAAATCTCTCTCTGAGAGAGGCACCAGCCTGTAGGTTCTATATTGCTCGAATAGCCCTCTTCTGCAGCATAAAGATAGTTTAAATGTCGGCAGCATTTCCCTACAGTAAAATGCCGTACGACATTACACTGTGAAAGTAACTGAAATAAACTAATCTAGCTGTATCAATGTCAGTTAACTGACGGATCTTCATTACTGTATAAGCCGCAGAGCTAAGTCTATTCGACAATTTGACTATATGTGGGCCCCACTGAAGCTTGGTATCCAACATGATGCCTAGAAACACAGTGGTGTCCACAGGATATTATTAGGAGGACATTTGCCTTATTGCGTAGTCATGCTTCCAGTCCACATCATCCGATGACGGGAATTGAGATTTTAGATAAGATAATTATATGATTAATAAAAAATGGTAAGGATCATATCTTGGATTTAGAACTTAGAGAATATTATGATCTTATTAAGTGAGGCTACTAAATTACTCAGGTAACCAAGTTGTAATAGTTTTTAAACTACCAATATTTTCAGAAAATAGTTTCGATTTGTATAGATTATGTATGGCTCCCAATAAATATAAGCAGGACCTTATCCCTCGTTATTCTTTAAAAGCAACTAACAGGAAAGGTTACCTATAAAAAGAGGCAGAATGCCCAAAGTACAATAACTGGTATCTCTGCGAGAAGATGCATCACCAGCTTCAACAAGGATCGGACTGATTACAGCATCTCATCATGGACCAGCATCTCGACGAGTCCTGTGGCATCATCACTATCACTTTATCTAAGACGGCTACACTACACTACCAGTCAACTGCTTCCTGTTTACATCGGAATTCACTATAACCAACACCAATGATCAAATTGAAGGCAGACTGTTGAAGATAACCAAACTTTCTATCGACACTAAGAGACCATAAAAAGAAACAGCACACTTGAATTTTAACTCGATTGATCTAAGAGATTACACGATGTCCAACATAAAGTTATAACATAGCCTGCTCCACAATTGAAGCAAACCCCGTCGGGCTACTTATATTACACAACTATCCCGATCAACACCATCATCCTACTAGGTGTAATCGCACTTATCGTCTTCTTCATCTTTCGCCGCTACACAGCTAGCAAGACACGCTCAGCATCCGACCCATCTCCTGAAGATAGAATCTATGAAGAACCTGGGAAGTCTAGAAGCCAAGCAAAACCCTCAGCAATATTTAATCACCTGAAAGCAACAAAAAAATTGCTGATCTGATGGGGGAGGTGTTCCGTCATTCCTCTCCATGCAATACGCAAGGCATGCAACGACCCAGCCATTCCATGTTACTGCCGCGTGAAACCGTGTGGTGAAACCACCGTTTTACATTTTTGTAACTCCCAGGTATTATTTTATTCTGATTTGAGCATCTCATCATTTAACATTGCCTTTATTTTTTCCTCGCTTCTGCAACGATACATAATGATTTAGTAACTACACACTACACTACACACATCGCAATCACTTTATCTAAACACATTTATTACGTGATCTAAACTTAGATTAAAACAAATGTTTTAATCTAAGGATCTAAATCATGAAACTTCAAACACTGTTTTTCGACACTTTTACATATCCCACAAGTTTCGGATCACTTTGATAATCTTATTTTACGTTTTACCTTGTAATATTTGCATTTATCCCACCTTAATTGTTTTCCATTTACTGGATATTGTGTTTTGGTCACGTTTTGACGTAACTGACAACTTACTTTTGCTTCGTTGTTAGGCAACTTATAAACAAATTATAATCAAACCTTTTAGACTTTCTCATTTTTACATTTGGCCATCTAGATTTCAGCGTTTTAAAAGTAATATTTCGATATTTATGCAGAACTCAGAATCCGAGGTTTCTTTATAAAGTTCAGCCGATGACTGGGCATACCATCTCCAGCTTCCGAATTGGAAGGACTAGTCTCCTCTTAACATCTCCAGCTTCTGATTTGAAAGGACTAGTCTCCTGAGAGCATCTTCAGCTTTCGAATAGGAAGAGACTAGTCTCCTGAGTACATCTTGAGCTTCTGATTTGGAAGGACTAGTCTGTACAGCTCAACTTCAGCCTCCAGTCATCGTGCGTACCTTCGCCCGCCTGTACCATGCCAGCGCCTGCCTGCCTGCGCCTGTCGGCGCCTGCCTGCCTGCGCCTGCCTTTGCCTGCCTGCGCCTGCCTGTGCCTGCCTGCGTCTGCCTTTTCTACGGCAGTTCCAACTCCACTGTCAGCGTCTGTCGTTACGGCAGCGCCTTCAGCAGCGCCGGTCTCCTCTGCCCGCATCGACGTCAACGCTTGCCTCTACACCTTCGCCTGCCTCCACGTCAGCTGCACCTGCCTCTTCACCTTTACATTATCATCCTTCATCTTAACAATCATCACCTTTTACATACTCACCACATCCTCATTCACTTCTTCTTTCACTTTTTGTTTGTTATTTTATTATTATTATAAATATTGTTAAACCTCACCATCTTTTCATTTTTAAATGTCGCTTTACGACATTTAAAAAACCGCCCGAACCGAACCGCCGGTGCCTACGTCATCGTTTCTTCTGACAACGCTTTTACGCCAGTTGCAATAATTCCTTAATCGGACTTAGCCATAGCCACTTTATTGTAATTTATATCAATTAAAGCTTAGTTAAATAAAATGCTTCTGTGTGTTTTTTGGGTCTTCCGGTTGTGACCTTCGTAATTAGCATTGTGAATGCAAAAATTTCAATAATAAAGAAATAAGAAGTTATTTTTAAAAGGGATTGCTTACACTCGTCCAAAATGGCGTGCACCTTTCCACGGGGCGCATTTATATCTATCTCTACTTCGAATCGAAGCCTCTCGAAGGTTTTTTTAACCTTTGCAACGGTGTTGTCACTCGCATAGGTGCAGTTGTTGTGGAAAATCAGCAAACTATTCTTGCTATACCTGAAATAGGATTTTGGACTTTTAGTTTTTTACGCGCCCTGTAATTCCACTGGATCTAAACTCAAACTCAAATTCAAATTATTTATTGATTAAAATACACGTTATAAAACAGTGACAGTGTTTTGAAATAAAGTTCCAGTGCAGGTTGCCATTACCAGCATGTGAATATCATATATAAAAATTATAATACTTAAATGTTAAAATCTAACATACCAAAAACTCATTTACGGAGTAAAACATTTTTCCAAAAGCCATTTACTACTTTTAGATTTGAATTCAGGCATTGGAGTTTTCTTTAGATCTATTGGTAATTTATTGAATATAATAATAGACATACAATATACATTTCTTTTAAATAAAGTTAATCTTATATTGGGAAGAAAAGGTTTATCTTTGTGTCTGAACGTTCCTTGTAACATATCCTCATGCGTGCTAAAAATAATTGGGGATATTTTTTTACAAATAAACAAATGTTTTTAATGTACATACATGGGAGTGGTAATATTATTAAATTCTGAAATAGAGGTCTACAGCTATCAAAGAAACCGGCTCCAAACGTATTTCTAATACATTTTTTTTGAACCTTAAATATCCTATCAGTATCTACCGAATTTCCCTAAAGAATGAGACCATAATCAAGTACCGATGACACATATCCATAGTAGGCTGATAGTGCTGCTTCTGTGGTGGCAATATGTCTCAGTTTCTTAAGCACAAATACAAATTTATTAAGCCTATAGCACAAGCTATCTATGTGCGGTTTCCAAGAGCAGTGTTTGCCTTATATTCTTTTAATCGGAACATAGCAATGCGAAACGATGCTGCTTGGCGGCAGAAATATGTATGTAAGTATCCCTCACCTGTATAAATAATAATACTACCAACCCCTCTCTTCCCTTGGGTGTCGTAAATTTTTTTATAAAATAAACCAATTCTTATTGTATTGGATTGTTTTATTTACTCGCATTCGTAGTGAAAAGCAGAGTGTAACACGGCGCTAAAAACCCATTAAAACTCGGTTTCTATTTACAACCTCGCTAAAGCTCGGGAGTAAAACTACCTCGTTATAATGGTTCATTTTAGCCCCTTGTATAACAATCTACTATTATTTCATAGTTTTACAAAATATTTCTTATATTAGTCATGTTTTACGATCACCTTAATAGTCGATTTCTCTACAAATTAAATACAACGTACTTGTAACACTTAAAAACAACAATATTGGTACCAAAATAAAAGATAAAAAAGGCTTGTCATATTTAATTAAATGAAATATACCTACAGAAGTATAGTTTACAAAACTCCCTTTCGAAAAATATTAATCATACCTACTTACTTATTTTTAGATAAACATCGTAAAAAGTTGCTTTAACATTCCAAGAGAAAAACCCGATAAGTGCCCACTTCCTGTTTGAAGAATGACCTCGACGTACCTATATTATAAATTTATTTCCACAATTTTTGGTTAGGAGTATTTGCTATAGGTTAAAAACGACATGTAGTTCGTCCCTAATACGGTAATAATTCAAATATGCTCTGTATTAAAATTTATAAAAGGTCGTTTTTTAGACTAGCGAAAACGAATATCTGTTAGATGGCTTGAGAGATAATCTGTAGCGCGGGTACGGATTATCTTTTCTTTAGTGGCTATAGCACCCGGAGGCGCTTAAAAGGGATTGGTGACCAACACTCACCTGTCCAGCTTATAAGTGAATTGCCCATCGGTATTGATTGTGGGCAACTTGCCTCCCTTAGTGTCTTGAATTGACGCGTCTCGAGTCTTCTCTGCCAGAACTGTCTCTCCATGCGTTTGATCTCTCTGCGTAGGAGTTTGAATCATTTTTTGAGAATATCAATAAAACAATTTATACGAATAATAAGAAATACGCGTTACTGGCGGTGCAACCTTATTCGCTTGTGTCGATTTGGCAAATGCTGATTAATCCATCAGCCTCAACCTTAATTCATTTACAAACGATTTATATTATCGGCAGATTAGTAATTGATGACCGACGACAGTACCTAATAATGCATAACAAGATAGCATTTGATAATAAAATTATCAAGATTGTAATGTTGTTTGTTATAAATATTTAACAATAAAATCATAGCATTAACCGTGTCGCATAGCGGTGAAAGAATACTACCACCCCGTCTCTTACCTTGGGTGTCGTAAAATGTCGTTTTTCGATACTAAACTCTCCTAATGCTCCTTCTTATCTAACTCCCTATTTCCAGTATCTTTGCTCTTATCAGAAAGGTATGAATGAGTGTGTGTGAGTGCATGTTTTTATTTGGCTTTATTTAATCGTAAACATGTTAACTTGTTAAATTATTTTAAATGGTAACTATTGCAATTAGTTATCTCATTGATTAATGTAAATATTTTTTGATTCAGATTTTTACTATTATTATTTTACTTTTATAATTAATTTTATTTGCTAGATTGTTATCTTTAATTAAATTGGTTTTGATACCGTTTTAATTAAAGTAAAATAAATAAATTCTCATATAGGGTCTTCCAATAGGCACGTCCGAACTTTGACAGTTGGTAGCGGCCATCTTGTTGAAGCTACATCTGTCAAATTGGTTGTTATTTATTCATTCTGTTGTGCCAAATCATCATGGATAGCTATAGCATTCAACAACACGTGCAAATGATAAAATTGTTTTATCAAAATGAGTGTTCTGTTCGGGCAACGCACCGCGCGCTTCGCCCATTTTACGGTCGCCATAATCGTCCTACCGAGAGGACTATTCGTCGTGTGTTTTCGGCAGACCTTGCGTTTAAAAATTTTATAACCTGGTTACCATATAGCTCTAAAGTACTCGTCAAGACGGATCAAACGAGTCCAAACTCGATATCGGTAACCGGGAAGTGGATCAAATTTTACTTGCAAGATTCCCTTCATTAATAAGTCGTGGCGTTGTCGAGTTGTTGAGTTATCCATATTTTAATCTGTAGCTTGCACGGCCAAAGATACGAAACGGCAACGTCACGGCTGTTTTCAGCCAATCCGATCGTTTGCTGTGCTCTGATTGGCTCATTTAAATCGGATCTACATTTTCCGTAACTATCGCAAGGTGGATTTGTATATTGGATCAACTTCGGCGAACGCTAGTAAACAGTCTCGTGAGTGTAGACGTTGATCCGGTCGGTGCCACATTAGTTACCAGAGATGCATATTGGATCAAGAAAAGGCGGCGGATCAACATATATTTTTGGATCAACAAAGTGCTGATATATATATGTATAGTAGAGTTATATATACGAGTAAGAGTATATATATATAAATATATAGAGATCTCTTCACGGTAAATGTTGATTAGACGCGACTTCACGCGAGCACTTTGTAGTAGTAGTACAAGTATATATATATATAAATTTGGTTTTGAGTATGTTTAAAATTAATGTTTAAAACTACACCTACGCTTCCACTTTTATTATCGCACCTAAATGCACCTACCATGTCATCTCTGCACCACCCTATGGTTGACTGGTAGAGAATGCCTCTGGCATTAAACCCGCCATGTAATGTTATTTTGTAATAGTTTAAATAAATAAATAAAATAAAAAGGTGACTAACAGACTGCACATGTGTTCAGCGTGACAGGTGGTGCGCCCATCGCCGCTCTATGCTGTTGGATGTATGTAAAGTCTTTAGTCTGTTAGTCGCCTTTTATGACACCTAACGGAAGAGAAAGGGGCGGTAGTGTTCTTTAACGCTACGTGACACGGTGATAGATTTGTAGTAAATTGGTTAATTAGAACTAATTTCTCTACCCCTTATTGTTTCGGACCACCCTATAACTACATACTCCAGGGGCGGCCCCGGCTTATGAGGAGCTTTTCTCCCTCTTCCACTTAGTTGAGAAAAGCTCAACGGTGGAAAGGGGGGCTTAGACTAGGTTTTTTTTAGGTTAATTACCCATAAAAAGTTAGTACCACCCTTGCTCTGCCACGGGGAATGGCTCTAAACCAAGAACGGTAACTAATAGCACAGAAAAACTAATAGTACTGTCGTACTAATAGGTAGGTACTGTACCCATACTTACCTGTGAACTGTCTGCATTGCTTACCTTGTGCATAAAGACTGTTTGGCATGTCCCATTTCAAATAATACAAAATAAACTATTAAAAAACTTGAAACATCAAAACAGTTTAATTTCATAAATATTTATTATAATTATTTTATTATCAATAATAAATATTCACAGGGCGAGCAAAAGACAGTAGTGACAATTATAATGATTTAAACTTATAGTTTACTTATTTATATACATTTTATATTAGGTAGGTACTAATAGTATACTAATAGCGAATTTTAGTTATGTACTAGTTACTAATGATTTCCTCTAATGACTTTTCAGGTGTGCTTGGTTCAAACCACCTCACCTACATTATATTTTTTTTATTTAATTAAATTACGATCTATCTACTTTAGGAAGACTATAAACTTTAAAAACACCATTTCATTTCTTCACCGTTATGTAAATAAGTATGCAGAAAAGCTAGGTTATGATTGTATATTTTTTGGGTTAGTTAATCAACAATCCACCGCCCGCATTGGCTAGCGCGGTGGGTTATGGCCCAATTTCCCTATGTGTAGTGTACAGCAGTGCGATGTTAATAGATTGATGATGACTTAATTAAGTATTTTTGTTTCATCTGTGGGTTTACAGTATGAATATCGAATATGTTATGCCGATATTCACACAAAAAAGGACATGGATACTGTATATTAGCAAAGCCTTAAATGTTCAAACCGTGCCAGCCAAGAAAGAAGAAAAAACCCTGATGAGTTGATTAATTTTTAATCTGTTAAATCAGCCTGATAAAAGTTATAAATCAACCTAAATTTTAACATCTCCATATTATTATGAGCTGAATGTAAGAGACGAGCACAAAAATATAAGTAGTTTTATAGTTTTAAAACAAAATATATATTTTACAGTTTAAAATAAAACTACTGAATGTTATTCGTGGTTTGTACAGTAGAATAAACGTAAAACAAGTCTCTCGAATAAGTTACTGTGCTATAATCTTTTAATAAAAATAAATCTCTTTCTAGGATTGGTCTTTGCTAGAGTCTGATACATATTTATTTAGGTGAAAAAGAAAGAGAGTATTCGTAAACCTATATGAAATATTTAATTTATAACATAAAACAAAATTGCAAACAACAAGTGCACATAATTTTATCCGTCAAATTTGCTGAAATATTTAACCTAGATTTCTCATATTTGACTTAATATTAAACCTTTGGTTTTTAGTATGATTTGCTATTAATTATATTAATCTACAAATTATTGCACATTCGAATATTTCACATCATACTGCTCACTTGAAGCATAGCTTCAATTTAATCTGCTTTACTTAGACATAAAATTCAACTTAACTCAACAGTAACAAATCAACTTATACCTAAAAAATTAAAGCTTTTTTGTTCGAAGTTGCTTTAATTGGTAAAGCTTTTCTATATAGAAAAGCATATTTTATGCTTTATTAATTAATGAATTATTAATAGTATTCATAGTTAGGTACCTATATTATTAAAAAGATTCGTTGGTAGGCAGTTTACAAACAACAATAATTTTAATATCTTCTTAACATATTTATAATATGTAGGTATTATAACGTTTTGTAACCGATAGCCTGTTAACAATTTCAAAATGCTCTTAATATTAATTTTATAATGATACGATTTCAGTCAAACTCTAAAAAGCAATTATTAATATGTACAATTATTATCTCATATTGTGTCAAGGTAATGACGCATCGTTATTTCAATTTAAATCCAAGTATGCTACGGAATGAATGTCACTGCTGTCTGGGCTCAAAGCTACGCCCTGTGCATATTCCAGAGATCGATCACAATTATTTCACTTAAAACCTATCTGATATATTATTATGATATGCTATACTTAACCTAATTACAATTATTTGAATACATTTATATATAATACACATCACTGTCTGTCTTTTGCGGTATATTTACAGTTTTTCTGTACAACGTCTTCTGGCTTCATCTAGTTTGTAAAGTGCAAAGATATAAATAATATTTACATTAAGTATATGGAAATGTGCTCTCCTTTAGAACGAAATCAATTATGGTCAAAGCATTTTTTTACAAAGCGATCCGTATTACATTTAGAATAAGAAGGTTATAAATATAATTTTTATTTTGTGTAAAAATGTAATCCGCAAAGTCTGTCGTATCACTGGAATTACACATTACACTACCACGGGTTTTCTTTCCCTAAATTTACAAGAGCAACTTTTCTTTTTCAAAGTATTATTGTTTTTGGCGTTTCCGTACACCTCATTATAAGACTTGAAAGAGTGTCGTTGCTATAACGTGCCCGCTCTCTCATTGGTTGCAATGACGTTGTTAGCTTTGTCATTGGTATTATTAGCTATCTTAAAACTGTCGTTGGGTTTGATGTTGTTGCATGGGGGGCTAACGGGCTCCTGTTTTAGGTCGCCTCCCTTGTCTCCGTCGTCGTGGAGACATTGAACGGTCTGCCCGTTCGCGAGACTGTTGAAGTCGGCCGCTTCGGTTTGAGTTTCCTTATCAGCAGACGGAGCCTCTGTTAGATACGAAAAATGGCAGAATTACATTTAGGACAAGACAATTAGGGTAACATTTTAAACTTTTATGGTTTTTTTTCAAGATAATTAGGGTAATCTTTTCACGCATTATTTTTTTATTTGACCGATTGCAGCCTTGTTTAATCACAGCTGACTCTTAAAACTAATAAACTAATCAATCTAATTTTTATATGCGTCATATTGTATCTACTTAAAAATCTAGAAAGTAAAATTTAAACAAATTTCGACGGTTGATAGCCAGACCTCGGTAGCTAAGTGGTTAAGGCAGCCGCCCGGAATGCGGAAGGTGCGTGGTTCGATTCCCGCCTGAGGTTGTCGTCTTTTTTCAGTGTTTAAAATTTTACTTAAGTATATTTAAGCGTTAATAAAACGCTAAAATATAAAACATTAATCTAGAAAGTTCTTTGTTAAATCTAGATTACTTTCAAACATGAGCCCTTTGTCTCCCTTTTGTGCTCTGTGTAGCTTAACACTTAATTAATATGTGTCTACTGTAACGGGAATCATATTTTCCACTAAGAGAGAATGATATCTGTTCATACAAAAGTGAGTTTTACCTGCCCTAAGAGGAAACATGTTTGCCCCAAAGGAAGCGATGTCTACCACAAAAAAAAATGATATCTGTCTTTAGGGTGAGCGATGTCTGCCTCTTGTTGGGTATCGATCTCTGCCTCTAGATAAAGCGTTGTATAAAATAATACACGCTCCTTAAGTGAGCGATGTCTGCTTTTACGGTCCTCTTTACCTCTAGTCCCTGACTAACCTTTTAAGTAGGAGGTAGTAGGTGGTACAGTCGAGGAAGTTCCCAGTCGACCACTTTTCGGGCGATACTCGCTTGCACACGCACATGTGCTTGTACTGTAAAGTCACAAACAAAAATATGTAAACAATTGTAACTCTTAATACAATGGTATAAGAGTCAAAGTGTATACATATTGGTGCTCGTGACTGTACGTACGCACAGTGGAATGGAGCGCAAGTCAATAACGCCGAAAGATTGCGATGAAGGTCAGATTCCAAGTAAGTCAGATTCCAACTAGGTCAGATTTTTAGTTAGTAATGGTTTTTGGTACACTTACTCACATTACAATCATCGTACCGAGTCTCACAGTGTCACGTCCCATATCCAAAAATAAAAAAATCAAAAGAAAGGGAGGCAGTTTTGAAATAAAGATAAGTTAAGATAGATAGTTATCCTCTATAATTAACATAAAATAATAGATATCATCATTCTGGTTAATAAGTTATCAATAAGTGAAGTCTGTCGTGTAAATATCTCGTCATTCGCTACGTTATTATGTGCATCTAACGATTAATAATTACGGAGTTCTTATTATAAGCTGTGTTATTATAAGTTCTGAATATTATTAGGGAGGACATATCTGATCATAAGTCATATACAAAAATAAGAATATTTTAATTTAGGAGTTAGTAGAGGGACGATATTAACTTAGATACTAAAACAAAAGAAATTTTTAACTTTGACGAGAGTTTTCAAAAATACGTCCAAAACCGTGTCTGGGAATGTTATTCTATCGTGTTCAGTTGTGTGTCTACTGTATTTTGACAATATTTTTTTCATGGGGAAACTTGCAGATTTGATGATTATTTGCATTATTTAGGATCAAACTTTAACTTATTCAAAATTAAGATCTTTTCGAAATTTGGCTTCTGAGCCATAAACAAGAAAAAACTCTTTGTAGTAGCGAATAAAATACATGAGCTTCGGCATATAAATGAATGCCCAGACAATATTCGCCAAAAAATATTAAAACTCATTGGTTCTAAATGGAACGAAAGTTCTCGTAAACGTGAAGAATTTCAAAAGAAAAATAATGCGTGGCTAAAACAGACCTTGAGTCTTCCTGAAGACGTCTGCCTTATTCGGAGTAATTTTTGTTATTGTGTTTTTTTTCATTAATAAATATTAATAAAAAATGTTAACCAACTTTTTTATAAAGATAATGAAATACTGTGTATAACAAAAATAAAAAACAGCCATTCTTTAAATATTTGTTGGTTATTATTTTCGCCCTTTTCTTCATACAATCGTTACACTGTGCGTCTGCGAGGCTTCATACAATCGTTACACTGTGCGTCTGCGAGGCTTCTCTGGGTGGCACGGCATATTTCAGCGGTCTCGCAAAACCCACTTTTTACATTCCATAACTTTATTTTCTATTAAAATCCTGTCTTTCGATAAACTTTTCCCAGTTCTCTGCACAAGTACTTAAAAAAAACTAAGCTCGATATTATACAAATTCAGAGTCATAAAAGTTAGAACTGATAACAATATAAAAATAAAATAATTGTTACTTATGATCATATATTATTATAAAAAAGGCAAATACGAGTATTATAAAAAAAAAATTGGTTGCCTGTAAAGTCGGTATACGGGCGAAAGTTTTACGTGACAACGACTTTGAGTGGTAAAATAATTTTAATGTGAATATTCATTCGTATAGTAGGAAGAAGGATGAAATAATATGGAAGGGACGCGTGCCTTTCACTTTTTATGTCTGTCTCTCTCGCTCTTAGGCGGGCTAACCATGCCCGAGTGGAAGGGACGCGTGCCTCTCACTCGCTCTCATTGTGAGCGCATAACGTGAGCGGAGCGTAACGCAGTTTCTTGAAGTGTCACCCGGCAAACCAATTTATAAGACGTTGTCACGTCAATAATGCAAAAATTATATTAGCCGTTGTCGTTTAGAATGTCCTGGCTAAGGTTCTTTGGTGGCGATGGGTCCCGGCGCATGATCCGGTTGTTCCATCGTCAGCGTCATGGGTCGTTCAAAATAAAAGAGGTGGTGAGAAAACGACTTGTGATCATTTCTCAAGGATTGCAAAATAGATTGTGAGATTAAACATACCTTCCGCATTGTGCTGAGGTTCTTCGATGGCATCGGGTACTGGCTCAGGGGCTGATTTAAATAGGTATTAATTCATGTCGGAAAATTATGACACTGACTGTATTGTACATAACCAAACTCAAAACCTGACCTAGTTGGAATCTGACCTACTTGGAATCTGACTTACATGGAATCTGACCTACTTGGAATCTGACCTTCATCGCCCTAATCGTTCCCGACTGTACATATGCGCTGGTACTGGCTCTTGCAGATGAGCGGCGCGGGCGGCTGCTACCTGCCCCTAGGGGTATAGGAGTGAGGTGCATAGGCGCTGGTACTGACTCTTGCAGACGAGCGGCGCGGGCAGCGCGGGCGGCGCGGCGTGCGGTTTGCGGCTGTAGCGCACCGGCATGATGCTCTGCCGCACGTTGCGCTCCGGCCGCACCAGGATTATGTACAGCTGCGGGGGCATACAAGCAAACGTCAATGCCCCTGACTATATGACAGTTGTAACAATAAAATATGAAATCTGTCGGATATGGTAGTTTATAATGTAACAATAATTATCCAATCATTTTTTTATTAAGATAATTTCTAAATATTTTATTTTTACAAAATGAATTTGCGATTTTTTTTGTTGTGGACTACAAGACCCGAAATACGGGCGGCCATGATTGAGCTTTGTGTGACGTCACATTTCACAAATAAACAAAAACTATCTGTTGTTAGGTTTCAAGATAAAATTTCTTTATTTAGTTAAATGTTACGTCACAGGGCAAAACATCACGTGACCGACTGTTTTCGTGCGAAATATGAAATTAATAAATAAAAATATGTTTTTCTCTATTAAATACATTGAGTTATAATGTACTACGTAATAGAGAAGACATCTCAACTAGATTGTTTGTAACACGCGTTAGAGCCAGCTCGCTCCAACTGTAGTAGTCTGTGGCAGCCGCTAGACGCAACAATACGTGTGTATTTTATTAAAATATACCTTTATGTGTGCTAAGGTACTGTTTAAACAACTCAGGAAATACAAATAAACCAAAGGAATCATTTTTCAACTGAAAATACGTACTTAATTATCGATGTAACATGCATTTGACTAATTCTTTTATCAAATCGCCGAGACATCAAGCGTCGGCCATGTTTCGGTGAAATGCATAGAGTAACAATATTTTTGTTTTGTGCAGAAGTGACACTTTTAACGCTTTAAGTGAAATAATTACTAGGGTTGGGATTATGGTGGCAGTTTGATTGGGGATTTCGTTAGAATTAATAAACTTACCTAAATACTTAACATTGAAAATGTTTTTTCGTTCGCTCCAGTAGGGCCCCCATTTTCGCTGAAAGTGTGACTCGCCCGTGATACCCTGAGGTTTAAGGCTACGAGGACGTATAAAGCCGCGGAATTTGAAGGGGCTTAAAATTATTTAAAATATATTGGAAAAGTCAAAAATTTTTTTGGAAATTGAAAAAAATAAGACTTTTTTTGACCGATAAATCGTGTGTTTTCCCAGAAAAGTCCCGATATCTCGAGAACGGGGCCGAATTTAAAAATTTAAAAAAAAACACCTAAGGTATTGAACTAAGAAAAATTTTACATTACTACACTTTTTTTGATATTAGTGACGGTTGACGCTGTAGAGGTGCCCTTAGCCGCAAGTTTGCGCGGCGCGAGGTGCGATATCACGCGGCGGGCGGCTCGCGTGCGGTCACGAGGACGTATGAGAGCTCAAAAGACACGGAATTCGAAGGGTTTTAAGATGATCTAAAAATATTTTAGAAAAGTTGGTAAGTATTGAAAAAATAAATTTTTTTTTGGTTGGTTCTGAAAAAAAATAATTATCGCATTATTTTTTGAATAACCTATAATAAGTAGGTAGGTCCATTTTCAATGCCCTTTCAAGTCGAGTAGAGCACGAGATCTGTGGATTTTTTATTAATGAACTTGACCGTCCTTTTCGAGATTATTAGATATATTATTATATATTAGATATTTACCGTCGGGGTATCACAGGATTCACACGGCGTGGAAAATAACCTTATTCTTTAACTCCGACGCACCGTTTCTGTGATATTTTTATTTATATTTTAGTACCTACTACCTAGGCAGAAGTAATAGTACGCATGTATTTATATGTATTTGGCACAGACGTATAATAAGTAGGTATACGTCTGTGGTATTTGGTCATAAATAAACGCAAAGAGTTTCTTTCATTTTATCAAACCATAGTATTATCTGTGGATTTAATCTGAAATAATATAATGTAATAAATATTGAATTCTAATGAAAGGTAGGTAGAAAACATGCACAACAACTATGTCCGTTCTGCAGTGTAAAATCTATTATCTGTTGCATGATTTGAACATGGTTGAACAAAACGCATAAGCACGCCGTGCAAATGGCGGCGCTTTTAACCTATTGGCCGCGAGAAAACAACACTCTAGAAGCGGTCTAGCGCTGGCTGTATGTTTAGATTGTTCAGAAATACGGTAAATTATTGTTTTAGCGCTGCAACGCACTTTTGTTTTAACTTTAGAAAAAATAGAACAAGACTTTTGCTTGGGATAGCTCCTCTAGTACGTAGTACTCGTACATTATAAACTCAATGTTTATGACCACCTTTTCAGGCATGCTATCCTGTATTTATATGGTTAAAGAGTAATATGTTGTCAAATAATACACAATTTCACTCCCATTGTCTGTCACGAAAACTCGTAGAGGTTACTAACCATTACGGTGCATTAAACTAGAAAGACCTGATTAGTCTTTACCAGCTGCACTTTGTTTAGTCACTTCCCAGCGATTGCGGTGACAAGACATAGACGTCTCAGATAAAAAAGCCTTCTTTTTCACAGAAAAGTGGTTTTCAATCACTCAAGAAAGATTACGTTGCCGATATAATTGTGAATAATAGGAGTCAAGGATATTTTTTTCTAAAAAGTGTGTCCTAATTTTAAATAAAAAATTGGAACGCGACTTTTTTATTTTACTTTATGTGCTGTGCTGTGAGTAATTAAACTAATATTCATAAAATAAGTAATTCAGATGAAGCGGGCAGGACTCAAATACGATTTTTAATCTCATCCCAATAATGCTTGAAATGAGCATCTGCATATTTGATACTCAGTAATATTTTTATTCGTAGAGTACCTACTTAAATATTTTTTTTCTAAAATAATTGAAAAAGATTATTATTTATTATTATGAAACGTTTTAACTAAATTATTCACTTACTTTTATTTTTGGCATTAATTTACTTATTTTTATTTAAATATTAACCTTTATTAACAACAATCAATAAATATAAAAACTAACATGTTTGTTTTTTAAATAACATTATCTTACAACTTTACAACTCGGTAATAAAACTGTATGAACAGTGTGTCGCATCTGCGCGCTTAGACATTTCTATGACAACTAAGTAAACCCCGCACCACGGTACAAGTATCATTGTAGCTGTGCACAACTGCACATTTATTGTATGGGACGTCTTCTCTAGTTCATTTATCTAGACGATTAAATAAAGCTTTTTCGAGAAAAAAAATATTGTACGGTGTTTAAGCATTTGTAATTTTTAATATACTTTTCCGATAACTGTCAAGTAGCCAATTGAAAGGGCAACTTGTAGGTCAGCATGGTGAAGACGGCTAGTTAGTGCCTCACTATCTTTGCATCTGAGCATTTTGGACTACGCTTGAGAGAAGAAAAATATGTTCTCGACTTTTATCACAACTTTTTTTGTGTTTGTGCTATGGCTATGTGAAGATTATTGGGAAGAGATTTTGCCACAAGAAAGGCTTAGAACCATGACATAAGCACCTCGTAACAGCCTTCATTAACCCGGCGGTACTCGCTACAGGTACAAAAATACCACAGAGTACCAAAAATTGGTTGTATTTTTTTTTCAGGTAACATTCAGGCAACCCAAGATTCTAAGTACCCGCCTTTGAGCCGATGGTTTATAAGCCCTCACTCCGCAGGGAAGACAGTTTGCGCGCGGCGCTTGTTAATAGCGGACGTGTAAAGTGAGTATGGGTAAAAAATACCCGGTAGCGACGATCCTTGTTACTTTATTTTCGATATGTTTAAGATTATATTTTTGTTTTAGAGCTATAACAAGATGAATAAAAACATATGCCGCGAGCGTACAACCCCAATATGTTAGGATTGTTAGGATATAGTGAAGTAGTTTCGTTTTCAGGTAGACATTTGGAACAGTTTGTTTAGTATTGATTATCTCAATGTTCACACAGTATGCTAGGATCATTATTTTTTAGTACTTATCTTACGAGTGTACCTAGTTTATTTTTTATATCTATCTCAATTTTTCCAAATTTATAAGAAAAAAAATATGGTTGTTGATTTTGTAAGATTACTAAGAAAAAAAAAGGATTATTTGTTAATTTTTTGGGATAAGCTCTCAGTACAAATCAATAAACATTAAAACTTGCTTTGTAGTTTTATTTATGGACAAATAGTACCAATAACACAAATACATTGTCAATCATTAAAACTCAAACGTCTTGTCAAAAATAATGGCAATTAAACTCTGTGGTATTTATTACCCGGTCACACTCGCTGTGTTTATGTTCGTAAATACCTAGCGAGTGCCACCAGGTTAACATTTGATATTAAGTTTATGGCCGATGACGGAAATGTTCTTTACCCGGAATCCCCTGAGTATTAAAAACTAGATATTTTGTTATAAATTCGACAGATTGTTTAGTGTCGTTAACTAAGCAGAATGATAAAAAATATTATCATTACCAAAACGAGATCCACAATTATTATTGTACATATTGTGGAACACAGTTACAAAGAAGCTAAAAATTTAATAGTTGAACCTTAAACTCCTAAAAGTTAATAGTTCGGCGGTTAGTGCTGCGCTGGCACAATTCTGTAAATGCTCGATCTGAAAACTTTTTTTTTTGTTCTTCGATTATCATGCAATCAGTCCTCAGACTATATGCAGATGCGCTTTAGGAGTATACAGGCAGGTGGAGCTCGTTCCACAGCTGGAACTGCTCAATAGGAATCTGGAAGCTATATAATGTCATTCAACTCCAGAATTTGGCGTCTCTTTAATCGTCTCAACTGGTTGGGAATAGTAAGCTGCACTGCTAGCTGATTTGGGTGACGTTGTAAACGAGCTTTGTAAGATTTGATGTAAGTATCTATTTCCTCCCTCACTGTGTTCAACTGTAGATACTCATGGACCTCGGTGTTTTTGATAAACCAGGGTGCATTCGATATTTGTTTCAGGATGGAGTCTTCAGCCCTCTGCATCATATTAACATTGGACTGGCAAGCAGATCCCCATAACTGAATCCCATATGTCCAAATAGGTTTGAGAACAGTCTTATAAATTAATAATTTATTGTCAATAGACAGAGGTGTGTTTCTACCAAGCAGCCAATAGAGTTCCCTGTATTTAATGTTGAGTTGATCTCTCTTAGCTTGGATATAGTTTCTCCATGTCAGTCTGCGATCAAGATGCATTCCCAGATACTTGACGCAGTCACTGTGTGGAAGCAGTTGGTCGCACAATTTCACAGGAGGGCAGTCCCTTCTTCTTAGTGTAAATGTGATATGTGTAGATTTAGAGGAGCTGGCCTTAATTCTCCACTGCCTCAACCACTTCTCCACTCTTTCGAGTCCCATTTGTAGGATCTGTGAGGCTTCCTCACACTAAGTACTTGACGCCAGAATGGCTGTGTCATCCGCAAATGTTGCAATGGTTACCCCAGGGCTCTGAGGTAAATCGTATGTATATATGGTATATAGTATAGGGCCCAGTACAGAACCTTGGGGTACTCCCGCGCGTATTTCGTAGAATGGAGATGTGCATTCTTTTTCTCTAACCTGAAATAGTCTCTCAGATAGATAAGACTTAAGGAGCAAATAGAATCTATGCGGCAGGTTTGTTTTTATTTTATAAAGGAGGCCCTCGTGCCACACCCTGTCAAAAGCCTGTTGAACATCCAGGAAAGCTGCTAAACAATATTCTTTCTTTTCCAGGGCATTTCTAATTGTCTGGCAAACCCTATGGATTTGTTCTGTTGATCCTATGGATTTGATTTGTTGTTTGATCTGAAAACTAGAGCCTGAATCCGTCGTGAAATATCAAATCAGCATTCTCTAAACAAGACTCCAAACTAACGTCACAAAGGTATAGAAGGGAATGTGAGGGTCGTAAAAAGAGGTGAGGTTACAATGGAGCTTAAGAGAATTGATATGTTGATGGGCTTGGTCATTACCTTGGGCGAGAAGAGGCAGACGAGCGTGACGCTGGCACTGAGCGAGATGGTGACGGCCATGCTGGTGACGCGCAGCGGCACGTGGCTGGCCGTGCCGAAGTACAGTGGCACAAACGCCAGCCAGATCACGCACGTCGTGTACATCGTGAACCCTGTGCGGTGGGTATAAGGTACGAAATTGAACAAATGCATACTTAGGGTATAATACTTACGAGTAATATACCCTAAGGGATAGTCAGAGACTAGGCAATGATGACCAGAATCAATGTAGACTGATGCCATAGGCAGAGGTGCCATAGTCCACGTTTCACCGGATTACGACTGCACATGTGCCATCATCATCGTGATAGGTGGTCTGCCCATCGCCGCTCTAAGCTGTTGGATGTATGTGCAGTAGTTAGTTCGTTAGTCGCTTTTAACGACACCCAAAAGAAGAGATAGTTTGGGAGTATTATTTTATTGAGCCGCCATCACACAGCTCAAAGATAAACAAATGTGACTAATCAAATTAAAAAGGAATCTTTTACCAGCAGGCACTTCCATTAAGCATTCGATGTTTATTCACAAGCATTTAAAAATGGCGTTAACTTATGCCACGTCAAAGAATATTATGTATTGGATAGCCACAAACGCATGAAACAAATTAATGGTGCTACCAATAATGCTACTAGAACAATAGTTTTGTCCGGAATTCTATTGGATGGCAACCACCTACATGTGCATGCAAACCAAATTCTGCAGCCAAAGAACGTGGCTTCAGTTTTGTTGTATTCCGGTTTGACAGAAAACACATTCAGAAAAATAACAGGCAAGTCTTTCCTTACCGATATGTTTGCTCTCGTTGAAAGCCTCCGGTATCTTCCTGGTGAGGACTGCGTAGACGGTGCAGACGAGGATGAGCACTATAGGGTAGAAGAATGCGATCATGTAGGAGGCGTCCACGTAGGAGTCGCACACCAGCATGTTGTCCTCACGCGTGGGGTAGTGGAACATGGCGCGGGCGGGCGCCACTATCATCCACACCACCACTATTAGCACCTGGAAACGATAGAAAAACAGTTTGAGAAGGGTGTGCCTTGCTATCCTTCCTTCTTCCTTCCTTTTAAAATTATGCCAGTAAAAAGAAATATTATGCCAGTCTTCGGTGTCACAGGTTTATAGTGGCCACTATTCGGTCGCGATATTAAAAAACCCTGGTGAATCATTCAAATAATACTACATGTTCCATGTACTGGAAGAGAATGCTCATTTTAACAGAGTGGGGTCTATGAAACGATGTGAAGACGACAAGTGGAACATTCCAACGGTTCACTTTTTATTGCTTAAATCGTGGGTACTCGTTGCCCATGTTGGATACGGCAACGGGTTGTACGAGTAATACACGCGGCTGCTAATAGCACACTGTTTTATTGGCAAATACAATAGGCGCGGACGCAGCGCACACACACATACATAACAGTAATACATTTGCCTTCTTTTACTAAAAAACAATACATACCTACACCAATTATTAGCTTTGGTGGCGGCTGGCGGTACATAAAAAAATAGTACGTTATTCATTTTAGAATTAAACAGTACTTCGATTTCCTATAGCAATCTATGTCCTCGAGAAATCACTAGCGGTAACATTATTGAGTTGCCTTATATACTTTTTTTTTCTATCCTGCTTAGCACAGCAATCTGTCATAGACATTTAGCTATTTTGTTGTTTGAGCCATGTCTGGGTATTGGTTTTGTTGAGCGGGGGGAGTTATCCATTGACCACTCTCACTATTCTTTAGGGAATCGACATATAACATTTAGAACGCTATTCCTTCCATTCCATTTTGGAATGATGAACATAGATCTTATAGCTTTAGTCTGAAACCATTCCAGGATTTCTATATTGCTATTGCTTGCTGTTCCCCAGAGCTCTACTCCATAGTTCCAAACTGGTTTTAGAATAGTTTTCTAAACTGCCATTTTGCTTTCGTTGTTTAACTGAGATTTTTTACCAATTAGTCAATACATAGATCGAAGCTTTGCGTTAGTGCTTTTCTCTTGCTCCAGATATGTTTCTGCCATGTTATTCTCCTATCCAGGTGCATGCCAAGGTTAAGTATAATCGGTGGACAGTCGCCTTTTCTAAGGGTGAAAGTAACGTGGACTGATTTATTTTGATTAACCTTTGTTCTCTATTTATTTATGTCTTCAGCCATTTTTCAATATCAGTTATGAGGTTTTGGAGATTTGCTGATGCAATTACTGGGTTGGTATTTGCTGACATTATTGCAGTATCATCGGCGTATGTGGCAATAACCCCTAACATGCTCCCCTGGGGTACCCCTGATTTGATGTTGAACAAATCCGAAGTGGCGTTGTTTAATTTAACTTCAAAGCATCTTTTGTCTAGGTAGCTTTTTAGTAAAAAGTAGAAGGAGTGAGGCCGATGTTTTTTTATCTTGAACATGAGGCCATCATGCCAGACTCTATCGAAAACCTGACTTATATCTAAAAATACAGCCGAGCAGTATTTCTTGTTCTCCAGCGAGTAGCCGATGGTATGTATTAGCCAGTGAACATGTTCAATGGTTCCATGCTTTTGTCTGAATCCAAATTGGTGCCTAGGAAGAATAGAATTCAGGTGATGTTCCATCCTATTGAGAATGACTTTCTCGAACAATTTCCCTACCAGTAGAAGGAGACTAATTGGTCTGTATGAAGAAACTTCTTCTGGCTGTTTTCCGGGTTTGAAAATCATAACTACTTGAGCAATTTTCCACTGAAATGGATAGTGGGAGAGTCTTAAGCATGCATTGAAGAGAATAACTAAGAACATTATGCCGCTCTTCGGAAGATTGCTTAGCAGCACAGAATTCAGTAGGTCGTACCCCGGAGCTTTGTTGGGCGGTAGTGACTTTATCTCTCTGCAGATTTCTTTAGGAATTACTGCTTTAGGTGCATGTAGATATTCAGCTATGTCGTAATCTTTGTCGGGATTGGAACTAGGCAGTGGTGTAAAAACCTTTTCTAGGTGATCGGTAAATGCTGTTGCTTTCTCTACATCAGACCTAGCCCTGCCGCCATCCTGCCTTCTCAGTGGTGGAACGTGGTCTTTTGGTCGCTTGGGGTTCTTGGTTGCGCGCCAGAGTGAGTAATTAGTATCCTTGTGTGCTGTGAGGTGAGACAGGTGACTTTGTAGGCTTCGGTTTTCGTGTTCTATTATAAGGTCTTTTAGTTCTTTCGTTGCTTTGTTTAACTTGGCTTTATCGGAAGGATATCTAGTTTTATGCCATTCTCCTCTTAGTTTGCGTCGTTCACTGACCTTCATGTTTACTGGGTATTCCATTTGTTTAATTTTTGCTTTTCTATTGGTAGGAGTGGAGATTGTGGCAGCCAGGTGTATAATACATTTGAATTTTTCGATGCAGGTTTCAATATCATCGTTTGTAGTCTAAGGTTTAGGTCTATATTACTCTGTATGATTTCTCTATATTGTGTACTTGTTGTAGATATCGGAAACTGACTTGGAGACAATTAGCCTGTTTATACAAGTTTAAGATAACTGGAGTGTGATTTGATGACAGATCTTCACATTCTTCGATCTTTAAATAGTTACGAACCTTGTTCTTTGAAACATAGAAGTCTAGGAGATCTGATTTTTATTGTGGTCCGTTGGCCAGTAAGTTGGTTTTCCATGCGAGATACATTCGAGATTGAGATCCAGAGTGGCTTTATATAGCTCTCTGCCCCTTGGGTTGAACACCCTTGAGCCTTGTGTTGTGTTTGGAGTTTCAGTCTCCACCACAGAGGTATACTGGGCCAAGTTTGTTCAAGAATAGTTAGAATTCTTCTGCCTCAATTTTGTGTCGAGGTGGGCAATAAATATCAGAGTGTCGTATCAGTATTTTTGTGATGTATTTTAATATATGTTGCCTGTATTTTCTCGGTTTGGTAGGGTTCGAGGGGGTATTGCTTAACGCAATTTTTCAATATTACAGCAGTTCCGCCATGAGAGTTTCCAGAAAGGTGGTCAGTCCTATAAATTGTATAACTATGGAATTTTACATATGTTTTGGGTGTAAGTCTTCATGAATAACTTGAGTTCTCTCCGTCTGTCGGTCAGCCCATTGGCACTCCAGGTGACAAGACGAATATTTAGGCCCTCTGCGTCGTAAGACGTGTGATTAGTTTGATCATTTGATCAATCATGCTATCCATCATGTTTTTCATTATTGCTTAAAATCTGTCGAACATTGAGTCCAATAAGAGTGTTATATTCTGTTGGCTTGTGTCTAAGACAGGATTGTACGATTGAGTGACAGGGTCATTACGTCTTTTCTTCAGTACAGTAGTATAGCTGAGTCCTAAGAGGTGAGTTGATTTAACGTTTTCGTTGATACTCTGTTTTGGGTGTGTACTGTGTGTAGTTAGAAGTATTTGTTTGGTTTGCTGGGAGGTAGGTTTAAGTTTAAGTATTTTTTATTTGTACTGCTTGTACTTTATGCAACCTTTATAGCTCGCCAGGTGTTTGCCTTGACAATTAGCGCACACTGCTTCTGTCTCTGGGGTTTTGGTGCATGTACTTTTTAGACGATCATTTCCACATTTGACACATTGAAAAGATCTGAAGCATTGATTTTTGCTGTGCCCAAATACATTGCAATACTTCTTTTTTCTTGTATGGTGCTTCAATTGTAACTATAACGTGATTTATATATTTTATGTTAAAAATATCTTTGTTGTTGGTCTGTGGCTCCAGGTCTATGAAGTAGACGGGTAGTTTTTCTTTTGTTGTTCTATGCAATACGTATCGCATGTCCTTTGGCTTGTAGCTCTTCTTTAATCATATCAGTATTTTCTGTAGAGTGTAAGCCTCTAATTACTCCTTTGTACGCCCTTTCGCTCTTAAGTTTGTAAGTGTAGTGGTTTATGTTATTTTTAATTAAATTATCTTATCGTTTTGTAAGATTTAACGTCGGCAGGCATTAGCTTTATAATATGTCCTGATTTAAGAATAGTAATGGTTAACTTGTCTATATCCAAGACCTTGACTAAAAGTTCCCTCAAGGGTGTTATGTAGACTAATGCCAGTCGCAAAAATTGGTTCAGGCTTTGGGATATATTCATTATTTTCCTTTACAGTTTCAGTATTTTCGTCGCTCAGGATGTCAATTTTGTTATGTACAGAAACATTGTAGCGTCCTGTGTTTATCTGTTTATTTGAGTTTATCGTTGGGCTGTCCTGTCGTTTCCATTTTTTATTTGGTACTCTGTCTCGCTGCAATTCGTTGCTTGTTTGTCCATGTTTTTGTTGGATTTCCAGGGTGTCTTTCTGGCCTGCCGGTGTGATAATGGAGGCGTTAAAATACACTTAGCCTACACTTAGCCTTATATACTGTTCTTAAATAAAAACCACGGTAAACTATAAAATCCAGTGCTGTGCAACATGTATGAAGATGACATTATAGAGTGTGATAACGATTGTCGCAACTGGTAGTTGAGAATGATAATTATGATTAATTAATGCATCCACAATTTTATTTTTTCTGCTCGACCTCTTATTGCTTACCACCTCAAACAATTATTTATCTTTACTATCAAGCTGTTAATTTAAGTATGCTATGGTATACCATATTGACGCTGATTGACAAGAGCAGCAGCAGCAATATATTGCTGCTCTTGTCAATCAGTTGTGCTGCTTCTAGTTTGGAATCAAGGATGTAGAAATTGCTTTAAAGTTGTGTTGTGGTGATCCAGTGCCTGTGATGTTTAACGAACCTGTATAGAGATGAGGGCAGCGCATATTGCGAGCTGCGAGCTCGGGGATATCAGGATGGGCCGCTTGGCGGAGTGCTTGCTGGCGTTGAAGATGCGCGCGATCCGGTTGGTCTTGGTCAGCAGCGCGGCGTACACCACCGTGAAGCAGAAACCGGTGCCGAACCTGTAACGTGGTGACGCTCACATTTATGATGTAATTTATCAATCGCAGAGCATAACATACATACATACTAAGAATACACTCACGACTCCTATCCCCCAAAAGGGAGTCTGAGACTAGCCAATGAGGACCTCAATGGCAGCGCCCTGCCACAGTCCACGGCTGAACAAATAACAACTGCCCATGTACATAACGTGATAGGCGGTAA